>CM063108.1:50832597-53232597 GCA_031841125.1 Acanthococcus lagerstroemiae | reverse complement strand
CTTTAATTTCTCTCCCTCGCGTTGTAATTATGCGGGACGAATGACCGCAAGATTTTAATCTGTACGTATATCTTCGGACTCTACGTGTTTTTCATTATAATTGGTTTCTTCGATGCACTATCATCCTTTCTTCGATATAACTGTACTCGATGCGATGCGAGTAAAAGCCGGTAAATGAATACCAAGAATGCAGGTTGTAATTTTCGAGATGTGAGTTGTGGCTATCGACTACATTGAAGGAGAAACGGTTTAGGCGAGGCTGCTTGCATCTTCTCCAAGTTCAGACTCTGCATGTCACCGTCTTTGCCTAGACTGGCGACGTCCTGATCTTCGGGCTTAGCCGATATGTCACTTCCTCCGAGGAAATGTCCCAAGTTTCCAGCCTTAACGTGTGGTCCAAAAGAGGCTTTTTCGGAAAGTTGTACTCTCAAGGGCGCATCGGTTCTCGTAGGTGTAAAACATCCCAGCCAAAATGTTTATAGCATCGAAGAAATTTTAGGGGTCACAGACCTACGGGGCAGTTCACCGCAGAATTTCCCGTAAGAAAAATTCCAATTTTGCTTTAAGAAATCTTAAAACTCAAGGTTATCCAAATATATTAATTTGACTCAAAAAATTGCTTTCATTATTGTACCATTCATAATTTTACGGATGAAAAATGTTTAAGGTCAATGGCCTCGTCTTGAATTCTGATAAAAAGTGGACTTTCACAGTCCATGGTGAAGATATAAAAATACATAAAAATCTCATGCTACAGTCAAATATGTCGAAACTAGGGTTTTCTGAGTCAGTGATCTCATTTTCGATGTTATTCTGTCACTACCTCCACTTCCTTTTACGCCAGTAGACAGTTCAAGTTCGGCCTATTCAAAGTTATACCCATTTTCAATTAATTAAATCCACTTTTTTCGCTAAAGCTGTTTTACCAGACCTGTAATTGGGGGAGGGGGGGCTAAGGGTGGCACCTCCTTTCGATCAATCCAAGCCCCTTTTTCATGATTTTTTCAATTTTTTTTTTTCACATCAAAAGAAAATTCTTGAAAAAACCTAAGGCCAAATTGGAGGAAAAATAAGAAACTGGAAAAAATAGTAGGTATCTTCCCTTTAGGATGTCTACAGACTCTTCTAATTTTTTTCCTAACTTTTTCCAGAACTCCTCTTTTGTACTTAGAGAATCCTCGGATTATTTTTGAACTTCAAATATAAAGCCATGAGTAGCAAATTTCAAGGACCTGATAATGAATGTCATCGAGGTAACATAATTCTCACATCATACTGCTTTCCTACAGAATCTTCCATTGAATGGTAATTTACTAATTTTTTCCTGACCTTTCGGTAAATTCTCGAAATTTCCTGACGTTTTCCTGACTTCCTCACCTACTTTCAAAGATCCTGACTTTTACTATGATTTCCTGACCTTGTAGACACCCTGATTTTGCGTTGTAATATTGTTTGCTTCTTGATCTTGAATCCGAGATCCAACAGACAGAGGCTAATCTTTACATACACACTCGTACATATACTTGAGTCAGTGGCTCATTTTTGAAAAAGGATGGATTTCATAGTACGAAGCTTCAATAGAAATTTTAGATATCTACAAGCCCCGAAAACAAAGTTTCTCTCAAACAAGTTCCACTACCCCTTTCGCTCCTTGTTAGAAAAAATTCATAAATTGGATGTCCTTGGCAAGCCCTCAGTGAGCTCTCTTTTCTAAAGAATCCTGACGACGGGCCTGTATTTTACTTCATCTGTTTCGAATCTGAAACCTCTCCCAGAGGATTACTTGAAAATCTTGTACACTCAGCTCATACGCATGTGTTACGAACAAAATAGATGAACTGCGCGAGCCCAGTTAAATCTTAAAGGAGGTCATCGGCCACTGATCTATAATATTCTTAGCCCTCCCTTAAGGAGCTTTTACATTTCACATCAGAATGGAAGAGGATTGGTACTGAAGTTCTACAATCCACTCACATCTACAACACAAAAAATGGGCATTATGCTTCTGTGGTGGCGGTTGACTCCAACATGAGTACATTTGAACATTTTACGTTTCAGCCCAATGTGGACCAATATGTGTAGGGGTTACGACCAAATAACCTGAAAAATGAAATCTCAGACTCTGAAAATCCCAATTTTGACACGTTTGACGCCAAATTGTGAAAATTTCAATACTTCACCTACCAGCTCCCCTAGATAGATATGGATGGAATTTGAGACCTACACAAACAATTTCAGAAACGGAATCTCCGGCTCCACAAATCAATATTTTGATACATTTGAAGTATCTAGTAGCGGTCTTTAGGTTCTGTCTGCTTGGGGACCCTATTGGGCTGTGGCGGGCGATAAAGAACCTCAAGAATTAATTCAGTGCACCCAGGAATTACGATTTTTAAAATAATTTTTCGATCTCACCCCTAGAAGAGCCACAAGACTGGATTCAGTCCCAGAAATACATGTCTTTTTTTTTCGAAATAGCATTCAATTTATGGGTAATTATACAGAAATGTGACTATTTTGAGTGCTTTTTTTTACCGACTTTTCGAAGAAAAGGGAGGTATTACACTCGTCACAGTTGTGAAGTTGGGGGCGGGGGCAATGTTTTTTTTGCGTTTCGTAGTGTTTAGAACACGACTGTAATAGTGGCTGAATTTCAGGTTTCCATATATATATATATATATATATACATGCAGGGAATCCTTTTCACCTCCATACATAACGCAGACGCCCTCGCCTCCGCCAGAAAAAATGGGTTTAGAAGTGTATACTTTGTAATTTTAGAATCAGAGCATTGATGTCATAAGAGGCAACCTGAGAGGGGTAAGGATTTCTCAAAATTTATCACCGAGTGTATACATTATGTATATAGTCCCTTTCACCTCCGAACATAGTTTATACTTTTCGCCTCCTTTTGTATTTCTTTTTTATATATAATTGGCCATTTTGGCCTCCAGCAACGTTGCCAATACTTTTGCAGCACATGTTTACGTCTCATCCTCCAGAGTGCGATAAGCAGGCTTGTTCGGACTCTTCGCGTACTTTTGCATTCCTGGGGCCTATTGTTTGAAATCAATATCTTTTCATTCAGGTATACTGCAATCGCATGTTGGTCACTGAGTTGCAGCAGACACACATAATTATCATATTTCTCTCGTCACCGCATGAAATTCTTATAAATTCTACAAAGAAACATCGCCTTCTTGTCTGAAAGCAGGATGGAGGCAATGAAATTCGTCAGTGTATTTCTTTTCAGCACGTCTGTAGTTATTATATTTCAGGTTTCAGTTCAGACACCTGTTGTTTATTTTGTTCCAATTTTTTCTGTATACATGATGGTATGTACATTTTTCTCAAAGAGGATCTTTTTTCACCTCATTTTTGTATATAAAGCGACTTTTTCGCTTCATATATGGAGGCGAAAACAAAATGCTACAAGTGAAAATCTGCAACTTCGTATTAGAATTTTCTGTGGAGTAGTTTCTTCTAACAATCTTGAACATGATCCCATGTTCTCGCGGGTATACGATGATATCTTTGCAGGGCGGCTTTTTCGCCTCTTTTTCATATATAAAGCGACGTTTTCACCTCATATACGGAGGCGAAAACGAAACTCTGAAGGTATATCTTTTCAGGGCGGCTTTTTCGCCTCTGTAAGTTTCATATTATGTTATTCTTGAACCTCTTCCTCAGACTAGAAAAATTCATGTCCATTCCGAACTGTGTTATTTACAATGTCTTAGAGTATAGGGAAATGGTAAACCTGTGACCTTCTCGATCTTGATCATCATGTTCTCGCGGGTATATAATAATATCTTTGCAGGGCGGCTTTTTCGCCCCTTTTTCATACATAAAGCGACGTTTTCACCTCATATACGGAGGCGAAAACGAAACTCTGAAGGTATATCTTTTCAGGGCGGCTTTTTCGCCTCTGTAAGTTTCTTATTATGTTATTCTTGAACCTCTTCCTCAGACTAGAAAAATTCATGTCCATTCCGAACTGTGTTATTTACAATGTCTTAGAGTATAGGGAAATGGTAAACCTGTGACCTTCTCGATCTTGATCATCATGTTCTCGCGGGTATATAATAATATCTTTGCAGGGCGGCTTTTTCGCCTCTTTTTCACATATAAAGCGACGTTTTCACCTCATATACGGAGGCGAAAACGAAACTCTGAAGGTATATCTTTTCAGGCGGCTTTTTCGCCTCTGTAAGTTTCTTATTATGTTATTCTTGAACCTCTTCCTCAGACTAAAAAAATTCATGTCCATTCCGAACTGTGTTATTTACAATGTCTTAGAGTATAGGGAAATGGTAAACCTGTGACCTTCTCGATCTTGATCATCATGTTCTCGCGGGTATATAATAATATCTTTGCAGGGCGGCTTTTTCGCCCCTTTTTCATACATAAAGCGACGTTTTCACCTCATATACGGAGGCGAAAACGAAACTCTGAAGGTATATCTTTTCAGGGCGGCTTGTTCGCCTCTGTAAGTTTCTTATTATGTTATTCTTGAACCTCTTCCTCAGACTAAAAAAATTCATGTCCATTCCGAACTGTGTTATTTACAATGTCTTAGAGTATAGGGAAATGGTAAACCTGTGACCTTCTCGATCTTGATCATCATGTTCTCGCGGGTATATAATAATATCTTTGCAGGGCGGCTTTTTCGCCTCTTTTTCACATATAAAGCGACGTTTTCACCTCATATACGGAGGCGAAAACGAAACTCTGAAGGTATATCTTTTCAGGGCGGCTTTTTCGCCTCTGTAAGTTTCTTATTATGTTATTCTTGAACCTCTTCCTCAGACTAAAAAAATTCATGTCCATTCCGAACTGTGTTATTTACAATGTCTTAGAGTATAGGGAAATGGTAAACCTGTGACCTTCTCGATCTTGATCATCATGTTCTCGCGGGTATATAATAATATCTTTGCAGGGCGGCTTTTTCGCCCCTTTTTCATACATAAAGCGACGTTTTCACCTCATATACGGAGGCGAAAACGAAACTCTGAAGGTATATCTTTTCAGGGCGGCTTTTTCGCCTCTGTAAGTTTCTTATTATGTTATTCTTGAACCTCTTCCTCAGACTAAAAAAATTCATGTCCATTCCGAACTGTGTTATTTACAATGTCTTAGAGTATAGGGAAATGGTAAACCTGTGACCTTCTCGATCTTGATCATCATGTTCTCGCGGGTATATAATAATATCTTTGCAGGGCGGCTTTTTCGCCCTTTTTCATACATAAAGCGACGTTTTCACCTCATATACGGAGGCGAAAACGAAACTCTGAAGGTATATCTTTTCAGGGCGGCTTTTTCGCCTCTGTAAGTTTCTTATTATGTTATTCTTGAACCTCTTCCTCAGACTAAAAAAATTCATGTCCATTCCGAACTGTGTTATTTACAATGTCTTAGAGTATAGGGAAATGGTAAACCTGTGACCTTCTCGATCTTGATCATCATGTTCTCGCGGGTATATAATAATATCTTTGCAGGGCGGCTTTTTTGCCTCTTTTTCACATATAAAGCGACGTTTTCACCTCATATACGGAGGCGAAAACGAAACTCTGAAGGTATATCTTTTCAGGGCGGCTTTTTCGCCTCTGTAAGTTTCTTATTATGTTATTCTTGAACCTCTTCCTCAGACTAGAAAAATTCATGTCCATTCCGAACTGTGTTATTTACAATGTCTTAGAGTATAGGGAAATGGTAAACCTGTGACCTTCTCGATCTTGATCATCATGTTCTCGCGGGTATATAATAATATCTTTGCAGGGCGGCTTTTTCGCCCCTTTTTCATACATAAAGCGACGTTTTCACCTCATATACGGAGGCGAAAACGAAACTCTGAAGGTATATCTTTTCAGGGCGGCTTTTTCGCCTCTGTAAGTTTCTTATTATGTTATTCTTGAACCTCTTCCTCAGACTAGAAAAATTCATGTCCATTCCGAACTGTGTTATTTACAATGTCTTAGAGTATAGGGAAATGGTAAACCTGTGACCTTCTCGATCTTGATCATCATGTTCTCGCGGGTATATAATAATATCTTTGCAGGGCGGCTTTTTCGCCTCTTTTTCACATATAAAGCGACGTTTTCACCTCATATACGGAGGCGAAAACGAAACTCTGAAGGTATATCTTTTCAGGGCGGCTTTTTCGCCTCTGTAAGTTTCTTATTATGTTATTCTTGAACCTCTTCCTCAGACTAAAAAAATTCATGTCCATTCCGAACTGTGTTATTTACAATGTCTTAGAGTATAGGGAAATGGTAAACCTGTGACCTTCTCGATCTTGATCATCATGTTCTCGCGGGTATATAATAATATCTTTGCAGGGCGGCTTTTTCGCCCCTTTTTCATACATAAAGCGACGTTTTCACCTCATATACGGAGGCGAAAACGAAACTCTGAAGGTATATCTTTTCAGGGCGGCTTTTTCGCCTCTGTAAGTTTCTTATTATGTTATTCTTGAACCTCTTCCTCAGACTAAAAAAATTCATGTCCATTCCGAACTGTGTTATTTACAATGTCTTAGAGTATAGGGAAATGGTAAACCTGTGACCTTCTCGATCTTGATCATCATGTTCTCGCGGGTATATAATAATATCTTTGCAGGGCGGCTTTTTCGCCTCTTTTTCACATATAAAGCGACGTTTTCACCTCATATACGGAGGCGAAAACGAAACTCTGAAGGTATATCTTTTCAGGGCGGCTTTTTCGCCTCTGTAAGTTTCTTATTATGTTATTCTTGAACCTCTTCCTCAGACTAAAAAAATTCATGTCCATTCCGAACTGTGTTATATACAATGTCTTAGAGTATAGGGAAATGGTAAACCTGTGACCTTCTCGATCTTGATCATCATGTTCTCGCGGGTATATAATAATATCTTTGCAGGGCGGCTTTTTCGCCTCTTTTTCACATATAAAGCGACGTTTTCACCTCATATACGGAGGCGAAAACGAAACTCTGAAGGTATATCTTTTCAGGGCGGCTTTTTCGCCTCTGTAAGTTTCTTATTATGTTATTCTTGAACCTCTTCCTCAGACTAAAAAAATTCATGTCCATTCCGAACTGTGTTATTTACAATGTCTTAGAGTATAGGGAAATGGTAAACCTGTGACCTTCTCGATCTTGATCATCATGTTCTCGCGGGTATATAATAATATCTTTGCAGGGCGGCTTTTTCGCCTCTTTTTCACATATAAAGCGACGTTTTCACCTCATATACGGAGGCGAAAACGAAACTCTGAAGGTATATCTTTTCAGGGCGGCTTTTTCGCCTCTTTTTCACATATAAAGCGACGTTTTCACCTCATATACGGAGGCGAAAACGAAACTCTGAAGGTATATCTTTTCAGGGCGGCTTTTTCGCCTCTGTAAGTTTCTTATTATGTTATTCTTGAACCTCTTCCTCAGACTAAAAAAATTCATGTCCATTCCGAACTGTGTTATTTACAATGTCTTAGAGTATAGGGAAATGGTAAACCTGTGACCTTCTCGATCTTGATCATCATGTTCTCGCGGGTATATAATAATATCTTTGCAGGGCGGCTTTTTTGCCTCTTTTTCACATATAAAGCGACGTTTTCACCTCATATACGGAGGCGAAAACGAAACTCTGAAGGTATATCTTTTCAGGGCGGCTTTTTCGCCTCTGTAAGTTTCTTATTATGTTATTCTTGAACCTCTTCCTCAGACTAGAAAAATTCATGTCCATTCCGAACTGTGTTATTTACAATGTCTTAGAGTATAGGGAAATGGTAAACCTGTGACCTTCTCGATCTTGATCATCATGTTCTCGCGGGTATATAATAATATCTTTGCAGGGCGGCTTTTTCGCCTCTTTTTCACATATAAAGCGACGTTTTCACCTCATATACGGAGGCGAAAACGAAACTCTGAAGGTATATCTTTTCAGGGCGGCTTTTTCGCCTCTGTAAGTTTCTTATTATGTTATTCTTGAACCTCTTCCTCAGACTAAAAAAATTCATGTCCATTCCGAACTGTGTTATTTACAATGTCTTAGAGTATAGGGAAATGGTAAACCTGTGACCTTCTTGATCTTGATCATCATGTTCTCGCGGGTATATAATAATATCTTTGCAGGGCGGCTTTTTCGCCTCTTTTTCACATATAAAGCGACGTTTTCACCTCATATACGGAGGCGAAAACGAAACTCTGAAGGTATATCTTTTCAGGGCGGCTTTTTCGCCTCTGTAAGTTTCTTATTATGTTATTCTTGAACCTCTTCCTCAGACTAAAAAAATTCATGTCCATTCCGAACTGTGTTATTTACAATGTCTTAGAGTATAGGGAAATGGTAAACCTGTGACCTTCTCGATCTTGATCATCATGTTCTCGCGGGTATATAATAATATCTTTGCAGGGCGGCTTTTTCGCCTCTTTTTCACATATAAAGCGACGTTTTCACCTCATATACGGAGGCGAAAACGAAACTCTGAAGGTATATCTTTTCAGGGCGGCTTTTTCGCCTCTGTAAGTTTCTTATTATGTTATTCTTGAACCTCTTCCTCAGACTAAAAAAATTCATGTCCATTCCGAACTGTGTTATTTACAATGTCTTAGAGTATAGGGAAATGGTAAACCTGTGACCTTCTCGATCTTGATCATCATGTTCTCGCGGGTATATAATAATATCTTTGCAGGGCGGCTTTTTCGCCCCTTTTTCATACATAAAGCGACGTTTTCACCTCATATACGGAGGCGAAAACGAAACTCTGAAGGTATATCTTTTCAGGGCGGCTTTTTCGCCTCTGTAAGTTTCTTATTATGTTATTCTTGAACCTCTTCCTCAGACTAAAAAAATTCATGTCCATTCCGAACTGTGTTATTTACAATGTCTTAGAGTATAGGGAAATGGTAAACCTGTGACCTTCTCGATCTTGATCATCATGTTCTCGCGGGTATATAATAATATCTTTGCAGGGCGGCTTTTTCGCCCCTTTTTCATACATAAAGCGACGTTTTCACCTCATATACGGAGGCGAAAACGAAACTCTGAAGGTATATCTTTTCAGGGCGGCTTTTTCGCCTCTGTAAGTTTCTTATTATGTTATTCTTGAACCTCTTCCTCAGACTAAAAAAATTCATGTCCATTCCGAACTGTGTTATTTACAATGTCTTAGAGTATAGGGAAATGGTAAACCTGTGACCTTCTCGATCTTGATCATCATGTTCTCGCGGGTATATAATAATATCTTTGCAGGGCGGCTGTTTCGCCCCTTTTTCATACATAAAGCGACGTTTTCACCTCATATACGGAGGCGAAAACGAAATTCTAAAGGTATATCTTTGCAGGACGGCCTTCTCTCCTCTGTTTCATATACAGGGTTAGTTGGTTTTCCCTCCGCCATAGGAAAACTCCGTCAGGCTGAACGAAGTATGACTCAATGTGTTATCTTCCAAAATGTACAGTACGCTTTGTTATCGGGTGTAGGCAAGCTGCATACTATTCGTGAATAGCGACAAAACCGATAACAGATCTTCAGCGTAATGGAGTTTTCCTATTGCGGAAGGAAAACTGACTAATCCTGTGTACAGCGACGTTTTTACCTCATAGACGGAGGTGAAAACGTAAGACACTGTATCTCAATAATTTAAGCTTCTACAGGCCAGCAGGTAACCCCCCTGGGCAAATTTTTGACTGGAGGCGAAAAAACCTACATACATCATCTATCAATTCGTGGTAAACTTTTCGGTGCAGTAATTTCTACTTACAATCTTTAACATGCGGGGTATATGATATACAATATTATATACATTTTTTTTATTTTTTTTTTTAAAGAAGGTCTTTTTCGCCTCATTTTTGTACATAAAGCAACGTTTTCACCTCATATACGGAGGCGAAAACGAAATTTTAAAGGTATATTTTTGCAGGGCGGCTTTTTCGCCTCTTTTTCATATACAAGTACACAGCGACGTTTAATATGTGAAGGGAACATTTCACCTCCAGGCATACAAGCAAGTAGGAAACCTCCGAGTTTAATATTAATTCAATCACTAATGCGTTGTTGCCGCGAATCGGAGGCGAAAATGCTCAGTTATGTTTGGAGGTGAAAAAGTCTCATTATATGATTTACAAGTGACACTAGCGCTGTCTGGTGAGAGGTACCATGCACTAAAATGTATATGTCTGATGTATGTGGGTTTTTTCGCCTCCAGCCAAAAATTTGCCCAGGGGATTGCCTAGCCGGTAGAAGCCTAAATTATTGAGATACAGTGCCTTACGTTTTCACCTCCGATTTTTCGTTTTCGCCTCCGTATATGAGGTGAAAACGTCGCTTTATATATGAAAAAGAGGCGAAAAAGCCGTCCTGCATATGTATATATATATATATATATATATATATATATATATATATATATATATATATATATTATATATATATATATATGTACACCTTAATTTTGTGGGAAGAAAATCTCAGAAACTATTGAATCAATTGATTCCAAATTTTGGTATATTATGGAGAAGTACTCGAAGTTGTTAAAATAAGCTTTTGAAGGCAATCGGTCGAGCCGTTCGTGAGTTTTCCTTGAGGACAAAATTTGTGGCACAAAAATCTCAGGAACTATCGAATCATTTGATTCCAAATTTTGGTACATTATAGAGAAGTACTCGAAGTTGTATTGGTGAAAGTTTGATGACAATCGGTTGAGTCGTTCACGAGTTTCCTCAATTTAAGTTCAGCATAAGAAGCGCAAGGCGACTTATGTACTCGATGTTGTTTGGGACTTAATTTATACGAAATCAAATTTTGATAGCCGCGTAGTTTTGTTGTATTATACAAATGTTTCGGTCTTACACGTTTCCGCCTTGAATGTATCGATTTCAAATTTATACGAACTCTAATTTTGATAGCCGGGTAGTTTTATATTTTTATAATACTATTCCCTGTCGAGAGTTGCGTTTTTTTAAAACGTGAATGGCCTTAAACATTTCAGCCGAATACCACTAGTCCTTGTCGACATTTGCGTTTTTTAAAACGTTAACGACTTAAAACATGTCGACAGTGTCTTGATTTCGCGAGGAACGAGCGAAGCGAGTTCCGAGTGCTTTTCGGCCGAAGGCCGAAAAGTCGGTACTGCTTTCGCGAAGCGAAAGCAGTTTTTTTTAGTTTTATTTAATCAATTTTTTTTTTAAATGGGTCTTTATTATGTACTGACCGGAGTGTGTTACACACATTGAGCATACAGCAGACCCCATGGAAAGGGGGTACAGGGACTTTTAAGGTATCATTGGCACTACGAAAGAAGATCACCACGATGGAAAAAATTGAATGTTTTTCCACCCTGTCAACCATTAACAATCTCAAAGTAAGAAGTAAAGATATGTGGTTCTCCAGGCAAACTTGCTCTTCACTGAGAAGAACTTTATATAAATAATTTCGATGTTTGTGGCAGTAAAATGAGGGTCATTACGATGGAAGTTTTTAGAAGTACGAAGTAAAATTCTTCTGAATTGATCAACTAAATTTGTTATCAAGGCGACGCGATCAGTGATTTCACCAATGGATAATCATGTGATAATTACAGAGAACAACATGACCACTTTCCACATTCAAAAAATTTGCAAGAGGCACTCAAACAGCCAACTGAAAACATGATCAGCACAGAAGAAAATACCTCCCTTTTCTCCGAAAAGTCGGTTGACGTCACATGTAAGTATGGAACCAAGAAACACCGGACGCGAATTTATTGTTGCCAATGTATACTTCCATTTATCCCGATCAATGTTACCGTACTCGTTTAAACAAAAATGTATGTACAAATCATTCATTTTCAATGAAACAAACTAAAAATCGTAGACGGTCAGCACGATGGAATTTTGACCCCTTTGAGTCAAATTCTAGGGCTGAAGGGGTAAGGATAAAATATGTTTGACATATGGACAATGTAGAGGACGTTATTCTCTAAATTTTGGCATCAAAATTTTCCAAATAGCATTCATAGAAAGCGAGATATTCACCAGTTACAAAAGTAGTCCACATTTCTGTAGAATTACACTTACATGTTTTTCCGATCGCTGAATTCAATTTCGGAAGTTTTCTCGTATCTAAGTCCCCACCTCCTTCCTCTCCCTTGACCCCTCCTGCCTTGAGGTGCTGCAGAAATGGGTTAAATTAAAGATCCAAACCGCAGTTAGTTTTTCTAGAAACTATTATATTTATACACAGATCTTTCACTTCTAAAAACAAACTGTCCCGAGTTAGTATAGCGTATGTTCGAAACCAGTCATAGCGGACAACTTTGGGAAGATATCAAATTTCACGTTCATAAAGCAAAAAAAAAAAAAAATGTAAGTAAGTTTGGTTCTTGCCTTTTTGGTAGGTGTTACAACCCCAGGTCCCTACCCCTCCTTCCTGAGGCTACGAGCAAATCCCTATTACGAATCAAGCAGCGTCTCGGAAAATTAACAGTGGTCAGATTATTGGGCATCAACTCCCTTCAGCAGTATCTAAAGCGCGTGGGAGGCGTAGCAGAGTATTAGGAGAGTTGGAGCTGAAAATAACCCCCAAAAATGAATTCAATGGCCTTAAGAATGTAAAACTGGATACCATATGGAAAAAAAAGAGAGAAAAAACTCTCTATCCTGAGCCCCGAGGCAGCACCTACAGGAATCAGATCGAAAAATCACCTTCCAAATCGAATGTGGTGACCTCAAAAATCTAAAAAATTTCATTTTTCCACCCGATTTTCTTCATTTTGGAATCTGATTGTGAGAGTTGGGGTGCAGAGTCTGAGGGGGAGGGGGGGAGTCTTTCGAGCACTGTGCCGAAAAAAGGAGCCCATCGGAAGAGCCTGGAGGAAAACTGGTATTTTAGCAATTTTTATCTTCACAGCATTCAAATTTATTGATGTAACATAAAGCCCGTAAACTGCATGTTCAATTTCATTCATTGAGGGGATCTGGTTAAAATTATTGTTTGATAGCCTAGAAACTTGGCACACATTTTCTACCTGACATAACATTAACCCAGAGGGTGTCGTAAAGAAATTTAACTTTACCAAATAAGGACTATCTAGGACGCAATCACATATACTGAGCTTTATTTCCTGTAATGGAGAAAAGGGATGGGAACCAATACTGAAAATGATGGAACCAACCGGAATCAACCCATTTTAGAACTTGAAACAAGAGGAAGGCATATATACATTCCTGTAAATCACTATGAAAAAGGCATGCGGTGAAAAGTCTGGAAACGATAGGGCAAATCGTAGCAAACAGAGAAAACATTATTGAAATCATTTCCGACCAGCAAACCAGCAAATAAGGCGAAAAGCTCGTACAGATTTACCGAAGATTTTTTCCCGGGGAGGGGGGGGGGGGGTAAAAATGTGAACGTCCCAACTGACTCAACTCAAAATTCCCAAGTGTCAAATCATTTAAAAAAAAAACTTTCAACTTGTTGGATTTTCCCAACTCGCTTGCTGAGTGAAAAATTCCTACCGGGGGGGGGGTATGTTGCTCCCTACTCCCCTACCGGTACTCGATCGAATTTTCTTCAGTAAGCTGTAGGAATAATGTGAGGACAAATCGTCAACATAATTTTTGGATCCCAAATACGGAAGGAGCGACCTATTACGTCATATCAGCCTTCGATGTAGACAGTTTTCACAATCTATGCTATTTGAAGTCATGGACGTAGCCAGCGAGGGGCAAGGGAGCAATTGTATTCCCTCCTGGATTTTGAAGGAAAAAAATTATGTTCCAGTGCTCACAAGATTATTTTCGAATATTTATTTAAGGCCAACTGAATAAAATTCGCAGAAAATAGGATGTGCCTGGAGGCCTAGACGCTAGACAGCGAAAATGTGTGACTAGCGCCACACTGACAACAAAGCCGCGACTTGCACCTGCACACATTCTACTTTTTTGCCCCCTCCTGGAAAAAGTTCTAGCTACGCCCATGTTTGCAGCGGAGAAGATTCTTATTTAAGATGAATACAACCCTTTCGGAGGAACTCCGATCGCAAGAGAAGTAAGATTCTCTCAGAGGTGGGTCTGTACATGCCCAGTACGGTACTACCACTAGAGCAGTCACGAAAGCAAAGACCGAGATGTGTGGCGACAGTTCACAAGTCATCACTACCCAAATCAGGTCTAATTGCAGCCAAGGTTGGGAAGAAGAAGCACAGATACAGGAGTTCCGTTACTTCTGGGTTCAGTACCCAGGATATCTACCGTTTCTGCAACCCGGTATTGCAGCTTAAAAGTTTACATTCATACACGTCATACGAGGGTTTTCAAATCAGGTATGGTTTTGCGACTGTCAGCGACATTCGACGCTTTCCATTCTACTCAGCCTGTTTGTAATGGGCCTTTGAGTAGGTACACATAATTCCGCGCGAAACGAGCAAATTTCATTTTAGCTTTGCACGGGTGTCTCGCTATTCGTACTTGTAGCGACGTTGGATTGCGTGATGAGGAGGCGTAAAGGAAAGGTTAGCTACAAAGGCATCGAATGTAAACAGAAAATACCGAAATGCTCTATGACGCCTCACTGAGTGCACGCAAGTCAGGCGATCAAAAAAAAAAAGAAAAAAAAGAAGGGTTTCGAACGAGAAAATTGGGCGATATTCGAGAACTCGATTCTCATCGCGGTTCATCCAAAGAGAGCGGGTACATTAATTTCGGTACGCCGAGTCCGTGAGTGTCGCACTCGGCGGCGCGCGATGAGGAAATGTATTTTTTTTTTTTTCAAAGCCAGAAACGAGCCGAGACGCGTGTATGCGAATTCGCTGGAAAACTGGAAAGAGTGGGACAAAAAAAAAGCGTGAATTCGCTGCGGGAGAGGACCGACGAACGCGGATGCCCGAACCAATTAATGTAATCGGTAAAACGAAAAGGCGAGAAAATCAATTTCCGTTTGCTTTATTTATTACCTTACGGATTAATGTGTATATACCTATAGGTGCTTCGCGGCGAAGAAAACTCCCGCTCACATGGGCGCGAGTGCGGCTGTCACCAGCCCGTGTGTTTTATGGCTGACGTCGGCCCGCTTACATCAAAAGCCGCAAATTTCATAACCAACTGCGAACTCAGCAGAAGCATTCATATTTAATTTCACTTCCTTTTCTATAAACGCGCGTGTCGCGAGAAACTCCTTTTTCAAAAAAATGGCTTACAGTATCGAAGGGGGAAAAAAGTTACGGATGCTAAAAAATACGAACGAGCGACGGCGAGGAAAACAGATTACCGAATTCAATGTCGCAGTTATTCGCTGAGTATGCGTTCTCCAAATCCGAGTCGGGCAAGAACCCAAGAACGAAGAGAGTATCTTGGAAGAGCTGAGTAACTTGAAACGCACTAGAAGACATGTATACGAGCTACATTACTTGCACACTTAGGCCAATTTCTGAAGCTTCCTGAAGCTCTCCTCTCACTTAGGACTCTCTATAGAGAGCACGATCGAAATTTGTGAATACGGTGCAAGCCTGTCAGCGCGTTTCAACTTACACGGCTATTCCAAGATACCTCTCGGCGGCGGCGGCACACCATCCTTGACTGGCGGGAATCAGGAAATTCCGGTGGCCGCCAGTCAAAAAGCCCGAAAAAGGGCGAGTCCACCATCAGGACAACAACCAACGGCATCTCCATCGAAGCAGCAGTTGCAGCCAGCGAATACTGACATGAACGGGTGAGTAAGGTTGAAGGAGATATAGAGGAAGCTCAGGGCATCTCGAGTACTGCAAGCAATCCTTCCGTCCTGGAGAGGATCACTGGTAACAGAACCTGAAACTTAATATGGGAATCACCTGCTCCAACGACCAATTTGAGGAAGCGGCAGAGAACAAGAGGTGGAAGTTTTCGGAAGCGCCTAACTCATGAAGGCGACCCCCACTACTTGGAGCGAATCTCCCGCCTTCGGTGCGTAGGTCCAAGTAGGAAAATAGGGAAATAGGAAGGAAGCTGCCAAAGAACTGTTGTGGAATCGAAAACGACTAACGACACCTACACAGACGAACAAACTAACGGAGGACAGACAGACTACTCTAGTTCTAAAATTGTACAAGTATTATTACCTACTATTTGCATATATTTTTTTATGTAATTTATAAGTGTGAGCTCCCCTCCCTGCCCCGCGCTAAAACTACGCGAAGGTATATAAGGCAGTGTAGGGGGAATACCTCAGATTTTATTCTATGAATTTTAGGATAATACACGGTGCTACCTGAAGTAGAGCACTAGAACACCCAAGTGAAGACATTCGCCATTTTTAATCCAGCTTGTTCCGGGGGAAAAAAATGGTCACCCGGTGGTTCCCGCTTAGCCAATTTTTTTTTTCACGGAACCGAACTGGATTAAAAATGGTGTATGTCCTCACTCGGACTGTTTTAGTCTCTTTACCCGGAGTTTGGAACTGGCCGCCGGGTGGGGCCTTGGCCCTTCGCGGGGTAGAAAACTGACCGTAATGTTGCTAAAGTTAGTCAACGATACGGCACGCATTCGATATTGCATAACTCTCAAAATCAGCTCTATGAATAAACCCCCCACCATGAAAATGATACATACAATTTCTAATAAGAACTCTCTCCACTGAGTGGTCCAAAATTTCGAAATTTTTGACATGTTCTGTTCCTAGTAGCTGAACTTTTTGCTTTTGGTCAAAAATCGCCAACCACCTTTTTTCTGGTAAATTGAACAATGTTGAAAGGTTTCGTCTGGGGGAGGGGAGACAAGTTTAATATAGGATTCCCCATAAGGAAATCGAAAAATTTTCTTTAAAATTTCCAAAAAATCGAATAAATTCGGAAAAATTCCTGTTGACCATAAATAATCGTTCTTATTAATGTAAAGATGGAGTACCTACCAAGAATTTCGAGAAACAATTAATTTAAAGGCCAATGATCTCTGTTGAATTTTGAGTGAATAGTACATTTTTTTATTATGGACCACAGGAATCGAATAAAAGTATAAAAAAGACTGCTGACTCAGATTTCAGAGACGCTAAATCCATCTATGAAAATTTTCGGTTCAAACCCTCTTTTGAAGACTCCACTGAGGAATCAGAACTTAAAAATTACGGACAATACTGTCAAGTATATAAAGAATGGGGGTTTTCTGTGTCACTGAATCCGTTTTAGATTATTCTGGCTGTAACATTAGGGGCTGCAGGGGGTGGGGATTATAAACTACAAAACTGAGTACAGGCATATTAAGCACATAGGGCTCTGGTTGGCCGAATGCATAGCGCGTTGGTCTCGGAATCCGGAGGTCCCGGTTTCAAGCCCACGTAGCAAGTCACCAGATTTCGACCTAGGCCGGTTTTTCGGTCAATAGGAAAGAGGGCAAATACAGCCCTAATAGCCTCCCCAACGTCTCTGAGGTAATGCTCGAAAGAGCAGATTCCAGGGCTTGGGTTGAGAGTGAATTAGAAAAGAAGGCATATTAAGCACAAAAGAATATGTTGGGGCTTCACTTCAGAAGGGTGGAAGGTGAAAAAATGTCGGCTTGATTCTATAAAGATAACAATAATTCCATAAAAATAAAATAAAAAACGTGATACATAGATTTAAGAAAAGGGCTTTCGAGGATTCAGGGATGAAATGGCATACATGCTTTAGTCAAAAGCAAACGAAAAACATGCTTGTAATAATCTACTTTTACGGGTTTCACAGCCACTGAACCCAGTTACGAAGTTATTTTGAATACACTCCCATCCCTTAGAAGTCCACAGGAATCAAAACTTCACAGTTAGCGTAAATTGCTTCCAATACATAAATCGATAAGCTCATTTTTGAAGTCATTTCTGCAATAACCTCTTACACAATAAAACAACGGGTCCGTTACCCTGCCCCCCCCCCGATATGATTTCAGACCCGATTTTGGGGTAGGGGAAACGTACCCGAAATGTACCCAAATGTACCGCTATTATTACAAAATGTACCTCCTCCCCTTGCGAAGGGGGAACAAAAGTACTTTGGTGGGGCCAGGGTAACAGAAGCCCACCAAATTGTCTGATTTCGTCAAATTTGGTTCGAATGAAATGTACCCGAAACGTACCACCAATTATCTGAAATGTACCCCCTTTATCGCCGCAGGGGGGATGATTAAATTTGGTGAGGCTGTGGTATCGTTAGCCCCCCCATTTGCTCCAATTTCACCGAATTTGTGCAGAATGAAATGTACCCGGAATGTACCGAAATGTAACACCAATTATATGAAATGTATCCCCTTCCTTCCCATGTAATGACCAAAATTATATAAGGGGGCAGAAATGAAGTAAAGCTCCCAACTTAGCATATTTCGTCAAATTTGGTTCGAATGAAATGTACCGAAATGTACCACCAATTATATAAAATGTACCCCCTCCCTTCCCTTGTAATGACCAAGAGTATAAGGGGGCAGAAATGAATTGGAGCTCCCAACATAGCTGATTTCGTCAAATTTGGTTCGAATGAAATGTACCCGAATGTACCACCAATTATTTAGAATGTACTCCCTTCATTGCCGCAGGGTGGTGGAATAAATTTGTTGGGGCTGTGGTAACATTGCCCCCCCCCTATTAGTTCCAATTTCACCGAATTTGTGCAGAATGAAATGTACCCGAAATGTAACAAAATGTACCACCAATTATATAAAATGTACCCCTCCCTTCCCATGTAATGACCAAAAATATAAGGGGGCAGAAATGAATTAGAACTCCCAACTTAGCTGATTTCGTCAAATTTGTTTCGAATGAAATGTACCCGAAATGTACCACAAATTATATGAAATGTACCCCTTTCACCGCCGCAAGTGAGAGGATTAAATTTGATGGGGCTATGGTAATGTTAGCCCCCTCCCCCAATTTCTTCCAATTTCCACGAATTTGTGCAGAATGAAATGTATCCGAAATATATAAAATGTACCCCCTCCCTTCCCATGTAATGACCAAAAGTGTAAGGGGGCAGAAATGAATTAGAGCTCCCAATTTAGCTGATTTTGTCAAATTTGGTTCGGAATATAATTCTTTATGTGCTTCATTAGAATATGATGTAAGTATACTTCTCTGCATTTTGTACGATATAAGTCTGGTATGAATAAGTGTAAGGGGGCAGAAATGAATTAGAGCTCCCAATTTAGCTGTGATTTTGTCAAATTTGGTTCGGAATATAATTCTTTATGTGCTTCATTAGAATATGATGTAAGTATACTTCTCTGCATTTTGTACGATATAAGTCTGGTATGAATGAATGTTCATGTAGGAGTAGTTTATATTTCGGAGACCACTACTAAAACCGACACTATTAATTTTACACTAGGATCCTACCCCTCGCGAGCCGTCTTGAAATAATTACCAAAGATTTTTAACTGGCGTGTTATTACAAGTATATCACATTTTTCGGTGGAAGCGAAAATTGGACAGTCAAGTTATTTTGAATGCCACGCTACTCAACATTTCAGCTTTTTAATAGAATTCCGTTTTGCCCATCTTCTTATGAGGATACCAACGACCCCTCTCCAACCTAAAAACTGGGTCTAGCCATTTTGAACTTTCGGTAAAAATTAGTTGTTCTAGGCTGTGCTGAGGTGGGGCAGTATTCCATATTGCCGTTATCTTCTTTTCCTAAGATAGTTATAGCTTCTCCGTCTCCCATTTCTCACATATTATCCTCACGCCATCAATACGAATTTTCTGAAAAATTTGTTGTGCTGAATTGTTCTAGGTTAAAATTGTACCGCATTCAGTATTCCCCGTCTCTGCCTTTCTTACGACGTATACTTGACCTGTAAGTAAAATTTCGAACTCCCTCATCCGCAATTTTAAATTCTTAAAATCAAAAATTGGTGCTGAGAGGTGCCATAGGTTCTACTGATGCATGTCGTCTTCCACTTTACCCTCTTCCTTCCTGGAACACAATAGACTCCACTACTGGGTAGTATACTAGCTCCGCCAATATTTCTGAACTGGATTTTTCTGACTATTCCAAATTATTAAGGTCTATATAGCAGTCGCTGTGACTTCTCAGCGCAGAAAAGCAAATATGTCAACAGGTTTGTCTTCCTCCCACAAACATCCGAACCAACAAGGAATCAACAAAGCGACCGCAGTACCAATCTAGATGGATAGATAGCGTGCTCTGCAGTCCCCTGCAGGTATTCAAGAACAAGACATATTATACCCGCAGAAATCTGAACTCTGAAAGATTGGTGCTGCGTTGTGTGTGCCTCGTAGGTGGCACACTCAACATTGTGGGACACATGACTAACATTGCAAACAACGATTCACCTACGCATATGCCTTCAGCACAGAGAAAGACATACTCTATAGCAACAAACGGCGGAGAAATAAATGGCAATCTAACCCGACTAATCTGCCATGAAAGCTGCGTGACTGACAATGACAAGGTCACTACGCCCTGACATAAAGTAAAAGGACAACGGAGGATGTGACCAGCTCCTTCAGATTGGAGGACGAAAATATTGTTTTCCACTAGTACTACGTGAACGATGCAATTATCGGCGGCGACTGGGCTACAAATTGGTCCGTAGGAGAAACTCTATGGCACAGAGTGCGACCCTAAAGAAGTGCTACTTTATTACAATATTTTCCGAGATTATTAATCCGCCTCTGAGCTTCACGGCCCTTCCCAGCTCAACTCGAGAGTATTTTCTCACTTTCTACCAAACCCTGTTCACCGCAGCCGCTTAAAATGAAATTTCAAGCCAGCACTTAGTCCTCAATGACGGACAATTCTAACCGCAAGGTAACTTAGCTAAGTCTCGTACTCGGGTACTTATCAATTGGGCACGAACAACAGGGTGTGGGACGACTGGGTGCAGCCAATTGGGTGTGCGGACAATGCGGCGCGGGAGAAAAAGGCGCAAAATCAACTAGGCGCGAAAAAAATAATCAAAAAATATACTCCGCAAAATTTTACAAGTTGTGAGCTATGGCTTGCAAATATTCGAGTCCGCTCCTGTAATCATAATCTCTGGAACAATCGTGCGAAGGCGTTCATCAACTTGAACATATTTCTTTCGCTTGGTGGGAAGAGGAGCATCCGACTCAGCGTCTAAGTAGTCGCGAACATGTTGCACCCTTCGTATATTGTTCAAAAACCGCCGAAGTGTAGGGTGTGAGTAGCCAAACTCTGACTGCAGTTGCTCATGGCCAGCTTTAGCGTAATTGTTCGTTCTTGGATCACCGTCGATAGTCCGATCGTATACACTCCACTACCCAATACGGAATCTTGATCGTTCGTGTGCGTCGGCCGATGTAGTAATCTTCAATGTATTCCAGAAGCGGCTCCAAACAATTATCTACGTGCTCTTTCACCTCTTCAAATACAGCCGCGGTATCTGCAGGAGGGATGAAGGCCAAAGCAATAACCATACGCACTTGAAGATTAATATGCGGATGTTCTTCATAGTACCGCATGAGGTGTACCTCGCCTACTTTTCTCATTACATTTTGGCTGAAATGAAATAGACGGCCGCCTACTTTCGAATTTGGCAAATTTACTACGAATTTCTGAATGAGAGCCAATTCGTAGTCACATACGAAAATAATTCCGGCGCAAACGGTGTATCACATAAGCCCCTAATTTCCTCAAACATTGAGTGGTAGATGCTTGAACTTTTATTGGGTAGTAGAACGTAACCTTGCGCCCAATTGATCGGTCCCTTTTTAACCTCGCGCCCAATCGTTCGTTCCCTATTCATCCGCGCTCAAACGTTCGCGCCTAATTATCCCGCCCAATTGATCGGCCCCCCTCGTACTCAGGCACCAAGATCTCTTGTTGTAACTTCGGTATTGCACACTCATTTGAACTCTATTTCTCCCTTTTAGTTCCCAATAACCAAGACTCCATCCACGATCCGAATGAACGAACACTCGACGTAAAGAGTGTCATAGGTAGTCGGCACCACTGCCCGCCCTACTCTGTTTTCGAAGATCCAACGACTATTTCTCTTGGAATCTGGACACGTGCATCGTGGAGTCGCGGTCTCCCCGTCATACTCTCGCCACTCAAATGTATTCCGGAAGGTCACAACCGATCGGAGACCGAGCTCTGACTCGTACTCGGCCGACCAATAACGGCCGTAACGACTCCACTTCCAAGAAGACGCCGTTACTGAACGCGAGTTAACCGTTCTGGTTACGCTTGTTTGTCAATTTTTTTCAATTTTTTCCCCGTACTCGCTCTTTCTCTCCAACACTTTCGCCCTCTCTTCTTCTTCTTCCTCGGTACTTCGGTCCGCTTGTTTCTTCGATCCTCTGCACGTCTCGCCGCGCGATTTCAGATAAACTGAATCGATTAACGAGAACTGCGGCGCGCCGCAGTCAACCGGTATGTCGATGTTAATGACTTTCGCTCTCGGGAAACCGTATTCGATTTCCATTGATCGAATGCCAATTAATGAGTCGACGTTCTCGAGTCGGATGGCCGTCGCTGGTTCGGGGTCTCCGCGGGTCGCATCTATGCAAATACGACGCCCCGCTGGACGCCGTCGTCGACGCAGCGTCGACTACTGACACCGTTGTATGAATGGAGTTCGATACCTGTTCGCGTACGCACGTCAACTACACTAGGAAGTTCTTCAAAAGCCCTAGGTACGCGACGGTAATCGTTCTCATTCTCGCTACCGGATCTTCGCCAACGAAAGCGACACCGAAGATCCCCTTCCGAGTTGTAAATACATCTATGTACGAGGTATATGTAATTCGCGAGCATGAAAAATTGAGTAGAAGAACGGGCGAACAGGTTTTATTCGCACGAAGTTGTCTCGTAATGTCACCAAGACGCAAACAGACAATCGGCGTTCTTATCTGCCGGATTATGAAATCGTTCAATGGTATAACTTGAATAATATGCCGATCGTAGCAGGATGCTATTATCATCTGTTCACGTATCCAGTTGGGCTGGATGTCCGGCCGAGATAAGAAACTACAGATAAAGGGTATCAACCTTGTCACACTGATACTGCACTGCGTGTGGGAGACGAGCACATCAACTACACGCTCGCCAAGTACGCTCATAAGCTCATACGGAAGATCCAAGAAAGATGTATTCGAGATTAGCAGAAATGCGAGACTGATTTAGTTGTCCGGCACAGTTATGCCGAGAAGGTCAAGTAGATGCAGGAATGGTTGGAGAGGTGATTTTGGATACAGGGGGTTCAGCATACCACAGTAAGTTCCTCAAAACTGACCACCCCCTAGTCCGGGGGAAGGAATATACTGCCACCATGTCTGTTTTTCCACTTTTGTCAGATTCGCGTCAATTTGATCGAATGCTATTTGGTCGAGGCTAATTGGTCGACAACACATACTGGTCAGCAGATGTAACAACAATCTCGTGTTCTCCTGAAAATGTATCACTTTACGATTGCACAATTTATAAAGTATTATCAGTGATCTTTTTCCGGGTAGATCTCTACATTTATTACAGAATGAAAAGTACTATTCTGTTCAGGTCCGGAATTGTGTAACAAAAAGGGCATAGTTTAGGTATCATACTCATGAAGAACGATATATCTTTCATTTGCGCCGGATCTTTCAATCACCGAGACCCGACTTTCTTCTGAGCGATTCTAACTCCACGTTTCAAATTGTTTGCTCATGGTAACTGACCTAGTGCTGCTTGACAACAAAATGCAATACTCTCGGCCAAGACAAATTTCGGGGTATCTCACGTCTCCCGGACCCTTTTGCTAACTTCGTACCGAATTCTGGGCCCTCCGACCGCAGTAGCATTGTCTGCATGACTACGCTTTACGTGGATAACCACAGTCTCCAGGATCATACTTGCCAAGCACTAGCACCGATCGATGTTGGCTTTATAATTCACCCACTTCCGAATTACACGTGCACAGACATATCTCAAATCGAAATTGACTGTAATGTAATGTCGACACCAAACTTAGGAAACATTTTCTGTCGACCAGTACGTCTTGTCAACTAATAAGCCACGTGGACCAAATCGCTTTCGATCTAACTGGCCCAACCAAATAGTACTGGACCAAATAGAATTCGACCGGGAGAAAAAAACCGGCAAACAGATGGGAAAAAATGATGGGGAACTGAATTTTGACACAGGTCAGATTACCGTATTGATCAACACACTGAAAATCCTTTACAATCCAAGCGTCCTGAAGCTCCCAGGGCAAGGGGGCGATAAAAATTAGCCCAACAGAACACATTAAAATTCGTTAACGCAAGACAAAGAATAAAAATCGCGGATGTAGTGACGGATTGACACACACATCTGTAGGTTGTTACCTCCAGCCCCACCTCATCTGTTGCCATTTATACATTGCAAGTGCACTACAGCTTGCAGTTGGAAGACCTGTACCCACTGGAGAGGTCAGGTTCAACATATCCAATGGAATTTCGTAGCTGCCATGGACAGCGGCGACTCAACACCGAGGAGATTATGTTCGAAGAGCAATACTCTGAAGTAATGGCGGAAACGGCCCACTTCCTTAGTTTTCAAACAACAACTTTGGATATAAAATCTTAATAAATTATATAATTGAGGCAATTTCGCACTACCTTATGTAACCTCACGCATCAATATTTCGAAAATGCATGTTTAACGGTAACAGCGGAAAACGCCAAATAAAGCCGTTAGTATTATAATTACCGCGGAAATATTATTTGTTTCAAATTTTTTTACCTTGTTACAATAAATATTTGTGGACTTACTGTCGAAACTTCAATTTTGTGGTATTTCTCATTTCCTATGGAGCTTTGAAAGGATGCTCAAATTCCAGAGGACTTACAGTATGTTAATCAATACTATCATCTGACCTTCTGCACCAAAATTTAGCTTCCCATCAATTTTTTCATCAACTATGTCTGATTGTACTGGTATAATGGCCGCACACGGGCGGAAACGTAAAATTTTGATAATTTGTGTAGTTTTGCCAAGCCTAGGAAAGAGGAAGAGGGCGAATCATCATTGAATTTAATTCTTCACCCAGTTATTGTTTTGGTTCTCTTTATCTCCAAGGGTTAATCTGGAAAGCAGCGAAGGAAAACACGAAAACTTAGAGGAATAAAATTGTACGAATAATTGTGAGCGAAGCGAGTGACACATTTGTTGGCTCTCTCTACGGATGAAGGGCATAGAATTGGCCATAATCAGGCATTTGTTTTTGCAAACTCAACTACGAAAAACTATAGGCCCACTTTGGATTACCATTTTGAAGACAAGTTCTTCCCTTTCTTCGAAGACTGGGTCACACGAAGGATGAAGGTAGGCTGCATGCGGCCAGCAGGCCGCGGGTTGCTGAGCTCTGATCTAGATTTTCCCCCTAGTCACATAACTCAATTGAAACACCTACCCAAACCATCCAACGAATTCGGGGCTTCAAAGACTCTAAAGAATTTTAAATACGACTAGGCATCACTGAATTTTTCTAACAAGAAAACGCATACCGAAATTTCAAACGCTATCAATCAGCCTCTAGATTCTGTATCCACTCTCCGAATTGGAATCAGCGGAATTTACTAGTTTTTCAGCTGTAAGAATAACAATCACGTAGTCGCTGATTCAAATCGCGTACATGCGCTGATCTGAATCCTTCATCACGTGATCTGTACACTTACAGCTGAAAATCTAGCGAATTCCGCTGATTCAAATTTAGAGAGCAAACGGACCTATAGTAAAATACGTAGTACAGTATTATTAAAATAGCTCCAGCTGGCGAGCATTAACTACAAAGCAAACATAAAAACCCTTCAACCATTCGACCCGGAGTTGAAGCATATGAACCTCGACACACCGGGTAAAAGCTAAAGCTAATCTCGTCTTTCGTCATCCTCTGCATCGCAACTCCAAATATCGTAATCCACAACGAGCATGCGACCTCGTTAATTAGGTCCCGGCGAATAAATTACGTCTCCGGACAGTGGTCAGCATCTAATGAACCTCCGTCGCCGTCGTCGACCGAGCCTAACATCGAATCGAAATTTTCTACTTTTCTTTCAAAACAAGTAAACAACCTATCTGCGATTGCCGAACAAACCCGGTCATTTGAATTGGATAATTCTGGGCGCATTGCATCCATTAATTCGTGATGATTCACAATAGCTGATGAGCCCATTTAGATAATAATGCCAGACAGTGGGCCATCGACCGTATACTCCAGGGCTAAAAAGTACCTAGCAAGCGGTTAAAGCGAAGAGGAAACCGCATAACCGTGCTCATCAGCCGAATGTACGCGTACCAGCTGAATCAACAACCGCAGAAATTCCGAAAAGCGAATTGGAGTACCTTGAATATCTTTCTGGATTCGTATGTATACTCGTACATCGAATAATCCATCAATGACAATTTCTTTCTGGTTCAGAACAGCATCGATTTCGGCAAATTACAGAAACAGATTAAGCCCTCGTATACTACACGCGGATGGCGGTGTCAACCTTCGCCGTCAATTATACTCCGTATTATGCTTTTCGTTCTCCCAGCCATAATATACGATTCCGTAGAGTAATTGTAACTCGGCCACAACGTGTCCATAATGAAAAAGAAAAAAACAAAAGGACAATGACATTAAAAAGAAAATTTGCCGCCAATACAAGTCAATCTGGAGAGGCCTTACACCGTGTCCAATTAACGAAGAACACATGATCGCAACACGGAGAGAAGAAAAAAGAGAAAAAGTTCGCACAACACGAGCAAAGTTGGATGAGAGGGCAGCCACATCACAGCACAGGTCAACGCTTACAACGTCCAGCACTCGGCCCATAAATTTTAGCGCGGCCAGCCGGCAACCGCCTTTATGGCTTTTAAAACCGAGCCATTTAAACGAGTGAGATGTATTAATTACACGCATGTATACTCACAGACCAAGACGTGGGGTGAAACTAACGTACACGTGTCTTTGCAAAATCTTTCGCATAACTCACCTGGAACAGAAATAAAATACAGAAATTAATTCGAGATGCACTTTCTCGACTCCATCGCGATTACTGTTTTAGCTCCTTTCCGTCAACCGGCAGATCTTCGGGAAATATCCGCTAGAGATAATTTTACATCGTCGGGTTTAGCAACTAATCTGTGGCCACGCTGCAACGTCTTCATAATACGCCGATTGGGTAATCGCTGGAGGTACCCAGAAAATATGATGCCACAGAACGCACATTAGCGCAGCAAAACGTAATGTACTCGACAGCTCGATGGCACGTGAAGTGCTGCAACCATCGAGCTAGACGTACAGTGAATTCGAGAATCAGCGAGAATACCTCACCAATCAGTTACACATATCATCAACTCAGGATTCTACCAATTTTTGCAGAGCATCAGTGTGGCTATTCAACTAGCCAGTATTCAGGAGTCGCGCTGCAAAATTTACGACAGAAATAAACCCAAAATAGTATTAGGTATGAAAAGTATCAGAGTCATTTCATCTGTTTTTTTCTAGGCAACGCTATAACCATTACGTATATTTATGGAGCATTAATACTAGTACTCAACCAGCGTTTAGTGCTGTAGTTGAGATTCCAGCTGTAAAACGAACTACTGAAACCCAACCCGAAATAACAACGGTACAAATAATATAAGAAAGCCATTCTTGTAGTGATTATCAAGTGCCACCATTGGCTCCATCTCTCTTTTCATTTGTTCTCACCCGCCCTTTTGAGCATTACCTCAGGGACATCGGGGAGCCTCTTAGAGCTGCCTTAGCCTTCTTCTCTTCTTGCCGGGAATCGGCCTAGATCAAATCAACTGCGCTATCTTCCTGTCGAATACCCGTATCACTAGCCCCGTGGTTTATGACGGTGAGCTCAACGAGCATCGGCAGGTAGCGCGCCTTACCCACTTACAGCTTTCAGATACTGGCGACCGATTACACACTTCTCAGAAGCCTCTACTGTAAGTGGTTGTAACTCTGTGTACGTTATGTAAGTAAGAAGAAACACGAAAGCAATTTTTGATGTTTGCCGAATACCATCACTGGCTGTAGCACACCATTACGGGGAGTTTACTACTCATCTACCTGTATATATGTAACACTGACTGCGGAAATCTGACCCTACGCGGTAATAGTAAGTGAGAAAAGCAGCTCCTGCAGGCATCGTGGAAAAGAAGAGAAGACCTCGATTCACATCATATTCCAATGCCCAGCAATAGCAGGGATAAGGCGTGAAGCATTAGGACTGGAGTATTTAGCACACAATAAAGTCAAAAGGATAGAAGTCAGTAAAATTCTCACTTTGGCCGTAAAAGTGAAGCTATTGTGAGCTGATCCTTAACAGCAGTCTGAGGAAAAATACAATGGACCATAAGGCTTGAGCATTTGGCGCATCCAGCACCACCTCTCACGCACACAAAAAACAGAAGTAATACCATTAAAAATGTCATTTTCAATTTCTCGGGGTTTATTAATGCCAACACGGATTAGCACAATAATGTAAATGTAAAATATTAAAAAAGAAAGACTGGGTGTTTGCTAAATGCCATCACTGGCTCAAGCACACTATTGTGAGGAGTTCCCTGAACAATCCACTCATAATTTTACTAGGTACTAATCTAGCTGTAACACTGACTGAGGAAATCTGACTTGAGGCAGCAGTGGTTGGTATGAAATATCAAAATACCGTTTTCGTCTTCAATATTCATCAAATGCCATCATTAACTAGAGTACACTGTTAGTACATGTGTTAGGCTCAATTGCCGAAATCGCTCATTGGGCGAAAAAATTGACCACAACGCGTTTTGGTGATTGCGAAACTACGCGAAATTCGGTGTTTGTGCATTTCAGGAAACAACCAGATCGCGTTGTAAAATGCAAAACGATCAGTTCGCGTTCTGGTCTGTTATAATTTGCATAAAAAGAACCACAACGCGTTTTCGAATAATCTCGTTCAAACCTGAGAAAACGATAAAGACGGAAACAACGAGGAAATCATTTGCGACCGTTGTTCGAGGACCAAGGCTGTTGAATGTCAACGCGAGGGTGCAAGGAATGGGTTGAAAAGACAAGCGGAAAAAATGCTATCGCGCTCAAATGCCAGATTTCCACCGGTTCCAGTTGGTACAAACATTTTATTACGTGTACCTGATGTCGATCACGGACGTGCGCAGCTCCCCCGAAGTGTCCTAGCCGTGGTCATTGAAATTAATTCTTCCGGATTGTACAAAGTCGGTACAAAGGAGGGAATCCTCAAAAATTTGTACGCTCGAAATGAGTTTACCATCGCCGATAGTACGTTCGTTACCCTCGCAGATGTGCCTCCAACGGCACCAATGACCTTAAGATCAGCCTCCGCTGCAATTTCAGGCAGCGAGCAAGGCTTTGTTCACTGTAATTGCAAACGCTATTGCACCAATAGAAAATGTAAATGCCTCGCGAACAATATGAAATGTAACTCAAAATGCCACTCGAATTCTTCGTGTAAGAATAAGCAGCCTATAATTATTATGTAAAAAAAAAAAAAATTACGACGTATTTTTCATAATGATAGAAAATTTCAAAACTATTTTCAACTGTTCCTCCTTTCTTCCTACTTTACCCGAGCTCACTTTAAAAATTGAAAGAACAGGACGCGTTCTGGTAAACTAGGGTTTCAGAACGCGTAGTGGCTCTCTTTTTAAACGATTAACATAGGCCAAAACGCGATCTGCGGTAATTTAACATTTCAAAACGCGTTCTGGTTATACTAAAATTGCTCATTTCGCGTACTGGTTGTTTCGCGATCACCAAAACGCGTTGTGGTCAATTTTTTCGCCCAATGAGCGACTTCGGCAATTGAGCCTAACACATGTATATGAAGTATTACGTAATGCTTGGTGTTTGTCATATATGCCATCACTGACTTCATCATAACAATGCAGGAAGTTCGTAAACTCAATCCAAGTATGATTTAGTTAGGTACAAATCTAGTTGTGAAACTGACTGCGGAAATCTGACCCTATGCAGTGGTAACAAGTATGAAATGATGAAGAAAACTACTTCCAATGTCGTCAACCGTTCTAGCATACTATTGCAGACGGTTTTCAACATAGTCAGTCCACAGTTGGACCTAGCTATAAGTCTGACAGCGGAATCTCACGCTCAGGCCCGTCTGTTTCTTCTTTCTAAACACCCAAATTTGAAATGCCTGGTGAATTCCCTTCGCCCATAACCTTTTTAGGAGACTCCTTGATACGCGTTAAATCTCTTCAACACTCGTTACACCTCACGGAAACTCTACTCAGTTCTGCTAAGACTGCTGATACATATAAAACTCATTACCAGGGCCGTACCGACGGGGGAGGGGAGGGGGAGTCAAACCACTCCCACTGGGGGAAAAAACACGAAAAAACAATAGGTTAAGACGAAGAGGATAGCGGATCTGTGACTGAGCGAAATTTCTTAATCGCGACCCCCCCCCCTTACTTAAATCCTCGGCACGGCCCTGCTCATTACATATTATCAAGAGATATTGTTGAGACTAACTGAGACTTTACATTGGGCTTCCTTGAGATTAGTAAAGATTCTTCAAGACTTTTCTGAGACTCCTTATGACTCATTAATACTCATTCAATTCGAGGAAAAGACTGTAAGATATTCAAACTGTCTTCGAACTAGAACTCATTTTAGAATCTTTCTGACATTCATTAATACTTATAAAATCCAGTTACGACCGCAGTCGGCAATAAGAATTATGAGGAGGAAAAGACATTTTAGGGGTAGTTTTCCCAATTCACAAAAGGAGCGAGGAAAACATTTCAATTAAAAAAATATCTTTTTTTAGCACCTCCAAAATTGATTTTTAGAAACCCTAAAAATATTATAAATAAAACAAATATAAACTTATTAAAATAATTTATATTAATTTTTATAATTATTAACCGTCTTTTAGAAAAATTATAAATATATCCACATATTATAAATATTAATAAAGATCTAAACCTTTCACAGTCTGGATGGGCCAATAACAAAGGAGAAATACATAAATGAAAAAAGAGGGAAAGAAGACTGAAATATAAAGAAAGCGAGAGAAGAAAAAGTGAATGAAGAAAAAACCCTAAAAGTACTCAAAGCCAAGTCAAACCCCTGAGACATCAGACAGACCATATATAAGTCTCTTCTAAAGATATATTATGACTCACGAACGATCTCTATACTCTGTTGAGACACATTTAGACTCTAAAAGATCAACTGTAAACTTTTTTCGAGATGTAGTCACAACTCACTGAGACTTTCCTGACATTCATTAGAACTTGTTAAATCCAACTACGACTCTGCAAGATTCTAATAAGATGCATTGAGACTGGGAGATTGGTGCGCCTCCTTCAGTCTTCTTAAGGCTAACTGAGGCTTCCGAGTCTCATTCAGACTGATTAGGACCTTGTTAAAACCCAATAAGATTCTTTTAAAATGAACTAGGATTAATTCGAACTCTGCTAATAAAACTGCCATCCTGCTGGGACTGAGAACCGTTCAAACTAATTAAGACTTTTCAAAATTTTGGAGACTCACTCAGATCAAAATTACTTTTTTAAAGAATAAAGGGGCAGGGGAGAAAACTTGAAGGGTAAAGAAAGAATCAAAGCTCACATTTGCCATTTTACTTCAAGGGCGCAAATAGGCAAAATATTGTACACGAGTGCAGGAATATCTTTGCTGCGGCTGTGAACGTGGAGTACGTTATACATATCGTACATTCACATGCGCAGAAAAGACATTCCTGCACCCGTGTACAGTATTTTGCCTATTTGCGCCCTTAAAGTGAAATGGCAAATGTGAGTTTTGATTCTTTACCCTTCACTTGATTATCCAAACTGAAAATGTAAATTTTGCATGCTGTCCGACATTTTAGAAACCAACAAGCAAAATAAGTCAACATTTTGGAGTCATAAGTTTGACAATGAGGATCGACTTTTACAAACCGAATGCCGACTTTGCTGAAGCTGCAACCTCTGAAGAATGTTTGGGGAGGTGTTTACGTCCACTGAACTTCATTAAAACTGATTAATAGTGTATTAAAATTTTGGTGAAAATTACCAAGACTCGGTTAAGACGTACTAACACAACCTGAGACTTAAGCCCACATTAGGACTGTTGAGATTCACGGAGTTTGTTCAAAATCCTACTAGGATTTATTAAGACTCTTGACAGTGGCGTAACCAGGATTTTTCTAAAGGAGAGGGAGCGAGCAAAGTACGATTTTCAAGGGAGAAAAAATCGAAAATTGAGGTATTTTTTAAAAATCGCCGATATTAGAGGACTATTTTATAGAAATGAAGGTAAAATTACTGCTCGAGCAAACATTTTTCGAAAAAACGCGTTTCAAAGGCCAAAAATTGCTCATTTTTGCATATTCTATATTCAATTTCAGGTGCCTGGGGGGATTGGCCCCCTTCCCCCCCCAGCTACGCCACTTACTTTTGAGGTTTCTCCTGAATAGTAAAATTAGGCGGTACATCCGAACATAGTCTTACAGCCCATTCTTCTCCTAACACCCGCTCCCCTATACCATAAGGTTCGGCGAAATCGGCTCAACGAAGACTTCGTATAAGTCTACGCCACAGGAAAGAAGTCCGAAATATCAGAACTCACTTCAAACAAGTGGAGTACTGATAAGGTTCAATCCGCCTACAGTTTCGAGAATATCAAACTTGATAAAGAAATATGAAACATCAAAATCTTGATAACACGATGAGTAATGTACCTACATCTGTGCGTACGAGGGTTTGAAATCTAGGACAGAACTGGCATCCGTCAAAACCTGGTGGCTGTAAATAATTTTCAGCCTGCCGAGGGAAGATGAATGAAAACATCGTAACACCGATTAGTTCTTGTCCGCCGAGAACAGGCCAAGAACATCTCAATAAAGTACAGAGGTACATCACAAAGCGCAACCCTTGAAAAAGTTTAGGTACCACAGATTCCCACCGAGCGGTTAACACGGAGCTTTTGAGCCACTTCTCCAAATTATATCATTACACTGGATACCGATTTTCGCAGTTTCTTTCCCGACATATTATTTATTTACATTGTACATAGGAAAGGTTAGATGCCACTTACCCACTCAAGGTCTCCTTGCAACGTATAAATAAATTTCGTATTCGCGGTTAACGCTTCAACGCGAACCAGATTCACCGACGTCGAATACCGGCTCCATCGTTAATTTTCCACTTTAAACGCGTATTTCGCCCTTATTCCATCCCCCTCTACACGTTTCCCGCGTATCTAATTTAATATCCAACACCGACGGCGTCAAATTAACCAGATAAACTTCCTGCGTCGATGTAACCGTATATACAAATATAAGGAATGCTTCCAGTGTACGCGAAAAAATCGCCGTAAATTAAAATCGCGTACGATGAAGAAATCGAATTATTTTAAAGCTTCGGCACAATGAAAGGTGCCAGATAGCACACGCGACTATGTTTATTACAGTTGCTTAGCAAAGTGTCTCTTCGTGCCCGGGGAGGAAAAAGTGGAGTACATCGTCCTGATCACCGATCCGTATAGACCATACGGTCTCGTACTTCAGTAACTCCAGGAGTTCCGGAGTGTAGGTCCTCAGAATTGATAAAACCTGTATACTCCCTCGAGAGGGGAACTGTCGCCATGCAACCAACCGAAACTGAGCCGAGGGCCGATATCTTCTTCTTACGACACACCTTGCAGGCGCTTTAGAACATTTCCCCAGGGTACAAGCAAATGCTAAAGAATGAAAATTTCGATTAAAATGAAAATAACAGACGTGCTCGAGAAACAGAGCCAGATTTATGTGAAATGCGTCTTTTCGCCGAAGAAGGCACGATTTGGGTTGACTTTTTTCCTGAAAATAACGATTGTTTCCTCTCTTCTTTCTATAATGTATATTCTTTTTACCTCATTTTCACAGTTCAGCCGAACATCCTGAGAGCATGCCCCCCCCCCCTAGATTTCTTAAACAGATTTCGCTCAGATCAAAAAACGATCAAATTTAACGACTGAGGTCAACCAAAAAAGCAAAATATAGCCAATAAAGATCAAGAACAATAGAAAATGATCAAAACTGATCGAAATAGATTAACGATTAACGAAGGCAAGCAGAACAAAAACGATCTAAAACTGAACCAAAAGACCCAATCACGATCACAAATTACCGAAAACGAACAAATCTACTAAAATTTGTTCACATCCAAGAAAAGACTAAACCAAAAATATCAAAAACGACCGACTATTACTAAAAAATGACTAAAATTCACCAAGAAAAACAATAAAGGAAGCTAAATGAAAGACGACCAAAAACTAATAATATTGACAAAACCTAGACGAAACTGCCCAGAAATAACAAAAAAAAAAATATATATCCGAGCCGAATATATCATGCAGGACTAAAATAGGAAGGAAATGGTGGCTGAACTGACCAAATTTTAGTAAATTGGCGGTCAAAAATAACCAAAGGTCCAAAATTAAATATGATAAAAACGGGAAATACAAACGATCAAATTCAACCGAATACTCACTATTAAAAAAAAACCTTACCCGAACACCATCAAAAAGGACCAAAATAAACTAAAAATGACCAAACTGACCAAATTTTAGTAAATCCGATCAAAAACAACCAAATGTCCAAAATTAAACCAAGTAAAAAAAAAAAAAAAAAAAAAACTTAGAAAAAGGATTAAAATAGACCAAAACTAACAAAAACTGAACAAATTTTACCAAATCTCTAATTACAAACAACTAAAAGTTCAAAATCAAACATGATCAAAAACGAGCGACAAGAATAATCAAATTCAACAAATCGCCAAAAAAAAACAAAAAAAACAAACAAACAAACATTAAATTAATGATGAAGATGATTAGTACAGGATGGCCACTTCATTTCAAGAATAATTTTCCAAGACTTTTCTAGGTTCTTTAGATCTACTTTTCCATGACTTTTTCTTTCGAGGTGGGACAGGAGTTATGGATTTTGGCAGGACTCCCCCCCCCCCCTCATGATCCTGACCATAATACGCCAGCAAGAAAAAAGTATATGACTCTGATATTTTCTAAGGGGGGGGGGAATCTTCCATTTTTTAGGCGTGATTATTCACAGACAGTAAATTTTGATAGATAGGCTATAAACCTAGTTTATCAATCAGAAAATCTAAATTCCATGACTTTTCCCTGAATATCCGGAACAAGGTCAAAATACACAATATCGGATGCAAAATCAAAAAACTTAAATTTGACTATATGCTGGACACGTAATAAGGTCAGAGGGGGACAGATGGCATAAAATAACAACAGAATGGACACCATACGAAAACAAAAGAAACAGAGGAAGACCAGCGATTAGATGGCGCGACGAAATTGTGCAATTTGCAGGGATATAGCTTGGAATAGAGACGCGACATACCGTACACGTTGGCGGCGGTCAGCGGAAGCTTATGCCCAAAGATGGGCGGATTGACCACATTCGACTTTTCCAGGTTTTCCAGAAAGAGGCAACCCAGTAGTAAAGACTTCAAAGCTAAAAGGTCTAAATCTAGAAGAATTAGGCAAGGTTCTGCAAAACTGCTCGTGATAGACCAACCGCCACAAAAACTTAACACAATCAAAAGTCACCAAATTTGACTAAATTCAATTAGAGCGAAAGTGATTCAAAAATTACCAAAACTGAACAAATTCATCAAAATCGACACAAAAAACCGTAAGTCAGCAAAATCAAATACGATCAAGAACCATTCGCATCGACTAAAAATGACCGAATCCAGTCAAATTTGATCAAAATGGAGTAAAATCAACCTAAATTAAGCAATTTCAAATATGGGCGAAACTGACAAAAATAGGCCAAATATCACCGAAATCGACGAAAAAAAGATAACCGAAACAGAACATTATTAAAACTGGCTAAAACTTACGGAAACAACAAAGCCGGACCAAAGGCCAAGAAAGACTTGAAAATAATAACTGACTCAGGCCGACATCAACAAGGACCGAAAGAGACTAAATTCGGCCAAAACTGACCAAAATTCACCAAACACAACCTAAAAAACACGACAAAAACGATCCAACTCCACGAAAACCAATAAAATAATCGATCAGGGGTAACAATGACCGCAACTGATCGAAACTGACGAAAATACCGAAACTGAATCATAAAAACAATTTAACCCAAAATCGACCACCAATGATTAGATCCATCCAAAAGCGACCAAATGTGTCCAAAATTCACCAAGAATAGGCTGAACGAAGTACAGATCTAGGTATATCGAGTCAATCAATGAATCCTCCTCAGGAAAATGTGGGTTTGGTTTTTCCAAAGGAACTACTTTTTCTCTATCTCCACTCGCGTTTTTCCTTCTTTGCCCACTTCCCTCCCACTTTCCCAGCGTCGCTCCCAACCGTGCCCTAACCATGGTCACTGTAAATCGGGCTAGAACATGTGAAAGGTCCGTATCACGTTACAAATTCATCCCAGGTTATAAACGAGTTATTTATTTTTGAATTCCACAACTGAAATACCAGTTAAGCTCTTTCATCCAGACTGGAACAGAAACACGCGGTTTCACAAAACGATAAAACTGCACGACTACGAAATTGACGTTGTATCTCGCAAACTTGACGGCAAAAATCGCAAGATTTGAGAGATAAAGATGCCCATGCCTCTGGAACAACTGGAAGTCGAGTCGGCCCGTTGTTAATTTTGTTTATTTTCTACATCTTTGAAAAAATCTCTCGGATGCATTCGCACGAACCACGACTTTTTTCCTCCTTCAACTTTAAGCAAAACTCGCATCAGACTTTTTAATATTCGCCAACGATCCGCGGCTGCATTCTTAACATCTCAACACATTATTTGCACTTTTTTCTTTCTTTTTCACGAACGTATAGATCTATTTTATTTCGCCGTCGAGGTTCGTTTTTTCTGCGTTCGGTTTCCAACTCGGATACACAACAATCCGCTAGTATTTTGCAGACATTTTTGTTGTAACAAATTTCGCGATAAAATCAAACAGGACTGGTGATGAAAACCGGTTGAAATGCCGGGTAAGGATTAGGAGAGAGCAAGAGGACGGTTAGAATGCATCGGCGCGACGACTAGAAGCAAATAGTTCACAAATGCCTGCGACTAAAAACTAAACGAGGATTGCGAGGAGTGCGAATTTTGCGAAAGAATTGCGGACTACGACGGAGATCGAAGTGTAGATAGGAATGCGACTATATGAATATTTACGAGTATAAGGGTTCTGAAAAGTTTCTCGGATCTGAAAAAGAATTTCAAAAACGTTTGAGTTCGGTCGGATGGTACTGACCCGTGCCTCACAGGGGTGAAAATTCAGCTATGGTCAAAGCTGACTGCTTTGAAACGAAAATACCGCAGAACATCAAATATTCGATAGATTTCGATGAAATTATGGAGAGTTATTGGCAAAATTTTATCGATTCGTATTCACCAGTGTTGCTACAACAACAATTTAAATACACGTGTAAAAGGTTTGAATTTCAGTGCACCTCCCCTAATCCACAATAGAGCTGGGCTTCTATGATACTGAATACAGTAAATAATGTACACTTATAATTTATGAAAATTAGAGAAATCATATTTTTAAGGGAAGCAATTCGGAAAAAACACTGCAAAACAAAAATTTTAAAAATTATAAGTTCACTATGTTTGTTAAAACTTACCCAGACCGTTGCCTATTATTCACGTCAGAGTTAAAGTCTCTACTATTACCTGTATTGCAATGGCACCGATCTAAGCATCGATAATTTTTTTTTGATCCGCAAAAGTTCAGGGTCCCCGTGTAAGAGCCAGAAGGTATTTCACAAACAACGAATGTAAATTTTTATCAAATGTTAGAAATTTATTTCGAAATTTAGGATGACGTATTTTGCAGTGGAGTGGTTGGGGAAAATATTTAAAAAATAAGGTCGAAAAATAAAAACATTCAGTAGTTTAGAAAGAACATTCAAAACATAATTCAACTCAAAAAATTCATAATTCAATTTCTGATAAGAACTACTAAAATTTTTATAAGCGCCGATTACGGATCACTTTCTCCAGTCTTATTTTCAGAGAACTTACGGGGGAGGGTAGAAGTTGTTTAGCTCATAATTGCGCTCGCACCTTCAACTCAAACATACTATGAGGATTTTTCAGAATTTTGAGTACAGAAGCGTGGCTGTGGAAATTTCTTCGCCATCACGTTTAACCGTTATCGGTGAGGGGTCACCAAAATCGTATTACTGAAAAAGGATACTATTTAGAATTGGCATGCATTTATCACCACAGGAATGAAAAATTAAATTCACAGGAACAATAAACTCTTTCCACAGGAAAAATTTATAGACAGAAAGAAAATAAATATTTCCCGGTAAAAAAAGAACATGAACAGGAAAAGTGATGAATGAACTGTAGAAAGACAAATACTCTCGAGAAAAAAAAAAGAATCACGAACCATATTTAAAACGCCCGTGAATTGTCAAGAATTTAATGTTTATGACAAATAAAAAATTTAGCATTATGGACTAAATCCCTAAATTTGATATTTTAGGACAGGCTGAGTGGGTTAGATCTCTTAGAAGTCTCGGATCGTCGGTAGGTTTTTTTTCCTGAAGGTGCATTGGTAAAAGAGGAGGCTAAAACGCCACCATTCCTTATCATTTTCGAATAGGAATCTGTAATGGAGAAGACAAGCCCTCTTCCCCACATCGGGCATCCTTCATCACGAGACCTCTCCTTCCGAGCCTCCATCTCCAACACGTACCTTCTCCCCCACACCGTGCCTCTTCTCCCGCATGAGTCCTCTCGTCCAACACAACCCTCACAATGAAGCTTTTCCTCACTATCCCCAGTGTCAATAAGACCCCCTCTCTAACCATACATTTCCTTCCCAACCACAACCTCCTTCTCCACCAAGAATTCGCGCATATTCCGGGCCTCCCTCACTATGACCCCCTTACCCCATCACATCCCCCATCTCAAGCCCCTCCTCAATCACGAACTCCTGCCTCAATCACCACATTCACGAGATACTCCCCTCCTGAAAAAAATCTCGTTCATACACCTATAAATGCTGTGTGTGACGGATGTTGTGATTTTCATTTTAAATGTGTGCGGTATTTCTAATTATTTTCATGTTCACTTTATTCCTGTGCAAATTTTTTACTTTCCTGTGCTATTATATATTCCCCTTTAAAATTTGTTCTCGCGAAAAGATACCCCGTCAAGGGACATTGCTCCGCCCCAATGCAGCAAATACTTGAAAAAAAAATATAAAAAATTTCAAGACCATTTCTTCAATAACGGATCTCCGACCAATGGCCTACGTTAGTGGTGATCCACAATTGAAGAGCTGACTTCCAAAGTGTCCTTAGTCCAAAACACAGAAGTTTGGGGAATTAAAAATTGTAACTTTGGTCCTATTCATTATCATACTGTATCGGTGCTTTGAACACATATAACTTGCCTCCTAATAGAGATAGAAATTCGCGGTGGACGCTGGAATGTGTATTTTCTTCTTCTCCAATAGGGCAATCTCAATTTCGGTAATTTTGGACTAAGCGCGTTTTGGAAGTCAGGTCCTCAATTATTGATGAATTCTCCAACAGGAGCATAAAAGTATTACCAAAAAATCGTCCCATAAACCTTTCTTTCTTTTGGCAGCTGGACTAGTGTCCCTCTCACACGTGCATAAGCAAAAGAAGAGTAAAAACAAGTGTCAAAACCCTTCTGAAGCCGTAAAACCGGTCACTGTGATCACCAGTTTTCGAGGATTTGAATCTTCTTTTTTTCCCTACTTAAATGATTTTTAGAATTTATTGAACTGCATGAGTTCTAGGTAATGCTGACAGGCAAATGAGGTACAGACCAACCTAATAATAGAAGTATGAAATGTACCGAAAAGTATAGAAATCGTTGAAATAAAATCACCACCAAAATAGGATAATTGAATTTTAAAAGAAAAAAAATTCATCAAAATTGATTTTCTTTCTTAAACAGGTAACGAACCAATTTTTTGGAGTAAACCGAACGCTATTGAAAATACTGAAATTGGCCACTGTAATTTCCTTAGCGGCGCAGACGGAAGAGAAGGTTGAAAAGGAGATGCACAGAATCACAAAAATCTTTAAAAATCTATTGCAGCAACCTCCTTCGGTCATTTTCATCCATTTCTCATATTAGCCCTCGATTTCGAAATTTTTAAAAATGTACTAATTTTCAACCAACGATAATTGGCAAGATTATGACTAATTTCGGTTTGATTTTCTTACAACTAAGTCGACATAAGATGAATACGTTGAAATTGCCTGATCATTTGTTCACAGTTCCAGTTGAAATAACGGTGAAAAAATTCAATTTTCTATGAACGCGTCTATGGGATGATCTTTATTGGCAGAGGATCCGTTTCTGGTGGTTAACCCTAATATTATTATGCTAGTTTCCATTTAAATTCTAAGCGACAATGTTAACAAGGGTTGTGACGTGAATTCGCCGGCGTTTATCGAGACACGAAAGCGATCACCGTGCACGTTTCCGGTCAGGAGGTTATAAACGCAACAGAAGACAAGTCAGGTCAAGTGTATCCAATGTCGGCTTAAATGCTTATGTTGCGAAATCGTATTGCCAACCTCAGCCCCGCATACGAAATGAACCGACCTGGTTCGAAATTTGAAACCGAAGAACCGCGATGAAGAGCCTACTTCCCCGGAACATAAAAGCGGAGAAAAAAATTCAAAGCATCGAACACACGTTGGAAAGAGTACCGAATTTTGTTCTGCTCTGAGGTGTCATTCAACCTTGGCGATGCTAATGCGCGCTTCAAAGGGCTACGACCACTATTTCGGAGAGGGAAAATTCCAGGTTTCCCGACTGCACAATGTCTATAGATTCAGCCGTCCAGAAGAATTTAGAAGCACGCAATCAAAAAGATAACGTGTTTTATTTCTTTAATCTCACCGGCGCCTGAGTTTCAATTTTCAAAGTTGGAAACTAACTGGCGATAAGACTTCGAAAACAGATAGAGCGAAACGAAAACAAGTTCAACGATGAAATCGACGAAAATAGTCGAATCTGTGACATTTAGAAGATCGAGGGAGGGGGGGGGGGGTAGAAGCGATAAACCACGGCCTCTGGCTCGGGAGCCCGCAACCCTTCTCACCCTTTTCGATAAAATCATTGCTTATTTTCGAATACCGGAAAGTGTACATTGAAAAACAAATATCATGTTTTTATTCAATTTCATCACCGTATTATACTGTTTTTCACGACGCTTTCGGCTCCAGTTTCTCTATCAGTTCGCGTTCAATTACGAAATAAAGCTATCATGTTGTTGCGACTTCGACGTCAATTAAAACAAGATTACATGCAAGCCACCCAAACATATACTCGCATACGCATGCACGTAACTTGACAGCGAACTATCGACAAATGAATAATATACATATATAAGGGAAATAATTCACAAACGGTATAATTGCAGTTATAAATACACGGCGCAACTGCGATTGAAATTCCGTAAGAAGGGAATGCAGCACAGTTGCATATAGGTGGAACGGAGTTGTGCGATGCGAGTTTCCAATATTGCTCCAGATTGGTGTTCGTGAAAACGGGTGTTCGTGCTAAACGTGAATGAGTACATACAATTCGAATGTCTCAAGTACAAAGCACTCTCAATCTAACCAGACTTGCACAGACTTTCTTCAAACTCAAGAAGATTTTCTCATAACTTCTTTAGAACCCCACGAGACTCTCTCAGGCTTGTCTGTAACTCATTCAGACTCCTCCAGAACTAACTTAAATTCGTTAAGACTCTTACACCCGCCTCCAGAATATGATCTTGGACCTGTTCGCACTCCTTTAGACTCGTTCAGACATGTTTAAAATTAATGCCGAGTTTAGATGAAAAGTGCTCTGGACAGAAAGGGAGAAGAGGGCTCTTATCATTCAAACTTAGAAGACAGTTTTGCTGGGTGACCACTCGAAATTTCAGGGGGGAAATGGAAAAATAACTTTATTAAATTTAAAAAATGACTAGAAGTGTGGAGACCATTTGCCATTTTTTCCTTCTTTCTAGTGCTTCTCTCTTTACACACTTATTTCCAAGACCCGATCACATCATCACATGTCGAAATCACTCCTAAGTGAAGTGGGGGTAGTTGTTTTTCAAAACGGCCGAAAGTGTATCCAGCAGTGACATTCTTTTGAAAAGATATTTATCTGTTAATTATCACAAAGATTCAAGTTTAAGGTAAGACCATTGATTTTGAAATATTTTAATGGCATTGGCGGAAATATGTGTTTTTGCGTTTTTTACCCCAAGGAAAAGTCATATTGCAAAATCGAAAATATGCATGTATAATTTTGCATTTACCCCAACATTTTTTAAAATGATTTTTAGGTATAAAATGGTCCGAAAATACTATTAAGATAATCGAAATTTTGTATTTTCTAATCAAATACATTTCTACTTATGATAAATCATCATTTTTTTAATTTTTAACTTAATTTTTTTTTAATTCGAAATTTTTTTCACTCTACTGAAAATTTCTTCTCAAGTAGATAACTCCTAGAAATTTTGACCAAACGAAGCTTATGAATAGATCAAAAGTTAGTAAATTTCATGTAGAATACCGTGAGATGATCAAAACTGCAAAAAAATAAGGCCTCGCAAAAATAATGTACGATTTTGCATTTACTCCATGATGGGGTAACTATTTTTCCAAAATGTTGTAAAGTTATTGGAACAAAATTTTCTCCACTAAAAGAGAACTCCTCAAAGTATGTGTGACAGAAATTTGATGTTGATTGGTGCCATACAGCGGTCACAGTGAGTCGGCAAAGTGTCACTAATCAAAAAGTTGTCTGCAATCACCCCACTGCACCTTAACACAACACACGATTTTCTTCTCGCTTTTCCGGTAATACTCGCACATTTAATTATTGTTTCATGATACTCAGTCCTGGTTCTTCTGAGACCCAACTGACCAGCTTCAGTTGCTTTGTAAGTTTTTGTTACAATATGCCAGAAAACTGCGCTTCAATTTTACTTACACTGCACAGCGGAAGCACAAAATGAAGGAAGAATAGTATATTACACACCAAGAGTCAAAAGTGAGTGTTTACATGGCCAGGGAAATTTTGCAAACGAGCGTAGCGAGTGAGCAATTCCCGAATCATGTAAACTCACTTTTGGCTCTTGTTGTGGAAGACATTTTTTATACTACTTGATCAGAAGCGACAATGGTTTTTGCTGACATGGTCAGTATTTTATTTTTTTATTTTTCATCTATTTATTTATTAGACAGGTGATTTTTGTGTGCGTAATTAAATCAAAAATTTAATTTGCTCAGTTAATTACTACAAAGTACAGTATCACAGTCTTGTCTTCAGTTTGTTCATGTGCACAAACAGCATACACAGGTAGTGGCCAGCAAAAACGTAACGACGGTTAACAACGAACGGTAACAGCTGTACTACGTTGTGAATATTTAAATGCGTTCTTAAGTCGCTATTTTGTAATTTGCTCCATGGCCGAATGGTTAGAGACGGTCGCTGCATTTCAGTCAAATGTTTCAATAGACGCGGGCTCGATTCCCCGATATGAAATTTTTCTGGCCACAAATTTTTTCATGTAAAAACGCTTTACATTGAGGGACGTTTACTTTACATGCAGGTTTTGTTAGCACTCGATGCATGAGTGATAGGCGCTTCTTGTCGTCCGTAAAACACCAACGTAAACATTGCCTTTCTGATCAAGTAGTATAAAATATAGTATATTTTGCAACAAGTGCAAGAAGCGCGTTATTCGTGACGAGTGCGAAGTTTACAGCACGAGCAACGCGAGTGCTGCAAAACGCACGAGCGAATAACGCACGAGCTAATCACGCGCTTCTTGCAAAAGTTGCGAACTACATATTTTTTAAATTAATACATGCTCGAAAAGCAGTAGTTCATGGGAGTTGTTGGAACGCTTATAGGTATCAAAAAATGCATAAGCGACTAAAACGACGCACCTGTCCGTCTAGTGTGAACCTTCTTTCTACTGCCAACTGCCAAGTAAACATACGGTTTTGACGTCACTTTTTTGCTCTAGTGCAAAACTGGATTATTTTTGCATCCTTTTTGGTGTATTGTTTATGCACTACATTGTGGATTCGGAAATTTCACTTCTTGCACTGAAAAAAGGTTACAAATAAGACGCTTTTCGAGCATGTAGAAAAAATAACAATTTTCTTCATATCAGTGAAAATCCCAGAATTTGCAGGAGAAACTTCCACAAAAATGACTTAAATGACCATTTTAGGTGAAAAATGACCAAGATGATTTCAAATGGAAAAAAAAAGACAAAATGGTCACCCTGGTTTTGCCAACAGAGAATGTCAGAAGGCAGGCAAGCAAGAAAGAAGAGAAAACAGAAAGATTCTCAAATTCTAGATGTTGCCAGCTTTTGACAGACCAACTCTACTAACTGATGACAACTCTACCAATTGCCAACTCTACCCCTGGTACGTTATTGGCCTTCAAAGACTCTCTTCGTTCTTTATCTGAATTCACATACCGAATTTCATGCTCTACTGACGGTGGGCTAAACTCGCATGGAATTTCGCACCGATATTTAGTACTAGTGTCGTCTTCTTCCCGGAGAAAATGTACGCCTCCAGATAATCGTTCTAGATAGTCGTTAATACAGAACACGGCGATTGCCGGTTGATGTAGGAAGACGCGGGTAATCACAATGTCGGTACGAGTACCTATAATCTTAACCTGGTTAATGCTAAACGAGCATAATAACATTCGAGCCATTAAAAAATGTCGCCGCCGCGAAACTGTGCGGCCGCGGGTGCCGCAACGCGTGTACCTGAAATAATCATCGTACGTCGTCGGCTTCGGAAATGGACCAAGACCGAATCTTATCCTCTCGTCCTACCGTAAATGATGACAGCCCTTTCGGGTAGGCGAGATGGGTCGCGGACGAGGCGCGGCGCAATTTATTACATTTAAATGGGCTAATTTACGACCGTTCAAAAAGTATTCCGCGAGCGTGAAACCACGCGTGTGGCCCGGCCACTTTTACTTGGAAATGGAAACCCGCGGCCGCGACTATTGGCAGCGGCGGCGGCGGCGGCGGCGGCGGCACTCGCCCAGAAGACCAGCGACGCGGTCTTCCGACTACCCAGTACACGGCTCTCATGTTTTCCGGCCACGTGCATTCCTCGTCAAAGATGAAAAGTAAGAACGAAAAACACGTGTGCATAGCTACTCTTAACTGGCGGGCACGATGAAAGCAAGATTGGCCGGAGAAGGCGAACGGGCTCCGAGATTCGAAAGGGAAGAAATGTTGCGGGGCAAGGCGCTCTCACAGACGAAATTAACGCCTGAGGCGAAGATGAAGATTATCACGTTCACCCTTCGGGAGCTCTTCCCTCGTACCATACAGGAAACGTAAACACATCGATCTTAATTTCAAAATACCTCTACAACTGGTTTCGAAGTGCTGATAAGTGATAATCAGAAGCATGTCTGGAAATTCTCCAGAGCGTAGCAAACGATTTTTTCCTCCCTCCTTTGCCTTTCTCGTAAAATGAGATGTTGATTGCAGGGTGGAGAACTGCATTTTTGCCCGAAATCGTGAAAAAAGTGACTAAGTGGATTCAAAGCGTGACCAAAACGTAACTAAATTTATAAAAAAAGAAGAAGAAAAAAGGCTTTATTTGCAATCTAATTTTTGAGAGACATTGTTAAACAGAAGAATTTTTAACAAAATTTGGATAAGGGCCAAGGCTGTAGCGATAAAACCCCCAACCTAAGACGGCAGAAATGCATTCGTTTTGCTTAACTTTGCTAAAAATTTGAAAAATTTTCACTCGCTTCGCTTTGAAGATCGAACAAGACATCGAAATCATGATAAGATTGTTCGATCTTAAGCTCAGTCTCCCCAGACAATTTTTAAACTTTTCTCAGTTGATTAGCACTGTGATGAAGTGAAAAATGAAAATACTTTTAAATTTGGATTCTTGATACTGAATGGAGTCCGATCGAACAGTTCATTCTATTTCTCCAGTGAAATTATATAATTTTGCCCACTTCGAGAGTGAAGTATGGGTTCCAAATTACTGAGGTCACATCCAAAATGCAATCAGATACTAGAAATCAGCTACCCAATAAAGTCCTACAATTAGCTACTGTGAAATATAGACTGTTAACGAACTGCAGCAATTTTTCTCAAACTTGAATTCTGAAAAACAGAGACGTGAACAACAGGTTTCTTAACAACATATCTGTCAGAATCAAGGACTTCGCACCTCTTCAAGTCAATACAACGGCTGATGGAGAATTAAGTTGCACGGAAAATGCTGGATTCTTTTTCTTTTTTTTCTTTTTTAACAAACATGAATAGTTGTAATTTATTTTTTGGCATAGAGTAGAATTAGATGAATCCAAACGACCCCAGCCAACCCCGTCTGGCCAATGCGATTTGGAGGCAAACCCAATTTTTCTTGAAAATGAGATCTTGGTATCATTGGAAAGGTAATTTAATGCAGCATCAAATAAAACACTGTACACTGTGCATTTAATACGGCTTTATATATATTTTTTTCCCAAATATATACCTACCCTTAATATGTGAGACCTTCTTTTCCTCTGCAGCAAAACTAGCTATTTTAGATTTGCTTCCATATCGCACTGAACCCACGACCTGTTCAAAAAAAAAAAAAGATTACTGAACATAATTTTCCCCACATCGCAAATCCAACAGTGCATCAAGACTGAAAAACTGGTTAAATATTACTAAATTGAATGGATATCATGTATACTACGTATACATTATACATTGCCGAAATCGAATTTTTCTCTTTACACGTTAAAAAAACCTTCACATCATAATTACAGAAAATCTCCAGAATTAAAAAAATAACCGGTCTGGCTTCATTCGACGTTTCAAAACCAAAACTTCAAATCGATTCAATTTTCATGTTCACTAGAATCCAAAATGGTCGAGACAGCATCAAGAATTATCAAAAGACGAATCATTAAAAGGGACTGACGTTTGGGGCGCTAATGTGAATATCCAGAAAGGGACGCGTATGCAATTTTACCTATTTAAATGTAGGCAACTACAAAATCTTCTTGGAGAAACGGGGGCATTTATTTTCTCATCTTGAGGGAGTTTTTTCAATTCTTCAGGGTTAATTTTTAATCACCTTTGCAAGGAAATTATTCTGTTTTGTTTCTACATATTTTGAAGAAATGATCCCCGTTCCAATTTTTGGAGGACTTTCTATCAGAATGAGGAATCTTCATGAGACTTGTGGAACTTGACCCTGAATTCTTATCTCGATACTCTATTGGTATCGTTTCATTTGAATTTTCTAAATTGGTTGTACGTTTGAGCAATACCTTCAGGCAGTGCCGGAATTAAGGATGGTGGATGTATCCTCTGGGACCAAGTTATTACAAAGCACCCCCTCTCTCAAAAGAAAAGTTTGTTTCAAAGAAAACAAACAGATAAAGTTCTAAAATTTTATTTTCTTATCCTATTCCTCTTCTTCTACACCTTATTTTTCCTTCTTATTTTCATTTTACTTGCTTTTTTACCCAAATTTCTAGGCATCTATTATCAGCAGAACACCCGGACCCAATGGCCCCTTTGGTTCCTTCATGAAAATCCATCGCTGCATTTAGGGAAATATCAAATTTTTTCTTCTAAAAAGAGACTAAATCTTCCCAAATTACGATCCTACTTTGACGCATGTTTATGCGATGTCTCATTCAAAACGTAGATGCGACATTTCGTCACTGATTCCATATGTATAGCGACAATTTATTTCAATTATTCGTTATCCCTCTTCCCAGCTGGTTAACCGAGAACTTTTCAAAATTTGACCATAACTCAGCCCCTTCAAAAGTAAGAGTATGCAAACATGTCCACATATTATCGCCGTCGGTTGCCTACTTACCAAGTGGAAGGGGGGTCATTGCAAGAGACACCCTGTATTAAGTAGAGATATAATATTTTTTTAAAGCTGAGCACTAGGTCTGTAATCTGGATGTCTGGTTGGCCGAGTGGATAGCGCGTTGGTCTTGGAATCCGGAGGTCCTGGGTTTGAGCCCACGTAGCAACTCGCCAGATTTCGACCTAGGCCGGTTTTTCGGCCGGAAGGGAAGAGGGCTAAGACAGCCCTAACAACCTCCCCGACTTCTCTGAGGTAATACTCGAAAGGGCGGATTCCAGGGCTCCAGCTGAGGGCAAATCAGAAAAGAAGATACCACAAGTCTGAATTCAATAATCGAAAGCTATGTGAAAAAACAAATTAGGAGACCTAGAAAACCTAGCATGTATTTGGTAATGTAACGTACTTCATGAATTGGAAATGTTCCACCTTCATTCTCATTTCCAAAAGTTTTGGTGTGATTACGGGAAAGGAAAAGCTATTAAATTTCTTGATCAGGAAATCCGAAAAGCTTTGCTTTTTGGTATACTGGGCCAGATTTAGTTTAAAAGTGCCGATTCGTGGATTTGATGGTGAATCCAGAGCGGCCTGACTGAATAATTTCAGCAGGACCGCACCTAGTCAGATTTGTAGAGCCGGCAAACGGCTTTCCAGAACCAACAGGACCGTAGTGACGAGGGGATTCATATCTGTATGTTGTTTGAAAACTCAACACTCAACCAATTCTAGTAGCCAATCGGAAGAATTTGCAAACTGAGGATTCTTTTCAGGTTGGAACAAAAACTTCTTGTATTTTAGTAGGAATTTTTGCTGTTTGCATCCTCTCTCCTTCCAGAAACAGTTTCATTCCACATACCAGACTGCATGGTTCTATAAAGCTTGATTCTCATAGGTAGACTAGATTTCATGTTCTTATGATGAAGTGCTCGATTCCCGTAACATGGGAGTCGCACTAATCAGCAGCAACTTTTCAATCGCTCGGGGAACGCTTAATTAGAAGCGAAAACTAAACCTACGTTCCAATCAACTCTCTTTTTCAACTTTTTCGATTAATATAACCCATTGATACGACACCCACATAGATCATATGAATATTTTCAAGTTAAATTTGCGAAAAGGAAACGGCACCCTTCATTTTCGGCATACAACCGGCGTTCAATTACGGAACTCAGATTGGCTATAGCCGCCCACACAGCTTCGTATTTACTCGGTTCTCCTTCATCTGCAATTTCCTCCGTAATGTCGCCCAGGCTGATCGAAGTTCAACCCCGTTCGCTCTTCGTCTGTCATTATTTCCCGCTCAAATAAATTCCATTTCGTCATTGCGAGTCGGGAAAAGACTTGTTCAAACCCTACTCAATCTCTCTGAGATCTCGCGCAGGCGGCGTAACGCTGACTGATCGGAAAAGCAGCCGTCAAGAACTATAAACCGAAAAGCTTAAAAAGCTTCGTATAGCATCGGATTCGCTCAAATCTACACCACGGCACGTAATCATCAGTCTTTTCGAAATAAATAAAATACGAAAAATGTTTCATCATTTTCCGGCTCTCAAATTCACTTTTCGTGCGCGCTTTTTTCGCGCCCCCTCGCCGACATTTTCTCCGCGTCTATCACGTCACGAATTTTCTTTTCCATCCGCGACTTGTTATACACCCTCCGTCTTCGACAGTTAAACGTAATTATCGTTAGCGCCGCGTTACTAATCCCGTTTCAACTGGCCAATCAGAATAGTCTGGCTGAAATTCCGAGATGAGTTTTCGTAATCGCATTACCGCTCTCAATTTTCCCGAGCGGAATGTCAAAAATCACTTTCCGGAGCTCGACGATCGGCGGGCCTCCGAGCGCCGTGCGGCCCGGCTCGCCAAAAGCTCGCCGCCGTACACGTGATCGTCGACTTTTTCCATCAATTTCAGCTCGCCGGTCGCCGCATTTTCACGTATATTTATACGTAGAATATAATATGTACACAACACATACGAGCTCGCCTAACAAAATGCATGCGTATATTCGAAACCGGTCCAGAATAAGGCCAAGGTTGATCAAGGTTGACCGAATATTTCCAAAGCGGAATGAACCAGCGGCCACAGCGAGTCATGCGGCCGCAAATTTAGGCTGACGAACTAACGGACGCTGTCCGCAAGTCAGGGCGGAACAGAAATTGGCGTGAGGTCAACACAGTACACGGTTACTTAGACGGGAATTCCTGCATGGAGCCAGGTCACTCGTACCGGTATACGGTTTCGAAATTCAAATTTTACTACCTTTTTCACACAGCTATGGAGCATTATTGGTCGTTTGTGAGGCGAACTTTGGCAACTTAAAGAACCCGCTGTACATTAATCGTAAAAAGTAACTCGATTCGGAGAGCGATCCAAGAAACTGTTAGGTGTAACTCGTGCTGAAATGAAAACTTCCATCACACTGGAGCTAGTGATGGACCCAGAAAGCCATCTTGGAAGGGGCAACAATTCAAAGTGTGAAAAAAGTTAAATCTTTTTTCTTTTTTTAACAGGTTAAATCACACAATGTAGTTACGTTTTTTAAATAATTTTCCCTCCTGACTTTTCCCGGTTTTCCAGGCCAATTCTGCAAATTTTCCCTGACATTTGTTCAGCCAGTATTGTACACAGCTTTGAGAATACTTTGTGAAAGAAAAAAAAGTCATCACGCTGACATGTATTCTTAAAAAATAGTCTTACATTCTTTAATTCTCATTATTTTCAAAAAGTTCCCCGATTTTGATGAAAATTTTAGCAATTCCCTGACTTTTCCAGACTGACTAAATTCCCTGACTTTTCCCGGTTTTCCAGAAAGTGACTACCCTGTCATAAAAACTGATTTTCACTTTTCCAGATACAACAACATTGCTGGACAAGGCACATCGACTAGTGCACTTGAAATGGTATATAAAGCCAATGTCCTGAACTTGACCTGTTTCATATTACAGTAATGCAAAATTTGGCGATTTTTGAAACGTTTTGCTCCCAGTAGCTAAACTTGTTCCTTTTGGTCTAAAAATTTACCAGCCAAAACGTTCTTGAAATTGAACAATTTTATTTCAGAAGCTTTAATGCAAAATTTCAAATTTCTTTACGGGGAATCCTATCTTAAACTTGATTACCCTCCACCCCCACCACCACTTTAAGGAGTTCGGTCGAAAAATGGGTTCACTATAGAAATTGTCCTCAGTAGCGTACGGATGAAGTACCTCCCGAGAATTTTGAAATAAAAAAGCAATTCAAAGTTGAACAGCTTCTGTTGAGTTTAGGCTAAGAAGTACACTTTTTTGAACTCTCAGCATAACACACTATATATACGGAATAAAGGCGTGAAAACGAGATGTCATATTGTACTTTCCACCCACTGAGTATATCGAATCACTGAAAATAAGGCCACTTGAAACAAAATAAAGAGAAAATCAGTTTAAATTTTGTAAGAATTCACGAAAAATGTCTGCGATTTCACGAATTTTTTCATGAAATCTCAAGAATTTTCATGACAGGGATCTGGCAACACTGGCCAAGCCCCATCCCAAAATATCACCTGATTACTGCGTTGAGGGATGGGGAAATTCCACCTCCGCTCAGCTTGCATTTTGGTTCGAATTTAATATCAATTAAATTCAAAAAACCTTTATTTAGGGGCTTGTAAGTACATACTTAATTATATTGTGATTTAGTGGCCCCAAAGTGGGGCTCGCTCCTCCCCTGACTCATGCCGGGCAAAGGTTTCCAATAGACGGTCCCATTCATTTCTATCCCTCGCTATTCTTTGGAAGTTACTACTTTTTAGAAAATTTATTAATATCATGTTTCCACCTTAACATTTGTTTGCCTCTTCTTCTTTTGCCGTCCAGCGGTTGCCAAAAGGAGGCCCTGTAGGTCCATCGGTCGTCTCTGAGACGGGAGATGTGTCCTGCACATCCCCAGTTTATTCTTTCAATCTGCCAAACTGAATTGCTACTGAATCTTAATTTTATTTTGATAACCGAGATTCTTACCCTATCCCTTCTTGCTATTCCCAGCACTGACCTCTTCTCCATTATGTTTCGAAGTATTTTAATTCTGTTCAAAATTTTTGCGCTTAATGACCACGTTTGACACCCGTATATTAGGACAGGCAAAACACATATATATTGAAAATTTCGCTTTTGTTTTTATAGCTAAAGTTTCCTTTGAGTATATCTTTTAGACTACAGAATTTCTTCCACGCTTTATTAATTCTTACGTTAACCTCCTTTTCTATTGCATTTTCAAAAGTTAGCAGTTGGCCAAGATATGTCTGTTTTCAAACTATTTCTATTTCTTTGTTACCCATTTCTATTGTCCCTTCCTCTGTGCTATTGGATATGATTTTTGTTTTTTGCATGTTTATCGTGAGACCTGCTCTCGCACTCTCTTCGCCGAGTTCCCTTATCATTTCTGCTAGTTCCCTCTGCGATTCCGAGAAGAGAACGATATCGTCGGCAAATCCTAGGTTCGTAATCCTTTTTCTGTTGATGTTAATCCCTTTACTTTCCCATTTAAATTTCCTAAATATTTGTTCCAGAGTACTGTGGAAAAAAATTTGAATATCATAATTTGGCAACATATCCTAACTCACACATGTTAAACACCACCCCATTCTCAGATAGCAGCGAATAGTGGTAAAGAGGAGGGTGGGGTGGAGACATGTTACCTTCCCAATTAGTAATTCTGAATCGGAATCGATACCATAATCTTGTATTCATTTTCTGCTACTGCGTGCCTATATTCCCAAATTTTGTGCCCAAACCCATCCCAAAATATTAGCTAATTTCTGCGGAGGGGGAGAGAAATGCGACTTTTGCCGAAGTTGAAATTATATGTTGAATTTGATACTGTATTTTGCAGGCATTTTGTACCATTTCATAGCCTCATTCCCACATTTTAACACTATCCCAGCGAATTATGGCCAGGAAGAGGGTAGGGATGGAGATATGTTACCTTCCCAACTTGTAATTTCGGATCGGAATCGGGACCATAATTTTTTATTAATCTTCAACTACTCCGCACCGGTATTCCCACATTTTGTCCCTAATCCGTAATCCCATCCTGAAATATTAGCTGATTCTTGTGGAGAAGCAGGCGGGTAGGGAAATGCCACTTCCGCTCAAGCTGGAATTTTGGGTTCGATTTAGTACCATAATTTTGTAATAATTTCGTACCACTTCACAATTTTACTCTTACATTTTAAACAACACTCCATCACGAGATATTAGCGATTTCTGGAGGTGAGATGAGTAGGGGCTGAAAACATGCTACCTTCCCAACTTGTAATCGGCACCATAATTTTGTATTCATTTCGAACCACTTTGAACCGGTACCCCACATTTCGTACCCAACCACATTCCGAGATATCAGCTTATAATACCAGGAGGGGGTATAGAGAACAGTCATTTCCGCCCAAGTTGGAATTTTGGGGTGAATTTGGTACCATAATTTTGCACTCATTTTACACAATTTCATAGTATTTTTCACTCATTTTAAACATCACCCCCCCCCCGTCCCGAGATATTGATAGATTATACCCGTGGAGGAGGGAGGGGAAGATAAGGAAATGTCATCTCCGCACCAGTCAGCATTTTGGCTTGAATTTGGTGCCATAATTTAGCATTCATTTCCAACTACTTCATAGCCTTATTCCTAAAATGTATACTCAGCCCCCATTTGATATACAGAGCAGTTATAGTTACACATGGAGAATCGGGGAAATGGCTGCCCCAAGCGTAAATTTCTAACATGACCAGTATCATAACTTCGTACACATTTTACGCCATTTCTTAGCGTTATTCCTCTAAACTTATTACTCAGCCGCCATCGGAGATATTGGCAAATACAGTTGAGGGTGGCTGGAGAAAGGCTCAAGTGTAAATTTCACGTCGACTCAGTACTCAAATTTCTATATGAACGAGAAAGAAAAAAAAAACAGTTTTTACTTTCACTCTTTCGCCGGAATTTGCAAAATAAAACCCTCCAGGAGGGTAAAACCGTCAGTTTAGAAAGACAATGTCCTCATTCGCCTCTCCCTCTGTTGTTGAGACAGTTCTTAATTTAGGCTTCCGGAATGATGAAAACTAGTAGTCATACGTTACCCTGTTTTTTGAAATTTCGCACCTTCCCATTAATATACGAATTTACGGTGTACAAAGCACGACTTACCTAGAACAAACAACAGAAACAACAAATTAAAATCATGGAAATCGGGCAAAGTCAAAAGTACATATGTAATTGATTAGCAGGTGTAGTTTCACTCTATGAGTCGAGAGCCATAAGATTATTTCTCCAGTTTTCTCGATGACTGAAAAATCAGATTTTGCACCAAGTTACTTCTCACGTTCCAGTCCCCGTGGACCATTATAGGCGGGGATTTCGGGGACGACTACAGAATCTCTAATATTATCGACATACACAAAGCTAAGTGTTGAATAATTTTGAAGTTTTTCAGTCCCTGTCCTCTACGGACCATTATCGGTAGGGATTCTAGTTAAAATAACATCAAAAACGAGTTCAGCGACTCCAAAAACCCCATTTTCGATATACTTGACGGTATTATCTATGTAGGTTCTGCCCCTCAGTGGAGCCTTCAAAATGACGGTTTCATAAATGGATTTAGCGCTTCTGAAATCCGAGTAGACAATAGTTGTTACGCTTTTATTCGATTTTTGTGGTCTGTAATGTTCGAATTTTAAGAAAGTGTACTTTTTACCCGAATTTCAATAGAGACCAATACCTTTGAATACACTTTTAGTAAAAATTATCGGTGTGTATTTCATCCTTGCAGTAATGAGAACGGCTTTCTATGGGCACACTAAATTGTAACAAACACAAAACTACAACGACTGGTTTCAGAATTGGAAGGTATTAGCGAAAAAGCGGTGTAACTAATTAATAGCAAGAAAACTAGTCTCCTCTCAAATAAAAAAGACAAGATCATCTTGAATAGGGAAGCAATCGAACAAGTAGAGGAAGTAGTATATTTAGGCCAAATCATTTCATTTAACAACAGGTGAAATAAATTAATACTCGTATCAAGGAGAACAAACGAAGGGTGGAAAAACTTCTAGACGCTAAAAGATTAGAGCTGAAAACAAAGATTATGGACGGCTGCACAGTCCAGTCCTCCTCGCATATGGAGCATAATCGTGAGTCATAACAAACGAACAACTCGACAAAATGTATAAGGCTCAAATGGCAATGGAATAATGGAACATATTATGTACTAAATAGGTATAAGAAGGATAGACCAAATTAGAAATAAGGCAGCGAGATCGGCTACAAACATGAGAGATATTCGCTGTACAGCCAAGAAATTCAAATTATCGCACGCTGGACATAGAGTAAGAAACGAAGAAGACGGAAAAAAAGTCATGGACTTGGCACCTTACGACAAGAAGAGAAAAAAAAGTAAACCAAATACTAGATGGATAGACGAAATTGCAGGCTGGGCAGGGGTGGTCTGGGCAAGGGATGCTAAGACAAGAGGTCGCTGAATCAGGGCTGGGGAGGCGTATACCCAGAGTTGGGCCGCGCAGGTAGAATTAGCAGCTAACCTACAAATAATGCTATAATAAATAAATGTTCGAATTTCAAAAACGTTTACTTTTACCCGAATTTCAATAGCGACCGTTGACCTTTGAATAAACTTTTACAGAAAATTCTCAGTTAATAATCCATTGTTACGCTAATGAGAACAAATTTTCATAATCACACTCATCTTTTAGACCGAACTCGGTGTTTTGAACGTTTCAAAGCGAAACTCCAGATTCCTTTATGAAGAATCCAATGTTAAAACATGCCCCCCTCACGGTACCCCTCAAAATTGATTGATTGCAAGAAAATGTTGGCTGGTAGGTTTCAGACCAGAATGAACTAGTTTCGTCAGTGTTAACAAAACACTTCAAAAATCGCCAAATTTGGGACCCTCGTACTATTCACGTAAATTTAAGTTTGTACCATAATCATTGTGGATTTATAATTCAGAACAAGTTATATTATTTTTAAAAAATTCATCTTTTAGTGTTTAACTAGTTAGGCAACAAAAAATATTCAAAAGGCCAAAACAGGATGTAAAACAGGTCAAGTTCAGGAAATTGTGTAGAATAGATTAAGTTAATTACTAAAAAATTTTCAATCTCGAATATTTCAGAGGTTTGATGGCAAGCAGAATTTCAGCCATCATAGAGTTCCCAAGGACTAGTCTATCTTTTCACGAAATATTTCAGCGTTTGTGGAATCAGGTAAAATGTGGAACGCTTTCTCTTCCACTGAAAAATTAATGAGATGTGACTTAACCTGTTTGGAAAAAAAGTTATAGTTTATCAACCACCCTTCCTGAATAATATAGATCATTTATCCCTCTTCGCCATGGCATTTAAATGAGTAAAACATCTCAAGTCCCCTAATTTAGTTTTTGATCTCAGTATAAACATCCTACATAGGATAACTCAAATTTGTATAGCCCTCTAGATTTTTTTTTGCGACAGTATCAACAATCAGTTCGGGCGAATGGTCATGTAATTGAGAACTAGAATACTTAAGAACAACTTCGTCGCAAAAAAATCAAATTATGCCATTAAGTTGAATCACGACTTAACTGTGACACTGTGAGTATACATTATGATTATGTAATTAATAATATTCACAAATGCCCCGAGATGCAGATTGCATTCTCTTGATCTATTTTTTGTACATGATACCGAATCCATAAGGATAAGAAAACTTTCTCTATCGACTCCCCATTTTCTCCACGAACGGCCTTTCAAGTGACCAAGAAATCTTTTTTGATGTTTTTCAGACCAAAACCGATTTATCAAAATTGATAAAAGGCATGTTTCTAGATCAATTTTTGACTTAGATTTCCGGCCCCAGCCAATAGTTACCCAACTTGTGCATACGTTTCTATTAACTGTATTTAATGTCAAGTAGCACATAGCACTTCCGAAATTGTTGTCAAGCCCTCCGAAAATGACTCAATCTTAGAAACCAAAATCAACGGATTCAGTTGTTGTACTCGTTACACATATAATATACCTGGAAGTTATGAGATGCCTTCTGAATCCGCAACTCCCATAAACTGCCAAAACGAGAATGACACTTATTTTCCAGATCCTCTCACTCTCGTTGAAAGTTAAGTGCTATAACTTGAACAACGAAATGATATTTAAAACTCGGATCATTCTTTCCTTCAAACTCAATTTTTTTATAATTTTCTATACAAACTCTTTTTTTGTTCCCCCTCTCCCACTCCATTACAAAACGTTAACGTGCTATCAGGAAACACGTACAGCTTTAGATGGTGAAATTGAATTCGGTATAAAGTTGTAATTAGTTTCACCGAAATCTCGAAGTTACCAAAGTTACTTTTTTCATGGCATCAAAGAGAACGGAAACGACTACTCTAACCTCAGTCCCGTATATATAATACATATATAGTAAATAATAGCAGCGCAGTGCATTTACAGAGAAAAAGTAGAAGACTGTTTTCTTTGAACAGATCGGAGCAAAGAAAGGGGTACATGGAAACTATAATAATTCGAGAAAACTGCCACAATATTGTTGTTGATACTCTTTAATATTGTATACAAGGTATGGGCCACCGATAGCACTACCCCCGGAAACGTGTCCGGCCGTGGGTGACCTGAATTCCAGGCGAATTCTTGGGGAGCACTGACCTCGGTCAGTAGGGAACCCCATGGTGGCCCTTTCAGGACGCGCGCACCGGCTGCGGCACAGGGAAATGGAGGTTAGGGCCCGGCCTCAAAGCATCCCTCCGGCCACGGATGCGATACTCGGAAGGGTAGTTTCTGGGGCCGGGGGTGCGGTGTCATAGGGGCCACTCTGGCATGCGTGCATTGCCATACGTCCCATCACGCCATCTCCATAAAATTAAATTTCAGGAAACTCATGAACTAGTGTCCGAAAAAACAACACGTTACATTTCATTTATCTTTTTCCATCAGACTGTTGGTAACACTGTTAGGAAAGAGTTTTCCACGTTTTCACACATTTATCGCATGTATGAGATCCAGAACATAACGAAGGAGTGAGGGGCAAGATTTGAACAGATTAAGACTTGAACAGATGGCGAGAACATTTTTCATCTCTTTTTACTGATTTTGGACAAAAATGCGCCGCATAGTCAGTCATTTTTTCAATACCTTCTTTTTGCAAAATTGGGTGACATTGCAATTTTAAAAGAAAAGACAACTGGCAAACTACTAGAATAAGAGTTTTCTGGATAGCTGATCCGAATATTTCATCAGATTTTGGATCCATTTTTGATTTGAGTCCCATTATTTGAATGTTATACTAGTAATGTGCACAACTGACTTGGAAAGACTAAGGAAAAATGGATAACATCGACCTAAATGGGGAAAAAGCGTGAGAAACGGTCGAAATTGGGGGTTCTGGAGCCGATGGCTTCTATTATTCCATCAGAGTTTTGATTCATCCCCTATTAGAGCCCCAAAATCTAAATTTCGTATTTGTACTTTAAAATGAGCAAAATTGAATAAGCTAGAAAAATTTGAGAAAACGGGCGAAATCGAGGTTCTTTGATTTGTTGATTGAAAATATTTCCTCCGATTACTGATCCAACCTCGATTTGGGTCCAAAAATCCGAATTTCATACTAGAAGGGAGTGACATTGACCTAACTTTGAAAATTAAGGAAACTGGTCAAAAGTGGGGCTTTCAACACAAACATAGCGTATGGAGCGAATCACTGGAGGCCCAATCGATAGTGCAGCAATCTAACTGAGCAAAAATGGGGGGAAAGTAAACTCCACATCCTTTTCTACTATTTTACTCTGGGCCCTGAATATTAGGTATAATTTAAGATCCTACACTGTAGAAAAAGGTTGGTAACGGCTCATTTCATTTAATTTATAAAATATTTTACACGCAATAAGCATATACAAGGGGACCACCCCTGGCCTCTTTCGACACTACGCTTAAAATTTAAAATATTTTTTTAGGTTTCTAATCTAGTCTGATTCAAATCTTCAAGTCCGAATTTCATGCTCGGGGCGCATGGGAGTTGCGTCCCGTTCGAGGAGGGCAGAAAAATTCATATTGGAATTGCGTCCCAAAATCGCAGAGGTACAGAAAGGTCATGTAGAAATTGCGTCCCAAGGTCGCGGAGGTACTTAAAATTCAGATCCGAATTGCGTCCCGCAATTTCTACAAAAGGTTGCCGCTTCCATCTTTTGGACAAAGCTGGTGGCGCAACATACAAAAGTACTCTTTAACAAATGACCTGAGGATAAGCACAGCGGAATAGGGAGCTTTTTGAAATGTTTTTTTGGTATGCCATTTCTACACCCTGACGACGTCGGCCCATTTTTTACACTTACTTTTTCGCTGAAGCATGTTATCGCTCGTTACCTTCACAGATGAAGTCATTCACGATTTAAAATCACTTTTTTGGAAGACTATAAGAAGCTGACCTCCTCGTGGTGTCTTCTGGGTGACTCTAACAAGCTTCAAAGTCACTGGACGCAATTCGGATACGTATTTCAATTGCCCCCGCCAACTCGGGACGCAATTCGGATATCAATTATAATTTATTGCCTCCGCTATCCCGGGAAGGAATTCGGTACAAAATGTCGATTTGAAACGCAACTCGGCAGCGAATGCTTGAAGTGGGCAAAAGTGCTTGGATTAAAGAAATTAAGAGAAGGTCATTAACAGTAGTTTTTAGGGTCTCTGTTACAAAATATTTCTCCAGATTTCTGATTTAGTCCTAATTTAGACTACTAACTACGAATTTCAAACTTGAAATCAAAGAATCTGACTGGACTAAAGAGAATAAGAAATGTTCAAAATACGGGGTTTGAACAGGTCGATTTCAATCATTACATCAGAGTTTTGATTCACCTCCGATCTAAGCCCCAAAACCTGAATTTCAAATTTAAAAAGAGCAAATTCAATTGACTTCAAAAATTGAAAAAATGGTCGAAATAGAAGTTCGAGGAATTGCTGGTTTCGAATATTTCCATTGATTTTCGAGAAAATTCCGATTCGAGCACTAAAATCCAAATTTCAATCCGTCGAAATAAAGAGTTTTGAACGTCGTATTAACATTCGGGGGAAAAATAATCGGAAGTTAAGGAGAAATGGATCTTGCAGTCACGATACATAGACTTGCACGCTAAATTTTGAACAGTAGATTAACAGGGTAGAACGTCAGTTCTGATATAAATGCACGCTAATTCGTGAACGTCAATACATTGTATATGTATTACAGCTAGGATATTTCTTCACTTTCTACACCTCACAAAATGCATCAATCCGATGATTCACATTACACGTTCTTCCTATACTCTCGACTGTTGGTCAAAACAGTCGTAGTGTCGTGTTGAAGATCAGGAACCCCTCGTCGCCGAATTGCATCCAATTCGATTTGTCACCATCGTTATCGGAGTGGACTGCGGCATATCAGTGGGCCCTTATGAAGAAGTCAATCTTACCGCGGAAGTTCAATACGGCACGTGGACGATAACATTATACCCGGAAAATTCTACTGATATGCACACACTCTCTAGGTATGCAAATAAGGACGCACCAAGTGGACGTTCCGATGGAAGCGGATAAGGACGACCAGCAAAAGCGAGGAGAGCTCAGTCTTAGATTAACTCATAACACGGTACTTTCATTTTTATTTTTATCCCGACAGTGATAATATTTTTAATATCGTGCTAATCGATCAGTTTAGCGTAATTCCGATTATATTCAACGTAAATATTTTCATTAAATGAGCAAACTGTCATTTTATCGTGATTTGTATTTTTAAAGCGTTTTATCCTATTTCTTGAAACGTGGCGTTAAATTCATCCCTTAAAATTTCAGATTCTGCAAAAATCTGATTTCTTCCAGGTCAACCACGACGATTTTACTCGAAAATTTGAACACAATACTGAAATACGACTTTTTTGGAACACCGGTTTCGAATACAGCATTAAATCTCCGATCCCGACTCCCAAAATGAAATAACTTCCAATGTACCCTCTTACGGGTTTAGTAAGCCAGTGAATTTCAGTATTCCACTGAATGTCGCATGCAACCCCAAAATCCAACTTCACAAATGAGAAACTTTGTTGCGATCCACCTTCCTAGAAGAGTCCATACCAACTTGCAAATGCAACCAGTTACGAGTCGGCGGGTGTCGATGCTATCAAGATAACGTCAGCCAGGTCAAAATACCCACCCAGGTGCCAACAACTTCAGAGCTCACTAAGTAATTCTCTAGTTTCGAAATTTCTGCGCTCTCCGGCGCCCAACGACCACGAGTTTTTTCGGCGCAGCTGCTCTCATCGTAAAAACCTTAATAGCCATCGAAATTCTTGTGCCAATTAAAAAAGGCATTTACGACGTCGTCATTTAGAAACGAATTTATCGTCCCGCAAGTAAACGTCGGGTCGCCAACATCGTTCGATCTGCACGTATTTGGCAAATTGCGCTCATGCCAGCCCCTGCCGCCGCCAGTTGATTCGACGTGACGCCGCTGAATGAAAATCTCCTCCGGTGCGTACATACGAGTGCAAAATTGATTGTACGACTTTGTGACACCTACATCGACTGCTCCTTGATTTATGGGCACGCTTTACCCCATTCGCCTAAATATATATCTCGAATACATCGTACCTCCGAAGAATCACACTTTAATTTCGGTGTAAGTTCGCCTGTTCGACATGGCCGCAGGCCAAAAGTTCTTTTAGAAAAAACTATACCGAAGTCGACGTAGCTAAAATAAGATCGATCGCGACAATTGTTCTCCAAAACACAATCCACAATCATCCATGTTAATGAACGCGAGTGTGACACGAAATAAAATTTACGAGTACCCTACTGTACTCTCCCTTTTAGTATGGGGAATCGGCGAAAAATTCTGCCTTCCATCGCGAAATTTGGTATGGGGAGGTCTAGAAATTTAAGTACCGATTTCAAGATTGACGCCATTCCGAACCTTGACGTACTTACTGGTCCCTACCGACCATGTAATGTCTATTTTAGGTGAAATAAGGAATTATTTTCCCGCATGTTTCCGGCATTGAATCATTGCAGAGGCAAACTCAAAAAAGGATTCGGACGTGCTTCCACGCGGTCTGACAACGCTAAAACACCTACATACCTCGAGGGTGGCCATACGCCATTTTGAAGCCTACCGCGCCCGCCGATGCCGAATTGACTACGCGGTACACGCCATTTTGAAGCCTACCGCGCCCGCCGATGCCAAATTGACTATGCGGAGCGTACCGCGTAGTCAATTCGGCATCGACGGGCGCGGTAGGTTTCAAAATGGCGTATGGCCAAACCTACTATCTCTAACAACGCCACAGTGTTCGTTTACAATTTCGAGAATCTCACATCAGATCAGGTAAATGAGCCGAATGAAGACAGAACAAGTTTCACGATAAATTGTGAATCAATAAGGCTGATGCACATTTTGAAGATGAAACGCCTGTGGACACAAGACTGATAAGGAAAAGCGAACGACGAACAGGCACTATACAGCACAAAATCGATTATGATGCCTTCACCACAACTGCGCGAAGGTATCACAGAATATGCTCGAAGCAGAAGAATAATTAAAAACCATAACGACCCTTCAAGAACGCAGTCTACCCTCAAGATGAAAAGACGAAAACAGTTCTCAATGCTCCTTCGACTGATTATTTATTGGTGAAACTGTCTCCCTTAAGCTAAGAACGTCAACAAACAAGAAAGTTTAAACACTGGCTACAATCATTAGAACAGCACTGAACTACTCGGTCATTGGAATAGGGTTTTTGCACAACAAAAAAATCAAAAACCTAAAAATATGAAAGCGAACAGCTTTCTGTGACCGAAGAAAGGAGACTAACGTCTAAAATCAAGTTTTCGGGGAAAACGTGTTTGAAGTTTGGTAAAACACTGTATCGTCGGCTTGGAAGAAAGGAGGCTCAAGTCTAAAATCAAGTTTTCGGGAAGAACGCGTTTGAAGTTTGGTAACACTGTATCGTCGGCTTGGAAGAAAGGAGGCTTAGGTATGTCTAAAATTTAGATTTCAGGAAAAATGTGTTTGAAGTTTGGTAACACTGTATCGTCAGTTTGGAAGAAAGGAGGCTTATGTCTAAAATCAAGTTTTCGGGGAAAACGCGTTTGAAGTTTGGTAACACTGTATCGTGAAGCAGGAGGACGATTTCCCTGAAGACTTGATTTTAGACGTAAGCCTCCTTTCTTCCGAGCTGGTCACTTTCTGTAGGTAACTTATGCAACTTGCATTTTCATATTTGAAGTACTATAATATTTATGTTAAGAGTCAAGCAAGATAATAATGCTAAGTAACTGAGGAACTAATGTCACAAATTCTCATGTCATCTAGTACAGCATTACAAAACAACGAATTAAACAACAATATGAAATAAAATTAATTTAACTAGGAGCAACAAGCGCATTCGTTATTCTTTGATGAACTATCCAATGAGTATCCACTAACAAGAAAAGCAAATGAAATAAAAATAAAAATTAAAAAGAATATTCAACCCTAATACTTTCAACAAATGATAACATAAGTAGTCCTATCATGAAAATCCTCAAGCAGGTATCTCGATTTCATTAACTGAACTCATAAGAATTCAACATAAACGAAGAGGCTGGCACTAACACCAGGCGTCAAGCTGATTTGCTACGCCAACGACACGCTGGTGGTGTGCCAAGCCGAGTCGACAGCAGAGGTCACGTGACGAGTAAACCAGGCGTTGGAGATGCTGGCCCACTGGATCGAGTCAGCAGGGCCTGTGCTTAGCGGCACAGAAAACGGAAGCGGTGTTGTTCACGACGCGACGCAAGTACAACCCACCCACCTTTATCCTAAAAGGTGTGGAGATTGGGCTCTGTTCAGCCCTGAAGTACCTGGGGCTGTGGTTCGACGGGAAGTTGCAGTTCCGAGAGCACTTCCAACGATCAGCTGAGTGGGCGTATCGAGTAGCTGGATAGTTGTCCCGTCTGATGTCGAACTTAGGAGGACCGAGGGAGAAGAGAAGAAAGGTCAACGTCATCGTGTCGGTCCTCCTTTACGGGGCGCCAGTATTTGCCCACGCTATCAAGATTCCCTACAGCAGAGCGGAGATGGAGAAGATTCAGCGAAAAGCCGCGGTGAGGTGTGTCAGTGCGTACCGCACTGTTTCTTTGGAGGCAGTAGGCGTGTTAGCGTGTATATCGCCGATCGAACTCAAGGTCGGCGAGATAGCGAAGGAGGGGCACAAATTCTCCTACTCAGAACCCAAAATCTGTGAATTTGCCACGTTGATATCAAGGTTCTTATACAACTGAAGAAGGTTAGCTCATTCGGGTAGGCAAACCGTAACAATTCTTCTCGTCACACTCGCGCCGAAATTCACTTCATAAGAAAGCAATAGGAAAATTTAATTTTTGCAGTAGTGGGCTTGTTGTTTTTTTTTTTTAATGGTAGTCAATTGAATGTTGTACGTCGTAAAAATAGCAGAAAAATATGCTGAGAGCATCCATTATGAGTGAAGGAAAAAAGCTGTATTCCCATAAGCTACCTGTGTGACTGGCACTTCAGTGACGTCATTGACGTCTTTGCGCCTTGCTGAATGAGACACCGTTCTAAAGTTATAAGAACCTTGCGCTGATATCTATTGAACAAGCCAAAAAAATTCTCACTTACTGAACTTTGCTGAGCAATTACCTCAAACTGCCGAGTTACGTGGCTGCGAGAATGACAGTGAGGTGGGAGTGCTGCAGCCCCTAGTCCCGAGGTCCCACACGACAGAACAAAGAACTTTTCAGCGGTGTCGATTTAAATTCTGCTGAATAGTGTTTTTAAAAAGTCAAAATTTTTCTTATCGATAGTCAACGATAATTTTCGGCTGCTATTGATAGCTATAGATAACTAACCATAAATTCAGAGGAGGGAATTTGTTAACCTAATCGCAATTTTATTTTGGTGGCCAATCTTTTTCGTTCTTGTCCAAAGCACAACATACTGTACGCGAAATTTCAGGCCACTGTAAGCATTGACATGCTCAGCCGCCATTTTTATCCTTTCATTCCCTGTACAACTTCGCTTGTTGCTCGCGACGCGTCTGCCTATTATCGGGAAAAGTAAGGATCAAAATGGCGGCTGAGTATATCCATGCTTACAGTTCCCTAACGAAATAAGGCACACCTACTGAACCAACTGAATTATCAATACGTTGGAAATCTCTATCGGCAGTGAAATATCTGCCTTATCGATAGTAATCGATAACTAACTATAACTTCAACAACACTACTGCTGACTCCTGGCTGGGCATTCTGGAATCGACTTGTCGAGGAAAATGGAAAAACAAATCGTCCTTTCTATTTTGCTAGTTCCTTGAATTTTTCTACTCTCCAACTCATGAGGATGATACTATCAACTGTCAAAAGTATTGAGCGCGTCTTTCCTCGCTCCCCCTTAGAGTATTTCTCTGATAATATGACGTACAAGTTTCTTTCATCTTTTTCAAAGCGAAACTGTACTACATCTATATGTATTTCGCAAGAAAAAGTATTTCCCATACATTTCCCCAAAAATACTAAAAACGAAAGCGGACTACAGATGCGAATCTTTCCCCAGCGCCAACTAGGCGCCAGCACTCAGGAGACGAAACGAGTATGCGCGATTTTCCGAACACAAAGGGAAAAGGAAAGAAAACGGAAGCTTCGACTCGAGCTTGAGAGTTTCAGACTAGAGGAGTTCTTTGATCCTGAATATCATCGGTACGTATCGAATATTAAATAGGTGCGAAAATGCAGTCAGCCGCGATATTTTTTCTCTCTCAGCCTCACTCTCTCACACACATTTTCTCTCTCGCTCCTTCGTTCTAGTGCCAAGAATATCGACTCCTGTGGTATTGAAAAATTTTCGCGTATGCGGATTAAATAATTACGCATTCGTTTCGCAACCGCAGTCGCGCTGTTATCAATTCTTACGTAATTGGCTGAGTGCGACGAGGTCTTTGAAATTCAAGAGGTGTACAGATGCCCAGATTCACGTTCTCATGCAGTTAATACACCATCTTCGAAGGTGTTGTTCCGCGTGTCGAAGGATGCTGTGTGTGTGCGCGATTCACTGTCTCGCTCCGGTACTATACCCGTATCGAATGCCAAATTGATTCTCCTACCTCGTCTAATTCTCCTCAAGTTTCACTGTCGCATCGGCGGTTACCTTCGAGGAGGATTTTATAAATCCAACGTCTCAAATAGGATTCGAGGATTCGTCGGTAGTCACTCTTGAATGAAAACTACTTGGTCTTCGGGAGCTGAAGGCTGACTCATGAAAATGTGCTAAGCTACATTTTGCTTCTGCTGGTGCCATATCCCCTTACCCGGACTTCAGCGACCGTAATGATCACATAGCATGGCTATTAGCAGGGTAGTCGTGGTATTTACCAATGTTTTACCTCTAGTTTGTTGCCTCAGGGTATTTCCTTCCTTACGCCAAAGACATGTGCGTATGAGAATTATACCAGCCACAGGTCTCACAATACGGGCGTAATACGTTTGCGCACATGACCCAAAATACGGTAGAGGGAGCAGGGTGTCGTTTGCGCACAACTTATAGTGACGTTTGCGCCAACAGTTTTTCGCGAAGAAGATAACGTTTGCGCCAAATTAATTTCATCTAACCATACATCACTCTCTACATGCTACTCATATGGATTGACTCGTATACAGTCGGATTGACTAACTGCCAGCAGTTAACCAAGACATGTCTATCGGAGTTTTTCAATATACTTTTATGCGGATATTGAGAAAGCGGCTCATAATGCAGTTTCACTTACTTTTCCCAACTGTGTAATTCGTTGTTGCGTTTTCCATTTAGGACAAAATTGGTTTCGTCATATTGCAAAAAGAAAACTGCATCAAGAACCAGTACTTAGACGACAAATCAGAAGTGGGAGCATGGTTTAGAAGGTGTTTTTTGGCCTCAGCTACTTACCGCCTGAAGAAGTACCAGATGCGTTCACTGAACTCATTTTTGATGCACCAGAGACATCTATGAAATTTCCGGATTACGTTCTCGATAATTATATTGATAGTGACGCGCTCTATCCACCTCATCTATGGGCTAGTTCACCCTCTGCTGCACCCAGAACAACAAACAGTGTAGAGAGCTTTCAAAGCCACTACGATAAATTGTTTTACTCTTCAGGCCCACACATTTACTTAGTGATTGGAACAGCACTCGAAATTCAAACTGAAACGCGTTTGAAATTAAAATCAATTAAAGGAAAATGCGCGCAAACGTACTTCTTTTGCTCTAAAATTTGTGCATTAACGTCACCATTTGTTGTGCGCAAACGTCATCTTTTTTTGGCGCAAACGAATCATAAAAGGGATCAATTGGCGCAAACGTACTGCACCCCACAATACCGAGTAAGCGACCCGCAAGACACACATAACATCGTATCAATCTTCAGATACTGGCGGTAAGGTACTATAGTTGCACACGGGTATACTGGACCGCCATTTTGATTCCCAACTAGCCCGAACATCTTTGATCACCCGTTCGAGCGCGTTCAAGAGAATGCTCAGACCAGGGTTGGGAAAGCCGAAACTGAATCCGAATCTTGAAGTTTAAGAAAGTGTGCTGTCTCTGAAGCCGAATCCGAAGCCAAGTGCAATCACCTTGTGAGGGAACAGCCGAAACTGAAATTCATAATATGTACCAGGGGCGGACAGGAATGGTGGGTCAGTAGGCCAAGATCCATTGAGCCGTCGTCCAAAAGGGTAAGAAGGGCCGGTCAACCAGTGGCATTCAGTAATAATTCACACAAAAATTTATGCATGTGAGCCGTTTTCACGTTTCTTTCCCAGGCCACTATAAAAGCCCTATCCGCTCCTAATAAGTACAATTTTACTGAAGCTGAAACGAAGCCGTAATGTATTAGATTTTAATGGCTTCGGTTTCGGCTCCATGTCATACTGCCGTGGTCCGTAATACGGGATTTTGACATATATCGATTGGAAAATATCCCGGAAAAGTACCTAAAGCTCACTGGTACTAGGGTCGTTTCTCAGGACATTTCCTAGTGGATATGGGTCACATCGTCAAAATCAAAATCCCGTATCATGGGCCTGATCGTGATAACGTGATGCGAGAGTATACCAGTCAAACCAGCATTCAGATGACGAGAAGTTGAAACTCAAAGCTGAAGCCGAAACTGAAGCTCAATGTGAAACTGAAGCTGAAGTAATCATATCAGTGAAGCTGTATCCGAAAACGAAAGTGCAACATGAGCATTTCTGAAACCGAAATCGAATCTGAAAGATCCTTCCAGCTTACAACGAAGCTGAGTCCGAATCTAAGTTCATAAGTTTCGGCTTTCCGGAATCAAAATGGCGGTCCAGTATACCTGTGTGAAACTATAGTACCCTATTGGCGGTAACGCATTCTGCAATCAGCCAGTGTAATGCTCAACACTATTTTGCATTTTTCCTGAAAACTGGTAGTAAGGCTCTATATACTGCGTACGGGTGAAGACAGCCGTCATTTTCTTTCTATCTGACTCTGACTTCTAGTAGCATATACAGCCTTACTACTAGTGTTCATCTTATCATTGATAATGTTTAATGAATAATGAAGTTATGATGAAGTTTACTTACAACAAATTTCCAAAAAATTAATCCTCAAATTATAAAGAATTCACACCTGATTCAACAATACTATGTTCTGCATAAACCCATATACACTGGAAATAATTTTGAAATCTGAAGGTAAGTAAGGAAAGATGAAATTTTGCATTTGATGATAATCATTTTTATAGAATGCGTAGCTGGTATAGAGTCCTAGTGATAATAGTGTTATTGATGGGATGGAATGAAAATGGGGGCTACCCTTCCCTGTTTTCCTATAGATCCTTACTGGCAGGGGACTACCAAACACGCTATCTATCCACTTTGATTCGTACTGCGGTTGCTCTGTTCACTAGAATGATTACGCGGAGAGAGACAAAACCTGTTCCCTAGCTTTCCGGCAGAGGGAATCGAACCCACTTCGCAATGATATAAGCAGGGATGTTTGTTTACACGTAAACAATACTTGTTGGAGTAAGGAAATGTAGATAATGTGTAGAAAGTAGACAAAAGTAGATAAGTGCAAACAATTCCGAAAATGATTTTTAAAAAAAAGCTAACTATACATGTAACCAGTTAGTCACAAATTCACAATAATAAATCCCAATTTAATTTCTTTGACTTATTGAATTCACAAAATCACAATTAAGAGATTGTAGATGGCTGCACTGCCACTTACGCCCTTTGTTGACATTTGTTTACATTTGTGTACACTTTACATTTATCTACACTTCACTATATTGTCTACATTATTGTCTACATGTAGACAAATGTATTTGTCTATACCAACATCCCTGGATATAAGACCTGGTAACGATACCACTCAAGCACATAGCGACTGCTGAGCTACGTAGGCTTATTTTATTGAAGGGGGCAGGCAATACAACTGTTTTCTTCCAAACTGGGCCAATAAACGCACCATTTTCCAAAATTTCTAGATTTCTCAGCGGGCTGGAGAGGATCTACTTTATGCCTTCGCACCTCACGACTATTGGAACGAAGAGCTAACAGACCTTTTTTCTGAATTATTTGCACGAGAGTACGCAGACTACTCAGTACCCATCCAGCTCCTAGTTCTCGGTCTCCACACTACTTGGCCACTTTTTTCGTTACTCGTATTACGAAGTTTCCGAGTTGCGAAACTCCGGTAATGATGATAAACGAAAGACCCGATTACTCATCAACCGATGGTGCGTTATTAAGACGAGTGAGTACATTTGGGTAACAGAACGCATATATAGCCGTCCCATCTGTTAAAAAGTTTTATTATAAATTTATTCCATCGCGTCGCGTCGCTCGTGAGACTGTACTACTAATTGTAGTTTTCAGACCGAAGGGAATAGCATCCCATGGCCTGGCATGGTGCAGATGGGCTTCAACCGGAAATTTTGTACGTCGAGTTTGTATACATGTGCAGTTGAAAAAGTCCTTTTCCATCTATCATCCTGATTCGAGAATCTAAAGTTTCGAGAGCGACACATGGTACTCGTATTGGGCATCACGTTTGAGAGTTCTTAACAGTTTTGTCGCACCGATTTGAATTCTAAAATTGTTATTTCCACGAGCGCTTGTTTTTGCGAGAAGAAGAAATACTGGAATCGGCGACAGGAAATCGTATAGTCATGGGAGAGATTACAAGGGCTCAAACTCTTTCGTTTGTGGCAGCGAAAATTTTACTATGAATTTGCTCTCTCCGATTCTTCTGAACTTTCCGAGACTCGTTCAATCACTTCGAGTTCAAAATTGATTTCAGGTGAAATTATTCGCTGGGTACAGTGGTGTAGCCAGGGGGGAGGCGAAGGGGCGAATGCCTCCCCCAAGGCACCTGAACTTGAATGTAGAATATGCAAAAATGAGCAAATTTTCGCCTTTAAAACACGTTTTCCGAGGAAAAAAATTTAAAGCATTAATTTTACTTTCATTTCTTATAAAATAGTCCTATACCTCAATTTTCAACTTTTTCTCCCTTGAAAATCTTACTTCGCCCCCCCCCCCCGGGAAAATCCTGGCTACGCCACAGTCTGGGTAGACACACACCAAAGCGAATTTTTTGCAGGAAAATGGCAGGAAATGGAGAAAATCATAATTTTTCTGACTTGAAACGTATTTTTTGCCAAGTGTAAACTTTTAGAGCTGGGAAAACAAAAAAAGAACGGACAAAGGTCTGAAAAATTTTCACGCTTTAGATGCCGACAACTGACATAAATGTCCATCATCAATAAATCCCCTTTCGTACGTCCCTGGCTCAGGGGGAAGTAATTAAAACCACTTCTTTCTTCTTCCTCCCCCTCCCTCTCCAAGAAAAATAAAGAAATCGGACTTCTTTAGTACGATGGAACGACAAAAAAGTTTATTTTCTTCTCGAGAAGTTGTATGTAAGGGGATAGGGCAGGGAGCGAAAGATGCATCGTAATAAAATAATAAAATGTGTAAAAAAAATTTTGGAAGTGGTCTTTATACTTGGAGGGTGCCTACCGAGTTCTAAGTAAAGGGCATATAGTTTGAAAATTCAAGTATCAGTCGATCTGTTTTGATCCTCTGATTATAAGTATATGCAAGAACCCTCTTTTGCATTTTGATCTCAACCCGAGATCTGGAATCGGCCCTTTCGAGCATTACTTCAGAGACGTCGGGGAGACTGTTAAGGCTGTCCTGTCTTAGCCCTCTTCTCTCCTTGCCGAAAAGCCGGCCTAGGTCGAAATGTAGCGAGTGGCTACGTAGGATCGAACCCGGACCTCCGGATTCCGAAACCAACGCGCTATCCACTCGGCTAACCAGACCCCTACATGAGAACCGTAGAGAGAAATTCGCTAGTATTACCCAAATTATTTCAGCTCTATTTTTGAGTTGGACTTACATCATATTCAGTTTAATGTGAACAAATAGTATAGGTAAGGTTCTACACACTTCATACGGGTAAAGACCGCCGCCATTTTCTTTCCAGATCGATCCATCAACAGAAAATCATCGGCTGAGCGGTAAATACCGCGTGACAAGTTCTCGTTTCACGGAACAAACTGGGAAGAAAATGGCGGCTGTCCTTGCCTTGTCTTTGTATAGAGCCCTAGTATAGGTACAAAGGTCCGCATCTACATAGTACATTCACAATCAAGGGAACGAAATAAATCGACTGAGGCATAATAAGTCAACAATAGAGGGTACATGAATTTTCAAATTCTGTGTCTTTTGCCTTCAAAAGAAGCTGTTTTTCGTTCCATTCTACTCGTCAGTCTTTCTTTTCCTCTCCTCTTTTTCTCACTCTTTCACTTTTCCTCATTTATTAAACTCGATTACATTTAATGAAACACTGCACTAGTGGTCGAAGACCTCGAGAACACGAGCGTTACCGGAAAAATCGAAGAAGTAAACTGAATAATTTTCCAAAATCTCACCTTCAATTTTTCCGGTAATGGTGGCGTTTTCGAGGTCTCCAACTACTGCGCGGTGCCCTGTTTCGAGTGTTAACATTGTTCTCAGAAGAAAGTACACGGAAATGTTCGTTTGTGTCGGTGCGAGGATTATACTGTTTTGTGGCCAGGGACAAGGCCCTTTAGCTTTTTAATAAATTTCTGTACAACTCGAAGAAATTTCCTTCATCTCTTCTCTCGCAGACAGATTTTTAACATCTTTTGATTAGTCGACTTCTCTCTTTTTGGTAACCTTGCTACGCTTTGGCCATCGAATTTGTATAAATTTCAAATTACATTTACTATAATGGGTATAACTTGAATTACTCTCGCTTTCCATTAGTGCTTTACTGCCAAAGTGAAAATAATTTGCAAATAATACACAGACACGCGTAGACACAACACGATTATCCACTCCCGAAACTCGGACAGACTGAGTTAGAGTGCTAAAAAGACAAATATTGAAACTGCAAGAGCCCCAACTAATAGTTCTTAAAAACTGGAAGCTGGAATTTCCATTTCTAATGTGAGATACGAGTGAACTAATAGGTTTATTAGAAACCGTGTGTACACTGCAGCAGAGAAAACGAAAAGAACGCAATCCCTTTCACTTGCTCAGTACATGAAAACATTATAATATCTTGCTGCGCCCTGAATATCGACGTGAATCTTCAGGTAACTACCGAGTTTCGTTGGCAGTTTTGTTTCCACGAATTGAAAAAATAAAGACCGAAAAAAAAAGTTAAATTTCGGGAGTTATTAAAAAACGGTTAGCATTCCACATTCCGACCGGAGCGCTTATACATTAATGGAACAAGATAATTAATTTTCGTTTCTGGACCAGAAAGTTATGATAAAAGCATAATGAAATAACAATGATAAACATTTAAACTTCCTTTCTAAACCCCGGTGAATAAATTATCTATACGAGTAGCAGAAATTCGGCGTACTGTTTAGCACCGCGAAACCTCCTTCGTCGACACCGCGACAGGTTCTTTTGGGACCTCGAATTTGCATAAGTGAGACCAAATTAATCAAAAAAATCTTTTCAATGTCCAATGCTCGCGTCGAGGCACAGTTACCTAGCCTCATTCAGAAAGGCCGATCACAAGCATTGCGGCTCACAGATTATGGACGAAAGCGTGAGATTGTTTCTGGTTTTGCACGTAATTCTCGATTTAATTAGCAATTTAAACAAATTAGGAATCGAATTTTGCAAGGATATCCAGCGGCACAATGTTATTTTACATCACACACGTTCGAATGTCGAACTTCGACCACTTTTATACGCGCCAAAAGTTCTCCAATTTTTAGGTATCCTGTGCTTAGTTGCTGACCTCAGGCAGGTGATAATCCTCCGTTTTATTACACTGGTTCGGCAAAGCTATACAAGAGTAGCGTAAGGCCGAGGAAAAAAGTAGGTTCTTAGGAACTGTTTATGACCTAGGTAAAATTTAAAATTCTGTAATAGGAAATTGATCTACGAGTTGAGAAGTGACATTGTGTTCATTGAGAGTGTAGTCTTTATATTAGGGTATCCATTTTTGAAAATTTTCAAGTCACAAACCAGGCGTCTCCTGATGTTTTTTCGTATCATATGAGAGTACCACTTATTCTAAATTCTCTGATTTTTTAATTAAGTAATATCAACCCGGGCCTCATGCGGTTGTAGTTTTGAAACAGGCTTTACATGAAGATTCTTCGGTGAACACTTCATTGCACAAAACAGCTCTCAACAGAATAAGATGAGATAAATACAGTCGACACCAAAATAGTCCATGGGTACATAAAATTTCAGAAAATTTTCAAAAGAAATGTCATTTCCAAGTTAAAAATTCGTGATCGGCGTTCAAGATTGAGCGATTGCGGTATCAAAAACGGTGAACCCGAAAATATTTAGTATTACAAAACTGCAAGTAAACTGACATTTCGCGGGTGTTCTTCAAAAACCACATAAGTCCATAAAAACAGGTTTTTCAGAAGATAAAGAAAGTCTAAAAAATTCACTCTATGCTTAATTTGAGATGCAATACTGATTATCAGCTTTCTGAAGATTAGCATACAACGTTCCAATTTTATTGACCTTCTCTTCCACTGTAGTCAGTAGTGATAGCAATTGAAAACGATTTACGAGTGTTTCGTTTCATTGTAATCGGACATACAAGTTTTTCAAAGTGAGTGAAGACGATTTACGAGCTTTTCGATTCCAATGTTACCAGACATACTTGGTTTTATCAGCTGGCTAAGTTACAGGGTTTTTTAATAGACGGCATAGGCGCTAGTGAGCACTGCAGACTTACGAGGTGTTCGCATTCAGATTCCTCAATTTTTTTCAGCTTCAGTATCCGTGACGCCGAACAGGCGAACGCATGCCCCCCGGGGGCAGTGGGCGACTTATTGAAGGGAGAACAATTCTACCAAAACAGACTGTTTAGTTTACTTGATATTCATCTTAGTACTAATATGCTATGTTTAGTTTTAAATTTCATTTCTAAATGTTTGATCCCCTGTTGCGGCCGTTTGGCGCTAGATAGCGCTGTAATGTGAGGTGTTCTATAGTGTTCTGGACCTGCCGAATCGAACTACATCATTTATTGAAAAAGGGCCTAAGTGAACTCAGGCGCCTTTTCTACGGACGCATTCAATTCTTCTGTTCACCATTCCCTCATATGGACTTCAAAGTAGCAAACACGTCAGTATCGGCATTCAACCCTATCTCTCACGCACCTCGTTAACTGGGTTGGGGAAATGAACTATAAGAATTGATTGTCGTTCTTGCAATCCGGGGATTCTTCCTCTGCCTCATAAGCTGACAGTCTGCCTCCTCCCCCGAAAGATTTGATGAGGCATAAAAATTGAAGCGAAAGCCCTTTTTTTTTTGTTTTGTTTAACTTGCAGTAATTGGAGCTAGTTGCGACCCTAGGACATCAAGTTCCATTCCTAAAAATAGGGTGATGTTACAAGGCTACAATGTACCTAATACTTAAGTAATGACGCCCATATCGTACTCCTTTCCCCTCGATTTATTATAGTATGGTGCGGTGGGACGTATGGTGATGCACGCATGCCAAAGTGGCCCCTGAGACACCGCACCCCCAGCACCGGAAACCACCCTTTCGGGCATGGCATCAGTGCCGAGGGGAACCTTTCCCTTAGATTATCAGCATCTGTAAGTTATTAAGTATTTCGAGCAGTAAAGTTAAAGCCTACAGGTAATCCAGTTTCAAATTTTACTAGAAAATGCTATTAGTAACTCGCAGATTTGCTGCTGATCCAGGGGGAAGATGCTAGATTTGGACATCATTGTGCTACATGAATACTTTTATGTATGTAAAACATGTAAAAAAGGGAATCCTGGTAATTGGATATTAAAACTTCTTTTGGTAAAAGGGTACTTCACACCCTTATTATTTCTGTCAGTGTATTTCCTATTATTATGGTGTTATCCTCCCTATTTTGATGCAGGCCCATTCGGGACGTTTCCGGGATAAGGGGTGCGGTGTCCCGGTGCCAATTTGGCATGCGTGCATCGCCAGACGCCCCTCTACCATCGGTTATCACGATGTTGCTCTGGTTGGTTACAAATTTCAAAAAAGAGACAAGTTAGTTGACAAAAGAGTACGGAAAACAGGATATTTGGACGTAGAAAGTAGGGTAAAGTTCTTAAAGTTTGATAAATTATATATACCTCCCGAAAATATATTTCTTCGACGTTGAGGTAAGGAGTAAGCCAAACCCGCCTCCCTGATACATCAGTGAGGTACTTTGGTGGGGTTTTATATATTATTTTGAGATTTCACAGTGTCAAGAATGATAATTATTATCGAAGATAAATTATTATTTGGACACAGAATGCAAAATTGGCCTACAAAAGTAGGTTTAGCGGTATTTTTGTGAAAATAATTTTCAAAAGAGAGTTTTCGATACCTCGATTAAGAAAAAAAAAAAAAAAAAAAAGTTATAAATCAAAACGTTGAATCCAAAAACGATTTCCTTTTTTGAGATTTGAGAGTGTTCCCAATTTTATCTACTTGTAGGACGTATTTATTGATTGTATTCGTCTCATCCTTTTTAGGAATTTTCAGGTAATGCAGTTTACATTGAAAAATCCTAATGTTTTAAATTCTATGTTGAACCTTAGACTTGGTTAGGCAAGTGTTAGTAAAACTGAAAATTCGGTGACTGTACTTCCATGTGATAAGCAGGCCTGACGAGAAGGGACAGGAAAAGGAGAATCCCCCAGGCCTGAACTTTTTTGAGTGTCTGGGTTCTTAATCATTTGATCCTTTTTTATGTTCTCTGTTTTTTTTTTCGGTCCTCGAGGACAGCATCGTAATTTCCCAGGCAAGCCAGAGCAGAAGGCGTCTACAATAAAGACACTCTAGTTTTCATGCGGCGAGTAAAATTGAAAAAACCCTATCTCCAAATAGCTCGTTTTAGTAATACATTCTCGTAAAAGAGACCCTTCAAAATTAAAATCAACGTCACACAGGGTCATTGTGCGAAAGTAGAAATGAAAAATTCAACAGGCATAACAATCTGCTTCCATGCTTCAAACATCAAAGTATCAAAAATTCAACAGGTGACAATGGAGCGCCGAATACGAACCGGGATTCGAACGCCACTAAACACAATTCATGTCTCGAGTTCCCTCTCATTTTCAAATCACGCTGTCCTCGCGCAAGTTCATTATTCATTCGCTCTCCACAGCCTAAACGAAAGGTTGACTCAAAATGCCTAATTTACTTCCATTTTGCCGAAATAATAATAGGGTCTACTCTAAAATTATCAACTACCGCGAATTTTCATTGCGATTCTTCGAATTCAGGCCAGTCGAAGACAGTCTTCAGGTGGAAAAGCTAAGTGAGTTGCGCCTTTGACTAGTACATTCGATACTTAGACGACAGCGACAGCTATTTTCAAAAGCACATCTGCGAAACAGTCATTAACCAACGAAAAAAAATATGTGTGCTAAGAATTACCTATTCTGAAGTGATTCTGTTCAGATATGCCTAGTTTTCGTAGATTTATACATCCTAATGTATGCAGACGGTTTCCATCATATGCCTACATCTTTAAACTGTTCACTAAGGGGAGTCTCAAGGTGATTCTTAATTATATGCAATTAAAATTGTAATTGAGAATGAAATCGTACGGGGAAAAGAGAATTATACTCATAATACAGAAAGGAACACAATGCAGTTCAGCATACGATTCGCAAGCAAATGTTAAAATGTACGAGTAAAGGTATTACGTGTATGAGCTGGCACGCCAAAGTAACCTAAGAATAAAAAGTAGAATTTTTCTTGGAAGTACTTCCAGTTTCAATATTATTTTAGTTTAAAACCACATCGTTAAAATTGATACCACAAAATACTCTTTTAGTCGCTGTAATTGCCAAATTAGGGTGAATGATCTTCCAACATATTTCAAAAATCAATACCGCATTTATAATTGGACGGCCGATACAAAGATTTGAAATCAAATTGTACCCCTGTTCATTTCGAAGATAATCGGTTGATAGGGGAGAAGACGAAATTGTGATTGATTACGTCATCTGTCCAATAGACATTATTATGTAGAAAACAGTTTTATACGGACTTCTTTTAAGAAAATTTTATAATGCATGCGGAATTCTTCGTATCATTTTTCATGTTCGAGTAAAATGGGCGGAGGAGAGGAAAGATGTGAAAAGTTATTTACACAAAATCTAGAGAGTTTATCCTCCCCTTTGAATCGCAAGAGTTGACAAAATCTTTCGTTACATATACACTCCGAGCTCGGCCCACACCATCGAACAGGACAACTCTGTACCATCTGAGGAGAGCTGCTACAGCTGCGCTGCGGACCCCCAGCAGGGCTCCCTCGTCGTCACCATCTGCCTGCATCGCTACGCGTACCAAGACGCGGAGGTGAGGGAAGAGGCAGCGCGTCCAACTGCGGAGGACCTGAATTCCAGACTAGTGCTCAGGGAGCGCGGACCTCTGTCAGTAGGTAACCCCATGGTGGCCCTTGCAGGACGCGCGCACCGATTGTGGCACGGCGAAATGGGGGCTCAGGCCCGGCCCCAAAACGTCCCTCCGGCCACAAGTGCGATACTCGAAAGAGTAGTATCCGGGGCTGGGGGTGCAGTGTCATAGGGACCACTTTGGCATGCGTGCATCGCCGAACGTCTCACACTCCGAGGAAATCAATTTCTTGGAGGGGGGGGGGAGGAATTGAGGAGAAAATTCCTGAAATTCCCTTAGAATTCTGACGTTAACATAACAATTTTCCCCATCAAATCATTTTTACTATCCGGCGCCTATGTTCGGTTAAAGAAAAACCATTAAAAACATAACAGGCTAGCGAAACTGTCAAGACCTTTTTTGTCATTCAAAACATTTTCCAGGGCTGCAATTTCACACGTGGAGTTCCTCTACAACCCCACTTCATAATCACTATGTTGTGACCAGCATCGGTAAGATTGTAATCGTATATAGCTGGTTAGAAAATCATAGATTATTGTTTTTCAAAACCTTTTCATTATCCATTTTCTGTCATAAGTCATAGGAAAAAAGAAAATATTTACAGCTCAAGTTTCGCAAAGGGCAACCCTAGTCTTGAAAATGTAAAATGTGACTCACGTATACTGTGGCGCTTATTTACTATTCGCAGATTTCTTCGAATTTTATACCAGCCTCCCACCCCCTCCTAGATTGGTTTTAATAAAATACAGATTCATGCAAGGTTTCAAATCAATCGGATAAAGGGGAGACGTTCCCTTGAACCACCTTCCTTTTATATAAAAATGTAAATGTTTTGACACTTTTAACGAAAATTTTCTTTCTTAGTCCGCAATCCCGTTAAAAATTTGTCCTCTCAAATTGCGGAAGTTCATTCGACGTACATCAAAAGTAAAATATAGTTTTATTTCCCAATGCAGGGTGTCCATTCTTGTTCCGAATTGATTTTCCCTGACTTTTCCAGATTTTCCAGGCCAATTTTCCAGTTTTCCAGACCCTTCAAATACAAATTACACATTCAGGGGGGGGGGGGTGTCAAATTTAATCGAACGTCGTGAGCGGCGAATATCGTGTGCTTATGAAGCTTTGGCAAAGAGGGAGTAAAGATTTAATTATGGAAATGAAAACGCGCTCTATGGGGTGCAGCCTGGTGCGATGTCATTCAGCAACTTCATAGATTTTTTTTCGTGTGACTGAATGCCGACCGTGAAGGGGAGGGGGGTGAAAGAATAAAATTCGAAAATTGGTTTATAGGTTTTCGAGGTCGCTGCATTCGATTTTAGGGGTAATTTTTGGATCCTATCCCTCCTGGTGCGACCCATGAGGTAGCAAGGGCATAAGACAAGCAACGGTTGACTCGAAATTTACCCTTTCTAATTAAGCCACCGAATAGGGTAAGAATACAGTCTTATTTATTCAAAGTGTTGCTAATAGAAAACAACGTCGTAAAAATTTCTCAGCTGAGAAAGCACAGGAGCTTAAATTTAGTCCAGATTAAAAATCGGAAGCGATATTCGAAATCAGCGACACAAAACCACTCCTATTTCGATACTTCGGGCAATTTTTCGCCGAGTATTACACGACAGTGCTCTGAAAGGGGTCGGATAAAAATATCCGAGGCGATATTCGAAATCATTGTCTTAGAGCTTCGTTGGCTATCCTGTCCAAAAAATTGACTTTAGAATCTCGTAAAGAATTTGGAACTCGAGGAAAACTAGAATAACCGGAATTAGCCCCTCCCTCGTGGAGCCTGAATGGTTTAAAGGGATGGAAAATAACTATAAAAGTGAATTCTGGAACCCAGGTGAAAAAGCTCCAGCATATCGAACGACAAATGCTATGAAAGTAAAAAGGTGGTTAGGACCAGGAAAATTATGGCACCAGGGGAGGCGGAAGAGGCTTCAATTTAAGAATATCGACAGATACAATATAAGGTCATACATTTGAAAACAATAGACTCTTCCGTAACGCGATACTAATTATTATGCGGTCTTTAGATTTTTTTTTTTTTTCAAATTTTGTGGATTAGTTACTCTTTCCCAAATATATCAGAAGTCCCTTACATTCACCCTGCTCTACATTTGCGAAGGAGAGGAGAGCCGAAGGAAAACCCGATGGCAGGATGTTCCAGAAGATGAATTCATTGGTTTTCAAATTTTTGTTTCATTACAACTTTCTCAAAAAAATTTTTACGCCGGGGAGAGGAGCTAGACTGAATATTTTTTCATTTTCGCGTCTTTTCGCGCCGATTTTCAGATTCTCGCGAACAGGATGAGATGAAAACACGAAACAGCTGATATTGGGAGAAGTGTACAGGGATTGGTTCGCATTTCGTTATATTTTTCGTGAAATGGTTCGTGAAAAGTCATGAAATACGAAATACGTTAAGTGTATAGCCGCCATAACAGAAAGCCTGACTTTTCTAGGTTTTCCAGAGAATAGACACCCTGCAATGTGGGTTAATGATTCCGAGGGAAAGATAAAAAAGTAAAATTCGAGACAGGGGTAGATTTATAGGTTTTCATAATCACTGAATTCTGTTTTGGGGTAATATTTACATACAATCCCTCGGACACCACTGGAGAGGATGGAATTAAAATATTAGTCATTTTCTTTTCAAGATGCTATTCGATTTATACGTTTTCGAGGTCAGTGAATTCAGTTCTGGGGTTAATTTTTACATTCAGCCTCGCGATGTATCACTAAAGAAGGTTGGAGTGAAATATTAGTCATTTTTCCAAGATGGTATTTGATTAACAGGTCACATTCAACCCCATGGAGTACCACTACAGATTTGAGGGTCGAATATTTACAATTTTTCAAGATAATATTCAATTTTCAGATTTTCAACGTCTCCATTCTTACACGCATGCATCCAATACGCATGCTTGTAAAAAATGCAAATGATTATCATTTCACAGAGTAAATTTTTAATGTAGGTTCATGCCTAGTGCCTAGATGTGCCTAATCATTATTAGCCCGCAACAATCAATCTGATACACTGGCAAATTTGCTGAAATTCACAAACTCGTGTCTGAAGACTTTGAAAACCTGTAAATCGAATATCATCTCAGAGAAATACAACTTTTTTTCATGTGCAAACCAGAAACGTCAAATTATTGCGACAATGAATATACTTGTGATGTCGTTCGAATTCGATTCGTAAACCAACCGAGAACAAAGGGGAAAACTTCTAACATGGAAATCGTCGTACATAAAAATCTCAGAAATACAGCACATCCGGCGTAACACTTGGAATTCACGGCTCGGGAGAGGTCGCAAAAATTTTCGTACCTATTTTTAAACGAAATTTCGTACACTTGTTTATGGCTTACTGCGCGAGTTACCTGCTGGGTTTCGAAATAGAATTCGAGAAAATCTCATTTTTTCGCTTCCCCTGCCGAAATTCGAGCGGAACATGATTCTTCACAGACGCTTGTCCAATCAATCATTTCATAAAAGCGTATCCTGATCTGACGAGACCGGAGCTGCTGGGGTTGTTTGCCTCCAGCCTGACCTCCATGACGGTGCCCGGGCGTACACATGTTCAACGAAATTCATTAAAAATATCACATTTACAGTTTTTCCTAGTTTAAAAGTCAATAGAAAAATGAAAAGTTTCTAGTTCGGGAACATTTATACTGAATTTTCTGTCTTGGGGGGTCTAGCACCGAGACCTTACCCCGAACTCGGATTTTCTTAGCCCTTGAACACAATTTGTCGTCAGTCGGTTCTTATTAAATCCATAAACGTATCTCGACCTGGCGTAGACCAAATAGAGGGTTGAGTGCGAGAAGACATTAGGTCCATGTTCTTCAAATGACAGAGACTGTTACTCTAGTTAGTATAACCTTATTAACTAGAACATCTATTTGACACAGTTTTACACAGCGGGAAATCATAATTATTGTAATTTCGACGTCTACTCTAAACAGAGACTTTATTTCGATAAAAATATGACGTCGAAATTGCGGAGTTAGTTATCTACTCAATATGGTCGTCTTTTTTCGAGAACAAACTAACGTCCCAGGCAAGCTTGCAAAATTGAGCGATAAATGAGCTACTTGAAAGATTGATTTTACGACCAGAGAAATGAATATGCAACAGATCGCAATTGAGCGACTTGAGGTTATTTTACCTGATTCTCGGAATTTTGAAGATTTCATCACAACGAACGACCGAGTCAGTTGGAATTTAATAGTTCATTTTAGTTACTATTCTTTTCGTTGCGTACAAGACGTTTTTCAGCGTGTTGGCTACATGGCTCACGAAAAAAAAATTTTAGGTGACTTTGGGCAATACTGGTAGATCTGTCAATCCATCCGAAAAAATCTGGCAACTCTGGTACCAGAAAATTTTTGAAGAAAAATGTAACGTCTGTAACGATCACAGTTAAGGCGATAAAATTACTCGAGTACCTGATGGTCCACCAGGAATTTTAATTGAGTAATAGGGGATGAAGGAGGGAGGGGACTTACTATACAATATTAGTGGATGTTGTAGGACATCATCCTAACAGCACTAGAAAAAACCCTCCCGCACCCCTCGTCTTTCGCATAATGTGGGGTTCAACTCCCCCCCCCCAGAAAGTATCTGTTTTTTTCACATGTATCATATTTATCAGGACATAAAACTGTCGACGCCGCCAACATTTATGAGAATTTTCGACAGTTGGACCCTGTTAAGCGTAAGGGAACCAACCGATATTTGTAAGCAAAATGAGTTATTAATATATTGTTGGAAAGAGCGTAAAAAGTAGAAATTTTCAAAATTGTGCCCCGGATTCAAAAATATGTACTCGCGTTGAAAAAAGCTTATCAGTGAACGCTATGTCATATAGTTCCTACATGGAGCTTGAACTTCGAATCACGTGTTCTCAAAAAACAGATTTTGCTGATTTTGATTTCCTTGCGCTGAACAGCGTCCAGTTAGTCACGTAATCGTACTAAGGTAAGTATAATAGGTAGAGAAATAAAATTATACTTTGTAATAGTTGTCAACTTTTAATACAGGCAACACAGTCGCGCCGGAGCCGTAGAGCAGGGGGCAGTTACCCCTTCTCCGCTAGTGAAACTGTAATCTACCATTGCGAAGTTTAGGATTCGGGCCCCTGGATGCAAAATCAGATGACCCGTTCGAACTGAATAACCCAAAAGTGCTTTTTCATGTCCAGTCGGTTTCGCCCATTCTCAAAAGAATGAAATAAAGAAAAATACATTTGGAGAAAGATGAAAACAGATAACAGAACTCAAGATTGCAAACCGCCTGAACTAGTTACGACCAAAACTCTGCTTCTACAAAGTGAGTGGTGTTTTTTTTTCGGAAGACAAAAATAACAGATTTTGTTGTAATCAAACTCACTTCATCGCCTTGAAGTTACCAATTAAATTTTGAGATAAGAGAGCGGAATTCTTCGAAGTCACACTTATATACAAAAGCATGCTCATTGCGCCAACCGCCCAAAACACAACTGCCACCCCTCGGTAGCTCTACACCATCATCAGGGAGCATTATCCCCCCTCGTTGAGAACTACTTAGCATTTCAAGATTCTACTTGGTTCCCTACTCACCTGCTTACATTAAAAATTACACTGTCACGTTGAAGAATAAGTTTAAGTAATCTCGACTGTTCCGAAATTTTGAATTTATAACTCGGCTTCTATCTTCCCCTCCACATCATAATTAGGATTGCATTTCCAACAGAAAGAAGCCAAAACAAGCGGTCAGTCTTCTCAGATTTTTGAACTGCTTCTCCACTTATGACTCCCTTCTGGTACCTTTGTGCAAATGATTTTGTTTACCAAAGTTCGTCTCCTCTCCCTCACGCTAGCTCCGGCCCTCGGGAAGGAGAGAGAAGACCAGATGAACTATCGTAAATTCTTATAAATGTTGGCACCACAGATTCTTGTATCTTTGTAATATGACACAAGAAAAAAATATAGAGAATTTTATGAAGAATATTTTTTGTGAGATGACATTTTCTAAAATAATGCGTTATTTTCGAGAAAAATCCAAAATACTGAATTTTGAAGGCTTGACCCCCCCCCCCCCGAAACTCAAAGGATGAAGGGTGAGGCGGGAGGGTTTCTTCTGACAATCAATAGATCACACCCTAAAACTTTGATGGCAGTTTTTTCCCATCAAAATTGTATAATTCCCAGGTTGGGCAGAATTTAAATCCTCAGGTATGTTAAATCCAAATTTCCAAAAATCCTGATTTTAGATTTCAAATTCTTTTTCAAAAAGGATTTCGGATTTAACTCCTAATTTTCAGCAAAGGATTTGTATTTTGATGTTTCCAAAAATAATTAAAATCCAAATCGGAAAATAGGGTACTTACAGCGAACGCCCCAAAATCCTCATTCCACAAGTTTCAACAATTTATCATCAACTTACTCATTGATATCTTGAAAACCTAACCTTACATATTGATAGTTTTACATCCTTTTTGTTATTGTATTCTGCGAACGCGAGAGAAGCTCATTTAGTCACCTGTTAGCAAGGACTGAAGCTTTCGCTTTAGACTTTAGCTTTTGACCTTGAAAAATATGGCTTCCGCTTTCGGCTTTGAACGTAATCAGCTTCTGACTTTCGTCTTTAGCTTTCATGCCCAAATCGTACAGCTATCGGCTTTCCAACTTTGGACTTTCGGATTTTCGGGCAGCTTTTACAATAATATTACTACCCCCCCCCCCGTTTGCCTAGCATTTCGGTGCCTCTAGAGTGTCTAGGACTCTGAGAAGTTGATTTTTTGGCAATTCTCATTATCAGCAGTCTATACTTTTAGTTTTTCGGGAAGAAGTTGAAAAAAAAAAATTCAGCTTTTGTTTTTGGAGTTTGAACCCAATCGGCTTCCGACTTTCAGCTTTGACTTTCATGCCAACATCGTTCGGCTTTCAGCTAGCTTTCAGTCCCTGCCTGTTAGTAAGTAAAAAAGTTAGAACGCTGAACACAGAGAACTAAAAATTTTTCTCTTTCACTGATTACGATTAGCATTTTAGTGCTGAGCTACAGACAACAGAAATTGCATGCGAAGGTCCTCAGCCAAAGGGTAGACTGAAGATTGACGTGGGTGCTTACTACTAAGTTACTGAAATGTAGAAGTCAAAATTCAGATCATTGGATTGTGAATTTAAAATCCCAATTTTCTGAAAATTGAAAGGGTTTAGGATTTTGGATTTGAAATCCTTTTCTAAAAAGGATTTGAGATTTTGAATTTAAATCCTGGAGTTCCCGGATTTTGCCCATCCACCATACTGAATGCCGGTCAACATTATCTGTCGCAGCAAGAAAATCAACTCAACCATCGCACTCAGCCCTCCAGACATCCGAGAGCTCTCAAGCTCGTTCCGCAGTGATATCCAGAACTCGAGCCGTCACTGAAGGTCCGACTATGAGTAGTATCGGCACATCGAGTATTCGAAAACTTGCACTAACTCATTTTCAACGACCATTAATTCCGAGCAGACGATACCTGACGTCTGTATGTATTATATACCTATTATACCTACCACAAACATCGACACACATCCCCAGCCAATGAGTCATCTCTCGCCACATGGGATTCATTTAATGACCTTTAAAACCGCGACCATCCTTCACGCTCCACAAAACCAACACGGTTAGACACATTCCAGGCTCCAGCCTACAATACGAATATAAGAACCCTCGCCACAGAATTCGAGAAATCCGTACGAACATTTATCTGTACCGGTTGATTAGAAGTGACACTGTATACAACCATTCTGTCATACGGATGGTCTGACCGCAGCTCAAAGCTCGCATCTTGCCAGTACCTATCAGCCCCTTGGAGATACTCGCACGGGATCAGAGCGGAGGGTTTCTAGATACCAGATTTAATTAATTACCTTGTCCGAAAATAGGTAGGTTCGAAATAAAAAATAGCCAAGTAACTCACCTTCGAACGCAATTAGCCAGACCCGCCGAGACGGTAACGTGGGTACGAATCCACTTTTCGTTACAGTACCATTCCACAACTGAAAAATACGAATAATCAACAAACGAACTTAAAATTCACTAAAAAATTTGACGAGTCGATTTATCCGAAAAACAGCGAAATTAATAGTGCTCGAAAAATAAAATACGCTGCGAAGAAAAACTGGAAAAAATATAACGTAACACGTAAAATGAATGGAACGAAGAGAATGTGGCACGCACAACTGCTCACCAACAAACACCGGCAGATACTGTTTTAAGTTTTAGTTTTAAATTCTACTCCTCGCCTCGCTTTGCTACATTAAGCCGCAAGAGTCAAGCCGAAGAAATCTGGAAAGAGGACACATTCGATTCTAGTTTCTTGGTTGCCAGCACAGTATCCCGTTAAGCCGTTCATCGAGATTGTTACGTCGAGGGTGAGTTTGTAAGTTGGTGGTGCGAGGGTAGAAAAGTATATTCACGTCCAGCGGCGTAAGCTGATGGACAGCGTGTACCACAAACATGTTTCACATTTTAATGTGTTAAGAAGACACGATGAAACTTGAAAAACGTAAAAGATAATCTCGAAGTAAGTTATGTAAATCGACGCTGGGCGAACGGATTTTAAAGAGTCGAAATCTCCTTACTTTTTTAGTGAAAAAAAAAATCCCCAACGAGAGCTCCTGGACTCTGCGACCCAATGGTTTCATGCCGGGTCATACTTGGATAATTCTCCCGGTAAGTCATAATTTCAGTGGGTTTTTCTTCAGCATTCTCGGCATTAAGTGTGCACAAACTGCCCCAGTCAGCAGGGGCGAAACTATAGGGATGTGGGGGTTGAAACACCCCCAGTAATTTGGCAGTCGGCAAATTTTAAGACTGTTCATATGAATTTTCATTTTTTATGCGTGTTTGTTTGTTTATAGTACGAACTTTTGAACTTATTTTTTAATGGTGCGAAGTCGGGCCCAAGCAGCTAATAGCCCCAAAATTATATTGTTAGTGTTTTTGAATACCGGTGTCCTAGCTACCGAACATGCTGGTCAACCGTCGTGGCTTCAGAATTTTCAAGGTTAGTGAGCGTTAAGTAAAATGAAAATTGTAATAATGGCTCCTCCTAAAAGAACCAAACATTTTATGCACGGATGTTGAGTATCTTGCTTGATCGTGAGTCGATTTTATCATCTGTTTGAGAGAAATTCAAAGAATTTTAGCGATATTTTCTTAGTTCCACCTTTCTAAATTCTGTTTCAAAATGGTCTGTGTTGGTGCTTGTTTGTGCCTCAATGTGCTTTATATTACGACTATTTTGTTTTTACCCCTTAATGGGCAGATACATTCCATATACATATTCAATTTTTTTATTTTTTTTACACCTAGACTGTACATTTTTAATATAATTTCGAATGTAAATATGGAAACGAACACATGATTACTGATTTCTGAAAAATTTATAAAATCTGTCAATACTACGTTTCGTACAAAAAAAAAATTAATAATACAGAATTTAGAAAGATGAAACTAAGAAAATATCGCTAAAATTCTTTGAATTTCTCTCAAACAGATGATAAAATCGACTCACGATCAAGCAAGATACTCAACATCCGTACATAAAATGTTTGATTCTTTTAGGAGGAGCCATCATTACAATTTTCATTTTACTTAACGCTCACTAACCTTGAAAATTCTGAAGCCACGATGGTTGACCAGCATGTTCGGTAGCTAGGACACCGGTATTCAAAAACACTAACAATATAATTTTGGGGCTATTAGCTGCTTGGGCCCGACTTTGCACCATTAAAAAATAAGTTCAAAGTTCGTACTAAGTAGTGCGCGTGTATTTCGAAGTTTCGCGAGAGAAAACGGAGAAGATGTAGCGAGCGCATGAGACGACTCCAAAAAACGAAGGATCCACGAACATCGGGTCACTGCCTAGCCGGACAACGATGTTTAAAAAATATCAGAGTGAAAGAATAGCGTGAGGAAAAGAAAGGAAAAAGGAAAAGATTCCTGGAAGAGAAAGAAAGAAGCGATTCGCGGCGAATCGCAGTTGCGTCCCGGCCACCAATTTTTGTCTCAGTTGCGTCCCACTAGGAAAAAGGGCACATCTCAATTGCGTCCCAGACATGTCTGAATTGCGTCCCTTCTTTTAACAGCTCAATTGCGTCCGATATATTTCCCTTCCCACTTAACCAGACTTAGGACTGGCTGCAAAGTATTGCAGTTGTGGTTAAAAATATCACTGGATCTTGCCCCGAAGTGATTTTCCTCTGTTTCCATCCTTGAAACGTCATTTGGGCGGGAAAAAATTCAACTGCAATGACGCGCTCCAAAAGTCACAAACTTCTTCAAAAACCAACGACCTGAATTTTGCCAAATGGGCATTTAGAAGCTGAAGGATCGATATCAGAAGTATTTGAAGGTTGATAGTGATTATTATAGATAAATAGTGTAACTCAAATCCTGAATTAATTTGGTTTTATATTGAATTTTAGTTCATTCTTAATTATTTTACAGCAAAACAGGACTTACTTTTGGGATTGCCCTCGTATGCAGTTACGTGTCGTGTCATCGTCATTCGCATTGTAATCTACATACACGTACTAACATGAAGAATGATTACAGAAGTCATTTTAATTCTAACATCAACTATCTATTTCTGGATGCACTTCGGACGCAATTGAGACATATACCTTTTTTTATTGGGACGCAATTGCGATATCTTTTCATTTTACCCTCATTGCATCATATATCTGCTGTTTAACGTTTTTTAGAAAGATTCCAGTATCCGTGAAGTTGTGTTAGAAAAGAGATTCGTGATACTGTTCTTCATTTTGATCTAATATTTTTCATTCCCTCACCGGCTGCAGCAGCTGCTCCACATCAGTAATCAACCTATTCTAGGAATAGCATTACTTTAATAGGCTACTCTTAGTTTACCAAAGAGTGGCTAGCGTCATAGTGCCACTACAGACCGAGTTATGATCAATTCTCATTCCCTCATTTTTTCGATATTTTTGCTTTTGTGAGGTAATGGCATGGTGGGATGTATGGCGATGCACGCATGTCAAAGTAGCCCCTATGACACCGCATCCCCGGCCCTGGAAACTACCCCTTCGAGTATCACATCAGTGGCCAGAGGGAACAGGTGAGGGAATGAGATATATTCTAGGAGAATGATAAAGTCGATATTTTAACGCAATTTTTCTTACAATCAAAAAACGAATTTGTTAGTACAGGCCAATATGGCACCAAGAGGGGAGGCTGAAAAACGTGCGAGAAAGAAAGAGTATACTAATAAAATCGAACATTTTACAGTTATTGTTTCTGATTTTTGTAATACATGGTCTCATTTCCTCATCTCGAGAAAAAAAATAAGAAAAAAGGTGAAATTAAAGCTTATTGTTAGTAGGTATCCATAAGACGTATTTAAAAAACAAAAGTCAGAATGCCCTACTCGTATTTTTGTAGAATGACCCAGTAATGAAACTAGTAAACTAGTTTAGTGAGGGAAGAAGCTATCACCTGGTGGCAGTCGAGTTCATCAAGTTTTGGTTATCCAATTACATTTCAAATCGCTGTAGTAGTGAAACCAGTGGGGAAGTGGAGCGAGACATCAGCTGGTGGCAATCGAATTTATCAAGTTTTGGTTATCCAATTATATTTCAAATCGCTGTAGTAATGAAACCAATTGAGTGAGGGAGGGAAATATCACCTGGTGGCAGTCGAGTTCATCAAGTTTTGGTTATCCGATGATATTTCAAATTGCTATAGTTAGTGAAACCAATTGAGTGAGGGAGGGAAATATCACCTGGTGGCAGACGAGTTCATCAAGTTTTGGTTATTTGATCACATTTCAAATCACTATAGTAGTGAAACAAGTGGAGAGGAGGAGCAAGATGTCAGCTGCAGCGGAGTGCGGTGATTTTTCCTAGGAGGTAAGCAATAAGTGTAGAGGTGAAGCAAAAATCAGAATAAAAGTATGAAACATGCTTCTACAAAACGGCATTGATGAAATTATTCAAACTGTCATATCCCTGTGTAGGGTCATTCCATATGCATTTATTTTTTTCTGAGGCGAATAATAGACACAGGGACGTACCACCGAAGAGTATTTCCTGAGGAGGGAGGGGGGGGGGAATTGTGGAAGTCCCAACTGACTCAACTCAAAATTACCGCGTATCAAAGCAAAAAAAAAAAAACCCTTTGACTTGTTGGATTTTTCCAATTGACTCCACTCAAAATTCCCAAACATCGCAGAAAAAAAAACCTTTGACTTGTTGAATTTTTCCAACATCGCAACTCAATTTCCAAGAATCAAAGAAAAAAAAAAGTTTGACTTGTGGGGTTTTTCCAGCTCCGCCTGATTGAAATTGTAAATTCTCCCAACTGCTGAGTGAAAAAGCTCTTACAGGGGGGATCCCCCCTATCGGTATGTCCCTGAATAGACATGGCCAACAATACAGTTTTCCACCATTTTCACAACCAGTTAACCACAACATGTTTTCACTCTCTTTTGTTCAGTTTTTAAAAATGGTAATTCTGGTTTAGGCTTCCCACCATTAATAATTTCTAATTGTTCATTAAGAGTAAGTTGCAAAAACAATTTTTCAATAAGATCTCAAATACGCACTGTGTGGGCTAAAAAACATGGAGCATTCAAACATAGAACGTTGACTAGTAGCAGAACATAATAAGACGTTTCACTGTCAACTTCAACGATCGTGTGTAGCCAAGCCGAGCCGGAAGCTGTTTAAGAAGTACTTCCAGAACGCAACCAAAGGCACAGGATTCGTCGCGTTGAATATGCTAGTGTGTTTTTGTGTTGGTAATTAACACGGAGATGGAGCGTAAGTCGTGCAATTAGGTTACAGGCCCAGCCTTCTTTGGTGCGCTGGCCTTATGAAGTTTTGAAAAATGGGTATTTTTATTACAAGATTTGAGGAGCGTGGAGCAGTATAGAAAAATTTCAAGCTAGCCAATTTTTAAATATTGCAGTCGACGACTATAACGCAAAAAAGGAAAAACATAAAATCACTTACATGAAAGTCTGGAGAGCCAAGACCTTAAATTAGGGCCTTATTGAGCTCACCTACCTTAATACGCGCATGGTGATCACGTCTCACACGACTCATATGAGCATGTCATACATGCGAAGACTCTTGTAAGCTGATATTTCGATTTATCCTCATTATCAGGGCTGCAATTTTTATGCACAAAAAATAGCGAAATATGAGCCTATTTTATGCACTGAATTCAATCTAAATAATAATACGCCGAAAAAATATTTTTCTAAAAAATTGTTCTATTGATTCATTAACCATTAAGTCTTCTCAATTTTTTGGAGTCGGACATCATTTTAAGAACTAAAAAATAACTTTTTTGTGGGAGAAAACTGGTAAATAAACAGAATTGGTGCAAAATATGCGGTAAATGTGAAAATATTATGCGAAATATTCCGAATGAAGTGTGCTGCTCATTTGACTCAGGATTCTGTGATTCATGAAGACCTTTTGAACCTTATACCTATACGCCACAGATAAAAATATGCATAGGCATAAAAATTGCAGCTCTGGTCATTAGAATATGTAGAATTTTCCAATTCTACATTCTTTGTTTTCTCTTTCAAGGTATAATTTGCTGATTCTTCAATTTTTAAATGACCATGACGAATGAAAGTAAATGACTTAAATGACTGTTAGACACTTTGATACAACATACTACACCCCTCCCCCAAAAAATCCACCAACGCCGATGAATGTAAGTCAACACTACTGAAAAAATTAACCCTCCCCCCCCCAAAAAAAAGCGACGCCTCTGGGGGGAGAAGAAGTTAGCAATCAGTAATATTCATATCGGGTGCATCCTATGCCTGTATCGATGGCTTTATTTTTTATCAGCAATATACAAACCAGTCTCGTGTTTCATGCCCGTCTTTACGCCTTATCAGTAATGATGGGGCGGTAGTTGGTCTGCCCTGCAATTTTTTGAATTTTTCGGGTGGGCAACCCAGACTTTTTTCATACAGAGGAGAAAGCGGAGGTTGAGGCGGATATTATTTGTTTTTAATATACATGTAGATAGATATGCTTATACACCATCTACTGACACTGTGTCAATATCACTTTTACTGGTTTCTGCGTCTGTTGGAATAAGCCAAGAAACAATTGTAAGGCTAGGGTAATCGTAATTCTGAAATCAAATTAGATTATTTTGTCTACGATTGGTCACAGTTCGTCTCTGTCATTGTTTCGATTAGTGTAATATATCGAAGCTAGTTCACGCTATACTCGCGAAAACAAACGGTGGTCCTGTGTCACCTGTCCATATAATTTTCCGTTTGTTGGCGCAATTTACGTGTGTCACATTACAAAGTAGACACCGCGCTACTTCGAGCTAAATTATCTTATTACCTCTGCTAGCAGCTCGCGTGGGAAATCATGCCAATTATGTTAATTTGTAGTTTACTCGAAAAACCAAACTTGTTAATTAGGAAAAGTGGACTTCGATGGGCGACTTTGAACGAACCGTTGGATATGTGGATTTACAGTTTTTGTTTAATCGATATCATCGCATGAGTTGAGCGCTCATTTAAAGAAACACTGAAAAAGGGGGGAACGACCGGAAATGAAAATTCTCCCCAGCACGATAACGTGCACCGGGTATCGGTGGTTCGGTATTTCTTATTTTTAAATCGTGGTTTCCTCCTACCTATTCTCGTTATTGGTGACTGAAAATAAGTCTATACTTTGATGTAGGATACCCAACTGACAGCTACAGAGGGAATATTAAATGAATCGGTACATAAATAAACAGTTCAAAGAATGAGAATTTCGAATTATGAATAAAGTATGAATTTTATGAATCATAGTCTAAGCTTGTACCTGCTGCTCGTAAAATACGACGGTGGATTTGGAGTTCACACAATCTCATCGTAAACACAAAAACATGTAACACGTTGAATTTATCATTAGACATTCGTAATTGTATTTTTCTAATGCATTCGGGATATCGGGATAGAAGAGATGATGGTATCGTCGTATTCCTTACCTTCCTGCGCTACTCCTGACACTCGTTTTGATTCACTTTGACAGCACGTACAATTCCTTCCAGTTGTAAACGTCAGTTTTGTCTCTCTGTTTCCGACAATACTCTCAATCCATAATACAGGTCCTGAATTTGCGAAACTCGAGTCGAGTGTACTCGTGTATCGTAATCACATATGTATATAACTGTATACCTATAAGTATAAACTTCAAATGTCACAGCCTTATGTAGGCGTATTAGTTACCAAATTAATTTTTGGAACACGAAATTCCTAAACCAAGATTTCAGGACGTTAATAATGTTTATTAGGAGGCAAACACAAACATCACCTGAAAAAGAGTTTATTCTTGAAATTGGACTCTGAACTATAATTTTTGGGAAAACGTATAACCTGCTACGTTTTTAAAAAAGAAAATCGCGTTATCTGGTTTTTATCATCGATAGGCCTCGGGCCTGGTTGCGATGTTAAAACGGTCGTGAGTTACATACAGCATATCGAAATGACAAGCTACATATATCCACATTATGATACTCTTATTTCTTTTTCATCCTCTACTGTTTGTCATTTATTGTACCGTTCAATTGTAGTGCGTAGAAAATAGAGGGCACTTTTGAGACCGACTCGAATCGAGGCTTTTTCGCTATCTTACACGCCATTTGTGTTTTTTCTATTTTCAGTCATTATCATCATGGATCGAAATTAGTTTGGCAAAATGGTTTTTACGTTTTAGTTATTATTCATATTTTTTGCTCTCCCGGGAATTATGGAATGTTTAATGTTCGTAAAATACAGCTTCAAGAAGTGTGACATAAAGAGACTCTCGTTTCATCCTACAGACAATTATCGCGGACTTCGCGAAGCCTTTGTAATTGAGGGGAGACGGGGAGTGCACCGTTCGCTTAAATTTATCGAATGAAAAAAAAAAACGAAATACCTCGCGCAGGCGGAAAAATGCATCAAAAATACCGAATCAGTTCTAGATCTTGAGAGTGCTGCATTTTACTACACGCTGGGCATTTGACCACTAGGGGGTCCGTTATTTTCTACAAAATTTGGTGGACTACCCCTCATCTAGTTCCTTATATGAGGTACGGTTGCCACAAAATTTTCAGCCATTTTAAATTAACCCGTGCTATAGATTGCTCGAAGTCTTACATGAGACTCGCGTAAGGATTCCCCTCGCTTCATTTCCTTTATTTTACACTCAGCTGAACATGTGTAAACCAAGAAAAAAAGAGGAATAAAGGAAGAATGGACAGAGCCCGATTTCAATGCAACATTTCAGTATAAATCACTCCTATTTTTCTTAGCATTTATAAAATCGTGTTCCCCATTTTCGGGGATTCAACAGTAGATTTATCGTAAGAGTCGATAAATCTCTCCAGGGCAACGGCCGAATTGCGCCAAATATAGGTTGAATTGCGTCTGCTGCTCTTGGGAAGATAGGTTGAATTGCGCCGTGAACGATCAATCGGAAAGCCTTATAGGAGAATCATTCTTCTCGTCACACTTAATGCAGACTTCGAAATGCCAGAATAAGCGTAAATAGTATACGAGTATTACATGGCATGGCTCGAAAGTGTGTGTTTACATGACGAAGACAAGTTTGCGGAGCATCTCTCCCCCATGCAGCTCCCGCGTGTAGTTTTAATTAATTTTACCACCTTGTTGCTGGTTGTCCTTTCTTTTTTTTTAGTCTCTGGGTATCCTCTGCAAAATTTTCCTTCACCATCTGTCCCTCCCCCCTCTGGCCACCCGGCCTGCATAATCAAATTTCAGTTTTGTAAAATAGTTTATAGCTCTCAAAATTTCGACTTTTCGATCACAAAATTCATTTCTTTCATTAACCTACTTTTGACTCCGAGCTCGGTTATTTCGGCCTGTATTAAATTAAACAACACCTCTGCTCGACTTTCGAAATACGTACAGGCGCCAATAACAAAATCTAAATTCTTTTTGTTTCTTCAACATTATTAACGATGTTATGATTTCGTATTTGATTATTTCTTCGGACTTTCAAAATTATAACTGACTATGCAGTTTTTTTATTTTCAATTCATTCTCCCTCCTTTAGATGACGATTTTTGTAGTTAACTTTGGGAGCGATGCTACTGAACGAGGGCGTAATCGTTGGACTAGAGTTTGAGAGACACGTCGTAAGCGATGATAATTGTACACCTAAAAGTATAGTGTCGTATAGTACATATATCAACATAACTTGTAAAGTTGATCTCAAAGATTTAGTAAAGTAAATTCAATCATCTCTCATCTCAGTTATTTTACTCGGAACCCAACGGTTACAAGTTTTTTCCTTGTGTATCTGCAGTCCTTAGTTCTTGATTTTGCCCTCACCCATTTATTACTTATAGCCTGTCTTTTCGTTTCAGCCCGACCAGCCCTCTCCATACCTATTTGGGTTCTAGCAAGTTTCAAGTTCTGTCTTTCTGTTTCTGTCCAAGTTTGGGACCCATACAGCAAGACGGGAATTGTACACGATTCGAAAATCTTTTTCTTAATTTCCTGTGGCATTTTGCTTCTGTATATATTTTCAGAGCCCGAAAGTTTTTCCAGGCTTGTGCTCTTCTCTTTGATATCTCTTTTTTCCATATTGTCTTCAAATTACAGTTTTGCCTAGGTGTAGGTATGTTTATTTTCTGATACTTTTATTAGCTAACTTTCAGTCTTGATTCCTCTACATAGTTTAGCGTTTGTTAATAGCACCGTTTTGTTGGCATTTATTTCTGATCCTACTCTCTGACATTGCTCATGCAGCTAGTTTTTAGCTCGTTTGCCATTTTTTCCAATTCCTTGCCGTCCTGAGAGATTAGCTCCACATTGTAAGCAAATCTTAGATTACTGAGCCATTCCCCATTGATTTTTATGCCTTCCCTTTCCCATTTTAATATTTGAAACACTTCTTCTAGCACCTAAGCAATTGAATGGATTGGGTGAGAGAAGGTCGCCCTGCTTAACTCCTCTTTCAATTTTGAATTTTGGCCCCGATTTGTCCAGAGAGACGTACCCTCCCCTCTGAATTCTTAGACATGTTTTTTTGACTCTTATCAGTTTCTCTGGTATTGGGACTGGGATCGGTTTACTTGTACTAGCTGTCCGGACTTACAGGCTATGAGGAGAAAGGAATAAAAATAAATGGAAAGTGGCTTAGTAACTCGAGATTTGCGGACGATGTGGTGCTTATCTCCCAAGAAGCAAAAGAACTGCAAAAAATAGTCCACGAGTTCTGCGAGAAAAACAAAAAAGCCGGTCTGGAAATAAATGAAAGCAAGACGATCCTCCTCTCAAACCAACAGGAAAAATCAACCATCACAATTGAAGGTAAAGTGATGGACATTGCAAAATATGCCACAAACCTGGGACAAACTATCTCAGCCGAAAACAGTCTAGGAAAGGAAGTATGGAAGAGAAGAGCTAATGCGTGGAAAAACTGGAAAAATAATAATCGAATGGACACCACTACATGAAAAAAGAAGGGCGGGCAGACATAAGACCAGGCGGGAAGACGAAATTATAAAATTTGCAGGAACCGCATGGGGAAGGGATGCAAGAATCCGTGATCGCTGGAGGAAAGTAGGGGAGGCCTATATGCCCAAAGGAAGGCGCATTAGTTATAAGATACGATGTAAGCAAATGCAAAATTGTAAAATAAAGGCCGTACTTACTTACTTATTTTTTTACATCTCCCTTCCCGCAAAACTGAGTGAACTATTTTTTTGGTCCGCAAAGTTTACTGTCCCAAAAATTTACCGCTCTAGACTGCAGCCGAGTTAGCCTGTATGGCAAAACCGTGCTGTTTCTTTCAAAATCTTCCATTGGATAGTAATTTACTGATTTTTTCTGACCTTTCAGTAAATTCCTCGAAATTTCCTGACGTTTTCCCGACGTTCCAGACATCCTGACCTAGTAGACACCCCGAGTTACACAGATGGGAGAAAGTAAATTGCACACACTTTCCAGCAGAGGGGTTTTCCCTACTGTGCAAACCACATGTGAAAATTGTAAATTGCACGTACTGTGAAAAGACGGAGATATACGACAAAAGAGTGAATTGCACACACTTATAAAAGGTCGGCAGCATAACGTGAATTGTAAATTGCACACAGCACGAGAAAAAGCCATAAGTCATTTTCATTTATCATGTTGATGAGAACGGCAATGTTCTTTGATCTTCTTTAGTGTATAGGTAGATTTATTCGTAGTTATAATGCCTGCTGCTTATACTTTCTGGTGAGTTACTATAGACTTTGTAGAGCTATTTTATGATATTGTTTGAAATACCATTCTTAGATACTGTCTCATGTTTCCCTTTCCTCCATGGAAAAACAATGATCTACAGTCTAAAGGTATTTCAAAATGTTCAAATTACCCCCTTTCTTATCAGAGATGTCAACTCCAGTTTGCGAACGGGAACGCGTTCACAAACGGAGCACCTCCACAAACGAGAACAAAGTGAGCGCGTTCTTCTTTTCTCTCATGAACGAGAAAGGGCAGGAACGCGTTCATTTCATTCGTGAACAACAACACGGAGAACGGAGAGATGAGGAATGACTACAGTCAGAGATGTCAACTCCCATTTGCAAATGGGAACGCGTTCACAAACAGAGCATCTCCACAAACAAGAACGAATTGAACGCGTTCTTCTTCTCACATGAACAAGAACGGATATGAACGCGTTCATATTTTCGGGGAACGCTGACATCTCTGTTTCTTACAAACTTCAAGAATACACAGATATGGATATTTCAGAAGCATAATATGTGCAGATATCCGGATATTTTGAAGGTATACGTGTGGATATTTCGAAATTGTAAGCTTCATTGTTTAGTAAGGGAGAACTCAGCGGAACAGAGGTTAGTCATCCCAGGAAATTTAATTTCCCTCTAAATCCCTCCCTTTCTCTCGTGGAAAAGTAACGCATACTATGGATCTGTTTACATACTATTTCAAACTGTATTGCTAGAGTTCTGCGGCTCTAGTGTTTGAGATTTGAAGCCTTCTTCCCAGGAATACGGATGCGCCTATCTTGTAAATGGGTGTGCAATTCACACCTTTTCTGATCCCAAATTTTATTTCTTTATGTGTGCAATTTACAATTTCAATGCTTAATCTGATTTTTGCAGCTATGTGCAATTTACAATTTTTCTACCTGAAAATTAATTTTTTTGTGTGGGCAATTTACGTCATTTTCTTTAACTGACTACCCAGTGTGTGCAGTTTACATACGCCCACACGGACCATAGTACGACTTTTTATGGTGAAAATCACACGTTATATTAACTAGAAATCTATGTTTTAGCGTTATCGAACACATTTTATTCTTCCAAATACTCCTCCAAAGTGGCCTCAATCAGGGAGGTTCCAACTTTCCTGCCTTGTAGCCCACGAAATACCAAGTTTTCACATGCAATTTTCATGAATTAGTTAGTTATTTTATCTCTTAAGAACAATAAATTTTCATATGGGGAGAAAAACAGTTTTTACAGCATTTAAAAAAATCACTTTTTTTTTTACTCAGGCCACTTTGGAAAAGTGCTCTTCAAATCCATTTCTGAGAAATGTAACTGATGAGAGCCTCATCGTTCTTGGCGGAGCGTTTCTTTGTGGGCAATATGCAGTTTCGAGAAAACCCATATGTGAATTAAGCCCTTGTATAAATCCTATTTTGCACATCAAGGCGGAGGGAGGGATATGTATTAATATTTCTGAAAAATTAGGCAAAAGTTCAAGACTATAAAGAAAATATTTGAAGTGATCGTCGATTCAATTTTCAAAGTTTTTAAATGATGGTCACCCTAGTCCTATTAAGTTTGAAAATACACCGAAATTCGATTGTGCTACAGGCATTCTGTTTATACGTCAACATCTTTCATATTCCTACAGAGCTGCAGATTCCTTTTCTTAGTTTTCGAAAATGTATCCCCGCTCCAAGTTAATGAATTCACAATCCCTATTGCGAGTTTAATTTTCAGCTAACCTTCTTCGTCTTCGCATTACATTAATCATGAACTGGTCGCTTCTTGTGTATGATTATTTCATCCCGCCTCGTACACTGATTAGAAGTAACTCTTCACGGATGTACTTATAGGTATAAAGCGTTGCAAAAAACATTCACTTCTGTATATAATTTAGTATTCTGGCGTCATGCAATGTTTTACTATCATCATTTCTATTTTCAGCCGCGTGTAGATATGATATGTCGATCTGGACTTTTGAAATGCAAATGCAGAATCGAATACGTCAGTGTATCCATACCACTTGTTCTTAAAAATGGAATACACTATTCTCATTTTACTTTACCGGGTGACCGAAACAATGGTATGACTGTATGACCCTATAGAAAGTACAATACAATCCAATTCCCTGGTTCAAAGTCGTATATCAGCATCGTCACGTACGTGCACGAAGAAGATGAATAACATCAGTTGAATTCGAGAGTCTCCGATAGTCTTGGTCATCATATTTCAACACGCCTGTATACAAAGTCCTCGTCAAAGCGAAAGGCCGTTCGATTTCGTTATTTGAAAAGTTAGTTCCATCGAGCTTTTCTCCGACACATCGATCAGACCTGTTTCTCTCTCTCTCACCCTCTTTTTTTTTTATTATTATTGAAAAGCACGCGAACGTCGAGGCGGGAAAATAACCTAATAGAAGCAAATCTGCCATGGCGACATTATAAATTTGGCAAATCCTCGTTGTGTATTCTATCGGCCATCTAATGAAGTTGGTCAGCCGTGCCAGTTCGCCAGTTTCGCACAGTTTCGTCAACTAATCCGGCCATTCCTACGACAGTCCATGTATAAATTATCCGCCACGCTCTCCTCTCATTCGTTTTTCATTTTCGCATTTCAACCTGCAACTGTGCTGGCTGGCATTTTGTAAGCGGATTTGCGAGTCGAAAAAATTATACAGAACGGCGCACAGATACCGCCTTTGTCTGGACGAACGCAAAACTTCCGAGAGCCGGCGCCGACGAAATGAATTTTTTTCTCTCCCAACGAAACAAGCGAACGAGGTAATAAATTAAATCGGGCGTCGCGATGAATACAATTTTTACTACTTTGGCTTGTCGGTGTTAATATTATTAAATGCGATTTAAAGGCTTTTAGAGAATTACAATACGAAATTGACGTATTACCTTGTAGTATTTTAATTCGCCAACAAAGAAACGCGATCGAGTGTTTTTAGCGTGACATGTTGACAAGAAAAAGGAGGAGGAATAAATATAACGTAACTTATTTGAATTACATTATTCATTTAGCACGTTATAACGTTATTACGAGTTCGCACACTCATAAACAAATGCAGAGTCGGAGGTGGGAAGCGGGCTATGGACGAATTTCGAACGTTTGCATTCATGGTGGCAAGGAAATGCAATAATGATTATTATTACCAACACGATTTCACTGACACTGAGCACTATTGCTCAGATTACAAATGAAGATTATTAGTGAGATGACGGTAAAACTGGCTGATAAAATCAATAAGGTTCTAACGTTGAGCAATGCAACATATGTGTGGCATCTACTACATATGCCAGGGATACATTGTGACCCCTCCCTCCCACAAAAAGATGATGATCATAATAATAATCTACTAGGTATATAAAAATGGCATGCATTTATCACCACAGAAATGAAGAATTAAATTCACAGGAACAATAAACTCATTCCACAGGAAAAAGTTATATACAGCAAGAAAATAAATATTTCCTGGTAAAAAAAAAAAACATGAACAGGAAAAGTGACGAATGAACTGTAGAAAGACAAATAATCTGGAGAAAAAAAAATCACGAACCATATTTAAAACGCCCGTGAATTGTCAGGAATTTCATGTTTATGACAAATGAAAAATTAAGCATTATGGACTACATCCCTCAATTTGATATTTTAGGGCAGGCTGAGTGGGTTAAATCTCTTAGAAGTCTCGGATCGTCGGTAGGTTTTTTTTTCTAAAGGTGCATTGGTAGAAGAGGAGACGAAAACGACGCCATTCCTTATCATTTTTGAATAGGAATCTGAAATGGAGAAGATACTAATCACCACCCTCAGCCCTCTCCCCCACATCCGGCATCCTCCTTCATCACGAGACCTCTCCTTCCAAGCCTCCATCTCCAACACGTACCTTCTCTCCCCACACCGTGCCTCTTCTCCCGCACGAGTTCCTCTCGTCCAACACAACCCCCACAACGAAGCTTTTCCTCACGATCCCCTTCTCCAATAAGACCCCCTTTCTAACCATAAATTCCCTTCCCAACCACAACCTCCTTCTCCACCAAGAAATCGCACATATTCTGGGCCTCCCTCACTATGATCCCCTTACCCCATCACATCCCCCATATCAAGCCGCTCCTCAATCACGAACTCCCGCCACAATCACTACCTTCACGAGATCCTCCCATCCTGTGAAAAAAATCTCGTTCATACACCTATAAATGCTGTGTGTGACGGATGTTGTGATTTTCATTTTACATGATGTGTAGGATTTCTAATTATTTTCCTATGTACTTCATTCCTATGCAAATTTTTTACTTTCCTGAGCTATTATATATTCCCCTATAAAAATGAATGTTTGTTTGTTTGTGTGGTTGTTCGCAAGGACGTACCGAAGAGTTTTTCCAAGGGGGGGGGGAGATAAAAATTGTGAAAATCCCACCCACTGACTCAACTCAAAATTCCCAAGTATCAGAGCAAGAAAAAAACCTTTTGAACTGTTGGGTTTTTCCAACAGACTCAACTCAAAATTCCCTGTTGACTTTGTTAGGTTTTCCCGACAGCTCAATTCAATTCCCAAGAATCAAAGCAAAAATAATAATAATAATAATAATAATAATAATAATAATAATAATATGTAATAAAAAAAATGAAAAAAAACCTGAAATGGTAAATTTTCCCAACTGCTGAGTGAAAAATTCCTGGGAGTGTGTGTAAGTAGCCCCCCCCCACCCTATCGGTACGTCCCTGGTTGTTCGAGGTTGATGGGTGATCCATAAAACCTGGGGGGTTCGTACTTCCTGGATGAGTTCGTATGAACCCGGAATAGGTTCTGAGATATAAAAAAACTCGGCACCCTAATTAAGAAGGGGGCCACAAAGTTTTGCTCCCTTTGAGCCCCCTAATTTTTTTTCAACTTGAACTTTTCGAAATTATTTTACATTAAACTTCTTCGCATTATGCTGAAATTTCTTCAGAAATTATTAGGGGGTTGAAAATCTGAAATTTCCATAACGAGCTCAAAATGCCTCGTTATTACGGGTACATCTGATTTAATGTGATCATAATAAATTCGGATATTGTTTCGTACCCATTTATGTACTACACGGCCCATTTTCACCCTCATACAACCTTCAAATGCCCTAAAATTTCAGTGAAAAATATGTCGGTATTTCTTCTAACTATCCGACTGAATTTTTGAAAACAACGACATTTTCCTCTGAATAACACAAATATGAAGCAGTGAACTGCAAATAGATCAGGACCTTCCGACTGAACGCAATGAGAGTTGAAGCTATTTGCATTCGTAAATTTCCATAAATTTCAATAGCATTTCTTACAGAACCTTTTCGAGCAAAACACGGATAGCTGCTACACGGCGATTCGTCTATCAGCACACGTACGCACGTACACACACACAGAAAGGTAGAGAACAGGAAAGACAAAGGTCATTTTGGTACCTAAGTATGACAGGTAGATGCGACTATTCTACTTTTTTATTATTTATTTTTTTATTGTTATTATTATTATTATTATTATTTTTTTTAATTAAAAAAAAATTATTTTTACAGCAACCATTAGTCTAAACTGCACGTAAAAATAAGTCTTGTATCTCATGATCAAAATCTCGATTCACCAATACAAAAAATGTTGGTTTGTCTGTGGGTGATAGGCACATTAGGCAAGTGCCTCGGGCGGCAGATTTCGAGGGGCGGCAGACTTTTGTACAAAAACAACGGAGACAAGGGAGGAAATTCGGGGGAGATAAAAGAAGAAGAGACAGAGAGAAAACAGGAAAATATTATAGAAGTTACAGAATACACAACTGGGAAATAATTATTAATTTTTGACCTATAGCTCATTAGGAGGATATGGAGTAGAGGAACGAGGGGGACATTTCGTTGAGGGCCTATATCGGCTTAGCTTCTAAATCCGCAGCTGGTTACGAAGAGTGTAAGCAAAAAGTGGAGTCCATAAGACATTTAAAAAGAAGAAATGAAGTGACCACCCGCTCATCAGTCGCATTAGCAGCCGATGCCGGCAGTGCGGGACGGGTAGAGAGAGGAAAACTGCAAGAGTTTTCAGATAGAAAAAGATCACGGATGTGGATCACAGGGAATCGTTGGGAGGACGGAGAGGGAAGATGGGAAAACAGTTTGCGGTAACGGGAAGGGGAGAGGACATACTAGTGCATTCGGAGCTCTGTGCGGTTAAATTTTGACAATTATTTGCGTTTTTCCACACCACAGAGGGGCCGCAAAATTTTACCCCCGGAGGTCCCCTAACTTCATTTTCAACTGGAACTTTTTGGAATTGTTTTACATTGAACTTCTTTTCACACTATGTTAAAATTTAGCGGCGGTAGCTGTTTTCCTTCGGAAATTATAAGCGAATTGAAAATCTGACATTTCCAAAACGAGCTCAAAATGCCTTCTATGTATTTAATTGCGTATTAGGAGAAATATTTAGAAAGCTGGAATGGGAAAATATGGGGATAGGAGGGGGATACAGATGAATGGTGACAAACTGAACCATTTAAGATTCATGGACGATGTTGTACTGAACAACGAGGATATAAAGATGCTACAGGAAATGGGAGAAAAATTGACAGAGGTAAGTGCAGAGGTGGGTTTAGAAATGAATACAAGTAAAATAAAACTATTATCCAATGTGGAAGGAATATGTAAGTCACAATACAAGGAACTGAAATAGAAAAAAATCTCCGAATTCGACTATTTGGGACAGATACAATATACAATCGTTTGAGACAGAACAAATAAAGAGATAACTAAAAAAATAGATAAAGTATGAGCAAGCTTCTGGATTTTAGAAAACATGTATAAATGTAAAATAAAGACTGAAATGAAGACGAAAATATTGAAAATATGCACTCTACCAGTCATCACCTGTGGAGCTCAAACATGGGCTCTCACGAATATGCAAATGAAAATATTAACTACCACAGTGAGAACAGGGACGGAACTAATGGAGGAGGAGGGGGGGTACGGGAGGGCAGTTCATCCCAAGCCTCCGCCGGAGTCGGGAAATTTTAGTTGATGGATCAAAAGTTGGAAAAATTCAACCAGTCAAAATAGATTTTGAGTTTTTTTTTTAGAAATTTTGAGTTGAGTCAGTTGGGAACTTAACAATTTTTGCCTCCCTAGGAAAAACTCTTCAGAGGTAAGTTGGAGATCAAGAAATTAAAATGGGATTACACGGGACATACCGCACATCAAGAAGGGACACGGTAGAACAAAATTATCAGTGAGTTGGGAATCATACGACAAGAAGGAGAGAAAGCCCAGGAACAAAATGGCGCGACAATATGACAAAGATTACGGGAATAATGTCGGGAAGAGTAGTCCAAGACCGAGAAATATGGAAAAAATCTGGGGAGGCCTATATCCAAAAGGTCTGAATAGTTTGGTGTACGAAATGTGTATCTTCCATTGTATGTATTTATCAAAGTGTAGAACTACACAAATAATAGGCTGATATTAATTACTAGCCTAAAGGTTTCAGTTTTTGGAAACCATATTCAGCACTTATATTATAATTACCCAATTGAATTTTTAGGAACCCTAACATCATTGTCTGAACAACACACAACATGAAGCGATAAAAACTGCAAATGAATCAGGACACTCCGAATGAACGCAATGTAACTTGAAGAGCAGGTGTCCAGGAGGTCTGGACCCCCTTACAACTTCGTCAAATAGTTTTCTTTTCTTAATTTTAGCACCTCCCATCTAACTCACTCAACCTAACTCACTTTAGCCAGCCCATCTTAGCCAACTCACTTTAGCCCATGGTCTAGATGAGCTGCGAAGCGGGTCAGCTAGTTACAATATAATCAGAAAGACGATGTTTACTTTAGTATTTTGCAGATGGAAAGGAGCACTTTTCATTGATGACTTTTACATGCAGGCACGTTTACCAACCGACATGACGGAACGACACTAAGAAAGTCAACGGATGCCGAGAATGCTCTTATTACGATATTATCATGGCGGTTCTTAAGCCAAACGTGACTGAAAATGATAAAATCTGACACAATTCTACTAAATCCAAAACAATCCGAGTCCAAAATCAAACATAATCAAAAACGAGCAAAAAGAAATTCAACCAAGCACTCACTCTAAAAAAATTTGAGCCGTACATCGTTAAGGACCAAAACAGGTCGAAAATGACTGAACTGACCAAATTTTAATAAATCTGATCAAAAATAACCACCTGTCTAAAATTAAACATGATAAAAAATGGGTAGTAAGAACAATCAAATTCGACCAAATACTCACTGATTAAAAAAAAAAAAAAAAAAAAAAAAAAAACTCAGAAAAAAGATTAAAACAGACCAAAACACTGAACAAATAAATTTTACCGAATCTCTCACCACAAACAACTAACAGTTCAAAATCAAAGATGATCAAAAACGAACAATAAGAACAATCAAATTCAACGAATCGCGAAAAAAAAAACATTAAATAACCAAGCTGATTGGTACAGGGTTGCCTCTTTTTTTCAAAAATAATTTTCCATGATTTTTCCAGGTTTTCCAGGTCTATTTTTCTATTTTTCCATGACTTTTCCTTTCGAGTGAGGACGAAGTTATGGATTTTAGCAAGACTTTTTTTTTTTAAGGCCAGCAAGAAAAAAGTACACGAACCTTAATATTTTCTAAAGGGGGAATCTTTTTCCTTCTTTAGGCGTGATCATTCATTGGCAATAAATTTTGGTAAAATATAAACTATAAACCTAATTTGTCATTCAGAAAATCAAAATTCCATGATTTGGATGAAAATTTAATGACTTTTCCCGGGGCATCCAAATTCCATGACTTTCCCCGGTTTTCCAAATTTTCCAAAAAGTGGGAACCCTGTATCTTATACAGGTCTCAATGCCTTTATGTCTTATCAGTAAGGCATAATGACATCATCAACTATTAGGTCTTATTATGTCTGAGAATGACTCACTGTATCCTTATCTCTCTGCATGTTACAAAGAGATCTTTCCCTCTCTCTTCCCCCTCCAAAAGAAAACTCCAGTTGATAAGACATAACGACATAATCAACTATCATTGTTTTTTTATGTCTTCATTATACAATATTGTGTCGTATTACGTGTTTAATATGTCTTATTTCTTTTCCCTCTTGTCGCCCTTCCCGTTTGGAAAAAATCCATAGCTGGTAACTTATCATACATAAATTGATGACGTCTTTGTTGGCAAAGTTGATGAGATGTAGACCTGGTACTGCGCAGCCACACAACCGCCGCCGATGATTTTGGGAAAATCTCGGCGGGAAAATGTAATGAGATGATGATATCATAAAGACTTGGGATCACGGAGTCCAAGGTAGCTGGTCTTTCTTCAAGTCTTGAGAAAGACTATGTGTTTTTTGTCTTGAAACTTGAGATCGCCGAGAGTATGGGTGATTCTATTATTATTGTTATTTTATGTCTTATATTGGTGATGTCCAGACATGAGATCTCGGAGTCCAAAGTAGCTGGTCTGTCCCTGCAAAAAGTTTTCGAATGTTTAGATAGGCAACCCATCTGGCGTTTCTTCTTTGGAGGCAGAGGCAGAGGAAACGAAGGAGGAGGATAGGTCTTTAGTATACAGAAAGAGAGACATTACTACGTCTTTTCATGTCTTATTATGTCGTCCAACTCTTGTATCAGAAGAGGATGTGTCCTTGAAAGTAGCTAGTCTGTCCATGCAATTCTTTGGATTTTCAGACAGGCAGCCTACCTGGATTTTTTTTTTTTCTCCCTCCGAAGAAGGCGGAGGTGGTGAAGGCCCCACAGAAAAATAGATTTACAGTACTCGTATAAAATAAAGAGATAACAAGGAAGTTTCGTCTCATGGCAGCTTTGCAGCCCAGCTCCCATGGACCAACACGAAAGAAGCGAGTATGGGTCATCTGCTCGGCACTTTACTCAATAGTCACGCTACGGACCTAGTGAGCTACAGACCAGACTGAAAACATAGATGATTGGCCGGAGGAAGTTGACATCTTCAAAATATCACTTTGCCATCCTCCTTATACGTACATTTTCTTGTGTTACAAATTCCTGAGATAAATGGTCATCACGCTAACCTGGAACGAAATCCCATCAGTAAGCCAAGCCCTAGTGAGAACTGGAAATTGCGATTTTTTCAATTTCGATGAGGAGATTAATGCCTGTCACTCCTTCATCAACACTCACCTGCGCTCCCGCCTCTTCGTCAGTGCTTGCCTCGATTTCCATTTAGCTGTCTGTCTGTCTATGTGGAAGACAAATTCTTGCTGTCCGATGTGAAGACACAGTCGCTATGTGGCCAAGTGGCAACGTGCCCGCTTCGCAATCCTTGCGTTTCGGGTTCGAGTCCCACCGATGCAGGCAAGCTAGTGATATTCGAATATCCCCACTAACATCCTGGCGAACTCAGCGACTATTATCAATCGAAGTGGAAACAGAGCACGTCCTGTAACCCTAGCCGTTCACACGAACAAGGCAATACAACTGTAGGACGTGTTACCACCGGATCAGAAAGATTGGTACTGTGCGTGTGCACATCGTGGATGACTTACTGAATGTCGTAAAGCAAGTTGCTAGTAATCGAACTGCGGCTGCACACTCTTCGGCACAGAGAAGGAAAACTCTAACGCAACCAAATTACCCGACTAACGTGCCCAGGAGAGTCGTGCGTCAGAAACCGCGACTGCCAACGTCCGGAATCGGATGCGTCGTCTAAAGAAGAAGAAGAAGATGAAAAAATGGAAAATTACTTCGTTCAAATATGGCTTTAATTGCTTCACAGGCCTTGCTTGACTGTTACGAAATACTTTACAAAATGCAGATGCATGCAAGTAAGTATAAGCACCGTGTACTTTTAAACCATACAAATTACCATAGCTGTACAACCGAATATTACGAGCGTAATGATGGATGAAGGAGGATGCCTTCAGCTGTACCGACTGATAATCAATAAATATTTATTGGACAAACGACGGAAATTTCGTGAATCCTCGCAAAAAATGAACGAATGACTGGCACGAATTCTCATTGTTCCATAAATATTGACCATTTTTGTATTAGTGTATTTTGGCCAGTCATTCCTAATTAGTAATGATGGGTCGAACTTCTGGAGGGCAAAAACATTCATCATACTATTACCGAACAGTCGTATTTTAACATAATTCTATAGATAAAGAGTTATTTTCCAACAACGAATACTACGTCCAAAAATTTAACTGTTCAATGCACCCAAAAAAGTATCTGGAAGATATATTGATAATGATCAATGAACACGAAAATCTCAGGAAACGTGTATCTCAGCGATATGGTGATTTTACAGAATTATCAGGACTGGTCGTCAAAATTCATTCTAATCCTGAAAAAGGCTAAACCAAATAACTGTGGAGATTTCAGATTGATCAGTGTCTCATGCCACATTCGTTTAAGACACTGCTGCGGATAATATTAAGTAGAATACGCATCAACGATGCGAAGAAACGATAAGTAAAGAACACTTTGGTTCCAGACTAGGGATGGGAACCAGAGAAGTGCTATACTCTGCGCACAGCTCTTACTGCAGGAATGTCGTTAATCCCGGAAACCGGTGTATGATGTATGTTTCATCAATTTCGAAAAACCTTTGATCGCGTGCAGCACGAAAAACTAATCCAAATACTAAGAAAAACTGGCCTGGATGAATGGGATTCAAGACTAATAGCCAACCTGCCAAATTTATTGGAAACAAAACGCTTTTGTGCAGGCTGGTAGGGTCGGGGTTTGGTTGGCCGAGTGGATAGCGCGCGCTGGTCTCGGAATTCGGAGGTCCTGAGTTCGAGCCCACGTAGCAAATCGCTACATTTCGACCTTGGCCGGTTCTTTGGCAGGATGAGAAGAGGGCTAAGGCAACGCTAACAGCCTCCCCGACGTCTCTGAAGTAATGCTCGAAAGGACGGATTCCAGGGCTCGAGTTGAGAGAAAAATTATAAAAGAGGCTGGCAAGGTCGACTCGAGGCAGACGGTCATAAGACGAGGCGTCGGACAACGGTGCATTCTTTCACCAACACTTTTCAATATCTACACGGAACAGATATTTTCTGAGGCCCTAGAAGAACAGAAGATAGGGGTACGAATTGGAGATGAAATAAGAAACAGTTGGCCTATAAGATATGGTGACGATATAGCCCTGTTAACCAAATCAATAACCGACCTATAAAGGCGGCTATACACTTTTAGCGTACTTCGTCTTTCATGACTTTTCACGAACTATTTCACGAAAAATATGATGAAACGCGAACCAACCACTATACACTACTCCCAATATCAGCTGTTTCGTGTTTCGTCTGTTCATCTCATCCTGTTCGCGAGAATCTGAAAATCGGCGCGAAAAGACGCGAAAATGAAAAAATATTCAATCTAGCTCCTCTCCCCAGTGTAAAAATTTTTTTGAGAAAGTCGTAATGAAACGAAAATTTGAAAACCAACGAATCCATTTTCTGGAAAATCCTGCCATCGGGTTGTTCTTCGGCTCCTCTCTCCTTCACAAATGCAGATAAGGGTGAATGAATGAGACTTCCGAGGTTTTGGTGAAAGAGTAACTAATCCACAAAATTTGAAAAAAAATCTAAAGACCGATAGTTATTATTATCGCGTTACAAAAGAGACAATTATTTTCAGATGTATGACCTTATATTGTATCTATCGAAACTCTTAAATTGAAGCCTCCTCCGCCTCCCCTGATTTTTAATCTGGACCAAATTCAAGCCCCTGTGCTTATTTCAATTGATAAATTTTTACGACGTTATTTTCTATTAGCAGAACTTTGATAAATAAAACTGTATTTTTACCCCATTCCGTGGCTTTAATTTAAAAGAGGGTGAATTCCGAGTCTATTATTGTTTGTCCTACGCTCTTGCTACCACATTGGTCGCACCAGGAGGGATAGGATTCAAAAATTACCCCTAAAATCGAATACAGCGACCTCAAAAGCCTGTAAACGAATTTTCGAATTCTATTCTTTCGGCATTAAGTCACACGAGAAGAAAAAAAAAATTTTAAAATAAAAAATCTACGAAGTCGTTAATTCATTGATATCGCACCATGCTGCACCCCATAGAGCGCGTTTCCATTTCCATCATTAAATTTTTTTTTCGTTTTCATTTTTGATATTCGAAAATTTTGAAAATTTCTCTATACGATAGGACATCAGGCACTTTTTTCGGCGAAACATGTCGCGAGACTGTCGAAGAGTGAAGCTTGTTTATCAATTCGGAGGAAGAGCCGTGTGAAGGCTGTTTTCTTCTCCTTTTCCTCAGAATTCTGTGATACGTGAAGATCTTTTACAACTTCTGGAACATACGCCATAGCTCTTTCAAGTTATAATTTGCTGATTTTTAAATTTGTAAATTACCATGATTGAAAATAAATGACTTTAAATGACTTAAATGACCGTTAGACACCCTGAAAATGTGTCACTGTTTTTGTTTTTGTTTTTATTTCTTTTTTACAATTTTTTTTTTCCGTTTTCTTTAATTAATATCAAGTGAAAAAACTGTAATACACTGTACTTTGTTCCCTCCTAATCTGGTTAGTTTTGGCCGTAGGAGGAGACATTAATATTGAATTAAAAAAAAATAAATAAATATTTAGGTTTAAAAAATAATCCAAACTTCGAAACTGGTTCAGTCGACATACCGTGTTGGCGCTAGTTCTTACCCAAAGTGAGCATGGGAAAGTATACATATTATACTAAATAATGTTAGGCGCTCTATGAAAAGGAATCGTAGGTCGCAAAATTGAATTTTGCCCAACGGAGGGTCAGCGCTAAATTTGGACAACGAATTCGAAATCAGCGAGAAAATTTGAGCCAAGCCACTTCAGTAATTAAAAACCGACTACCGACTGAAATGCAGATGAATTGAAAAATTCGCCAGATCGACACAGCATGCATGTTACGATAAGTGTATAGCCGTCATATCTGTCTAGACAGTATAGTACGAAAACCCTTTGACATTTCGTCAAAATGCCGACCACTTGGCGAAAACACGAAACGCGAAACACGAACTTTAAGATGATGAGATGCATCACGAGAACGACACACTTTTCGCTTCTCGTGTTTCGCCTGATTTTTCTCGCGTATAGTCTGTTTTCACGCTAAGTGTATAGCCGCCTTAATAAGGACTACTAATAGTCCACACATTTTTAGGAAATGAAGAGGGAAAATTTGCTGCAGCGTTGAAACTTGGCGTGAATCTCAAGGACAACTCCCTAGTAAACATACTAAAAATCCCACCCCCAGGGGTGAGCGTGACCCCCTAGAGCTGAAAACCCGTACCAAAAAACAGGTTTTTGACACCATAGCTCTACAAATATGACGTCTCCATGCATCACCACAATTGATTACCGAGTTTCAGGATGGTCTTGTCTTATTACATAATCCAGGGACGTACCGATAGGGGGAGAGGGACGACCCCCCTCCACTGCAGTTGGGAAAATTTACCATTTCAGTCAGGGACGAAAGGGGGGCATGGAAGCCTCCACCGGAGTTGGAAAATATTAATAGATGAATCAAAAGTTGAAAAAATCCGATAAATCAAAAGTTTTTTCTTACAATACAAAATAATTTTTGATACTTGGGAATCTTGAGTTGAATCAGTAGGAACTTATAACAATTTTTGCCCCACCCCAACAGAAAAAACTTCGGTACGTCCCTGACAGAATCCCCATAAGCGATACGATCTTCTTGAATACCGGTACTCAAATGACACTAGTGAGCATATTGGACACATGATCACAAACATCCATCAAGCATTCGTGTATAGAGTGTCCTGTTGTCGTTCTAAATTTCAGTAACCAAGTATAAGCGAGATTTTCATTTCGATGATCCTTGTCTTTAATTTAGAAAATGAAATTTCCTGAAGGCGTAATGATGATTTTTTTAAATGGTGGTATCTTTACCTAGGAGGGCTCAAGATACTTTTAGAGAGAGCTCAGCTCCAGCTTGCCCCCTATGACTACTTTTATGTTATTTAATTTAGGTAAGAAGTATTTTCGCATATAATAAATCAATATTTGTGGAGCTACGGTCAAAAAACCTTTTTTCGGTACGGTTTTTCAGCTCTAGGGGGTCACGCTCACCCATGCAGGACGGGGGTTTTTACAATGTTTATTAGGGGGCTGTCCTTGAGAATCACGCCAAGTTTCACTCTGCAGCAATTTTTCCCTTTGTATGCTATTTTTAGGTCTAATATTCCTGGACTATAAAGAAAGCAAACGAGGCGTGCAACAGATCCGGCTTAACCATCAGCATCGGAAAAACAAAATGGATGATGGTCAGCAAGTAGAGAATTGATAATAAACATGGCGAATTAGAAAACAAAATTATTGAAAGAGTTTCACGGTCTAAGTACTTAGGATCCTGGATCAACGAGAACATGAACCCAAATGAAGAAATAAAGGTTCGGAGATTGCCTTGGCCAAAAGCACTTTCTCCAGCTGGAGCAAAGTACTGATCTCAAGGAGTCTTAGCACACCACTAGGTTTGAGAGTGTTGAGATGTTACATCTGGTCACGGCTGTTGTGCGAATGCGAAAGCTGGACCTTGAAAATGCGTAGCCACAATAAATAGACTCGAAGCATTCGAAATTTGGTGCTACAGAAGGACGTTAAAGATCTTCTGGACAGAAAGAATAGGGAATGCGGAAATTCTGAAACGCACTGAAAAAGAGCGAGAGCTACTAGAAACAAGCAAAAGTAAGGAAACTCGAATATCTTGGCCATGGGCTTCGGGACCCAAAATATGAACTGCTGCAGACAATCATGTACGGACGGACCGAAGGAAAGAGATAAGTTGGCAGAAAGCCCATGTCATGGTTGCGAAATTTGCGAATAAATTGGACAGGTATGACACCAGCGGGTGCTGTTTCACTCAGTCTAAAGTCCAAATGGATATCACACTCAAAGGCTCAATGCTAAGGTTTCCCGGATTACACCCGGCTGTACACCGGGTGGAAGGGCTTAAAGAGGTTGTATTCAGCAGTGAACCGGGTAGCTACCCTGAAACACCCTCGGTAAGCCCGGGTGAAAAAGGGCTTATTCCGAGTAGTCGTCGCTGATTGGTTGAAGGATGGTGTAAACCAGGCGCAAGAGAGCAGAAAAAGGATGGTTTTTCTGCGGGCGTAAAAATGATGTTTCATTAAGCATCGGGGAAGAGAGAAGGTCTGCTCTATCAAATGACACCGATAAGTCAAATTGTCCAATTCTAGACGTATCAGTTTTTGAAAATTACTCTTCTCAATTAGTGACGATCTGATTCCTAGTGTATCGGTTATAATATTTTAATCAGAGGTGGAATGGCAGAATTTTTAATTGATATCCTTAACTCGGTCTCCTCAGAATAATTTCAAACCGTATTATTGGTTGTGTAGAAACAAACGCCCGATTTTCTCCCCGACTAGTTTCAAAAGTTGAATTTATGTTTTCTCGTATCTCGAGTCCATGATTAATTCATCGAACACGACCAATACTTTATGTTTTTTTCAATAATGCAGTCACGATGTATACGCGTAAATTTATGATTTCATAAATATAATAAGTTATTTTTAAATAATTATAAATTCCGGACAAGTTATCCGTGTAATTATTCAGTCGGGTTCTTTACCTCCTACACGTGGCGCTAGGTACAAAACTGAATGAAAAAAAAAGTATGGTAGGCAATTCGTCTACGTTTCTAAATCGATGAAAATGGTACTAAAATTTTGCCGCGTTCGCGTTATCAGTCGTTAATCGTCTTGCTTTCTCGATTATCCTCATCTTACGGTGCATATAAGGTACTCAAGTGAGTACAGCTGTTATTTTTTCATTCACCTGAGTGTTTCAGTCCGTTGCGTTGGTTTTTACGTATGCAATACAGAATTCTTCGTGTTAGAAACTCCATTAGGTTTCGTACTTCCGAGATGTACATAGTAGCTGGAATCTGGCAACAGTTCGCAGTTAATGACTGCGGAATCATTAGTAACGCCGAAGATCGAAGGATGTGGTAATAAGTCCTATCCTAAAACCCTTGACGCGTAATCGAGATGAGAAAAACACCAATTACATGCCTATCTTGATATTCAGTCGTGAAATGCTGTATGATTCTCTCTGTTTTAATGGCGAAGTTAAGTTCCTCTATAGTTGCTGTGTAGATGGACTCGCTTTCGTTATAACTATGTACGTAATTAAATTGCACGTTCAATTTCAAGCCTGGACAGTTTCCTGTTAATGTCATACGGCTTATCCGCGAATCGAGCCCTTAGATGCTCGCTTATTTCTGAGAAAATGTGAATGCGGTTACCGAACAGCCTCGGCAAAGGCTTTGCATGGAGGCTTGTGACGTCAGTTTGCAGTAAGCTGTGCCAAACTAGCCCAGCGCACCAAAATACAAAGCCAATACTGATAGCCTCTAGGTGTCTAGGTCGCTTTTCAAGTGTTCTTATAAGGAACTGCAGGTATGCGCACAGTAAATGTAAACAAACAATAATGAAAATGTTGCATGGATTTGGCATGGGTTTGCAATAGGGTGCTTACAGCGCTGCGCGCGACAAACATCCCTAGTTACACGATGCAACCATGCGATTTCCATGCAACCTCTTCATAATCGTTTGTTTACATTTATGGTGCGCATACCTGCAGTTCCTTAGTTCTTACAATACTTCTGTATTTTGTTCACTCCTTTTATCTCAGTCACGTCTAGTTGTTCCTCGTTGAACCTCAAGAAATCTGTAGAGCCGTCCAAGAGTCTCAATGCACAAACGGTTGTGATGAGAAACTTCAAAAATCGGTGAACCAGCCGTTTCCACAGCCCCATGTTATGTGATGCCCGTTTAATTAATGAAGGAATTGTGTACCTTCGATGGAACTACCTTCGTACTCATTTGTGCACCTACGATGCACAAACGCAGTTGAGATAAGAGAATTCAAAAAATTATCAAGTGAAGAGAGCCATTTCCACACTCCCATCAAGATTTAAGTTAAGGTAGTCTAATATGGACCACATTTTGTTTTCAGGCTCCAGAACCTCCCCCAAACCCCCATTCGACCTCAAAATATAGGCTTAAGGTTTAACGGCAAGTGTCTACTAACAGCCTTCAAAAGCGTAGTCCCCCCCCCCCAAAAAAAAAAAAATCGATTTTTGGTAAATTTTTTCTCTCGAAAAGTGAGGAATGACGAAATTGAAAATTTGGGCTCCCATTATGGACCACTTCTACAAATTGAAAAAAAAAAGAAAAAAAAAGCGTAGAAACTCTTTGTAACTGTTTATTAACGTTAGCCTCCTTCTCCCTTAAGTACACCTTGAACAGCCGGACTCCATTGCTTTCGGACACCACTTTTTACATATTTTTACCATCTGATGAAAAAAACACACATGTCGCGGAGACGAGAACACAAGATTAACCTACGAAACTCGTAGACGAACTCACGAGCAGTTCTGTACATATACTCTGTATTTTATCGAATAAACAGCGACCGTTGTACCTGAATTAACGGTATTTATTATTCATTGTCGTCGTCCGAACCCACAGTGCGAGCGTGAATCGCTAATGCACCGTAGGTGTTGAACTTCGATACATGGCGCCCGAACTAAATTTTGACTAGAGTATTTCGCCGACATTAGGTTATTAGATAGGTCCGGCTGAAATAACCCATAGTGTATTTGTTCAGTAATAGCGTCTGAAGAAATAACCCGTTCTGTGTAGTGTACTTCTCCAGCATTGAAAATATTCATAAAATAACAGTGTCTGGTAGAGTTAGGTATTTAGTCATAGGAGATTTGATTGTCTGAGACTTTCGTCCTTCTAATAGTATATTTTCCGGCGTTGAAAATATTCATAAAATAACAATGTCCGGCAGAATTAAAATGGCACTAGGGCCTACAAAAAGCGCGCTTAAGAATAAAATCAATCAAGATTACTCTTCATTCACTAAAAAAGAATGAATCAAGCTTTTCGATAAAATTAGCAGCAGTCTGAAACGGCTTATTAATCTACAAAACCAATATTTAGATTGCGATGATGACACCATAGATCAAGAACTCATCACTGAGAATGAACAATTAATTATTCAAACTAACGAGGTTTTAGCAGACCTTTCAATTCATATCAAGGATTCAGAAAGACCTCCCCCCATGGAAAGTAAACAGGAGTCAAATGATACTTCGATTGGAAAAATCTCTACGATTCTGGAGAAACTGTCGTCTGATACGAGCAACGAAAAAATTGCCGAAGTACTTTCGAACATTAGTGAAAAATTATCGGCACCAAGGGAAAACAAAATAAAAAGTTTGTTACCCAAATTATATATCAAAAAATTCTACGGTGATATTTTAGAATGGGCCTCATTTTATGACAGCTTTCAGGCAGCTATCGCTTCGCAACCTCTAGAGGATGTTCAGAAATTCAATTATCTGAAATCTTTACTACGTGGGTCCGCTTATGCAGCAATACAGGGTCTTCCCATGGTAAACAGTAGTTATCAAACAGCTTTGAAGACTTTAGAAACTTTATACGGGAATAAGCAGATAATAATTAGCACCGTAACTAAAGCATTACGCAATATTAAACCTGCAGATAAATCCCCTGTTTCCCTACGAAACACATACAATAAAATCATCAATCTTTTGTCCACTATGGAATTAGCAGGCACTGATATTAATCACCCAATTATCATCGCTCAATTTCTTGAAAAATTCCCATTGGACATCATTTTAGAAATCCAGGAAAAAGCTCTTTCAGAAACATTGACTTTCGAACAGATACGCGATTCAGTAAACCGCAAAATATTAGCTCGTCAACAATCTTCGCACATGAAATTTGAGAAACCTTCTAGTTGCAGATCTAGCTCCGCTGAAGCACTATTGTCTATGGAAAAGAAGAAATGCACCTTCTGTAACAAAACCCATTATGCAGATGAATGTTCCGAATTTCCAACAGTTGAAGCACGCCTCAAGAAACTAGGAAATGATCGCTGCATAGTTTGCCTCCGTACAGATCATACTTCCGATAGGTGTCGCTCTAAACGCAGCTGTTTTTATTGTAAGGAAATAAGGAAACACCACCGCAGTCTATGTCCACAGAAATTTTCATCCGTTTCACCTTCTAAGGAAAACTCATCCAACAACTCTTCAAACGTTTCCTGTCTAGCCTATGGCGAAGAAACTATCATGCAGACAGCAGTCGTTACTATAGGCAACGGTCAATCCAAAATTCAAGCACGCCTTATGATGGATAGCGGGAGTTCGCGTACTTATATTTCATCAAAATTGGCTCAACTTCTAGGATTACGCAGTAAAGGGACCGTTGAGGTTTCAATGAGTACATTCAATACACATTCCCCTCGTTCAGTAAAAATGCATATGGTGGACTTCTATATTCAAAAATTAGATGGCACGCGTCTTCAAATCGAAGGACATTCTATAGACGTCATCTCTACTAATCTTTCTCCAAAAGTGCATAACCTACCACAATTCAGTTCTACCAGTCAGTTTCAAAGTCTGACTCTCGCTCCAAATGATGAAGAAATGGAAGTGCAAATTCTCTTAGGAAGTGACTACGAAATGGAATTCATTCTTCCTGAGCAGCTTTCAGTTACAAAAACTGTATACTTACGGAACACTATCATTGGTTGGATGCTCGCAGGTTGACAAAAAACAACATCATTCATGGCAGATCCAATCACCGCCTTTTTAAGCATGGATTCTTCAGGAGAACAAACAACAGTACAAGACATAAATCAATTTTATGAATTAGAAACCATCGGAATCTTAGAGGATCCTTCCGTCAAAGAAGAAGATTCTACACTGAGACGTTTCCATGACTCGCTCAGTTATAAGAATGGCAGATATTACGTTTCCTTTCCATGGCGTGAATTTCCACCCCCTTTACCTACAAATTACGGCTTAGCTTAAGGCCGTTTACGCTCACTTTTGAAACAACTCCAGTCTAAACCACCTTTATTGCAAAATTATCACGAACAGATCATGAAAAATCTTGAGCTTGGCATTATTGAACTTGTACCTGAGAAGGAACCAGATAAACTTTCTGCACATTATATTCCTCATCACGGTGTCATACGTCCGAATAAAGATATGAGAATTGTCTATGACGCTTCTGCAAAAACAAAGGGTCATCCGTCTCTCAATGACTGCATGCACAGTGGCCCTCTACTTCTGGAAAATTTATGTCAGCTACTCTTTAAATTTCGATTTTATCCCATCGTATTACTCGCTGATATACAACGAGCCTTTTTGGAAGTAGGACTAAATGAACCAGATCGAGACTACGTTCGTTTCCTATGGTACAACTCCACAAAAGAAGACATCGTAGCCTACCGGTTTGCCCGAGTCTTATTTGGAGCCATTTCAAGTCCGTTTCTTCTCCACGCGATCATTTTTACACACATAAGAAATTCAAACCTCAAGAATAAGGAGTTACTTCAGAATCAGTTCTACGTTGATAATCTAATTACGGGCGTGAACAATGAAAAGGACGCAATCCAATTATACAAGGATGCAAAAGAAATTTTCAACACAGCCTCCATGAATCTACGTCACTGGACATCAAACTCCGATTTTGTTTTACAGCAGATCGCGGAACAGGATCGCCTCGACACACCTCAAGACACATGCAGCGTCCTCGGTCTCTCTTGGAATCGTGTTCAAGATACAATCTCTCTCAAAATAAACACTCACGATCTTCTTTCGTACAAAAAATGCACTAAAAGGAATGTACTCTCATTTTTAGCAGCAATCTTCGACCCTTTAGGGTATTTTCTTCCGTACATAATTCATATTAAAGTTTTTATGCATCACATATGGAACAAGACCAAAGACTGGGATGACGAAGCTAATTCCCTCAAAGATGAATGGAATAAAATTCTACTAAACACCTCATCAATCTACGATTTAAAAATTCCTCGATTTATAGATATCTCCTCCAATAAGGAAGTTCAGTTGCACTGTTTTACTGACGCTTCACAATATCTATTTAGTGCAGCATTATATCTAAGAATTACAGATGGTCAGTTCGTGTCATCACAGCTAATTTTCGCCAAAACACGTCTGAAACCACTTTCGAAGAAAATCACCATACCACGAATGGAGCTTTTAGGAACTCATCTCGGAGCTCGGGTTATCAGTTTTCTGAGACACCACCTACCGATACAACTAGCATCCGTCACTTTGTGGACAGACTCAAAATGTGTTCTTAGCTGGTATCACTCATCAAAACTTCTGCCCATATTTATTCGTAATCGTATCGAACGCATCAGAAAAGGAAATATTAATGAATTACGCTATGTTCCGTCACACTTCAACCCTGCAGATTTACTCACCAAATCAACCATTCACAACTCGGACCCAGAGTTTTGGTGGAATGGACCTTCGTGGCTACGTGAATCAAAGGAAAATTGGCCAGAAAATCAAGTTTTTAAGGATTCAGAACTAAAGACGGAAGATGAATCTATTTCATTAACAGCTCATTCAAATGAAGTAACTAGCCCTTACGGTCTCAACTTCCAGGATTATTCTTCCTTACCAAAACTATGGAGAATTACTGCATATGCCGATAAGTTTTGTCAAAAATCAAAGGGACCTCTGCTCAAACAGGACATAGTTCGAGCACAAACAAAATGGCTATGTTATATTCAAAAGCAGCATTTTCCCCAGACTATCAGTAACATCCAGAATGGGAAAACTGATGAAACCCAACGAAAATTTTCTCTATTTATCAATCCAACTGATAATTTACTTCACTGCGGACACAGATTTTTGACAAGCAGCGAAAGTTACACCGCTCCCATCATTTTACCAAAGGACAGTGATTATACGAAAAAGCTCATTTTATATTATCATCAAATTTTACTACATTCTGGCGTACCCCACACTCTTTGTATGCTAAGAAAACAGTTTTGGATACCATCAGGTCGTCAAGTAGTTCGTCAAACACTTGGACCTTGCGTCGTATGCAAAAAGATAGATGGCAGACCGTACACTTATCCTAAAATGCCTAATCTGCCTTCTCTCCGTATAACAGAATCCATTCCATTTCAGCATTGTGGACTAGATTATTTTGGACCACTTCTATACCGTAAAGATAGTGATGAAGTCGCTAAGGGATACGGCTGCATCTTCACATGCTTCACTACTCGTGCAATCCACATAGACCTCGCCGCAGATATGTCTCTTCAACAATTTTCTCACGCAATCAGAAAATTCATGCATATACGGGGAACGCCTGAAACGTTTTATTCAGATAATGCCACTCAATTTAAAGCATTTCAAGAAATGCATAAGGAATTAAATTGGACATACACGTGTCCTCTTGCACCATGGCAGGGAGGATTGTATGAAAAGATGATTCACTTAGTCAAGAGAACGTTAAGAAAATCTCTTGGAAAGAAAATTTTTTCCTTCATAGAATTACAAACTCTTCTTATTCACGTTGCGGCTATTATTAATACACGTCCACTCTGTTACATAGACGCAACCGATAACACTCAGGTTCTTACTCCAGCACATTTATTAAATACTCCCAATTTAAACAATTACAATTTCCCCCAATGTTTTAATAATATTACATACCATTCATTAAGCAAAAACGACTTAATGAGTTTGTATCGTCATCAACAAAGAGTTTTAAACTCCTTTTGGCAAACCTGGCGAGGTAACTACCTACAATTCATAAAAGAACGTTCACACACACTCCGAAAGAAAATATCTGAAAATACCGAACCTAAAATAGGGGACATCGTTCAAATTCCCAATAATGACAAACCGAGAATTCAATGGAAAATAGGAAAAATCACCAAATTACACCTTGGTCGAGATAATCGTATTCGTTCGGTAGATGTTCAGTTAGCAAATAACACCTCGCTTCGTAGACCCGTTACAATGGTCTTTCCATTAGAACATCAACACGATTGAAATCAACACGATTGAAATCAACACGATTGAAACTCGCAGATAAAGTTCGTACACTCCAAGTACTTATCTAAATCTTGCATGACCTCCATTGAACTCTAATCAGTCGAGCGTGAATCGCTAAGAACGGTTAGATTTCAACTTTCCCTTTCGGACACGCTCTATCCCACTGGCACTATGTCATCCTCAGATTCCCAATCTATCAACCCTCCCGAAATCTTCCGTCCTTTTATCGATCAGTATGAAGAAGAACTAGCACGGAGAGCCAAAGCAAGTCGGTACATTTCACTGGAGGAACGAGCCAAACGGAGGCAAATCCAGGCTTCTCGGACGAATCCTCGAGGGATCCAGAGCCGTCAGCTGAATCGCAGGAAACGAAGAATTAAGAAACAGCTGGCGAAACTGGAAAAAGAGATTGAGGCCAGAGAGCTGGAAATGAAGCGGCTGTCGACGGAGGAGACTGAAAAGAGCAGTCGAAGAGATAAGTTCGAGTACAGATCGGAATCGGATGAAGACTCCTCATGATCCTCCTTCGCTTATGTCGTTACCTTTTTCCGAAGTAGTTTAGTTTCCTTTTCTTTGCAAAGTAGTTTAAAGTTTTAGTTTTCCATTTTTCTAATATAAGTTTAAGGTTAATTACTTTCCTTCCCCTTTTCGGAGTAGTTTTAATTTAAGGTTCAGATTTTAGTTGTCGTTATTTTAATTTTTCTCTCCCCCGGAGTGTCGCGGAGACGAGAACACAAGATTAACCTACGAAACTCGTAGACGAACTCACGAGCAGTTCTGTACATATACTCTGTATTTTATCGAATAAACAGCGACCGTTGTACCTGAATTAACGGTATTTATTATTCATTGTCGTCGTCCGAACCCACAGTGCGAGCGTGAATCGCTAATGCACCGTAGGTGTTGAACTTCGATACAACACATTCTTATGGTAGTCCATATTGGGAGCTCAAATAGAGATTTATTAGAGTCGACTTACTACTGCTCTCCTCAAGAGTACACGAATGAATAACTTATAAGATACCCTTTCGATAATTATAGCGAACTTTTCGAAAAAACCGATTTTTATACCATTTTTGTACCAAAATGTACTTACACAAAAAAAAAAAAAAAAAGTGAAAACATCAAGTTTCGTTTTTCATGGATAACTTTTTATTTTTGGCTTGTGAGATCCAACTATTTCTACCACATCTTTTTTCATCTTCCGTGGAATGTAATAATTTTTTTTTTTAGCCAGAGCGCGCCATAAACAGACGAGATATGATGGTGGTCCATATTAGGCTACCTTACCATAAATATTATGAAGTATATGAGAGTACGCATGAACAATGGGATCCATTTAACATTCATGCCCGTAAAATGTGCAAATATTCGACTTGAAGAAAACTTCAAAGTAAGAGTTCAAAGCTATCGGGTTCCACAGCCCCCTCCCCTGATGGACAGTATACACAGAGCAAAAGGAGTGGGCACAAATGATGGAACCCATTGTACATTCACACACCTACAATGCACAAGAAGTATATGTACACCATCGCTTCCTAAGCCCCAACATGGCTCCAGTTTTTCGTAAGAAGGGATCACACACCGCTTTGCTGGAACCGAGTGCATATTTATGCACGATGCACAAACGATTGACGCGCAAATGACTTCAGCTTGTAGAAGGGACTGTGGAAGTTGGGTCAATCCGCCAATCGGTATTCAGTAAACCTAAATATTGTTGAAAAGGAAGTGTCTTGTTTTTTCCTCAGTGCTTATAATAAAATATTATGATCAATTATTCTCGTTTAGATCAGTGTTTCAATATTTGGCGACGCAGACTGAGAAACGAACGTGAGCCTTAATCTATGCAGTAGTAGTGTGTACGTTATTATGTACATGTTTAGCTTCCAGTCAGTCGTAAAGTGAGCTATTGATTGAAATAAATGGGTTTTAATTAATTTTGGAAGATACATAGATAGGTAATAGGTACCACGTGCAGACATTGTTGGAATTGTTGACCGTGATAGGTACGTGTAGTAATGGTAACCCATTAAGGATAGTTGCTTGTGTAACCCTTACCTACTTTAAGAGATTTCCCAGCTACTGAGGGAGATAATAATTTATTGACTTACAGGTATAAGATATGTACAAACTGGGTACTTATGTGTTAGTGGCTTGTGAAAGAATTTGATCTAAATATATTGTAGGTTATTTTCTTCAGTACCAAAAATCCTTAAAAAGCGAAACTAGATTTCCATAACCGATCAAAGAAGATATGAAGGGAGAAGGCAGAGGGGGGGGGGGCGAGCGAGAGCGAGAGAATTATTTTGTGGGAGAGGGGGCTTTTAATTTTTTTTTCTTTGTGTTTCTTTCAGGTGCTAACATTTTTCTTTCGCGTGCGATTGTAAATTCCCCATTTTGATCATACTTTATTGAGGTTGTTTTTGGCAAGTCTTGGTCAAATTTAGATGATTTTAGATACTAGATATGTATTTTTAGTTTTTCTCTGTCATTTTGGATTTTTATTATTTTGGGTTGTTTGCGATTAATTCATCTGATTAAATTCGACTATTCACGGTAAAATTTTGTCAGATTTGATCGAATTAATAGTTGATTCTGGTAGTTCATGTGCCTTTTGGATTATGGTCGACTTCGGTCGTGTCTGATTAGTTTTAATCAAGTTGAATCTGCGATGGCAGAATTTTGTCAGATTTCGTCACTTCAGATCCATTTTATTAAGATTTGATCGAACTTAGACGTTATAGTCATTTCCGTTGTTTTGGATTATTTTTAATTATGATAATGATATGGGTTATTTTGGTCTACTTTCATCAAATTTTGTTAAATTTGCCTGGATTTAGTCGATGTTGTTTTGGCCATTTTTCGTATTGGTTGCTCTTGTGTTTAATAAAAGTTTAAATGGGTTATTTTCGATTATTTTGAACTTGGGTTTGTCTTGTTTGATTGAATTTTGTAAGACTTTTGGCCGGATTTGATCAGTTTTAGTCGTTTTAGGTCCCAGTTCTAGTTAGATTTGATATGATTCTGATCCTCTTTGGATACTTTTCATCAATTTTGAGGGAGTTTTGGCTGAATACGGTTCGAATTGATCACAGTCAATTTTTAATCAGGTATGATCACTAACGTGATTTCCATTCAATTTAGGTTGTTTTTAATAATGTTTGGTTAGGGTTGCTGTGTTATTTTGGGTCAATTTCTTCAGATGTTTTATTTATAATTGTTCTATTACGCATTTTCGGTCATGTCGTGATCGGTTTTGTTTTCGTGTGTTTGGTAAGTGTTAGGAACTTTTGATCACCAGGCCATTTTTTATACTCTCTTATTTATTTATTTTTTTTTCATTTTTGATCAATTTTGAACAAATTTTGTCAATCTTGGTCAGTATTAACCAATTTGTAATCTTTTTAGAAGGGTTAGTTGTGCTTGCTCAAATTCAGATTCACATACAGGCTAAAAAGAGAAAACAGGAAGTTAAGAGAAGGAAAGAAAGAATCGAAAACCAGCTGATGTTCCCAGAAATATCAGATTCATGTTTTTTGGGTAGAGAAGCTTTCCTCATTAATTATGAGCCCCGGAGCACGTTTTGCCAAAATCAACACTGCTAAACACTTAATATCAACTCGATCAAATGTCTTTTAGTTCCCCTAAAAACACTTACAGTAGACTCCCGATTATCCGCCCTACTTGGGGCTGAAGGTAGGGCAGACGACCAGAAAACATGTAATTTTGATACAAAAACATTGAGAAAAATGGAAAATAATTTTTATTGAATCAGGTACATTAGGTGGTAAGTTATTTTATACACAAAAATATCAATATTAAGAAAAATCGGCGTTTTTGGCTTTTTTGGTCAATGAAGGGGAAAAAGACAATATTATGAAGGAAAAAGCTAAAATGTAATTGCTAGTTTTATTGTTCTTTCAACACCAGTGACTTTTCCAGTGCTGAAAAAGCATTGTCTGAGGATAAGGTTGTGATTTTAGTAAGTTTCGGATTATCCGCCTTGGTTAGGCGGATAACCCGGAAAGGGGGATGGATAAGCCGATGGCGGATAATCAGGAGCCTATACTATACATAGTTTTCTGGTGAGGAAGAAAACCGTGTATTTTATAAAACTGATAGTTATTTCCCGGCACAGTCATATTCTAGCTAACGGTCATTTTGAGAGAACGCTTGTCTCTTTTTTTCAATTCTTTTTTCTGTTGTCACGAGACCGACATTTGCGAATAAATTATCGCACAGGTCAGTAACACTAGTGCATAATTTAAGGGATACTATGTACATTTTTCTAGCGAAATATTACTTCTTGCTCGTCTTTCTGTTGTTTCATAAAAATACGGACGTTCATCGATAATCTAAAAGCATAGCAGCTTAGTCACGAAAAGTGAAAAGACCGAGACCGAGACCCGACGAGAAAATTGAAAACTTGAAATGCATTAACTTTCTGTGTATCTACTCTGTACACTGACTATACTCGGGGCACTTAAAGTAGTGGGCGTTGATGTGTGGCTGTGAAAACGAAACGCAGTCTTAAAAGCTCCAAACGAATATCGCGTGTGTATGTAATGCATCGTATTATATTTCCAAAGAATTTATAGAAAATCTGCTATATACTGTAGCAGGCTAACGTAGCAATCAATATATTCGAAAACTCAAGTCGAGGAACAGTGTTTAAAAATTGGTTGAATGTTGGAAGATAAAAAAAATGTTTATGTCGACATAAAAGGTCAATCTTATGTTTCGCTGCAATTCGACTTGTTCCTCACTATTTCACGTCAATGAAGAAAAATCTATCCAGACACTTTTCTTCGCTTTCTCGTTTGAAGGATTAGCCTTTGTATTGCCGTTTCTTTGACACTCTGTGTATGAGCCGTCAAGTCTCTCCACACTTAAATTTTGATCTTCTCCACCGGGCTGTGCTTTTCGATTCTAGTGACCATTTGGATCAAGAAGGGGCGATAACAGAGAACAGTAGTCTCTGTACGTACTAATAACTTCAGGATTTAAAACAGACGAGCAGGTAGTAAGCAGACTAGCTACGCAACCGCCAGTAATCAAAAGCAAGCTAACCAAGTTAGTCAGTCAATAAGTCAGTAAGGCAGGCAGACAAATAGACAGACCGATAGATAAATAGATGAACAAACTGCCAAAGTGTGACATATTCGTATCTTTAGAATACCTATATAAGATGGTGGCGATGAAGCCGCGAGGAAGAGCTATGAGTGAAAGCCTGTAGTTTTCATCGTAGAGACATGTTTGGAGGGACGCTTCTTCATACAGGTTCAGGATGGGTAGTTAACGAAAGGAGAGGAGAGGAGAGGAGAGGAGAGAAGAGAAGAGAGAGAGAGAGAGAGAGAGAGAGAGAGAGAGAGAGAGAGAGAGAGAGAGAGAATTTGTGGTATCGTGATAAAAGTTTCATAATAAGTTACCTGGAATCCGCCATTTCGAGCATTACCAGAGACGTTGGGGGAAGGGGCTCCTCTTCTCTTCTTGCCGGAAACCCGATCTAAGTCGAAACGTAGTGAGCTGCTACGTGGGCTCGAACCCGGGATCTCCAGATTCCGAGACCAGCGCGCTATCCACTCGGCCAACCAGACCTCCTCAATGTTGGGAAGATAGTGTTATTCGAATACCCCACATTTAGTTAACACAGTGACTACAGTATCAATCGAGGTGGAAAGATAGCGTGCCCTGTAACCCCGCCGGTTCGAACGAACAAGGCATTACAATCACAGGGCATGTTATACCTACCACCAGATCAGAAAAATTCGGTACTATGCGCAAGCAGGCTGGGGACATCTTACTTAACTTCGAGAAGACACGTGGCTAGTAAGCGAACTGCGGTCTGCACACTCTTTGATACGGAGAAGGAAGACTCTAACGCAACAAAACCGTGGGTAAAGCAACATCAAACTCTCCCGACTAACCCTGCCCAGGAAAGTCGCACGTCAGAAATCGCGACCGCCAATATCCGGCAACGGATGCAGCGCCTGATAATGAAGATATGCGAGAATTCTAAAGGCCCATCCACACGGTGCGCGAATGTAGACGAATGCCGAATAACCCCGAACGTTCGGTATTGATGAACATCTGTAGTGACTCGCGATTCGTGAATCATACACACGATTCGTTAACTCGTATCCCTTGCGTATTCGGCGAATGTAGGCGAACTACATAAACACAGACTCTAGTAGTGTGGTATCAAAGCAAAATTTGATATCGATGGGTCATTCCTCAAAAGTTGATATTTCAGTCTGTAAAGCATTAAAATGCTACTAACGAAATTTTGGGCTGAGGTATTAGTTGGTTCCTTCCCTAGCTTTCGAAGAAAAATTCCACTCAAATTCAACTGGTAAAAAATTGGTCAATTATGGTGAAATGTCCATCGGCCTGGCCGTCCTTCATTATGATTTTTCTTAAAACATTATTTTCTGTGAATTTTTATGCTGCATTTTGGGAAAATGGACGTCATTAAAAAGATGAATGAATAGGTTTGCAACTATGGGATTGCATTGGGATAAACGCAAGTCAGTGCAGCCACACTGAACCTTGTCGCTTAATTTTTGGTCTGTAGTCGTGGATCTTTTTCAATCAGTTCCGAAGCAGAATTTTAAACTATTTTCAGTTGAGGTTAATGGACATAATGGTGTGCCTTTCAGTGGAATTTCATCCACATAAATCCCAGTTTTACCCTGCAGATTTATAATTATTATTTCTACATTTATCTTAAACTGTTCAAAATATTACAAAAATGGTGCCCTTGGCAGAGAACGATGTTAAACTTTAGGTATGCAGTTTCTGGAAGAAAGAATAAGACGGGTCTAATCAAGTATTAAATACAATTATTTTAGAGGGTGTCCATTCTCTGGAAAACCTGGAAAAATCAGGGAATTTTGGAATTTTTCACCTGAAAGTCGGGGAATTTTGTAAAAAAATAAGACTGCGAAATTCTGTAGTGTTTCAAACAGATTTTACCCTATTTCTTATGAAAAACTTTTTCCTTCGCTTCGCTCAGGCAATATTCTTATCATTTTTCTTTCACAGAAGAAGGACATGGGTAATACAACCCCCTGTCCTATCGCAGTAGTACAGAGTCTGTTGGTGTGATGAAATCGTTTTCATGGTATTCGTTTCGCGTCTACATCTTTCTATTAAGGCGGCTATACATTTAACGTATGTCGTATTTCATGACTCTTCACGAACCATTTCAAGAAAAATATGACGAAAGGCGAACCAATCCCTATACGCACTTCTCCCAATATCAGCTATTTCGTGTTTCGTGTTTTCATCTCATCCTGTTCGCGAAATCTGAAAATCGGCGGGAAAAGACGAGAAAATGAAAAAATATTCAGTGTAGCTCCTCCCCTCAGAGTAAACATTTTTTTTGAGAAAGTCGTAATAAAATGAAAATTTGAAAACCAATGAGTTCACCTTCTGGAACATCCTGCCATCGGGGTTTTCTTCGGCTCCCCTCTCCTTCGTAAATCTAGATAAGGGTGAATATGAAAGGGACTTCCGAGATTTTGGAGAAAGAGTAACTAATCCACAAAATTAAAAAAAAAAAATCTAAATGTTGAGTTGGTAACACTGTTACCGATATACGGTATGCGCTCTACGATAGTACGACGCTCCGTTAGTATTTCGTCTGAGGACGTTGAGCTTAGATCCCGAGTACGGAAGCGGTCCGCCGATGTTATATTGCGTTTATTCAATTACACGTTTCGAAGTTACACTTGTGTTTAATTACTGCGTGCATCTCTACGATTGTTGGTGTTCAATGACGACGACAAGAAGCTCAGCTTCAACAGGTTATGGCAGCCCAGAGCACGCATTTCCAATGCGCCGATGGTCGTAAGTCAGTTATACCCGGGTCAATCACTTAATTAATTAAAATGAGCGCTCATCATAAAGTAGTTTAATTTAATACACCGACCAGCGGACATTCGTGTTTCGCTGAAACTACTCGTAGTGCATGCATCTCACGTGAGATTAAATATAAGGCCTTTGCATGGTGCACCATATATAAATCCTACCACGTGTACGTACTAATAAATTCCTATAGGTAATTGCAGCAAAGTATCGATCTAGCTAATCGATAGCCGTAAGTTAAATTGATCGCGATCCGTTGTTCAAAGATTCCGAAAGTTGGTTATTTATTAACCTAATTAGCGTATGTTCGATGCCGAAGGTCATTTGGGACAAATTTGTGCCGAAAGGCCCGTTGGTTAAAATATCGACTCCGTTGTGAAAATTGATTCCGTAAGAATTTGGGTCTGATATTCGTAAGTTCGATTTTGAATCGATAATAAATTGTTCCGATGGCTAGCAAATTTATTTTGAACAATCGAGCGTAAATTGCTCATGCTTGCAAGCGCACACGAGGTTACCGCTGCTGCCGGTATTCCATCACGCCGTTTTCCCATACCAAAATCGCCACATTCGAGACCGTACGCACAAGGTTGAAAGGTTAAAATTCGTTGACCGAATCGTAGTTGTAGTGGTACAAATCAAATCCATACTCACAAGTCTACACGCACACTAGCAGAATAGGCCGCACCGTACTGACTCATTACGCCGGTCCGTTGTATGCCAAACCGATACCGTACCACTACCGAAGGCAAGTCGAAACTTGCACTCGCTGTATACACTCGCACAGTCACCGAAGATGAGTCAATGAAAACGAAAACGAAATGAGAGACCATGCCGTCAACCAGCATGAAATCCATCGATGAGTGCGAAACAGCCGAACCGATAAGTTGCGACCGTAAGAAAGTACCTTAAACCCAGTTATAGCAACGCCATTTGGATTGAAAAACATCGCACACATGCGAACGAAGCTAGCAGCCTGAAGCAAACCGGCTCGCCGAACTTGATTCCGAATAAGGTACCTTATGTATCCGTTGTTAAAGCCGTTTTTCCTTGGCTTGGTAGGGTTGCTCGTAACATGTTGCTCACAACACACCGCAAATACGAAAACCAGTATCCACGCGGTGCGGGTAAAGGGAAATCTGCCGGTACGACGTGCGTCAAGCGCACCAAGTTGCTACAGTCTGTTTACTCTCGCCACAAATTAAGACCGTCCGTGATTTTTCCGAAAGTTCGCCGCGTGCTCCGATTAGTGCTAAAAATTAAACCAAGGTGCAATTAAGTTTCCAATAGTTTTGTAAGTCGCCTTGAAGCAAAACTTCAATACCTTTTTAAGGGAGGAGGTTTTGATAACCGTTTTTTCGAAAAGTGAACCCGAAGTTAGTAGATTTTGAGCGTTCGTTGTTTGTGCGGCATGACCGAAGCCGAAGTTGATATCACGTTTTTGCTTTACTTGGAGACGGCATTCGCTGAAAAGGCTTTTGGTACCAATCTCAGCCGAGAGGACGAAAAGGCAATCCGACAGATCTCGCCCGATAAAATCGAAGTTAGAAAATTAGCAACCGACGAAATATTTACATTCTGTAAGTAAACATTGCGTACTATATGGCTCGTAAACACATGTGCGATTTGGTAACGGTTCTCCCAAGTCTCTCTGGGATATCTTAAAGTACTTTGGCCAATTCCTCACGTTAGTTTCCGAAAGAATTCGAAAGTCTGTACAGTCGAAAGTTTAATATTGAGGAAAATTCGTTTGACTACTGCATAGTGGGTAATGCATAGTCTCTGGTATACCAAACCCATCCACGCCGTGTTGTTCGTGTGTAGCAAATAAATTAAACGACAACAAGTGGTTGGTAGGCGACTCCACACCAAATTTTCTGCTAATTGGTGGCCTAAATTCCTAAATAAAATCCACGTGGAAGGCATAGTGATTCCGACAGTCTGCATGCCGTTCAATTCGGATCCAGAAATCGAGGATAGAGGCGGTTCAAATCCGTGCCTATTCCGTTAGTTTCGAAATGATCCTAGGGGTTCAATTCCGCCTAGTTTCCGTTGTGCGATGGTCAAGTGGTTCAATTCCTGACTTGATACCGAAAATAAACTATTGCCATGGAGTCGTGCTCGTTCTAAAGTACACGGAACTTGCATTCATCTAGTACATTGTTCGAAATTGTAGTTGTTTCCGCTCGTTTTCGTTTCAATATCTAGACCCGATCGCTCATGACTAAAACAAGTATGGTTGGCTGATTCCGAAAAGTTTAAGCCCGTAGTAAAGGTCCGAAAATTCTAGTATCGAAAAAGTAAAGCTATTGCAGTACCTTCTGCACTCAGTTTCGTATCAAACTAGTCGTTGTGTTCGCGCGTATCTTGGTCAGACTGAGATCCGTAAGGATGGATATTTTGATTTCTCCTTAGATCACGTTGTGTCCGCGGAAGTCAAGGGAGTTAATTCGAAAATTCCAAATTGTTATGTCATGGGGTGAATAGCGATCTAAAATGTGTAGTGCTCTCATGCCTGATCAGCTGAGGCGCGCACGCGGGACTCGAGAAAGTGTTTCGTATCCTGGTATTTGGCGGAGACACTGTGTGGTTTTGATTCCGAAGTGCAAAGTATTGAATCCGTTGTATGTTACCGAAGTTTTTCGAAAAGACCTTTTGTTTTCAAACACACTAGTGCACCACGAACACATTCTCGTAGTCGTAACCGCAATTCGTTGCATATTTTGGTAGTCGAAAGTAAATTTAGAAATTCTACCCGCAGTTAAATTCGAAAATTTTCTCAAATGATTTGGCACATTTTGGGAATTCCTATCTCGCACATGAAATCCAATTGGTCACACGTTTCACGCGTGTTATACGTTTCGTGTTAGTAGACTTAATTCTAATTTAGAGTTCCGTCTATGTGCAGATATGGATGACGGCGAGTGGCACCTCATGCCTTCACCGGATGAGGAAGCACTACTGTTGGAAGAGTTTTCACCGGAAATTCTTTCCCAGCAAGTAAATTTAGTGACGCCGACAGGGATGGACAGTGTCGAAGTTTCCGAAGTCTTACAACCAGCTGGCTCGTCGAACGAGATCCCGATGAACCTGTCACCGAGCGCACCAGCGCCGACTCCGATGGAGATCGACCAGCTTGCTCAGATTCCAATGCCGTCAGGATCTGGCCCGAAGAAACCACTGTCATCCAGCGATTCGTCAGGTTCTGGAGAATCCGTTGTTACAGTCATTCCGACCGAAGCCGCCACAACGTCGACGAACTTACAAGCTCGTTTGGAGGCACGACAGAAGGACTTCGTGTCCCAATTCCACTTGAGACGGGTCCGCCAAATCTCTCAGAGAGGTAACCCCGTCACAACCCGGAGCGCACCCTTACGAGGGAGAGTGCTCAAAGCTAGATCTAACTCTCGTTTTACTAAAATTTGTCAGCCTGCTCACACTAATTCTGTCTCAGGTACCACAACATCCCGCAATACCGACTTTTTGCCCGAAGAAACACGTACTTGGCTAAGCGGGATGGTATCACACTTGCTGGAGACAGCGCGCACACAAGACCGAATGATGACACGGCACGATGAAAGCATTAGCCGAATGGCGGACGTAGCAGCTCAATTCGCACGGGCAGTTTCAAATTTTGAACAGCGAACGGCACAACAGACCCCGACAGAGAGCAACCAGGCTCCGACAATGAGCAATCAGGCTCCGAATGTGAGCGTCCAGGCTCAAACGAGCGAACAAGCTCCGAGGTCAAGCACTCAGACTCCGAGGCAACCTAGACGCAAAAGCGTGAGTCCGAGAAGGAGAGATCCTTCACAGCGCCGGCACCGAAGCTCATCGCGATACAGGAGTCCGAGAAGAAGTACTGACTCTCGCAGTGCCAGTCGTTCACACCGTTCGTACTCCACCAGGGAGTACCCGTCAACCGAAAGCCGTCCTTCAATGTCACGATCTACCAGATCCGAAAGTAGATCAACGACTCAGTCGTATGGTCATAGCCGTTCGAAAACGCCTAGTAGGCCGCGTAGACACGAGGTAAGACTCGATCCCGAAGATAGTCATAGCGGTGCGCGTATTAATAGTCTTATTTTAACTCCTCAGCCAAGGACGATTCTCGACGGAGGGAGGGAGATAGTTCCCAAAGGTGTTTCGAACACACAAACTCAAAATCTAATGCCAGCTCCAACGAGAGGCATCGAGGGCTTAATCGCCAAAGATCCTCTCAAGAGAGAATATAAGCTGACCCCGAAGACTCGTATCGAAAACTGGCTTGACTCCCTTACTTCAGAATTTAGAGTTAGAGGTCTACTCGATTGCATTGACCCTACGGCGACAGCTGCGAAAAATTTCACCGAAGCGGAAATGGAAATTCGAAAGAGTCTGGCTAGGGATATTATTTTATCCAGGACCGAAGAATCCTATCATAACAAATTGATTGGTCTAACTGTTCCGATGCTCCTTTTAGACAGGATAAAACTAATCAAACAATCTGAGACGAGTATTAGTACTCTATCAGTAAACAAAGAAATCTCTAATCTGTTGTATGAACCGTCACGAGAATCGGCCGCGGCTTTCAATGCTCGCTTCGACGAGGCAATTTTACGTAGAAATAGTCTAGAACACGTAGAAAAATTGTCCGATGCCTTACATATTCAAATGTACTATGACGCTGTCTCAAAGAATTGTGCAATGATTCGTTCGTCCTTCTGGACTTACAAAATGCAAACCGGTGCTTTCTATTCTGTTGATGACATGAAAGATCTTCTGTTAAAGAATGAAGCGTCCGAGAGGTCAGCGACTAGCAGTACGTCGAATCCGAAGAAGCCGGGGATGGCGGCCGCTGCAATTTCATCCACTCAAAACTGCTATGTCTGCGGGCGAGGAGGGCACGTTGCCAAAGAATGTCGTTATGCAGATAGCGGCATGAGGCGATGTTATGAGTGCCATCAGATGGCTAATCATACAGCCGAGCAGTGTCGTCAAATGAAGCGAGAGGGCGGATCAAGCTATAAGCCCGCCAGGGGCCGTGGGTACGTAAAGAATTCGAAATTCGGTATCCGACAGAATAAATTAGGCCGTAAAAATAGTAATCGTAGTGATAAACGGTCCGGGGTTAAGAATAGTAAGTCTGGTGGAGACTATCCGAAAGTGAAAAAGGGTATTAAAAAGAATTTTGACGGAAAGAAACCCAAAGGCAACAAAGGCAAAAATGGTCAAAAGTCTGGTAACACGCAGCATCGCTCCGATAAGGACAACGGTAAAAACGACAAAAAGAATTCAGGTAGGTGCAAATCCAATCCTAATTCAATAACTGATGCATTTGCAAATTTGCGTTTGAGCGATTTAGATCCCGAAGACAATTTGAAGTCTATAAAATTTATAGCCGATACCGGTGCTACCGAGCATTTGGTCAAATCCCACATGATTCTGTCTGACTTTAAACGTAGTAAAAATGATTATATCCGAAGTGCGAATAAAAACTCGTCAGCGAATCTTAAAGTAGATGGCCAGGGCAATCTATTCCTTATAACAAAAACTGATGGGCGTAAGAAATTAATTTTATCTAACGTTTTGGCAACCGGCAACTTGAGTAATAATCTGCTGTCCCTGAGGCGCTTTGTTGACGAAGGCCTAGGTATTTACCTAGACGATAGTGAGTTAAAAATCTTTGATAAGGTAACCCGGGAAACAATTGTAAGAGGCAGGTATGAAAAACCTATATGGCTGATCGAATTCGATATTAGTCAAGAAGGGCAGGATTCCGATGACAAGTTTGAAACATTTTACTGCTCCGCACAGTTTACCGATCCCGAAGCTGGTGATGTGAAACCAGACGTAAGCTACAATCTAAGACCTCGAACAATCCGGAATTCTCCACCGTTGTCAGGAACGGAGGGAGAGGTTACCAATCCTGCAGTTCACACCTCAAACGGTTCGGAGGGAGAGGTTTCTACTTCAAACTTCAACAGTGAAAAGGTGCCTGTAGAGGACGAAATTCGCTCCGTGGCTAAGCAAGAAGGGGAAACCGTTGAAATTGATTCCGAAAAGATTGAACCCCTGAAGGCTTTGGAAAACAAATTTAGAGCGACAATTACAGATCGGAAGATTATAAGCGTTGATGATCTGGACGCCGGTGAAATCCTCGAAGAGCTTGAAGTCGATCAGACTCCGTTGAACCCTAAGCTAACCTTGAACCCGATGACTGAAGGTTTTCTGTGGCATGTAAGACTTGGTCATGCTAGCAAGAAATATTTGGACAAATTAAAGAGCACCGATGATAGACTCAAAACCGTTGAGTTCGATGATAGCATTTCAAGCTGCGAAGTTTGTGCTCTCGCGAAGATGGAACGTCTGCCTTTCAAGAGTGAGCGTTGGAGAGTCAGTAGGCCGTTGCAAATAATCCACTCCGATGTTATGGGCAAAATCAGTCCTCCGACTCACCCCGGAAAGAAGGTATTTATAGTCTCATTCATTGATGACTTCTCGCGCCTTGCAATGAGCTATGCGCTCCGTACGAAAGATGAAGTAGGGCATTGCCTCGAAGCTTTCATCCGAAGTTCCAGAAACATCCTGGGAGAAGATCTCAAAGTGTGCTTTCTCCGCACTGATCAGGGGACGGAGTACACAGGGGGCTACACCACAACTGTACTAGAATCCGAAGGCATTGAAAGACAGTTAGCCGCACCTGATACCCCACAGCACGCAGGAGTATCCGAAAGGTTTAACCGTACGTTACAGAACAAAATCAGAGCATTGATGTTTGATTCTCGACTGCCGAAGAGTATGTGGGACTTAGCACTCTACGCCGCCGTGCACGCCTACAACAGGACGCCGCATCGATCAATCGATTTTGAGATCCCACTCCGAAGATTTGCACCGAAGATACACTGTCACACCGAACAGATTCGAAGATTTGGATGTCTAGCCTACATGAAGATTCAGCGAGTTCCCGAGTCGAAATTTTCGTACCGAGGCATACGTACAGTGTTGGTGGGGTACACTGATACAGCCTATCAACTCCTACACCCGGAGAGCGGCAAATTCTACGAATCTCGGAACGTTCGTTTCAACGAGAAGCTGGTCTATGGCGATAAATATGGCCCGAACGCAGTCACAAACTGGCCCGAAGTCGAAGTTTCCGAAACAAGGGAAATCGAGAAGAAATGGTTCACCGAATTGGAAGAAGATATCGATCAAACCGAAGAAGCGAAACCCGAATCAATCCCGAAGAAAAGAGGCCGTCCGAAGAAGAGGAAATTAGATGTCAAAGAAGAATCCGAACCTTTCCAGCCAAAAGGAAGAGGAAGACCGAAGAAGATTAAGTTGGAAGAAGACAACTATCAATCAAGACGTGATCCCGAAATAATTCCGAAGAATGACTCCGACGAATTGACACCGAAAAGAGAAGGACTCCGTAGCCAATCGAAGATTCCGAAGTATGCCAACTACTTTTGCGAAGATGACTGTAATCTTGGTAGACGTATCAACGATATCAGTTCATGCAATCTCCTGATCATACCCTCGACCGACGAAGATTCCGACGAAAAGTTTGATTTCGATAGGTACTGTCTGATAGCGCAAATACAAGGAGATCCGACGAGTTACGCCGAAGCGATGAGAACGCCTCAACATCAAGCATGGAAGAAGGCCGTGGATGAAGAACTCCTTTCGATGAAAGAGAACGATGTTTGGACCCTAGTCGATAAACCAGAGAAGATGTCTGATGGTAGCAGACTGAACCTGATTGACTCCAAATGGGTATTTAAGCGCAAACAGAGTACCGAGGGTAAAACTAAATTTAAAGCGAGACTGGTGATTCGTGGATTTAAAGACAGAAATGTCTATGGGCTGGGTGAAACGTATGCGCCTGTATCCCGATTACCAATTGTGAGGGCGGTTCTTACGATAATCAACAAATTCGACCTACACGCCGCTCAATTAGACGTCACAACTGCGTTCTTGAACTCAGAACTGGGAGACGAAGAAATCTACATGAAACTCCCCGACGGTTATGATTGTCCTCCAGAGGTCCGAAACAACAAAGTTTGTCGTCTGAAGCGTGCCTTGTATGGCTTGAAAATAAGCCCGAAGAAATGGAACTTAAAATTCACCGAAGAAGCGTTGAAATTAGGTCTTACAAATGATGATCGCGAACCTTGCCTATTCACATCTAAAACCAAGTCCGATGTAGTAATTCTACTTCTTTATGTAGACGATATGTTAATAGCCTCAAACAGCCAGTCCAGACTGTCCGAAATAAAAGCAGGCCTTGGAAAGGTATTCAAAATGACAGATCTCGGAGAACCGAAGACTTTTCTAGGTATGAAAATCGAACGAAATCGTGATCAGCGTATCATGAACATCACTCAAGGGGACTATGCAAGAAAAGTATTAAAGCGTTTTGGGTTTACCGATGCAAAGTGCCACCGAACACCCGCCGAATCTCGCAAAGTAACTAACCGTGAAAGGCGATCGAGAGAAATTGATTCCGTAAGTAATGGCTCCGTTGATATTGATTCCGAATGTTTAAGACCCGACACCAAAATAAATGTCCCGTACAGGGAGGCGGTTGGTAGTTTGCTTTATCTTGCTAGTGCCACAAGACCTGACATCTTGTTCGCCGTAAATATTTTGAGTAGACACCAAGTGAATCCGACGCAAGAAGATTGGTCTAACGTAAAGAGAGTTTTCCGATACCTCAATGGAACGAAAGATTTAGGACTCCGATATGAATCGAAACTCAAGACCATGGTAACCTACTCCGACGCTAGCTTTGCCGACTGCAAAGGTTCCGTTTCAACCTGCGGTTACATCATTCAACTGTTTGGGGATACGATAGCCTGGCGTACTACTAAGCAAACGTATGTAGCTCTTTCGACCTGTCAAGCGGAATATGTCGCGATGTCCGATGCATGTCAAGAATCTATTTCTTTAGACTTATCACTCCGAAGAATCCTAAATGAGAGTTTGTTTCCGATTACGCTGTACTGCGACAATCAAGCAGCCGAAAAGTGCGCTTCTACAAGCGGCCAAAATAAGCTACGCCATATGACAGAGGTCAAAGAACACTACGTAAGAGAATGTGTAAAAGAAGGTCGTATTACGATCCAGTGGGTAACTACTAAGCTGCAATTAGCCGACATCATGACCAAGCCTTTAACCATAGAAGCACATGAGAGGTTGAGAGCAGCGATCATGAATGAAGTTTAGCTAGCTTCTAGTTTATTGATCCGAAGTAAAATCCGATGATTTCCGATGTACTAATTTGAAATATGTTTTCAGAATAACTCGAAGAGTAGATTTTGAGTTTACTCCGAAATACCCGCTGCCTCGAGGTGACTCTCGTTAAACTCGTCGTTAAACTGTGCCTCGCTCTATGTTCCTGCCTACCGTCCGATGCTGTGATAAAAACAGTCGTTATGTTTAATTTTTCGAAAGTACTAATTTTTAGTTCGTAAGTTTAAGTTGTCACGAATGTTTAGCTATTGAACCCGAAAAGGAAATTTTGATTTCGAAAGAATTTTCGTTGTACATATGATTCCGTTGTGAATGTTTCCGAAAGGTCGACCGCTGTCCGCTACCGTAGTTAGAATCAAATTCCGAAGTTTTGATTTAGTTTTGGTTCCGAAAAGAAAAAGAAATTTTATTTTCCGAAGTTGAAATTTTGAGTTAAATCTCAGCTGCTCAACTAATAATATAATTTAGTTAAAACCAAATTTGGTACGTAGATCACATCCCGGGAGGGAGTGTTGAGTTGGTAACACTGTTACCGATATACGGTATGCGCTCTACGATAGTACGACGCTCCGTTAGTATTTCGTCTGAGGACGTTGAGCTTAGATCCCGAGTACGGAAGCGGTCCGCCGATGTTATATTGCGTTTATTCAATTACACGTTTCGAAGTTACACTTGTGTTTAATTACTGCGTGCATCTCTACGATTGTTGGTGTTCAATGACGACGACAAGAAGCTCAGCTTCAACACTAAAGACCACATAATAATTATTATCGCATTACGAAAGAGTCCATTGTTTTCGAATGTATGCCCTTATATTGTATCTGCACAGCAGTATCAGAAGTCAAACCAATCCAAGCTGGAGTGCCCCAGGGTAGTGTGCTAGGCCCCCTTCTTTATATCCTATACACTGCTGACATTCCTACCCCTAAAGGCATCACACTAGCAACCTACGCGGATGACACAGCCATCCTGGCGCCGCACCAAGACTTTGATACCGCTAACCAACGACTTCAATCAGCCGTCAACAAAATTCACCGCTGGACGCAGCGTTGGAAGATCGCCATCAACCCCACGAAATCTGTTCATGTTACCCATGCACTTCGTAAACATAGACCAGCACCCATACTTCTTGATTGAGTTGTTATCCCCGCTGAAGACCATGCCAAGTACCTTGGAGTCTACATTGATAAAACGCTCACATGGCGGAAACACATCACCACGAAGCGCGAAGCCGTTCAACTCCGACTGCGATCCTTATTCTGGTTACTCCGAGCTAAATCGAAAATCTCACTATACCATAAACGACTGCTGTACATCTCACTCATCCGACCAATTTGGACCTACGCGGCCCCAGTCTGGGGTACGGCAGCGGACTCGAACCTGATGATCCTGCAACGAAGTCAAAACCTAGCTCTACGTAAAATCACTGGCGCACCATGGTTTATCCGAGGAGAATCACTTCACAATGATCTCCAGCTACCAACGGTGAAGGAGCTCCTGCGAACCCTTGCAACATCCTACGAGAACAGACTACACCGTCATGTCAATCTGGATGCCATCAGACTGCTGGAGCTGCCTCCGATTATCCGACTACGACGACGCTGGCCTACTGATCTACCGTCCATCTGCTGACCACTCTGGTTTAGTTCTAGTCATTCTTATGAAAAGTTCACGATATTAACCAGTTAAATACTTGTATCCGAAATCTAGTAGTTAAGGTATAATGTTAACCATAACCCCTGCAACGGCTGCGCAGCAGGGCTACTACATGTTAACTGTCTATCAAACCGTATGTAAATGCCTCGCGGCAGTTCATGCTCAATAAATGTATAAAAAAATAAAAAAAATATATTGTATCTGTCGATACTCTTAAATTGAAGCCTCTTCCATCTTCCCTGGTGCCATAATTTTCCAGATCCTAACCAGCTTTGTACTTTCATAGCTTTGTCATTAAATAAGCTGCAGCTTTTTCACCTAGGTTCCAGAATTCATTTTAATAGTCATTTTCCCTCCCCCTAAACTATTCAGGCTCCACGAGGGAAAGGCTAATTCCGGTTACTCTAGTTTTCCTCAAGTTTCAAATTCTTTACAAGATTCTAAAGTCAATTTTTTGGGCAGGATAGCCAACCAAGCTCTGAGTCGCTGATTTCAAATATCGCCTCAGATTTTTATCCGACCCCTTTCAGAGCACTGTCGTAATACGAATTCAGCTTCTCTGGCGAAAAACTGCACGAAGTATCGAAATAGGGGTGGTTTTGTGTCGCTGATTTCGAATATCGCTTCCGATTTTTAATCTGGGCCAAATTTATGCTCTTGTGCTTTTTCAGTTGAGAAATTTTTACGACGTTATTTTTCATTAGTAACACTTTGAATAAATAAAACTGTATTTGTACCCTATTCGGTGGCTTTAATTAGAAAGGGTGAATTCCGAGTCAAACGTTGCTTGTCCTACGCTCTTGCTACCTTATTGGTTGCACCAGGAGGAACAGGGTCCAAAAATTACCTCTAAAATCGAATGCAGCGACTTCAATAACCTATAAACCAATTTTGGAATTTTATTCTTCCACCCTCCTCCCCTTCACGGTCGGCATTAAGTCACATTGGAAAAATCTATGAAGTCGTTAATTGACATCGCACCATGCTGCACCCCACAGAGCGCGTTTTCATTTCCGTCATTAAATTTTTACACCCCCTCTGCTACAGCTTCATAAGCGCACGGTAGTAAAAAAAAGTTTGTGGAGTGATTGACGATATTCGCCGCTCACGATGTTCGAAAAAATTTACCCCCCCCCCTTGCATGTGTAATTTGTATTTGAAGGGTCTGGAAAACTGGAAAAATTGGCCAGGAAAACCTGGAAAAGTCAGGGAAAATCATTTCCGAACAAAAATGGACACCCTGAATAAACGCCATGCATTTATAGCATCAGACCTAAGCCTCCCAAATACCAATAACAAAAGTATGCATACAGCCGATTATAATGATTATGTGATTTTGTTTAAAGTTTAACTTAGCTTCTGCTTCTTTCGAAAAGAAAAGTTCAATTTCTGTTTCAACACAAAGTTGAAAGAATGTTCGTTGAACCCATTCGCGCATCGTGTGGACGCGAGAAAAATAAGTTTCCTAAAATCGACGTTCGTACATTCGTCCTAGTTCGGAATGTCTTTGACTCGTGCAAGGAATACCTCTCCTTGAGCGAACTTGGGCGAACGCGAACGTTCGCCGAATGTAGACGAGTGTTTCTCATCCACACGACTCGGCGAACGTCTGCGAATGCGAATGTTCGGATACATTCGCGCATCTTGTGGATGGGGCTTAAGAATTTTTCAGTGTTTCTGAAGTCAAACTGTCGCTGGTAATACGAAAATAAACAGAGAAAAGAATACCAAATTCTAATGATCATTGTCTCGGTATAAGAGCAGAAACTTTTCCTATTCCTACTTTGTACATCGATCTGTAAGTATTATGCACCGGCATTAACATCTAAGTAGCAGAAATAAAGCTTCTAAATAAAATGATAGGACGAAGATACCTATTTGTTTTACGTGCCTACCGCTGTGTTCTTTCCGTACATTTCCTTTAACACACATAGCGTCGTTTTCAACGAACAGTCGATAATTACCCTACATACCGAACAAGCTAAATATGCATACAACGTTGTACATTCATGTTCCAGGAACAGAAACTTCGCTCACAAAAGTTGGATCAGTTATAGTCTCGCACCAATCTGTAGAAATAAGATTTCAAACTAGGACGACAATGGAAAATTTTTTCAATTACCAGAAAGGAAAATTACAGTAATAGCTCCAAAAAAGAAATAAGTACTTCTTAACATTTCTGTTGAAAGATGATCAGAAATCACTATATCTGAATACTCAATTTACAAGGAGTTAATACAAGTAATAAGCGAGCCACGTGGATCAGCTGAAAATAAAAAATAACTTTTCCGCTACAAAATGAAAACTTACCTCGCATTTCCAATTTATATTTGCATTTAATGCCGAAGACGAGCGACCCAAGACCTCATCGTAATCATTTAAATTGTCCAATCCACTTTTTCATCAACGGTCATTAAAACTCCAAATTACCTCTGCAACCAGAAACAAGCTATTAATGGAATAGTAATCTAAACTGTGAATATACATATAGAAAACAAGGTCCATAAATTTGGTAAATTGTACATACATGATATACTAAACCGAATAGTTTCTAGTATAAGCATAAACGAGGAGCCATTATAAGTCTTTGAAACGGCATAAATATAACACGCTTAGGATTTTGTGACTTCCGATTTCTTCATTCCTGCATATTACTGTATTTTATTTTTAGCTCATTTATGTAAATCGGATATTGGCATTGCAAAGCCGATATGCGCTTTCCTATAGAATTTCTTAGAAAACCTGTTAGCGCCGAATCTAACTCTCGTTTTTCTTTCTGTTCTCATGTCACTGTGCCGATGTTAAATTACAGTATATACACTCGCAAGAGACAGAATTCGATGGAAATATGTAGATTAGAATTCGAAATTTTTAAGGTACCAAGGGAACAAATGTGCCTGAAATGGGTCGCAAACTTCAGAAAAGCAGAGTAGCGTTTTTCCACGTAGTAAACAGCCAATTCTTCTCAACCCTTACAAAATAGTTTGTGTGTTGAATCTAAGAATGTGTTACAAATTGGCACCCGAACCATGAAAACTGGGTGGTTGTCAAAGACTCTGAAATCAGCTAACTACGAATATGACCCCACGGCACCTATACAAGTCCAAATTAAATTAACACGCTACAGGCAGCCAAGCTTCCAAATAGTTTCGAGCGTTATCGGGCCGCCACAACTTCTCGCGAATGGATTTCATTAAACGTCCATCTTGCTGTACAATTTACTCGTAATCGATGATCCAGATATACCGATAAATTTAACCGTAATTGCGCAGCGAAACCGAAAACCTATAGTGTATTCTTCTTCAGAAGATATCAGTTCATTACTAAATAAATAAGATGCGCTAATTCACTTATAGAATTATACGTGCCATGGTATAATGATTTATACCGGCTATCATCACGCTCGCCAAAAGGCAGGCATCTCCACTTCGTATCCATATAAATGCCAGGATAATTATATATTCGTTACGCCCCCTCTATATTTATTACAATTTATCGCGCGATATCAGCATGAATTTATTATAAAATATTCGGTCGAAAGTGGCCGTGTCGTACATACTCGTACTTTTTGCCTAACCGGTTTCTGTACAGACAAAAAAGTTCGATCTTTTACACGTATTTTGTTTAGATTATCGGGCTGGGCGGATGGTGATGGTGATGACTCGAAATACGGCGACGATGTGTGTAAAAAGGTCACCTGTAATTACCAACAGATTCCAACTGCACGCTAGACGGAAGATAACCCTCCGTAACAAGACCGGACACACCTACAGGAAAAGTTGGTGATGCCTTTCTTGGGCATGTCCAAGTCGTTAGACTTGACAAAAACATTTTCAAGACTGGTTTCGGTTTCCATTTCACCCTGCTTGAACAAGGGGCAAAATGCACAATTTCACAGCCATCGTGTCTAAAGAAAAGAAGACACCTCATAATGACCACGCACAACTTCCAAATAACAGATAACGGAATTGAAAAGGCTCATGCCACTGTCCTTTGCGCGTACCCAATTCTATGCTTAACCAGTGACATTTATTCGCTATTTTATTCTGGGGTTTATTGTACAGGGCATTGTGAAACGGCTTCGATTGCTGTTTTACTTCAGCCACAAGGGCTGTGTTACTGTATGTATCCAGGAGCGAAACTATAGGGGGGGTGGTTGAAACACCCCCAATAATTTGGCAGTCGGCAAATTCTAAGACTGTTCATTTGACCCTTCCCCAAATAATTTGACAATCGGCAAGTTTTGAAACTGTTCATTTGAATTTTCATTTCTTATGAATGTTTGTTTCTTTATTTACTTTCTTTTTCAATTAAAAAATTGGCAAATTTTTAATTTTTTAAACATTTTGTCAGCGAATTTTTAGTTAAAAAAAAATATTTGTTGGCAAATTTTTCTTCTCCACTTTTCCAAACTGAAAGTCAAATTTCATTTCTGAAAATGGAGTACCCTGGACCCCTGTTAGAGACTAGTCAGTCAAAAGCAGAAGGTTTCAAGCTGAGTATCGAACGTTATTTGAAAGGTTGAAACAAAGCTGAAATGTGGAAGGTATCTCGAAAATCTGAAAGTCGGTAGCAAACGTTTGATTTCAAATTTCAATGACTATTTGGACTGCCAGCGCGAAAGAGTCGCCCTCTACAATTTTAGGCACGTGAAAAAAAAAGGAACTATTGAAACCCTACATATTTTAGAAAAATTCATCAGATTGAAATGAAAATGGTCTCAATGGAAGGAAAATTTTATGTAGGTACTATAAATTTTGTCCTAATCATGTGATTCACTCAGTTACTTGCTTACTTATTCGGTTATTCACACAGTTACTGAATCACTTACTCAGTGACTCACTGATTCACTCAATCGCTCGCTTACTCATTTAGCGATTCACTCAGTTACTCACTCACTTACATAGTTATTCATACTCATTCTGTAATGTAGTTATTCATTCACTTCCTCACTCCGTCACTCACCTAATAAGTCAGTGATTCACTCACTCAGTCATTTGCTTACTCCTTTAGTTAGTGATTCACTCAGTTACACAATCACTTACTCAGTGATTCAATGATTCACTCACTTACTTAGTCATTTACTCATTCTCTAATTTAGTTATTCATTCACTTCCTCACTCCATCACTCACTCAATAAGTCAGTGATCCACTCAGTCACTCGCTTACTTATTTAGTGGTTCACTCACTTACTCAGTTATTCATTCATTCTCTAACTCAGTTATTCATTCACTTCCTGACTCCATTGCTCACCTAATGAGTCAGTGATTCACTCACTCACTCAGTCATTCGCTTACTAATTTAGTTATTCACACAGTTACTCAATCACTTGCTCAGTGACTCAGTGATTCACTCACTCACTCAGTCACTCACCAACGCATTGAGTTATTCACTCGGTAACTCAGTCATTCACTCGGTGATTCATTCATTCATTCTCTAATTCAGTTATTCATTCGCTTCCTCACTTCGTCACTCACTCAATTAAGTCAGTTATTCACTCACTCACTCAATAATTCGTAAACGACTACAGCGCACCACCGCTTCGAGCAGCCCAAAATCTATTGTTACTAGATTCTCTGTTTGACCCAGAGCCTGAAATTTGAAAATGTTGAACATTTTACGAATATCTAAAAGTTGAAAGGAAAAGACTTAGTCACAAGCGGAATCCGATAGCAGTCTGTGGTCCTGGTGAATATTCGGGCCGTACATCAGTCAGACCGCGTCGCTATTGAGTCGAAGAGATAATTAGCAAAAGTAAATCTATACATTTTCCCCATTAATGTACATACTCATTAAAGTTGAAATATCTCAAAAATTAAGACGTTTTTGAAGTATTTAAAGAGAAACGAATATTTCGAACAAAGAATTTTCTTTCGATTTAGACTATTTTTATACCTAGATTCCAAAATTTTGCTACACGTGTCAAAAACTTTTGGTCGCTGATAAGAGTAGTCGATACTAGCGCTGTACGGCCCGAATAGAAGGGAAATTTAGTCTGGAACAAAAGTCAAAATTCCGTGTATTTTTCCCATAAGAACGAAAGGGAACTTCTGGTACGGATTCCCCTAATGCAATCAACAGGACACTTTTTTATTTGATTTGATTTGATTTGATTGAAATCAGTTTAGGAGAAAAATCAGAGGAAATTCAGAAAAAAATATCACCAAGAGTAACAAACGACCACCTCAATGTGTAAAGGAAGTTGTGTGTTCCTCTCAAGTATTCCTAACATCCTTCCACCTCACCCTCCCAGAATAGGGTATGCTCATGTGCGCAAATGTGAGTGCATGGTGGATAAGGTTCCAATCTGCATTTGCAGGGACGAAACTATGATGGGGGGGTGAAACACCCCAATAATTAGGCAGTCAGCAAATTTTAAAAAACTGTTTATTTGTATTTTTCATTTTCTAAGAACGTTTGTTTGTTTATCATGCCTGATCCCACTGCTCGCAATGCCCATTACAACTTCCGAAGAACAGGTTGATGAAACGAAGGAACTCCAGTCTCCAGTCACACGCTCGATTTCTTGCTTTCCCGGTGTCTGTTACAGGGGCTGCATACCACTTGTATCAGACAGCATACTCAGTAACACAGACATCAAGTGACAGAGTATGCTAAATAATAGCTTAATTTCCCGTCGTTTAACATATTACTTGATGTCAATGCCTCTTCACACCGCCTGTTATTAAGGTGACCTATATTAATTCTTTTCTTAGTTCGTATTGTATGAGGCATAGCATTACGATTTTGATTGATATACCTATATACTTCTTCTTAACCATGAGTACTATTCATCAGCGACTGCTACATACCCTCCGTTTCTGAGGTTAACTCACAGCCGAAACAAAAACATTGAGCTTTTAGGCCGGGTACTCCTAGCACATTTTTCGTTTACACAAAATCAACCATTTTGAACACACCTAACATATTCAAATGTGTAGCACTTCGTGTTGCGCCCACTGCTTTCACCTCCTCTCGTGTACATTTGTTTGTATTTTCTGTAACCACAAAGTTGAAGAAAATTCCGCCAATTTTCCCTTCGACTATCCAACTTGCAAGAACTAGCGACCTAATTCGGCGAATATATTGGAATGAAAACGACTGCATCTCTTTCTCTCTCTTTTGCCCTTCTCGTAGTGCAAATAAACACGTTTGCTTTTTGCGTCTTTCCGGCAATTTTCAATGATTCTGTCAATACGAATACCTACTCGTGCATTCCGGTAGTATGGTACCTGCTAACTGATGGTAACGATGAACACCAAATAGCGAATATTGAAACTCAAACAGGGCCAGGCCGCATTTAAACTTGACGCGGCGTTCGTTCTGAAAATCATCGGACCGTTTCCCTCGTTTTTGTTTACCCAACTTGTTATGATACATATTGCGTTAAATAGAGGCTACACGTTTTCAGCTACAGGGCAACTACTAACTACATCATTTTAAAACGGTAGTTTTGCGATTGTAATTAACACTCAGGTACAGGTACATCGGTACTAGTTCGAACGGATGCAGACAGCCAATAATTTCTGAAAAAGGAGGTAAAAATGTCAGCGAACCACGAACCACAGCCAATCTTGGGGAAGTTACCAATAAGAGATTCTATGTTTGCATTCGACTTACACTCAGACTGACAATTCGCAGCGTGGTTTGATTCTACAAATAGCAGTTAGAATTTCTTCTTGTGGGGGTGAGATACACGCAATGTCTAATTAAATTATTATTAGTTGATGAAGTAAGATGAAAATCTGGAATTGTATTGCATCAGAAATCAGATTTTATTGTATGCGGTGTCTCAGGGGCCACTTTGGCATGCGTGCATCACCATACGTTCCACCACACCATCATATCCAGGGACATAGCGAAGAGTTTTTTCTAGAGGGGCAAAAATTGTTAAATTCCCAACTGATTCAAAATTATCAAAATTTATTTGTATTGGCAAAAAAAAAAAAAAAAAAAACTTTTGACTTGTTACATTTTCCCAACTTTTGATAATTAGAATAACAAGAGGGGAGTGAAACAAGGCGACCTTCTCTCCCCAAACCTGTTCAACAGCATCTTAGAAAATGTATTTCGTTAATTAGAATGGGAAGAGAGGGGAGTTGAGGTGGAAGGGGTGAAACTAAACAACGTGCGATTCGCAGACGACGTAGCCCTCATAGCTCGAAATGCAAAAGAAATTCAGCTAATGGCAGAAGAATTGCGGGAAGCCGGAGAAGAGGAAGGTTTGGTCATAAACATATAAAAACACGGTGCTGCTGACAAATAGTAAAGTTTGAACAAAAATAGGTTTGAACAGCGAAGTGATCGAAAAAAGTGAAGAAGCAATATATCTGGGTCAGGGGATCTAATTTTCGGATAGTTTAGGGAAAAAAAACTACAAATAAAAAGGAGGAAGGCCAAAACGTGGAGAAGCTATTGCAGCCTAAAGAGCATTTTCAAAGGAAATTTCCCACAAAAAATTTAAAAAAAAGTACATATTTGAAAGTCATGTACAGACGATGCTGACGCAAGGAGCACAAACGTGGGCGTCCACGGACCGACAGCTGTTTTGGGGCTGGCCAAAACACAGATATCGATGTTCTTTTACATTTCAGCTTTGTTTCAACCTTTCAGATAACGTTTGAAACACAACTTCAAACCTTTAGCTTTTAACTGACCAGTCTCTGACAGGAGTCCAGGGTACTTCATTTTAAAAAACGAAATTTTACTATCAATTTGGGGAGGTGGAGAAGAAAAATTTGCCGATAAATATGTTTTAAAAACTAAAAATTCGCCGACAACATTTTAAAAAAATTAAAAATTTGCAGATTTTTTAATCGAAATATTTTTTAATTGAAAAAAAAAATTAACGAACAAATAAATATTCATAAGAAATGAAAAATTCAAATGAACAGTTCCAAAATTTGCCGACTACCAAATTATTGGGGGGGGGTCACCCCCCACACCCCCTGTAGTTTCCTAAAGCCACGGCCTGGGAATTTTCATCGGCCCGACTGATTTATAAAATTAGGGTTCGGGAATTGATGCAAGATGGACAGAGGATGATGCTCTACAAAATATTTAAAAAAATAGCGCCCATGCATAACATATTCAGCTGTGATATACTATTACTACACACGGACTGGCTAAGCGGGAAACCGGGAAATTTCCCGGTGCGCCCCAGGGCTTTCTTGCGCTTCAAATTCATAAATCTCAACTTGTTTAAACGTAATAGCCCAGGAGAATTACAATCAAGAAACAGGTTTGATTAGAAAAAGTTCGCACAAAAGGTTTGACTGCTGAAAAATGTTGAAGAAGGTGTCTATGATAAGTGATGAAAAGCCACCGCCCTCACACAGGGAACTTCCACCATTCGAAGAGGGCTGCACAAAATTGAATTTTAAACGGCTTCCTTGATTTTTCTCAAATTTATGACATTCTAGGAAGAAAATACATCAGTAAAAAAATGTTCCTTGTAAAATTTCTACAAAAAAACCGATTACAAGAATTTACTCAGAAGTCATATTTGAGGAGCTATATAGCCTTGTCAAAATTCGGAACAATTCTTTATGCGTTCTCAAATCCGGAATAAATTCTTCATGCGTTATTCTTACCGCGTACTCACCGATACGTATACGTCGGACTATATATGGACGCGGTTAAGCATAAAGCGACCAAGCGGCATTTTTTGACAAAATGAGTTATTGGTATCGTTGGAAAACGCATAAAAATTAGCATTTTTTAAATACAGGGTTCCCGAATCAAAAGTGCGTACCCATTTTGAAAAAAGCTTATTGATAAACGCTATGGCATATATGTAGTTTCTACCTACATGGCTCTTGTACTTGGAATCACATGTTCTCGAGAAACAGATTTTGTCGCTTGGTCCCTTTTTGCTTAACAGCGTCCATATTAAGACGATGTCGGTACGGTAACGTCACATGAAGCTGCTGGAAAACTTGGTACTTTTCAATATGGATAAGTGGCACAGTTATACCTACAAAATATGACTAATTTGAGCAAGAAAATGACTGCGAAAGAATGTTCCTTGTTTACACCAGAAGGATACTCCAGTGTTCGTCGTACAGAAAAGCTCTTTAGTGGGACCTAGACAGACATGGAGATCGAACAAAGCTTGATGCGATCATTGAAAGTTTCTGGCGTTATAACACATGGTTGAGGTGGGTACATTTGAAAGCGTTCGATCTCAGTGAATCCAAAAAAATACAACAAATAGTCTTCTCTGCTCGAAATGAGAAGACTGCTGCGACATACAATCGGCTATAGTGGAGCAACACACGTTGACTGATGTGACACTCGGAGTATACGTAATGATAGAAATATCAACATTATCTACATCTGGCTACAAAGTCAAATGCCGTTTATTGAGAGAGACAATATCTATGTAAGCACAGGCTTGGTAGGGGTTGGTGTGAACTCGCCCAAAGCTTACGAAATTAGGACCACTATTTTAGAAGAAAACGAAGGGAAAAAGTTCACAGATATAAAATTCAAAATATCTAGAAAAGTGAAGTCGTTTGCAGCAATAACCAGTTCTGTTGTTATTAACAAGGCAAAAACTTCGCTCGCTGACCCCTTCTCTCTATTTCATCGTATTTGCATCCTTTAAGAAGGAACAATTGAATTGAAGCCAGAATTACTTGAAGGAAGTATCGGCGCCGTATCCGCTTCCTTTATTTGATGAAAAGCAAGAGTTAGTTCTCGCTAACAACGTGAATAAAAGTCAGTTCGTTGAAATGCCGAGGGCACATTTGACAGCAAACGAAATGTCAGGTCTAGTTGCTCCAGATGACGCTGACAGCCTCATTGTTCGGTAAGCCGTGAGGCTACGAGAAAGTGGGCAGTTGACAACTGTTATTGGTGAGGACATCGACCTTCTTATTTTAGTAACAGCCTTGGAAAATCCACACACCAAGGAGCTATTATTTATGAAACCCAGTATAGAGGTGAAGTGGCCCAGAAAATATTCTCTAGCTTGGACAATCAAATATATCGTGACAAAGCATTTTTTTTACATGTCTTTACAGGCTGTGATACAACCCTGGCTCTCTTGAATAAAAGTAAAATTACCAGCTTGGGCAACATTGAACTTAACTTCCACGATAACGCACATATCGCAAGTCTTCGACTGTCCCGACAGTAGAAAAGAAGATGTCGCAGCGGGTGAAAAGCCATGAAAATATTGTATGGAGCAAATGAGGATGACTCTTTCAGCGCGCTTTGATTTCAGAAGTTTTGAGGTATGGGTGGGAGAATGAAGGTGAAATTACGTTCGCTTCCACCGACTGAGGCCGCAACTGAAGAGCACTCTTACCGAGTGTACGCTCAAATTCAGTCTTCGCGGGATCGTGAAGGCTCCCCACTGGAATAGGGCTGAATGGAAACTGAATCAAGTTTACAGCCAGTCAAAAAACAGAATCTCAAATGGCTCCACAGAAACTGATGGCGAGAATCTTCTGGGGCTGTAAAAAAAGGATGTGGGCGTAAATGTAACTCTGTCGTACTTCAGGTTTGCACTCATTGCATTCAGATAAACTTAAACTAAAAATTACTTGTAAGTGTGCTGCCTCCTTTCTTTTTCTAGGAAAACCTTGTGCAGACGGTTGCAAGTCCTGTCACAGCCCGTCCTGCCCCAATGCCGGGTAACGCTATTCACAGTTAGATGATGTAGACGAATCTAAAGATAATGATGAATGATTACACGTACATGTAGTATTTTGTATAAAACAATAAAATTTTCTAAGCCTATAACTTCTCAAGTATGACTTGTGAGTAAATTCTTGTAATAGGCTGTTTTGTATAAAATTTTACACGGAACATTTTTTTACTGAGGTATTTTCTTCCTAGAATATTATAATTTTGAGAAAAATCAAGAAAACCGTATAAAATTCATTCTTCCGTTGAGCCCTTCGTAAATAATGATGGAAGTTCCCAGTGTAGTGGTGGTGCGTTTTCACCACTAATTATAGACACCTTTCCCAACATCTTTTAGCAGTCAGATCTTTTGTGCGATTTTTTTCCAATCAAAATTAGTAATTCGCTTGGGTTACGTGCCTAATATAATCATTTATCAAACAAATGTGAATATGTAATACTTGGACGCGAAAAAATCGTAGTATCAACGTGTCTCATTGCTGCGAAATGCCTTTGAAGGAAAACTGCTCGTTAAAAATGTCCCTGTCACCTCCTCTCTTCTGTGAAGCGCCCTTCCAGTTTTCAGATTTCTCAGAGCGCCCTGAAAAGCCAGTCCGTGTGTGACTATTACTGAAATTTGCTCTTTGTCTGAGAATTACCCTGCAGTTCTTTTACAACGTTATAACATAAGCAAAGTTCCCAGCAATTGTATGAGATAGTTGAAACCGATTAATCCGAATTATTCGGTATTAATGTGTTGGACATTAATGTCTTAAGCAAATGAATGGTGAAAAATAAGAAAAACATGATAACTCGAGAATATAAAAGCTCATTCCTGCAGTAATAATAAAGATGCGGTATAGTCCAGCATCATGTCCGTGTTATGCGGAAACACATAAAAACCAATTACGATAATATAGTTTCAAAGCAGTTTACAACAAAACAGCAATACGATTACGTTGTTACTGCGGTTCGAGTTTGCCCCTTATGTACAACTCAATAATATTACAAGACCGATACACGGTTGTAATGCTCCTTCGATTCCGAAGTAATTCCAAAGAGAGAGAAAAAAAAGTATAGGTACATATATATATAAGCCAAGAACATTATTTGCAACCGCCGCTGATTCAGTTTTACTTCCACAATGTGACCTATGGCACTTAGGCGCACTGAGAGCTAAACGTCAGACAACCGGAATGAGGAATACCGTTGCCCGGGATGCTGCCATGAAGATCGACGAGCGAAGAAAGGGAACCGGCGATGGCGTTAATTTCGCGCATACACTGCCGGAAGGTACATCGAGATACCCAGCTGTACCAAATTGCAGCGAATTTAAAACGACCAGCGGCTTAGAGATACGTTCTCGAGTGTCGCGCTACTAACGGTTAATCGAATTTAAGTTCCACTCCCGACATCGGGGCATCATCGCTTCATCCACCAGCTTATCTGGAGTAACGATAATGATAGGTTGGCGATGATGGCGCGCGGATTACTGAACTTCGACAACCGGTATAAGGTGTACAAATTTTCGAACGCGGAACGCGGCTGCAGCCACTCCGATCGCATCGGTCGGGTCGTTTTTTCGGATCGAAAAACGGTTTTTCTTACGTAACTGGTTCGATATATGTGTGGAACCGGTTATCGTCACCTCGAGCCCACGGCAGAGAGCAGTATATACCTACGTCGATGCGCATGCGATAATTGGTGCAATTTACAAGGTTAGATTAGGTTTATTTTTAAATCGACGAACCGTGGTACAGAGTCCACCGTGTCCAGTTTTTCCCGCGCGCTCTGTACCACGAACACGTCACGAAACGACGAAAACGACCACGAAAACTCATTTTCTCGCCGGCAATTAACAAGGTCGTTATTCGATGTACACTCTCGAGCCTATTCGAGTGGCCGAAAGGCCGAACAAGCTCGAGGTGTGCTTACGATGACAGAAAAACGACAACGCAACGGCGAATTTCCACGCACCGGCATTCCAGCATCGGGCCGGGTCGTAGCGCGCGGTATGTCCTGCACTTAAATTTAATAATAATTACTATAAATTATACCCGTTTCTTCTTTTTCAAAACTGGGATGATTCGTAAACGTATCATTAATATGGAAGCTATATGCCGAGGTTATTGCACCAGGAAAGAAGGAGAAAACAGAGAGAGAAAGAGACACGGAATCCATCCAGGTATTTGGCCAAACAGTCTGGCTTGGAATGAACGAGCAAACAATAGTCTTGAGGGGGAACATACCTACTGTTCCAAAACAAATCATCTGCACGGCATTTCCTCTTAATAAGTGACTCAGAGAAATATTTCTGTTTCTGCTTGCTTCGCGAAAGGGTAATTACCCGGCGCTATCGTTAACGACCTACGAGAGCTCTCCGATTATCATTTGACCACTGCCAAAGAAAAACGTGGACCTGTTTTTTTTTCTTTTCTTTTTTTTTCATTTTCTATCTCTGTACCTTCTTCTCGCTTATTTTCATACCTGGTTGATTATCTTCATTTACGGCTGGCTTAAGTTCGGGTCGCGCTCACAAAGAGGTTTATTGAACCTCTCCTTTTGATGCCGTGACCATTGGTAATTATCGTTATTTATGGAATACGTCAAGTTGAATATACCTACAAGAAAAGAAGGAAAAAACTAGATTGTTCTTTTTCTTCTATATGTATACGTGGACTTTAATTTCGCGCGAAAGGCACGCTGACGTTTGGTGAAGATCGAGATGAGGATTCCGATTCCTTTAAGTCAGGTATGTAAGGCATTTGAAATGAAAAAAAAAAAACTGACAATGCTAAGTACCGTAAATTGGGGCAATTTTACACATTTTCCTAGGGTTTTTCTTTTTCTAGTTTTTTCGCTGTTATTGAAAGCTATCAATAGTGGTATCATTGGAAAGTGAACTATGTGAGGAAAACATCCATTACAAAAATAGTGACCTTGGGCTCGGGGGTCAGTAGTTATAACGTCTGAAAGTAGATTGGTAAAGTTAAACGGCTTTGGGGCCACTTTACACATAACACAAAATACACGCATAATAGGGTCCCGGACGAATTTCTAAAAAACATAAAATCATATTCTTTGGATGAAATAAATAATTCTGGTAAAAATCCCAATGTAAAAGGTATTTTCAGGCTGACCACTCAAATTTTCTCTGAAAAAGGTGATAAAAGAGACCAATTTCGTAAAAAAAAGTGACCGAAAAGTGACCAAAAAATCACCATAATTCCCATATTTTCGACTAAAAATTATTCTCATTCAAAAGCTACACTGCATAGTTGCGCTGTTAGTTATGCGTCGTTGTTTGACAAATTTGAAGCCGCACAGACTCGCAGCATCACACACTCTACTCACGCACACTTGCCTTGTATACTTATATCACATATCAGATTTTGAAGAAACACTTTTTTCAGTTTTTTTCTCTCGATAAATTGATAGGAGTAATAGGTCAAATGAGCATTTTTTATATATTTTTTTTAAAGAACATTATTTTAAAAGTGACTTTTTTGATTAAAAAGTGAATTTCGTGACCAAATTTCAAAAAAGTGGCCAAAGGTGACCAGAGGTGACTTAAAGTGAAAAAAGTGACCGAGTGGTCAGCCTGTATTTTGGAAGCTGAGAAATACGAATTTGAAATTGCGTGAAATCCAGCTACCTGAAAACGTAATAACGTTCGTTTCGTGACACGGCGTGTGACGTCACACCATGCCAGTACACCGCGTCGCGATCGTAAATCCGTATAAAATTGTACAGTACTTTCGCGCGGCGTTTGAAATTTCGGGTTTAATTTAGACTATTTTTGATGTAACAAATTTAATATTGATCGTTTTTTTCTAGAGAGACACAAAATTCCAGACACTGATATAATTCTACGCCGAAAATAATAAAATAAAAATGTGTGATTTTATAAAAACTGATGCGAGAAATCGACTCGAACGTCTAATCGCTATGGCATTGGAATATTATTTAAAATCACCTGATTTGGATATTAATGAGGAAAGAGGTTGAAAAGCAGGACTGTAAGTACATCAGGCCCTATTTTCTAGAACGCTCGTATTATTTTGGAAGCGCACTCCTAAACAGGACCCGGTCGATCGTTCATTTTCTCACCTGGTGCTAGTAGAAAACTTCTAAATAAGAAACCCTAGAGCATCCTAACCCCTCCCCAAAAAAATTGAAACATAAAAAACGTCAAATAAATACCGATAAGTTTTAAAAAATCGAATTTCTTAAAGGATGTGGATTTTTAGTGCAAATGGAAAAGATCACGGATGTCGATCACAGGGAATCGTTGAAAAGACGGAGAGGGAAGAAGAGAAGGTAGTTTGCGGTAACGGGAAGAGGAGAGGATATACCAATGCCTGCGGAGTTCCGTTTAGTTAAATTTTGACATGTATTCGCGTGTTTCCACGCCACAGAGGGGGCCACAAAATCTCTCCCCCCCCCCGGTGGGCCTACTAACTTTTTTTTAAATTGAAACTTTTTGGAATTGTTTTACATCGAACTTCCTCACACTATCTTCAAATTTGGTAGCGGTAACTGTCTCCCTTCAGAAATTATTAGGAAATTGAGAATCTGAAATTTCCAAAACGAGCTCAAAATGCCTTCTGTGAATTAAATTGCGGATTAGAAGAAATATTTGGAAAACTGGAATGGAAAAATATACAGATATAGATGAATGGTGAAAAACTGAACCATCTGAGATTCGCGGACGCTGTTTGTACTGACAAACGAGGATATATGGACGCTGATGTTAAGCGTGAGGGAACCAACCGACATTTGTAAGCAAAATGAGTTATTAGTATCGTTGGAAAGAGCGTAAAAAGCAGAATTTTTCAAAATTGGGCTTCCGATTCAAAATTGTGTACTCACGTTAAAAAAAGCTTATCGGTAAACGCTATGTCATATAGCTTCTACATGACTCTTGAACTTCGAATCACGTGTTCTCAAAAAACAGATTTTGCTGGTTGGTTCCCTTATGCTTAACAGCGTACATATAAAGATGCTACAGGAAATGGAAGAAAAATTTACAGAGGTAAGTGCAGAGGCGGGTTTAAAAATGAATACAAGTAAAACAAAACTATTATCCAATATGGAAGGAGAATGTATACCACAATACAAGGAACTGAAATAGAAAAAATCTCCGAATTCGATTATTTCCGACGTCAGATACAATCGTTTGAAGACAGAACAAATAGAGAGATAACTAAAAGAATACATAAGGCATGGGCAAGCTTCTGAGTTAAAAAAAAACATGTATAACGGTAAAATGAGGGTTGAAACAAAGACGAAAATATTGAAAAGAGGCACTCCACTATTCGTCACCTATGAAGCCCAAACGTGGACCAAACGAAGAAGCAAATAAAAAGGTTAACTACTACAGTGAGAACAGGGACGAAACTAAGATCAAAAGTTGGAAAAATTCAACCCGTCAAAAGAAATTTCGAGTTTTTTTCTTTTCTTTTCTTATAGGTAATACAAAAGAATCTGATACTCGTGAATTTTGAGTTGAGTCAGTTGGGAATTCAACAATTTTGGCCCCCTAGGAAAAAATATTCGCTACATTCCTAATTGAGAAGGATGGAACGAAGAATAATTACTAGGGTGAAGAATAAAGACAGAGTGAAAAACAAGAAAATAAGAGAGGAAACGGGTATAAAAGAGGTAAGCTGGAGATCAAGAAATTAAAATGAGATTAAGCAGGACATATCGCGCATCAAGAAGGGACACGATGGAACAAAATTATCAGCGAGTCGGAATCTTAGGACAAGATAAGGAGAAAAAGCCCAGGTACAAAATGGCGTGATGATATAACAAAAATTACGGCAATAATGGGGGGAAGAGTAGACTAAGACCGAAAAAGATGGAAAAAAGCTGGGGTGGTCTATACCCAAAGGGTCTGAGTAGTTTGGTGTGCGAAGTGACATCCTCTATGGTATACTATCGCAAAAATTTCCGTTTTTGGAAACCATTTTCAGCATTTATATTCCAACCCTCCAATTGAATTTTTAAGAATCCTTGTCCCGTTAAGAAACATAACTGGCTACCTGCAATACACATCGATATACGGGTATTTTGAAGTTGGAGGGGAAGGACGTGTTAAAGAACACGTTATCAGCGCCGTGAAAAGATTGTGTTTCTCAACTGGACCAGACTTTAGGTATAAGTTGCAGCACGCAGCTCATGGGCCATGTCACCCTGTGACGTCACGCTCATTAGTCAACCTAAACCGAACCTAAGTATTCTCTAACCTAACTGTCCATGGTGAACGACTGTTTAGTTCAGATCCGGAACGATCAGCGTGTACAACGGACAACCCTAACATCCTTGTCTGAACAACACAAACATGAAGCGATAAACAGCAGATGAATCAGGATACTCCGAATGAACGCAATGTGACTTGAAGAGCCTCCTGGACGCCCCTTGCAACTTCGTCAAATAGTTTTCCCCATAATTTTAGCAACCCCACCCCTAAATCCAACTCACTTAAGCCAACTCACTTTACCCAGCTCACCTTGGTCAACTCACTTCAGCCCACGGTCTAAATGAATCGCGAAGCGGGTCGGTTAGTATTTTCATAAAATACAACGTGAATGTCCTTTTATAGGTTTCAAGGGTTGTTGAACTTATTTCTGATAATCATGTGGTATTCATGGAGCAGGGTGAGGGTTGCAAACTGAAAATACCAATAAACGCAATATGGGTGGCATTTATTAGGTTTCGAATACCACTGAACTCACTTTTGATAATACATCGACTCTCTCTTGCAAACTGTGGCATCTGAGGTGGCGGGGAGGGGTTTCATTGCTGATGATATTTACAACCAGATGCTTCATAGATATAATTTCGTAGGTTTTGGAGGTCGCTGAACTCATTTCTGGCCTTATTTCGACTCTACCATGCAAATTACGGCATCTGGGGTCGGAGAGAGGATCCTCTCTCCATAACAGCGTTGTCGACTTACTAAGGAATTTCCAAAGTTGGTGCACTACATCACCCCCAGGGGAGAGAAGCACAACTCGGATACTTGGGGGAAATCAATATGTTACATGGTATGCCCAACTAACCAGCCATACCAAATTTCAAAACTACGCCCGCTTTTGCATGTATTTTTCTTAATTCTACTGGACTGTTGAACTTGGCCTAGTTTTGTTGCATGGGAATATTCAATTATTCAGAAGTATAGGAGATGGAGACAAGCTGAGAGCTGGCTGATCATGATTGAGCTGTCTAACCAGTTCACTGAGACCGTAGGACGTCGTGTGTAAATTATAACGTACTTTTTAGGTTATCGCTATTAAACAAGATCAATAATTATCTCAAAGTTGAAAGAGTAAACGAACAATTTTTTTTAACGAAGCGAAATTTTTCCAACTCTCATCTTCGAAGGAACATGTAAAGAACTGGAAAATGCATTTTACTGAAAAAGGGTGTATATAATGAAAGGTTCGTCAATTTGATGTTATCCATCGTAATCCCTTCTCTTAGACCTGATTTTGGTGGTTCATCAAAGTACACCCGTCATCTCTCATATGTATTGTACTTCTTCGGCGTTTTCATTTTTCATTTTTCTTTTTTACGTGCTCGAATACACCATCAGGAAGCAGCGTACATGTATATGATTGACAGGCGAGCGAACGAGCTTCCCGCTGGTTATTATTTTATTTAGAAATTATACGCGTGTGTGTACTGTGTAGTATATATGTATCTCTACAGATCGATCCCATAAAGGCCTGCTTCATTATCGGACAGGCCAGTACACAAGTCGTTCTCTACCAGTTTAATAACGGTGACAATTAATAATTATTGAAAACGTATAGGCACGTAGTACACGCACAACAGACTAGAAGGTGAAGTGATTTTATCGTAGTCTTGCTGCTGCCGCACGTCCATAAACTTTCGAGGGCGTGAAAAGGGCCGTTTGGAAAATGCATTGAACACGAGAAAATATTCTCTTCCAATCATTACGATTCTCTTTCAAAGACTTCCACGCCGGATGGTCAATATAATTGAAAGTACGAGGAATAATTGAAAAAGTTAATGGTACAAGACTGTGGAACAAAAACACATAATGAACGTGTTTTATCGTCAAGCTTTTCTTCTCGTGCAAACGTTTTGTTAATTAATTAGCGCACAGTTAATGGCATCATGTTACAAGTTCTGAATCGCATTTCTGAGGCTAGATTATTTTGTGAATTTTATTTACCGATGCTAATTTCAGATTGCTAATCGACGTATATTTACGCCGACATTGTAACGGGGTCAATGGGCGTTTTTCGTCTATACATTCCATCGTAGGTCATCTATTTACTGCGAATTCCGATGATTACTTTTTCATTTTTTCAAGCTCAAGCTGAAGTGCAATGGTGGGCGAACCCAACGAATATTTCAATGTGGAGCCGAACAAAATTAATTCATTTTCCGGGCGCTTCTGTTGTAGATAAACTAGAATTTATTTCGAAGAATTTTTTGTTATGCCTCGTTGAGGCAAGCTGCGGCTCGTTGAAACTGACTCTCAGCTTTATTAAAACTGAGCTGAATCTGTCTCAACCTCATTGAGACTAATTAATACTCTGCAGGACTTCCTCATACCATGTCTGAAACGCTATTAAAACTCCTTGAGACTACAGCACCAATATTTTGTTGACGTTTCTCAAGACTCCTAAAACTGATTTGATTACACTCTTCGAAATTAAGATTCTACTTAAAATAATCTAGATCTTGATTCTTGGCGTCTGATCGCCGACACGATACTCGAAAGGGTAATTGCCGGACCCAGGGGTGCGGTGTTTGGGGAACGACTTCAGCATATGCATGCTTCGTCATACGCTCCACCGAACATTAATTCTTGGCTCCTAGGTCTTAGTTTCGTGGCTCCGTTTTTTATAGAGGAGCACGGAGCTAAGTTTCTATAATCAGATCGAATGGAAAATTCCATACTCCCTATTGACCATTTTCACATTTAAATTCCGCAAGATTCCGCAGCGTCTCAAAATTTCTGCAAAATGAGACACTTTTTTCTCGCTACTGAAACGGAAAATAATTTCCGCAACTTCAGTCGCGAAGAAACTGAATCCGTTTCCGCAATCCTGTACGGTATTCCTACCACGCAACGTTCAGCTGCGGAATTCTATTCCTCTACTGACGCAGAAAAAATCATATTTCCGCATTATTCCGCTTCGAAAAAAATCTATTTCCGCATAGTTCTGCTTCGAACAAAATCTATTTTCCGCAGCGTTCCACTACGTTTCATCAATTATATTCTGCCACATAATTATTTCTCTGGAGCGTCTCGGAGCGGACTATATTGGAAGCAGAACTGCGCAGAAAATTTTATTCAGCAGCGTTCAGGAGCGACTATTATTTCACTGCTGTACAAAGCAGAATATTCTTCAATGCATACTACGCCGACTTTCATTAATTTCTGATGCTAGTATGAAAGAAAACAATTTTTATTTGAAAATAAACGAACAATTTATGCAAGTTTTTCAGATAAATTTCGCGTCGCATTCGCGTGCTGGGTGGCTGCATTTCTGGAATCTGAAAATTAAATTTTCAGCATGAGAGCAGATTATTGAAAAGTGAAATGTATACAGAATGAGTGGAAAGAAGTGACCTTTGTAGAAAAAAGTGACTAAATGGACGCCCTGCTAACCCCATATAATACGGCCAAGACGTCAGGAAAAAATATTAGCATCTGTTGAAACAAAATAGGTCTGTTTGGGCAGCATACAGAAACTACCAAAATTGACAAAATGGACAGAAAGTGCGTTTGGGCAACTTTTCTGCACTTTTTGTAACTGCAGAGAGAATGTTCAAGCACCAACTTTCTGGAGTTTCTGTAAGTTTCTGTAACTTTTTTGTGAACAGTTGGAACGGAAAAAAACTTTGGTTATTCCTTATAAAAAATTTGCTAACAATTAAATAATTTCATAAGAGAACGTTGAAGGTGATTTGCAATTGTTCAATTTTATTTTATCTGGAGATTTATCAATGAAATCCTTATAAAAAATTTGATAACAATTAAATAATTTCAAGAGAGAACGTTGAAGGTGATTTGCAATTGTTCAATTTTATTTTATGTGGAGATTTATCCATGAAAATAAACGTTGATCGGAAATTTCAACAGAAAGTGCAGAAAAAGTGTTTGAGCATACGCTAAAACGATTACACAACAGCACTACAGAAACGAACAGAGACGTTTGTACAGAACTTACAGAAAAAATCATCAAGATTAATTTCTGTACACTGCCTGAACAGACCTAATAATCACCATATCGATTCCCTCTATGAAAATGTACACGCAGCCAAAGAAATACTCTGAACCAGGAACTTTAAGATCAGATTGATTTTCACAATGTCAAATTTGGAATTCACCCTTTCTAACGCTACTGTACGGAAAATTTCACATGAAGGGAAAAACACCTGCCCACTGACTTCAGAAACCGCAATGAGTTCAACGAAATCCTATCAACAACAAACTATTCGTGCTACCAATGATAAATACTAGAGGTTTGTTCATTCAGCCACCAACTTCATTTGTATCAGTTTCACATTATTTGATTCGCGACGTTAGAGTTCTGATATTAAACAATCTTGAAACACAGCTATTTCACAAAATTTCTTCACAACGCTCACCTGGATAACTGATAGCAATTGTCCATGAACTAGTCAATTGTACCATGTACCACATTTCAGAACTTGAGACTGGCTTCAGTTTTTTTGTTAATCAAAACCAATGCTGAAATGAGAATCTAATTTGAATTTGACAAAACGGTACGCTGCATCTTGCAGTAGCGACATCTCATTTCTGAATACCGTTGAATACGTTCATACGTTCAGAATGAACATACTCAACGGTACTGTACATTGATTAAATGCGGATACGTTAAGGAAATTTGTTGCGTGACATTCGTTAGTGCACGCTCGTCATACGAGTGCAATTTTGCCAAAATAGTCGTCAAGCAGAAAGTTCCTGCACCATGCTCGAGCCTTTGAACGTGCATATTGAAACATGAATACTGTACTTACGAGTGAACTGACGACTTGGATCGCTGAATAGTGAACAATGGGCACGTTGGAACTGCGATTACATTCGTCATAAATCTGTGTTCATGCAAATACACAAATGTCAGTGCAATATGAAACCGATGTCAGATAGTACTACCAGCTACTGGTAATGTAAATACTTACCAAGTTCATCAAATAAATTGATCAATTGTTCCTCTCTTCATTAGCGAATAACCGATATTAGGAAACGACCTTGTGAAAAAATCTTCCCATGAACGACAGTAATTGCAACAATTTTAACGGTTCGCACGAAACTTTCGTTTATCATTATTTCGAAATTCGAATAACGGCCAGCGGGACAGCAGCCGACACATCACACGACGACTCGGCGACGCTAAGTGACCGGCAGCTACGCAGCCTACAGTATTGGAAAATAGTAAAGAAAGAAAGGCATATAACGTCCCTATGTTAAGGGCCTTTCTCTAAGTTCAAAAAAATTTCTGTTCGATCTGGTCACATCGGGTTTGACATACACTTTCAATTCCGACATTAATTTTTGTCAACATTTTCGATTTTCATAATGTCTTATTGTATCGGTCTTGGATGACTTTTTCCGTTCAGTTATCAAATATTTGATAATTTGACGACACCTCACTGCCATAAGTAAAATAAAGTGAATTGCGAACGGTCGTTTGACAGTTATTTCGTTCCAATTTATACGCATTCAAATTATCGAATGGGTTACGGGTGCTCGAGTTAGTGAAAATAGGTATTTATACTCAGGTTTTCAAATTTTTAATGTCCGCTCTCGACAACAGGGTGCCTCGGACAAATATATCTACTTTTAGGGACGGACTAGGGGGAAGAGGACACAGATGGAAAATTACATGAAATGCTAGGAAAATTTTTGCTATACTGTTACCTACTATTTTTTCTGTCTGTCATCAACTTATGGGGCTGCGGAATTCTCCCCCCTATAACTGCATTATTCATACGGGGACTACATAGGGAAACCAAATCATCGCGCACTGCGCTACATTTACATTCGTACATGAAAGGTGAAACTGGTGAAACGTGGTCTGTCAAAAAATCGATTTTCCGTTATTTTTGTGGTTTCGGGTAGTTTAATATAATATCTCCTCTTTCGCAACTTCAAGGCAACCACAATGAAACTGTTCATCGGGATATTCGTCATATTATTGGAAAGGCTCCGAAAATGCAGGGATGTACCGTTTTTCCTGGAGGCAACTTACGCAAATTATACATGGTCAATCATTTCGAGCGCTGCGTCAATAATAAAGAACGTGTACACAGAACAACGTCATTATAATGATCAGAGACCATAAAAATGATCCGAGCGTCAATAAAAATTCAAAACGATTTGAATTTTTTGAGACACAAGAAAAAAATTTGTTCTACAGATATGTTTTCTTGGTGACAATGAGGATGGAGGGAGGTTTAGGGAGGTTTAAAGGGAGGATTATTACTACAGATCCTTTATTGTTTATTATTGAATTTTGCGGTACCTTTAGCCTATATTAAGAAAAATTCTGTGCAGCAGATTGAATACACAGTCACAATGGAGCACTTCTAATATTGAAATCCGCATCAGCCACTGCTTTGTATTTGCAGCTTCTAAACGATACTGGCCAAAAAATTCTGGATCAGCAGCAGTTATTAGGATCGCAGTAGAACGTGTCGACTTTCATGTTTCGCACTAATTGTTACTGCCGCGGAATGTGGAATAGTCGCGGTAGAACGCCTCAACTTTTATTCTGCGTCAGTCACTTCTGATGCGGAACAAATAAAGTCGCCGCAGAACATTTTATTCTGCGTCAGCCACTATTGATGCGGAACAGATAAAGTCGCGGCAGAACAGAAATTCCACAATGTCCGCTACTGAGGCACGTTCATTATTCGCAGCTGAACGCCTCAATATTTAAATTACGCATCAGTTGCGGCTTTATTTTAAGCTGCTGAATGCAGCGTAATAGTAAATTCCGCGCCCGCCGCGGGTTAGATAATCGCAGCGTAACGCAACGTAATGGACAGGAATTCTAGAGACGCTGCAGATACTGCAGCGGAAAAATCAGAAAAATCGCTACGTTCTGCTCCCGAATTCGGCATCTGCCTCGAATTTTTTGCGGAAATTTGAAATTTCCGCAACTGAGTAAGCGAAATTTCAGTAGATTTGGTCAATAGGGCTAAGCAGAATAATAATTCTTCCTCACTCTGCCCTACGGAATATATGAGAGGGAAGGTGCGGTAAAATTTACATTTCAATATTGTTGGGAAGCTCCAGGGGCGAAACTATAGGGGTGTATGGGGTTTGACCCCCCCCCAATAATTTGGCAGTCGGCAAATTGGTGGAAACAGTTCATTTGAATTCTCCATTTTTTATGAATGTTTGTTTATTTTTTTTTTTCAATTGAAAAATATTTTAATCGAAGATGAACGGAAAACGGCAGGTTTCCTACACTGCTTTGGCTGTGGAAAGAAGCGCTTTTACGCTTGTAAGTAGGTAACAGTGACTACAACGTAAAGGCGGTAGGTAATATTTAATTTCTGCCGAACCCAAGTGGAAAGTAGAAATTACCTACCGCTTGGGTTGTATGATTGTAAGAATAAATATAATTGAAACACGAACTTTATTTTTGTGTTCTTTAAACACAGAACAAGTAACTGCATAGAAGCGATTATAATTAATAAGTAAGTAACGTACGAAGGAAAATCGATCTACAACTGTTAACGTACAACACGTTATCACGAAAAGAGAATCGTCCAGAAAACATTTCGGCTGAATGCTAACTGATAAGAATTGAAAATGAATTTGGCAGCTGATTGGTCAAGTATTTGTTTGTTTTCCGTTCATCTTCGATTAAAATACAGTACGTTGGAGCATCGGAAAGTAATGCGGTTCCCGCGTGCGATTACGTCACTCGGCTTCGCCTCGTTCCGTAAACTTTTCGCACTAGGGAATCGCATACTTTCCTCTGCTCCAACGTAATATACTATTGATTCAAAAATCGGCTAATTTTTAATTTTTAAAAGATTTTGTCGGCGAATTTTTAATTTTCAAAAAATATTTGTCGGCAAATGTTTCTTCTTCACCTCCCTAAACTGAAAGTCACATTTCATTTCTGAAAAATGGAGTACCCGAGACTCCTGTCAGAGACAAGTCAGTCAAAAGCCGAAGATTTCAAGCTAAGTATCGAACGTTATCTGAAAGGTTGAAACAAAGCTGAGATGTGGAAGACAGTAGCAAACGTTGAATTTCGAATTTCAATGACTATTCTGTTCTTACTAGATTCTCTGTTTGACCTACAGCCTAATATGTAAGAAAGTTGAACATTTTATTAAAATCTAAAAGCAGGCCCGTAGCCCCGGCCATCTGCGGTAGGTGGTGCTGACTGTTTACCAGGGGGGGGGCTTGAGGATACACATAGTATATAGTATGAAGAGTTCTACGAGGCAGTGATATATCCAGGGGGACAAAGGGGGCGAATGCCCCAAGGCACCTGAAATAGAATGTAAAATATGTAGAAATGAACAATAATTTTTCGCTTTAAAACACGTTTTTTCGAAAAATTTTCGCTGGAGTAGTAACCAAATTCGACGAAAACTGGCCAAGAACAATTGACCCAAACATAAGCAATAACAATCAAAATTCGACCAAATTCCACTAAAACTGACCAAGAACAACTTGATCCAAACATAAGCAATAACAATCAGAAATCACTAAATCTGACACAAAAACATGTAATCAATCAAGTTTTTTACATTTCTTTTTTTTTTTGGGGGGGGGGGGTGTATTATTTATATATAGCATGTGGCATAGTCGTACTTCGCTACTAGGTGGCACTAGTGCCACCTATGTACTTTGTATGTTAATTTATGGTCTGACAGAATGACAAAATTGCCTCGAAAAATTTTATACAAAAGGGGTTTATAGTAAGAACTACTGACGCAGTCACCCACTTTCGGGAGGAAGTACGCCCAAAACTCTTCTCTATATTTTTTTTTATTGGTAGTGCTGATGTATCATCATGTCATAAATGCCTGCATGAACCGGTAGCGTAGAAAACAAGGTTCATTTTGAGATACGAATCGTTCGCGCGGAGCATTTCTATCAATCACAATCAACGCTCAAAGCAAACCTTGTGTTTTTTAGGGTGCGGTTACCCCACCTCATTTTATGGCCAGTTAGGCAATCTACCCTGTCGCATACCATCTTGTGTAGTAGAACTATTATTCTTCAAATTTTTATGGTTGAAACTGGTGGGTAGAAGACAAAATGATAGCACTGCCCATACTAGCACGAGTGGAGGAAGTAACTGCCCCCACTGACCTTCGACTCCAGCGCCACTGTTCATGATTTCCTTGCGTTCTGAGAAAGACGAGCGTGAAATAGGTATCGTGGTTATATAGATTTTTCAGTTCAACTTCGTGTGGGTTATTCTTCAAAAATGTTGATATTTCAGTCCTTAGCAATTATCTCACAAGTTATTAATGATAGTTTTTTTTTAATGATAGATATGACTGCATTCTACTTTTTAAAGCTTTCAGAAGAAAATCTGATCCACTTTTAATGGGTCAAAATTGGATGAAATATGCTGAAATGCCCGTTCGCATGCCTGTTCCTCCAACAATTTTTATTTTTATTATTGTTTTGTAAATTTTCAAGCTATACATATATGTATGTGTATAGTAGAACAAACTGGCAAAATAATACTATTTTCTACTTTAGATAAAATGAATCAGGGTGTCTACTAGAAGAATGAAATGAAAAAGGATGCCATTTACTTGCCATGGACATGCCATTTTTCCATTTGACAAGCAAGCAAAAAAAAAAAAAAAAAAAAAACACACCTAGTTCGTTGTTTCCCACCCAGATATGTACGGTGTAATTTTTCCAGTTTCGCTCAGGACTACATTTCAATAATAGAATACATAACACGGCCTCATCAATCAGCAAAATCATTATTATAATATGAGATAATGCTTATACTTAAACAACTTAGGTATGACAGTAACTTTCTCTAAGAGTCGAACTCAAAACCGAAAACAGATAACATGTATAAGTTCATACGTCACTTCGTTCGTCTTTTTATATTGGGTTTTTTGAAACCAATTCACAACGGAAGACAAGTTAGGCGACCAAATTACCGCACACACCCGCAAACTCGGCGCGCAGCGATTTTCATCTCTTTCTACACGCTTTGTTCGTAACGCGCCTCTGTCAAGTTAATTTACCCAGATTCTTGGCTGTTTAGTGTTTATTGATAGATTTTATCAATTATTATGCAGTACCGAAGTTTTTCCTTCGTTTTTCCCGTTTTTTGGTTGCTCCTTCTGCAAAAGGATGCTATTTACATGCTCGGATGCCGTCTCAAGAAAATACTTGCTATTTACTTGCTTTTGGTTGTTTTACTTGCCTGTAGACACCCTGTGAATGAATGAGTTGGTAACGTTGAAATTACGTTTTCACAGATGAGGGTCAGAGTTGCCGACCTTGAAAATGGTCCCTCGATTTTTTGTCCTTCGGTATGGCTCTTTTTCAACCAATCACAAAACAAGAGTTTCAATATTTTTCCGTCGCAATAAATGATCAAACTGTATATTCTTATCATAGCAATACGGTCCGTGTATCAAATCCCGTTGTTTTTTTTGTGACGAGACTCGTGCATTCGCGTATTATTGTCGGAAATTAAGAGTTAAAAAAGTGTCTTTCGGCGCGGTCATCTTTATGCAACGATAGACGTTCAGCATCCAAAAATAATTGCATCTAATTAATAGGTCAGCATGTCTTCATAAGCTCTTCATATAATTTCTTGTTTTGGAATCTACTAATCGACGGCAGAATACTTTTTGTTCGCTATTGTCTTTCGGCGTGAACTTGTTCATGTGTCCGTCAGTATGGCATTCATCAATTTGATTGTCATGCCAAAATACAGAATCCCCTCACTGTCGGCCCAATCTTACCAATATGTTATACAGAACGCCTCTTAACGACTCCAATCGAAAAAGTTCAAATAACCCCTACTTCCCTTCATGAAAATACATACCTGAAGTGCCAACATTTTTGAAGAATAACCCGGGGCTACTTTAGCTCGCATTTTTTTTATCAAAGGACGGCTTGAAAGCGACATTTCAGCTGATGTTTCGCTCTCTGCGTTTACTTCGCAACAATGGCAACGTGAATTTCCTCAGTGTATCTTCTGAGGTATCGAGTGAAGAAAATTTTCTGGCATCGAACTCCAAATTCAATTAACTGCTCGAGTCGCGGAGGCATACTGCCTTTTTTTTTTTTTTTTTTTTTTGCAGTTTTACAACGAAGTCAAAGCTGATCCTGTCACTTACGAAAATGTCTCTTTCACTTTTTGCTTTATTTACTTTTCCATTTTCAACTAATCGCGATGTGTTTTCTTGCCGCGAGCTGCCACACTGATGGCGGCGGCTCCGGAACGTGATGTTTGCACCGGAGGCCAAAGAATATTTGTACAAATACGGCAGGTACACGTCGCATCGGCGAAGCCATTTATTAAGAAAGGAATACACGAAGGCTGATACTATTTTGTTCGGTCATGGTTGATACGGTGATTTTCGTGGCCAGATCAAGGCTTCCTCCTAAAGATCGTTTTTCTCAATAGAACGCGGTGGTAATTTTTTAATAAGTAATCGTTTCGTAATTTACGCTTATCAATTTTATATCTGGTAAAATAATATTTTCGAGCGATTCAATGTAACCGATACTGTGACTAAACGTAATTTGCCGTACAATTTCTTCGTCGCAATGATGACTTCCTCTTTCATCCGAACTCCTTTCGCGGCGCATTGTTGATATAAAGCTGTCCGTGCGAGTGGCTCACGAAATCGCGTTAGATTCGTTGACTCTTTTCCCCCACTTCTTCACCCTTCAATGTACGTACTGAAACTGCAGGGCACTTGTCTCGTGATTTTTGTGACGTATATCGCTAGAAGCGAGCGGTGTTTGTTTTCGAAGACAGGACAATAATAAATTGGCCTATCCAAACCTGGACGTTGGTTTTGGGTGATAGCTGGAAAATACTCTGAATTTTTGGATAAAAAGATCACGAGTAGGAATTAGGGTATGCAGGAGACACAAGACGTTTGTAAGACGCTCGCATCACGCTACGGCAGAAAGTAGTCGGGCAGGACGATTTATACGGAAATGTATATTGGAGAGGAGAGGATCATCACAAAGTTATGTTTTTCAACAATTTGTAAAACATGAATGATGTGCCGCCTGAAGAAAGGTGGTTTATAACCAGTGAGGAATGGTTGCATAATTGAGGGGGAAAAAAACAACGTATAATGTTCGTAAATTGACTGTTCGTGGTGAGAAGCACCCTGCTCAAGATGAAACGGAAAATGTGGCTCGGTTTAAACGTCGTCTTCATAGAAGAGAAGGTAACAGACGACCAAATATTATACAATAGCGATGAAATAATGAAACCAAACTTGCGACATCTTTACATTTTGAGTTTAACCGGACGTTGAACACATTTCGTAATCAGTTTGACTGAAAGTTGGACTTCGAATATTGATGTTTTACGAGGGATCATAAAATTTTTATGCAAAAACATTTGCCGTTATCGTCGGCGAAATAAATATATACGTATAGACTAAAGTTACTGAAATTCTTACCGACGCCCCCACCCTCCCCAACAAGGCTCATTATCGTTGTATCATTTACATTGATTTGATTACAAATCGGTGAGTATGTACCAATAATCAGAGATAACATTAATGTAAAAAAATTATGATTCAGGAGTCTTGATCAAGTTTGGAAAAACCTTCAGGATTCACAAAGAGTCTTTGGCATTTATATGCGCCTTAAACCAATATGAATGAAACCGTAACGTGTACTGTCGAGTATAAGAAATATCAAGTTTTAAGAAGTCTTATTCAGTTTTGGATGGTTCTAAAAGAGTCTGGAAGAGTTTTGAAGAGTACTAGGCATACCTGGAAACAGTCCTGCAAAATCTCTAAAAATGCCTCATAACATGTCGCTGACGGATCTGCAACCACGGGAGAGCATTTTCGTGTCTCGATTTTAATGTCGACTTATCAGTATAATTAATTATAATTGTCCCCGACTTCCTCGTGTAGTATAACATTTATATGCTTCCGTACCATAATAAAAAAAATTTCCCTGGAAATTTTTATTAACGACACGACTGCAGACTGTAGTCGCGCAATGCGCAGCAAAGGTCAAGATCCAATCAGCATTGACTACAAGCTGAATGGTCACACACTAAAGGTGGTTACGGAGATTCGGGACTTGGGGGTGCTTCTGGATTCTGCGCTCTCTTTCAACAACCATCACGGCGGGGTCTGCCGAAAGGCCAGGTCAGTACTGGATTTAATATTTCGACTATCAGCCTCGTTCACTAGACCTGAAACTTTATTAACATTATATCACACTCTAGTTAGGTCGCATCTCGAATTCGCCTCAGTGTTATGGTGTCCAACATCCAGATTATGGAGAGAATTCAAAAACGTTTCCTTCGTTTTATTTACTTCAAAATGTTTCAATACTATCTTTACGACCCAACATATGAGGAACACCCTTTACAGGCTTTCAAACACAATCGCTGGCAACTCGTAGAAACATAGCATCAGTGCTACATATTCATAATTTACTTACATCTAGAATATCAGACCAAACTCTACTATCGCAAATAAACATTGCCGTACCGCGTCCAAATCAACGAAGGCACACGCCGTTCTATAAAAACTCGCTAATAATTCGAGGAATGGAGCTAGCAAATAGGCTAATTGGGAAGGATCTCTCTATTGATCTTCTCGACCCCAAGGGAAGTCCTCGATAACTCCAGGTTCTAAAATCCCACCTATAAGCTAGCCAGGGGACGAACAGGGGCGAGGTGGAGCTGGGACTGGGCGAATAAGGGCTTTGTGCTCTGCAGATTGTAGACATATGGATGAATCAGGCTGGATGCAGGAATATGTATGTAATCGGATGTGCGGAAACGGAATGATGTGTGGGGGGGGGGCTGAAATCGGAAGAATGAGCGTAAGTAACTTCTTTACTATTAGCAACTTTGTATGGATGTTAGTATCATTAGTACTGGAATTGTTATTATTATTATACGTACTACTATTATTATTATTTTCTAATCTTAATTTTATAAAAATTATACAGTTATGTATTTGTATTTCAAAAGCTCATCCTGTAATTGGCGCAAACTGTTGGAGAGCCATCAATAAAAAATTATGAATGAGCATATGGCTGGAAGAAAAATAAATGTCCATGGAAATGTCAACCACTGAACTGAATTGTCACCATAAAGAGCTGAAGAACTGTGAGCTGAACCAAGCTGGAAATGAGACGAGCAAAAAAGAAGAGTTGTAGTCGCGCAGGACGCAGCAAAGATTGAGATCAATGAGCACATGGCTGGAGTTACAGTTTTCACTCAAGTATACCCATGGCTGGAAAAATACGGATTGGCTTCACGCAATACGCATCACTGAACTGAACTGAGAACTGAACAGGAAATCGTTCCGCGAAGAGGGTCGGCAAAAAAAGCACACATCTTGACTTTCGACAAGAAATAATGAAATCATTATTAATAGCAATTTCCATGGAAATATCAACCACTGAACTGAATTGTCATCATGAAGAGCTAAATCATACGAATTGGCTTCATGTCGGGAGGGGGGAGGGGGAGAGTAATAGTTTTCGCGCAAGTATACGCACGGCTGGCAGACAAGATCATACGGACTGGCTTCATGTCGGGGGGAATGGGTGGAAGAAATAAAAATTTCCATGGAAATTTGAACCACTGAACTGAATTGGGACCATTCAGAGCTAAGTCATATGGATAGAAGTAACGCTCAAACATTCTGCAGCCGCTTTGTTAAGAAAATTAACTTCCATGGAAATGTCAACCACTGAATTCGTGTCGGGGGAGCGTTACGGGTGCTAAAGTAATGAACGCTTTATTAAGAAAACGTTTTTCGAAATTTTCTCTACGTGCCAAAGCAAAGACATGAAAATGTCCAAGAAAGCTACTTTCTTAAGCTGCGGCTACACGATGCGCCCAATGTTTCCACTGTTGGATACTGGACGGATGTGACTCATCGTGTAGCCGTAGCAGGGATGTCGAAAAATTGTTGGCGTCCCGATGCGCAATTAGTTACCCTCTAGAAAGGAAGTAAGAAGAAGAAAATGGAAATGGGCGGATCATATCACAACAGCAACGGACGGGAGGCGGGGAAACAAAATTCTGAATTGGTGTCCCAGAGAGAAGACACGCAGACCTGGAAGAAAGAGAGGGAGATGGACAGATAACATCACCGATTTTATTATGTAAAAAAAAACAAAAAACTTTGTACCCGAGTGGTGCAGGACCGGGGGCCGAATGTGTCCTTTGCCCAAAATTTAGGCTCGACTCAATGATAGTATAAGCATTAACTATTTTGTAATTTATGATTACTTCTGGAGTCAATAAAGGAAATTTTGATTTTTTGAGTTACCCGCGGAAAAGTTAGATTACCCAGAAACCCGTCAATTACCTTGGTCCCCCTTTAGTTACCTGGGTAAGTTACCCATTTGCAATCCTCGGTTACTCTCAGATTACCCAGAAACCTGTCAGTTATACTTGGTTCACCTTTAGTTACCTGGGTAACTGACGGGAACATGTTCGGCTGTCTGTCAGTCTTTGTCCCCGCTTCAAAGGATGCTTCCACGCCGCACTCAGAATTTTAATAAGGGGGGGGCGCTCAGTCGCAGACCCGTCCTCTTCTCCGTCTCAACCCATTGTTTTTTCGTGTTTTTTTTCTGGCCAATGGGAGGGGTTTGAATCTCCCCTCCCCAGCTAGCCCCGTCGGCATAGCCCTGAATGCTTCCCATGTTTAAACTATCGTTTCGAGACATTCTGCACGCGGCTAAACAATACTGGACTCAACATTTGCCTCGCCGTGTCAAATGCCAAACGCTGCGTCCAGCACTGGTCCTAATGCTGGGCCAAAGTTAGAAGGCAAATGTTGGGACAACGTTGGATGCACCGTGTAATCCCGACTTTACACTTGCAGTCAAGGTGCCGATGGACGCAGGAGCCGGAGGCAGGAGCAGTTGTCCACGACTTATAAAGATGCGAGAGCATTAGTATCTGTTTACTTTCCAAGTTTGAACGAAGGAAATTTTGTAAGGATAAGAGCTCGCTTACCCGAAATGGTATGTGACAGGCCAATACACTAAGCGACAATATTCCTTTCAATCAGCCAGCGAGGAATGGCTTATTCTCCATTGAAAATATGTTAATTTTTATCACAATTCAAGCGAGTGGAAGACAATGGAGCCCTAGATACATTACTCCGATTTTGAGTAATTGAACTTAAATTTCAGTACACGATGTTGTGTACATGAATTCCCCATGTCTGCGGGTTCCTAGCCCACTTTCACAGAGTAATCATTCTGTGCATGATTTCTGAAACCGAGATGGGCTAATTGAAAATTACGATCGCAAATAGGAAAGCACGCAAATGAAATGTGCGGAAACGCCCATCCGAAAATGAATATTCTACCGGACGATACCGTGTTTTCGCAATAGTGATGTACTTTTCGAAATTAAATTGCGCAAACCTCTGCCTCGAGTGAGCTCGAAATGTGCCGCACAACGAAATCAACAACGACGACTGCGAATAATCTTCTCTATTCATCGAGCTAAAGGACGAGGATGAGTCAAGAAGCACAAATTCGAATAAAAAATTGTCCCATTATATCCGCGTCATGCCACCAGCTATATACATGCACATAATACAGTAAAATACGCCCAGACTTGTTTCATTATTCAATGGCAATCCGAGTATCGTTACCAACGGCTACCATTTATAATTCATCATCGAAAGATCCAATGTCATGTAGTTTCCCGGATTGCAGAGGTTATTTTTATCATCCAGCATCAACCGCGTTTGTATATGTATAGTATACATTTACCAGGAGCATTTTTCAGTTCATACCAAAGACAAGAAAACAACCTTTTCAGTTTAGTCAATGAAAAGCTAAATTGTAATGTAAAGGGGAAAAAGTGAAGAAGCTTGAAATTTGTACGAGTATATTCATCATCTATACATTTAGACGTTGTTCTAGTTATTGCCATGAAACCCGCTGCGAATCCAACCAGGGCCGTCGCGAGGGTGGTTATGGGATGTGACACCTCCTTACTCGGGAACTATCAGTCAGGAAAATAAAAAATTTACACCATTGGTAATTTTTTTTTTCTCATCAATCAAAATTTTGGGAGTCAGAGTGAGAAAAATTTGACACTCAGGAAAATTAGGAGACTTTTTTTTTGTTGCGTATCAACCTGGAATTTGTAATTTGCTCATCATCTGAAATTTTGGAAGTCAGATTCTGGAAAATTTGACACTCCGGAAAATTAGGGGACTTTTTTCTTTTTTTTTACGTGTCGACAGGAATTTGTAAACTTCAGTCAGGATTTTTTGTATTTACTCCCCCCCTCCTCCTCAGAGCATGCTCTCCGCGACGTCACTGAATCCAGCAGGTAGATCTTTCTTCCTCAGTTGTGGTTCAAATGGAGTAAAAATAAATTTCGAGCCCAAAATTTGCCAACCATGATTCTAAATGTAAAATGAGTATTATAAGCATCGAGCTCGTAGAATGTGACTGTGAAAAAATAAGTTTTCACGTACCCTACAAGCGCGGTCAAAATATGGTGTCAAAGTTGACCCCCCTCCCTTCCACTTTGTAAAACATCGATTTTATGTATTTGCCCGCTGCGCAGCAGTTGAGTAGGTCGTCGTCGTTGCTCCTCTTCGTATCCGAGGGTTGGGTCTTAGTATCACTGTTGTAATGGTCTTCGGTGGGTCTTCCTGTGGCTGAGTGAGCAGATTCTTGACCTACACACTTACCCACAGGGGTATCGTAGGGGAAATTGAATCCAGAGGGAGGTGGGCCAGCCTACACTGCTTTTCTTCTTAATCGCTTCTCTTCAATAGTTGGGGTTCGTTGGTTTTCAAAGTTTTCAGCACCCTTTTGAACTGCATTTCTCCATAGGGTTTTATCCTCTACAGTCTGTTGCATTGTCAGAGGGATTTCTTTACTACATCCTTCAATCTCAGCTTCTGTCCACCGCTTGATCTTGGTTCTCTATTTATTTCACCATGTAAAGTTGCTTGAGGAGTCCATCTTCTCTATGCGGGGGATATGTCCTACCCAGCGTAGGCGAGACTTCAATAGGTGGTGCTCAATGCTTTTACGGTTGCCTTGCATTTTTTACCGGGCTTTCTATTATTCAAAAATATTGCATTTTTATAAAATTTCAAGTGCTAAAAACGTAATTTGGGGGAAAATTACGGTGTTGCATCGAGTGATAACAATCATACTTTCATTGACGCAAATAGAGGGATCCGAGGAGACGTAGCTTCCTGATCCTTTGAAAGCCCCTCCCCCGAAAGAAAGACTGAAAACTATACGAACGAGACTTTCTAGTATTATTTTGATGGTTAGCCGTCCATGAACCCTCTCTCTCCAGATCGGCTTGTTTGCGTTTGTGCACGTTTTATTATATTCTTTACATCAAGTTTTGAGCCCTTTACTGGACCCTCATGTTTGCCAGAAGTATGGCATTTTAACTCTAGCCTCGATGAAAAAAATAATAATAATAAAATAAAATGTGCGTGTTTCACTCAATACAACACTAATCTCTTCAACCCTGTTGCGTTTCAAAATCAGAACTTCGAATTTTAGAGGATAGTGGTACATTAGGGGAAATTTAGGGTTCGGTAGAGAGCTCAAGACTTGTTTAAAAAAATATTATAATAAAATATGATTGTCTTCACCTGATAAAGTACTCGTCTTCCCCTCCCCTTTACGTTTTCAGATCTAAAATGTTCTAAAGTCGTTTATAGAAACGAGCCGCATGAATGAACATGAGGAGCCGAAGAATCCATCTTTTTAGAGTGTTTGGCTAGAAATGGTATCTATAGGAGAAAAAAGAAAAAAACGAAAGAATAAACAGTCCGATCTCCTTATTTCTCCGAAAAAATCGATATTTATGGGTACATGTTTGCGAGGAGGAAAGGGCTTTGCATACACGGGTTTCGGTTTGGCTTTACATTCGGTGTAGGTTGATTTTGGTCTATCTTGTTCAGTCTGGTCAGTTTGGCTATTCAAAGTCAATATCGTGTCAAATTCAGCGTCATCAAAATGGGGGTTGCAGGGGTAAAACGTTTATCCTCCCTATATTAAAAAGAAAATAAAAGCTAAACTGGTACTTTGAGAGATTTTAAAGACGAGATTCACAAGATCTTTTTTTTTTTTTTTGTAAGTTACCTCAGCCCTGAGATACGAGAATTTTTTCTTCATCTTTCACTTGTGTGCTCAAATTTTCCTACTACCCCCCCCCCCCTCCCGAGATAAATTTTCCACCGCTACTGATTAGATTTGTTTGGATTTAGTTGTCACGGACTGACCATAGTTGGTTGAAGTTATTTCTGGTCTGCCTCGATCAATTTTGGTTAAACTTGGTCTTCCCCCAGCAGCACTTTCATCAGTTTTGGGTTTTTCCCACAGAGACTTGGATCTGTTCAGTTTTCAGTGACATTTTTTCCCTCCTATGATCAGCGTTTGTTTTCTTTTCCCCAATTTTTTTGATGGAGTGCAGTAGAGGTCATCTGAATGACGTGTTGACGCCCTTCACCGAAGCCACCTTGTTGACCCATCCGTACGATTGAAATATGGGTTTCTTGGGTCGCTGACTGCGAATAGTCCGTCAGATTTTGATCCAGCTCCGATTAGGATGTAACATCAGGGTTTCTTGGGTCGATCATCTCATTTTTGGGGTTATTCTGGTCCCACTCACTCACTGTAATAGTCCACAGAGGGTTAAAACATGAAATATTTAAACACCATGTGTTGATAAAAAAGGGTGAATTTGCCCCAGAAAGCTATCGGATTGATATTTGCTCGGTAGGTGGATACCACTAAGAAACATTCGTGACAGAAGTTTCGGAACCCTTACCCCGTTCGTTTTTGAGCAACCCCCTTTTTTCAGACCATGAACAAAGAGTACCGACTCCCCTGAGCTTTTGTATGCATCCATGAGCACCCTAACCCCCTAACTTTGAGTAGAAACGTGGTAATACAAATAATGTACACTACACGATCACCATCTCAGTATGTTCGGTGTTGAATAGCTCAGGGAAGTTGGTACTTTTTGTCCATGGTCTTGAATTGAAATAAATAGAGCATACACGTGGAATACATAAATATTGTATCATTAACGGCCTGTTCAATAAAATTTTCACGTACCCTACATTTTTATCAATTTTGACCATTACCCGCCTGAAATTTTTTTTTAGAAAATTTATGTCACTAAGGAATCTAAAATACACCTATGTGTACAAACGCCAGTTTGTTTTTTATGCTCGTGTATTTTCATTGGTAGAAAACATGAACAATGTTAGAAAGTGTTATTTGGAGGGTGAAATAAGAAGGAAAGGGGTTGTTGATTTTTTTCTGAAATGCCCCTCACATGTGTCTGTAACATACTAAAAAATTAAGAAAATCGGTCAACTTGAACTTCAGAAAAATTGTGTAACTGTATTTCAGAAAAAAAGGGAGTTTCTCAAAAATTATCGGGGTGAGGCATCCCAAAACTTCTGTCACAGAAGTTTTTCAGTGGTGCCCGCATAATACCCAACATGTGGCGTTCCGTATAAAAAGAGTCAACTTTGTCGGTCAAATCGATTTTGAGTTCAGTATATTTCCTGACACAAGAAAAAATTTTCCTTAAAATGTGACGTAGCGGAGCTTTCTATCTTCAGAATTGTCGGAGTTATAAGCATTTCAAGTTGAATTCTTAAAAAACATAGTTTTGAGAGAAGAAATAGTAAGGGTGAGAAGTGCGCGCTAAAAAAGGGTGCCGCTTTACGTTGTATTGCGTTTATCAAGGTCGGAAGCCGTTTTCAGGGGTTTCAAACATTCTCACACGAAAGTACATAGAAGCATCATAGTGAACAAAAATGTTAAAAACCCAAAATCGATATTTTTGACCAAAAATCACATTTTTCTCAAAATCTACTTGACCGACAAAGAATCCTATAGATCTCGGGGGCAAATTCACCCTCCTTATCCATTTATGGTCTTCATGACTATGGGCTTCAAATATATCAAAACTAGGGTTTTCTGAGTAGGTGTGTTCATTTTTGAAGTAGTTCTGGCCTTACCCCTATTCATATTGGTCCCCAGAAGGCTCGGCAAATATTATTTAATTAAATTTTTGACTCGGCGTTTTAAACCTACTACAATAGAGGAGCATGGGGAGAACTGAGACAAGGGAGCAATGAGACAGTGCTGATTTAGCCGACACTACAAACTATAAATGGCAACACTGCATCACATATTCGTCACTATCCAGTAAGCTAACACTATCGTAGAAAAATTTTCAGTTCTATCGATTAGTAGCTGTGATATTGACAACGTGATCGAAATTTGGTCAATTTTCTAGTTTTCAGCATTCACGAAAAAACGTTCACAAGAAAGAAAATTTGTATTTGCGAAGTAAATCATATCTTTTTTAAAATATGATCTATTTAGTAACCAAACTGTACCAAAACCGTTTTTTTTTTCAGGAAGTTGTTTTCGAGTTATAAGCGATTGAACATTTTTGCCGCATTAGGGAGCAATAAGACGATTTTTTTGATAAAATATCGGAAATTTTCGTCGATGCAGCATTTTTGCGATGTATGAATATCTTACCCACCGAAACTAAATAAATGTGTTGACTACTATACATTGAACACCTACAGGAAATTTTTTTGAAGCAAACTTGAAAACCATCCCGCAGAGAGGCCTTATCAGTTGCCCAGTTTTTGTCTCATTGGTCCCTATTTACAATTTTCCCAACTTTTTCCCCTCTTCAATTTCAGAATGTCAAGTTTAATTTAATAATTGTAATGTCCATATAAAATAAATTTATACTTTTTTGTACTATATGTAACATGATCATTTGATTGAATTTTCTGTATTTCATGTGTTGTCTCATTGTTCCCCATGCACTGTGTCAATGCTCCCTTTGAAATTCTCGTGGGGTGATATGAGACAAAATTTTTGAAGGGCTGTAGAATTTTTAGAAATGGCCCGAGGAAGTTGAATTTCTGAGGGTTTGTAGTTTAGTCATGTAACTATAGGTTGCAATTATTCAAAGCTTTCCATAGTGGTTCTACGTCATTTTACAACGGTTTTCCAAAAAGTGTCTCAGTTCTCCCCATGCTCCCCTACGTAAATTTAGCCACTGGGAGCGAGCACAACATTCCGAAAAGAAGACCTTCTTTCGAACCATTCTACTCTATACCCTGTTCTCTGACGAACCATCTTTTATTGCTCATCTTCTCGCGAAAAGATGAAGATTATAATACGTAACAAGCTACCATGAACTGATGAGTGTCCTGAAGAGATGTGGATGACGATGCAACAACCTATCCAAATTTCATCAAAATTTGCGATAATAGGATTTCCTCAAAGGCCTATTTTGACCGTCTAAAGTCAAATGTAACCTTTTCCAGGCGCGGGCTAATACCATGCGATTAAGCCAAACTTCTCTGATATTTTCTTCGAATTATTTGAAACAATTTCCGGACGAGGAAGCCTCGATCAGAGAGAATTCCTACAAAAGAAAGCCCCTCCAAACATTTCCTCTCAAAATATTAATTCAAATGTTGGAATTTCTCGCATACCCGCTCCCACTATAGACCAATCACACGAAACATCAAAACTGCATCTTTTCGGGTTCAATCAGCATCTCGGGCTAACCTCGTGACATGACATTTACAAACAAAGCATCTTATTTCCTCATAGCAATTCACATATTCTGTTAGGTAATCAACGGAACCCGCCGGTCTAACAAATTTCTTTATTTTCGTGCATTCTAAAAGTAGGTACACTTGTATGCAACACAGAGCACACATCTACGTTAAATTCGTATATCATTAAACCCGGGGCTCGTAAACTAATCAAAAAAACTCATCAGTTCCATGTTACGAAGGGGAAAAAAGTGACCTATCGCTGTAAGAAGCCTCTCCAAGATGGCCAGTTGTTTTTTTTTTATATAAAACGCATTATCTATCATCGAGACGATGCTGCAAGGAGCTTAGATTACCGATGAAACAAACAAACGAATTTTCGAGTACATTGAAATGATGGCTCGACAATGAATGATTCGAATCATTAGGTCATTCGGTAATTCGCGAATTCGCGTATATGATGTCACGCACCTATCCATTCATCGAGTGTTTACTAAGTCCATTTACTTCCTCGAGGTTTCGAAACAAAACGTGTCAACCTTGTGGCTTTACTCCTGCCCAGCATTTCTCTTTGATTTCGGTTTCGTTCAGTCTGATGCGGTACGCCGCAGTCGACAAGAGAGGCGTCTTCAACAGGTGTCTCGAGCACGTTTACAGTCGGCAGGGGGTCAAGGATACAAATGGCACGAGTGTATGATTTCAAACCAACTATCAAGGTACCTGTAGTGGTTACAAGTTCACGTCTTCAATCGCGGATATTTAAGAGAATCAAAAACAGTATATCTCGATAAACAAATTGAAAATTATTAGTTGTTATGACCTCTACCGATTAGCGATAATTATATTTACGCCGTTTCCTGGGTACCCAGGGATGGGTTGGAAGAATTAAGTCTTCTATAGATATTGTGATCGATTATACGTATACGTTAACGGAAACAGAGGAACAAAACCTCGTTTTCTGCTTACAAATATAATCCTGTAGACGTCGCCGTTCAAAATTAATGACGGTTTCTTAACCGAAGTATCTTAATGTAAATTTCGTTACGCGTATTGTGTTATAAAGCGCGAGAGTGGTAACGAATGAAGAAATTAATGACTCGATAGAAACGCTGAGTACCATGGAGTCGAAAAGATCTTCTTCCGAAAACCATTTTTTAGCAGACAAAAAGGCATGCATGTTATCTGCGAATAGTAGCGCCGGAGCCAAGAGGCGGAGGGCACTGCCCCATCACTCGTGAAGCTGTGCGGGGGGACTAGAATAATTTCCCCCAGTTTTTATGATGGGCTCAAACAATAAATCCTAAAATTCCAATTGAAATTATAGCATAAATTATATTGATTTTTCTAAAAATTTCTATTTTTCCATTTTCTTGATTAATAGTTTGTGATATTAATCCGAATCCTGGAATAATTAAAATATAAACTTCTGTTTTATCGAAGGAAACTGTAAGAATAAAAGCTCGCTTACACAACCCGATATTTAAGGGAAAATAAGCTGAACGTCCATTCTCCTCCACCGAGGAGAAAAAGAAATGGCTTATTTTCTTCCGTAGAAACTTCAATTACCGTCAAAACTGAAGCAGATAAAATGTAACGGGATATCTACTAGTGACACGAGTATTAGAAGTCTCCCCTCTCCCCCCAGTCACTCTAATTAGGATTGTATTTCCAACAACGATGAAGCGAAAAATAAGAGGCATAAATCAGCCATAAGAAGTTTGAACTGTGCCTCCCCCCCTTCATGAGTCCCTTCTATCTGCGAACGATTTTGTGGCCTACATTAAGCATAAGTAAGTCCAAGTTCTTTCAGTTTGAAATGCGGTGATGCAGGTTCGTAGTACGACGGACTTGACTTTGGCTTCATAATGCTCATTTTTCCAGAACGGAGGGATTATAGAGCACCAAATTTTCTCCGTGCGTGCTTCAAGAAATTTTTGAGGAAAACCCTCCCCCCCCCCAAAAAAAAGAAGAAAAAATCGCCAATGAAGTCATTACTCTGCGGAGACCCCTCCTCGTGAATGTACATTTTCGTATAAATTGTCCTGCCTGGCTATTTTCCTATGTAGCATGAGGCAAACGTCTAACAAACGCCTTTTGTCTCCTGCATACCTGCACTTCCGGTACGTGATTTTTTGTAAACCATGCTATTCTTCTTCATACACACCGTCCTTTTTTTCTTCGATCTGTCTATTTGTCGGTATATACCTACGAATAAGAAGCTATCTGTCGGTATATACCTACGAGTAAGAAGCTATCTGTCGGCACATGTACCTCTGAATAAAAAGCCAAATACTACCCACTGCGATGAATATAGCTACCTTCATTTTGTGCCATGGTACAGAGCAGTTTACGGAGTATGTAGAAGCGCTAAGAAAAAAGGTGCAAGACGCGGTCAGAGCAGGGACAAGCTTTTCAAGTGAATCGTCCGATGCCTCTCCCCTTCTTGCTTCTCCCATCACTGAACTTCCATCGAAGTCTCTTTCAACCGAGTCTCTTTTAACATCACCTCCTTTGACCTCGCCTTCCCAAGTTCAACGTGAGTTTAACTTACAGTTCAAAAGAAAACTGAAAGCCAGAGGTAGACCTAAGCGAGCTGTTCGTCAGCTGTGTTCATTCAATAGAAGTACAGCAGACAGGGTTCCCGCAAAACGCTCAAATTCTCAGCCTACAACTCATCTTTCTTGGAAGAAACGCAAATGTAACGCCGAGCCTTACTCTGTATGCGCTTTACCACTCACATCAAATTTCACGAAAACTGATTGCTGCCTGAACCGAATTCATATCCATTGTCTCTCCGAGATCGCTGACGGTTGCCCTGATTGTGGCGCGTAAATAAATTCTCCATTAATAATAAATAAATAAATACAGCCTTGAAACAGATGTTTCGGTCCACCCACTGGGACACAAGCCTCCTTGATCAATTATTTTTGATACAAGGGTTTTAGTCTAATTCCCCTTGGTGACAAGCCATTACTGGGGAATGGTTATGAAAAAAGTGTTTTCCTTCTCTATAAGGGGCATGCATCCTGCATGGCACACCAGACTAGTCAGGTGTTAGTCGTCTACAGATGTGGCTAACCCAATTGTAGTCTTTTTGAATTCCGGCGGAACAATGAAATTGAACTCCACCTCTTGCTACAAATGGTGTGGCTTGGTCGGATGCTGAAGTTGTTCATATATTCGTATATTCTATTATTTTCTTATCATATTTTAATCTTTAAAATCTGCCGTTCGCACTGGGATTCGAACTCGCCTTCCGTGGTTTAGGAGGCAGCGTTCGAATCCACTCGGCCACCAAGCCACCTAATTCTCCATTATTCTCCATTTATAAAGTTGTAACTTATTGACGATTAACTCTTTTGCTGTAAATAATTCATAATATACCGACAGATTTGGCTTTTTATTCAGAAGTACATGTACCGACAGATAGCTTCTTACTCGTAGGTATATACCGACAGATAGCTTGTTATTCGTAGGTATATACCGACAAATAGACACAATCTTTTTTCTTTCCTCGATCGGCCAGGCAGGACATTAGTTCAGTCACAGTTGAGTGGAGCGTGTTGGTCTCTCTTTTTCATGTATGGGCGTTACTATTTCATAACTTTTATGGAACATTTGTGCTCCGCTTGTATTCTACATTGTACAGGTCTACTTATTTTCATAAATAAGACCGAAATTTAAACATTTAATATCACGCGTAGGAGATACAGATAGACGACTGGCGATAATGCTTGAATTTGGATTACAGACCCAATAAGTTTCGCGGCTTCGCGCATCCAGACAACCGCTACCGCTTAACACCTTTTACACGGTTTTAATATTTAAGCTGCTTTTGAAAACCAAGGTGCGACAAAGTCGCACCGGATTAACATGCTTGTCTTACAAATGGGAATAGAACAGACCTTCTTGTTATTCCAGTGTGCGCCAAATTTAATCGCGACCGAGACTGTTACGGAATTAATTCGACGTCAGTTCAGAATCGAGATATGCAGCATGTGGATGTGGTCGGTTTGCGTAATCAGATTAGAATACCGTTTAGCAGTGGTATCATTTGCGATGGTTTCCTCATTCCTTATTTCCTCGTTCACAGTGAGTTGAATTACCTCAAGGAATGTCTTGTATTTGGTATCTTTGTGTATTTCACTTTCGCAGAAATCAGAAGCTATTAATAGTGCTCAGTACATTCGAGTTATACGAGTACAAAGTCGAAGGAATTCCAGCAAAATTGATTAGTTTTTTCAAGTCACTCTCAAAGGCAACAAAGAATTACGAGTAGCGGTTCACCGGAGTACATTGAAAAAAGCAAAGGAAACTTTGCATTATATATTCTCACAGTTTGATTTCCCGTGTTAAGTTGATTTTGCCACTTCTCGAAAGTGAAATTTTAATTTTGGGGGTTCAAATCAGGACAGGGTCGAAAATCTGTTGTAATATTCGAAATCCTCAATGATCCAAAAACCTCTTTAATTTGTTATTTTGCTTGATTTTTCAAGCCGAGACAATTTCGCCAAATTGAAGGATGAAATTTAACGTTTCAGGACACACATTTAGGATGCGTCAAACATCTCCATCTTGATAGGATGCTCGGATTTAGTAAAGCAAAAATCAAACAATTTTGATAGTTCGCCCGATATATTCATTCAGAATGTTTAAAATTGGTCATTCCCGCGTGCGCTCCCATCTAATTGAATTTCCAAGCAGGTGCAATGGACCTGATTGGAAATCAATTACTTTTTTGTTTGAACATAGTGGCCACTCAAACTTTACCTTACGAGAATTGAAAAAGGGACAGAATTCACAAAAAGTGGTCTAAAAATGATCAAAATTTCAAGTTATAGCCTCTTGTGTACCGATTTATGTGGGACTGCGTACACTGTCGGAATTAAATTCTAGTTATTGTTCTTTTCCACGAAACACCGCTCAACTCAAAATTCAAGTATTTGAAACTGCTCACACATTTATGAATGGAGGACGCAATTACCCCCTGTCCCTTGGGTCTAGTTCCATTGAGTTAACGGAATATTTGACTCGTTAAAATGAAAATAGACGTAATTAATGAAATAGCATGAACTTAATTTTCTCATTTTCGTCACGTTCAAAGGTACTAAGCGTCAAAGTTTGCTGATTTCTTACAGCCGACATTATAGCAAGCCCCCCCCCCCTCCCATAGAGAATTTAGGGAGCTATGAATAGAAGAAAGCTTCGAGATTTTGCATTGCGTAAGCTAGGGATTAGTTTTTTATCTGTGAAAAAGGCTTTGTTTACTTTTTTCGTTGATTTACTTTCGGCCAAGATACTCTCGATCTGTTCGCTATCGTAGTTCCTCACGTCTTTTCTCATCTCCGCATTAACTCTTTTCCTCATTACAACCAGTTCAATCTTTTCCTTCAAGGTCCTCTGGACTTTCCTCTCCCATTTATCTCTTTCTTCTACGAGTATCTTGCTGTCATTTGACAGCTTATCATCTGTCCGCATCATCGACCTGAGTTTGCCAAACTGGTTTGCAACCTCCTGAATTCCTTCAACAAGCTTTTCGTATACTTCTGCAACGTGTATTCTTGCCATACCTTATTCGTATTTTCCAGCCTTTTTTTCAACTCCTCTCTTGCCTCATGCAAGGTATGGGATGGAATAATTTTAACCCCTCGGGGATTTGATTTGTGATTGTGATATTTGGTTATTTTCGGGAATCCTATCACAGCTCTACAAAGCCCATGATTTGAACTAAAATGGAAACCCGGCAGAGCCGCCACGTTCTCTGCCACTGATAAGTCGTTGACTAAGGTATGGTCGATTTCGTTTTTGTATTTCCCTCCGGGAGATTGCCAAGTCCACTTCAATTTTTTTGTTTTTCGGAAGAATGTGCTCGCCACTTTTAGGTTGTTTTTCATACTGAAGTTCAAGATTTTTTCCCCGTTTAAATTTCGAACCCCAAGACCAAACTCCCTAATATTTTCTATGTCTCCCTCCCGGGACCCTATAATTGAATTCCAATCTCCCACTAGGAAGTTGTAGTATTCCTTATGACAATTCGGAGTTTCTTCCAAGTCTTCGTAAAACTTGTTTAGTTTCTCTTCATCAGATTCCAGAGTCGGAGCATATTTGTTATTATCACGGCTTTTTATTTTCTCCCAATTTCAACTTCAATAAACACATTCTTTCTGATATTCCTTTGATGTCCTCTACATCCTTCATCCATTTTGATTTAATGTAAACGCCCACTCCCCGATACCTTTTGGTTTAACCCATGTGGTAGAAGACATACGCTGGATTTTTGACCACTAACGTTTCCTCAAGTTTTCTTATTTCTGACAGCCCAATTATATCCCGCTTAACTTTTTCCATTTTATTCATAAACTCGTACACTCTCTCGTTACTGGCTAGACCCCTGCAGTTGAAATATGCTAAGTTCAATTTTAGACCCTCGTGATTATTGATTTTTGATTTAGTATATTGTAAGCCAAAAATTTCATATTTTTGTTTTTAAAGACAGCGTTTTTGTTGTTGTACTTTTTGCTTCCCTTCTTAAAGAACAAATTTTTGATGGGGGTTGTGCAGCTTTCCTCCCTCACAGCTGCTGCAGGCCGAATTGAGGGAGGTGGGGTGGAGTTTCGTGTTTCACTGCCAAATTCCATAATTAATCATGCCAAAACATCCGCGCTCTAATTATCAGCATTTCACTATCGACTAGCAAAATGAAGTTACAAATGTCGAGGAATTCGGTCTCTACTTATATAATTTTTTTTTTAGGTAGACAAACCGCTAGTGATGGAGGCGATAGCTGGTTCACCCCTGCAATTTTTTTATTCTCAAGGTAGGCAACCCATCTGGCGCTATTGTCTCAAGGCAGACGAGGTGAAAGTTAGTATTATTTTTTTGAATACGTATATACAGCGATATTCGTCAAACGGAGGTAAAAAACTTCCTTCTGGAGAGGAACCAAAGCCCCCACAGCCCCCCGTGGGTGCGCGCCCGACTAACAATTCTTTACCCGGGTTCAGGAGCGCAGAAATCTAGAAATCTTCTAAGCACACATCTTCAGATAAGTCCAACTAAACCCGTTCGGCGTGTTCGTACACATGTAATATTAAAAAGAATGAGAAAAAAATCGTTCAACTCCGTGTCTTTCGCTCGCGATTTTATATACTCGTAACTATTTATTATTATAAATAAATAAAAATTTATGGCTTACGCGTTCGCATGAAACGACTATATAACACTCATTTTTCCATCGCGTTAAAATCATCGCCATACGCATTTATTTCGTGTATATTTTCCCTCGGCTAAAATGTATAATATTATACGTTGGTACTAAAATTTTCTGCCGATCTCCGCTCCAGCCTAACCGGCCAAAAGGTACCAAGCATGGTACAGATTATATTATCAAACTGGATCGACGAATTCCATTTCCGATGCGATTTTCAACTACGATACAGACGAGCGAGAATAAAACGTATTTGTGGATTCGTACATACCAGCCTGTATGCGCCCAGGGGACGTATTAAAATAATATTAGCGATGCGAATGCACCGTTACCGAAGAAATGCGGCCGAAATAAAAATTTTTAATTAGATGGAACGAACTGCTGAAATGCGAACCTGAATGGTTTTTATAGTCGACTCGACAACCTAAATTCTACATTCTATGTAAATATATACTTATTTTAGGGGGGGGGGGAAAGAAAAAAAAAGACATGTAACTTTTTTATACTTAAATTAGGATGTGTCTCACACACGAAAACAGACAGATCAATCCTCCAAATCGGTCTCTTATCATTCTAATTATTTCAAATAACCCAGAAAAATTTGAGCTTCTGTTGAACAAGAATTTTTCACGAAGTCTTTTTGAATTAACTCTTTAATGAACGCCAGGGTAATTTTTATTTACTCTTGGTGCAAAAAACTTCATGTTTTCAGCTTCACTTTCAGGTCAGCAACTCACAAAATCCTATGCATTCAATATAGCAATCACAAGTTAGCGCCCTGCAGAGTCCGAAAGGTTGAGAGGAGAAGAGACGAGAAGGGAAATGAACCCAGAAGCGTATTCATGGATTCAGAAAACCCTACTTACTAACGGCACGAAGAACGTAAAATCTGGGGAAGTAGGAGTAATCGGACATCACTTCTCTGTGGAGCCTCTAGGGCAGAAAGGAGGGGGAAATAACTCAAATGAATTTATCGATTTCTGTAACTTCCACTTGAGAAATAAAATAGCATTTACGCTCATGTCGGGAGGCTCCTCCAGCAACTGAAGCTCGAATTCCGAAACTCAATGTTAATCCCTGTAGTAATTTCTCCACCATGGGGGTACAGGATTAACCTTTTTCGAATAGGTCAAACCATGCACGAAATGATTTTCTAACTCATGGAACCGACCTAGAGGTTCAATATAATATGTAAACAATGTGACATTTGGAGTAATCGCAGATTAGCCCCCTCATGGGCCGCGATGATTGAGAAGAATAGAGAAAGGAACCGGAAAAGGACAGTACCTCAGAAAACCCTAATGACAATGAAAAACTAAAAATGAAAATAGAAATTGGGGCATTTGGGTAACTGAAGATTACCTAATTTCTTACAATTTCCTATAATTTCCTAAACACAATTTCCCACAGTTACCATTATTTCCCACACACAATTTCCTACCCACAACTTCCCTCACACAATTTTCTACAAATTCCTACATACAATTTCCTTCAATTTCCTAGAATTTCCTGTACACAATTTCTTACAAACAATTTTCTACAATTTTCTACATTTCCATAATTTCCTAACCACAATTTTCTACAATTTCGAACTCATAATTTCCTATACACTATATTCTACAGCGCAGTTTCTAACAGTTTCCTACACACAATTTTTTACCCAAAATTACCTCCAATTTCACCCACGATTTTCTAAAATTTCTTACACACAACTTTCAACAATTTCCTACAATTTTGTACACACAATTTCCTACAGTTTCCTATAAACAACTTCCTACAATTGCATAAGCAAAATTCCATACACACACAATTGCCTACAATTTCTTACACACAATCTCCTACAAATTCCTATACACAATTTCCTTCAATTTTTTTTTACAATTTCCTGCACACAATTCCCTACAATTTCTTACGCACAATTTTCTACAATTTCCTACTAATAATTTCATAAAATTTCCTACACACATTTTCTTACAATTTTCTACAATTTCACGCCAACAATTTTCTACAATTTCGTATAATTTCCTACACAAAATATGCTTTAATTTCCTACTCACAATTACCTACAATTTCCTACAAACAATTTTCTTCAATTTTCGGTAATTTCCAGCACACAATTTGCTACAATTTGCGACACACAATTGCCTACAATTTCCTACCCACCACTTCCTTCACATAATTTCCTACATACAATTTCCTACATTTTCCTTTTCACAAGTGCCTATAATTTCCTACCCACAAGTTCCTTCTCACAATTTCCTACAATTTTCCACAAACAATTTCCAAATATTTTTTACATACAATTTCCTACACATAATATTCTATTATTTCTTATAAAGTCCTACACCTTCCTACCCACAATTTCTTACATACAATTTCCTACAATTTCATGCCAACAATTTCGTACACACAATTTCCTACAATTTCTGACACACATTCCCTACAATTTCGTACACACAATTTTCTTCAATTTCCTATACACTAATGTCCTATAGTCAATTTCCTACAATAATTCCTAAAAGCACACTTTCCTATTACATCCTACACACAATTACCTACAATATTCAAGTTCCTGCAATTTTCTACAGACTAGTTCCTATAATTTTGTATACACAATTTCCCACAATTTCCTACCAGCAATTCAATTATCTACATCTTCCTACACACAATTCTATTTTTTACATCTTCCTACATACAATTTCCAACAGTGTCCTTGTAGGAAATTGTAAGAAATTGTAGGAAATTATGTGTAGGAAATTGAAGGAAATTGCGTGTAGGAAATTATGTGAAGGAAGTGGTGGGTAGGAAATTGTAGGCCATTATGAACAGGAACATGTAGGAAATTTGTAAACAGGAAAAATATAATATGCGTGAGCGTGTAAACCCGGGGAAGATAGGCCAGGGGGTATAATATAAAATACGTTAATACTTTCGAGTATGGTGTAGAAGAAAACCCGATCCAACACTAACTTTGACAAGTCTTGAAGAAATGATACTAAGAGTAAAAAGACGGTGTATATTAAAATAATTCTACACGAGACTGCTTAATCTAGGATATGGTCACGTTGCGACGTAGGTGCACCCTGGCTCGATGTGGCAGACGCTATTTACCTGTAATTCAGAAGAAGAAGACATAGCAGAGTATTTAGGTCCCTAACTAACTCATGTACAACTAGCATAATTTAAGAGAGAGGTTCGACGAATCCAGGACTGCCTGTCCCCGATCTAGCCTGCCACCAGACCAACGGTGGAGGTCTGCGTTCACCCTCCACACCGTGCAGACCCTTCCGAGCTGAGTCGTCCTGATGATCCCGCTTCATAAAAGGGACACTCGGCATCCCCTCTCCCCCTCAGCGTACACCTGAGAGAGCTTCAAGATCGGGAGATCGGCAGAGGAAGCACATCGTCGCCTGAGCCTGGCTATCCCAAACTCTGCATAGTACTTCCCCTCAGTACTGCCTTCCGAGTACTGTCGGGTCCACAAGACAGTAGTGTCGATCAATTAGTGCCTAGCATATCATTAAGTACTGACTAGTGTAACCCTATGTAACCTATCGAAGGCGAATACTCAGTAAGTGACCCACATAAGAGGTGAGCACACTTACCCAAAATTCTGCAAATGTGATGCACAAGATCGCAATACGAGAATACACACTATGCAAGAGCACGAGCGTGCGAAGCCACACAAAAATCACACTAATCTTACAATTCTATAGCCTCCGCAATCGTGGCGAAAACGAAGATGGTGTCTATGTGTGAGTGGGGTCTGCCTGTCGCTAAATCATCCCCATTGTTCACATTCTCGAAGAAATACTACCATTCCTTCGACAGGCCGAGTTTGCAGCTTTGAGGTATCGGCTAGTGCCTAGGGATGCCTAGAATACGAATGTTACAAAAAATAGGTTCTTGCAAATTGTGTGAAGAAAATGGTGGGGAGGAAATTGTAGGCAATTGTGCGTAGGATGATGTAAGAAGCTGTAGGTAGGAAATTCTAGGAACTAGTTTGTAGAAAATTGCAAGAACTTGAAGGATATTGTAAGTAATTGTGTGTAGGATACAACAGAAAATTGTGCTTTTAGGAATTTGTAGGAAATTGTGAGAAATTCTGTATAGGAAATTGAAGAAAATGGTGTGTACGAAATTGTAGGGAATGTGTGTCAGAAATTGTTGGAAATTGTTTGCACAAAATTGTACGAAATTGTATGTAAGAAACTGTGGGTAGGAAATTGTAGGAATTTGTAAGCAATTGTAGGAAATTGTAGGTAACTGTGTGTAGGAAATATTTGGAAATTGTACGTAGAAAATTGTAGGAAATCGTGTGAACGAACTTGTGGGTTGGCACTTGTATATAGGAAAATGCAGGAAATTGTGTGTCTAGAATTGTAAGCAATGGTTTGAACTCGGTAGCACAGAAAAATCATGTTATTCCGATACTTCGTTGGCATATAAAATATGTATGAACGGCAAATTCATTCCACGACGAGACACTGCAATGTATCATGTACTGCTTCTAGGTAGGTACCAAATCTTAAAAAAACACATAGAACGAAAGGATCAGAATTGAAGATATGAACACGGGGCATTCGCCGGCTCTTGGGGCACCAATTTACACCTTCGATTCAAAACAAACTCCTCGTCCATAAATCAATCTTAAAACCACTTTGGCTTTTTGACGTGCAGCTGTGGCGCTGAGCTAACGAGACGAATCTGTTGAGGATCCAACGGCAACAGAACGGTGTGCTTCGCATGATCACCAATCCTTCATGGTACATCACACACAAGACCAAGCACAGAGATCTCCAACTCAACACCATCAAGGAAGAAATACAAAGGTTCGTCAGCAGAAACGAAAACAGACTGCACCAGCATTCAAATGAAGAAACTCTGAGTGTTTCGGATTACTCTTGTTTACGAAGACTATAACGAAAGAAACCATTCGACCTGAAAACCTAAACAACGTTCTAGGGAGGACTGCCAGTGGGCAGCCACTCCACCCCTGTTAAATCCCATTAAATAGCCAAATAACTAGTTACGCGGAATGTTAAAAAAAAAAAAAAAAAAAAAAAAAAGTTAAATGAAAACGTATAGATATTTTTATTGCGAATAGAAACACTATTGTTAACCAGTGGGGATTTTCAAATCAGCGCAGCCGGCGTCCATGATCATTCTGTCAAATGATCTCTCGTATGATTAGGTCGAGTTAACAATCTTTTCCCATTACGCTCGGAATAGCATATTGCTGATTACGTTGTGTAGTGTCATTATCATTAGGTATCGGAAGGTTATATTTTCCATGATGACTCTTGCAGGAATGTACATCTCAGCCGCTATCTGCTCTAAAGATATTACCTATAAAGGTAAAAAGGTTTTACGGTTTTCGCTGTATCGTACGATTTTTTTTTTTTTTTTTTTTAATGTCTTTGCTAAAAGCCTCGCAGCGATTCCGCTCAACCGCGATCGTATAAACAGCAGGCTTCTGGGCTGAGGAAAACGTGTTCGATGGTCGACTTGCAATGCTGCGGAACCTGCACACGTGAAATCTGATCGTCCCATTTCTTCCTGAATTTTAGAGGTGTACCATAACCGAACCACGTAACGTTTTTTCTCCCATGTATTTGTAATTCTGCGTTTTGCCACAGGCGGTTTGTCCTTTGAGAAATGCTCGGTGGCGCCGCAATTCTGACGCGTTCGATTAATTTTACGGATTGGTTGGAAAAATTGCACGGATGCATGCGGTCGCGAAACGAAGCAAAATCACCAATCCTGTCTGAGCGGTTCGCGAGAAAATTCTGCTCATCGTGTGTACGCGATACGGCCGCTTTGAGGGTGGGATCTGGATACGGAGGGAAAGTCATTAACGTCTTAACGTGCTTGCACGACGAAGAGTTATCTGTCAAAATAAGTCGCTCGCCTGAAATATCGTCCTATTGATCGAGAAGTTGGCATTTGAAGGCAGAGAGAAAATTATACGAGAATCGTTTCATGATAGAAACTGAACCGTTAGTTCTTAAGAGCGCGTGGCCTGCCGGGGGCTCGAATGAAAAAATGAAAACGTGCCGGCTCAAAGATTCGAAATCAGGTTGTTTTTTTTTTTTGTCACCTTGAGTTCTCAAAACGCTTGCAATTCCGCGGGTTACAATACTGGGGCTCACAAGTGCTTGTAATGACAATAAATTACCACTAGCAGGGCATACGAATTTCAGGGTTCTCAATACCCAGTACTGACTGAGGAGTAAAATGAACAAAATTTTGAGAACTGCCTTTCCATAACTCAGCAAGTCAATTTATTACTATTTCTCGTGGAGTCGGGTGATGGAACCTCAAACTCATCAATATCTCTTCATCGAACTTTAAAAAAATCATTTTTCTCCATGTTACCGCAATATTTACTAAGAGAAAACTTATTTTCGAAATGCAATGAGCACTTTTTTTTTCAGAATCAGGCGAAAGAATCTCCAACTAATCCAGTACCTTACTGTCGAATTGCAAAGGAAACCATTTTCCTTTATGTTAATACAACATTGGTAATGAGAAAGTTTATTTCTAAAACACAGTTATTTCACGTTTCGGAATCGAGGGATGTCCCACTTCCCCTCTGTAACTCATCAATATCTCTGTGTCAAACGGCAAAAAATCATTTTCCTTCACATTATCACAATACATTACTAATTTTATTTCATTTTAAAGAAATTACCCACTCCTCCCTCCACGACAGACTATAAAAGTGCAATCGAAAAAGCAGAGCAAGCACATTTCCAAGAAAGCAAGTATTTTATTTTAAACCGGTCACAGTATTTACAAAGGTAAACGCTCATTTTCAAAGTGCAGTAAATGTAGTTTTTCTGGAATCAGGTGATAGAAATCCCATCGCATCAATATCGCTTTGTCGAATTGAAAACAAAAGAATTTTCCTTCATGTTAACGCAATATTTTCTACCGAGAAAGTTTAACTCCAAAAAGCTGCAATTTCATTTTTTTTTTCGGAGTCTAGGGTGAACACCTCTTCTCCTAACCCATTAATGAACATCTCTTTGTCGAATGGCAAAACAATCATGGCTAATTTTATTTCAAAGACATTATCCCTCCCTTTCATCGACAGGCTATAAGAACCCAATCAAGGAAGAAAGCGCTCTTATTCCAAAAACAGTAAGTAGTAATTTTTTTTCTTCTTCTTCATTTTTTGGGGGGGGGGGAGAAGTATCGGATATTAATTATAAGATTTGCCAAAGAAAAAGCTTAGTGCCAAACCACAGTAAGTACATTTTTTCCGGGGTCGAGTGATAGAATCCCCAACTTATTAATATCTCTTTGTTGAGGTTCAAGAAATCACTTTCCTTCGTGTTATCACAATATTTGCGACCGAGAAAGTTCCCCTCCAAAACGCAGCAACTGCATTTTTTTCGGAGTTCTGAGTGAACCCCTCTTTCCCTTACTCATTAATCAATATTTCTTTGTCGAATGGCAGAACAATCATTGCTAATTTTAGTTCATTTTAAAGAAATTATCTCCCCTTCTATCATACGTGCTAACGAGAAAGCTCATTTTCTCAACGAGGTTATAGCATTCTTTTATTTTTCCGGAGCCGAGTGATGCCCCCCCCCCATATATATATACAGGGTGATGAACGAGAAGTCGCACCATAGGGCCAACACGTGATAAGGCGCAGCGGCGCCAACACGATAACACAATCTCCGCTACATGCATTACGTACACGTTGCACGTTACTACATGTTTGCCTATGGTGCGACTTCTCGTTCATCACCCCCGGTATATCTTTGACAAACTGCAAAAAATAATTTTCGTGTTATCGCAATGTCCGCACATATTATGTTTCATTTTAAAGAAAGTACCCCTCTCCAAGACAGGCTATCTAATGGAGAAAGTGGAAAGCTTATTTTCAAAACGTAATAAGTGCATTTTTCCAGATTTGGGTAGAATCCACGCTTATCAATATCTCTTCGTCAAATTGCAAAAAAGACATTTTTCTTCATGTTATCACAGTATTTGGTCACGAAGAAGTCTTTCCAAAATGAGCAGTACGCAGTAATAAGTTTCTTTTTCGTTTCATTTATTTATTGTTTTGAATACGGAGATGGAACGTTCAACTCATCAGTATCTTTTTGTCGAATTGCAAAAAATTACTCTCTTTGATGTTATCATATTTTGGAATCGGATGTTAGAATCCCCAACTCATCAATATCTCTTTGTTAAATTGCAAAAACTCATTTTCTTTCATGTTATTATCACAATATGTGCTAATTTTATTTTGTTTTAAAGAAATTGCCACCTACCCCCTTTCAACAGGCTATAATAGCTCAATGAAAGAGAAGGATGGATTTTATTTGTAAGAAACACGATTTTTTTAAATATTTTTTTAAAATATTTTTTCAAAATCAGTTCATAGAGCTTCCAACTCATCCTTTGTCGAATTGCAAAAAAATTATTTTACTTCACGTTAACATAATATCTAGTAGTGACGAAACTCATTTCCAAAACGCAGGTTGTAGTTTTCCGAAGTAGAGTGCTGGAACCCTCTTACAATGGTGTAGCCGGAGGGGGGGGGTGAATGATTCTATTTTCTCGCTAATTTAGATGTGAGGGCCCAAGTATGAGAACTGTACGTCTACGCACATATTAAAAATTTCACTTTTATGAGCATTTTTAAAGAAGTTACCTTAAAACTTTTTTTTTTTTTAAAACCAAAAAATTTTCCAAACCAAAGAAATTCTTCTATTTATTATTTTTTCTGTTTCATGTTCCAGTCAGATTAGCTTACCCAAATAAACTATTTCTGAGACTATTTCTAGCTCCCTATTTCCAACCATAATTTTTGAAGGTTTTGTGGATATTGATAAGATTTTTGATCTCTCAAAATTGATTGTTAAACCCTTTACTCCATTTTTGTTATGTTCCGGTATCATTTCCCCCACCTCACCTGTTGATTCTGACATTAACGTAATGTCATCTGAAAAACTTAGGTTTGAAATTTTATTACCATTTATATTCACATCTCCTCTGAAGATTTCTTCCACGGCTGCGTTAAAGAGGATGGGAGATAAAGGATCTCCTTGGCGCACTCCCTTACTTATTACAAAATACTCCCCAGTTGTGTCGATCTGCGATGATTCGACTCCCTGGGCCTAAATACATATCTTGTACCATCCATCCCGTCCCTTCAAACACAGGCTTGCTACGCTACTGCCCCTTTATACCTCGTCAAATAAGTTCAGTTTTCGAGAATTTTCTTCAGCTGATCTATAATACTGCAAATATTTTAATTTTGAAAATGAAATTCTTAGGGGTATCCCGCGGGATTGAGTCTTGTTTTTGTCGAAAATCGGAGGGAAATCAAAATCGAGATCTACAGACAGGTTTTTTTTTTTGTTTCTTGAACAATTTAGAAACACAGACTTGTTAAGTTTTGAAGAGACATATTTCATGTTATGTAGGTACTTTTGGAAATGACACAACACATAAATTAACGAAATCAAATGGCAGACAAACGGAATATGAAGAAAAAAATAGATAAGAATGAAACGACGGAACTGACAGAAACAAGGTACAGTAGTAATAAAAACAAATTACTGAAAGAATAGACGGAAATTGAAAAAAATTTATAAATGAAATACCCCCTCCCCACACATGAAGAACTCAATTGATAGTAATTTGAAAAAATGTGGTTGACATTCCCAAGTCTGTGTCCCTGCCCCCTCCTCCCAACGGAAAAAATATGCCTTCACTATGAACCTGAGACCAAGAAAGATTAAAATAAGACCACCATAACAAAAAAAAAATAGGAAAGACCGGGAAGAAGAAACGATTAAAGAAGATCAACCATGACCCAGAAAAGACGAAACAGACCAATAAGACCAAACATGAACAAGAAAGACCAATAATCATTTTAAATCAAAAAGACTAAACAACCAAAACGATAGCAAAGCAGTGGTGTGGTGGGACGTATGGCGATGCACGCATGCCAAAGTGGCCCCTGAGACACCGCAACCCCGGCACCGGAAACTACCCTATCGGGCATCGCATCAGTACCGAGGGGACGACAGCAAAGCAGTGTTGTCAACTCAAGATTTACAAGGGTGCCAAAAACCAGGAAAAAGTTGCCAAAAATTTGCTAGATAGTTTATTCTTTTAAAATGTACTCCAAACGGTTAAATGTGATTTATAAATACCCGGATTTGTTAACAGTTGCCACAAAAATTCCGAATTCAAACATTATTTGACAACTTGTCTCGACGAAGAAATGCTAACAACTCAGAGAAGTTTCAAAATGTACCACCAAAGTTGCTAAGTCAGCGATTAAAATCACAAAAATGACTAAAAACAACCAAACACTAAATGACTAAAGACAACCAAACGCTACAGAATACGATCGAAACAAGTCCATTGCAACATTTTAATGTCACTAACACCAGTTTCAATGCAAACATAAGCTATCGCTATGGATGTAAAACCTGAACTTTTTTGGTTTGTCTCCCAGCTTCCCCTTAAGTTTTAAGTTATGTTTGGTAAACCTAAAATTAATTCTGTAAATCCCATCCTTGCCGTTCTCCAATTTTAAATTTCACCCCAGAATCAATGCCTATAATAATGAACAGTGCTGCCCATTGCAGTACCAAAAGTTTGTTCGGTACCTCCAAAAAAACTTTGGCAGTTCCAAAGAACCGCAGTACACATACGTTTAAAAAATCCCATACTTGAAATTAGATTGTTTTTTTGGAAGGAGGGGGGGGGGGAGTAGAAGCAAAGAAAAATTATGATAAAACCGGCATTTTCTGATTTGAGCAGCTTTACGAAACGCTTCGAATTAAGCGCTACTCAGAATTAACATCATTGTTTGTGCATCGTTCATGCAGTTCATCAGACATTTGTACGAGCAGACCCTTCTCTCAATAAGCGAAAGGCCGATATAATTACCTCTTTTCATCTAAGAACTTCGGTAAATCTACAAAGTAGGTTCATACCCGTAGGTACTTCCATTAATAATAGAAGAGTGAAATATCTCCTCTTCGTTTTACAAATTCATAACTGACACGAAAACTATCGAGTACACGCATATTTTGTGATTTTCACAGACGCCACGTAAAAAAGTATCCAATAATTCGCCTCTCCTAACATACTTAGATGGCATTAATTAATACCCGGTCGCTACCGTTAATTAACGTTATTCCGATAAATTATTCTTCGTATCGATCAACAGTAACGAAAACCAACGGTGCCCTATTTGCAAAATAGTAAAGTATGAGCCAGACTATTTTTAGCAGTTCGACTAATGACCGTTTCCGAAATGACATTACTACGTTGTTTGTATGCTGCGCCCTAAACGTGCCTATAGTCCATCACTATTATTGCGAAAAAGTGCATTCAGCATTACGTCATCACACCCAGGTAAATAAAAACGCATCACGATAACGTCATATTTGCCTGACTTGGAAAACAATACCTACATGACCATCAGTATCTCGCGATACAGAATCCTCTTCCCCCGATCAGAATGAAGATCCAAGAAAATTGGTCGCCTTCTTCGCCTAACATGCCATTACTTTTCTACAATTTTGACTGAGAATAAAAATTCTAGAAATAATTTTTCTTCCTGTTTTGTAAGGTGGTAAAATGTTAGGCCGATACACTACATCTCCCGCCGCAAACTAACCTATTTAATTAAATAATAAGGATAAAGGAAATACCTCAACAATGGAAACTGGCACAGATAATCTTAATAAATAAGAAGAGGGGGAAGACACAACATTGCAAACTATAGATCAGTCAGCCTAATACAAATAGTCTAAAAGCCAAATATTCTCCACCATAATCAAAAATTGCAACTGGCCGAGACCAATGCCGGGAACAAGCGGGTTTCTGTCGAAACTTCTGTACCATCGATCAAATATTTACAGTTCATCAGCTGATAGAGCAAGCTAACGAATACACTTTAGAAATTTACCTAATATTCATAGACTTTAACAAGGAATTTTATTCAGTTCACCACATCTATCTACAAAAAGTATTGACCAAACAGGAAATTCCAGAAAATTGGATAAGAATCTTGGAAAAAATATATGAGAAGAGTAAAAGCTTACATTAAATTGGACAGAAGGGGTCGGGAATTCCCAATTAGGAGGGGAGTATGCCACGGAGATTCGCTGTCCTCCAATCTATTTAACTGTATAATTGAACGAAATCTTCAGAGAATTCAACTGGAAACAGAAGGGGGTAAAAATCAATGGGGAAGGATTAACCAACCTGAGATTTGAAGATAATTTGGTAATAAAATTAGTGCCCAAAGCTCAAAAGAACTCGAAGAAATGGTAGACGAATTCGCAAGAAAGAGCAGGAAGGCAGAATACCCCTAAATCCAGAGAAAACAGAAATTCTGTCAAATAAATAGAGTGAAGAAATTAGATTAAGGGAGTTATAATACAAAAAGTGAACGAGATAGAATATCTGGGACGAACCATCGCTTTTAGAAACAAATACAAAAACGAAATTTTCAAAAGAATAAACAAGGGAAGGAAAAACTACTGGATGAACAAAAATAGGTTTAAAGGAAAAATTTCAAGAGATTTAAAATTTAAAATACAGGAAAGCTGCACACCCCAGCACACTGAAATATGTACTCGTAGCCGATGTGGAGAAGTATCGGGCTACTCAGAGGGCCATGGAGAGAAGCATATTGGGAATCATCAAGAAGAAGAAAAAGGTTGGGAATATCAAAATTAAGAAGGATTCGGGGACAAGAAGGGAGACGGATCGATGATAGAGGGGCGTATGGCGATGTACGTATGCCAAATTGGCTCCTGGACAGCGCACCCCGGGGGATTAAGGGAGATGGATACGGAAAATTATGGAATAGATACCCAAAGAGAGTAAACGCACTAGAGATAAGACAAGCATCAGATAGGGGAGATGAGGTAGTATCCAAAATGGGTAAAATTATATTTGCGCGAAAATTTACATAAAGTATCAAAATAGCGGTTCTTTAGACGTCGCTGATTCCGAATACTGGATCAGATTTCTAACCCGCGGCCTCGCTCTAGATCCAAAAGTCAACATTGGCATTTGGAAGTGAAAAAAGTACTAAGATAAAAGTCCAAAGTTCGAGCACGAAAAGGATAAAAAATAAATTTGCTTAAAAAATTGAATAAAAAATAATCGAAATTGGTTCTTTCTGAGTCACTGATTTCGGTCACATCAGATTTTTAATTTGACCTCAATTCGGCTCACAAATTCAACATTTCCCCCACCAAATAGACAGAAGTGACATGAAAAATTGACAAAACCGCAAATTTGGGCCCCTACAATACAAATTTTATGTTGAAGGGGGGGGGGAATCAATTTGACTTGGAAAATTAGACGAACTATCGTGGTTAGTTACCTTATGGCAGTAAGGTTTGAATTATTTCGTCACATTTTGTGCGGGGTTACATGTGAAGCCATTATCTCCAAATTTCAGAATAAAAGAGGCAATAGTTTTTCAAAGTTTTTCCAAATTTAGTAGAAAATCATCTGCTTTGACGTGACTAGAAAGCTTATGGAATTCCAAATTTGGGGAGTAAAATAGAAGTTTTTGCCTCCGGACCATACAGCTTGTCAAAAGAGTAACCTAGAATATGATTTAATTTGGAACAGTGAAGAGACAATTGAAATATGAGTCACGGTTATTTTCCCTCACGCATTTTTCCTCCCAGAAAACATTGCATATGTATGAGCGAGTGATAAAGAAAAATCATAAATTCAATATAGCTTTCTACAATTTTACAATCCCCTAATTTTCTCATGTTCTAGGGAAAAGACTGACTTTAAAATGAAAAACTTGTTAAAATTGTTATTTTTATTATGCAATTTGGTTACTCAACTGAGCCCGTTTTCATTTGACAGACAAATTTGTCAGAAGAGGTTAGGAAAACTCGTTTTTCTTTTTTCAGTGACTTTCTATTTTGCTTGATTCTTACTTTTAAAGTTGTAAAAATACTTTCGAATTATACAATAAAATGTGTAAATTTTCATTTTGAATAATACTTTGAACCCCAAACGAAGCCAAATGCTGAATGTAATAAAACATTTGAATTCTGGCATCTAAAAACCGCATTTCGATAGGTACTTTTCTAAATCAATCCAATTTTGCCCATTAATAAAGAATAATTGTTTATTTTGGAGTCTACATCGGAGCCAAATGAAAAATCTAACTGATACTCGGAATCAACAACCCCCTCCTCAAAAAACCTCTTTCGATACTTCGTTCATCTTTTCAAGCTGTAATATTTCGCTTTTTTTCAGGATAAAATTCTTTAAGCAGACATTAAGTTAGTTTCAGTCATTTTTGAAAACAGTAATTGACTTTGCATAGAAATTGGGTCCAGATGAAGAAGTCTAATGTAATCATCGAAATACGTGACCCGAAAAACACCAACCTATTTTGATATATGGCTCGATTTTTGGAAGTCAAATCTGAGTCGAATCAAAAATCGCATGTAATATTGGAGATCAGTGACCGAAAAAAAAACTCTGACGGGAAAAATGTTGAATTTTTAGCCGGAATCTAGGCCAAATTAAGAAGCACATGCAATATTTTGAATCAGCGATTCCCCCTTCCCCTTCAAAAATCGGCAATTTGTTTAATTTGTTAAGTCAATTAAATTTTGGCTCACTTTGGATCCAAAATTTAGATTCTGAGCCACATTCGGGACCAAATCAAAACTCTGATGCAATATTTGAAACAAAGACTCAAGAAATCCCTACTTCAACGTTTGGTTCGGTAACTTTCCCTTTAGGATTCCAAAGCTGGTGGTATGTTCAAGCATTTCTTTAGGAAGGAAGAAGATTTTTTTACCTAAAAGTAGACTATACCTTATCACTTGAAGATTCATTTTTGTCCCAAAAGAAGATCCGAATTCGCAGTCTAAAGAGAGAGGACCTATTTGTGAAACATCTTATAGGATGCCACTTATTTTCGAACTTAATTCTGAGAAATGCTTGAAGGATTGCTCCTGTCTACTACAGAGACACACCTGTAAGAATTTTCTTGGAAACAAAAGATATTTATGAGGGGTCCAACGAGGTTGAAGTTCAACATAAAATTTATCGTAAGAAAATCTGAATTTCTGCTGTGAAAAATCATAAAATTAATTTTATCAAAAAATTGTTGTACCATAAGAAATTGTTCTCAAACACATATCAAGAATTTGGGAAAACATTTTTTTCAGAAGTAATTGCCCTATGCTTGGATTTAAGGCAACTGTAAACTCTCTCATTACAGCTCACACCAATGAGATAAAAATTAACAAATATCTATTTACATGATTTTCAGACATGCTGAATCTATTTTTAAGATATTATCTTAGTCTTCACCCTGACTCCTCAGACTTCACCGGAAAGCGGAATCCAAGAATAAAGGGTGGTAACTTCAAATATACTGAAAAGAGTGTTTTCTGAGCTGAGATAGGGGTGCAGTTCAAGGTCACTGATTACAGTTATGATATCAGTTTGATCCTCAATTGAAAAATATGGCAGCAATGAAGAGGGCTGACGACCAAAATGCCCTAAAATACAATACGAGCGTCTGATTGTAGGTGTTGCTGAATTCGATTTTGATATCTGTTTGACTTAATGTTGACAACTGGGACACCAGAGAGGTTGAAATGGCAAAATTGAAAACGTATGTAAATGATATAGGTGTCATTTCGAAAGTTTTCTAGGTCGCCAAGCTCGTTTTTGACATCAAATTGACTCTAAGTGGAAAACTGGAACCGGGGATGAGAGCAGACTATCAAATGCCCTAAAATGAGTAACCGATCATAAGTTTTCGAGATTGTTGAATTCGGTTTTGACATCAATTTGATTGAGTTTTGAGAGCTGAGTCATCGGGGGTGGGAATAGGGCTAAAATAAAACAATTCGAAAAATGTAATAGGATATCCGTTCAGAGGTCTCCAAGATCGCTATGCTCATTTTAAAAATTAAAATGACCCTAATTTCCCTAATTCGGAAACCATGGAGAGGTCCCGGGAGACTGAAATAGAGAAATTCAAGGAATACAATATATGGACCTCATAGAGGATTAAGATTCCCTCTTTTCCACAGTCGCCTCGTAAGAAGAAACTAAAAATTCAACTTCATCGTGCCTGTTTCATGAAACATAATTTGAGTTCATTCGAAAATTCTACGTAGGTATTACATAGGAAACGTTCCTTGACCGTAATATTTTATGTACCTTTATCATCATACATACAGTAGCTTCAAGTTTATTGTATCAAAATAGTAAACTCAACGATACGCTGAATAAACATTCTTCCTGTTTCACTTTCGACTCAATTACGTGTACTCAGTCCGTCCTCTGAGCTCCGACAATCTCTCGTCAGCCATCAGGATTAGTCTACTTAACCCTCGACCATCCTTTGTTTTTATTATCGCCTGTCTGACGCATACGAATAAGATATTTTTGTACACGCGAATATGCCAGCAGGTTATCAACGCAAACCCGCGAATCAAATAAAAATAATGAATTTTCAAGGCAAATGAGAACGAATTAATTTAAAACGTGTTTATACCGAGCAGCTATATTGCAGAAAAATGAAAATACTCGAGAATTGATACTCGAAAAAATTTAAAGAGGGGGAAAATTATTGAGAAATACCTGTGTGTGAAGTTTCTATTATGGTATCCTGAAACCTTTACGTAATAATTCATTTCGAGTGACAAACTGAATTTATGTAAATTTGCGAGTGTAGACTTAAACCTAAAAATAGAAAACGAAAGGTCGAAAATGAGTAGTCTGTTTTTATAATAATATTAGTAAGAAGGTCTAGTCTACATACAGAATATATTTTACGATTTACGATCAAATAATAATATTTCTTGGGATTAATTCATAAATTGCTGGTGTCCTTTATGAATGACCAAAACACAAAAATACATGTCTTTAGATGAGTGATATCCAAGGAGTGAAGGGAAAGGTGAGGTAAGAATTCCATGGGTCCGCGAGAAATTCGCATCCCTACTGCTCTCACAATTTGATGCAACTGAAAAAATATTTAAAATTTTACTACTCTTCCTATACCTAAGGCCTGTGTTGACGTATCCACCATTTATGAAGTTTAGAGAAAAGAATACAAGACAAAAGAATAAAGCATCAGTTTTACGAAAAATCTGGCATATTTTTTCATAAATTGAATAGAAAAGACTTTTTTTTGTGGGGGGGGGGGGGGGTCTTCAAAATTTGGCAAGCCGGAGGGTTTCATTTTCAAGCAAGAAGCAGAAATAACAGACAGATGGAAAAGATATTACGAGTTGTTTAACCAATCTTCTGCTCTGTTGACCCAGAGCTGATAAAGACACTACCACAATACCCAGAAATACCAGAACTGGGCCAATGCCAACACCTAGCAATCACCTACCGATCAAAAATCCTTTCTGTCCTTTTGGTACCAATCTCAGCTTAAAGAATCCAACAACGAACTCCATGCAATAAAAGAGAAACCGATACCCTGGATCACCTCCAATCGGAAATCACGACGCGAAAGAATAGTTATAGCACGACTTAGAATCGGACATACTCCCCTCACTCACCTGCACCCCTCAATCCATACATCCCCCCGCAGTGCTCTAAATGCTCCTCAAATGAACTCACTGTCGAACATGTGTACTTCACTGTCCTTCACTTAACTCTCACCACCAAACACATCAACTACCACCAACAATGAAAAGCATGCTCCAAAACAATCCAATGACAATAGATAAACTCATCTCCTTCCTTCACGACACAGACCGCTTTCCATTACTGTAACCACTCCCACCAGCTGAACCGTATAGCCCTTGGTGCAGCAAGTGGCTCGTAAATAAACAAATAAATAAATAAATTTTCTTCAAAAACGCGAGAGAAAAGGAACTCTCAAATCGTATCACTAGTGGTTGGAAGAAATTTTGGAAATTGAAGAGCTTTTTCAAAGGCCGTTTCTCGATACCAACTAAGGCTGGGATCTGGAGGAGTTGTGTGCAGCCAGTATTGACATACGTGGCTCAGGCATGGGCGTTAACCAAAGCAAACATTATGCGGTTGCAGACAACCCGAAGCGCGATGGAGCGTAAAATGTTAGCCATCAAGGTAAAAGACAAAATTGAATCTCCAGGGATTAGGGCAAAAATTCGTTTGGATGATTTAGGAGAAGTGGTAATAAGAAATAAATGGAGGTACGGAGGACACATCTGAAGACAGAGGGGTGGAGGGTGGGAAAAACGGGTGGAGGGGTAGACTCCATACAATCACAAAAGCAAGAGAGGAAGACCCACTACGCGGTGGAGAGACTTATTTCGAAAGTCGCTTAGCTCCTTGTGCAAAAGAAATGCCTGGGACAGGAAAAATTGTAGGGAAAAAACAGTCTTCAATTCAAAATTTAGTTGTTTTTTTTTTAATTTAAAAATTTTTCCACGCTATAACACGACTTTTTCGGACGCAAAAAATTTTGGAGAGCTACGGCATCAGCGCTCATGCTTATAACTCAAATTTTCCAGACGAATTATAATCCATTGTCACAATTGATCTAGAATCATTTAGATTTTGGTTTCGACCTAAAGGCCGCAATAAAAAGAAAAAAACGACCATTTAGTGAGAAATTTAATTCATTTAAAGCAGCCAACTTTGTCGTCCTCGTCGTCTTAGTCGTCTTAGCCATCTTTGTCGCCTTAGTCAACTCTGTCGTCTCGAATTTGTATTCCGCTTGAAATCATGAGTAAAAAACAGTCTTCAATTGTTGAGTTGGTAACACTGTTACTGATATACGGTATGCGCTCTACGATAAGTACGACGCCCCGTTAGTATTTCGTCAGAGGACGTTGAGCTTAGATCCCGAGTACGGAAGCGGTCCACCGATGTTTATTGTTTTATTCAATTACACGTTTCGAAGTTACACTTGTGTTTAATTACTGCGTGCATCTCTACGATTGTTGGTGTTCAATGACGACGACAAGAAGCTCAGCTTCAACATCAATCCAAAATTTTTTTTTCGAATTTTGAAAATTTTGCCATGCTATAATATGACGTTTTTGGGGTGCAAAAACTTTTGGAGCAAAATTGAGCCAGAATCATTTAGATTTTGGTATCGAACTGCAGGCTGCCACAAAAAAGGGGGAAAATGAAAATTTAGTGGGAAAGTTGATTCATTTAAAGTAGCCAACTTCGTTGTCTTCGTCGTCTTTGTCACCTTTGCCATCTCTGTCATCTCTGTTGCCTTTGTCGTCTCTGTCGCCTTATCAATTTATTCGTCTTAAATCCGAATTTTGCTTGAAATATTGAGTAAAAAAACATTCTTTAATTCAAAATTCAGTTGTTTTTTTTAATTTTGAAAATTTCTCCGTGCTATAACATAATTTTGGAGAGCTTCGGCGTCAGCGCTGGTGCTTTGATACGAATTCGAATCCACTGTCAAAATTGAGCTAGAATCATTTAGATTTTGGGTTTGAACTGAAAGCCGCAACAAAAAGGGGGAAAAACGACCATTTAGTGAGAAATTTGACTCATTTAAAGCAGCCAACTTTGTCGTCTTTGCAGGGCCGTATCTAGGCGGTGGCGATATGGGCGCCCGGCGAGGGGGCGCTAAATCGACCATGAAAAATAATTTTTTTTTAGATTAGTGCATTTTGTTAAGGACAAAGATTTTACGATATTGAAATAAAAAATGTTATTCCAGATTGTTAAAAGTTACTGTACGTAACTGGTGTGTAATTATGTCGATTACTTGAACAGTCTAGTTAGCTACTTACAAAGTGATATTACCTTCATCTCCGCCCCCTCTTAGTTGAAAACAACACAAAATGTAATTCGAGCGCGAGCCGTAACGAGTCACTGCACCTGCGCCCTAAGTGATACTCTGTACAGTGCTGGTAATAATAAAGTCTTTTCGAATCTGACATAAATCTGGAAACCAAAAAATTATTATTGAAAATTTATGTTTGGAGTGTAGCCTTGTATGGATATAAAACTTGGACCATAGGAAAACCAAAGAAGAGAAGGATCGAGGATTTTGAGATGTGGTGCTATAAGCGGATACTTAGCATTAAATAGACGGATAAGGTAAGAAATGAGGAAGTACTTAACAGAGTAGGAGGTAAAATGGATATTTGGAATTGTTTGAAGAGAAGGAGAGATTAATAGGGCACAACTTGAGACACCCAGGAATAATATCACTGCTGCTAGAAGGAAGAGTGGAAGGAAAGAATTAGGTAGGTCGGCAAAGATTTCCAGTATGTTCAACAGATAATCAAGGATGTCAAATGTGTTATTACGAAATGAAAGAACTCGCATGAGATACGGAGAAATGGAGAGCTGCATCAAACCGGTCATAAGACTGATAACCTTAAAAAAGAAAAATTATCCTCAGTAGTAATTCAAAAAAAAAAAAAAAGGAAAAAGAACTGACAAATAATTCAGTAGAGGCAACTACAGCTATACTACTTGTCATAGTCTTTAGAATACTATAGCCATACAATTTGTGATAATTGTACAAACATAGTTATTGTTTATTCCCTAAGCTATGTAAGGGGAGAGGGATGACGGTGTTTAAGCAACGAAGCTACACCAAACCTTCCCTCTCCTTATTATTATTATATATATTTAAAAAAAAAAAAAAAAAGTAATCCTTGATGAATGAGAAACATTAGATTAACTAGAAGCAACCGACTAATCAAATACAATCAACGCGCAGACAATTACCAGTAATCGAGTAATCAAAAATAATCAATTAATTAATTATTTAAAAAAACGATGAATTAATAATGTATCGTTTCAATCTTGAAAATCAGCTTTTGAAACGCGCGTTAGCTGCGATAGAATTTTTATGTTTGCACTTATCATAACTTTACGACGAAAAACTCATCCAATGATTCCAGAGTTTCCAGTTCTACAATCGAAATATTTCATAGAGATAAACGACTTGTTTTACAACACGTACACGTATTATTTACAAATATTTTATACTCAACAAAGTGCGAAAAAAGTTGGTATGCACGAACAATAATTTATTTTATAGACGTGGGACCGACTATACAACTCATCATCCCATCTCGGCGGCATGGTTGGATTAAAAACCACTTGGTATTGTTTCTGGTTGATTTTTCTTTCAACGCTTGAAACTACCCCTCCCCCTCCCTCCTAGTTTTCATACATTATCGTAAATGCGAAATATAAACATTCTCGGTGTAATTGAATTAATTTTTCACGGCTTCCTAGTTTATGTAAACTGGCATGGCTTTTTTTCCTCCCGCTTTTTCTTATTCTGGATGCTTTATATATTTGTGTGTATACGTAAGTCTAGGCGTAGAATTTTTCTGATGCGTGGAATCACGAATGTCCTTGCGCGCCGCCTTAGTCCGGAAACAATGGAAAAACGTAACAAATATAGTCGAGGTCGCTGTCCTTTGCAGGTTCGTCTGTTAGCAATATATTTAAAGGACAGGGTTAGTTAGAAAATTGTTTTATAGTTCGGTAAACGAATCTTGAATATGTATTTTCCGAGTATGTTGGTCGTTGGCTGTTGCCTCGTTATAACTTTTCAACAATGTTCCATTTTACGACGATGGTGTTTGAATGTTTCGGGAAAACGAAGTACGTTATACCTGGATACTGTTTCATTAAAATTCATGGAAGCTCCTTTTTGCACGATATGTCAGCGGCAAATATAATGTTAGACGTTGGAAGTGAATTTTCTTGCGTCAAGTTTTATCAGAAATTCTCAGCCTTCGGGGAAGAAACCATCGAGACACGAGGCAGTCGACATTTCTTGAGCGCCTGTTATGAAGAGAACGCAACTCATCAAACAACCAACTAGTGGAGGTATTACTATACCAAATTTTAAGGCGCTAGCATTTATCTTTCAATACAAGAACCACACGGGAAAAAGAGTTCATGAATTTTAACCTATCAACTGGAGAGAAAGATTATAAGAATTAATCCCTTTTATTCTTTAATCAGTACAGTAACGTTCTTTTTTATATTTTTTTTCAAAATAACGTCCTTCCGATGTTAAACGTTAAACCAATATTCAATCCAGTTTTCGAACATTTTTTGGAATTCACTTTCCGGTATTTTCGCTAAGAAAACATCGATGGTTTGAAGAACTGCGGAATCAAACGGAAAATGCTTCCCTCGAAATGCTTCTTTCAATTTCGGAAAGAATCAGAAATCACAAGATGCTGCCTCAGAAGATTGTAAATTTTGGTAGCAAGCACCCGCAATAAATAATAATAGCTTTTTATTAGGATTAGTAAGCAGAAACAAAAATCGTATATAAGTTTATTTTTTTGTTGTCCTGAACCCACCTTTGGGCATGAGCCTCCGCAACCCTCGCCCGCTGACCGCGAGCCCTATAGCATCCCTTCCCCAAATTATCCTCGCATATTGTATTTCGTTCTCCCACCTTTTTCTCGGGCGGCCTCTGTTACGATTGTTCTTATGGGGTCCATTCGAATAGTCTCCTCTCCCACCTATCCACTAAATTACGTTTTATAAGGCTCGAATATTTAATTTTCAGTTTTGTTTACAGTGTATCTTTAGTTCTCGTTTTTTCCCTGGTCACTGTATTTTTGGGAAAACGATCCATTTGGAAGAAGACAAAACTCCTGGATGAAGGTCTTAAGGCGCTGGTTTGGGTGTTCATCGATCGAGTTATTCTGGTCCGCGGTTTCAAAGGTCACCATTGCCGGATCACCAACCTCCGTCGCGGAGAAGGTGCTTGAAGAAGAAGATACCGTATTTTTCATTTTGTCACCTAGTCTCGTTCCTGTTATACTTCGTTTCATTTCTAGTTGAGTTCCGTATATTTTACCAAGTTGTTTTAATGTTGTGGTCGAAGGTTGAGCCCCGTAAGTTAGTACTGTGAAGGTACATGTTTCCAGGAGAGTTGCTTTTACAGGGTGACCACTTTTTTTTAGGATAAAATTCTCCGACTTTTCCAGATTTTTCCAGTCCATTTTCCAACTTTTTCGTAACAAATAGGCGAGTAAAAATAGGTTACTCCCTCTGTCCCATAATATGGTATACATTTGATTTTTTTTCTTGTCCCAAAATATGGTATATACATTTCGCGTTGTTTGAATAAGCATTGTCCGGAAAGAGGTAAACATGTCAGGAAAACTGGTGTAAAGCTATGAACCACGACAGACGCGTGTTGGTATACGTATTTATTACAGATAAAACAAAAGGAAATGCAGGACGCAGGTACAAAGGGTTAAAATCCAACGAAATACTCGAAATTTGTACTCTACGTACAAGTTCTCTGAAATTTGAACGCGGCAATTTTTTTCGCGTCTTCTACGTGATTCTTCGGTCCTCACTCAGCACACAACACACCATAGCTTTCAAACCCTTACTTTTGTTTCAGCCCAGCGGGTGGTCCCTTTCATTTTCCTCCAAAATACAATTTCTGGAACCCCTCCCCACACGCCGTTTCTGACCCCTGATACTTCATTCTTGGTTGTTGGTGTATTTTGTATGGTAGATAGTAATGACCCCACTGCCTTTTTCTTGCTACCTGATGCAGCCTTATTTCCTCGATTTTTCCGAAATGTGCACCATATTATGGGACAGAGGGAGTATTTGTTTGCGATATACAGAGGCGAAACTTGACTTTCAGTTTGGGGAGTGGAGAAGGAAAATCTGCCGACAAATATTTTCTTTTAATTAAAAATTTGCCGACAAAATTTTCTAAAAATTTGAAAATTCGCCGATTTTTTAATCAAAATATTTTTTAATTGAAAAAAATAATAATAAACAAACAAGCGTTCTTAGAAAATGAAAAATTCAAATAAACAGTTTCAAAATTTGCTGACTGCCTAATTATTGGGGGTGTTTCGCCCCCCCCCAATAGTTTCGTCCCTGCAAATGCAGATTGGAACCTTATCCCCCAAGCACTCACATTTGCGCACATGAGCATACCCTATTCTGGAAGGGTAAGGTGGAAGGATGTCAGGAATGCTTGAGAGGAACACACAACTTCCTTTACACGATTGAGGTGGTCGTTGTTTACTCTTGGTGATCTTTTTTTCTGAATTTCCTCTGATTCTTCTCCTAACTTGATTCCAATAAAATCAAATCAAAAATAAAACTACAAAGTTCCGTGTCGATCGGATTAGGGGAATCCGTGCCAGAAGTACCCTTTCGTTCTTATGGGAAAAGTACATGACTTTTGACTTTTGTTCCAGACTAAATTTCCCTTCTATTCGGGCCGTACAGCGCTAGTATCGACTACTCTTATCAGCGACCAAAAGTTTTGACACGTGTAGCAAAATTTTGGAATCTAGGTATAAAAATAGTCTAAATCGAAAGAAAATTCTTTGTTCGAAATATTCGTTTCTCTTTAAATACTTCAAAAACGTCTTGATTTTCGAGATATTTCAACTTTAATAAGTATGTACATTAATGGGGGAAATGTATAGATTTACCTTTTGCTACTTTTCTCTTCGACTCGACAGCGACGCTCTCTAACGGATGTACGGCTCGAATATTCACCAGGACCAAAGGCCGAAAGACCATAATTTAAACAATAGAACATTTGCTATCGGATTCAGCTTGTGACATTGGAAGATAAGTCTTTTTTATTTTCAACTTTTAGATTTTAATAAAATGTTCAACTTTTTCAAATTTCAAGCTCTAGGTCAAACAGAGAATCTGGTAAACAACAGATTTCGGGCTGCTCAAAGCCGTGGTGCACTGTAGTCGTTTACGAATGATTGAGTGAAAGACAAAGTGAGGAAGAGAATGAATAACTGAATTAGAGAATGAATGAATGAATGAATGACTGAGTTTGTGAATCACTGAGTCACTGAGTAAGTGATTGAGTAACTGTGTGAATAACTGAATAAGTAAGCGAGTAACTGAGTGAATCACTAAATAAGTAAGCGAATGACTGAGTGAGTGAGTGAATTACTGACTCATTGGATGAGTGACGGAGTGAGGAAGTGAATGAATAACTGAGTATGTGAGTGAATCACTAAATAAGTAAGCGAGTGACTGAGTGAATCACTTACTTATTGAGTGAGTGAATCACTGAGAAGGTGATTGAGTAACTGAGTGAATCACTAAATAAGTAAGCAAACGACCGAGTGAGTGAGAGAGTGAGTGAATCACTGACTTATGGAGTGAGTAATGGAGTGAGGAAGTGAATGAATAACTACATTACAGAATGAGTATGATTAACTGAGTAAGTGAGTGAATCATTGAGTTACTGAGTAAGTGAGTGAGTAACTGAGTGAATCACTGAGTACGTGATTGAGTGAGTGAGTGACGGAGTAACTGAGTGAATAACTTAATAAATAAGCGAGTAACTGAGTGAATCACCGAGTCCCTGAGTAAGTGATTGGGTAACTGCGTGAATAACTGAATAAGTAAGCGAGTGACTGAGTGAATCACTAAATAAGTTGTGTTGGTTGTGCCGATTTGAGAATCTGGTGAGTTTCACTGAGTATATCTTGTCCTTAGAATACCTTAGGTTATGTACTTATATAGTTATGTGCGTGTACTTAGGGGTAAGAAGCAGCCTGACGCGAGAGAGAAACGAACAAAGCAGAGAGAGCGAGTTGAATGCGATGTCCGCTTGATAGGGTTTCTCTTCAGTATGGCTTTAGTAGTCTGCTTTGTCAGATAGAGAGTACTACAAGGGAAGTGCCTTAGAGTTCAGCTCAAGCACCCACTGCAGTCCTGTAGCCAACGAAAGTTGGGGTCAACGGTTGTCGGAGGTCCCGGATTCGAGCCCACGTGGCAACTCGCTACATTTCGACCTAGGCAAATTTTTCGGCAAGATGAGAAGAGGGCTCAGACAGCCCTAACAGCCTCCCCAACGTCTCTGAAGACATGCTCGAAAGGGCCGATTCCAGGGCTCGGGCTGAGTACAAATAGAAAAGAGATCCCGTGTTTCCCATTCCACTTTTCTAAATATTTTTCCTAATACGCTATTAAGTACATAGAAGGCATTTTGAGCTCGTTTTGGAAATTTCAGATTTTCAAGTCCTTTATAATTTCTGAAGGGAGACAGTTACCGCCACAAAAATTTAACATAGTGCGAAGAAGTTCAATGTAAAACAATTCCAAAATGTTCCAGTTGAAAAAAAAAGTTAGGGGGCCCACAGGGAGATACATGTCAAAATTTAACCGCATGGAGCTCGGCAGGCATTAGTATGTCCTCTCCTCTTCCCGTTACCGCAAACTGCTTCTCCATTTTCTCTCTCCGTCCTTCCAACGATTCCTTGTGATACATATCCGTGATCTTTTCCTGCCTGAAAACTGTTGCAGTTTTCCTCCCTCTACCCTTCCGTACTGCCGGTATCGGCTGCTAATACGACTGATAAGCGGGTGGTTACTCCACCTCTTCTTCTTTTTTAATGTCTTACGGACCTCATTTTTTGCTTACGCCCTTTGTAACCAGCTGCGGATTCAGAAGCTGAGCCGCTATAAGCATTCAATGAAATGTCCCCCTCGCCCCTCCACTCCAAATCCTTAATGAGCTACAAGTCAAAAACTGATTTCTGCAATTTCTACAATATTTTCCTTTTTGTCTCTTCTTTTTTTCTTTTTCCGAATTTCTTTCCTTTTTCCCGCTGATTTTGTACAAAAATCTGCCGCCGCTCGAAATCTGCCACCCTGGACATTTGCTTAATGTGCCTATTGGGAAATCCATCGTTGGAACTGATACTACATAATAAAAAAGTTACGTTGGTAGGTATTTAGACTTTTTTTTAAGGGGGGGGGGGAGTCCGGACTCAAATCTTCTCCCCCTGTATCCGCCTCTGCCCTCAGATCTTATGGTTTACCTGCAGACAGCTACAGTCAACAAATTTCAACACTGTGAAGAAGTTCAACGTAAAACAATTATTCTGAAAAGTTCAAGTTGAAAAAAAAAATTAGGGGGCCAACAAGAGGCAAAATTTTGTAGTCCCCCTCCTAATTAGGGTACCAAAATTTTTTATAGCCTAGAACCTATTCCGGGTTTATACAAAAACATCTAGAAAGAACGAACCCCCTAGCTCTTACGGTTCACCCGCCAACCTCGAACAAACACACAGACAATCTTATACTTTTATTATGTAGTAGAGAAGATAAAGAAGAGGATTCATACCCCTGCAGTTTCTGTGTACATCACAGAACATGTGAAATATTCGTCACGCACGTTTTGTGAATTGCCTGACTACGATTCGCAGGAAAAACGGCACCAGGTCGCGCGCAGTACACTCCCATCAGTTTTTCTCAGTTCCTGAAAATTTTTTCTGGCGGATAATGTAACTTTCGATTCCCACCTCCTCTAATTTAATATTAACATTTTCGAAAAATTAGTCGCCCTCGAAAATTTGCCGCTCGAAGCCACAGCATCGTTGGCGTCTAGGGAAATACGGTGTTGCTCTATCTTTTGGTTATTGTTTCGAAGCAAACTATTGTATTCAGTTGCTGCAAAATACTCTGACAGACAATTATTGAATGAAGTGTTCATGTTCAAATAATGTACCCAGTCCCAGGCAAAGGCTAGAAAAAGAAAATAGAACGATATTCAGAAAACTAGGACATGGATTCAAACAGTCTATTTTTTGTACTGGTTTAACATAGCCAGTGGTGAATTTAAGGGAAACGGCCTAGGTGGCAACCTTTCGAATTATTTTTTGGTAAGCAATTACTGTTTTCAAAAGGTCCCAAAAGGCACTTTTTACATGAGGGCCCAGGAAACGTTCGGTCTGTCTCCCCAGAATATTCTAAGCCAGTGTTACGATGGCGCTAATGTCATGAGTGGTTCCCTGCAAACGCTGATTCAAGATAAGTGTGGCCGATATTATACCATATGTACATTGCTACTCTCTGATATCACTGAAATTGGTCATTATTTTGACCACTGCAGGATGATACATAAAGTTTTTAGCACTTTTAAAATTAAAAAGCTATACGATGGAAACTCAACCATTAGACCGCTTGAACAGCGATAGAGTGGCCACTTAGGTGCAGGAGCGTAACTAAGTCATTTTTCGGGGGGGGGGGATATTGAAAAAATCCCAACTTTTTGTAATGAAATTCCCAACTTTTTTGACGCGCTATACATTATACGAACTGGCATCAATTCGAATTTATCAAGTTCCTCATTTTCCCAAAAGAATATAAAATATTGACTTATAAAAAAACTTCAATTTCCCAATTTTAGCGTTCAACAATTATAAATTTCCCAACTTTTACTGTTTCAAAACACCTGGGGGGGAGGCTCCCCCCATCACACCCTAATTACGCCCCTGCTTAGGTGTTTCTGAAATAATCTACAAGAATTATGATTTCATGATAAAAGCTCTGGAACGTGTAGAAGGAAAAAATTTTGGCGGTGACGAAATAGCTCAGTGCTGTGGACTCCTTGCTTGAGACAATGAAGAAGAGAAAATTCAGATTTTCGCTATGCCTAGTTCTAAAAGACTGTTCCGACTACTAGAACCTGCTGATAAAATACTGCAAGCAGGAAGTCAGGACTTGCCACTTCCATTCCAGTTATTAAAAGTGTCATCAGTTGTTTACAAGGTTCAAGAACAAATAAGGTCTTTGAAGAAATTTTAAATGAGATCGATAGCTTATTTGACTCTTCCAAAGATGACGAGGCTCACCTAGACGGGCCCGAACTTTAAACAAAAATTTCAGTGATTATTGTTGTAATGGAATCAGTGGGTTCTGAAGACAATTACAATCAAAGCAATACTCTAAAGACAATTTTCTTTAAGGTAATTGATAAGATATTGACTGAAATGAATTCATCACGTTTTCAAAACAATGAAACGTTGTAGCTGAATCACATACATAAACTTGATTACAGCATAGTTTCAAATATCTGGAAACACTGCAAATCATTATTCCTTCAAAAGAAGAGGCAATTTGCGTGAAAAGTTACTTGGAAACGAACAAGATTTTTGAAAAGCATATAGGTATCCTACTTGAATTTTATAACTTGTGCAACGCATTTACGAACACCTATGAGATGTTCACATCCGTTGCTGTAATGGGATGCAGTTCCGCGGTCTGTGAATCAACCTTTTCCAGTTTGAAACGAACTGAAACTCCACAACGCCAATGCTTGATACATCAAAGGCTTGCAAATTTAACTCTTTTGTCCTTTGAGAAGAAAAAGACAGAAAATTTGAACATAACGAACAACTAATGATTGAATTTAACAGCCAGAAAAAGAGGAGACTTCAGCTTGTTACTATACCTACCACATCTTTTTAGTTATTAGCTTCAAGATCTATCATTTTTAAATTTTGAATTATTCTTTATAAGTAAGTACCTAAAAGAGTAAATCTAGAATAATTAGTTATGTAATATTATTGTTTTTGAATAGTTCTTGCCATTTCATATACATTAAAAACTACACCACTGTTGTGTTCTTACCTTCCTGAATACAGACTTTTCAAACGGGGAGCAAGAGCCAAGAGAAGTCAATATTCAAAGAAGAGTAGAAAATTGTTAATTTACACACTTACTGTGTTGAAAATTTGGAAGTTATATTTATGCGAAGGACTTCTCTTTGTGCAGTTGATAGACGATGGTTATAACCAAATATTCCCGACAGCTACACCCTCGGTACAAAAGTACGAGCTTGCAGCAAGAAATTACTTTTACCCCTTTGCCCCGAGCTTGCCCCCCCCCCTCAAAAAAAAAAGTAGTCACGCTACGGGCCTGAAGCAAACGGATCACAATTAAACGAGCTACAGTGAAACAAAAATTTTTGTGTCATTTTACATTAAGTGCCCCTAACTGATTCAGGATACAAAAACGTGTATTTAATTGCGACATTGCGAGTAAAGGAAGCAAAGATTTGTTGAATGGATCCGAAACAGTGATAACGATCTATCGGAAGCGGTGTTTTATGAGCAACAATATATCGGACTCAAATGGAAAATGCCTGTGAGAGGCTCAAAGAAACATTAGAAAAAGAATTCCATTGGACTTTCGAGGAACCTCCATAATCTATCATCACTATAAAGATTTATCATCAAAAAAGCTGAAGTTCATGAAATTTTGCAATATTTTGCTGTTATATGATGAAAAGAAGTAGGTACTGAGAGAAGTCAAAAGCTGTTGTCAGAAACCTTTCTATCAATAAACCCTCTAACAGCTTCTATTGACATTTCAACATCTGAACATTTCTTATTATTAGATAAGTATACGCAATTCCATCATAAATCGGCGAAACTTTATGAACAGACTTCTTTCATCTGGAAGCGACAACTTATTTTATTCGAGTTTCAAGTGCTGGTGCTTGTACACACATTTTTCAAATTCCACGGTACACAACTAACTGTTGCTTTCTTGCATTGCGCATGCATTCTCTATCACAAGCGTTAGAAGATAAGTATTGAAGAATGGCTGTACTTATACTCTGTGTAATATTAAAGATGCGAAAATAACAATTAACAACAAAAAGAACAAGCGAAACAACTGATAACATGTGATATGTAAAGGAAAAACATATTCTCATCACTGGTTCACTGATAATTTATTGAAAAGCCATTGAAAGACTTTATTGTCACCGCGCACCTTCTAGTTGGCTGAGGCCTTTTCCATCAATTACAATCGCATTGTAATGTCACCCAGAGTCAGAGCAAGAGGCTGTGTCGGTACGAGCTTTACAAGCATGTAGAGCTTTTCTAAAACTCTCTGATCTCATAAGAAAGGCATAACGGCCAAGTTCAGGTTACTCAAAGGATACAACGAGTGCTGGGCTATAAATTATTCACAACTAACAGATAACTACCTACACTGAAGCCCCAAGAGAGAGGTTCAACTCCACGGTCATGTGTAGACTTCTGGCCTTAATATTATTGTTCCCTTTGGCCTTCATCAAAATCGTAGAGGTATATGACAATTAAAATTCATGAATCACATCACCGAATACATAAATTAACACAGAAATTTCAACTGATTTTGCGAACGCTGCAAAATGAACGATAAATTATGTAGGCCTATTCTATACTGTGGACAAACAATTCGGTAGGCTCTCTTTTTTGTAACGTTCAGTAGTGTTACTCTTGTCCAAAAAATTTCAAATCAGATTTCATGACGAAACACGCCGATTAGCCCAACAATATATACACCTTCCGCAAAACACATCAGCGGCCTATACTTAGGGTGTTACCTGGTGAAATGCAACTAAGTACGCATATTCATAAACTCTGAGCTGACACTATAAATCAGCTACAGAATATATTATCCACGCATCGACATGTTCCCATAAGTGGAAAAGACACACACAACTTCGATTTCATTATTTTTACATTAGGTAGAGAAGAAGAGAAAAAACAACACACACACCTTCAATTCAGAATATGGCTTATAGCCCTTCATTTAATTAAACGGAACTTCGACTCACGAGATCACGACACCACAAGATATTGCAAGTAGATAACTGATTTCTTACCGGCTATTCACGTTTAACTCCAACTGGATGAATTCGGGCTGAACTCCTCCTCTGTGCTACAGCGCGTCTTACAGCGATACTTCCAATAAAATCAAAATGCATTCTCCGGCAAGGAAATTTGATGCAGTAGTGAACACAAGCTCGAACACGAATTCAAAATAGAAGTATCATAAACTGTATATCCCAGTCAGTACACAGTACACGAGAACACGATTACAGAAAAAGTTCGGTAACAAAATTACACGCGAGAATTAATCCTTGTAAGAAAACACTAAAGTATTCATTTCAGATACGGAAATTAAATCTTCGCTACGCAATGTTGAAACATGAAAACGGTGGTGAATCATGGAAGACGCCGAAAAAGTTCGATAACAATTACACGCGAGCATTCATTTCAAAGGCCGAAATGAAATCTTCATTACACAATGTTAAAACATGAAAACGGAGGTGAATCATGGAAGATGGAACAAACGCCGGACAAATAACATGACACAGGTTACAGGTTATAACACAGCCAGAACAGTTAGCGGTGAGTCATGTGATCAGTCAGTATATCCTTGTAACGACGAAGTTCACAGGCCACACACCCTCGCCCCTAACCAGAACCGGTATATAGAATTTCACGTCAGTGTTGTTAGGCATGACAAAACAAAATGACAAAATGACAATGGAATTTTCAGTGTTGTTACAACAGAACCTTAAACTATTTTTATCACGACCGTTTCATCAATGACTGAAAAAATTAATAGTGGCAAAAAATTGAAGTTATGACCTGTTTATGACATTTCATCAGTGATTAACACACTATGCAACAATAAATTTGAGATTTTGTAAAGAAACAATGACATGAGAACATGAGAACGTATATATTTTTTTCTTATCTCCTATCTCAAATGTGAATTTTAGTATAATCAAGATGATACACCAGTGGTCAAAGAACAATATAGTCTGTCCCAAATAAGTTTGCGAATTTCGTCAGTGCGTAGGGTGCGTACACACACTGAACAGTATAACGACGTGGTGTCCAGATATTTCGTAATAAGGGTGATAACAGCTATTTCATTAATATTTTTCTTTTTATTCTTCGAAAAAGTGAAATCAATTGAAGTGAAATATTTAAGATGGTTCAATGAGAACAATCGTCGAACGTCAAACTCATACAAAGTAAAATGATAACGTGCGCCTTAAACGGCTTTAGGGTGAATAGTCCCCCTCCTCGCACCCGCCACAACGTAGTCAAATTTGACAGACTATTGGGATGTAAACTTAACATTTAAAGTGTTGGCAGCTCTGTATATTATATTTGAGTAATCAGCTATGATTTACCTTGCGTATAGCAAACTTCATTAAGTCGATTAGAAATTCAGAAATTCACTTTTAACGAAAATAATTTGTCCTAAATTTAACTGCATCATCGCCCAAAATTTGAATTATAATCGGGGCACTGATTCATCTCATTTTCTTCCCTCATCCCCGGGCCATCCAACGGTAGATGGGGGAGAAACGTTCGCCACCCCTGTCTGAAGACACATCAGGTATATTATGACATTATGAGCAATCCACGCATGTCAATGTAAATCTTTTCAACTTCTAGTATTTCCTAATTTGCTTCTAGTCATCTAACCTTAATATAATCGTATTTTCAAATAGACCTAGCGAATATGGACGACGCGTACGAAGACACAGCTGGATCAATTCGCAAGCAGATCACTCGAACCGCAGCCCCGAGACTGCATCCAGATTCTTGAAGATAACACGTAGAAACTTTTCATCCAAGTCTGCTTCATCTTCCAATCTTGGCTTTTATTACAGCACGTACACAACGAACGTCTCATCAAGAAGCCTAGTAGTACTCCGTGGTCTTATTACGAATTTCCATTGTTCTAGAAGCTTAAGGGAAAAAAAGAACTAACGAAAAAATAAATCCGTTTATTAACGAACATATCGAATTTTAATCACTCAATCGTTATTTACTAGTTAACGTATACATTCAAAAAGTAACAAAATACCATAAATGTTGCGGATACGCACACTGAAGCCGATCGCGAACACGAACCGGCCTCAATAACTCAGTCTCCTTCGAAAGTCTCCGCATTCTCTCACTTCACGTACCAATTCTGATAGAAAAATTGCTTCGCGCTACTCTCCTCCATATTGCCAACCGCGTCCGCTCCCAGTTGCGCGAAGCCCGAGTACACCGGAAAGGCCAATTTAATTGGCGACTGCGGACTCGTCTCCGAAGACGCCGTTGCTGGCTGAGTATTCGGATCGGCGGCCGCAGTACCGCCGCGTTCGCCACCCGGACTACTCGCTTCGGTCGCGACCGGAGCGCACGTCGAAGAGACTAGCAACGACTCCGGTACTCGGCGAGTAGTATTTTCCGCCGAATACGATTCGCCCAGCGCTCGGCCAGAGGGCATGTTCGCGGCCAGCCGAGACTCGTCGAGTGACGAGTACGTTTGCTGCGACAGCACCGGGTACGATTCGGTCCGCAGTTCCGGTGCGACATTCGACCTCCACAACGCGTGCGGAGCGGACGCTTCGCAGACGGACGACGAACGCTGCATGAAGTACGGGAAGACGTTCGCGTTGACCGGACCGGCCACCGCCGGATCCGCGGAAAGGATGGCACTTGGATAAGTAGGCGAATAAGCGCGATCGGGCGACACGGATGACGAGTACTGCGAATGGAGAACGTTGGCCTCCGGGTCAGACACCGGTCGTGCGAACATCGGCGGCGACTGAGTGCCCGGAGAGCATACGATCGGCGGAGACTGCGCCCGGAACGAAGGCAAACTAGCCAGAAAATCGGGGGCGGAGGCGATCAGCGAAGACATCTGCGTATCCGAATGCGTCGCGTTCTCGACGCCGCCCGTGTCCTCTCTCGAAAACGTCTCTCTCTGGTACGGAGGTCCAATCGGCGTCGAAATCAACTGGGTGGGAAAAGTAAAATACAAGACATTAATTTCATTTCGACGGGAAGACGTTCACTGTACTCGAACGCACTCGGCATACTCTCTCACCTGCCCCATGTGGGGGAAAATAGGAACGGAATGCTTTACTAACGTAACGTCGGAATGTTTCGGCGGCTCGACAACCTCTTCTGGACTAGCGCGCGTTTTCACCGATTTCGGGTCCCTGTCGATGACAGACCACACGAGTTAACGCTCCGGCCAATTTTACACAGTCCGTGTACCGATTTTGAAAAAAATCACCCTCGGACGAGGGGGCGATTAGACGAGGTTAACGTAAACAGGGAAGAGTGCAGATGAGAGTGATTTTTCGGTACTACACGGTGAACAGTTTAGAGAAATGAAATTCGTTACCTGAATTCGCTGGTTGGTGATTCGGCTGCGGCCAGCGGTGGCACGAATTGCTCATCGAACTGTTCGTCGGCTTTCTGAACTGAAAATAGAGAACATTTTCGAGGCGTTGTATTATTAGTGAGGGGGAAATCCGATAACAATTACAGAAATTGGAGGAAGAGAGTTTATTCTGAAGGCGACAATCTCAACTTTTTATGAGAATGAGATGAGCTTTATGAGCCTAGAACATTCCGAAACCAGCTGATCTTCCTTATAATCTGGGAATATTTGGCTAAGAAAACAATTGGAGTACGCTAATTTTCGGTAGGAAGAGGTGAGGGGTGAAGGAAGGAAATGCATCTGGTCAGTTTTGGCCGTAGGAGGTGACAATAATATGAAATAAATAAATACATGATTGATGAATGTGATGCGGGCAAGAGAAAGGGTATCTCACTTGCAAAAGAACATATTTTTCTAAATGTTTTTCTGTTGATTCATTGATCATTAACTCTTTTCAACTTTTTTTTTAGTCGGGAATTATTTTTAGTATTTTTGAGTAAAACATTAGAAAAATCACTTTTTAGGAAAAAATACTGAAAAACAAGCAGAATTGGTGCAAAATATGCAATAAATGCCAAAATATGCGATATATACGAAATGAAGTACTGCTTATTCACCTCAGAATTCTATGATTCGTGAAGATTTTTTGAAACTTCTGGAATATACGCCACAGACAGAAATATACATTCGCATAAGAACTGCAGCCCTGGTCGTTATAATAGAATTTTCCCATTTTAAATTCTTTGTTATCTCTTCCAAGGCATAATTTGCTGATTTAAAAATTTTTAAATGACCATGATTGAAAATAAAAGACTTTAAATTACTTAAATGACCCTTCTTTCAAAATAAATGACTTTAAATAACTTCTATGACTAAAATGACCGTTAGACACCCTGCCCTAATAACTTTATCTTTCTTCTCACTTAAATCTTAAATTCTACAATCCAATGCAAAAACTGAATTCAGCGACTATGAAAATCTATTCCCCGATACCCGTATCACAATTTTCCTCTCGTTAAATTTCGCCAAATGTTCAAATTTGGATCTAATGGATGTTAAAAATGAATTTAGCAACCCACAAAATCTAATATTCGATATCCGTCCTGCACTGCACTTCATTTTGCCCCCTCCCCTTCCCGCATTTTTCAGCTAAGGGTGGAACTGATGCCAAAATTAAATTGGATTACCTTGAATATCCTAAACTCGATACCCGTACGTCATTTTAGTATTCTTTCAGGATCATAAACATAACAGTCTTTTTCTAAACCTGCGAAACACCAAAAAGCACGAGAGGGGCATAGGGATTAAAAAAAGTCCCCAGTGATGGAAAAAGGTATGGAGGTAAGAAATTTGCTGAATGTAACATTTAGATCCCTTCTTCACTCCGATTACTGTAAAACGAGAAAGAACCCAAAAAACCTTTTTTTGATGAGGCCTGTATTAAATCGTGCTACTTGGAAAAGTTATTTTGACACCCCCCCCCCCATTTAGGTCTTTTCTGGATGGATACAGAAGAAGTACAAGCAAACCAATTCTATGACAGATCCAGCGTAGAACAATTTTTGTCAGAAGACTTTTTTCGTATTTTCCATAGGTTCCGAGATTTTCGAAAGACATTTTTTTCGGCGAGTTCAAATCTATTTAAAAATTGCACAAGGTGGTGACCTTTAGTAGGCTTATAAGGACTACCATATCGATCCATTTTTTCCCCTCGAAAAATCACCTTATTCTGCATTTTTCATTTTTAAAACCTAGTTTCCTCAGACCAAATAGTGCTTTCATACTACCTTATCAATTTTTTAGATTTTTACTGCTTACGCGCTCTGAAGAAATATCTATAAAAATATCTGATTTTGACCATTTATTGCGTGAATTACGAATCCAGTATTAAACTTCGACTGAACTCATTTGTCATCCTAAAAATTGCCACTCGAAGACCAAAAATGGCGAAATTTGGATCCTTCTACTCAAGACTCTAAAAAACTTTTCCATTCGGGTTGAAGACGTTTCAAGGCTCTTCCAAACTTGTTTGGAACTTTTTAAAACGTTTCCACACTTGGTTAGGACTTCTCCAGACTCTTTGAAGTTAGAACTGATAAACACTTTTCTAGACTCCCGAATATTCTCAGTACTCTTTTAGGATTCGCTAAAGACTTGTTGAGATAGGCTTGAGGCCTCAGAGATGAGGAGGAGGTGGACAGAACACGGTAAATTCTCGTGGCCAGACGGCAGAATTACAATGAGAACCTCTTTCTTTAGGTTTCAACTGAAACATTTTATTTTTTAGGACATTTTTGCTGCCTCCCCCTCCCTACAAAACATCGTCAGCAGCAACTCTGATAACACGTTGGTAATACCTTTTGTACATGGTTCCGGAATGTTCGTCTACTCGTGTTTTAGATTTTCGCTGTAGTGCTATACAGCTCCTCTGACTCCTCTCTTCAAAGAAGAAAAAGTTTTCAATACACACGGACAGACTAACCTGTAGAATGATAGCGTTCCAATTCGTCGCGCAATTTCGGCATAAATTTGTCCACCCTTTCCCAAGTCGAAATCCAGAACTGGTTTTCTTCTCTGACGTTGGAAAATGACAATACCGGACTTTTCATGACCAGAATCATATTTTTAACGCTTTCTTGAATCGCTTCATTCTAAATTAAAACGATACATTTTATTTGAAAACTTGCGCATATAAAAGATACGAGTGGTAGTGTCATTCCTCCACAAACACTGTGAAATAAGTTGAAGTTCGAAACGTTGCTTGCCCACCAAGCCAGACGGAACTATCGTACATCCATTCCGACTGGTCTTGGAACGGACCTGAAACTTAAAATCGCCCTTCAGCTCCACGTTTCTAGTCATTCTTGCAAATATAGTAGCTTCTACATCAACCAACGATCCAAGAGCCTGTCACGTGTGAGATTGTGTTCTGAACAATACCTTAAATCTCATACACATCACACGTGTTCATAATTCACACATTCCCAAATTAGAAACCAAAAAGTGGCGGAAAATGTTAAAAATCGACAGATATCAATCAAATCAGTACATACCAATAAATCACTACTTTCGTCCAATCTCATGTAGCAGTGCATCAACTCTAATATTCTGAGCCACAACTCGGTGAATCTTTTTAACGACTGTTGCTTAGGATCACTTCGTAACTGCTGTTCCTTCGCGACGCCTTCTACTGACCGGTCCTTAGTGGCACTCTCCGACGACTGGTTCGCAGCATTCTCTAATGGCTGCTCCTCAGGCCTCAAAGTAGACAAATGCGACAGATGATGCAGGAACACCTGTAACAAAACCCGTTTTCATCTGGAACGCCGATCACAGTCATCCTAGTCGTCTCGAATTGAACCAATACTCGAATATTTTACCTTTGATAACAGAGTGGCCGCCCTCATTCTCGTCTCCTCAACACCGGCGCTATCTTTCCCTTGGAACGGTTCCGCCAATTCCTCCAACAGCGGAAACAGCACGTCGTTGAAGCACGACTCCCACTCGTTCGCTTTCAACTTGCGTAATTCGAGCATCAGCAACGACCTTTGTAGGTAAGTGACCGCGCTCATTCTCACCTGCAACCAGTCGAAGAGATAATGTTAGCCGACGAACAGCATTCCGGTATCTGCGGTCAAACAGGAATCGTTCAGCCCTACCGATTTTCTCGGATCACAGCACAACCTAGCGATACCCTGCAACAACGGGCACCAACCGTATGGCCATAGCGAGCTCGCTTGTTGGTTTTCTTTGGTCCAGCCATTGTGTATGTCGGCGGTTTTAGTGTACAGCGTATGCATCAAATCCAGCAGCTAGAATCGAGCCATTTAAACGTCACATTAATTGAAAAGACAATAGTCGGAGAGAGCAAAATGAGATCATCTGATAACGTACTTGTAACGGGACTTGAAAATAGCTATCCGGGTACTCCTCGGGATCACTTTCGTCCGCGTCGTACGCGCTGTTCTGATTTTTCTGACTAGTGTATTTACCGCCGCCCTTCTTCCACGTGGACGTTTTATTTTTGGCGCGATTCTTTCCGGCCGAACTAGCCGTTTTCTTCTTGTCGGTCTTCCTTTCGCCTGCTCAAAAACCAGGACGTACCGATCACCGGCTATTTCGATTTCGAATGTTTCTGACTAATTGAGAAGGTGGTACAAGGTTGAACGCCGCTAACTCGCCTTACCTGGGTACAGGGTCGCCTCGACGAACGTTCTCATCGTGTGAACACAGTTTCTGAAATTGAACGGAGTAATGTGGGCGACGTCACGCACCAAAAAAGCCAGACTTTCGCAGCACTTGACCAGCGAAAATGGATCGTGAGGCAGCAAATCGTGGCACGAGTAAAATAATCTCGTGTCTCTGTCATCACAGTCGTTCTATAAAGCAAACGAAACGAATTAGTTTTAATATGATAAAAACCTTAGGCAAGGAAGAGTGCCGAGATAGCTGTTTTAAGATAGCTGTAATTTAAAATGTTTGCGACTCATTTTTGTCATGCTGCTGAAAAAGCAAAATGCATTGATAGAAGGGTTCGTGAATTCATGCAGCTCGAGAATAGAATCTGAAGTCTGTTCATGATTATCGGTGGTTAATGTTTTTCGATATTCTACACTTACGAGGGAAAGGTAACTATTGTACGACGATGGTGAGGTTGATAACGACAGCTGATTTAGACAGGAGTCCGAACCGGGTGAGGATTGTTTTTCGATGTCCAACCCGCTGTCTTCAGAAACGCCTTCGGCAACCGTGTCTTCGGAAGATCTACCGTCTGTAAAGTAGAAATGTGTATTAGATTACCTGTGGGTGGCAACAAAACCTAATACCAACAATGGAGCGCACGATTTCAATCTCTTCTCAATTCTTTATCCGTATTAAGCCCAGGAAAATTAGAATTTGAGACGGATACAGGGTGTCTCAAAGAGTACATGACCCTTCTATCGGGTAAGTAGGCCACTCATCTTGATAAAACGTGTAGATATGTGCTTACTTCCATTTGAAGGTGCCAAGATATGGACATTTGAAGAAATGTTGTAAATCATTAATGAGAGAATTCTTTCTCAGAATTGTCAACAGATAGACAGGTGGAACTTTTTGCTAATAAGTGACATTTACGTCAACTACAGGGGAAAACAAGAACCCATTTTCTTCCAGTCATGGGTATACTTGAGCGAAAACCGTAACACTCCCCGCGACTACAGTCTGCAGTCGTGTTGCTGTTGCGCGACTGCAGTCTGCAGCCGTGGTTGAGCGAAAACCATTCAACGCCCCCCGACACGCTCGAAAACCGTAACGCTACCCCCGACACGAATTCAGTGGTGGATATTTCCATTTTCTTCCAGCTATGTGTTCATTGATATTGATCTTGCTGCGCCCTGCGCCGAGTACAGACTGCAGCCATGTTGTTTTCTTTTAGCCACGTGCTCATTGATCTTAATCTTTGATGTTTTCATCCAGCTATGGGTATATTTGATTTCAGTTTTTCAGACGTACCATTAGAGGCAACAAGAGTGTCTTCACTGCTACGAGATGGTTTTGGTAACGGAGCACCAGCGCCGACAACCTCGAACAACGTAAATATCACTGCCCAATCCGTTTCCGAATGGATGTTCGCAGCTCCTGTTTTCACCAACTCGTACAAGCCGTATGAAATTTGTCTGCTCACCAAATGCAGCGTACTCCATTTCAGTAGCAGCAACATTCGCAAAGACTGCAACACCTACATAATTGAACGAGAGTGATTACGAATTGGCGATGATTTCGATCGCGACTGTTATTGATGCTACTGGACAAAACATTTAACTAACTGCTGAGCTGATTTCGTCTCGACGCATCAGTCTTATAGCCAGCCTCAATAAGCCAATGACGCAGCGTTCGATCAAAAATTGTTGTTCTGATGTAGCAGCCACCATGAGTAGAGTGTGTAAGTGATTGTGGACCATCGGCCATAGCGAGCTGATGCGATCTCTGTAACATAAGATTTAATAAAATATCTCACCGGTACATCGTATATGTACATATTCACACTTCTAATTCGATAGAAAACTAGAATTAAATTTCATAGCGACCACAGAGAACATGCATAAGCTGTCTATACCGAGTTCCAGGAATCTCTTCCTCAGCCTTTCAGAATTCATGTTTTCGTTTGAATCGATTGGAACTGACTAACTGACAGACTCAACAGTTCATTTGCTGGACGATGACATTCGCGAAGTAGAGATGAAAATGCTCTCCTGTGGTTGCAGACTTGTCTGCAAGATGATGCACTAGCAGAGCGTAGTGCTCGTAGGCTGGTACAAGGGACGTGATGCTCGCAAGGGAATACAGGCTGATGAAAGGAGTGTGCTACTCTCAGGCAAATGAAATGTTGAGTCAGTTGGTCAGTCGGTCAGTAATTTTATTATTATTTTTCATAATACTCTTTTTCTCAAGCTCCAAAGTAACGTTTTTTTCCATTGTGTGCCAAATAAAGACATGAAAATATATTTCCACGTAGATTATAATTACTTTTTATACTACTTGATCAAAAAGGCAATGTTTACATTGGTGTTTTACGGACGACAAGAAGCGCCTATCATTCATGCATCGAGTGCTAATAAAACCTGCACGTAAAGTAAACGTCCCTCAATGTAAAGCGTTTTTACATGAAAAAATTGCTGGCCAGTAATTTCGTATCGGGGAATCAACCCCGCGTCCATTGAAACATTTGACTGGAATGTAGCGATCGTCTTCAACCACTCGACTATGGAGCGAATTACAAAATAGCGACTTAAGAACGCATTTCAATATTCACGACATAGTACAGCTATTACCATTCGTTGTTAATCGTTGTTACGTTTTGGCTGGCCACTACCTGTGTATGCTGTTTGTGCACGTGAACAAACTGAAGACAAGAATGTGATACTGTACTTTGTAGTAATTAACTGAGCGAATTGAATTTTTGAATTAATTACGCCCACAAAAATCACCTGTCTATAATTTAAATAAATAAATAGATTAAAGAAAAAAGACAGACCATATCAGCAAAAAACATTGCCGCTTCTGATCAAGTAGTATAAAAAATATCTTCCACAACAAGAGCCAAAAGTGACTCTTGATGTCTAATATACTAGCTTGTTACTCCTTTTTGTTCCTCCTCAAATGTAACGTTTTCCTATTTGTGTTATAACCATGGCTGGAATGTGCCAAAGTAAAGACAAGAAAATGTCAAATTTCCATGGAAATGATTATTCAATCCTTCTCAAATGTAACGTGTAACGCGTAAAACGTTACGCGTAAAACGTTACGCAAAAAAAGTTTGTGTGACAAAGTAAAGACATGAGAATGTCAAAATCAAAAAGTGCTTTCTCGATGCACTTTAGTAACTCAAAATAGTTATAAACGCTCATTAAGACACATTAATGTAGTGTTAAGGTTTCTTAAAACCCGTTAAGACTCTTCAAAATTGAGTTGAGATTCATGAGGATCCATCAAGATTTGTTAGGCATCCACATGACTAGATTATCAGGCTTCTTTCAAATTGTATTGAGATACTTCAGGGCGGTATTAAAACTCTTAAAGACTGAGTTAAGACCCCTTAAGCTTCTGATGACAGAGTTAAGGTTTATTAACATCGAGTTGAAACTCGGTGAAACTTTTTAAAACTTTCCAAAAGTTGTTAAGATTTCTTTCGAGGAGTGAAAACTCATTACGACTCCTTCAGATTAGATTAGAACTTGTTAAGACTACGTAAAACTTCATCGAAACATATCAAATACTCTTTATGATTGGATTAATACCCCATAAAAATGTGCTAAGAATCTTAAGGACGATGTTAAGACTTGCCAAGACACCTTCACGGGCGGTAATAATGTACGAGTATCAAAACTCGTTAAAACTTCTCAAGACTGAATTAAAGCAGGTAGATTCCATAAATCTGTGTTAAGACTTGTCAATACTGCGTCAAGGCTCCTTAAGATGCGTCTGATCCCTCGGATTGTATCAAGTCCCTCGTAAGACCCTCAATACTATAACAAGACTCATCTAGACTTCTTTCTGATTAGGATAAGACTATGTAAGATGGAGTGGAGACTCGTCGAAACTTCTCAAAGTTTGATTTTTTCTTTTTCACCTCTCAAGCTCTTCCGTTTCAAACGGCTTACCTACGGCCTAGTCTGGACGCACTCAATCTGTAAAATACTGAAAGAGCTTACCTGTTCTGAATGACTACTTTTAGCAACAACTCCAAAAAGAATATAGCTTTATCTTCATCCTGTTTGGTATTCACAACGATGACATTATCGGTGTTATAGCATTCCCGTATCAGGACCTGTGACAAATTAAGCAGGTACGAGTTTGAAAATAATTCGTCAGAAATTGCTTCGCTATACAAGGGTAAATGTTCGGAAATTGAGGAAGTAAAATACCTTTAGTAGTTCGTGAAGTGATTCCAATCTCAGAAATTTGGACTCCAAGATTAAATTTTCCAAATGGCAATCTGTAATACATGTTTTCGCCACTTCGATGCATTCCTGCTCCTCGGTATTATTGATTCGCTGCGAAGATGCGTCTACAAGAACATAATCATATCACAAATCTTCGGCAATGCAACAGAGTTCGGAGTTCGGGTGCCTCTAACAGATTTTGTTGTTCGTCAAAACCCAAGTGGTTTTTTGTTTTGCTTGTGGACTAAACTTACTTCCAATTGCCATGGCCTCTTTTTTTTTTTCTTTTTCTTTTCTTTTTTTTAAATAAAAGCGAAGTCACAATACTAATCTTTCTTCCGCGCACGGTTTTTGAGAATAAATAACAAATTAAAGCCTCTTCAAGACTTGAAGACGTTCCTAGACTTTTCAAACACCTCGTTCGACTTGTTCAAGACTCTCCATGACTTAAACGAGGATTGGACCGGTTTTCATAAATCCGTAAGTTTCAAGAAATCTCAGTCAATGCTAGAATAATCTAAAAAGTTCGAACGGACCTTGAAGATAGTCTCAAACCGTCAAGTTTTGAAGTGACTTGAATATGTTTAAAACAGTCTAAAATATGTTTAAGAGAGTCATGAAGAGTCCTTGTTGAGAGAAACATCAAAGAGTCTCATACTCGCCTAAAGGAGTCTTGAAGAGTCTTTCACTCGCCCCGAGGAATCCTAAAGAGTTTCATGTTTGCCATGAGGAAGAGTCTCATACTCATCCGAAGGAGTCTTAAACAGTATTAGGTCTTAAAGATTCTTCAACTTGTTTAAAAATTTAGTGTTCATGTTGGAGTTTGAGTGAACTTGGTAGATTCGGTATGTAGAGTGTGCCAATTAACAATTTCTTTCTTCTGTAGTTCAGAGTGCTTTCGGCTATTATGCCATCTTCAGTGGAGTACAGAAGGAAGAAATTGTGAATTGGCACACCCTACATATAGAATCGTTTAAAAGTCTTAAACTGACACGAAACAATTTCAAATGTCTTTAGCGAATCTGAACGGTCTTAATGAGAGTTAAAGAGTCTTGATGAGGCCTGAAAGACTTTTATAAAGCTTTAATCAGATGTGAAACAGTTCTACGCGAGTCTAGAAGAGTGAGAGTAATGCTGGATTTACACCAAAGTTATAAGCACGCTATTAACAAATACGCTACATTTAAAATGTTAAGGCATAACTTGTTAATAGTATGTTTATAACTTTGGTGTAAATCCAGCATGAGTCTTCAACATACCACAACGAATTTGAAAAGATCAAGTCTGCAAGAGTTTTGAAGAAGTCTTGAAGAGTTTTAAAGATCTTCAATCGAGTCTCAATGAGCCACAAATAATATTCAAATCTAAGAACATTCAATTATCAACGCGTGTGTCTTCTACAAAAAAGCAAACAGACCATCAACATACCAGTAGCCAGCGTGATGTACGAATACAGCGAGCTCAGCAAGCCGGACTCCATCGTTTTCTGACTCGAATCGTCTTCGCGTATTAGCGATACTTTTCCACTCAATTCTAAAAAATCTTCACCCTGAAAGTACGCATCATCAATTTCAAAAATCTACACCTCTCTCACACGGACACCACGCACTAGCAAGGCGTTTTTGACAAACGTACTTCGACCAGAATCTTTGGAAGCAGCTTGCACCGGAATAACTGAAAAATGCAGTCGAACACGGGACGCCATCCTTCGCGCAAAATATCTCCGTGCCGGTGAACTAAATTGAACACAGTTCTAGCCGCCAGCCTTGCTTTTGCATTCATTCCGAAAGACACCGTGAATGATTCCGGATTCTACGAACAAGAAAACTGAAGCTACAATCTGCTCGGGTAATTCAAAATATTCCTCAACGGATAACGAATTTTCCAATTATAAGGATCAATTCCAAAGGTCGATTTTACCTCTACCGGATTCAGGAGCATAGTGAACTTGCACAAGGACAAAGTCAAGTTGTCGAATTCGTTGCTCATACCGTAATGTGCGGAAATCGTGGCGCATTTTCTGCAAACAAAAATACGTTATTCGTTTCGTTCTGATTTGCGACATCAAGTTCGCATTCACTAGCAACCGACAAACGTACACACCTGAATCCTTGGACCGATTTATAAGAAATGGCTGAGTCTGTAGATTTGTCGAACACATAACTCAGCGCGGTGACCACCGGACCCCAACAGAGCGTGAACAATTCGTGATCGTATGCTCCATCTTTGGCCCGAATGTAAACACCGTCCTTAGTTGCGCCTCTTCTCAACAGCACCTCCCACAAGTAATTTTCACGAACCAGTCCAGTGTGCTCGGCTGGCATCACTATTTCTTCGTTTCTGCAAAAGTAAACGTGAAAATCAAATCGACTGCTCTCCGTACGAACCGAACATCATCGCCTATTTCAGAAAACTAAGCACATCGAACACTCGAGTTTAACGATCACTAACTTGATGGCGTGATAAATCGCCTCCAGAAGATCTTGATCGAAATCTCGCCCATCGTCCGTGCCTTTCAAATTCTTCTTGAAGTCCTCCAGCGTCATCGGTGTATGCTGTCTTCGTACAACTTGGTTGTGTTGATCGACATTCAGCAGAATAATGGCGTAGGCCAGCACAAAGGCCGCATCTGATTTCGAAAATGGTTCATTATTCGAAATCTGAAAACCGAAATTGAATCATCGATTAATTTTCAAACCAGGTCAATCGACTGAAACCATGCGATAGAGCATACTCGCGTTTCGAACTCACATGCCAGTGATCAGCAAATTTTTGCATGATTTCCGATATCAAAGGCGACTCTCCTGGTAGTCGGAAAGCTTCTAAATACAAACGTAGGGCTTCGTCTATTCGCATGTCAGTGAAATCGAACGACCTGCAATAAGAAAACTAATGTTAAGTTAGATCAGTCTCATTTAGATTACCGTTTGTTATTTCTAATCTCTGCGGAGAAGGAACTGGAGCCTGAGATGAATTGTAGGACATTCTAACAGTGCTCGGAGACTAATTTACACGTACTACGTGTCAATAAACACCCCAGTTTTAATCAAAAGATGACAAAATCAGGTACTTGAGCTGCTCTGCAGTGATTAAGTCTGCATTAGTCGCAAAAAGCTTCAAACAGTCTTGAATAGTCTTCGCGAGTTTCAAACGAATTTTTAAGCACCTTCAGCAACCTTAAACAAGTCTTAAGATGTTTTAAACAAACGTGAATGAATATTTGAGAGTCTTGTTCAAGTCTAGAAGTCATAAAAGGTTTTAACCTAGTCCTAAATAGTCAAAAAATTCTGAACAAGAGCCTTAGTCTCAAACTATAAGAATATTGAAGAATCTCAGCCAGTATTGAAGGTTCTCATACGAACACAACAAAAATAAATTCAATTACTTGACAAACTGTTCCAGTATCTGCAAGTTCGACCGATGACTGATGTACTCGCCGATTTGCTTCTTATCCAAATGTGGATTCTCTCTCAAAAACTTAGCCACCTCTAACGGTTCCAAAGGTGTTGACAGCAATCCCTGTTCCTGCAGAAACTGTATTCCCTTTTTCGGATTCGCGTTGAAATGCACGGTTCCAGCAGTGAGCAAATCTTTCTTTCTCTTTATGATCATCAATTGCTCGTGACTAGGAATGCTGAGGCTCGCCTCTTGCTTTTCATCGACGACCGTACTGGAATGGTCCTCTTCCTTAGATACTATTGCACAAGCTACAGAATTAGCCGCGATCCCCGAAGAAGAATCTACCGCATTTTGAATAAATTATAAATACAGGTTACAGAAGATGAAGAAAATTATATTTTCTTATGTAATCAAGCTCACGCACCTGCAGTCTGCTCATGCATAACTGTATCACTTGTTATACAACTGTGGCAATGTTTCTCGATCGAATCAACGATCGTTAATAAAGCATCCAACGATAAAAGGTGTGTTCTATAGATTTCTGCTACTGGATACACGTTCTATCGAAAAACCGTACAAAATCATTAGTCAATCGGTAGATTATAGTAAGATTTCGAGTGAACTCAATCATGCAACACTACGAGCCACTGATACCAGTGGCGTTAAAAATGGGACTGGACTTAAGACGACCTCCTCTCAAATTCTTCACATCGCCAACAGTTGATATCAAAAAAAAATTTGCGACGCCACGTCCCTGACTCTTGAGGTCTAGTCGTATGTCATTATGCTTTTTGAAATATATCTTCAAACAGCCGGTTGTAGGAGACTAAGCCTTGGACGAAGTTCGATAGACGATTGTACAACTAGGCCTGAGTATCTCTGAACTCTGTAACTGTATTAGTACGAAGTTTCCTTTTTATTTGGACGTCCATTCGTTCAACTGTAATACATTTTACACGAGATACGTTGTGCAGATCTACTGTATGAATTTTTACAGATAAAAGCCCTTTAACAAAATTCAAGGAGCAAGTGGCCTCTTCCCTTCCCCTGTCCTTCTTTCAGATATTGTACTACACGTGTCAACAACCGCTAGGCGTTTAGATCACTTGTATTACAGGTCACGCGGTGATAATGGCACATGCTTATTGATTTTTCGTAACAAACTCACCTTGGACAGCAGTTTAGTTATCTCCTCGTATAAATTTGAGCAATACAAGTCGCAATCGTAATTTATGAACAACTCTGTAGATAATCCAGGAATTTTCCACAATCGTACCAGACATTCTGAAAAGATTAAGAATGAGATTGAATCTTGACCGACGTAAATAATATGTTGTAGTACGTCAAACTTGATGATCAAGACTAACTTAGAGCAAATTCTTTCTTTTCGTAGGACACTTTCGCGGTTTCTGTGGCGATGATTTCGCTCAGGCGGGATAGAAAGCTCTCCATCTGAAACTTCAAGTGACATCTCATCGATTTGAACAGCAGAAACGAAACGTTCAACGTGGCCACGAAAATCTGCGGTTTCTCCATATTCATCAACTAGAACGATTAGAAAAACGATTAATAATACGACGAGCAAGTAAATACTAGCTGATAACGAAACTTACAAAAGCAGATCCAAAAAAAGTGGAAACTTTCTAAAATTAAAAATTAAAAAGACTCTCATCTAAACAAAAATGTATTGGTGCAAATGGATACTCGAGCCTAAACTTCTTGTTTCAGTAATATTATCAGAATTTCCCCACTCCAACAATTTATAATAGCGTTTCCTTCTTCCTCTGCAAAAACAAAATAAAACGATCACATACGGCGAGTAAATTTCGACACAAGGTATCCTTAACAATGGTCAACAACATCGGGTGTCTGGATATAGCATCGGCCCCTACTTCCAGAGCAATGGTAATCAACGATAAACCGATACGTTTCATTTCCTCTTTCATAACATCGTTACTCTGTTCATCGTGAGGATTGCAGATGACGGTGAGAAAACGAAACAACTCTTGAACGCAAATACTATTATGCGGTTCCAACGGAATGTATTCTGCAAGCAACCAATCTGTAAGTAATACATCAACCAAACATATGTTCAGTCTAACAACATAAATGCTCCCGGTGAGCAGATTCAAAGTGGCAATCGAAATGAAGCACTAGGAAACGTTACTAAGCGTTTCTGCAATCAGAGAAGTCAATTCAATTCAGTTCAATTTGTGATGGACAAATGAAGTCTGGCATAGCTTCCCTTTGCTTATTAGTTCCGAATCTATTTTTCAAACGACTCGGGAAGTTGTTGTATTGCAGCTGTGAAGCTGAAATTCGTGCATTTACTTGGTATTGTGGAAACTGTGCATGAAAAGAGTTATCGAAGTTCCCCAGGGATGTGACTATGTTTGTAAAAGGTAAAAAGTAACTAGAGCTCTGAGTACAGAGCTGGTCAATTTAAGAGACTTACTAGTTTGGAGATCAAACCGAGGGAAACACATAGTTCTAAACAGGGCCGATTTAGGTAAACTGAGCCGCAAATCATTAATCACTCCCTCCCCCAAAACAGAAGCTTTTCAAGTTTTATTCATTCTCTTCCCATCTTTCGATCTTCTTTCTTCATCACAGTGTCCATTTCGGAGTGTGACTGAACTTGGTAATATTCCATTTGTAGGGTGTGCCAATTCACTTTTTCTTCTTTTGTAGTCCAGAGCGCTTTCGGCTGTTATGCCATCATCAGTGGAGAACCCTAAATGAGACTTGTCTCTTGTGGTCCTACAGTCATAGTCGAGAGTAGTACCGTATGGTGAACCTGTTTAGTTGTGTGCTCCTCCTACTGGTTGTCTGTGATTATGCAGTCTGTCCAATCAGTGACTGTTATTAATTGTGTACTCCAATTGATTGTCTGTGACTGTGCAGACTGCCCAGTCCGTAGGTGTTATGTTATTAGTTGGAATAAGTTCTCACTTTGGAAGTTAGTTGTTGTGTTTATTAGGGTATTTTCTTTTGTTTTTGCCTTTATTATTTGTAGTTGTTGATTTTTTTTTTCTTTTGTTGTTTTCTACGTGTATGATTTTGTACTTTTCTGCCAATTTGTCAGCGTTATGTCCCTGGTCATTGCAGTGTTTTCCAAATAGTGATTTGTCATCATTTAGCTTCTGTGATTTTTCATATTCTTTGATTGTGGTTGTGAATTTTCTGTCTGGCATAACAGCCGAAAGCGCTCTGGACTACAGAAGAAGAAAAAGTGAATTGGCACACCCAACAAATGGAATATTTCTTCACCTCGTTCACTCGGGCGTGCGTTTCAAGCTGATCACCTAGAGACATAAGATTAGGGCCGTCATTGTCCATCATTGTGATCTTCTTTCAAATATGATCTTGATACTGTACGCTACAAATACAGAAACATTTTTTCTAGCATACATTACTGAATAATTACCTTCGGAATTGACATCATCAGAGGTAAACCTTACACCTTGCGAATTAACGTACTGCTTACTGTTGCTAGCTTCTTCAATCGGGCTGGTAGCCTGTAATGGACTAGAATTGACAGACAGCGATTTCTCCTTGCTTGAAGTTTCAACGACAGTTTTATCAGCGGAAGAAACGTCAGGATGAAAATTAGTATCATCTGCAAGTGAATATACTTTGTTAAAGCTAATTATAACTTAAAAGATAATTTGTTTTCTTTGCGTGAACAAAGAAATGGCTATGGATAAGAAGAACCCAAATTGACGACCCAATTATACAGCGTTTATTAACCTGCAGTTGAAACCTCCTGATCCACAGCTTCTTCATGATTATTGATCGGTGGATCTGCATTGTTTTCTTGAAGTACATTCGCAAAATAAGGGTAATCCTATTTAAGGAGAACAGATCAAGGTTTATAAGGGTACATTAAAAATTACACAAACCGGAATTCAAAGATACGAAACTCACAACTGTTTCTTGATTGCTTCCTTGGATTTCATTTTCGCCGTCGCCAGCTTGATGCTGCGATTCAGTGTCATTAAGTAAAGGGGAATCTTCAGTTTGACCTAACGGTTCAAATTTCACATAAAAGTTTGCTTCAACCGATAACTATTCTACTTCACGTTGATTCGGATATTAAGAATTTGTACCTGTGACAAGGTTAGGGTCACTAGTATCGCATTCATGAGCAGTCTGCGTTTCATGATTTGGTACAGTTGGTCTCGAACCGACTGGTTGCTCTTTATTTGGTAACCCCACGCTTCCATCTTGGTCTAAAAAATCGGCAAACAGAATATTTGAGTCAGTCAAGTTGACGGTTTAATCGTATCAAATACATAAAACTGTTTGGGCAAGCAGCTGTATTACGGGCTCATTGTTTCTTTATTGCGAAGGTATGGGCTCTCAAAATGTGGTATGGAGAAACTGACCCTGAAAGAGTACTTGTGAATGATATAAACTTATTATACACACTAAACGGAATGAAAAAGATCCCTCTGACCTACGTCCTATTTTTAGTACAGATGACTCCAGAATAATAATTTTTCAAAACTATCGAAACATACAGCCACGTTACTGTGAAAACATGATTGTTATTGGCACCAAAAGTGGTGCATACTCGTTACTATAGTTCTATGATAGAATGGGCTCTGAACAGTTCATGAAAAATCAATCTCTCTTTACTAGATTAGCAATCACGGATGGCGTACCTGCCTATTGCGCGGAACTGTCTACTAGTCCAAGATCCAGTCAGACAGAGAAAGCCATTCCGACCAAAAGAGAGCTTGAGGGATAAAGAAACAAAAGAGTAGACAATCCCAACAACTAGATAGATACGCAGACAAGACAAAAAAGTTGCTAGGCAGGTAGTCGACCAGTCAGGCAGACGGATAGACAGAGCGAAAGGAAAACCAGTAGACAGACAAACACAAACAGAGTCGGTTAGAAAACAGAATGAAGCAGTCAAATAAACTGACAATCTGAGAGTCACTCAGATAGATAAGAATAAAGCAAGTGCCGCCGTAGGGGCTGGGTCGTGAAGCTTAGTTTTTTATTAAGAAATCCAAAAACAAGAGAGGAGGAAGAACCACCAGATTCAACCATTCAGTAATCAAGGCGAATACAGTAAACTCCTTTCAGACTTCTGTCCATCAATAAGTCACAGGAGTACACAAGATGTCTTACAAAGTTGTACTATGAACCTTCCAAACGATTTTCTTTCTTTATGTCAAATTTGTGTGAACCTTCACCAGGACTAGGTTTACTCATCACGGTGTGAACAATACTTCATAAAACAAAGTTTTCAAAACGAACTAGACTCCGTCACACGAGTTCTCATACATGATCAAAAAGTCATATGGCACTTACTTCCTTTTGACACGGAGACTGAATTTTTAGAACCGGTAACTTTTGACATACTAGACTTCTTCTTCTGATTCACGTCATTTGATCTCGATCGTATCCGCATCTTCTAAACAGAACCACAAACACATATTAAAAATTTAATCAGTTAATCTTTTGCAATAACGACCTGCAACCTAATGATCGTTTTTTTTACTATCAAGAGGAGATGTACAGTATGAGGTTCTTTTTTTTTTTGGCAACGTTTATCTGAGTAACTACCATATTTTTTTCTAATTTGATGACCTGTATGGGTCAACGGAGGAATCCCATCGCGCAGGATGGAGATCACTGAGTATATAAGCATAATCTACGGATGCGAACCGAAAAATTCTAGTTTTTGTTGATACAAAGCAAAAAGGATCGACTCCAATTCAATAAGAGAAATTCTCAGTTCCGAAATTTCAAAAGTCGAGTCCCAGTTCACACCAGGGGTACAATCCAAACTGCACAATTCATCTAGAATTTTCAGTATTTTCACAGCTCCAAGCTATGCGACAATTATTATAAATCACCATGAATATTTTACGTACTTTATTATGATCCAAATTCTTATCCACCGAGGTCTGAATAAAATCAGGTAATCGTCGAAACAAAAGCTCCACTATGCGTTTCAAGCAATGCTCAGCATTACGCCGAAGTTTTTCTACGAATTCAAAACAAACAAATGAAAATGAACATGAAACGAGAATTTCCAATCACACATTGCGCATTTTGATTACATGCTACGTACCATCAAAATGGGTTTCGAAGCATATCTTGAAACACCGCAACATAATATTACAAACACTATCATTCGTTAATTGGCGACCTAATGGTGACATAACCAGGGTCCGTGAAACCTATAAAACGAAATTTGTTAATTAGAAACTTTTTAGATGGGTAATGAGGCCCAATACCATTCGTAACATGTAACTAATACCCTAATTTTGGCTTATTCCTATAAAGATTTTCAATTTTTGGGGCTGAGAAACTGGTGTATCTTTGACCACAATTATACACGATTCGTAATAACTGACTCTACGTGAGTCGCTATGATCGATAACTTGAAAATACAATCATGAACTTACTTCAACGATTTCCATTAGTATGTCAGTAGCGAAAGAATGAGAATTAGCCAATGTATTTGCAATATTTTCAATCACGGGCAGTAAATATTTATCAGAAATTCCACCTGAAATGATTTATAATTCATTTGAATGAAATCTTAAATTCCATCACTAGCAGCGAAATCGTCTTACGAAGCTAAACACTTATCATAGAACTTGCATCAGCTTTAGCCTTGCACATGAATATCTCGTGATTTGGCTATTACGGAAAAACTTCCACGTGTCCAAAATCTCGATAGGATGGGATATTATACTCAGGTTCCAACTCACCAATCAAACCGTAGGAAATGAACTTATCGACAGAATTCAATGCTAAAATTGTCACTGCGATCGTCGTCTCATTCGATTTGATAACCTCCAAAAATGGGCCTAAATACAGACACAATTATGAAATATACATGGTAAACAAGACGAATTGGATTTACTAGAAACGAATTCGGTAGTTTTGCGAACCAGTATTCAACACGAACCTAAAAATGTGATCGGTTCTATTTCCTTGAGATCTGAAATCTGGCTCAGTATGTTCTCCAGCTCGCTGAGATTTTTCAGCAACGGGTTATTTTCATCCTCCTAAAGGCGAAGAAATCGTTTCATCAGTACACGAAAATAACAAACCGCGAGTTAATAGTGAAGAATTTCCACAGTTACCTGATATGTTCTTCGAGACCAATAAGCTTTGCGCATGGAGCTCATCAGGGCAGATACTTCACCCTGGACCACATCGATCCCATTGTCGGGATAATCCACAGTCATCGCGACTAGATTTGAGCTTTTTAGGTACAAACTGATGATAACGATCTATACCTGTAGTCATATTACAATTCGAATGATATAATAACAATCGCAACAACCACTAACGGCAGCCAATGGAAAATTTCACGAATATTCGCCAGTAAAAAATTAAGGAACAATGATGTCATCGCAATCACACGGGGAAATGGCTACAACGTTCACACGAGTCATACTAAAAACAACGAAAACTTGAAGAAAACTCACATTCGTAGATGGAAAGTGTATGGAAGCAGAGTTGAACTAGGGCGAAGATCCATTCGTGAATATCAACGCCACCATTTCATGGAATTGGGTTCGAGTGGTGATACGAAGAATATCCAGAATTATTTTCACATAATTAACGATTCCATATTAACTGACTTCCAATTTCACCTTCCGGAATGTAAGAATTTCAAGTAATATGTTAACTTCATTACTGATAAAGACCACTACAGCCTACAGGATGATCTTGTTTTGCAAGATATTCAAACACGTCAGCAGGCCACCAGTGTGGCCAGATTCAGAAAATATAAAACATAAACCTTGAAAAAATGCTGACCGCTAACAGTAGTACAAACTTGAAATTTGATTGGTTGAGTTTTGTATGACGTCAAACTAATTTCCAAATTGACCTTGTATACAAAGTTTGACTTTTTTTATCATCGATTGTTATCAGTTGCCTCGAATCTTATCATATTTTCTTGCCGGTCGCGAATAGCTGGATATTAGATATTTATGGATTAACTTGGAATTTCTCATTATTTTGTGATCGAATCACCCTTTGTGCCTCTGGTGCTATCCAACATTCATCATATTATTCATATTTCAGTCCTCTACGAATGAAAAGTAATGTGTATTTGTTAATGTCCAGTAAGTATACGTTTCAGTTTCAAAATTTGAAATCTTGTTTCAAATCCCCTTGTAGTTAATTTCACAAAAACACTCAATGAGGTCATTAAAGTTGTTGAATAAAAGTGATATCGTTCAATTTTCAATCCCAAACTGCAAACGCAGCACAAAAAGGTTGGACTTCTTGAAACCATACACGATTATCACTAATAGCTTATTAACTCGATATATTCTTCTGTGTAGTCTCGGCAGCATTTCTAATTTGTCTAGGAAGTTTAATATTCAGCTTGCTGACTCGGAAATCATCAAGTATGGCTTATGAAGCTGGTACACATTCGATTGCTTACGTCACCGCCCCCAATGAGGAAGTCGCGAAGAAGCTCGCTCAGTGAGTGTTTCAAATTGTACTATCGATCAGTCAGTGGCAACTTTCGTACACTGGTTTTGAATTTTAAATATTAATTTCAGTGGCGCTGTGTCCCAGAAACTGGCTGCCTGCGTGAATATAATTCCCAAAATTACATCTATGTAAGTATCAAGTGAATTCCCTGCCTCTTGATTCTTATATTAACCCTCCCCCGTCTTGTTTGGTCTGTTCTACATAAATTTCCTGCTTCATATCTTCTAATGAGTCGGGTGATTTCAGATACGAATGGGAAAATAAGATCAACGAAGACTCTGAAGTGTTGATGGTACGTACCATTCATTCATTCTAGTTTCAACGAGCTTTCATCCAACTGTACTACTGAATTGGAATTTCTTACAGATCATTAAAACACGTACGTCTGTGGTTTCAAATCTTACCGAATATATTAAGTGAGTATAATTTTTACGAAAAGATTAACCTAGGTGATCGGTCGTCCATTTTGTAGTATAGAATACTGCAGCGTTTATAATTATATTTGATCTTTAGGTCAAATCACCCCTACGAAGTATGCGAAGTGATTTCAACGCCGGTCAGTATCTACTATATTTAATATACGATCAATTGACTAATTTCTACTACCAGTGCAGTTATTTACGATTGAACTTTGAACAACTTTATTGAAAATGTTGCAGATTCAAAATGGCAATACAGCCTACTTAGACTGGATATCTTCGGTTGTTCCTCACAGTCAGTAAATAATATTAATTATTACGCTGGAATGTTTCACCATCTAAACACTCTTCCGTTATTAAACTTAGGTTTAATACAGTCGATTAATCAACGTTATTTTTTGTAAAAGTATAAAAAATATTCTTCTTATAATGATATACTCAGTGTTACTATCTACAATATAAAAAAATTAATACTTCATCAAATCGAGTTATGTACAAATGTGATGCGCGGGAGGTAGCGTAAAGCGATCTCTGTAATACTGGACAAAAATTCACTACCTGCATTGTGATGCATTCGAAAATTCCAAGTAGAGTGATGATGTATAAGAACACACACAAACATGATTTAAGTAAACAAGTCTAAATTCAGGGTCAAGAATACACATAAATGGCTCTCGTCTTAAAATTAAGTTCACAGAAACAACATTAAATAAGTTAAACTTCTTATTCGTAAATATCACAGTCATCAGATCGTCGCGTAATCTCATCCGATACATTTTTTAATAGCCGCTTCGACAGCGTCCGGGATTGATTCGTATATAGGAACATTTTCACGTCTCGCCATATCTGCTAAGTACATACGCCCTCGATTGTAATCTTTCAGCGCCAACGGGGATAACTGTAATACAAAACTCAAATTAAACACTTGCAGAATTAAAACATCAACGGATAATGTGAAGTTGAGTGCGAATATGAACAACGTTAACCGTCGCTATTGTTCGAGATGAAAAGAAAAGTACGGCCATGACTTAGACGAATTCAATCCTAGAGCACGTTTCCGTAAGCAGGACACCTCAATATTCCACGACAAATGAAGCATTATCAAAATATGAAGATGTTCTCCCAAAAGTTATTTTTCATTTCAAGCTTTTCAAAACAGGGCCGCGAGAAAATTTCTAGTGATAGCCGCCGGAATCTTCGTCCGCATGAAAACGCTTTCTGCAGATCCTCACTGGCAACTTCAGCGTTGTCCAGTTGGATTAACTTTCCCCGTTCTCACCTCGTCCGAACCGATGACACACTGCTCTGGTAACTGTTGAATGCACAGCACCATATTAGCGCCAACTCCCAGGTAGTAACCGGCCTGAAATGTCAAATCACAAATCGATTAAGCTTTCGTCCCATTTCTGTCCAAATTCGGTGCACAAAACATTCAACAGGGTGTTTCAGCATAAATCATTCGCAGTGATAGATTCCGATGAATAAAAGAAAATAATGGGGTAATATGTTGCTTGGTACGAAACTTCGCAGAAATGTGCCATCTCGCCCCTGCCTATTAAAATTGGTTTTGCGACTTCGTCATCTATGGTGCAGATCGACGGAGCTGGGTGATTTTGAATTTCGACCCATAGTCATCGATGAGTAGATAAAATTTGTAGGGGTAATGTTATTTAGCATATAACTTCGAAGGGGAAAATTGTCACCACCATCTGAAGAGATTAAAATTAGTTTTTGATTTTATTGCCTATTGTACGGATTGAAGGGGTCGGTGATTTTAAATAGAAACATTTTCAGATAAACTCAATGGCCTGAACACTCAATTTTCTTTTGCGATGAAGGGATGACTATTATAATAGAAAGAAAACTCAAGCAAAAAGTATTCGACACAGAATTTTCTGTACTGGTGCGAGCCATTCATATTGATTAAATTTTTTCTCTGAATTCCGATGAGTACTGGGCGGATTATTGTTTCCTTAGGTGAGAAGGTAAATCCCTGAAAATGTTGGCTCGGTCGGATAATAGAAACAAAAGTAGCGTCATGACCCCCACTCCATTTCTTATGAAAGAATACTCAGCGTTTACACATAAATAGTATATTACACACCAAGAGTCAGAAGTGAGTGTTTACATGGCGAGGGAAAGTTGAAATGGCTCAAGGCCAGGTGAAGACGACGAATTAAAAAACGTATAGGATTGCGATGAAATTAAAAAATAAGGCAAATGTGAACCATCACTATATAACAAAACAAAACACTAAAATAAAATGAGGTGGCCTCTACATTAACAAACGCCGTCGTCCGCGGTTCAGTCCCGATGCATGTGGACACAAGTTGGGGGAGTCCACGAGGACTCTTTTCTTTTTTAAATGAAATGAAATCTTTATTGCGTCTTATTTTGTGACACTCACTGAGCGAAGCTTGTTTTGAGGCAGTATTATAATATTTTTCTGAGTTTTTCGAGTATTTACGCAGACTAAGAAATATAAAATAAGAAAAAACTACCAGAACAATTTGAAAAAAGGAAAATCAGAAATATGAAACAAAAATAAGAAAGTACGGATCAATTAACTTACGCGCGGTGTTGCCGCCAAGAATACGAAAACTCTGACCACTTTCACCAGCCGACCAGCGGGATTAATGGATTACGTCAGCCGAACCTTCTTCGTTGCTTTCGAAACTTTTACCCGACCTATAACCACTTGGCTCTTCTTTCCCACGAGATTTTGGGGCCCATCCATGGCCATGGCATAAAATGCAAAACTGGTAGAGTCCCCCCAGTCACGCCTCGAACCAATTTCAATTCAGGTCATAACTTTGTACAGGTAAGCGGTAAATATCGGAGAAATATTTTCTACGTGATTCGTATCCAGAATAACATTGATACATTTCGTGGTTGACTACGTTCTACCCCCGTGTGTCTAGTTCGCTATTTCCAAAACTATGGCCCAAAAAATCACCCATTGGACTTCCATACAGCTGATAGGGGATAACGTTTTTTCACTGGTACCGACTGTCTGAAAACCCCGCCAGGGTGCCCTTGGAAGGTGGATCGAAGGAGGGAGAAAAGGAAAAACACACTTAAGAAGGCATATTTTAGTTACATCACCCTGATGTGAATCAGACATCTCAAAATCAGCTCAGAGGACGCCACAAAGCAGTCGAAGGACTTTTATTAACAATTTCGGTATACTAGCGAAGACACGGCGGCAAGCATGTGTCAGCCCTCGCCCACGACTCTGGACTAAAATAGATCAAAAACTATATGATAGTTCAATTATTTGCAGGTAAAATACCCAACCATAAAAATACGATATTAATTTTGGTTATATAAGCCGAAATGAGGGGATACTTCTATGCCCTCTCCCCTTTAGTTTCTACAGGAGGCGTTTCAGATAACTCATAACATGATCGGACGTCGGACGAAAACCCTCACGATAAGAAAAAATTTAATTTTAATTGGGGGTTGAACGCGAATGCTTTTAACCCATTGCGAATTTCACGCCAAGTTCACGAAATGTATAAACAATAAATGAAATAAACGTTTCCACTGCGGGGGGAACCGTAGCTTCTATGCGGATAATGGTCATGGATGACTGATTCACATGCTTGGCCATCTTCAGCTCCTCACCCCGTAACCGTGATGGTTGATCGAACCTATTTCGGGGCCATATGGGCTATAGAGGCACACAATTTCTCCGTTACTGTAGACTGTGGGACCGTGACGTGACGTACCCCTGATTCAACACAAGCGCGACTTGTAACGGAAGAAATCCCCGCCGATGGTGGTACAGGTAAGGTCGGCGGCACCTGAGTCTCAGCCGGGCCCCCTTGGCTGTAATGTTCGCTTTATGAAAAAAATCTTATTCCGAAATTTGGGTGGGACATCGGACTTTTCAGTAAATTTCGTTACATAATTATTGGCATCCCTGGTGGGGAGGGGTCGTGATACATTTCACGGGAATTTTTTTTTTTTCATCATACACTTTCTTGTAGGAGTTGATAATTTCGAGATATTCGCGGAAATCTGTTCGTTTTTCTGAAAAGCTGAAAATGTGATTACTTTCAAGGACATTTTCAGGCTAACTATGCGGCCTATATACTCAACTTCAAATACATCATTTTAAAGGAAATCCTACGAGGAATATTTTTTGTCTGAAGATTTTTTTTCCTAGGACTTCAACTTTTTGAAATATTTGCAAAAAACTGATTTTGAGGGGCTAAAACATGCCACAGAAAAGTGAACACAGCTTTTTGGGGACGGAATTTTCAAAGTTGTTTCTGACACCTAGCCTAACATTTTTCAACAAAATCCGCTTTTGGCCTTCAAAAATGTTTCTATTCACTTTTTTTGTGCAGATATCGCCTGTACTATGGAGTAAGAGAACTTTATTTTTACTATTGTCTTTATAAATCCGGATTTGATTCATGATGTGTAATGAACGCATTTCAACGTTTGTATTAGTAACCTGTTGCTTATTTTGAAAAACTGAACTGGAAGGGCCAACTTCGTTTTTTCGCCGAATGACGTGAAATTTCACATGTTTCCAATGACCCACGGTACTGAAATTGGCATTGTGGACATTCTGCCTACACAGAAGGCGCTTGCAAATTCAAATTTTAAACGAAGTTTTCCTTTCTACACTTGTGGATTCGAACAGGACGAAACACCGCTACCAGTCACTTTTCTTAATTCTACCTGAGAATTTAAAAACTGGACACGTCAACAATGCGTCCATCAGGCCAGCCGAAGAGGACTTATTTAATTTTTTTTATTTTTATTTCATCTTCAATTTCCCAACACGAAGGTATTAGGTTACTCATGATGTACCAGATAAATTCTAACCCCCCCCCCCCCCGTAAAAAGTTCAATTTTCCACGCTTTCTACAATAATGCTGGAACACTCTGCGTTTTTATGTACTCAACCCCTGGACTCACCAAAATCATTGTGAACAAGGAACGCGATACGTTGTCGATTACGAACAGCAGCACGCTAGAATTATTAATAACGGAGAACTCGGAGGACGACAACTTCTGATTCGTTCTACGCTCGTTCTCTGGATTGTAGAACGTCAAGCACGCATTCCTGTACACAAAGGTTGATCATTATAATTTGGAACTTTTTATTTTCTTAGTAATCATATTATGTAGGGGTCTGGTTGGCCGAATGGATAGCGCGTTGGCCTCGGAATCCGGAGGTCCCGGGTTCGAGCCCTGTAGCAACTCGCCAGATTTCGAGCTAGGCCGGTTTTTCGGCCAGAAGGGAAGAGAGCTAAGACAGCCCTAACAGCCTCCCCGACGTCTCTGAAGTAATGCTCGAAAGGGCGGATTCCAGGGCTCGGGTTGATAGCAAAATTAGAAAAGACGTCATCATATCATGTGGAAAACAGCATAAATAGTCGAAATCGAATACAACAGGCTGCGAACCTGATCATCGGAATTGCGATTTTCTGCCTCCAGTTCATACACGAGTGACAGTCGCCGCCTAAATAGATGTCCGTGAAATGCAGCTTGTCGTCGGCTGACGTGAACGTCGATTTGTCGTCAGGCGTCGACAAGGATCGAAAGAATTTCGTGCAACTGGTACGTTCTGTAATCAGCAAAAGGGTTGACCGTAAGATAACCTGAGAATCTTACGTTGACGGAACACAGAAAGATACTCACTGTCGATGTTTCCGTTTGAATACTTTTTATCGCAGTTCAAATTCAGCTCGGAAACGATCTTACAGAATTGCTCGAAATTCACTTTCACGTCTTCGTTGTCGGTCTTCTTGTGTCCATCTGCGAAACAAGGACGAACAAATTAGTCTCGATATGTAGAGCATTCCGTAAGTCTGCAATTACTTGTACTGGAATACTACTCGATGACTCATCATCGGACATTGGTGTTTTTGTTTTCGACGACTACGCGTTTGCATTATTGGTGTAATTAGTAAGACGTTTATAATGGCTCCGAATTTTAGCTAATGCGCAGTAGGTATTTAATCTTCCGTCCGACCCACTCAATCTAGGTGGTGAATTTACGTTTATTCGAATCGCATTTACAAACTAAAGTATGCGGTTTGCATCTGGAGGTTCATTTTTTTCGATCAACACACGTTCAACAATACAGCAAAAGTAAATTCTAAATCGGCTTCACGTGCGGAGAGAGGGAACTGACGTAACAAGAGTTTCGACCGAATTATTGCTTGGAATGGTCGGCGCCTAATAATCGGAATAATGAAGCAAGGTACCTAGGTATCTTTTAGGCTTTACCTCAAAAATGGGGCGAACATATACACATTCTTAGATTCTTGCATTTGTCTTCTTTACATAAAAGAAATTCAGTTAAGTAGAAATAAAAATTTGCTCATTTTGAAGCACGTGGTATATGAGGCGCTCCATGAAAGGTACCATATGTCGGGGAACTTGTTTGTGAGTATTCGGTGGAAACTGATAGTGCACAAATGTACCTGTATTCCACAAAAAAAAAAGTTCAAGTCTCTAGCTTCAATACAGACTGAAATAAAAGCAGCTCAAGTTTGAGGATATAAAATCTGGATTTTGAGGGGAAATGCGTTTATAATATTGCAAAACAGATAAGATACACGAAAAAATTGATATCTCGGCGTCCACAGCGCCAATCCGTCTCATATTTTGCTATGATATCCTGCGAACATATACCAGGCTCCAATTTCTCTCGTACCCTAGGACGTAATGTCAGGGATGTACCAATGGGGGGGCAACCCCCACTACCCGTGGAAATTTTTTACTCAGTAGTTGGGAAAATTTACCATTTCAGTCAGGCAGAGTTAGAAAAATCCAATAAGTCAAAATTCTTTAAACGTGTTTCAACTTTTTTTTGCTTGCTTTGACTACTTGGAAATTGAGTTGAGAAGTTGGGAAAATCCAACAAGTCAGAAGGTTTTTTTTTTTTGCTTTAATATATATTTGGGAATTTTGAGTTGAGACAGCATCATTTGAGAAGTCCAATAAGTCAATCAACAGTTTTTTTTGCTTGCTTTGACACTTGAGAATTAAGTTGAAAAGTTGAAAAAATCCAACACGTTCAAAGATTTTTTCTTTTGCTCTGACATTTGGGAATTTTGAGTTGAGTCAGCATCAGTTGGAAAAATCCAGAAAGGCAATCAAAATTTTTTCATTTTTTCATCATTATTATTTTTTACTTGCTTTGACACTTGGGAATTTCAAGTCGAGTCAGTTGGGACTTTCACAACCCCCCCCCCCCCCCGCAAGGAAAAACTCTTTGGTACATCCCTGCGTAAAAAGGTAATTATTATGCGCAGCTGCAGTGATAACAGGCGCACAAACGTAAACAAGATCGGATTTATGGTACCTTTCTAAAAAAATCAGCCAACAGATCATGATTGTATAGCTCGATTCCAAACAGTGCTAAGTCCAAAACGGTTGTTACCCAAATATGAAACCAAATGAAGACTAAGCACATCTCGGAAATGGGTCCTGATCACGTGAGATCTTTGAACTCACATATATACTGATAGCTTAGGTACTTTCGGCTATTCTCATATGGTCACACGTCCATATTTGACCAACAAATGCTGCTAAAATCGCATTTTCAATTAAATGAACTAAGCACTTTTTGGAATCAAGCTCCTGATCCTTATAATTTAAACTTAATTCCAATAATTTATTTATTTTCAACTAATTTAATTATTTTAAAATTTAATTATATTTAAGTAAATTCTTTTAAAAATTTATTTACATTAAAATTTTCTTTAGAAAATATAATTCCAAATAAATTATTAAATTCCAATAAAATATTATTAAATTTAATATTTTTATTTATTTTTTTATTAAATTTTATAAATTTAATTCCTTATTATTTCTCAATTTCTAATAGCTTAATATTTATTTTATCAATAAATCTAATATATTGAATAATTAATTTATTTTTTATTTATTTATAAATAACTTAAATATAGACTTTCAGAACTGCCAAGTTAAGCTTGCCAGATTCGGTTTGGTACAGTATTTAGCTCGTAATTTGAAAATTAGAGAACCTGGTAAAGATCTGCAAATTGAGAAAGACAGAGAGTAAAATTTTCAGAAATCAATATTGAGGGTTTACAGGGCTTCAGATATTAAGTGAGAGAGTCAGGTGACCACTTCGAGCAATAATCCGTTCTAACTTTTCGTTATTCCCCGCCCCTATTTAAACGCACAATTTTCCTGAGGTATAAATAACGTACCGATTTTCTGCATTATATTTTTCCGCAATTCAGCCGACTGACTTCGTTTCTGAGTCAACAATCGAAATGCCTTACAAATCTGTAATCAGTTACATCATGGTCGCGTGAAACGAAAATAAATAAACAAGAATCACGCGTTAGCATTTCTGTCGCTACTTTCACCGGTTGAAATGTGCAAACGCTCTCGCGTTAATCATATTGACGTCATTTACTACGAGCATATAGGTATCGGTGTACATTAGTACACCTATAAATAAAATACAACGGAAGTACTACCGCATTGGTACTTTTTCCCTCAAAGATGTGTAGATTACTTAAACGATTAAAAAACGTCGCTTTCGCGCGAAGTCACTCACATCTGCAGAACTAATGAGTCCGCATTTTTCCGTATCCAGAGATTCGAACGCTTCCTTCATTCTCCTGTAAGCAAATATTAATGTTGTGAAAGAGGCGATTCACCGCGACGAAGGTTACGAAAGGAAATAATAATATTCAATAACTTACATCAGTTTGAGCCCACTTTTGACCTCTTCTATCGTTTGATCCGAGCCTTTGATAACCTGCGAGTGATTCAGAAAAAGAAGAGCGGAATTAGATTGATACTCATTTTACACGCACATCACGTACGTACGTACACATTCCGAATCTCGGTAAGGTCAGACTGAATTACCGCATCGAAACATACAAGATGTCGATACGATTGTCCTCCAAGTGATAAATGCCAAACCTAACGACGCTATTAACCTCTTCGCAATGCTGAATAGGTTTCCTACAGCCTGAACTATTTGAGAGTCGCGCGGATTCCACACGACTAGCCTATCACATGAATGGTCATTGGTCTACACAAGTAGTAAACTCGATTTTAATGCATCTTTGCACGAGTTTAGCCGAACATAATTGTGTGGCCGAAGTTTTACAATATTTCCGTGACTTTACTTGCGTATGTGAGATACTCTGTGAAAAGGTACCATAAGTCGGAAAAGTGAATTTTGCCCAACAGCACAAAATGTGCGTTCAAGTCGGAAATTCCGTTTTTCGGATTGGGACAGAAACTACTCCTAAACACACCTGGCCACAGGGTACAGTGAAAAGTAGTCGTCTACGACGTGATATTTCAAGTTTACAAATGAATTACAATCTGCAGGCTGGTGTTCAGAAAAGGTACCATACGTCGCATCGATCTTGTTTACGTTTGTGCGTGCGTTATTACTACAGCTGCGCATAATAATTATCATCTCGTTACCAATGCCTTCATTGTTTTCAAATGTATGACCTTGCAGAACTTCGTTCTCCGTCTTATCAGTTTTTCAAAACCAACCTTTCATTAGTTCATGGACTGTTATCTTCAAAACTATATTCCTCTACATACACGCATCGACTGCCAGCGAACCTTGCACGATATTTTGGTACATTCGCAGGATATCCTAGCAAAATTTGAGACGGATTGGCGCAGTAGACGCCGAGACATCAATTTTTTCTTGTATTTTTCTGTTTTTCAACTTCAAACACAGAAAGATTTCACATCCTCAAACTTCAGCTGTTTTTATTTCAGTCTACATTGAAGCTGCAGACTTGATTTTCATGTGAAATGCAGGTATATTTGTGCTCTATCAGATTCGACCAGAAACTCAGAAACAAGTTCTTCGACATACGGTACCTTTTCATAGAGCGCCCCACACATGTACCGGCAGAAAAGTATTACTTTTGCCAATAGTTCAGGGGAAAAACCAGAACATATTTTTTACGTCAGTGGCAGTCCCCTGGGATCATTAGTTTCGTACATCAACTCGGTGGGTACCAAATTTCAACTCCTCAACCTCTTCCCCCAACAAATCTTTCTTTTTCATAGCTATACCGTGATTTACACAGACGACCATACTACTTCGCATACCTTAAATGGCAAATCATTCAATTTTCTCTGAATCACTCAACACACTAGGCTCCCAAACTGTATCTGCAGTCTAGTCATCAATTCACACATTTCACATATCATTTTCTTCGAAATGAACTAGCGATCCGGAGATAGTATTTCTTCGGAGACAATCCGCCTACTAAAAAGTAATTTCGATAGGACGGTATACTCACATCAGCGGCATACATCACAGCCTCGTTCACTTCCGAGAACACCGGGATCTTCCTTCTTTCCAGCAACTGCTTCAGTAGACATAAACTCGTACTCAAATCGTTGAATTCTCTGAAAAATAATCAGCGTTACAATCGAACCACGAAACTAAATAACAAGTAGGTACAGTCAAGAACAGATATACGTACCCCGAAGTTACTTTTTCCGAAGCAATTATCTGCCCGGGACCTTGGTACAAATTGATAACGATGACGACCTTACGTCGGCTGCCGAGGAAATTAGCCGTCTCGATCAAACTTACAACGTTGCGAGTTTGGTTGTCGATCACATACAGCAATATATGCGCGTTTTGCTTAGCCTGGTGCTCCAGTTCGATCAGCTCCGGACTCCAATCCGAGACTTGCTAACAAAACACCACCTTTTATTAGGTACAAAAGAGTATTAGGTATAATACGGTCGTGATATTACAGTGAACAATATCAAAGACGAAGTTGGAGGGGGAGGGGGCTTAGCCAGCCGAAACCCAAGATAACGTCATTTCACCAAAATTCTCCCTTTTTTTCTGACAAAGCAAGAACGAAATACAAACTTGGCAGTAATTACATTTAAAAATGAATAGCTTGCATTCTGGGGCGTCAACACCCCCTCCCTCACAGACATGTCACTCTATCTCCATTTCTGATAAAACATATAATGCCCAACCAGAGTTATGTTATCAGACAGGGCTCCAACTACTAGCACAATTATTTCGTATTTGTCTACATGCCTTCCTTATGTTTTTCTCATATGAATTGTTATATGCTTTCCCCTGCATGAATTCCTCAACGCTTTTTCCTGCATGACTTTACAGGGCCGGAGAATGTCCAGTTGCACTGGAGCACATGCACCAGGCTGGATTTTCCACCTGGTGCATCCACATTTTTTTCTAATTTAATTTTTTAAAACATATCGGTACTTATTGGATGCTCCTTGTGTTTCAATTTTCTTGGAGAGGGTGAGGTCCAGGGTTCCCCCAGCCCTGTGACTTTATTTATGCTTCCTCCTACATGCTTTCCATTATGTTAATAGTTTTATAGGTAGATGCTTTTATATGTTTCCTCAACATCTTTCCTTATAGTATTTCCTATATGTTTTCCTGCATAGTTTCTTCTGCATGTTTTCCTAGATTGTTTCCTGCTAACCTTTCCCAAGCAGTAGTTCATTTTCTAATATGATTTCCCTTCACAAGATTTTTACCACATGTTTTCCTGTACGCTTCCTCCAATAGATACTTCCTACAACATTATGCTTTCATATGGGTTTCCTCCTGTAGTATTTCCAATATACTTTTCTAAATACTTAGGTACTATGCTTTCCATATATGTTTCATATATGTATGCTTCCTTTTGTGTATTTTCTTATATGATTTCCTCGAAACGTTCTTCCCAGTAGATTATTTCCTCCAAGTATTTTCTGTTACATAATTTACTATATTATGCTTTCATACATGTTATCCCACATAGTTTTTTATAAAGAGGAGGAAACATACAAGAAATCATGATGAAGAGGTTAGAATTAAAACCGACGATTGCCATTTTATTCCAAGGGCGCAAATAGGTAAAATACTGTACACGGGTGCAGGAATATCTCTTGCTGCACCCGTGTATAGTATTTTGCCTATTCGGACTCCGCAGGCATCGTGGCGCGCTGCTGTCGTCTTATTGATAAGAAAATGAAAGAGTGATCAAGGAGGTTTTACTATTGCTGATTTGTGATTTCTGACCATGGTTTTTTCGTTTTATTTTTAAAGTAACGTCAGGGAGATTTTCTTACAAGCTTTTGCGAGTGAAAACACAAAAACTGTCCAGCACAACTGCTGAGTTATTCGTAATATTATGACCAAATCATTATTAAGTTGCAAAATAAAAGTAAAAGAATCAGAAGTAAAGTGTAAAGAAAAGTGAAACACCAAACTAAAACGGAGAAACCTAACTACAACATTGGTAAAGAATATTCATGAAATTTGTATCGTCGAATCGTTCTATCATCACTCTTTTGTTGGTTATAAAAACGTCTTCTAGATGCCGCCCACTTTGTTGCGGAATTCGAATTTGAGCCCTTGGAATAAAATGGCAAGTGTCGGTTTCAATTCTAACCTCTTCAATAGAGGAAAGCATATTATCAACAGGAACAAACTTGCTGTAATAAGCAGAGAAAACTATATTTTTTAGGAGAAGAGAAAAACGTATTGCCATACATATATAGAAAATGTTTTCCACAGATAGATTAAGACGCCAGAGAGCAGATAGCAAAACTGATTTCACATACTAAAATAGGAAGTGTTCAAGTATCCAATGCAGTCAAAGCCCCAGTTTGAAGAAAAAAATAAAAAATAAAAAAAATGCAGACAGCAGGTTTGCTCCTGTTAAATGCGATACAAGAAAGCATAATTATATAGTAAATCATAATATGTATTGTAAAAAGTATATCGTAGAAAGCAATGTAGTATAAAATGTACAGAGAAAATTATTCACAAAAAGTATGCAGGGGAAAGCATAACATATGAAATACTGCAGGGAAAAGTTTAAGAGAAAACACATATGAAAGCATAATAGGAAATCATGCCGGGAAAAGTAAACAGGAAAGCATAAAACAGGGGGAAACATATAAGGGATAGCATCAAGAAAATATAGACAAGTTATAGTTAATCATAAAGGAAATTCGTATTAATAATACTATAGGGGAAAGCATATGGGAAAACGTATGAAAGCTTATATACAAATCCATAACTCTTTATATATTTTCCTACATGTATTCTTCTACATTGATTCCTCCCATACTCTTTCCACTAAATGATTACCTGTATTTTATTTTTTCTATACAAAGGGTGGTCCCAAACAACTGCGACCAATCGCGTAAAAAAGGAACAACGCTATCTAGCGGCAAACGAAGAACGTACAATTGAAGTTCATACTTTTCCGCGTTGATAGAGCGCTTACCGAGCATTCTATGTTCACTAGCGGCCGAGCTATGACGAGTTAATGAAAACATGTTCGACAAACCCCTACAGCCTAAACAGGTGTATTCGGAAAACAATAAAATAAAATACAAAAATCATTCGTCGCCATCAGATTCCATAGCAACATCATCTGGGTCATCTACGTTGGAGGAAGAGTCATCTTCGGCGTTATCCGTTCGCACTTGTTCGAAATATCGTCCCTTGTGAGCAATGCAGCGACGCATTCGTTCAGGCCATTTTTCAAGCAGTGTTTTTCGGAATTCTTCTGTCGGAATGAAGTTCAAAACCGTGTGCAGCGCCATCAAAATTTCTGGCGCCGAATAACTTTTGGTTATATCCAATTGTAAAGTGGCACCTGCGCGGCCAACGTGGCGCCAAGTAACTTTTGATTATATCCAACTGTAAAGCGGCGCCTGCGCGGCCAACGATTTTCAAGCCGACACGAAATTTCAATGGCACTGCACATGGTTTTGAACTCCATTCCGGCAGAAGAATTCCAAAAAAAAAACCGCTTGAAAAATGGCCTGAACGAATGCGTCGCTGGCTCGCTGCATTGCTCACAAGGGACGATATTTCGAAAAAGTGCGAATGGATAACGCCAAAGATGACTTCTTCATCCGATGTAGATGACCCAGATAATGTTGCAATGGAATCTGATGGCGACGAATGATTTTTGTTTTTTACAATATTTTATTGTTTTTCGAATACACCTGTTTAGACTGTAGGGGTTTGTCGAACGTGTTTTCATTAACTCGTTGTAGCTCGGCTGCTAGTGAACATAGAACGGTCGGCGAGCGCTCCATTGACGCAGAAAAGTATGAACTTCAATCGTGCGTTCTTTGTTTGCCGCTAGATGGCGTTGTTCCTTTTTTCCGCGACTGGTCGCAGTTGTTTTGGACCACGCTTTGTATATTTACGCTATCTTTATGCGTCCACTCGTATGATTCAATATACCCCAGATCCTTTTCTTTCCCAGTTTTTCTTACACTCCCCCTCCCATACACTTTCATAATGCTTCCCTCCGCCCAAGGAATTTTGAACATTGTATTTTCCAGTTAAAGAACTAACACCAAATTTGGTTCTGAGAATTTCAAACAACATGGAATCTGAACCTTGCATAACTCCCTCCCCAGTTTGGAGTAACATAAGCCTTTACACATCACACGCATTAGGATTTGAGGGAGGGAAAAATCCATTCCAAGCATCTAGGATCGCCACTACTGTTTGACACCATTCGTTCACAAATTTCTACACATATCACTAATTAGCAATCCAACTCTGACATGCGTGTCTCTTCAAAAGATCATCTAGATTATGAACGCAAGTTAATGTACCAATTATAGATCTCATTTTATTGAGATTATATCCTGACTTCTGCGAGCACTTAAAAGCAAATTCATCATCAGGAGATTAGTTCCAACTCTCTGCTATACTCTTATGAAATATTTTGATAATTCATTTGTGCATCATCATGCAATGATTTTTTTCTGACCTCCTTTTGTGACCAATAATTGGATACTAACTCGATATTATGGGTCACTCTTTTTCAAAACTGAGAACTGAAATGCAATCAATAATATTATGAACGAATATGTTTATCCTTCTAATTACAGAACATACCCGGATATGTATCTGCTTAATATATAGGTAGTTGAACTAAGTAATTGGAAATCACTGGTTACCCTTTCAAAATATGTTTTTACAATAGAAATTTTTCGTGCGGCCGCGGAACTTGTGACACTCTTTAAGCATTTATCTCAGTCGCAATCTCAACTGACAGTTTAGGGAATATTTACTCGACTGACCCACAACAGGCCAAACCATCTGTAATTGGTACATTACCTTAATACTTATAGTTTATACCTATACATGGTCAACAACAAAAAAGTCCACTTACCGGATTGTAAAATGTTAAGCCACATTTCTCTAGCATCGGAATAGCTTCATCACGCCGCCAGGTCGTCGGGTTACACGAGCCCCCTAGAAAAATTTCTTTGACCGGAGAGTCGGACATTTTTCTGATCGCACGTTTACCGATTTTGTGGGGTCCATCCTTTTGCAACAGCCGAAAGAAATATTCGCGTCTGTGGATTCTGCGGGAGCAAACATATACGAGTAAATAAACACCGTTAATAGTTGAACAATGAGAACGGTACATACAGATATCATTTTATAACCCATAAAGGAAATCCATGACAACTATGGCAACCCATAAAGGGAATCCACGACCACTACGGCGACCGCATGTGAAACAACCGCGTGCTTTCGTTTCGATTGCGTAATTTCAAAATCACTCGGCGACCACAAGTTGTGGGAGTACATAAACAACAGAGTTATATAGGTGCAGAGGGTGAGTGAGTCTTGGCAGACCATTATGCGAGCTTGTTTCGAAAACTAGCATCGCGTTTACATTTTTATTATACAAATTACAGTGTCGCCAGCAGGACAGTAAGCCCATTACGCTCTTGGAATGTGGGAGACGGAAATTCTCGAAATTAACGAATTCGCGAATCACGTGGCCAACTTCCGATCATAAATCTTCCAGCCATATTTTCTTCTCGAAAATCCGAAGATATTTACAAAATAAAAATCCTATCTGCGATACAGGATTTAAAGGTATGATTGGTAATACAAATACTTTAGTTCACACCAATTACCTCTTGAAATCTGGTGACGTTGGTTACAGAGTTGACTTATTTATTCATAAAAATAATTATCGGTACGGTGATAAGAGCTTTTCAGAACGACAAGTGTCGTGGTTAAGGGACGACCAAATTAACATAGGTTCGAGTTTGTAGCTGCCTCTACATTATTGACGTGTAAAATCTGCCTCAGCGCGCCCATTTCACAGTTCGTGTAGCCCTTCACTTGCACATTAACTGTAGTTGTGATCAGACGTTCTGTACAGCAGCGCCACTGCATGGTAAAGAATATACCTAACGTTTTACAGAAAAGAAAATTGGTTTGATGAGGGGCTTGAGACCGAAAGTTTATCCCTTCCTTGACCCTTGTAGAAAAACCAAAACTTGTTTTGATTGTTGGCATAAAATTTAGGCACAAGGTCATGTTACAGCTTGAGATGAGTTCCGATCCCAGATCTTATTTAGTTCAATGGTGGCGATAGGGGTATGCAAGGTATGCAGTCGCTTACGGGCGCCAGGCGCTTCACTCAAATGAGGGGCGCCAGAGCGCTCAAAACTTTACGGAAATAGGGCGCCTTCTTACATTTTGCTTACGGATGCCAAAATCCTACCGCCGCGCCTGATTTAGTTTACATTTATGGTTCCAAACAGAAGGTTCTTGAGTATGTCAATACATTCTATAGGAAGTTTTGGTAATCAAATGCCACATTCATCGATACCAAACCTTAGCGGCTATTGGTTTGATGATTTCACTAAATGTTTCTCAATCACCAGTGAGTCTGAACAGCTCCTTGACTCTCTTTCCAGTCTAAATGCCATAGATCTATGAATTAAAATTTTGACTTTGGTATTGGTAATAACGATACCAAGAAAGATGTACCTATTACAAAAAAATTTCAGTAGATTCTCGGTGGTATCAATATAATAAGAGGGAATCTATTGAGGTACTTATTTGATGTATTGAGAAAACGTTTGGTATTCTATATTTTGCTACAAATTATACTGTAATTTACCATAACTTACTGTAATTTATAGTAAATTTACAGCAATTTATGGATACTGATACCAATAAATTATATCAATGGGTATTAGTACAATACCTTTACCGCAAAATTCTATCTATTTGGTATTGATAGTTTTTTGAAAGGTACAGGTATTGGTATCTGTATCAGCCAACCAGAAACCAAGAAATAGTATTGGTATTGGTATGGCAAAGACGTTTTGGTAGTACGATATCGGCATTTTTATTGGTCCGGTGGCCAACTCGGGTTTTGGTTTCGACCTTCCAATACCAGTTTTGTTTTACAAGAGTTCATATGGAAGAATATAGCGGTTGAAGTTCTCAGTTGCAAACTAAAGGTCTCCAAGCATTTTGGTCCTAGTTCTCTATCTTAGCCACAATCCACAAATTGTATAGGTAGTTTACTCTGACTGCAGCCGCAGTATCTGGATGTTGCCGAACTGTGTTTCTGTGAAGTTGTCGGTAAAACGTTTGAAAAGTATTCGCACACGCTTATTAGATGGTACTTATATCTGAAACTGTTGACTTTGCTATATAACTGAGGATTTGGAGGAGGCCACAGCAATAGCTTGTTGAAGGCGCACCAGAATGCCGAACTAAAATTATTAGCCAATTTCTAAATAGTACAAGTGCCTGTTCTTCTAACTATATATTGCTAAGTCTAGACGACATTTGTTCGCACAAACTTCAATTCACATGGAATTCCTGATACACCCGAACTTATCAATCGACACTCATTACGCATATAACCTTGCTTTAAATTCAGCTTAGAAGCTATAAAAGTACAACCGACATAGTTCCTCCGTTTTTCACTGTGCTAACTATTCCTCTATTCAAATTACCACGATTCATACACAAATTCACAAACGAATATTTTTACTTTTCTCGTGTAGCTGGAATTTTCAACAGGAAGCGCTGAATATATCTAAAAAAAAATCTTACTCGTCTGTACCCCACCCATTCCTCGATGAATGTTTTCGGACTGGTTTTCAGGTCCATTCCGAAATTAGAATGAATAGATGAATACATAAGGCGTTTTATTGGCACCAGCACTCCATCAGTAAGTTCACTGCACTTGTTACTAATGCGAGCACCAATTACGTGATATGCCACCCGTTTGATTTTCACGTGATGACTGTAATATCATTTCTTCGACAGTAATTATTACTAATTAGAACGGAGAAATCTGAAGACCAACTACCGCACTAGCGCTTGTAATGTTCCGCATTTGTTTGTTTTTATTAAACCCATTTCCTGCAGCATTTTTTTCTCAATTCAAGAGTGAGGGTAAACTATTAGTAGTCACCGACAAGCGGTTCTTAGAAATCGCATCAAGTGAAATAAAAATGAAGCACGATGGCATGTGAATAGGTATGTATGAATTCACTGCCAGCTTCGTGGAAACAGTTTGCATCGTTAAAACTTGATCAGCCGTACTATTTCACTGGGAAACATGAAAAATAAAACTATAGACAGGGACGTACCAAAAAGATATTGCACGGGGAGCCAGCGAAACGAGTAAAAATATTTTTGATTGTAAAAACAGGGAAAACCATATCAATTTTTCCGACGTCTCCCAACAAAAGCAAACAGTCAAACCTTCGAGGAAGCTACGGTTATCACCGCTGACTACAGGTGATGACTAATTCTTATTCCAAAAGAGATGAATCCACTAATAGCGGACATGTGCTGTATTTACACGGCAACTGATGATGACACCAAGTATAGGTACGATGATGATTCCAACAATCAATGTCTATAGATTTCGTACTTAGTTGGAAAAACATGCTCATCTTGTCACACATTTTGGGTGTCTCATATATGAATGATAACAGCATCGTATAAATGCATACTATATTGCACTATAAATAACTAGGTACAGTCCCTCACTCACACTCTAGTCCTTGGCAGGAAAACTTCCAGATAAGATAAGCTGATTCAGACTCACAAAGTTGAAATGGGTGTATAAATAATTATGACATCTGTCGTAAAAATTAAGGACTTCTTCTAACCAATTTACCAGAAATTTCAATGATTTGGAATTTTGAAAAGAGAAATTCATTGTATTACATTCGGAGAATTCACAAAGCGAGAAAGTATTATTTATGGTAAAGAATATAAAGTTACTCAGGTATTTATTGTTTGAACATTGAAGTATTCCTTGCTGAAGAGAAATATCGATAGACACGCTAAAAAATTCAATTATTTCACAAAATTTGTCTTTGCACAAATTATAAAGAAATAGCTGTATACTCAACCAAAAAATTATTTTACCTACTCGTCATATACAATAATGTTATGAAAAATGTTCTTCCTGTATTATAATGATACTGCTTAGCAAAGATCTTTATTTATATTTTTCAAAATAGTACATAGGGAACCTGACACTAGACTTAAAGACTTCTTAAGGTTTTTTGAAGATCCAGCCGTTGGGTCCCATGCTCTCGGTACCAGAATAATGATTAATCAGATACAACAAAAAATAAATGGAAAGAAAGGGGAGTCATTCTAGTATGAATGATCGAAGTTTCTGAGTACATTTTTGTCATATGTACTACTGTAATTCATGGGCAGTACCGGCCAAAGAGATGCAGGACAAGAAAATGTGAGTATATATTTTATTGCATAAGGTAGATGAGCCTGATAAGGCCCGGATCCACAATATAAGGCCCAATGTACAGAACTTGACTGCTATGCTTTAGACTGCATTAAAACGAACAGCAAAGTTGTTCCTTCATTATATGGCAACACTGTCCAATTGTTTCTATCAAGATATTAGTCCACTGGTGCGAGATATGCCGGTTGATGATTTTTCATTAACGTAAAAAGTGCTCCGATATGTTTTTTGTGTAACTTAGAGGATTTACGAGTATTACGTTTGTGAAATGGAATTTACTCAGAAATCAAACATTGGATACTAGTAGTAGTGGTAGTTGATGGTTAACGATCGATGCCAAAAAAGTGAAATTTGAGCAATTTGGAACCAAGGTATGCGATACTCACGAAAAATAGTGTTATGTAACCCAATAAGGCCCAGCCTAGTAAGATGAATTGATTATCATTTCAGCTATAACTTACTCATAAATTTCTATTTGTTTAACCATGCTTAACTTTTTATTTACCGAATTTCAGATCAGGCTTATTAGATATTAGGTTGGGTCTTATTAGGTTATAGGCCCAGCCTGCTTTGGTGCGCTGGCCTTATGAAGTTTTGAAAAAGGGGTATTTTTATTAGAAGATCTGAGGAACGTGGAGCAGTATAGAAAAATTTTAAGTTAGCCAATTTTTAAATATTGCAGTCGACGACTATAACACAAAAAAGGAAAAACATGAAATTACTTACATGAAAGTCTAGAGAGCCAAGACCTTAAATTAGGACCTTATTGAGCTCACCTAGAACATATTTTTCTAAAAGCTTTTCTACTAATTCATTAACCATTAAGTCTTCTCCATTGTTTTAGGAGTCGGACATCATTCTCAACACTAAAAAAATAATTTTTTGAGGAAAAAAATTGAAAAATAAGCAGGAATTGGTGCAAAATATGCGGTAAATACCAAAATATGCAGGATGAAGTGCTGTTCATTTGACCCAGAATTCTGTGATTCGTAAAGAACTTTTGAAACTTATACCTATGCGCCATAGATAAAAATATGCATTCGCATAAAAATTGCAGCCCTGGTCATTATAATAGAATTTTCTAATTCTAAATTTTTTGTTTTCTCCTTCAAAGTATAAGTTGCTGATTCTTAAATTTTTAAATGACCATGACTTAAATGACTGTTAGACACTTTGATAGAACATACTACATCCCTCCCTCAAAAAAATCCACCAACGCCGATGAATGTAGGTCAACACTAGCTACTGAGAAAATTACCCCCCCCAAAAAAAAAAAAAAAAAATTCCAGCGACGCCACTCACGTCTTTCCAAATCGATCACTATGCAGCACAGCTGATAAGTAGGTTTAGTGGAACAGCGGTGACGGGGAAGGGGTTTCAAACAGCGCATACTGCATAGTGATTGATTTGGAAAGACGTAAGTGTTACTCAGCTGTGCGATCAAGGACGAAACTAAGGAGGGGGCTAAGGGGCTATAGTCCCCCAAATTCTTCACAATTTTTTCAAAATCAATTTTGAAACGAAAAAAATGATGCCGATGGCCTAATGCGGTTACGTTGCATCGTAGGTTCGTACAAATTTACAGCTCGTGAAAATAAGTAGGTGGTAGGTATCAAATTGAGCTTCCATCCCTACCCAATTTTTTTTTTCCTAAATTCTTATTTTCAAGTTCTGGTTGCCTCCACTGTGTGCGATTTCTACAGAATTAGGAGCAGATTATGCAGTACAGGATCCCAGAAACTGGTCTTAATTTCCAATACTTCCGAGTTCGACTAACAGCTGAGTTCAACACCTGATCTCGACTTCACCATCCAGTACTCCAGAGTCTCACGTGTAGACTAGTAGACTTTAGACAGCCATACTAACCTATGAGTCACGTCTTTGGGATCCTCCTCAGATACAAACACACGGCGCTCGAATGAGCAGACTCCCTGCACCCTGCACCTTGCAAGGTGCACCATTAAAATTAAATGCGGACCGCGGTTGTGATTCCTCGTTCTTGCGAGTTAATTCTCTTCTAATGTTCGATAGCGCGTGTTAATGGCTTCGAATGGCCATTAAAATAGGTTCACGAGAGAGTATTCAAGTATTCGAGAACTTACCTACAATTTGATTAACTAACGACAGCCTGAACTCGCAAATACACTGAACACACGCAGACTCCTGCGGGCTAAAATTGCGCCGTGTATATTTAAGCAATGAAGTCACCGGTTATTTCTATTCTTATTTTATGTCTCTTCCTTCCCGCCTCTCTGCAAATAACTTCGTAGATACGCGATCGCAGGCACGAGCGAGAAAGACAGAACGAACGGGGCGACCGAATCCAAGGTACCACAGGGAGACGAACGTAGTCCCCCCTATTTTGCATACTTATTTATTAATAGTTAGTCCTGTTAGTTAAACATGTCAGTACGCTGCGCGTTTCTATCGTGCCAACAACTCTGGGCCGATCTCTGGTACAAAATTGTTTTATTATACGAACAAAAAAATAAAACCGTTAATAATAGACCGATAAATAAAGTGAGATTTAGAAGGAGAAAAATTTCGTAAATTTTATCACGACTTGAATAGTTATTTGTTGAACGCGCATCCCTCCCCCCACACGTTAACGATCACACGAAATTCGAAATTTACAATGTAAGCCGAAGGACTGACGTACGCATGATGTGAAACACCCGAGAACCCCAGCAAGTCACTGCGACACATCGAAAGTGATGCTGGTTGCCGGATTGCACCGGAAAAAGGGTTACTATAAGGAAGTGCGATTAACTTCCGCAGGGTGTTCGAATTTATAATTGAATGATGTCTGGCTTAAATGAAATATTGGTGTCCAGGAAGAGTGTAAAGGCCTTGAATATCATGTACAATGAGTACATTGCGATGCGAAAATAGATTTACACGTATCCCCGAGTCAGAATATGCATTCAACATTTTGCAGATCGCATTAGCGAAGAGAAAGGCGCCGAGTACAATAATACAAATTTCTAATACTTCAAAAATGGTACCCTTGAATTCTAAACGAACCGTTAATGAGCTTAACGCACGTCCTACAACTCATATTGTGACCTTAAGCGAAGCATATACTTCGTATTGCGAATATTTAAATAGACGTAGCCTCCGATACGGATTGTACCCTACAACTGGTAGAAAGGTCAGAAAAACTGCAAGACTGTGAATTTTGAAACAGCGATTAGATATGCATTAGCTGAAGACTTCAGTCGAACAAACGGAGAGAGGTGCAAGTTCCCCACCCTCGCTTTCAAATCTTTCCTTTAGAACTATCTCAGTTTCCTCCACAGAAGCATGCTGACTCCTCTCTCTCCGTAGTGCACTCTACTCTCAAATTTTTCCAGATTGACAGGACTGCCTTGTTCACCGAATCATCATGCTGATTTACATCATCCCAAAGGCCAATCTCAGCTCTACTCTCTAGTTAGGCACTCGCATCTTATTTCGTAACTCTCGAATAGAGTCACCACCGAAAACGGAGTTGAAACCTACAAGAGCAGCATGTAAAATTCTTTTTCTTCTTCAGACGCCGCATCCGATGCTGGATGACGGCAGTCGCAGTTTCTGATGCGCGACTCTCCTGAGCAGGTTAGTCGAGGTAGTTTGCCGTTACTTTCCTCACGGTTTTGTTGCTTTAGTTTTCTTTCTCGGTACCGAAGAGTGTGCAGCCGCAGTTCGCTACTAGCCATGTTTCACGACGTTGAGTAAACTGAGTAACTGTCCACAATGTGCACTCGGACAGTATCAATCTTTCTGATCTGGTGGTAACACGCCTTGCGATTTTAATGCCTCGTTTGTGTGAACTGGCGAGGGTTACAGCTTACAGGACGCGTTAGTTTCCACTTCGATTGATACTGTCATCGCTGTTTGCTAGGATGTTAGGGGGATATTCGAATATCACTATAGCTTTCCGGCGTTGATGGAACTCGAACCCCAGGCGCAAGGATTGCGAAGCGGGCAAGTTACCACTCGGCCACACGGCGACCTTAATGCAAAATGCATAGAGCGAAAACATCTCTACATACTCGAATATTGATCATCGCCATCGTGTCAGTTCTCGGAGAGGGGGGGGGGAACACAGGTGGCATACGAGTATCCATAGTCTGTCACAATGTCCGCCGACGCATCCAGAATCATCTTAATTCACGGCTTTCGCGGTGTTTGGAAACTACCGAAATTTTTTCCTTCTCTCTCCAGACAAACGAATTGTGTCCAGGGTCAACGAACTGAATTTAGTCCGTGGACCAAAAGTGACAAAATTCGTAACATTGGTAACAGTGTTAAGACTAAATGCAACTTCTATCATCGGTGTAGATCATTAACACAAAAAAAAAACATGATAACCATCTGAGTGGGCTAACTATTCAAAATGGCGGATATTCAAAGAAGGCAGATTGTGCGTTTCTTTCATTGGGATTTAAACTTGGAGTTTAAAAAGTTGGCAGCCCTGTATATGAGTGAGTGATAACGTATGATTTACCGTAAGCGTGTAGCAAACTTCAACTATTAGTAAGTCGATTAGAAATTCACTTTCAAAGAGAATTTGTTCTAAATTTAACGGCATCATCAACAAAACATTGAATTATAATCAGTTCTACTGGTAGAATAATTTTTACTCGTTTTTTTTTTTACCCTCCTGAAGATAGTAGTGTTTCTATTTGAAAAAGTACTCATGACCACTCATTCACTTTCACCCGTACAGTTGATTTTGCAGCGCACTCTAGTGCAAGTTTAAACTCCAATGGACTATCACTCAGTCTGTACATGTCCGATCGGAATAATTTTTCTTTTAATTCGCAGCTAATAAAGTGAGCTTTAACTGAAGTTATTATATTTACGATACTATCAATTCATATTAGCTCGCGAAATGAACAATTTCGTATTCAACGTGTAAGTTTCGCGTACCTAAAATATTCAATAAATCGAAAAAAAAGTTCGAGTAAGAGTTCTGCGCAATGGGCGCGTTTTCCAGTGATGTCACAGAGTGAGTTACTGCATGGTTACTGTTAGCAAAAATACCCGTCATTGGGACAACTAACGGTTATCGACTCTCATAAGAAAAACACACGGAGCAAAGATCATTATGCTACTACCTGAAAATAAGAAATTTGTTAGAAACTAAAAGTTTATTAGCAAATGCTTAGCGCTTAGGTACCTTCTGGATTAAAAATATATACCTTTGGTTTCTAACAAATTTCTTATTCTCAGAGGTAGTAACATAATGATCTTCGCTCCATGTGTTTTTCTTATGAGAGTCAATTATGTTTGCTAGCCAAAAAACGGGTATTTTTGCGAACAGGAACTCACTCTGTGACGTCACGGCAATCGTGATAAGCGCGTTTGTGACATTAAAGAAAACGTGCACATTGTGTTCCTTTCAATTGATGTACAATTTGTATCAATCACATAATTAAATGAAAAGATACTGAGTAAAATATTAGATAGCACGATGTTTCAAGCGTTATACCTACGTATTATTGAAAGATAAGAAGATATATTGAATGAGACATGATGCGAGAAAGTCATGATGTTCATTTTTTTTTGTACTAGTCAGCAAAAAGGAAGTCATCCTACGTGCTGTCAAGTTGACGTGTCAGTGATCCTTCACTTCCTATATCATTGACTCATGATGTGTAGGCAGAATAGCGTTATTAGTATCAACTCTCGGACGTTTAGTGATTTTTCACAAACCCCCCATGCTTTATCCCAAAGCGTATCTGCGTGTTTCAAACACGTATCAATGATTTTTATGGTCATGACCTAGTCTTTAAAAGTCGAGAAAAGTCTTAAAACAATCATGAATGGTCAGTGAGGATAAATAAAAGCCTTAAAAATTTTTTAACACGTCTGGGAGAGTCTGAAATGAGCACTGATGAGTCTGAGTTTTCAGAATCTTATACGAGTTTTCAACAAGCACAAGAGGACTAAAAAATTGTTATCAAGTTATAGAGAGTTGCAAAAAAGTTTTAAATAGCTTTAAAAAGGCCTAAAGAAGCTTGGAAAAACTTTAAAAGTTTGATAGGTCCGAGAAATTCTTACATCAGCACTGAAGATTGAATGATCTTAGTCGTGAGAATTGCTCCTCCTTCCTCGATAAGAGAATATTGTAATGACCACAAAATTTCTGCAAAAATTTTCACCCAGTCAAAAATTTAGTGAGTTGAAAAAATTTGATACTCAATAAGAAAACAGCAGTAAGTACAAATCATTCAATAAGCCAAGGACTTCTCTTTATCTGGTCATTCAATCACCATCATAAAGGCGGGAAAATGATCTAAGTACACATGAGGAGGGAATCGATAAATTAAAATTATTTTTACATACTCTGAACTGTACCTCACAGGATGGGTCATTGAATCCACCACTGTATTTGCATATCAAAACCATAAGATCACGTATCTGAAAACCTTAGCTTTTTTATCTTGAATAATTCCAATAGCGTAACTGAAAATTAATTTTGGAAGGAAAAAGAGTAGGAAGAGAGCGGAGAGGTTAAAGACTGTTTGCTTGCATATTACAATAACGTGTCTTCTTCTTTGATATTTTACTGTAAGGGAAGGAGGTCGCCCCAACCCATCTCCCCCTATATATCTATGCCACTAAATTATTCATTCTCTGATTAAAAGCAATTTAATCAATTATCTTGACTAAAGAGGGATGGAAAAGATATTTTCAAACAAATTACATAGAATAGGCTTGGTAGATCTCTGGGACTCATGGAATTTCCTTATGACTTTCAATAATGCTCAAGATGATTGCTATCTAGCAATGTACAATGCCTAACTGCTATCGAGTTTCAATCTTTTGTTTCATAATTGGGAATTCAACGAAATGTAGGAGCGCTGGTGTTTAAAAGACGAAACGATGATCAAAACTAAGATTACATAAACTCTTATGGCCTTATTATCATTTTTAAAAATTTACAGGAAATTAAGCAAACACTGTGCATTTTTCACTCGATCTTATTGAAACAATTTTTCCTAGTATTTAAATATACGGGGTGGCCAAAAGTCATCAAACGCTATCACAATGACGTGCACCGCGGCAAAACGACGAAGTTTAGAATTCCAAGGTTGTTCTATCGCGGTTGTGCAGAGTGCGCAGCAGTGTTGGAGGAACGCAAAACTCATATTGTTCCTGTTCTTATTTGTTCTTTTCTAACTGGATGGTTCTCATTCATGTTCTTTGTTCTCCTTACCTTAAAATTACCAACGTTTCCGTTCTCGTTCACGTTCCCATTTCCATATTGTTCCCGTTCCCATTCCCGTTCCCGTTCTTGTTCCCACTTTTGTCCTGTTCCCAGTTCCGTTTCCTGTTCCTGTTCTGAACAAGAACATGCCGTCATGCCGTTTTTCTTTTTGTTCTCGTCTGTTCTTCCAACATCCGAGTATTACAGGTTTTTTTTGTGTTTTTTTAATTTAAAAAAAAATGTATAATTGGTGGTTTTACGCTTTCAGAATTTTACTTTTGTGTCAGTTGCAAAGGTGTTGGAAGAACGTGAAAATCATCTCATTCCCGTTCTCGTTCCTTCTTCTCTAACTACATGGTTTTTGTTCATGCTCCTCGTTCTCCTTACCCAATAATTACCGACGTTCCAGTTCTCCCAATCTGGTCCTGTTCCCATTCTCCGTTCTCGTTCTCAATCCAATCATGTTCTTGTTCTCGTTCTGAGAACCAAGAACATGCCGTTTTTCTTTTCTCGTTCTCGTTTGTTCTTCCAACACTGGCGCGCAGCCTGCTGGGCTGTGTGCTGGACTCTGTTATCACGAAAGTTTTCTGTTCGAGCAATGAAACGAGTAACGAGAATTCTTATCATATGATAGTGTACCTAGTCTTTTACCTTTATGCAAAATGGTTCGATGACTCTTTTGGTCACCCCATTACATCGTAGAAGTGCGATGTTGCTTGAAAAAAGACACACTTACCCCAAGATAATTTTCCATAAGAAAACGGTCAAATTCCAGGCCTTTTCATTGCGCACTGCAGAATAGTTCAGTGCGAGAAAACATTTTTTGAATCACATTTGAGTTTAGCATCCTACACACCAAGCTTAAAACGTGTACAGTCTTTCCTTAATTTTTCACAATTTTTTGAAATTACATGGGAACTTATACAAATTTACATTTTTTGATCACGGTTAGTTCCAAAAGGCACCATCAGATGTCAGCCACTTTTATTGAAGTTCCTAGTGCTATTCCCGTCCCAATATGCGTCGCCCAATTGAAGGGTTCATTTAGAAAACAACTGTACTCATAGTGACCATGGTCAGTTTCGAAATTTCGACTTAGACGACAGATAGCACTGTAAGTGTGCTCCACCTAAGTGAACTGTTAGCGTGAGTTTGCCGGCACCTAGCAGATGTTACCTTGTTCAAATGTACTATTATGTTGGAGCACAATAGCTATGGATACACCGCTATCTGTCTGTAAAGGCGGAATTTCAAAACTGACTTAAAAAAAATTTTATTTATTTATTCTTAAAGCTCACTTTGTTAACTACAAATTGAAATAAAAATGTTTCCGATCAGACGCACACAGACTAAGTTATACTCCATGAAAGAAACATGCAATCCGTTATTTTTTTTTTAAATGGCGTCCATTTTTGATAGTAACCCCACTCAGTTGGCTATCATGTTTTTTTGGTGTTTATAATGAGCTCCTATGTCAGTGGCAGAAGGGTAGAAGCCGCATTTAGCCCTAAAATGTTTACCGATTTATCCTTCAATAGGTTGTCTACTAAATCAGGGTTGCCACTTTTTTTAGAGTTATTTTTCCTGGCTTTTCCCGATTCTCTAGAATAATTTTCTAAATTTTCTCTGGCTCTCTGACTTTTGGCGGTCTTCCAGAAAGTGGCTACTCTGCAGATACAAATTTGTGAAATTTATGACTTTTCATGGGCTCACACGTGTTAGGAGTTCTAAATTGCAAAAACAAAAACTAATTTTGACGTTTCAGTGTTACTTGGTCAATTTCTTCCATTACTAATATTTTGAAGCTCACATTTAAAACGGAAGATGATAAAACAATAAATTTTAAACAAAATATACATTAAGAATTCATCCACAAAAGCTCTCTTTCAAACACACAGCAGACCAGCTCACATCACAATCGTACCTATACCACGTCAAGTACACATAGTCACTTGTCACGAATCATTTTTCAAAGATAAATAATCCATAGTCAGGCCCGCTGTGCTACTGCCTATGCTCTATAGGTATTCTTACATTTTCTTATTTCCACAAGAATTTGGAAATTTATGATTTTTGGGCGGAAGCAAATTAAATATACAATTGAATTCATGTCTTTTTTATGACTTTTATGACTATAGTAGACACCCTGTTCGGCCTGTTAGTCCACTACAAGAGCTTAATGTAAAATACATAGAGCAAAAACATCTCTACATACTCGAAAAAAGCGCATATTATAGATCATCGCCATCGTGTCAGTTCTTCGCGATGGAGCCACAGGCTGACAACAACCATAATCCGCTGTCTGTCACAATGTCCGCCGACGCATCAACCAGCATCATGTTGATTCGCAGTTTTTCTAGACTACCGAAATTTTTTCCTTCTCTCCATATGTGCGATTCGCTCTCAAAACAACGGCCAACAAATTAGGGAACACCGATAAACAGTGTACAGAATCGCCGGGCGTGCCCCACGCCACCAACACACAAAAACAGAAGTCTTCGCCGACAAAAGTAATTAATCTGGCGCGAATTCAAAAACGACATAAATGCGAAGATTCGACAATTAAGAACAGCAACAGCAATGAACTCGCTTACACCTATACGTGTACTCTGTACAATACAAATACATATAAAATGTCTCACATACATGTGGTGTTTACAAACACACCGAATTACACTGCACGAGAAAAACGTTTTGAAATTTCATTGAAAACCAGCAGAAGACAATAATTATTCCAGCGTGTTTGTCAACAATACAATACATGTTGAATGAACGGCACGAGAAGAGAGCTTATCATCGCGTATTATTTGAAAACTTTTTTTTTCCAAGTCTCTGTCCTCTTTCCCGCCTGACACTTCGTACTGCATTATATGGCGCAGAAAAGAAAATTCGAGTACTAGGTCAAGGTTTCTTTCTGAACGTTACATGCATACGTACATATATAAGTATGTACGTAAACATCGTACGTTGAACGCCAATTACGTTCTTTAAGAACGCATGCCGTTCGAATGACGCCGTCGGTTGCCGCTATTCAAAGATACTAACTTGACTTACAGCTATGTCTGCAATACGGACGCAAATCAAAAACAGGATAGCTACTCGACGAAGGCGTTATCCGTGATGACCAATTTTGAATTTTAAAGATGAAACACGACTCGATTTGACTCGCAGACTCGTAAATACAGTAAGTCATGAGTGCCTAGCCGGTTAGCAGGTTACGCAAGCACTGACCTTCGTAAGTTCACGAAGTCTTACCATGTTTGAAATGACGAAAACGACAACTAAAAAAGACTAATGACGGATTCCCTTAGGTCTCAATCTACCAAACCTTCGAAGGAAACATTAATCTTAACCCTCACCCTTCCCCGACATTGGCTACGTCGCAAACAGGCATACAGGAAGGAGATCAACGTAAGTACTTCCATCTGGAGCTCGATTCTATCGACAACCTTGAGACTTGGGCACATCACAAACAAGAGGCTCTGAATCCCGATGCGCAATCAGTTCCCCTCTAGTTAACCGCGGAAAAGTTACCCATTTACAGCCCTCGATTACCCTCAGAATATCCAGAAACCCATCAGTTACCGTTGGTTCCCTTTTAGTTACCTGGGTAACTGGTGGTTACGCGCGGAAAAGTTACCCATTAGCATTGACATTAGCATTGACATGGGTATGTCTTCAGGCTGGGGGTCATTCTGAAATTTGTGAAACGAAAATGCGACACGAAAACATATAATGCCTTTTTGTGAGGTAATTAATTGCGCGGTAAGACGAGGTATATTTTCCTCACAAGGCGAGCGCTTCAACATTACAATCAGCGTTACCACGAAGATATAGGTTTGATAGACATTTTCGGTTATACATACTTACTTCTACACACACATTTACAAATATTTGTTTTCAGTTTTCATTCCCCATTTCAAGTAGTCCCACACAAAGAGCGGGTAGTGGTGCTAATAGTACATAGATGTTAAGGAATTTCAAAATTATAAAAGAATGATATTATATACATGATTTAATGTTTTTCCCGGTAAGGAAAAATTTTTTGTTGGATGTGTTATCAGATCGTATTTCGAATCGCTGTTGTAGTGAAACAAATGGAGGAGGGGCGAGACATCAGCTGGCGGCAGTTTAGTTTATCAAGCTTTTGTTATCGGATCATGATGTATTTCAAATCGCTGTTGTAGTGAAACAAATGGAGGGGGACGTGAGATATCAGCTAGTGGCAGTCTAGTTTATCAAGTCTTATTCATGCGATTGTATTTCACATCGTGGTTGTAGTGAAACCAGTGGAATGGGGGGAGCGAGATATCAGCTGGTGGCAGTCTAGTTTATCAAATCTTATTTATGCGATTGTATTTCACATCGTGGTTGTAGGGAAACCAGTGGAATGGAGGGAGCGAGATATCAGCTGGTGGCAGTCTAGTTATCAAGTCTTATTTATGCGATTGTATTTCACATCGTGGTTGTAGGGAAACCAGTAGAATGGAGGGAGCGAGATATCAGCTGGTGGCAGTCTAGTTTATCAAGTTTTGGTTATCCGATTGTACTTCAATCTTCAAATCGCTGTTGTGGCGAAACAAATGGAGTGAGGGAGCAAGATATCAGCTGGTAACAGTCTAGTTTATCAAGTTTTGGTGGCTTTTCAAAGTTAGGAATCTTACACCTCCACTATTCATAATTTTCAAAAACGTTTTTTTTCTATATTCAGCCGTGTAAATCGGTGCCCACTAAAGCAGCTGTTCCTCAGTGAGTTAAAAACTTTCGCGAAAAGAGGGGATATTTATAAAACAAAGCCTCCAGGGCCTGTGAAGAAGGTTAGAACATTAGGCTAAAAAAAATGATCGAAAATTTCAAGAAGCAGATTGAGAATGCTGTTAAAAATAGGGGTGGTCATTTTTAAGCAATGTTGTTTTTTAAAACAAAGGAATGTTGTAATAATTGTTCATTTAAAATAAAAATTAATAAAATTTGGTGTCTTTTTATGTAAAAAAACCTTTACTTTTATTTGTTCCTCAGTTACAGTAATTTGAAGTATGATAGGTTCCCATCCGCACCCTGTATAATATTATCTTTTTATGCAAAACTGTGATCATATTGCATACCCAATTCCTTAAACTGGTAGAAAATAGTCACAAAAATTGTTTTCAAATTTATTTGTTTTGGTACCAGGGATCTTATATTACTGTGTTACTCTAAGCTTTACCCTTTCAACTGATTTTTAAAATCGGGCTTGTCCCCCATTACTGGAAGTAAGGGACAGGGTAAGCTTCTCACCACATTTTTTACAGAAAAAAATTTTTTTTTGATTCACGAATACTGAATGAATCAGTGAATACATTACTGAATACATATGTATTCAGTATTCATGAATACGTTCCATGACTACTGCATTACATTCAATGTTCTTTGCTAAAATTTCCGTCATTTCAGATTATTTGCCCGCGCGCGCAACTGTTTTCTGTGAGAATTCATTTCCCTTCTGCGCCTTTTATTTCCCCCCAAAAAATTGATACTTGTGAATTTTGAGTTGAGTCAGCTGAAAATATAACAACATTTGCCCCCTCCCCTCCCAAGAAAAACTCTGCTACATTCTTGCTCTCACCAGATTTTTGTGAAAAAACTTGTCATAGGTTTTACTTTGACGACCAAGCTACCGATTTCTGTTTGAATTTGCCTTCAGTGTCGTAGCCAGGCTTTTTCCAAAAGGGGGGGAGGGACGAAGTAAGATTTTTAAGGGAGAAAAAGACGAAAATTCAGGTTTTTTTTTAAATCGCTAAGTAATGAGATGCCCTGGTACCTATAGTTTTGTTGTCCCCTTGCTGTATTTTTTTGGTACCCTAATGTTACAAAGGTTATGTCTAGTTGTTAAACTATGATTTTTCGGTATGCGTAGTAAGTTAGCGGTTTTCATGTAAGTCAAGGTGTTTTTAATATGTAATTTTTGTATGTTCAATAAGTTTGTTATTTTATAGATCTTAGTCGCAGACGTCCTTGGGTGGAAATTGAATATGATTTTTATGATCTTATTTTGTACTATTTGTGAGGGCTTTATTGTTGTTGGATAAGCACTACCCCATGCTATTATGCCATAGTTTAATATGGATTGTACTAGCGCGTAGTAGACATCATATTTTATTTTAGTGTTTGTTATGTTTCTTATACTTAACATGAAATATGTGAGTTTTCTCAATCTTGAAGCCAGACAATTTATTTGGCTTTTCCATGTTAAATTTTTATCTATAATTATGCCCAGATATCGAGCTTCATTTACTCTTTTTATTCGTGGGCAGCTGCAAGTCTGCTGGTCATTTACTTTACAAGATTGTATGTGTTATACCGAAAGTCAGATTTCGTTTCTGAAAATGGAGTACCCTGGACTCTTCTCAGAGACTAGTCAGTCAAAAGCCGAAGGTTTCAAGCTGAATATCGAACGTTATCTGAAAGGCAGAAACAAAGCTGAAATGTGGAAGACATTTTGAAAATCTGAAAATCGGGAGCAAACGCTGGATTTCGAATTTCAATGACTCTTCTGTTTTTACTAAATTCTCTATTTGACCTAGAGCCTGAAATTTGAGAAAGTTGAACATTTTATTAAAATTTAAAAGTTGAATGCAAAAGACTCATTTTCCAATGTCACAAGTTGTGTCTGATGGCAAATGTTCTGTTGTTTTATTTACGGGCTTTGGTCCTGGTGAATATAGGAGGGAACTTTAATCTGGAACAAAAGTCAAGACTCCATATGTTTTCCCATAAGAACGAAAGGGAGCTTGTAGCACGGATTCCCCTAATCCGATCGACCTAAAACTTTGTAGGTTTCCTTCTTTTGATTGATTTTTTGGAACCAATTTAGGAGACGAATCAGAGGAAATTCATAAAAAAAGATCACCGAGGGTAAATAACGACCACCTTAATGCGTAAAAGAAGTTGTGTGCTCCTTTCAAGTATTCCCAACATCCTTCCAGCTTACCCTCCTAGACTAGGGTATGCTCATTTGCGCAAATGTGAGTGTTTGGGGGATAAGGTTCCAATCAGCATTTGCAGGGACGAAACTATGCGGGGGGGGGGGTGGTGAAACACCGCCAATAATTTCGCAGTCAGCAAATTTTGAAACTGTTTGTTTTTTATGAACGTTTGTTTGTTTATTATTTTTTTCAATTAAAACATATTTTCATTAAAAATCGGCAAATTTTCAATTAAAAAAAATTTTTCGGCAAAATTCTTAGTTAAAAAAAAAGTTGTCGGCAAATTTTTCTTCTTCCCCCCCCCCCAAACTGAAAGTAAAGTTTCGTCTCTGTATCCCTGACTTTTCCCTAACTTTCCCAAGCACTTTTCAGGGCAGTCCAAAAGGTGGCTAAATGAAGTTACAGGGCATGCGAAAAGAGTGCGCGATATTGAAACGTTTGCAACTTTATTAGGAAGAATAAAAACATAAAACAAAACGAAGATATAAGAATAAAAAAAACTCAATAATGCTTCATTTCGGCTTCAGCTACTTCAAAGGACAACACATGAAAGTACACTTTTGGAAGCCCTCTTACATATGCTTTTTCTAGAAATATTTCTTAAAATCCCTGACTTTCCGCAACTGGGCACCCTGTTATTAGCGCAGCCTGAAAGTCTTGGTACATTTAATAGGATTTTATCAAGCAGGTTCGAGGCCATGATATTTTGCAAACGAAAATGAGGAAACGGCAGTGCGAGAGTCAATAAGGACCATTTGTTGGCTCATTTGAACGAACTTGTAGTCCTCTTTAATTTAGTTAACCTTCTTTCTTGTCTTATACCAAGTCCTCGAGTGTTCCTAACATTACGAACGAATTAAATAAGTATCTTGATTTTTGAAGTGTATCTAAAAGATTCGAATCATTTTTAAAACTAATTTCTTTAAAACGTGATTCGAGTCACATTTTCAATGATTTGTGATAGAGTATCGGACAATTCTTGCCTGTTGCAGTATTTGTACCTATCTGTGATTTGAATTTTTTTCTTTTTTTAAAGGATTAAGGCTGATTAAGGTGTCGAGAATGCGGCGTCGTTCAGTCGGTATATAAATCGCGTACGTTTTTCGGAACTGCCACGCCGATCTAGGAAGTCTAGCATACTTCTGTTCACTCATCGAGAGGGGGCCAGTGGCGCGATATAACCGCTTTAAAGTTCATTCACACGTTCATGTTCATCGCCTGCCTCAGACATAGGAGGTATCTCCAAAGCCCGAACCTTTTTATCAAAACAATGATCAGCAAAACTGAAGCACCCATTGGAGACAGGCAAACATTATCAACTATTTACGATGTTTACAATAGGTCGTCTAGTTGAGAAGCCACTGCTCGAGCAAATAAATCGACAATCAGGAAAACGAGAGTAGTGCGTGTCATCAGATACTCAAGTTTATCCAAAAATAACGCTACTTAGTTGAACAAAAGCCCTTCACAACTTTCGTACCGAACACGTGAACATGTGTTACGTGTTCGAGTAAAATTCTTTCACGAACGAATTGAAATTAAAATCGATTGTCCTCGAAAGTGAAAGGAAAAAAGAATACGTATAGAGAGCACGAGTAAGACTTACCTTCCGTGAATGGATCGTTTTAATTCGGTGGCGAAAATGCAGAATTCGGCGAACGTCAAGTACTTGGCTGAATTTCGACCGGCGCATTTCTGAGCGCATTGCAACATTTCATTAACTGCAAAAGCCCCGCGAATATAGAGCAATTAGTACGAGTATGTCGACAAAGTGACACAAAAATGGCACTCGACGCCGTACATTATGGTAACTGAATCGATCAGACAGCACGGGCGATTGCGATAGCGATCTTTGGAGGGAAATGGTGACTGCGCGCAATTCATTTCTTTCTTTCTAGATTACACGAGCATGCATGGCAAGCACAACTTAACGACTGCCTCGCGTGCTGTTGATCCACTCAATGAAGTATTAAAGGCGCTTGAGTACACAAACTGAGAAAAAAAATTCACATTTTTTTCTTCAATTTTGGTATAGCGCAAGCTGTACACGGTACTCGAGCAACAGCGACGCAATACACAGTTTCCGAGTCAGATAAGAAACGACGGAGTTCGACTATTTTTAGACCGATTTGCCAATACACAATAAAGCTTTTTCGATAATTCTGATATTTTCTCCCGGCTTCCCCTGGTCCCCCCCCTCTACTCCCGACCGCATCATCATCGTCCCGTCTGATCGTTTCGCAGGCGTCGCCGCGTCGCTCTTTGGGTCGATGAATCGACGCAACCCATAACGAGCAAACGAGCGTTGCCGGCGAGGTAATTACGACTTACGAGGATATATTAACTCGTCAACTCGCCATAAGTCCACGATCTCGTACTACGAATGTAAGCAGAAAAAAAAGTGCAATTTGACTCTACCTTGGGCATTGGTTGGAAAGATTTGCAAATCGTTAAACAGCGGCATAATCTTTTCGGCCGGCACCACGCTGGCCGCAGGACCGAGCTTGGCATTCCACGAACATTGCACTTCCCTGCAATCAAATTAAAAAAAGAACACATTTATTGTCAACCACAATGAATTTAACGAGATTAATTTTCATATATATCTAATCAGACCGCAGCAGACTGCTCGAACGAATATCGTGATTGGGCAGTTTTATACAGCACCGAGGGGAAGGGGGTAGGCGATGGTGGTAAAAAACGATATCAGCAAACGTTTACATCAGCGAATACCTCACGAGGACGTGAAATCGCAGCGTCACTCGACGTAAACAAAAAGTTTTAGTCACGGTGTGTCCACGAGATATAAGATGAAAGGAAATCACCCGCGAGTCACTCAGTTTGGGAGGGGAGCTAATAAACTCTTCTTCTTCTTCTTCGGGAGCCATATCCGATCTGACACGCGACTTTCCTGGGCAGGCAGTGTTACCAGATTGGGCGAATTTTCACCAATTGGGCTATGTGAAGTACCCTCTGGCGACAAGAAACGTGTTGCTTGTCACCTAAGTTTAGCCACCCCTGAATAATTTTGTTGGGCGTCTGCAAATTTCGGCGACTTTTACAGTGCTTGCGGCGACACTGCGAAGTCGGACCGGCGACTTCATGACGAAAAAGTCTGGCAATACTGTGGGTAAGTTACTCGGGGTAGTTTGCCGTTGCTTTCCTCACGGTTTTGTTGCGGTAGAATTTTCCTTCTCTGCGCCACAGGGTGTGCAGGCGCAGTTCGCTTACTAGCCACGTGTTTCACGACATTGGGTAAGCTGTCCACAGCATGCACACGCGCAGTACCAATTTTTCTGGTCTGGTGGTAACACATCCGGCGATAGTGACGCGATTTGAGTGAACTGGCGGGGATTACAGGACGCGCTATGTTTCCACCTCGATTGAAACTGTAGTCGCTGTGTTCGCTAGGATGTTAGTGGGGGTATTCGAATACCATTAGCTTTCCGGCGTTAGTGGAACTTGAACCCGAGACGCAAGGATTGCGAAGCGGGCACGTTACCACTTGGCCACACAGTGACTCTAGGAAAATCTTAGGGTTACCAAGTGTCCTGTCGCGAGAAAATGTACCTGAAGTCGCATTACTGAATTTTTTGTAGGAAGAGGAACTAAACACGATGCTCAGTAGAAAGAGAGGTAGAGTCGAGGGGGCATGACCCCAACCTCCTGCAGCTGCCACAGACCATTCAATTTCCATCCAAATTCCTCTATACTTTTTGGAAAAGCCTGAGTATTCTAGTGCTCGGAGCCCCTCTACCAGAAATGTCACTCTGTCTTCGCCTTTGAAGCGGGGTCTTCTTTTTCAGGAGTCATATCCGATGCCGGGTTAAAGTTGGTGTTGTCCCATTACTTATACTTCGCTAGAATTCGCGTATGTCTGGAATCTGCGACTGTGTATCAAGAATGTTTCGAGGAAATAACATGTACATTTCTTTTCCAAGACACGCGGGGTTTCTGGCGCACAACTTTCCTGGGCAGGGTTAGTCGGGGTAGTTTGTCGTTGCTTTCCTCACGGTTTTGTTGCGTTAGAATTCTCCTTCTCTGTGCCGTAGAGGGTGCAGCCGCAGTTCGCTTATAAGCCACGTGTTTCAAGACATTGAGTACGCTGTCCACGGCATGCACACACACAGTATCAATCTTTCCGGTCTGGTGGTAACACACTCTGCGATTATGATGGCTTGTTTGTGTGAGCTTGCGGAGGCTACAGGGCGCGCTAGGTTTCTACCCCGACTGCTACTGTAGTCGCTGTGTTCGCTAGGATGTTAGTGGGGCATTCGAATATCACTAGCTTTCCAGTGTTGGTGGGACTCGAACCTGAGGCGCAAGGTTTGCGAAGCGGGCACGTTACCACTTGGCTACACAGTTACTCTAAGAAAGTCTTAGGGTTACCAAAAGTTTTTTGTTTTTTTTAGAAACGCAAACTTCTCCTCTGAAGATTGCAAATTTTGTAATGAAAACGCAATATTTTTACAAAAAGTAGAAATTCTTCGCAATAACTTGATTAGCATTTCCTATAGCTTCCCATCGATCTACGTCTATCGATTTTTTCAGCATCAACAACATCTCTGGTTTGCTGTTATTTCGGAAGCTTGAGGAGGTTCAAGTTCAATGTAAGTAGAATGTGTGACAAAACATGAATTGAAAAAGAAAAAAGAAAAAAAACCCTGAGGAATCGAATATTATTGTTGAAACTGATAATCAACTTTGAATGACAATTTCCACAGTTTAAGTGAAAGATTGGAACGATGAGAATACGCAAACAATTGGGAATCTTCTGTAAACGCGAGCAAACAGCAAATGTCATACGAGGAAAACAAACAGGTGGGTTTTCACTCTGGTTTCTTATACCAAGTAAAATTTTCAATATTTTACTAAGATTTTTGCCCCCCCCAAGTTAAAATGTATTGATAATTCATGATCTTACACAAAAATTGATTTAAAATGGTCTAATATGAGGGAGGGCCTTCAAGGAGCTCAAATTCAAAAAATGATACCAAATTCGTAATCTACGACCCAGAAAACGTAACTTTTGGTATGTCACACCAATATAATATTGTAAAATTTCCCAACATTTAATTTGGGGGGGGGGGCTTTAAAGGGGGTCCAATTTGAAAAGTAATACGAAATTCGTAATCTACGCCCCAAAAATTTAACTTTTGATACGTCACGTCAGTATATTGTACAATTTACAAAAATTTTATTTGGGGGGGGGCTTCAAGAAGTGGGGGTTCAATTTGAAAAATACGTAATATCAAATTCGTAATCTACGATCTAAAAAGTGTAACTTTTGATATGTCACATCATTTTAAATTTCCGAAAATTTTAATTGGAAGGCTCCAAGGGGAGGCCCAATTTCAAAAATAATAACAAATTTGTAATCTACGACCCAAACAATGTAACTTTTGATACAATCACACCAGTATATTGTAAAATATGCAACAATTTTATTCAAGGGGGGGGGGGTCCAAATCGAAAATGAATACCAAAATCGTAATCTACGACCCGAAAAACGTAACTTTCGGTATGTCACACTAATATAATATTGCAAAATTTCCAGAAAGTTATTGGGGGAACTTCAAGGGGGTCTAATTTGAAAAATAATACCAAATTCGTAATCTATGACCCGGAAAATGTAACTTTCGACATATTACATCAATATAATTATAAAATTTCCAAAAATTTTATTTGGTGGTTTCAGGGCGGTCTAATTTAAAAAATAATACCAAATTCGTAATCTACGACCCAAAAGATGTAACTTTTTATATCACACCAGTACATTGTAAAATTTCCAAAAATTTTATAGGGGGAGAAACTTCAAGGGGAGGGAGGGCAATTAGAAAAATAATACCAAATTCGTAATCTACGACCCAAAAAACATAACATTAGACCTTTACACCATGAAAATCGGTCTTACTGATTTTTGTCCAGCTAGAATTTCAATCTGGACCACTGTGTGCCCCCTTCATGGAACTTACGTGTAGACAAAGTAAAACCCAGTAGAGGCAACACCTCTTTCAGAAACGCCATTCTTTTGAGTAGTTATTAGCTATTTCAGTTGATTTCGGTTTCGAACTGTGTATTTTTCGTTGGTGTTTTTTTCTATTGATGTTCACCACTCATTTCGGTAACATTTTGGTCGCATATATATGACTGAAAATACGATTATCATTTCAGTTTTCATCTTGAAGAACGTTTCCGAGAACGAATTTCCAAGAAAGAAATTTTCTAAACATAACTTAGATCGAATGCAATCAGTTAGTAAAATCAATTACCAAACAATGTTGCAACAACTGTCAATTTCTAAATCAGAAAACGTAGGTATTATCTCACCGTTATTTTTAGCCATTAGGTATATATGTATTATATTTACAAAATTACCTACACCGAAAACCTATGTACATAAATTATGTATACATAATACGAGTGTATTCGCGTGTGGATTCAATAACGATGGAATCGAGCAGGAGTAGACTGTGTAGCGTCTAGACTGTACAAGTGTATATTTGTGGTCGTGTGTACCTATGAGTATTACTGGGTGTAATACGCGTTAGTCAAGTTGTTTCAGAAAAACTACAACAGCCATTAGTCGTTAGAGCAGAATGATAATAACGAGTAACTGAAGAAACGAAAATACTTATAAGAATCGTACTTAAGAAATTAAAGACATGACAATACAAGTTTCAGAGACGTACCAAGGAAAATATACACCCTCCATCAAAAAATCATATAATCGTAAAATAAAGCAAGATCGTTCTTTTTTTATTTTTATTTATTTTTATTTTTTTGTCAGTTCTAACCTAAAGCAACCATGATAGTGAAAAACGATCAAACTCCGAATAAATTTGAGCAGGAACGTTCAAAATTGAAATGCAGCTTAAGCCAAACATGACTAATAACACCAAAAATGACAGAGATGCTCAAATCCTTTTAAAACTGACTAAACCTGATCAAGCATTACCAAGAAAGGCCTAAAAACTTGAATCAAGAACAAAGCTGGACCAGGGTTAATAACTAAGGCGCATCCTCCCTCCCTCTCCAAAAAAATGTTTAGTCCAAATTTCTTTGGAAAATCTACATATTTTTTCCTTTAATCTCTGCAAGTGTACACAGTCCACTCGATTCTTACCACCGCCTTAATATACTTTTAGAGTTTCAAAGAGACTTACTGCTGAGTCTTATTAAGAGTTTAACGATCCCGAATTGCCCATCGGCCTGTTCGTGACCATTGTCATAAACGTAATTTTTTGGTACATAAAAAAAAAAATTTCCTTGAACGCCACTTCCGTAACATCATCTTACTTAAGGGCGTCACGTTTTTCTCTGTTCTACCTGAACCTTCACATTCCCCACTCCCCCATGATCTGTGTCACATAACTCCTGAAAAAAACTCTTATTTTTTGTCAACGGGGTTCAAACCCACAGGTCCCTAGCTACGTCTTTGCCGTAACTTCAGAACGATTGCCATTCTAGAAGTGGCAGCGCCAAACCTTTATAGATCATCTTAAAATGACATTGAAGATACAATCAACCAAAGATTATTATATTATTTTTTTCTTTATAAAATACTTATAGACAATTTTGGAAATTTATTACTTAATTTTGATCTGATCCAAGAAGTCATTTCCGGTTGACTGTGGCTGTTTTTCTGATAATGTTTGGTTTAGGAATTTTGTTCAGTTTTGTAGGCATCTAGTTAAGTTTTATCAGTCTCTGTCTTTGGTCGTCATCTGTGGTGGACGTTGGTGGATTCTGATGACGTTAAGTCCGGGTTTTCTCAATCTAATTAATTTTGGTCAGATTTGGTCAGATGTCTTCTTTGACCGGTTTTGGCCATTTTTAATATTTTTACATCGATTTTAGTCGGACTCAGTCAATTACGACTGTTTGTAAACCTTTTTGATTGACATGGATTCACATAAGGGGGCAAAAGGCTACAGCTTTGGCACGTTGGTTTGACGAGGACCCTTGAAAAATTCGGTAAGAAAGAGGGAAACGAGAGCAGAGACAAGAGAAAAACGGAAACAATGATCCTATTTTTTCAAGAAAAAAATACTTGAATTGAAATTTTTGGGGAGAAGTGGGAGTGAGGAGAAGGATTAGGAGAAGAAACGCTTAATAACTGACCCTGAAGCATATTTTACACCAAAATCAGGCTTTCTATTTGTGGCCCAGTAAAATCAGATCGGAAATGGGACTTTTAGGGGAGGGAGGGCGAAATGGTATCAAAGGTTTTTTTTGCAGAATATTGTTAACAGTGGTCTCCTTAACAAAAAAGTCTCGAAATGGCTTGCTAATCTTTTTTCTTTGTGTGTGTGTGTGTGGGGGGGGGGGTTTGAAGCTCCACACCTCAAAATGGATTTAAGGGTTTTTCGAAAAAATATCGCGAACTATTAAATATTCCTCACTCGATTCTTCACCGAAAAAGATTCTTCACAGTTTTTCTATAACTGCCTTCGAAATGCCCTAGTTGAAAATAAGCTTGTACTTCGCCATGCATTAATACAGGACTTACGGGAGCAGGAACTGTGTTCGAAATGCCCCAAATGGCGGGTTGAAAATAACCTTGTACTTCACCGTGCATTAACATGGAACTTACGGGAGCAGGAACCGTGTTCGAAATACCCCAAATAGGGGGCTGAAAATAACCTTGTACTTCACCGTGCATTAACAACGGGACTTACGGGAGCAGGAACAGTGTTTTCAACATACGAACAGAAAGGATAAAAATCGCCTGGGGATATGTTTCTGTACATTACTACCCAAACAGTTTTGGAACTTTTTCTTCCCTCTTCCTTGGACACCAAACATTGAGATTAAAGTTTTTTAATGTTTCTTTGTAGTATACAAAATTAATTTTTCATTACAACTCTTGGAGCTTTTAGTAGCACGTACCGACAAATCGAAATGCCGACTGTGGGGTTTTAAGGCTCCAGAATTCGATTTCAATATTAGTTTGACTATAACTGTAAAACTGTGGTAGCTGGGACAGGGTGTCTAACCAATTTGAAAATTAAAAATACTGGACTTTTATTGGACTTATCGGCCCGGTAGACACCCTGCTCTTTTCTAATTTTGCTCTCAACCCGAGCCTGGAATACGCCTTTTCGAGTGTTACCTCAGAGACGTCGGGGAGGCTGTTAAGGCTGTCATCGCCCTCTTCACTTCCTGCCGAAAAACTGGCCAAGGTCGAAATGTAGTGAGTTGCTACGTGGGCTCGAACCCAAGACTTCCGGATTCCGAGACCAGCGCGCTATCCACTCGGCCAACCAGACCTCACGCAATCCCATCCACCAAAAAATACACGTTCAAGATGCCTCAATTTGGGTATATCTTGCAGGAGTCAACCTAAACTTAGTGCAATGTTTGAATCTCAACTTGAGGGAACCGCCTTCAAGATCACGGTTTACCCTTACACCAGGTAAGTACGGTAGACACCCTGCTGGGAGGAGGCGGAGGCTCAAAATTTTCATAAATGCAACATGGGGTATCGTTTCATAGATTTAGAGGCCAGCTGAATATATTTCTGGTAATGATTTAACCTTAATTTACAAATTGTGGTACATGGGGGGGGGGCAAGGTTCAAGATTTTCACATTATGCATATGGGTATCGTTTGGTAGGGTTTCAAGGTCGCTGAACTTGGTTTCGAAGTCCATTTCACGCTAAAATGAAAAATGAGAGGGCATATATGCGGAAATAACAATCACTGTCATGGACATCATGTAATATATGCGTATTCAGGGTAGGTGAACTCGTTTCTGACGTCAGTGGTGCACATAAATGAAAGTTGTACTTTTCAAGGGAGAAGATTTATAAAATGCAGTATTGGTATCAGTTCACAGGTACAGGTACTTATGGTTACGAAATCCATCTTCCATTTTCAGTAATATTTCGACCTCCACTCGAATACTGAGGCACTTACAGCGGACAGAGGGGAGAAAATTTGAAATTATCATATGTTTATACGCTTTACACAGGTCATTGTTAATAAATCAGAAAGGGTTGCGACACAATTCATAACAAAAATTGTATCTTAGGACTCTTCACTCATTCACACTCCTGTGCGCACGTTTTCTGCTCAACAGTATATCCTCATCCAATCTCATAATCGTGTCCACCAACAATCAAAATTTCAGATCGAGTCCCACGCTCGTATTTATGATCTGCCAACACAAATATACGCTTCAGCTGGTCGCAAACCGCCTTAATTTTATTTCAGGGTAGATTGAAAATAAAATAATAATTATTTATTCGCTATAACCTGTCTTAATTTTCTTTTTCCGTGTATCTTAATCGTAGTTATTATTATTATTCAGTATTCTGAACAATTATATTACACGATTCAGGTGGTATTGCCTTTTTCGTCCATAATCTTGTCTGTGGGTAGAACTCGACAGGACGCCGAGTAGGAATTAGAAGAAAAATCTGATGTGATAAAGTATTAATTTCTTGTAAATCTGGGTATAATTATACGAAGACGACAGCTCGGACATTTCGCGAGCGATATTTGAATATGGTGGCCATCTTGCGGTTCCGGTGCGGTAACCTGGTAGCCTCACACAGATTATCAAAAGGTGTATCAATTTAATCAAATACACGCCTATTTGGGTTATTGCTTCCGATGAAGACAGGGCGAGACACAAGCACACTTAAACGTAAAATGGCGAGATAAGAACTGGGACTCGATCGAGGCCTCATGGGTGCGACTGAGAGTAGTCGAAAAGTTGTGCTAAACCGCGACTTTGTGGGCTTTGGCGGAGATTTACGGTTATTTGATATCGAAGATAACTAGTGGGTGGACCCGCTTGCGGTAAGCGCTCGGCCATTCGTGCGAGGTGGAATTTGATTAACGAGTTTCTCAAATGTTGACACAACCTGTTCCGACACAGCAGAGTGTTGGCGACATTGTGCGAAAAAGAAACATCGCCGCGAATAGGTAAACACTGACCGAAGTGGGCCCGAGAAACAAGAAGGTGTTAAATGTATTCTAATTGTGACCATGCGAATTATGTCGTACGCCTAGGCTGATCGTAATCGCTCATCAATTCTGCAAACAGCTATCGAGGGGCGCAGTCAGCCTCTTGCATCAGAGAGTGCAAATAGAAATAGGGGGGTTAGACAAACATTTTCAGACATTTTCATCTATTTTAGCCATAACAATTAGCCAAAACTAGTATTTTCAAATAATATATTACTTACTGCATAATATTTTTATTTGGGGGGGGGGGGGAGACAAAGTAGCTAAATACCCCAACCTCATGGCTACAGCCTCGAAAGACGGTCATAAAATACAATGCCGAGACACCTCCTTACTCTCCTTTTTTTTCTATTGTTTTTTCCTTCTGTCATTCTTTTCTCTTTTATCCTGTTTTTCCAGACATTTCTGTCTAGCTCTAAGCGTTCCGAGGGTTTCTCTTTTCGCTCCTCGAGTAAATCAAGTTCTGCTGAATAGGGTGGCTCGTCATACATAGGCTAAGAAAAAATTTCGAGCTTTTGAGCGCGACCTAGTTAAAAAGTTGCCTTTGGTTTAAAAAACAGTTAAAAATTTTATTTTTGAATTTGTAAATTTTCCCCAAGGGATTTGTCCTTGGAAGTTATATATACTATAGGGATGAAAACTGATTGTTACGCAACGCCTTAAAGATGCAGGTTACGCAACATTTTTACAGAACCTTTTTAATAGTATTCATCGTGAACTTCAAATTAGTTCATATACAAATTTTGCCTATCTCTGAAATTGAAGGTGCTGAAGCACATACAACTTTGTCACTTTATGGAGTCTTCAGTATGGCAGATAGGCAAAATTCACATATAACCCTAACAGTAGTAATGACTGAGATCTACAGAATTAGTTATGTACTAATTTTGCCTATCTGCAATATTCAAGGTCCCATAGAGTGACAAAGTATTGCAAGTGCTTTAGCGCCTTCAATTTCACAGATAGGTAAAATTTGTACATGAACTGATTTCAAGTTCGCAATAAGTACTATTAAAAAGGTTATGTAAAAATTTTGCATAACTGGCATTCTCAAGGCGCGGTGCAACTTTCAATTCTCAATAGTATGGTACATAACATTAAGGACAAATCCCTCAAGAAAAATATACAAATTTTTACAAAATTTTTAAAACTTCTTTTTTTAAAACCAAAGGTAACTTCTTACCTGGGTTGCGTTAGAAATTGCGAAAAAAATATTGACGATCCACCCTACTGCTGAAGATTTTTTCCTAATGCCCGCTATGCAATCCTTGCGTCTCAGGTTTGAGTTCCACCAACGTCGGGAAGCTAGTAATATTCGAATAACCCCACTAACATCTTAGCGAACACAGTGAGATGGAGACATAGCGCGTCCTGTAATCACCGCCAGTAACACGAACAGAGCAGTACAATCGCAGGGCGTGTTACCACCAGATCAGAAAAAATGGTACTATGCTTTAGTGCGTTGTGAACAGCTTACTCAGCGTCGTGAAACACGTGGTTAGTAAGTGAACTGTGGCTGAACACTCTTCGGCGCAGAGAAGAAAAACTCGAACGCAACAAAACCGTCACGGACTTAAGCCCAGTAAATATTTGAACATCAGGAAGGCCTTTACATCTGCAGCAATAGGTGACTTCAAGTTCCTTTTTATACGACTTTGTAATGAAGCAGCATATTAGTAATTTCTGAAGGATTCTGATATTGATACGTCCGAATCTTTGTCATAATACGCTGTGAACTACTGAATTTTTTTGCAGAATTTCAATCTTAGAATTCTCCTGATATTTTTAGGGGTATTCGCGAAATCTCTCGTTGGCAATACCGCTTCTAGCCTTTAAACTTCGATTAAGTAATGCCGAAAATTAGATCTTCAAGGAAGACTCGTTTCAGACCACATAACACTCTTCATAACTTATTTAAAACTCTTCTAAATTTGTTTTATACCCCTTACGACTATTCCCGACTTGATTAAGACTCCTCACGACACTTCAAGCTCCTCCAGATTTCTTTGAAAACTTTTCCGGACTAATTTAAAACGTTTTAAAAGCCTTCAACACTCTTTCAGACATATTTTATATTTTTTAACATTCTTCTAGATATGTTTAATAATTTTCAAGACTTTCACAAGCCACTTTAAGATGCTCTGAAATTTGTCCAGCGTTTCTTAAGAGCTTTCGAGATTATTGATTATCTGAAGCATGTTTCAGATTCTTCACACTTCGAGACACGGTCGGATTTAGCATTTTGTCACAATTCGCCAACATTATTTTTGCCGTCTTTCATCCCTGTTTTTTAGCATCCTCGAGGGGAGAGAGAAGGTGCTACGAAGTTGAAGATTATAAAAAAAAAAGATGATAAGAACCTGAAAATGTTTTTCTGTAGAACTGACATTTCCCTTTCCACTAAGCAAGACGCATTCGATGACGATTTTTCTTCCTTTTTTGTCGTCAAATTTTTCCGCTCTCAAAATGTTGCCGCTTTCGACAGGTGTCTCGCCTGCCGATTGGTGAATCCAACCTTTCTTCCAGACTTAAGACTAGATTCTTCTATATCTATGTGATATCCTTTCCAAGACAAATCCAGATTATTTAAAAACCTTTTGAGACTCTTTAACACCCCTTCAGACTTATTTCAAATTCCTTTAGACAAGCTGAGACTATCAAAAAAGCATTTAATACGCCGACATGAGTTTTAAACTCCATAAAAGTCTCCAAAATTAGCCCAGTCTTCTTCAAGATCCTTTGAGGTTATTTACAAGCATTCTAAAGTTGCTACAAACTCTTCAAACCATTTCTAGACAGACAGGGGACTCTGGATTCCTGTATAAAACTTCAACACCCTCTGCGACTCATCCAGATTGTTTACAAACCTTTTGAGTCTCGGCAGGAACTATCCAGATTTGTTAACATTTTTCAAGACTCGTTAAGACTCTCCAACACTCATTCAACACTCTTTCGGGCGAGCTCAAACTCTAAAAATTATCCCGGTTTGATGTACAAAAAATGAGAGCAGTGACCGTCCAAACTCTTAAAAGAGACATCTATGTTATAATTTTCGTTTCTTTTTTGGTTACCCTTCCACTGATATTCACGTTTCTTTTATACATGTTTAAGGTTCTCCAGTCTCTGATAGAGTGTAGTGGAAAACACTCGTTTTTCTTGAACATTTCTGGGCATTACTTCTTTCAACTCGGTTGATGTTTACAGCCTGTCAAAAAAGGTCAACGATTCGGCAAGTATTTGTAACATGAATTTGAAAATTATACTACTTTCAAATGTTCACTCATTATGGGCATATCAATTGATTCGTCTTGATCCTCGAAACATGAATGTGCTTGACTCTGGTCAGCTGGACGCCAAATTCGAGGAAAATCTGCGAATAACCAACTGATGAGCCTGATTTTCCACACACCAATTTAATGTGAATTGCGCATTACAAAGCACCAAATCAAGGATTTGAGGGAAAATATCAAGACTAATCAACTAATTTTTTAAATAAGCACCTGAAGGTAATCGAAACATCATGTATGTCAAGTATATCAACAAAAACGAAGCATATACGACGAACCAGCAGCCATGATAGAAGCACCAAAAAATAATCGAGAAAAATCCGTTATCTAGTTAAATTATTTATCGTAATCAACCGTTTCGATAAAAGCACCTATCGAATACCGTAACAAAATCAGTCATTAGTAGTAAATAGAGATAATAATAGGCAGACGGCAGTGTAATTAACTCTCAAATGAATTTAAAAGATAATATGCCCAAACTTTACCTACAGCTTTTTGGCAAGCTGTAAGCACCACTCAAATTTGAACAAATTTAATCCATACTATTTTCTCAACTCGGATCTTTCAACGGATGCGATTCAAATTGAATTGAAAAAGAAAAATTGTACCTTCGCTTCACCGAACTCTTGAGCAAGATCGAAGCTAGCAAGTTTTTGAGAGGAGGGAGCGTAAAGAACATAAAAATACCAACTAAATAAATAAAATAATAATAAAAAAAACAAAAAAAAAACCAGAACTGACAACTAGAATTTGCGAAGAATCGATTTTCCAAACAACACTGAAGAGAATCCCCCCCCCCCGTCAGAACAGCCTTGTCCTCTAGTCTTGAAACCTTGTTAAGACTCCTCGAGATTCGTGAAGATCATCAAAATCACTTAAGGCTCTCCTCGACGGAGACTTTTGGGCGATTCAAGACCCTTAAAACCCATTAAGGCTCTTCTAGACTTCTTCAAGATATTTTCAAACCCAATCCCTTTATTAACGACGGTTTCTCATTTTTACAGAATAACTTTAATACGCTGTAAGACTTGATGAAGACTTACTCAGACTCGCAAAGACTCTTCAATACTCATTCAAACTAATTCTGAATTTTGTTCTTGAACTTGGTAAGCTTTTCTAGATTTGTTGAAGACCTTTACGACCAAAATAAAGGATTTAGAGTTTCCCTTTACTCCTTCCTTTCTTTCTTCCCCACTTTTATTCTCCTTCTTTCCTTCTTTTATTCTTCTGCTTTTGCAACTTTCAAGTACCTCTTTCCAGCTGAACACGTCTTCGCAATTGTCCTTTTTTTGTCCTTATAAATTGTAAGTCCAGATGAAAATAAGAAAGGGTATACCAAAGTGGGGAATAGGGAAGAGCCATTGGAAGTTCCACAATCATTCTATACATTGATCACGCGTACACAGCAATTGATGTTTACATAGGAATAATTTATAGAAAAAAAAATTTATGTATTTTTAAAATATTATATCTAAGAAAATAGTTTAAAATTAAAAAAATAAAAAATAATTTTTTTTTAATACGGGGCAAAAACCATTTTTACATTTTTTTTTGTTGAAAAAAACATGTTTTAAATGAATTATGTAGAAAATTTCTATTAAAAAAAAAATTAAAAAATGAAATATATAGTACTTTAGCCTATATAAGTATGAAACTTCTTGAAAAAAGAATACTCATAAATACACTGACTAGCTATAAAATGAACTCACCCTTTTTGAAAACTAAATAATCTCATCCTCATAAGCTCAAAATCACGAACGCACAGCACACAAACTGATTCTCCACATAAAGTACACTCGAAACAGTTCATAAGATCAGCCGTGAAAAGCCGAAAGCTCACATCGCGACTCGTAAATTGATAAGATGTTCACGACTAATCAGGACTCGTCACGTGATATTCCATCATGCATTCGAAAATAGAAAATTATTCGTCAAAACAGAACCTTCGGTATTTACGATTATGATCTAATTTGGGTGATCCCCGGCAAAATACATAATACAAAGTGAATTGATCTCAAGTTCCTAATTCCGGCTCTCCTTGATACGGCATTTCACAAAATACAAATTCTCATTAGCCTAAAGCCTAAATGATAGATCACGGAATCGATATTGCGATAAACAGTAATGCAAATTAAAGAAAATTATTTTGGGGTTTCTAGGCGTCGCCAATAGCCAAAAGTAGCAACAACAAAGGATAGATAAACGTTAATAAAAATTGAATAACTGTGGTTTCCCAACTTTCGTCTGTATGACGAAATTACTATTATTCGTTATCAAGTTATTATAATACATAATTTACTATATATAATTTCAAAATTGAAGGTTACTGTTGAATGACGTACCCGTAGATTCATCGTCGGTTCGTCACTTTCTACAGAAATTAGGAGGTAGAAAAATTCTCACTCGGTTTGCGAATTTTTTGCATTCTCAGATGATAAGGAGTTACAAAGTACTCTGCGGTTTCTTTCGTCTCGCGGGTAACTCTTTTCCACAGAATTATGGAAATTTTCTCGATTTCAAATTTGAAGGTAATTATACCTATCTGCCAGCCAATTATTCCACTCTGACGAAACGGAAGTCTACTCAGTCGCACACTGCGTCATCAACTAAAATGAGGATCCTCGGAATAGATTCATCTCACCGAAGTTAACCGTGATAAATATACTGACAACATGTACAAAGATATGAGGTTATAGACAACATCCTCTATCATGAAGCCTATAAATGCGCTCCAGTTAGGGCGAATCATAAATACAACAACAAGCGCACGAATTTAATGGAACTTCGTTATTCCATTAGTGTGTGTATAATAAAATGAGAGTAATTTTTTTAACAGTAACACTTAGCGGGAAAATGTATCCAAAGTCAGGGAATTAAAATAAAAATGTTTCGTGCTTTTAGTACAGCGTAAAATTTTAGGCTTTTCGAACCCTCGCTGAGCATTCAACGGCCAAAACTGAGGTTCCCTTACATCCTTCAATTTTCAGACAATTATATATATAAATACTAAGCCAAAAACAAATTGAGCAACCTTCCAAACATGCAGTAAATCGAAAAATTAATGGACTACCTGTCTACAAGCGGTCACTGTATGGCTAAGTGGTAAAGTGTCTACTTCGGTACTTCGCAATCCTTGCGTCTGGGGGATTTGAGTCCTAGTGATATTCGAATACCCCGACTATCATACCAGCGAACACCAGCGACTACACTATCATTCGAGGCAAACCATAGGGTATCCTGTAATCCCCGACAGTTCCTACGAACAAAGCATTACAATCGCAGGGCGTGTTACCACCAGATCAGAAAGATTGGTACTGTGCGTGTGCACATCGTGAACAGCTTATTCAACGTCGTGAAACGTGTGGCTAGTGAGCGAACTGCGACTGCGCACACTTTGGCACAGAGAAGAACTTTAATGCAAGTAACAGTAAAATACTTCGATTAACCCTGCCCAGGAAAGTAACGCGTCAGAAACTGCGATTGCCAACGTCCAGCATCGGATACGGCACCTGAAGAAAACCTGTCACACAGGCAAAGACAGTGACATTTCTGAAAGAGGGACCTCGAGCACTACAATACTCAAGGCTTTTCCAGAAAGAGGGGGAATGTGGATTAAATGTTCTGTGATGGCTGGAAGTTGGGGCTCAAGCCCCCTCAACTCTGCCACAATTTCTACAGAGCATCGTGTTTAGTTCCTCTTCCTAAAAGAAATGCAATATTCCGACTTCAGGTACCTTTTCTCACGACGGATTAGATATTTGGGAATACTGGTGCACAACACTTCGAGAGGAAAAAGGATATATCCCTAATTTTTAGTGGTAAATGAAGATGATGAAAGTCACACGATGAATATGGCCACATAATTCGTCGATTAGCGATGGAGAACCAAAATTCATTGAGACGTATCACTGAAGTGAATTACCTCATTACACCGAAATAATTCTTTCCTCATTCTTTTGAATAGAAAGAGGAGGTACTTAAATAGGTTACAAAGAAATATACATGCACACTCACTCTCGTTCAAATTAGCACTCCGTCGAGTGGCAAGTAAAGTATTACAATAGGTAGTACAAGCTAATTCTGATTACTGTGTATTTACGAGCTTGAAATTTGTTTATTTGTGCAAATGATAGTTTTAAAGCTGTGTTGGCCACCAGTCAAATTATTATTGCAGTGCATCAGACGAAATTGCAAAATCAGGAAGCTCATGACATTGACGTTGGGAGAATATGTATCTATATAAGCGATGACAGAATTCGGGGGAAAATAGGTTAACCGAAATATTAAGCCCCCTGATCATCGAACATGTTTAGCTTAAGATTAGCGATGTAATATCTTAATTCCGAGAAAAGAAATTTCTGAAAGTACTAAACCCCTTACACATGATTTATGGAAGTACTAAGCCTCTTATATGATCATCAGACATATTGGCTCAAGATTGGTATTTTCAACTTGTTTCGAAAAGTCAAACACCTTCTCTTTCAGCAGAAATTAGTTGACTCCCGAATTACGGATTGCCTGTTATAAGACAAAATTAATTTGAAAATAGTTGAATTTTAGAATTAATTTGATTATTTTCAGCTGAACTAAACAGGCCAAAGTGAAGACGAGAAGCTTGATAACAAATTAAGCTAGGAACGTGCCTGTGGCAGGGGAATTCCACCAGACATTTTGATGATGATGATAAGGTTATCAGTTTTACGACAGGTTTGATGCAGTTTTCCAATTTTCCCTATCTTGTGCAAGTTATTTCATTTCGTAACAACACTTACATTTGACTTCCTTGATTATCTGTTGAACACACTGGAATCTTTGCCGACCTCCCAATTCTTTTCTTCCACTCTTTCTTCTAGTAGCAGTGATATTATTCCTGGGTGCCCCAAACTATGCCCTACTATTTTATCTCTCCTTCTTTTCAGACAGTTCCAAATATCCATTTCACCTCCGACTCTGTTAACTCATTTCTTACCTTATCCGTCCATTTGATGCTAAGTATCCGCCTACAGCACCACATCTGAAAAGCTTCGATCCTTCTCTTCTCTGGTCTTCCTATGGTCCAAGTTTCATATCCATACAAGGTTACACTTCAAACATGAGTTTTCAAGAACAATTTTTTGATTCCCAGATTTATTTTTGATTTGAAAAGATTACTTTTTCGATAAAATGCTAATTTGGGTTGCACTATTCTACTACTAATACATTCCTTTTACTCCTTCCATATTTTGTTATTTTACACCCTAAATAGCAGAATTCGCTTACTTCCTCGATATTTTCCTGCCCAATATTTATATTTAAGCTATCATGTTCCCTATCGATTACATACCATTACTTTAATTTCATTTGCATTTATTATTTGCATACGATATTCTTTACTCAAAATCTCCTCCATTCCATTTACAATTTTTTCAAAATTAATTCTCCTCTCAGCTAATAAAACAATATCACCTGTAAACCTGAGCATCTTTACTCGCTCTCCATGTCTTTTTTTTATTTTTTTATTTTAACTTTAACGAGGTATTTACTGCCCGAGGGCTATGACCCCGATAGGGACATCTGCTTCAAATTTTTCTTCCATTTCTTTTATGGCTCACTCTATGTACAGATTAACTACAAAGAAAAATCGAAACGGTCGTTTTTCATCGTCAAAACACTAACTAGTTCGCAAAATTAGACCGTGGAGCTCAGTAGATCAGTAAAATTGAAACGGCGGGAACCTTCGTCCGTAGATCTCAAAATTATTGAAATTCCATCGGAATGATAGGAAAATGGCTCCTCAAACCTGTCAATAAATTTTGGTTCAAGATGGCACAGTTAGAAAGTAAGAAATATTTATTTCTTTTTGCATGGCAATTTTAAAAATAAAGAAATGGAAGATCTTTTTCTAGTGATGGACAATCGATAGTTTTTGACTGCCGATAATTGCAAAACTGATTAACAATATCATCCATACTTTCTTTTCTTCTTTCAATTTCACGGCTGTTGAAGCTTTTGAAACAAAAAAGAGGGGAATAAAGATAGCACCAGAAAGCCTATCGATAGTTGCGCAAAAGAGAACTAGGAATCGATAGTTTTCATCGCCAGCTTTTCCCTCATCCTGAAAGCTTCGCCAGACAGAAGATTCAAGTCTGCGAAACAGGAAGTCTGTCTTTTAACAACCCTTCGCTAACTGATAAAATCATATCAACGATGACACAATCAGAGATGCGAGGATTTCCTGTTTTCACCCCCCTTACTCCTCTGAACATTTTTTTCAGTGTGAAGATTTGAAAATGTCAGGATATTTCCCACATCGGGAAAATTTTCGTCAATTAACGTAATATCTCAGCAGCAACCCAGCAACTAATAAAATTTGAAAACTCAGAACATTTTCCTTTTTTTTTTTGGGGGGGGGGCAAGTTAACCTTGAAGATTTTTGTACGAAATTATAATTTCTATCATGGAGAAGAGAGGGAGAGGAAAGATGCTCCACGAAACTTTTCACTAATCGACAAAATAGGAATTCAGCTGACATCAACAAGCTGGGACGAAAAAATAGCTCCTAACATTTGAAATGCTGTCAAATTAGTTCGATAATTGCTAAATGGAAGGTGATTTTGTCTACTAACCAAGTTATTCAAGAAACCCACTTTTCTTTTGTTTTTGATGTTGGATCCCAAATTTTGGTAGCAGATAAAACTAAAAATTTTTATTTAGAAAAATAGCAATATTCCCGCGAACAAGATTAGCCATTTCCTACGTTATAATATACAGTAGGGGGTTCTGAAATAAAGTAGTATGAATTTCGGAATAATATTCTTGATTCAGGCGGTAGTGATTTTAACATAATAAATGAAAAGTCTTATACCAATCATACTGAGCATGGAGTCCTTGCGTTGTTAGCAAAACCTTCATTTGCCTTCGAAAGGCATTACTGATTAATATTCAGGAGAAACAATAACGTACCAGTATTTCAATCAACAGTTTAATTTTTTTATATTAGAAGGAATACAACTTCACAGCATATTTGTAGATGAAAAATACAAAGTATTTCAAGTTCAAGCTCGAAACGTTTTATCGTGATTTCGAATTCAACTTCACAGGGACAAAAAACTGAATTTTATGGCACTCGGTGTAAAAAAGTAGATTGCCCGGACATTAATATAAACTCGCTTTGTTTTTTGTTTACTAGCATTAATTTGTTAAATACATCCAAAAGTAGAACCATAAAATTATTTGTTCTCTGGCTTTCCTTCCGCATCACTGAGGTTGCTGTGCAGGTAGGATGATTAAGTGTTTCATTATTTATGCACGAATTTATCCTAACATCGAGCTATGAAATCAACATGTTCAGTATTCTGAGCTTTTAAAATATGATTCGATTTGAGTACCACGATTACGTCACCGGGTAATTAATGTTCGTAGGTCATAAGATTGTTCTTCTTTTTAAAATAGACAATACGTTCTCATAATTAAATCGAATGATTATCCATAACATCTCCATCGAGGAGGATATTTTTGATACTTCACAATTAGCAGCTTACGTATGGTATGATAAGTTTAGAATCACGCCGAGTACATATAATTACGTTTCATATTAGTTTCATCGAGATAGCACTTGTTGACGAGGCACAGTGATGGTCGTATTTAATATTACACAGTTCTAAAATAAGAAATTTTCTAAATATATTTGTTCATATTATATGCACATGCTATTCTTCAAGGGTGTAACAGATAATTTCTGTCCTTAATTTCACAAATAAATCACGAGTTCGTATAGCTAGACTCCTCAGATTTCGAATTATCATTCCTGTATCTGTTTCGGCATTTACGCGTTTTATAGTGTAATTACGCAGACAGGTCAAGACTTCCGACGTCAAGCAATAAATTGCGATAATGTAAATAACATTTCAGGTACCTACAGGTTATAGGCATATCAGCACACGTGCACACATCTCTGACCTAGACAAAATTACAGAAACTATAAAGATCACAGAGTGATGGAACGGATCAAAATGGTTTACACTCAACCAGTTATATTTCTTTAAATACCGTGATTCATGATGAAAACTTGGGAGTATCTCTTCAAAAGAGAGAATAATTGACCTTCGGCAACAACATTTCGATAATGGCCAAGGTCAAAACTTTGCACTTAGGGGACACAAATGAACTTTTTTGCTAAAATTCGCTGACAATTTTAAGCATTTCCGCTCACTCCACTCCTAGATTGAATAAAGTATCACAATAAATTAGCATTGCTTATTTCACAAAAAAAAAAATCCTCAGTGTATCCACTAACAATTCATCTTTTGATAATTTTCAAACTTTTGCGGCGACCCTCTCTTCAGTTACATTTTTGTATAAATTGTCCTGCCTGGCTACTTTCTGCGTAGCATGATGCGAACCAAACAAATGTCTTTTGTTTCCTGCATTCCTGTACTTCCAGTATACGATCGTTTCAAAATCACGTTCTTCTTCCTTTCCTTATTCTCATGACTCACTTTCCTTTCTCTCCCTCGATCGGCCAGGTAAGATATCAGTTTAGTTCAATTACATTTGATATTTAGCAATCACGCAGATCTGCTTTTACTATCGATCGTTCAATACACGCGCTTTTTTTACTCGCTCTCGTTTTTCGATTTCAAATGCCCCAACTGCGGTCCGGACTAAACACGTATCGTACAAATTCTGAAAAATTCGCGCTTCTCTCGAGCGATTTGAACTCTAGTAAAACGAAAAAACTAAAAATTAAAATTTCTTAATTTCACACCAAATACGGCCACATTAAAAATTTTGTGAGTATTCGAAATCTGCGACCATCAAAACCCGTCACTGCAATAATTCGCCCAATTTTGAAAGATCAGAATTAATCTTTGTTTATTTTCAGCGCCCATATTGGACTTTGAGATTCCATCTCAGAGAGGGCTAATTAGATATTCCAAGAGATTGTTGGGCTCACCCATCTGAAAAATCCATGAAAATTACTCAATTCAATTTTTCGTAAATTGAGTAATTTTTCGCCATTCTCATTATGAAATTCGAGTTTATTGAAAAATCTGACAAGATTCCCAGAATTAGTGACGCACCACTATTTCCTCAGTAGAGTTAATTTTGCCCATTTCAACATTGAAATTTGAAGCACAAAATGAAGTCCGATACGGAATGTGATCGGATGTAAGAGATCAGTTACTCAATAAAGTCCTAAAATATCTTTAGGAGCGTTTTCACTCGTTCTCAGGCTAGTCTAAAATCCAGAATTCCAAAAATTACAATATCTCCAGGTTGAAATAGAAGCATGAACCAAGGACTTTGTAATCATTATAAAAACTTTATCATTTTTTATACCTCTTTGAGTCAATACAGCGACTGCAAAATCAAATTAGGCTACTTGGAAAATACTGGGAAAATTCTTTTTATCAGCATACATTAGTTTGTTTTTCCTTTGTTTCCTCAATAATACAGAATTGAATCAGTGCATGGAAGTTTGATAATTCAATCAATTGTAGCCATGTGTTCCACTTGATTATTCGTGTAGTATGTAAAATTCGACCGTTTTTTTTATTAGGCGGTTTACAGAAGATTATTCTATGTTACATACTCGTATCTTGTTTAAACATGTTGCTAGAATTGATTAGAGTTATCTGACTCCCAACAACTAAATCAATTCAGTATTTGAGGGGGAGGGGGGGGGACTAATGATAAAGAATAATTTTCTCTAGGGTGCAAGTTCAGCAGAATACTAAGACTGGAAGCATTGTTAAATTTTACATTTGAACATATAATCAAGTGGTATTTATCGAAATCGTATTTTTACTCTCTACACGATAAGAAAATCTTTATTTCACGATTACAAAGAATTGTAGCCAGTTCTTTGACATTAAAATAATGGGAGGACTTATCTGGAGAAAAAAAAGAAGGATTTTTTAACATTCCTTGAAACTTGCAGAACGAATATAAATAATGTTGTTTCCTCACTGTGGAACTCATTTTACTGGTAAATTAAATCAGCGAGTTAAAGAATTGCTGCATAGTTACAACACTACGCAAAACAAATTTCATCTTTTCATCTGTTCTACAAATACCATTCGGTGATTCTAAAAGTATTTTCAACGGTGAATACGATGCCGTGGGCCGTTTTTCTCTAGCTTGAAAGTATAGAAAATTCTCAAAATTGTGAACTTTGTGAAGTTACTCTATATCATGCTGATAATGACTCATCGAAATAATCAAGCGAATTAAAAAACATAGATTTTCTTTAATGACATACTGTAGACTCCTAGCAGCGTTAGTTTTGGACTATTGGATATTTTTCGGAAAGAATTTTCATCTGGAAAAACAGGCTCGAACGCCTCCGTTGAAAAGAGTTTTTTTAATTTTGTTATTTTCTACAGAGATGTAAATGTATTCTCAGACGAAATCACACCAATTAAACAAATACAACATATTAAAAATTACATTTTCTGAAAGCAAACAAATAGTATTCTTATGAACTTTCTAAGAACTTGAATAACTTGCTTAATTGTCATCAGATTTGCCTAAAAATTTCGCAGTGTACGCTCCTACATGTAGATAACATAACAGCACCAAAAAGAGAATTCATCTTTCAATTTATTATATTATCTTGTTCCAATGTAACTCGATTTCAGCAATTTTTGAAACTTCACCTCAAATTTATAACAAATTGAGACGTGTTAGGGAAAAATGGCAAACGGCATCGTAATCAGCATTGAAAGTATCATATAAATCATGTATAATACATGGAACAGAATGCATGTTACGTAGTGTAATCTTTCAAAATTGAGAGAACCCTTGATTACTTGTGGGTTTGAAGGACGCCGATTTCGCATAGTCACAACATTTTCAATCTGGCTTCATTTGGTGCTCCATAACCCACATATAAATTGAGAAATATTTTTCACCTTCACCAGAATCTAAATTGGTCGAAAATAACCTAAAAATTGCAAAAAGACGAATTGCCAAGAGTGGGGCCGTAGAGAGAAAATTGGGGCCCGGGGGAATGACCCAACAGCGTCGATTACTCATCAATGTTTTTGTTCAGTTTTATTTTGCTTTGCTTCATAAAAATTGTTTTTGATGATTTTCATATATTTTCTGACTTTTTTGTATTTTTGGTGGGCCCCTTCCAAGACTGGGGCCCGGGGGAAAATCTCCCCCCTCTCATCAGGCCTGGCTATGGGGGACTGAGGGAATGCTCAATTTTTCTTTTTTAAATCAAACAAACTGTCGATCATGATTAATATATACAGTTTAAAGAACGAAATTTGGGGCCCTTTGGGGCCCGAAGTGGAGTCGAATTAGACATCTGATGAAATTTTCCGGATAAACGACCCAAAAAACCCTATTCTAATACTTTTCTCGATTTTTCGAGTAAAATCAATTTTGCCTATTTCGAGAGAGAAATTTCGGGTTTGTGATGCAGGTTGGATGAGAATTTGATAAAATTTCCAAATAAGCTACCCAGAAAAACATTATTATGAAATTGTTCCTATTGTCCCGAGTAAAGTCAGTTTTGCCTATTTCGAAAGTGAAATATTAGTTTCGCGGGCCCACAATGAGATCAGATAAGAATCTGATGAAATTTTCAGAATAAGCCACCCAGAAGAACACCATTTTGAAAATTTTTGTTAGAGTTAGTAAGAAGAACAATACCAATCCGGTTTTCGTACACGTCACTTCATTCTCGAATTCAAGCGGAAGAAATTGCCAAAATTCTTCGCAATTTAAAAATTTTGAGTATGTACTCTATACGTAGAGCATAAAATTCATTTCTAATAAACACCGCACAACCCGATGCCCAGTTGGAAATTCCAGCACTAATTCCAGTCAAAATGCTGAAATTAACTGTGAAAGAAATTTTTCCCAAGTTATGCAGCCCTAACTCTGAACAGTCCTTCATCATGCCAGGAGGGCCAAAAAATTTTTAAACTCGACTGGAGCTACTTCAGAATTTAGACCATCCACTATCACTTCCCAATCTCAAACTCGAAAAAATAATAAAATATTTTTCTTCTTATGAAAACTTAACATGGTTGTGAAATCAACCGCATCACAGTATTTTCTAAATTAAAAACTAGAAGATAGAGAAAAAAGATGGGAACAAAGGTGACGAAATTCACTTTTTATTTTATTTTTATGATTGATTAAATAGTGACTTTTTAAAAAATTGATAAAAGCGACTCGCTTTCTATCCTGAAATTTGGGTAAGGTCTTGCCCAATATTGGACCACGAAAGACTTATGAATAACGCATTTGTTTTCCTACCCTCCTTTCATATAAGTCCTTGATCACTATAAAGCCACGTCGGGATGAATAAAAGCAAAAAATAGCAGAGTTTGATAAGAAAATAGTTGTTTTTAATCTATTTTTAAGCTTTATACTGCATGCATAAAAAATTCATCTGGCTGTAGTTGGGACTGTGACTTCATCCTCGCATTCCGTCGCCAGATTTTTTTTTCTCTTCTTTATTAATGCGGAAAATATAGGTTCTTTTATTCTTTCTGCTCAAGCGCCATAGGCCTCTAGTTAGATTTATAGAAAAATTCAAGATAATGTAGTGTTTTTTTTCTTTTTTTCGCTCTTCCGGTCACAGTTTAGTAGATAGGAGGGAATTTTGTTGTCCCATGGTTTCGATAACTAGGCACCTTCTCGAATACGAAATAATCATCAGCCGCTTATTTTGGCTTCGACTTGTAAGTTGTCATCTACTACTCAACGGCCACTATATTCTACGAAAACAATATTCGATGGTTTGGCAACGCCTTTCCAGTAATTACTGGAGCGTACTATGTAATAAAACTACGAAAGCGTTATTTCAAACAGTGACGTCAGAGTGTTACACGAAGTCCTTACTAATTATTTTTCTCTTTGCTCATTGTGAAATAACTAATTTTAGCTCGAGCGCCGAATTTCGATTCCTCGGTAACGATCATCATTATCAAATCGCGGTAGTGAGAATCGATGTCAAGGTCACGTGTAGCGAGCAGAGAGGCGGCCAATGAAAAATGAAAAAAGTAGAATTTGAATACATGCAAATCGTACAGAGTTGTAGCAATTTTGTTCGAAAGTCGAAATTCCCACCAGGACCCCCCCCCCAACAGGTTTTAATAAAATAGAAAAGAATTCCTACAAAGTTTCGGCTCGCTCGGATAAGAGAACACATGCCATGCACCGTTTCTCTTCTTATGAGGCAGTACATGTAATTTTGACCTTTTAAACGAGAATCTTTCTTCTTGGCCTCTATGCTGAAAATTATTTGTTTTCATAAATATTGGTAATGTGAGTAAAGTTGATAATGTAGAAAATAGCTTGGCACCGCAGTTCCGGTCAATAGACTCCCCTCCTCCACAGGAGGAAATAAGATGTGAGTTGGTTCGTTTACTTTTTATTTTTTGTTTCAAAGGCCCTACGATTGCTACTAAGCCTTTCGTCTTCGAAATTTCTGAATTGGATTTTCAATTTTTGCGTCCAAATCCCTCGAGGTATCTCCAAAGAGCGTTGGCGAAATACTCTTCATTTTTTCGAGATCTACTCCATTTCTAGGTTCGAAAATTTACTGAACTCGATTACGTGAATGATTACACGATCTGACCCACTTAAAAGTACTCGAATGGAATCAATTTTTCGGAGATTGTTGAACAATAAATATAGTATTTTAGAAATTGATTTTTATTCGGTATTGACCCCCATCTAGTGGAATTCGATAGTCGGATTCGAACATTACTTTCAGAATTGATTCAGCTTCCGGTAGATACCACAACTTCCCGTTTGTTATGATTCTGCAGAACTCATTTAAATTCTGTTTTGACTCATTGAATTTACACAACTTCACTTATGGCAAATTCCCTTCAAAAACTTGATTAAGCTGAATGAGACTCAGTAAGACTTGTTTAAAATTAATAAAGACCAGAGCCGTGGTCCTGGGAGCCGCTCGACTCCTCCCCCACCCTGATAATTTCAGTCATAATAGAGTGGAAATTCGTCGTGATAATTTTTTACGGTGCATGAATGAGTTTTGGCATCTGAAGGGGTCTTAATAAAGAAGTTTGATGATTCTTATCGCGTCATAATGAAGGGTGAGGACGTTTCAGTAAATTTTAAGTAAGTGTAAACCAGTCTTGACGAGTACAAAAAATTGTAAAGAGAGTAAAAAATTCAGAAATTTTCCTGTTCGTTCGAACTGGACTTCTCTGCATTTAGAAAAATGTTTAAGGAACTTATTAAAAGCCGAATATCTTATACTTGTCATAATTGCCGGTTACAGAGCATTCATGTTTCGAGAGGAAGGAGGGGCAGTTACAGTGGCGGATCCAAGGAGGGGCCATGGATCCCACATTAGATAAAATATTTTTCCGGGATCGCCCCCGCCCCCACACTCCTGCCAACATAAAAGCAACAGTTAATCAATATACATCGCCGCTACTGTACCCCCATCTCTTTTTTCCAAATCCGCGCCGGGGCAGTTATATGGTATAAGCAACAGTTAATCAATATACATCGCCGCTACTGTACCCCATCTCTTTTTTCTAAATCCGCGCCTAGGCAGTTACATGGTATGGTAATATTTCCCGCCAATAGCAAAATCCACACATCTCTCTACAAACGCTGGGGAGGTATAGACCTACAAAATCTACGGAACAAGCTCACAGTGAAGCGGAACGGTCATCCAAGAAAGAAACTGAAAGAAAGCAGAAACAATCTGAAGGGGGGGGGGGATGGAAAGTTCCTTTCTATTACTCATTGTTACAAAAATTGTTTCCTGCGTTCGTTTTTGATTACTACAGCTTTTCTAAACTACGAATATATTTTAAAAATAAATTTCACATAACACGGTGTTAAACAGAGCGTGCAGTTTTTCACTTTATGAACTGACCAAGGTCTGCTGAAAAATGAAATAATCTAAGGCAGATTTTCGTTACGGGGCTTGACGGTATCTCGGGGGAGGGGTAACCTCCACTCCACCCCACCCAACTACGGACATATAGAACCGTAAGTGCATTTATTACACGTTGTTTCCTTTTTTTTTTTTTTTTTTTTAAATCTCGATATTTTAAATTAATGAAGGTTGGCGAGTTGGCTAAGAATCAACTCAAAAAAACATTATTTACTCGTTCCCATGCATTTTTACATCGTGACCGGACAGGGCAAATCTACCTAATTTTATGTACGTTTTTTTTCTTTCATTACATGACAAATGCGGGTCATGAAATTTATTAGTTTCTCGTCAAGATCAATGTCAGATCCATTTATAGTACACTAAATGCTGTATTCTAGCACAAGTTCCACAGAATTGTAGACCTCCAGTTTTTTGTACTTATTTCAATGGTAGATAATAGAATTGCATCATCTATTGACTGACACCAAGACCATAGCAAACGAGAGGATTCAACTCAGCAGAGCTTTCAAACTGTTTGATATAATCAAGTTTTGAAATTTCCCGGTTCGAGGGGAAGAGTTTTGGACTTTCTTCTCACCGTAAGAGGCTTTCGATTTTAATTCTTGACTTTTCCGTGCCTTCGTACACATTTTAATGTGTTGGAAAGGGAGGATACAAATTTCCCTGGTGGTATTTTATTGGAAATTCAAATTTTTGCTGGATACATTTTATTCAAGGATGTGCTGTTTTATCGTTTTCAGATACGTCGATCCCAATTCTGTTTGATGTTCTTGAAGGCTCAAACAAACACGTTAAAACTCGGGTAGACATATTTTAAGCTCTTCCTGACATATCTACGGTAGACTTTTCAAGACTTTCTCAAAATGATCTTGAAACCTCTACCGTAGTTTTGTTACTTTCTCCAGAGATGAAAATATATTCTCAGACGAAATCACGCCAATTGAACAAATACAACATATTAAAAGTTATATATTTTCTTGAAGCAAACAAATTGTGTTTTTAAGAACTTTTTGAAATCAGGGATATAGAGAATTGTTTTTTCTGGAGGAGCAAAAATTGTTAAATTCCCAACTGACTCAAGTGAAAATTCATGTGTCAAAATTTGTTTGTATTAGCAAAATAAAAGAAACCTTTTGTTGGTTAGATTTTCCCAACTTTTGAACAAACTTACTCAAGTCTAAATTCCCAAGTATCAAAATTTAAAATTTATTTATATTAGCAAAGCAAAAAATGACCCTTTTGACTTGTTAGATTTTCCCAACTTTTGAACCATCTACTAAAATTTCTCAACTCCGGCGGAGGCTTGGAGGCAGGCACCCCCGTGTCCCTTTATTTTCGTCCCCGCTGAAAAACTTGAATAACTTGCTCAACTGTCATCAAATTTTCTCGAAATTTCGCAGTGTACGCTCCTACACGTTAATAACACAATAGCACCAAAAAGAGAACTCAGTTCATCTTTCAGTTTATTGTATCTTGTTCCAATGTAGCTCAATTTCAGCAATTTTCGAAACTTCACCTCAAATTTACAAAAAATTGAGACGTGCTAGGGGAAAATGGCAAACGGCATCATAATCAGCATTGAAAGTACCATACAACTCATGAATTGGAATACGGGAACAGAATGTGTGTTACGTAGCGTTACATATGATTTCTTTCTCTTTTTTTTGGGGGGGGGGATGAGGTCCATTTCATATGTGCTGCCGTATACAGCTCTGATTTTGTTTTAGTATTTTTTTTTATTTTGTTGATCATGTATTTTACATGCTTCTTATAGTCTAAGTTTTGGATCTAAAATTAGTCCTAAATATTTCATTTCTGTTTAAAACAGCAGCTTTTCTCCCACCTTTATTTTCCCCTCCATTTCTTGTTGAAATTCTTTTTTTCTTTCTTGTGTTTTCTAGATACGAACATCATTCGTGTTTTATTTGGGTCCAGACATAAGCCTGAATTTTTTAGTATTCTATTTTTTGTTCGTACTTCACTATTTATTATTTCAGTTTCATGGATTCCTACAATCATTAATAAATCGTCCGCGTAACTCAGGAGCTTGATTTTATTTGTTTTTATAGTTTCCTTATGTACTTTCGACACTGCAGTGTTAAAGAGAGTTGGTGAGAGAGCTGAGCCCTGGAGTACACCTGCCGATAATTTATACTCGAGCCTTTATCGAACAGTCTTATCTTTCTATTTTCCAAGAAACTTTGAATTGTTTGTTTTAGGTCAGTGTTAATTCAGGGTGTCTAGCAAATTTGAAAATTAAAAATATCGGACTTTCATTGGACTCGTTTCGGTTTTTTTATAAGTGCAACAATTGAGTTTACAAGACACCTAGTGGTAGAAGTTGAGTTTTCGACAACAATACATTATTATTACTCTTAATTTTTCAATTTTTATAGAACCTATATTAAAATTATTGAACGTTTATCGGATTCACTGGACCATTTTTCAAATATTGGACTAACTGGCCCGGTAGACACCCTGCAATTCCGTTTTCTTCTATTATTTGTAGTAAACTTGACCATTTCATTCTGTCAAAAGCTCCTCGAACATCAAAGCTCCACTTGTATTGGTTTTGAACTTGGGAGTTGCGAGTTGGGAATGAATTTTTGTATATTATACTCGAATATTTCTCCGCCCCTCAAAAATGTTCTGTCCTGGGCACGGGCCTGATTACGTGATTACATTCTTTTTCAAACTAATCTACTATATTCGTCAATTCATTTAGAGCTGTTTCTGTGAATCTTTTCCCATACATAACCATACTGATGTTCCTAAAAAATTTTTTTTTCTTTCAGGTTCTTGATTTATGTAGATAGTGCCTTATAATCTTTACATACACTTTACTCTGACACAGCCAATAGAGTTAAAGATCTACAGGAATTTATCTCTGATGGATCTTTATTTGGTTTATTTCGTAATTTTATTCATCCTATTTTCTACGTTTTTGGAAAACATTTTAGTCTTAGCCATTTTTCAAATATTATTTGAAATATGTCCGGGTGGTTTTTGTGAATAATTTTTATCATTTTATTTGAATTTTCATCAGGTCCGTTTGCCTTTCTGTTATTTAATCTTTCTACTATGGTTGTTATAAGACTGCTTCTTCAATAAATTTTTATATCATTTAATTTTTTTGTTTTATGTTTTTTCATAGTGTCGTTCATTTTAGGGAACAGTTGTCTTTTTCTTCTGTGACTTTGAGTGGAAGAAATCCATTTGTTTTTTTTACATTACAATTTTGTGTGGTTTATTCCAAACTTTGAATTTATTTACCAGTTCGTGTCATGATTTGTTTTTACTTTGCATTATTTCTTTTTTACAATCATTTTTTAGGTTTAGTGTCACCTCCATGAACAGCTCAGGATGAGCAAGTTTATTCTGTTTTCTATATTATGTTTTAGTTTTATAAATCTTTCAATCATTTTTTCCGAATTTCCATAGTTTATCGTTTCACCATGTTTTACCTGTTATTGTTGTTTCTTTTAAATATTATTTTCTCATAATTTTTATAAGTTTTGTAAATTCTATCAAATATTTCTTGAGCTCCTTTGTTCTTTCACTTTTTAAAATTTTTTCATCTATTTCCCCGAAGTCCGTGATGTTTTTAATCCTTTCTTCGAATTTGCTATAATTGACTGTCCAGATTCGGGGTTTTTCATTCTTAAAACCATTCATGTAACCTGTAATTCTGAAGTTTATTGATTTGTGACGTGAGAGATGAGAAAAACTTAAAATTACGAAGGCAGAGGGTGCTTCGGGACGTATCATCCTCAAATCTGGTACTATTTATGATCCAACCGGAACCTCAAAATCAGAGAACGATTTCTCGCCAAGTCAAATACATCGTGTCCTTGCCATCCAATGAGACCCCCTACAAGTAACTCGACGCACGTGCGTCACACAATTCACCTACCTCGAATTCGCAAATCAAAACAATCTCAACGATCCGGCTTAGGTGCGAAAAAGAAAACTACGAACATACGAATGTAGAAAATCAACCAACACTCGCATCAGTGAGCCCAAAGCTGAGGGCCACGACAGAGAACTGAGCACAGAACACGAGTCATTACCTGGTTATCTTCGCGGTGCGTCTGGTGACCGAGTGTCTGGGTAGCCAGGCCATATGATGACCATCCCGCGAAACCGTATCCACCGCCACGCCACGGTCGGCACCGGTTTTCGCACTCGAGTGGTGCGACAGGCACCGTCGATAACTCTTCGACAGCGCGGGTACCATAGTCAACAAGTGGACACTGGACGGCACACAGCCAATCTAGGAGTCGAGTCTGCGACTTCGAAACCAGCAAAAAAAAACAGAAAAAGCTCTTCTCCCCGAATCCCGACACAACCAAAACCGAAAAACGAGATTTTGCGACTCGCACTTACGGGGCACCAGTCGTGCGATTTCGAAAGCTCCGCAAGGTAGCTCGCGTCGCGATCGCGATCGCTGAAACGTAATTTTCACGATTGTAAATACAGCGAACACTGTGAACGCGATGCTGGCGATTATCGTTAGCGTCGCATTTCTCGCACTGGCACGAATCGCGGGAATCGCGTCCGTCGAAAGACAAACGTGCACGTCCTCTCCCACTATGCGCACATAGGCTGTACCCAAGAATTTAAAAGACGGTTTCTTTATCGCGCCAGCTATCGTATAAACGGCAATATACGAACCCGATACTAAATTCTGGCCGGCCTTTGAAGCCGCACGTGGCGTGGGTTCGATACAGTGACTGTTTTATTTTTCTTTCAACGCGAATACATTTTTAAAAAACGCTAAACTGCGGACACCGCCGAGTACTCGCGATTAACGAAGTGGCACCGAGCTTAGGTAAGCAAAACTTGACCGCTATCGACGCCTATTGTCATTTCCGGTATTCCCTGCGCACTGACGTGGCAGAAAATCGCCGAGCGAACCGATAGCCAGACACTCAACAGGTACCAGGCCACCTATCCCAGCGACTTAGAACGCAATAACCCACATAGGCTACGCAGCACTCCCACCAGACACGCACGCCGACGTTGAGAATCTATCGCCTTAAAGGAGGAGAGAGAAGAAAAAACGAATCTTGGATGTTTACTTGGGCACATGCATACCTTTCCAATGAGCATTTGTGCATTTTTGTAATTTGATTGTTCCTCAAGATTCAGTGAACATTTCATTGTTTGTCTGGGACGATGCCAATTTTATGAAACCAACAAAAACTCAAAAAGGAATGGATATTTTACAAAACGATTTTCCACCGAGGGGATCCAGGAAGCTACACGAATTTTATCCTTCCCTTCCTTCGAGTTATCTAGCAGACACTAGATATTATGAGATTTATAAGAAAATAATATTTTTAAAGCATTCCTAACATGGGAGGGCTCATTTCAGGCCAAAATTCGCAGTTCTTATTTCATTTTCAGTTCAAAATTTAAGCATTTTCCACTCTCTAGCAGTCTCAATCCAGTCTTCTCCCGAACTTGTGCAAGTTCTTTTATTTCGTAATAACACTTACATTTAACATCCTTGATTACCTGTTGAACATGCTGGAATCTTTGCCGACCTACCCAATTCCTTCCTTCCAATCATCCTTGTAGCAGCAGTGATATTATTCCTGGATGCCTCAACTTATGCTCTATTAGTCTATCACTCCCACTATTCAGACAATTCCAAATATCCATTTTACCACCTACTCTGTTAAGTACTTCCTCATTTCTTACCTTATCCGTCCATTTGATTTAGGTATCCGCTAACAACGCCACATCTCAAAAGCTTCGATCTTTCTCTTCTCTGGTTTTCCTATGATCCAAGTTGCACATCCATATAAGGCTACACTCCAAACATGCTCGTAAGTTTTCAAAAACTTTGATGGTGAGTACGAAACTGATGTTATACATATACAGACTTTCAGAAGGCATTTGACAAGGTAGTCCACAACATTCTTTTAATAAAACTGCAGTCACTCGGTTTCTCTTGTGAGTTAATATCGCTATTGAGGATATACCTTCTGAATAGAGTACAGAACGTACACTAGTCCACATAAATTAGGTTCTAACTAGGAAAAAAATCATAGAAAGCTGAAACTTGGTACATTTGTCTAATTTAGTGTCCTGAACAACATACTGGGCGTCGATCCCTAGGGGGCAAAAATGGGGGCGTAAAACAGTTTTTTGCTTATATCTCGCTAAAATTTGAGTTTAGAAAAAAAATGTTTAGACAAATATGATAGAGAATGAAAAAATACACAAAAAATGGTCTTACACATTTTTCCGCAGAGTGTGTATTTGTCGAATAAATTCAGATCAAACGTTGAGATGTTTCCTCCACCATGTGCACTGTACACATTTAATAGAACTCATTGTAATCGATGCGATGTAGACTTGTACGTATACGAGAAGATTCATTCCAAATACTGGCACCAGTGATGGACTGAAGAGAATCAACCCCTCCTCCACTGCCTGAAACGTCAAATTCTCCCACTCCATACATAAATCAGAATTAAATTGAAAAAATTCGAAAATACATATTATATAACATTATATGTACATATTATACAGAAATTATATAGGTAAATGTAAAATTTAATTATTCAGGCTCTTCAAAATTCAGTTCCAGTTCATAATTTGAACAATCTGAACAGAGGCAGGCCCCAGAGCAGGCCAGTCCCATTTTACGGCAACCGCACTTCTTGCCGCAAGTGCCTTTCTTACATGAACAAAAGATGATTTTTAAAATATTTTCGGGCTTTGCAGTTGCGGTAGTTGGGATAGGTGTTAGTCCATTTAACGTCTTTCTCCAACCCCACTCTTCTGGATTCAATTTCAGACCAAGCCAAATTTTCACCTGATAATAAGCTTGCAGGAAATGTTGACGCGCAGCCGCAGTGGTTGCGGGAATCGAACAAAAGTTAGATGTCTTCTTTCGTATACCGTTTTGGAGACATAATTAAATAGCCATTCGGATCATTCAAAATTTTATGATCGATTTCGAAGACCAATTATTTCAAAAATCAAATGGATCAAAAAATCGGGGAAAATGAATGGATTTTTTGATTGATTGATCACTTGACTGACGATCTTTCGATTAATTAATTTACTGAAAACAGGAAAACTGATTACAATAATAAACAAAAATTCATAATCGGATCAAAAATCGATTTATAAATGCTGAATAATCGAAAATGATCGATGATCGATTTTTGATCGAAATGGTTAATCTAAAGCAAACGCGGGCGTTTCTTTCGAGAAAAAGAGTATAGGGTCTAATTTATTTTTTTCTTCTTTCTTTCATTCGTTTTCTTTTTTCCTTTTCAGTCACAGATTGCTCGACCTCAGAGGTATAAATTGTTTGAAAAAGTAAATAAAAATTGAAGTATTCATGCGTGTGCGAATCTACATTGCATCGATTACAATAAGTTGCATTAAATGTACACAACATGGAGGAAACTTCTCAACGCTTCATATTAATTTATTCGACAAACACGCACTCTACGGAAAAATATGTAGAAACATTTTTTATGAATTTTTTTATTCTCTATTACATTGAGCATTTTTTTTTTTCTAAATTCAAATTTTAGTGTGATATAAGCAAAAAACTGTTTTACGTCCCCATTTTTGCCCCCTACAGGACGACGCCGGGATTCGTTGGGACTTTTAGTATGTTGTTCAGGACCTTTAATTAGACCAATATACCAAGTTTCAGCTTTCTATGACTTTTTTCCTTTTTGTACTCTTATTTAGGCTAACTTATGTGGACTATACTTCTGAAGAGTAGTTTCCAAATCATATATAGGTATTTCAAGCGTAGCCCAGAGATCTCATCTCGGTCCACTCCTTCTTGATTTATTTATTAATGACCTCCCTTTCAAGTTAAGGAACTGCCATATCCTTCTTTATGCTGACGACTTGAAGCTTTATAAATTAATCAAAGATAGTGCTGACCCCATTAAGCTCCAAGATGACCTTAACATCCTCGCTGCATGATGTAAAAAAATAACCTGCCTCATAATTTAATTAGTAAAGCCTCCTCCCCCGGCAAAAAAATCATAATTTTTTCTCATTTTCAACCTCCTGTAGGTTTCTCCGTTATAGTAGTAGTTAAGAATCTATGTCAAATGGACTGACTGACTCACTCACTCAACACTCTTCATTTGCCTGCGAGTACCACACTCCTTGTATCAGCTTGTATTCCCTTGCGAGCATCACGTTCCTTGTACCAGCATGCGAGCACTACGCTCTGCTAGTGCATCATCATGCAGACAAGTCTGCAACCATGGGATATCATTTTCATATTTGCTTTGTGGACTGTGCCAACATGAAAACGTCGTCATCTGCTACGCACTGCAGAGCACGTTGGACTCCATATTTTTTGGCGCGCTCATTTTTTGGACACTACATTCGCTGGATGATGACATTCTCATGTTGGCGTAGTCCGCGAAGCAACATGAAAATGCTCTCCCGTGGTTTTAGACTCGGCTGCAAGATGGCGCACTAGCAGAGCGTAGTGCTCGCAGGCTGGTACAAGGAACGTGATGCTCGCAAAAGAATACAGGCTGATACAAGGAGTGTGCTAGTTGCAGGCGAATGAGGAGTGTTGAGTCAGTCAGTCAGTTTTATTATTATTATTATTATTATTATTTTCGTAACGCTGTTTTCGTCACGCTCTAAAGTAACAGTTTTTAGTATTTTAAATACATTTACTACTGGGTATAATTGAATAAAACCGTAAAGAAAAACCTAGTGAAAAACCTAACAAAAAACCTAACACTCTTGATACGCTTCACCAACACGAATTCAGTGGTTGACATTTACAATCTGCAGTCGTGCTGCTGCTGCGCGACTGCAGTCTGCGTTGACATTTTCATGGAAATTTATTTTTTAGCATTTTATATGCTCTTACTACTGGGTGCACTTAAGCGAAAAACTTAACAAACACTTTATAACGACCGTTTGAATAATATGTTTCAATCAGGAGCTTGCTAATAATTAACTTCCTCAGCAATTTTCGAACTTATTATATAAGGTAGGTGAGCCCAATAAAGTTCTAATTCAAAGTGTTGGCTCTTCAGGCTTTCATATTAGTGTTTTTATTTTTCTTATTTCTTTTTGGTAGTCGTCGACTGAAATGTCTACAAATCGGTTATCTTGAAATTGTTCTACACTGCTCCACACCTCTCAGATTCACCACCAGAAATACGGCTATGCTGGCCAACCAATAGACATACGCTCGAACCTCGAAGAATTTCGCTAAAATTTCGTCGTCGGAATAGAGGTGCGAAATGTAAATCGTATAAATCGAGGCTGGGCCCGAGGCGCTGCCGACTCGCTACACTCATCTTTGTATCAGCCTGAGAGCACTATGTTCCTTGTATTAGCCTTCGAGTACTACGCCCCGATAGTGCATCAGTTTGCAGACGCGTCTGCAACCACTGGAGAGCATTTTCATGTCTTTCCGCTCCTCGGATTCCGCTGACATGAGAATGTCAACGATCAACAACTGTACCGCCGAAAAAACAAAAAGCGGAGCTTTGGCACTTTAAATCGAAAAATCTCAATCAACAAATTGAAAAAATTCAAGAAAAATTTTCACGATACATGCATAGACAACAATTTCAGTATTATCCAAATGACCTTACTTATAAGGAGTTACTTGAGAGCTACCAACTCCAGTCTTTGGAAACTTGACGGAAGGCAGCCTCAATTTTTTTTATAAACGATATCCTAATCCCGCATATACAGGATTCACACTTATTGGGCAAGATACAAATCAGTATTCCTCGATCTGCCAGTCGCTCCCTAACGTTTTTTTATTTTCCACCTTCCACAACAGACACTCATAGAAACTCCGTATGGTGAAAGGATTGATGTATTGCAATGAACTTATCAGGTGACCTATTAGATCCTAAGGGAAGGAAGGCATTAAAAAGAATATTGCGGGAACTGAGATAAATATGTGGTGAGTAATACATATAGCTGGAATCATCAATGTCTGCGTGAATGGCAATTTCTTTTGTGAACCAGGTTGGGTAAGTACTACCACGTTTGGCTATATTAGGGACTACTTCATCCAGGGCCGATTGGAAGAAGTAATGAAATCCTTCGGCTGCTTTGTTTGGATCGTCTGTATCAAAGACTTCAGTCCATTTTTGAGTTGATAAAGCATGATACTCGTAAAGTGCTAAAAAGTCTGTACCGGGGAAGTATTTGCCCTCCCCATTTCCCTAATTGGTGCCCGCCTGGGACGAGGGGGTGCCCTCAATGATAGCGTTATAAGGAGAGTCGAGGGGGGGACATTGTCTAAGGTTTCCAATATTAAATCACTCCGCGATACTTTTGTTACATCATTGATCCCCAAAACTAGATCGAAGGTTTTTCCATGGTGATTTTTAATTTTCTTAAGCGATGTTAGGCCAAGACTTTCACGAAAACTGCCATATCTTCACTCGTCACCTAATAATCTACAGTGTGGGATGTTAAAGTCACCAAGGATTAATGTATTATGATTTTTTTCTTCTATGAGAATTTGAACTGAGTCGTAAGAGTGCCAGTAAATTTCCCTACCCGCTGCTGGTGGAAAGTATACAGCTCCTATTAAGAGAGGGGGCAAGCTAGGAAGGTACATCCTTACGAGTAGAGACTCAATAGTGCGCAGTCGCAATTATCCGTTTGCACCAAGGTTGAGGGTATCTCTCTTCTGTTAGCAATCAGTACCCCACCGCCCTTTCCAATGTTAAGCTGATTGTATTGTCGATCACCTCTGTAAATTACATATTTATCTACTTTTCCAGGATATCCACTGGAATTGAAAAGTAGAATTACTTGACTTCCGCCAAATACCATAACAATAGGACATTGAAGAGAAAGGAGGGACCTCCCCCCTCCCCCACCAAGAATGTAGAGCCAAGATACAGAAACTAAGTGCTAAAATCTCTGATGGTACCTCGGAGAAAACCAACTCAATACCTACAAATATAGGTATTTACTACACTAGTTACGCGATGCGACACTAAATTGAAAAATTATTTTTGAGATTGTTACTGACCTTGCAATGAGTAAAATGTTGAGCTATACGTGTTTTTCAAATAATATTCAGTTGGTTGTAAAGATTACTACATTGCCGAAGTGACGTAAGTTCTGTCTGTCTTTATTTATTTGTAATTTCGTTTCGAAGTGCCCAAGGGAAACGATCGAACTTATTGATCAAGATTTAATTTTCTTTCAGACATCTGGTAGATAATTAGTTTCAAGTTAGAAACCACGAAGAAAAGCACTTTTCGAGAGCAGTAGGTGGAGTTAACAGTGGTGAAGATCTGTACTCAGGGGGATTTTTGATGATCTCCCCCGAGACTTTTCTGTCAGGCAAGCAAAATCAAGTTATTGAAAATGGATGCGGACAGAGGAAGAGCACAAATATAATACTGTATTCATACTCGTTACATACATGCCTTTCCCGTGCTGACACCACTGGTATATTGTATTCACGAATCGATGATAGTGGGGCGTATGGCGATGCAAGCATGCCAAATTGGCCTCGGGACACCGCACCCCCTATCCCAGACAAATGTAGAAAATCGTATTCAGCAGCAATTTTTTCAGGAATACTTGCCCATTTGCTCCCTAGAATCGGCCCGATTGCGAGTTGACGATCATAATTAATCCCTCACCAGGGGTGATGGGTTTCTATACGAGACCGGAAACAATGATACGACACGAAGGTTTAAGTCATCGCTTTATATCGATACATTTTTCAAGTCTTTTCTGTCATTTCTCGGTAGCTACGTCAGTTTCCGTAAATTCTCGCCTAGTAGCTGCCAACGAAGAAGGTCTTCCAAAGTAACTCTCGCCGAACGACCACGAGTCTTATCTTTCGTCACCTAACGGTCGTAGTTTACAAATCCTTCGCCGGGCACTGCACACGTCTCGTCAGCTCGCCGTTCGCGAGAGGGTCGAAAAACGAACGAGTGAATACAAAAAAAATTACAAAAATTGTTTACAAAAATTAATAATAATTCTGACGCGAAAACGTATTCTTTATAGTTTTATGGGAACGGGCACCTCTGCGTTCATTGTTTTTGTTTTCGGTACGCGTGCTCTGCATCGTAAAATTTGCGTATTTATTGTTTACCATTCTCGACGATTACACTTTCATATTGACCTACGTTTGGATAGTTTCATTTACTATGTCTTGGATATTTTTAGGTATTTGATAACAAACTGCGGCCTTACTTTCGTCGTGCTTGATATTGTCTCACCTTGACATATCAAACTCTCCAGCTAGATTTTGTTACCTAGTTAACTTCTTTCACTCCGTGTCGTGTTTTCTATTTTGGGAGCTGATTTTATAGGCACCTATCATTCGAGACGGTGATAGACGCGAACGTGATCACGAAAAGATTGAACGATACTCAGCATACAAAAAAGCGAGATGCAATTTGTTTCTACTCCCTTAATACGTTAGGATGAACTTGTTTCACTCCCTTGACACCTAAGGGTATATAATATGAATTAGGCGCAACCGATTAGGTGCGACCGTTTAGGCGCGACAAAAATGAAGACAGTGAAATTTTTAGGACGCCTAGTGGATTGGGCGCAAAATTTGCAAAATGTATTTTTATACAAAAAAGAGAGTTGATAATTGGAACTCACTTTATCGCAACTAAATTTGTCAAACAGATACATATGTATTCACCGTTCATTTGTGAGCTGATGAATCAAATTTAACGAGAGATTGTGGAGATTGTTGAGCCTGCTGAGACTGTTGAGACACTGTTGAGACGAGAGAGAGAGAGAGAGTGTGTGTGTGTTATTTTATCAGTAAGATCTAATTTTCCATTTTTTCCCTCAAATAAGTCATTATTCACTATTTTAATGTTTCATGAGCTGTCTACGGGGACTAAAGTATCTTTAATTTGAAATTTAATTGTTTTATGTTGAGATATGGTACTATTTTTAATTTTAAATTGGTCGATTTTGTTCTTTTTTTTTTTTTAAATTTCTAGTTACTAAGTCTAACATTTGCACCATTTTTATTTTCAAATGTCTCAACAGTCAATGGTTTTTTTTTTTTACAGCTAGACCACTGCTGAAAATAAGTTCCTCAAAGAGTTCAGTCCTTTTTGCTTTGTGCACTTTTGTCTTATCGAGTTTTTCATAGAGGGTTGATCTGGTGTTAAAGTCTCCAAGAATTATCATGCTTTCCACATTGTTATTGATGTTTAAGTATTTTTGTATGGTGGTTAATTTTGAATCTATAGTTTCATTGGGTGAACAGTAGGCAGCTATGATTAATAATGGTGTGGTGTGGGACGTATGGCGATGCACGCATGCCAAAGTGGCCCCTATGACACCACACCCCCGGCCACAGGAACTACCCTTTCGAGTATCGCGTCAGTGACCGAAGGGAGGTAGCTATGATTGTCAGTGACTCTATTTTGCATAATATGATGATTTGGTCAGTCAATTTTTTGATTTCAGTTTTTAAATTTTTCTTGAATGCCATGGCTAGGATTTAGTCAAATGATTTTCGGTCTTACCGTCAAGTTTTTTGAGCAAGATTCAACATTTCTCTATTGTATTTCGAGACACTTACCTGTAACAAAGAAAAGTACAATCTATTAGTATAGGTAGACGAATGATATTTACATATTCATAATCAATGATAGAAGTATACACATGGGGTGGTTTAGATTTCAACTTCCATCTTTCACTAGTCAACCACAATGGGTACCTACTTTTTCAGACAGCCATCTTAGAAAGTGATAGAAACTGATTTTAGATAACAGGGTCATTATTTAGAATGTACCCATTCCAATACTACTCCCAAAAACGATACATAACATAGCCTTTTAATAATGAAAGATGTGATGAACCGAGGACTACACTGCATGCAATATTAAAATATCCCGAATCTGTCTAATCGTTCTGCCAGGTCACTTCTTGTGTAGCATGATGCGAGCATCTAACAAACGTCTTTTGTCTCTTGCATTTCTGTGCACACCCGGTGCATGACCTTTTTAATACTACATTCTTCTTCTTTCATTTATCTTGATTTATTCTCCTTTTTTTGTACTACCGAACGGCCAGGTAGGACATTAGTTTAGTTTTTATATTTTGCAGGTCAGGACATCCGACCAATTTAGTTCAGTAACAGTCGAGTTACAGTTAAGTCACAGTTTATGTTTCGCACTCGAAAGATCTGTTTTGATTATTTATCGATCAATACACGCTTTTTCTACTCGGTCTCGTCTTCTGATTTCGAACGCCCTCGCTACCGTCCGGACAACACTTCTCTCGTACGAATCCCAAAAAAACCGCACACTTTATTACGTTACCACCCTTTCACCAGGTATATAGTAAAGCACATCCTCCGCACCAGATAAATCTCTGACATTCAAAAACTGAAGCGGAAAAAATGTCACCTATTTTAAACAACAACAACAACAACAATAAAAAACATAAATATTCTCAAACCGGCTCGGTTTTAAAGCCATCGTCCTTCGTTACCACCATTAAGTAGTACGAAAATTGAATTTGATTATGGTAACCATCCAAAAATTAGCAAGACTTGAATTCATCTCATCCGAACCCAACATTAGTCGAGGGTTGTTACGGTGATATAAACGAATTTTTCAAGTCCGTGTCCAAGATTTTTTGCCCGCTGCTCATTGCTTATGTGTAGTGTGTTGTGTACAAGATGTACACGGCTGTTCCGAACACATCACAGCCGTAGTCAAAAGAGAGAAAAAAGTGTGTCATTGCCAAAATACTCGATTAATTTGGAACATTCGCCTTCCTGTCCAACGAACTGTTGAATTTCAAATTTTCCTTCAAATGCTTTAACGACAAAAATGCTATTCCCAGACTAAACGTAATTTCTTAATGAACGATTGATGTTCAGGACTCTGAGTTACAGGCATGCAGATTTACAGCCGACCGATTGTACAGGTTTTCAGAAGTTATAACCGTACTAACGAAAACCAAGGCCGATGAAAAATTTATTGATAGAGATGATCAAACTCGTAGCACTGTTGAGAATTTAACGCGAAATAGTGAAAAGCTGTGATTAAATTCTCTTTTTTTTTCTTTCTTTTCAGCTGAGCTCCTAAAAACGAATCAAGAGACATACCAAAAGAACACAGTTCCAAAGGAGAAAACCCCAAATTTTTTAACAGGAAAAACCGAGATGTTTTAATACTAATTTGTGCCAAAAAAAAAGCAGAATCATCTCTGATTGTCTCACAGAAGCTAATGGTCAAATCTTTACGAAGAAGCTCCCCCTAGGACGTTCCTAAATCGATGTATAGGAAATGAAACGTCCTAAAATAACATGCCCGATAATTAATGACATTTTTTGTGTGAATTTCGTCCTGCGATTACCAAAGTGTTCGTTAAAGGTAAGACCAGATACCAGCGGCGGATCCAGAGACCAGTTCTGGGAGGGGTAATTCAGAACAAGAATTTATCATTTTCACCCTCTTCTCCCGCCCCTTCTCAGGACTTGGATAATTCTGTTGACCTCTTGATGTTAATTGAGTGAGTGGATGAGAGGGAAATACTAGGAGTTTTCAACGATCTGTTCCTGATGCCGACTCTTCTTATTTATGTTGAAAATGAAAATACCTTTCAAAGTGGGCTGTCAACTTTTTTCAACTCGCTGGATTATCAACTAAGTGATGATTTTAGGAGAATTTTCAACATTTATTAAAATACATCCAATTTCTTTCCGCTGGGAGACAGAGGGAGCAATCTTCAAGACTAGCGAACATAATCTAAAAAGATTTTTGTTTCTTCTGATACTAGCCTTTGAAATGTAGGCGTACAGACGTCTCTTGAGGATCTCATGGACAACAAGGCGGACGAAGAATTCCATTATCAAATAATTGGATACACGCACCATAGACTATCTACTAATTACAGTAAGAGGATATTAAACTTATCACCTACAGATCTTCTGGCAACCTGGAGAAAATGGTGGTCCAGGGAAAAGTCGAGAGTAAAAAACTGAGAGGCCAGTCGCCACAACGATAGATAGACCAGATTAAAATTTCGACCAGCAATCGGAACAGGCCTTACGCAGAGCGGAGGATCTGACGGAGTAGAAACTAATGGTGGAAATCCGTTGATGGATCTCCGAGGCTTCAGCTATGAAGCATAAGGACCAATAATGATAAACGCTGTTTCAAACTTGTTTAGGATGTAGTGAACTGTTCAAAACTCGTTTATACGATTCATTAGATCTCTCCCAGACTTGATTATAGCTGTTTAACATAAAAGACTTTTTAGAGCTCTTGAAGCTCTCTAAGACTCGAGTAAGACTTCGAGAGTTCTTTTAAATCGAAACTCGCCAACGCTCATTTCAAATTTAAGACTCCCTAGCTGTTCAAGACTCTTTCAGAGCTCTTCACGACAGTGTTTATTAAGATTTCTCAACAGGATCGGATTGGAGCCCAAAAGGCTACCCGGAAAATGTCACTGCGTCGGCCTAACTTTTCATCTTCCCGATTTTACTACCATGTCTTCCTTACTCTCCGTCTACATTCTAGCCTATAACTAGATTTCAAGCTCACAAATGTTTAGGTCTAATTCTCATGAATTGCACCGGGGCCTAACTTATAAAGCCTATGCGCCCCAGCTTTCCGAAACTATATTAAAACTTGTAAACAATCTTCTATACCAATTTACAAGTAGACGCTTTCCAAGGTTCTTCCACACCTTTTTCTTCTTCTCAAGGATTCGCTGAGATTGCTTGGAACTCACTCAACGCCCTTCATGATTCTTCCAGACTAGTTCGAAACTCTTCCAGACTTGATTAGGACTCCAGAAAACTTGATCACGACTTTTTAAGACCCTGTAAGTCTCTTTAAGTCCTTTCATGAGACGTTTACGACTTCGAGACTTATTCTTGCTTAGAATTTTTTACTCCTTTTAAGATTTCAGCAGGCCTATTTCAAACTCGGTCAGACTTGGTTATTTTTGGAGCATTTTCAATTTCAGAGTTTCTCTCTGGGATGGGCAATCGTCCGCACTGCCTCCCCCTTGTATCAGCGCCTGCAAGGTACACAGGTTACGTAGAATGCCATCCCAACGTATTCAGTTGCTGGATGCCCCAACAAATATGTGTATATGTAAATATTTTGGTCATTCTCCCTCCTGCGATACTTATATAAGAATCGTCATCGTTCCACCTTTTCTCCAACACTTTAATTGATTCATTCATAATTTACAAGTAAATACAAGTATTGTTTCAGTTTTCGCAAGTTTGTATTTTTATCTATGACATTATGAGGTTCATTCTATTCTTTTTCTCATTTTTTCAGATCTATTGCGTATCATCAACTGCGCACGTTATCATTACCATTTACACATTTCTAATATTATTTATTACACTCGCTTATCTGCAATGTGACTCTAATGTTTGATGACTGAATTTCTAATATTATAGTATTCAAAGCGCGCATTTTATTTTCTCATATTTTTTTTTGAAAATGATGTCAGGTTTTGTCATGTCCGTCACGGAAGAGTGCGAACTTATATTCGAATACACCGTTTTTATTAATAAATTAATAATACTACAGAAATCACATTTATCAATAGAACACAACGAGAGAACAGTACCTAGTGTGTACTGAAGGTCTTGACTGTACCAGATTCAACGAAGGTTTTATGACAACAATTTTTTAGCACATTATTAGCGCAATCCAAAATAGTAACAGGTTCATTAAGATCGAAATTCTTCTTTCCGCTCAAACTAAAATGAATACCAAGGAAAAGGTTCCCAAACAGACGATTTCCTTTTCCATCCATCAATTAATTTTTCGTGGTTTTGCAGTTCAGCAGAGAAACTACACACGTGGTTACGAAATGGAGCACAGCATTGAAAATCGACTAAGAAGAATTTATTGTGAAACATTTCTAAAAAAGTGTCTGAGATGTCTCAATGTTCAATCACGGGTTGTAACTTGAAGGCTTGTATAAGTGTTCCATCAACTCGTCTCCCAGCTTAATTTCCAAGGGTTTAGATAACGGGGTGTTCTGTGGCCCGGACCCCCTCCCTCTTAAAAAAATAGATTTTTTTCAGTAATTATGTGAGGCAAATCATGGAAAGTGGGTGTAAAGGATTAGACTGGACAGCGAAAAAATCGTTTAGACTCCCTTCCTTCTTATAATGGAGCTATCTACGCCCTTGTTCAATTCGAGTCATCTTGACCAATGTTACGAGTTTTGAGATTCAACGTCAGACCATGTTAGTGAACATGGCAAATGCCATCTAACACTTGAAGTCGGTCATTCGGGATCTGTATGCTGCTTCGCACCCCTTCTCACGACCACAAGAAATCAGTTTCTGAATTTTCCGATGCAGACATTGGTAAGATTTTCTTTAAAAGTGACTGCCAGATTCTCCCCAAAGAAGAAAAGTGGAAAAATTCAAATTAAAAAACAGAAAAAAAAAAGTTGAAAAATAATTTCACTGAAAAAGCGAACAGTTTCATCTTTTCTCATTAGAATGCGATAGGGTCAAAATTGGTGAGCAAGTTCTCACAACTTCTCTAAAATATACATAAATTATACTGACGAAATATTTAAAAAAACACGAAAATTTTTCCCGATTTTATGCTAAAATATGAACGGACAAATGCTCGACTTTGGAGTATTATATATTTCGATACGAAGCTAGTAATATTTCGGGAAAGGATGGGGGTAACTTAGGCCCCAGAGTGCTCGCTTTCCAGAACAGGGGATTTGAGTAAAAATTTAATTTTCTATGAGGCTCCATGTGATTTCGGAGTGGGAGCCTCAAGTCTTTCTCAGATCTCGTCAATTCCTAAGTCTATAATTGGTTATATAGATATTCTTAAACACTTGTCCCACGGCGTTCAGCATTTTAAAAATCCCTCATCATCTCCAAAATGTCACAAATTTTCAAAAATCTACCATCAAGCATTCTTCCAAGCCCTGTTGCTTTTTTCAAGACTCATTAAACTCCTCAATACTTTACTCAGATTCTTCGAATCAAGCTTCACGAGCTTCGAAAAAGTCCGAAAAGGTTTTCCAAATCTTTAAACCAGTGGGATGAAGCAAAATTTCTAAAGACAGCTCAAGCTTCAGAATTTAACAATTCATTTCAAAATAAGTAAACGTACTCACATCACATACTTCAGGAACGTACCAAAGGGTTCTTTCCTGGGAGGGGAGGGAAAAAATTATCAAAGTCCCAACTGACTCAACTCAAAATCTCGAAGTAGGTATCAAAGCAAAAAAAAAAACCTTTTGAGTTGTTGGACTTTTTCAAAATTCTCAAGTATCAAAGCAAAAAAAAAACCGACTTGGATTCCCTCAACTTTTAATCTACTGAAATTTCCCAACTCCGCTTGACTCAAATGGTAAATTTTTCCAACTGCTAAGTGAAAAATTCCTACAGGCGGGACAAGTCCCCCCTATCGGTACGTCAATGACATACTTGCTTTTTCAGAAAGATGAGAGAGAAATTGGGGACAAAATGAAATTCTCTAGCAAGCATTTCAGGTAATCTTGAGGGTAATCCCCAGTTACTATGTCTATCTCCGCTTCTAAGAAAGAAAAAAAAAACTGCATTCGTTTGAACAAGTCTCATTGAGTCTTAAAAAGTTCTAACACAAAATTGAGGAGTCTGGATGAGCTGTCATTAGCCTCACCGGATCGTTAAGAGAATCTTAACAGAGCATTAAGAAGTTTTAATCAATCTTAAAATGCCTTCGCGGAGTTTTTTTTTAACGAATCCAAATCACAATTGTCGAGTATCTGTAAGTCGTAACAGTGCCTTTTAATTAGTTCAGGTAAAATTTAACGAGTCTTACAAAGTCTTTTAAATTAGAAAAAATATTAGCAGACATCAAATGAAACGTTACCAAGTTGTCACAGAATGGTTATGAGTTTACAGTGCCTTATTTTGAATGTTGTTTTAATCGAGTTTTGATTAGGATTATTAAGGCTCAAAATTGTTATAGAATTTTAAGAGATGTTAATCAGTTTTTAACAAACTTTAGTAAACTCTTAACGAGTTCCACTAGTCATAATGGTCATGTCATCATTTTCAGGATATTTTCACGTTTCTACCTCAAATACGCTAACTTGTCTGTTTTACGTTACTTTGAGTTACTCTCATGTCGGTATGATCATCCATAAATCTTCTCTTTTTCTTCTTCACATCGGTAAGCAAAAAACAAAATCTTCTTTAAATCTATAGATAAGATAACCAAGATCGAGATCCGAGAGGTGAGTAATAATCAAAAAATATTCATTTCAATACGATATCCAATTCAGTAGTTTTGAAAGTATGCAGCTGAATTCAATTCTGAGTTATTTTCTGATCCCAATTTCCTCATCCCCTCTTTCATTTATTTTTTGTCGTCTCCTCCTGCGCCAATTTTGGTATTTCTCAAAAAAAAAAAGGAAAAAAATGAATTTTCGAAGAAATATTCAGGAAAAGCCAAAAGAATGCACTAATGCAGTAATACATCATAAGCGTACATGTGTGTGTTTTCCGCGTTTTTCACAAAATATCACCGAACAACACTTACTCAGCAGTTGCAAAAAGTACTCAACACACTGAAAAAATTGCAACATCGAAGGGAAACCGCTATCCGAAATCCTGCGCGACGATGTAGCTGATTGTAATAATGTAATACAATTTCTAAAAGTAACCTCTCTGTGCTCACTGTTGGAACTAATTCTTAAGATGTAACCTTTATATTCGTCGCAAATAGCCCAGATGCTGAGCGACAAAAAATAAACGTATTTTTAAAAAAAATTAGTTGATGAATAGTTTTAGAAATCCATTGTCAGCGGTCAAGATAGAGTCAGTTTTTAAATGTGTCAAGTTCTGAGACCCACAGAATGACCATTTTTTAAAAGGGGGAGAGAGAAAATAATCTCCTGGAAGGGCAACTTGGAGGAAGACGGTAAATTCAACGTTCAAAAAAAAAATATGTATCTTGAGACCGTTTTGCTAAGGGGAGTTCGTCCCCTCCTCCAGTCGAGGCAATAGGTCTGGGCAAATCTCTATAAATTTATAAATCAAGCAACTCCTCGGAAAATAAAGAGCGGTTTGGCTTCAACCCTCTTCAGTAACATCTCAGATCAAAGAAAAGAGGTGGCGGAGGCAAGGGAAGAGTGAACTCGGGTCGAATCTGACAATAACTTTTAAAATTTAATTCAATGACCTCAAAAACCCTATTAGGTGTTATCTAAAAAAACAAGTAGTTTTTGGTTTGGGCCCTTTTCGACGGTAGCCCAAGGTGTCAGATCCTAAATTCAACCAGAACATCAAAATTGGTGACATTGAATCTCTATACATCAATTACCGTTTCAAATTTCATTTTTTTATCCTCCCTTCCTCATTTTAGAGTTTTACTGTGATGAGTGGAGAATAGGGGAGGGAGATCCAGGGAGGTGTTCCGTGCACTGCATCAATACATGATGGCATCCTTTAAAATAATTCTGAGCAAAATTGATGCTTAAGCCATTTTTTTATTTTCAGGATTCAATTTTTACTGATATGACTGAAAACCCTTGTATAAATTACATGTTAAACTTCAACATCTTGGGGGTCTGATTAAGAAAATTCGATGACCCTGAAACCGTGGTTCACATTTTGTTAGTGGTGTAGTAGGACTACGGTGGTCGTTATTTTTGACAGTCAAAATGACCTCACCCCTACCCCAAGTCGATCCCATGAAATAAAATTCGGGCAAAGTTTCAGGTCAATCGGATTAAAGTGGAAGCGGAGCTGCGACAAGCCCTAGTGCCTTTTTATAGGAAAAGTACATTGAGTTTCGACTGTTCTACGAAAAAAATTTTCTTTCTCAGCCTCTAGATGCATTAAAAACATGTACCCTAGGTTAGTCATTTAACTTGATTGAATATAAATTAGTATAACACCATAATCTGGGATGACAGGACCAAGGAGTGACTCCAACAGAGAAGAAGCAGAGTTTAAGAAATAAAATCTGAAAAAGTGTTGATTCACAGGTTTTCGAGGTTGATGAATTCAATTTCGAGAGTTGATTTGTCCATTGTAAGTGACAACCCGCGGAGGAGGAATTGGATCCTAAAATGAACTCCAAAATGGAGTTTAGTGAGTTGAAAACTGAAAATCGAATACCATCATAAAAGAACACTATTATTTGATCTCAGCCCCCTCTGGTACCACACTGGGGGTCAACTCAAAAAATTAGTTCAAATCAAATTTAGTGATTTTGAAAATCTATAACCTTATTAGTATCTCGAATTTCTTTTTTGAACCCTCCCACTCCCATTTTTAAGCCACTTTTGAAAGTTTGGGCTATCATCCCATATTGTGAAGTCACACTATCTTACACTGAATCAGCGTCAAATGACCAGATAGAAACTTGGCAGAACGAATTTGTAACCCATCTAGGGGCCGAGAACATATTTTTGGTTCAAGTCAAAACTCTAAGTATTTTTCCTGTAAGGTCGAGGAGCTTGTGGCACGGGTTCCCCTGATCTGACTGACTTGAAACTCAGCAAGACAGTTTTTTGATTTTATGGGAACCGATTTAGGAGAGGAATTCGAAGAAATTCAGAGAAAAAAATCCATTCACGCCGTTGGTCGCATGATGAGGAAATCCCTACCTCTTTTTTTTTTTTTTTTGCTGAATTAATGGCAACATTAGTAACAGTTCGTCTCGTATAACACGTCTATAACAGTTTCTGTTCAAATTTTTCAATCATGGGGAGGAGGGAAGTTTTTTTTGTTGAATGATCGTACGAAAAGCAAATTATGAATGTGATGGATGGGGGGGTCAGAGTATTCTCCGAGAGGTTCCGAGCACCGCCCGAGTTGACAGTACTCAGCGAGCCGAAAACGTCCATGTCCAAAAAGTTGCATACTTGATAATTGAAGGGGCTAAGCGCCAACGAAGAACGAAAAATCGTGAATGTTCAATTATTTTCGTATTAATTATTCGATTTCAAGTTCTTTGAGAGGTTCCGTGATTGTTGGAGCAGATAGCACTCATCGAGACGAAAGAAAGTGCATGTCCAAAAGTTGCCTATTTAATAATTAAGGGGACTACGCACCAACAAAAAATTAATATTTTCGATTTTTTCCTGTTAAAATATCTGATTCTTTTTTGAAAGAGAGAGAGATGCTGATATTACTCGAATTAGTAGTACTCACCAGGATAAACAAAAAATCCATTTCAAAAAACTGTCTATCAAATAATTGAAGGGCTAAGCGCTAACAATGATAGAAAAATTGTACATGTGACCTACCAGGAAGAAAGGTACTTGAGCGCAAAAATGTAAATTTTACAAGAGCGGCACCATGCGAAAGAGCGGCCAAAAATTAGTCAAAAACAGTTGTTATCACAAAATTTGTTGTTTTTTTCGCGCTGAGGTCCCTTTCTTCCTGTCAGCTCACAAATTTTCGATTTTTCTCAAGAATCCTGTTTGCTGAGAGGTTTTGAGATTGCTCGAATAGATAAGGCTTGTCAAGACAAAAAACTTACGTCGAAAAAGTTGTATGCTTCATAATTGGAGGGGCTCACAAACAAAATAGCAAACTTTGATTTTTTTTCTTTTTAAAACGCCACTCAGTTGTCTAAAATTTCTAGACCACGATCAAATAACTCAGAGTTGCGTTCTGCAGAATCAGACATTTGCAAAATTAATTTTTAATTTTTCGAGGAATGAAAAATTAATACCCCAATAACATTCCCATCAAATTCAGTCCACTCTCAAGCTACGATCTTTAACGTCGGCGGATTCTTCGAAGAAACGTACCATCTACACTTCGGCTGAATATGCCGATATTCATTACGTGTATGGACAAGCAGACGGAAAGCGAAAGCAGCAGAAAAGCTGTACAAAGAAAAGTACCCCGAACGCCATCATCATACCGAAAAAACATTCAGTGATGATACGTGAATCTGGAAGTCGTGAAGACGATTTTATTTTATCGAGAATACAGAAAAATATTACCCTGAAACGCATTTTGCCCACTCCTTACGATTGTGTAGGGGTTGGAAAATACTGACATTCTCTTCTCAATAAAAGATAACGTTCATTGTTCAAAGTAGCCCCTTCAATTTTGAAGTTAGACCATCAATTTATAAAACATTCAGTGCTCGATATTTTTAGTAACAATAGTTACCTGGTTCGTGTAAAGACTCAGTAATCGAATTAATCTCTAAAAAAAATCATTTTATAAAATTACAATTCCTGCAATTTTTAATGTATACTATATGTATGAAATATTTTTTCATCGTATTTCTACAGCTACAATCCACGTACGCTAATAATTCCATTTTTTAAGCACAGAATTTAATATACTTCTATGTTCAAATTTACCTCGAAAAACTTGTATTATAAAAAATTGTAGCCCCTTCAATTTTCAAGATATGCTATATGTGAAATAGAGATTACGTTTCTCTTACGTATCTCGACCCCCTCAATCTATATATGCCAATCATTTCATTTCTTGAACGAGGCGGGGATTCCCTCACCATGTGACCAACCGCGTCATTTTTTCTGAGTGCGACCAACGGCAGTTCAAGAATAAATAACGATCGTCCTCTTATAGCACAGTTCTAAGGGGAGCTACGGCATATTTTAACGTATGACGGCCTCTGCAGGGTGTGCTGAAGGCCAAGCACTTTCCCCCCAGATAGTCAACTAAGTCCGCCTCTCACGAAGTGTTGAAAATTCATTAAAATAAACTTCTGCGTCCACCAAAATAAGGACCACTCTAAAACTCATAATTATTCATCGACTATTCAAAGCCAGATACTTTAGGGCATGTAGCCACAATAAACGCATTAACCCTATCGCGAAAAATGAAAACCTTGCTCTCCTTTCGAGAGAAGGGGAGCCAGCCCGAATACGATACAGCTTGATAATCTATACGTTTTTCGAACAGAAGTGAGATCAGCAGCCTCGAAGAAGGCCACCAAGTATTAAATGATCGTCGGCCAAAGAGTTGGTGGCTAGGCGGCCAGGGGGCGCAGTCCCCTCGTTTTCACTATTGCAGTAAAATAGCATTTCAATGGCTATTCCACGCTCAAGCCAATTGTCCGGATACACGTCCTCACTATTTCACTCTAATCATTTACTTCTCACGTAGATTAGCTACGTGGCTCGACGCCAATCCAAGTCTGCGGTCAGCTAATGCACGGCCAGCTCGGGCTCAACACCGTAGCACCAGACATCGAAAAACTGACCTTCCGAAGAGGCGATAATCTCGTTAAATTAAACTCGTCGGACGCAACGCCGTAATTAATTCGTTAATTAGTAAGATAGATAGCCGTTTAAGTGATCTGCCTCATTGACAGAACCGCAACATGGACTACATGGCGTGCAAACAAAAAATCACCTCTAAAGACAAAGCTCGCCCATGAAGACACCTCTACTGAAGACACGATCGTTAAAAATAGCTGAAAATGAATTACGATGCGATGAGTAAACAGCCGTTAAAATTTATACAGGCGAGAATAGAGAGACTGGGAGAGAGAGATGGAAAGACAACAGAAGCGAGCTAATTCCACTATCTTTCAATATCATCCGCTATAAAGACCCACGATTGTTCAGCATTTAGCAAACATAGGTAGGCGCCACGCTTTGTGAAAATGCCACAAAGGGCAACCACCTCGGCGACATGAACCGAATCATTTTCTATAAATCACAATTCAGGGTTCACTTTGTGCACGCAGACATTTTCGAAGTACGAGTACAAGAGCGGGGTCAACGAGAGACGACGTCGTTGACAGAAGCAATGACCGGTAAAGATTGCGAAGGGCTTTTGTCGCGTTCGGCAGAAGCTCATAGGTCCAAAATTTCGGTTAAAATAAAGCACACGTCATTCGACAGCGTGTTTTATTTTTATAACACAACGATCTGATCTAGGCGTGCAAGGAAATGTAGAAGAAAACCTGGATAACAAGCTCGCAGCCAACGAGGGCCAGGTAGAAATGTCTTCCCTGACAACTTGGCTCGCACTGGTGGCAAAATACAAAATCCATAGTAACTCCTTTTCCTTGATGAAATTTGAACTATACCAAATGTTCAGTTTGCCTCGCCAAAAGTTTCATTACCCCCTGCCCACTGATAACAGGGGCTAGCTTAAGCCTTGACACTAATAAGCAGGGCTTGGCGGAATATACGAGTATCTTTTATACAACGATATTCTAACTCGCGTATAGATCAACAGAATATTCCTTTATTTTTTAACACGATGTCGAGTGGACCCTATACACAACAAACAAAGATCTCCAATTGTCGAAATTCTTTTCAGTGAAAAATTCTCCTCCCTAAAAGGGGAGTTGAAGCGTATCAGCAGCATTCGATTCCAAAAAAGAAGGCAGCCAGCTAACTGTTGAAATCGAGCTTCTTTAGGGTGTTTATTTCAAACATCTCATCAGATTTTTGATTCAGGCCAAAGCATTACTTTCAGTCGCATGAAGAAGACCTTACTACACCCTTATACTATAAGGAGATTTTATATAGATTGCCAAGTATTCAGAAAGTAAGGGACTTGGATAGCAAATTATCATTTTCCAGACACATACACCTCATCACCTCAAAATGTAAAAGAATAGCCAGTTTATCAAAAAAAAAAAAAAAAAAAAGTTTTAATTACAAGAAATATGAAACTAAGGAACTATTATTTTTTGTTTCGGTAAGATCAATTTTGAAATTTAACGCAATCATCTGTGAGCTGCAGGATAAAGGTAAAATTGAAAAAATTAAAATAATCCAATAAACATTTTTGAAATATCTATATCATGATCTCTGTTTACATATTACCTATACAACCCGAAATATACTTAACTATTGCAGGGGTTTGGGGTGATAAGTCTAAGTACTAGACGAAAATTATTAGCTATGTTATTCTTATGGGACATTATTAATGGAAGAGTCAAGGATGGTAAACTTTTAAGTACTATAAATTTCCGAATCCCAACGTTCAATAGCAGAGACAATGCTCTTTTTGCTGCCCCAAAGGGATGTAACTCCGGCCTCTACGGCATACTCTGTCTTCACAATGAGGTAGCCAGAGCAAATGCAGAGGGAGATATTTGCATTTATGAATCGTAAAGCATTTAGTAACGTCGTAACGTCATTCAGAAGCATTTAGCGGCCTCTGAGCCAGATTGGTTTCAATAACTTTTCCTCCCTCTTCTCCTTTCCCTACACTCTCTTCCCCTATATATTCCATTTGCTTCCGCAATGTTTTCAGCGTACCCCTCCCTTCAGTCCTGTAGCCAGATTATTTTCCCAGTCCCCCTCTCATTTTTCAATTAATAGTAGAAAAATTGCAATATACTGTACTTTGTCCCCTCCTAATCTGGTCAGTTTTGGCTGTAGGAGGGGACAGTAATAATAAATAAATAAATAATTGATTGATGAATGTGATGCGGGCAAGAGAAAGGGTATCTCATATGCAAAAGAACATATTTTTCTAAATGCTTTTCTGCTGATAAATTAATCATTAAGCCTTTTCAATCTTCTTTTTTTTTTTTACTTTTGAGTCGGGAATTATTTTCAGTATTTTTGAGTAAAAAAGTAGAAAAATCATTTCTTGGGAAAAAAACAAAACAGAATTGATGCAAAATATGCAGTAAATACCAAAATAAGCGACATGATATGGGGCAAATTCTATATAAAGGGTCAACTCGGTTAGATCATTTTTGAGTTATTCATATGTTTATATACTAGACTCAATTCCTGACAAAATAGGACCTTTTCCAGCTTCCTATTTGCTATATATCCATTAAAAAAGAGGTACCTCGCAATTTTCGAAAAACAAGATTTTGAGAAAAACGCATTCAAAGTTTTTGAATACATATTGTAGATTTTCTTGTCAAAGATCAAACTGTTTCATAGACTATTATACAAAGTGTCCGGACATCGTTCAAGAATCCGCTATGTACGCATAGTATACTCAATAAAACGTTGAAAACGAAAAGTTGCCTATCAGGAAGTTGAAGGAGGCTACACCGTTTCAAGTATTACAAAAAAAATCACAATTTTCAAGACGATGTGCAAGACATGGCAATTGAAGGAATAAATAATCTGACTATGGGGCAGTGTTGGGAAAAGTATTCAAATACAGCAACTACTAAATACAACTACTGGTTACGCAAAGTATTCGTAACTACAGCTACAATATTGTAGTTTGTATTCGCAAACCTGTCGAAAGGGAGGGGGAAATGGGGGGAAATACGCCGGGCCCGGACTTTCAGGAGGACCCGATATTTTTAGAAGACCTGAATTTCAACGCTTACGGTTACATCATACTGTACATCAAATCAGCAATCACTCCTCACACCATGGAAGACACCTCTTACCCCGTAGCTTATTATTTTATTCCATCTGACAAAAGAAAAAAATGAACTGGAAGAAGGGGGCCCGTGGACCCCCCAGGCCCTCTTTTTTTCTCTACGGGGCTGTGTATTCGTTCATATTTGCAAATACAGACAGAGTAGTAGTTGTATTCGTGAGAAGACGAATACCGATACTTTTTCACAAAGAATTACTGCAACTCAATTTTGATGACGGATTTGAATTTGTCACCAGAAATTAAGTAATTAGCACCATTCCCGCGATCGAGGTTCCCAAAAATTTTTTGGCACCAAAAAACACAAAATGATGGAGAAATTTTCAAAGTTGGAAAATAGTCAAAAATTGAAAGTTAACGAATGCTTCTCACTCAATTTTCCACGCTGAGTTCGAATTCGTTCTTCAAATTTGGCGGTGTCGGTTCAAAATGTTGGTCAAATTGGTCAAAAAATGTCTCTAGCTCAATTTTGGCGACGGATTTGAATTTGTCACGAGAAATTAAGTAATTAGCACTATTCTCAAGGCCGAAGCTTTTTGAAAATGTTTCGCCCCAAAAATAACATGATAGAAAAATTGGGAAAAAATTAAAAATTTCAAGTTTACGACTGTCCTCTACTCAATTTTTCACGCTCAGTTCAAATAAAATTTTACGGTGACGCTCTGTTTTCGAGATACGTGCCAAAATGTAGATGAAATTGGTCGGGAAATGACTGTAGCTCAATTTTGACAATGGATTTGAGTTTGCCACGAGAAATGAAGTAATTAGCATCGTTCCCGAGACCAAGCCCCCGAAAATTTTGTCGCCCCAAATAACATAAAAAATGATGGAGAAATCTTCCAAACTGGAAAAAAATCAAAAATTCCAAGTTCGCGACTGTTTTCCACTCAGTTTTTCACACCGAGTTCAAAGTTGGCAGTGACGCTCCGTTTCCGAGTGGACGTTCCAAAATGTTAGCGACATGGTGATAAAAAAAATGACTGCAGCTCAATTTTGACGACGGATTTGAATTTGTCACGAGAAATAAAATAACTAGTACCATTCTTGAGGCCGGAGCTCTCCGAAAATGTTTCGCCCCGAAAATCACATGACAAAAAATTTTCAAAATTGAAAATACTTCAATCAAAAATTTCAAGTTCACGACTGTTTTCCCCTCAATTTTTCACGTTGCGTTCAAATTTGATTTTTTTCCAAGTTTGAAAACTTCTCCATCATGTTGTGTATTTTGGGACGAAAAAATTTTCGGAGAGGCTCGGCCTCGGGATGATCAATTTCGCTCGCAAAAATAAAAGAAAATTAGATAATTTTCTTTTAAAAAATTAGAAATAAATTGTACAGAAAATATTGACAATTGAGGAAAATATTGTAAAGAAAATGAAATATGTTGAAAAAAATACAATCACAGTTACAATAGTTGTATTCGAATACAGTATCTGTAGTTACGAATACAAAATGTATTTAGATACTGCCCAACACTGCTATGGGGGCTGGTAGTACTGGCTTGGATGGAAAAAATCTTAGTACGATGTATTGCCTATAATCAAAATTGAAGACGTCAGGAAACGTTAAAGTTAGGAAAATTTCATTTTTCGTTAAATGGTAAAAAAGTCCGTTTTCAACCCAACCCTAGGTAAATAATTAATGATTTGAGAGCTATTAGTCCACATGAATTAGGCTCTAACTAGGAAAAAATCATAGAAAGATGAAATTTGGTACATTGGTCTAATTAAGTGTCCTGAACAACATATAAAAGTCCTAAAGAATCCGGCGCCGGCGTCGTTCCCTAGGGGGAAAAATGGGGGCGTAAAACAGTTGTTTGCTTATATCTCGCTGAAATTTGAGTTTAGAAAAAAAAAAGTTCAAACAAATGTGATAAAAAATGAAAAAATATACAAAAAATGGTCTTACACATTTTCCCGCAGAGTGTGTATTTGTCGAATAAATTCATATCAAACGTTGAGATGTTTCCTCCACCATGTGCACTGTACACATTTAATACAACTTATTGTAATCGATGCGTCGTAGACTTGCACGCATTCGAGAAGATTTATTTCAAATACTCGCACCAGTGATGGAATGAAGAGAATCGCCCCCTCCCCCTTCCACCTTCCGTGAAAAGAGATGTTGGAAAGGGAGAAAGTTCGGGCGAAAAGCAGATTTTCAGTTCTTCATAGGTTTTCTTCAAGAACGAGATTCTTTAGAAAAGTAGGAGAGGTTCGACAGGTATGATGCTTCCTCCAATACGGATACTGCTGTTGATAGATCCTAATGGCTTCACTCTGTTTCCTAATCAACCATGGACTGGACGCCAAAGTTTCCCACCAATGCGCTTTCGTGGCAATTGATTGAAGCATCCCCTATAACACCTGTGGATAGGGATGCTATGTTCGGCGACTCTGGGAATGGGTTATGTGTCAAAAGCCACTGTGTTGTTCCAACATCTGAAGTATCACGCAAAATCCGAGAAGGACGTAGGTCGACATGTTGTTCGCTTGAATGTTTCTTGCACCCTGTAAGCTCCTCAACTTCTTTACAAATGGCTATAACAACGGACATACTCAAAATCCATTTTTGAATCACACTTGACTGTACACCGCGATTACGTGTCAATCCTCCTCTGCTTTTCATGAGTCTCATTGGGTCTGTTCGATGGTCATATCACTCCAAATACCGGCAAAGTAATTCTGACTTCTTCTTATGGCGAAATACTTCGAAAATTCAATGTACTCAAAATCACTTATTTTGTCTTACAGGTGATAGGCATCTTGTAGATAAAGGTGAGCAGCTTTAGCGTACGGAAAATGTCCAGCCGCATAGAAAAATTTAAGCATCTGCTGCACGCACTCAAGATGCTACGGCCAGTTACCCATTCTTTCTGCAGCGACAAATTTTTTCACGAATGATATCGTTTGGAAATATTGAATCCACAGTTTAGCAGTGGGGCCTCAAGCTTCGACCTCTAGCACATGAGTCTCAAATCATTGCATCAAGTCACTTAAGAGCTCATTCAGACGTATAAATTGTTTGACAAAGTAAATAGAAATTAATGTATTCATGCGTGCGCGAGTCTACATTGCATCAATTACAATAAGTTGAATTAAATGTACACATGGAGGAAACTTCTCAACCTTTGATATTATTTTATTCAACAAATAAGCACTTTACGGGAAAATGTGTAAGAACATTTTTTGTACATTTTTTGATTCTCTATCACTTTTGTCAGAACATTTTCTCCCCTAAACTCAAATTTTAGTGTGATATAAGCAAAAAACTGTTTTACGCCCCCATTTTTGCCTTCTAGGGGACGATGCCGGCACCGGATTTGTTGGGACTTTTAGTATGTTATTCAGGACACTTAATTAGACCAATGTACTGAGTTTCAGCTTTCTATGACTTTTTTCCATTTTGTACTCCTATTTGGGCTAACTTATGTGGACTACATTGTGACTATGGGAACTTGTACGTATGTAGGAGATGAAAAAATTACTCAATGGAGGATAACGTTTCGAAAATTCAGAATGCGGCGAAGATGGTCGTATAATTTTTTCAACTCCTAGATACGTACAACAAGTTTGATGGTCGAAGATGTAGAACTACTTGCCGAAATTTCTGGGGGCTGCGATCTTCTTCGTGTGAAAGAGCATCGAATTTCGTACAAGAATTCATAATAATCAATCGATTTTTTTTTTGCTAAAAATTTTACTTTTTAGTTTTCCCGTTTTCCTTGTCTTTTTCTTATTACCAATAAAGTTGTCCCAACGGATAGAAACTGCCACATTATACAAAATGAAGTACTGCTCATTCGACTCAGAATTCTGTGATTCGCGAAGATCTTTTGAAACTTCTGGAATATACACCACAGATAGAAATATTCATTCGCATAGTAATTGCAGCCCTAGTTATTATAACAGAATCTTCCAATTCTAAATTTTTTTGTTCTCCTTTTCAAGGCATAATTTGCTGATTTTCAAACTTTTAAATGACCTTGACTGAAAATAAATAACTTAAAATGACTTACATGACCGATAGACACCCTGGTAGCCCATCCAGCTTCCCAAAGTGTGTATATAATAAAGGACACTCTAGTGTACAAATTATGTATAAAATTTTGTACACTCAGGAGCCAAAAATTTTACGTAGTCGTGGTCGGCTCGAAACCTCCTCTTCGGAATGTAAAATATACGCAGTCGATGAGCCAACACGCGAAATTTACAATACGAAGCCGCGTAGGCGCGAAAAATATATTTCCGCACACGACGTCCACGACGCCGATACTCAATCGCCGCGCACAACCAGCTCATTGGGCAGCAATGTTGTGAGAACACTCCACGCACCATTCGGAAAGAACACTTCCTCATCCAGCCCCTGCCCGTGCCTAATCGAATTCTCCACTCGATCTTCGGCCTCCACTTTCATTACCATTGACCCGCGCGGCTCGAAATTTGGCCCGCGAACTGGTTCACCTTACAGGAGAGGCGCAGCCCGACGGAGGCGTTTCACCAACTCATCTGGACGGCGGTAACTTTTTGCCTCTTCGCCGACAAGGCCTACTGCACGTGAGAGTGCTGACATCATCGTTATTATTACTGCTGGGAGAAAAGGACATAATTTTTCGCGAGTAGGTTTCTGAGTCGGTTTGGCGCGCATGCACCGAGCACACGCTCCATGAATTTCACAATCGGATATGCCGAACTATGCACGCGGTTTTACGAGCGTACACCAAATTAAAATCGAATCTTTATGTAAATGCCGAACGAGTACACTTAATTAATAGGATAAGTATATTACCCGGCGGGAAGTATTTAAAACGAATCTAGAGTCATTAACAGCTGAGTTATTTCAGGTTATGCGTCATGTTTTTGTTCTCTATCTCTCTCTCTTTTTTTTTTTTTTTTTTTACATAACAAGACGCGTGTACATGTGCTTTTTTAAATTACACGCAGTGTCCACAATGTTCACCTTGCGAAATACGTTTACGGAACAAAATTTTTATTCGTTTGCAATCGTTAAGTCGAATTAAAAGAAATTACATGGAATCGAAAAACAATAAGTGCCAATACTGGTAACTTACACGTGGTTTTAATATTTTTATGTAGGTTTGACAGGAATTTATATTGAAGAATTCCGCCAAGACGGGAGGCAGCCACCGTAGAGGAAAAAGGCTGTAATACCTACGCACCTGTTTCTAAGGAAGAACAGGAAGAAAAATGCGAAAAAGGTCTGAATTTATTGTATTATTATTGCAGGGGGGTATTAGGGGAAGACATGATATAGGAATTTGAAAAGGGGCTAGAAAAAATAAAATGGGATATAATAGGATTAGGGGAAGTAAAACTGGGGCGAAACTATAGGGGTATGGGGGTCCCCAATAACTTGGTGGTCGGCAAATTTTAAGACTGTTCATTTGACCCCCCCCCCCCCATAATTTGACAGTCGAAAAAATTTGAAACTGTTCATTTGAATTTTCATTTTTTATGCATGTTTGTTTGTTTATTTATTTTCTCTTTCAATTAAAAAATATTTCGATTAAAAAATTGGCAAATTTTTAATTTTTTAAACATTTTGTTGGTGAATTTTTAGTTTTCAAAAAATATTATCGGCAAGCTTTTCTTCCCCACTTTTCCAAACTTAAAGTCAAATTTCGTTTTTGAAAATGGAGTACCCTACGACTCCAGTCAGTCAAAAACAGAAGGTTTCAAGTTGAGTATCGAACGTTATTTGAAAGGTTGAAACAAAGCTAAAATGTGGAAGACGTTTCAAGAATCTGAAAGTCGGTAGCAAACGTTGAATGTCAAATTTCAATGACTACTCGGATTGCCAGCGCGAAAGAGTCGCCATATATAATTTTAGGCACGTGAAAAAAAGGAACTACTGAAACCCTACATATTTTAGAGAAATTCATCAGATTGAAATGAATACACAATGGTCTTAATGGAAGGAGAATTTTATGTACTATAAATATTGTCCTAATCATTTTTTCAATAAACGCTTTCGTTTTCATAATATTTTGAGATTTCTTCGTATGCCTGTAAATGAAATATTCCCCTCGATCAGGGTTACAAGGTAAACGACTACAGCGCGCCACGGCTTTGAGCAGCCGGAAATTTGTTGTTCTCTGTTTGACCTACAGCCTGAAATTTGAGAAAGTTGAGCTCGACCGCTTTCACATTTTCCTTCGCCTTTCTTAGCTAATGCGGTGTTTTTTATAAAACGGTTTCACAATTTCATGACCATTGTTGACATCACGCGTCTCTATTACTCAGTACAAGGATATGATACGACACAATCGACCCATGATGCGTCAATTTTCTCCTCTTGTGAATCCGTTAGGTGAAACTGGAAAAATTGCATATTATATAGCGACTTTCAAGTCAGTGATTCACTCATTCATTCAGTCACTTGCTTACTTATTTAGTAATTCACTCACTTATTCATTCATTCTTTAATTCAGTTATTAATTCACTTTGTCACTCCGTCACTCACTGAGTCAGTGATTCACTCACTCACTCACTCAGTCATTCGCTTACTTATTTAGTGTTTCACTCAGTCACTTGCTTATTTATTCAGCTATTCACACTGTTACTCAATCACTTACTTAGTGATTCAGTGATTCACTCAGTCACTCGCTTATCTATTGAGTTATTCACTCAGTGACTCCATCACTCACTCAATGAGTCAGTGATTCACTAACTGACTCACTCAATCAATCACGTACTCAGTGACTCACTCAGTCACTCGCTTACTCATTTAGTGATTCACTAAGTTACTCACTCACTTACTCGGTGACTCAGTAGTGATTCACTCACTTACTTAGCTATTCACTCATTCTGTAATGCAGTTATTCATTCATTTCCTCACTACATCACTCACTCAATGAGTCAGTGATTCACTCACTCACTCAGTCATTTGCTTACTTATTTAGTGATTCACTCAGGTACTCAATCACTGGTACTCAGTGATTCCGTGATTCACTCACTTACTTAGTCATTCACTAATTCTCTAATTTAGTTATTCATTCACTTCCACACTCCATCACTCACTGAATAAATCAGTGATTCACTCAGTCATTCACTTACTTATTTAGTGATTCACTCACTTACTGAGTTATTTGTTCATTCTCTAATTCAGTTATCCATTCACTTCCTCACTCTGTCACTGACCCAATGAGTCAGTGATTCACTCACTCAATCAGTCATTTGCTAACATATTTAATGATTCGCTCAGTCACTCGCTTACTTATTCAATTATTCACACAGTCACTCAATCACTTACTCAGTGACTCAGTGATTCACTCATTCACTCAGTCACTTGCTTACTAATAGAGTTATTCATTCAGTTACTCAGTCACTCACTCAGTGATGTAGTGATTCACGAACTCACTCAGTCATTAATTCATTCTCTAATTCAGTCATTCATTCACTTCCTCGTTTTGTCACTCACTCAATGAGTCAGTGATTCACTCACTCATTCAATCATTCGTAAACGACTACAGCGCGCCACCGCTTTGGGCAGCCCGAAATCTGTTGTTACTAAATTCTCTGCGTCCCCCCCCCCGTCATCTTTCATTCGGCAATTTCGGCAAAATTTTGCTCAATTCTGCAAAATTTTTGAAACTGATGTTTCTTTTACACCATAATTTCACAATTTTTTTAAAATAACGAATAAAAAAGTTGGGAAAATTCGACAAGTCGGAAGCTTTTTTTATAGTTTTTGCTCTCACGGTTTATTTGGGAGCTCAGTTGGGAATTTTCAGTTAAGAAGTTGGAAAGATCCGGAAAGTCAAAAAGTCAAAGCTTTTTTTTTTCTTTGTTTTTTGCTTCGACGGTTCATAAAGTCGGAAAATATGACTAACATTTCTATTTGACAATTCGACGTTTTTATAATCCCCCTCCCGCAACTAAAAATTGCTCAGATCGGCCCTCCATAGAAATTATTCTGTTATTTAAAAAAGGAAAGTATTCGGGAAAATAATGCAAGAATGAATTTATAATTAAGGTCTAAAAAGTTGAATTTTGACCCCTTAAATTCACTTTGAAAAAAAAAAAGTGGCGTAAGTAGCCCAGCGAAATGAACCCCAATGCTGATTTTAATCACAACTCAATTTGAGCCAAATAACACCTTTATAAAAAGGAACAACAAATTAACCAAGTAGTAAGGATACAAAGAAGGCGAAACTAACAAAAAAGAAGGGGAATGGGAAATATGAGGAATTGAATGTCTAGCATTTGAACTGCCATGGCCTAGCCGATGAGGACAATTATGTGAATTAGAAAATGCGTTATAGTCCATCAAGTGGGATATAACTGGTCTCTCTGAGATCAGGCGAAAGGGCCAACGTATGGTCAAAAGATCAAATAACAATATTTTTTACTTTTATGGTTAACACGGTGGGATACAGTAGGTTGGCTTTTACATTAGAAATACAATGAGCAATAAAATTATAGAAATCAAGGGTGTATCCGAAAGGATAGAAGTACTGAAATTGAAACTAAAGGGCCTCGCTATTTCGACTGCCATACAATGCTATGCCCCTACACATGTATTAGACAAAAGTGAAATCAGAGAGTTCTACGACCTCTTAAACCAAAATTTTGAAAATCAAAAGGAATATTATACAACAGTAATGGGTGACTTCATTGCTAAGGTAAAACTAGAGAGCTCAAACAAAATTGGGTTGGGAGATTTGCACTCGGAAGTACTAACAAAAATGGAGAAAACTTGATTCATTTAGCCGAAAAACACAAGTTAAAACTAATTTATACTTTATTTAAAAAACGAATACTAAAAGAAGATAATCCTGGAGGCCGCCAAATGGAGTTATTAAAGACGAGATCGACCATGCCCTAATGAATGATACGTGCGTCAGTAGTAGCCAACCACGACTTCCTTACAAAACCCTCCAATTTACCTCTGACAGGGTGTCTACAGACTCTTCAAAAAAAAATTTTTCGATGTTTTCCTGACCTTTTTTTGTATTTGAAGAATTCATACATAAAAGTCTTCAGATTATTTTTAAATTTCAAATATAAAGCCATGAGTATAAATTTAAGGACAAAGGTTGCCTGCACGAATCCATTACGTCCATATGATATCACTTCGTCGTTCTAATTCACTCCTATTATGGGATCTCCTACAGAATCTTCCATTAGATTGTCCTTTACTAATTTTTTCCTGGCGTTTTAGTAAATTCCTCGAAACTTCATACAAAATTTCATAGGCAATCCAAAAAATGAAAAATACTCTTGCCGAAAGGTCAACGCGAGACATTGAGAGCGCACAAAGACTATACAACCTTTTGGAAAAGCTCATTCGTGTAGTGTTGCTTAAAAATCGATTATCATTAAAAATCGATAATCCAATTTTTCCATCATAACAAGAAATCAAGTCAATTTTTTTGTATTAAAAAAATCGGTGAATCGATTTTTAATTGATTATTTTGGAATGTGCTGTAATGAAGAAAATAAAAGACAAAATATGTCAACTTGTAGGTACTTTACTACTTGAACATTTTCTGAAATAGATGGGCGGATTCGAAGGATTTTCCGCGAAACCTATTTTTAGTTTCACTCCAGTCATTTCAGCGTTAGTAGTGCACCGCGCTCTGGTAGTTCTAGACCCATGCCTATTCGATGAATCGATTTTAATTGCTAATTGGGCATTACTACATTCGTGAGACTGCCGATGAGTTTGGCTTTCAGAAGAAGAAGAGTCTAAAGTACGGATGATAAAATTACATATAGCTTGGGGACCAAGTAACTCATTCTGAAGAGAACCAAAACAGAGCTGGATGAACTCATTAAAAAGAGGTTAGGAAGGACTCGAATACGTATGAAGAGAAAATAGTGAGTGAAACATTAGAAGAGAGCTGGTTCATAAAAAAAGTGGCAAAACGAATTAGCAAAGTACAATAAAGCAGGTATTATTGAACTAACAACAAAATTTTATAAGAATCTTTATTCAGCGAGGACTGAGACCAAAGAGGGGGAGGAAAGTGTAGTTGCTGAGCACCCTCCTATCACCCCGGCTGCAAACCTGAACCACTCTTCCTGGAAGAAGTAGAACTTGAGACAGTCAAAAAATTAAAAACCAACAAAGCACCACGGCCGGATGGCACTGAAAACCAGAGGCTAATAAAATCACTGGCTGACAGGATAATACCCACATTAACCAAAATTTTCAACAAAATTTTAGGGGTTGATGAGATACCAGATAGTTGGAGACTCTCGGAATCAATACTTCTATTCAAGAAGGATAATAATCAAGCGGACGTAAGTAACTATCGCCCCATAAGTCTTTCGTCTAATATATGCAAGATATTATGATGCTTCTCATAACCCTAAGAACCAGAAATTTCAAATTTAGATCAAAATATTACCACAGGAAAATTGATGAAACTTTGAAATCGAATAGATACCAATTTACTAATCATGGAGCCCAAATAAGCCCCATTCTTCGTTGAGAATACTAAATTTAAAAACAGGGCTAAAATAACATTTAATACGATTTAAGTACATCCTGAAAATGCATATCACTTTTTAGACTACATGAATTTTGACCCTCCCTGATCAGGAAAACAACATTTTTAAATTGGGTCAAAATAGAATCACATTCATACAAATTCATTATACTTCGAAGTTGAATTAAATCTATTCATTCTCAAATTTCTCAATGTTTTTGACTTGATTAAAATGGTAAAATCTATAGCTGAAAGATCAGTACTACTTTTAGTCTCACTACTGATATGTATGAATTATAATTCATGCTAAAATGCGCCATTAAATGAGGAGTGCTTCTCGAAAACGCAATAAGTGCATACGTTTAAATTATTCAAGATACACAAAAAACTGTTTACGAATCTCAATTTCGATTTTCCCTTCGATTTTTTTTTTTTTTAATGATAGTTTTAATGTTCTCAACTAATACAACTTCGAAATTTTATTTCAAAATTAAAATATTCACGAAAACGTAAGATGAAGAAAACTCCAAAAACTGTATGTACTTACTGAGTTTTAGAATAGTAATCCAAAGCAACAGAATTTACTGCACTTGGAAAATTAGCTTCTTCATAAGCAAATAATGTAATAACATAGAGGAGAAACATTTTTTTCTGTAATTCGACAACGAGATATTGAAAAAGTAGAAAGGCCCATCATTTGATTCTGAAGAAATAAGGCGGTAAAAACAGAAAAGTAAAAAATGCACTTACTGCGTTTTGGAAAAGCACTTTTCAAATCATTTCACTTCATTAAAGACAAGGATTCCAATAATGTGATACGTATTCTTGGTTCTCTCAGTCTAGAAATAGAATCTCACCTCTTTCGGGTGACACTGATAAAGACATAAAATCAGCGAGAACGTGATGACAAATCACGTGGCTATAAAATGTAATTACGACCGTAAATCAGCCTCCTTTGTCAATGTCAACTCATAAACCCTGTTTTAAAACCTCGCCAATTAAACATTTCTTCCACTTTTTTTTTTTCTATTTCTTAGATATGCAACATACAGTCATCTTCCAACGCAAAAACTCTCCTCCCTTCATTTCGAAAGTTCGTTGTTGTTTTTCTTTGATCTTTTTACAACTGTTCCAACAAGTTCGTTCGCTCTCCTCCACCCCTATAAGTCCCCAATTTTCAAACTCGAGTCAAATTATTAACAAGTAGCCATGAAAACCTATATTTAGATCCACGTGTTACATTTCAGGTGATTCTGGTTGCAGCCCTATCTCCTAATACCATAATTTTCAACTTAGAGCTAAATTGGTTTCAAAAATGATCTTAGATAACCCTAAAAACCACAGAAATTACATTCATACTATATTTTTCGAATTTTTCCATTAGAATTCCACCCAGTATACTCAGGTGCCTTATTTTCTAAACTGAGTCTGACTGATGCTCGGGGCCAGGTAGTCAAAGCGTGCACTGAAAAAAGCAGGTAGTTCACTTTTTTTTCTTTCTTTGTTTGTTGGTAAAATTGAGTTATTAATACTGCTAGAACGAGGGTAATGAGTACAAATAGCTTAGTTATGGTAGAAAGCCTGGAAGGCATGCCATGTCATAATCGGAAAAACAGGTTTCAGAACTAAAGGACAGATTAAGAGCTACATACAGGGTGCGGCACGGGAACTATTATATTTCAAATTGCTGTTGTAGTAAAACAAATGGAGTGGGAGAGCGACATATCAGCTGGTGGCAGTCTAGTTTAGTTAAAAAGTTTTGGTTATCCGATTGTATTTCAAATCGCTATTGTAGTGAAACAAATGGAGTGGGGGTGGGGGCAAGATATCAGCTGGTGGCAGTCTATCAAGTTTTGGTTATCCAATTGTACTTCAAATCGCTATTGTAGAGAATTAAATGGAATGAGGGAGCGAGATATTAGCTGGTGGCAGTCTAATTTATCGAGTTTTGGCTGTCCAATTGTATTTCAAATCGCTGTAGTAGTGAAACAAATGGAGTGGGGGCGAGATATCAGCTGGTGGCAGTCTAGTTTATCGAGTTTTGGCTATCCAATTGTGTTTCAAATCGCTGTAGTAGTGAAAAAAATGTAGTGGGGAGCGATATCAGCTGGTGGCAGTCTAGTTAATCAACTTTTGGTTATCGGATTGTATATATATATCAAATCGCTGTAGTAGTGAAACAAATAGAGTGGGGGCAAGATATCAGCTGGTGGAAGTCCAGTCTATCGAGTTTTGGCAATCCGATTGTATTTAAAATCGCTGTAGTAGTGGAACAAATGGAGTAGGGGTGAGATATCAGCTGGTGGCAGTCTATCTATCAAGTTTTGGTTACCCGTAGTATTTAGCCAAGATGAGTAAGTGGAACATAGAAGATCGCTCATTTGCTGTTAAGTACGTTTTTAAGAGTCATTAATCCTACACCTCTACGATTTGCACATTTCAAAATCTTCTTGCCATTCAGCCACATAAGCCAGTGCTCACCAAAGCAACTGTTCCTCTATGAGTTAAGAACTTCACAAAAAAGGGAATATAAACGAAATTGAGCCTCTAGAGCCTGTGAAGGTTAGAATATCATGCTCAGAACTACAATCGAAAATTTCAAGAAGCGAGTCGAGACTGCTGCTGAAATTTGAAAATAAGAGCGGTCATTTAGGCGACATTGTTTTTTTTTAAACAAAGTACATAATTCTGTAATATGTGTTCATTTAAATTGAAACATTGATAAAATTTGACCCCTATTTATACAAAATAATTCTCTACGTTTAATTTATTGGTTCCCAAGTTACGGCGATTTGAAATACAATAAGTTCCCATGCCGCAACCTGTATGAAAACAAAAATATTTTTCATTTTTCTCGCCTTTCCATAAAAGTGAATTACCTGCTTCTTTCCTTGTACTCTTCAGTTATTTATAGCCCCAAATTCATATCATTTTAGAAGGGATAAGATGCAAAAAGTGAGTAAAGAACTAATTTTATGAAGAATCCAGAGTAAAATAATTAAAGTGTGCGGCCGAACAAAGGGACAAGCGCACTTACCAAACTGTGTAGGAGAGGTACTATTAAAAAAATCAGCTTATGCTGCTTCTACTTATGACAGACGGTGCTTATGTCCCGTTGTTCCACTCGACTTTACACTATCTCCCAGAAAGCTTACAATATAACACGAAATATTTTCCCCTAAGAACGATAAACCATTTTAACCCCTCCCTCCCACTTATTTGTTGTGCCCACAACGCGCGAAGAAACTGATAAGAAGTTAGTGACCAGACGGCGACGTGGATACAGTGTAGCAGACACTTGTCCCGTTGTTCCACTCGGGAAAAAAAATCAAAATCGTTCACCTAAGTTAGCCTTAGAGGCTGGGGTCTGGTTACCCGAATGGATAGTGCGTTGGTCCCGGAATCCGGAGGTCCCGGGTGCGAGTTCGAGCCCACGTAGCAACTTGCCAGATTTCGACTTAGGCCGGTTTTTCGGCCAGAAGCGAAGAGGGCTAAGACAGCCCTAGCAGCCTCCTCGACATCTCCAACGTAATGCTCGAAAAGGCGGATTCCAGGGCTCGGGTTGAGAGCAAAGTAGAAAAAAGAGCGGCATTTACTTGAAACAGACTCGTAGATGTGATACAAATAGAAGAGGCTCGAATCTCGATGTTCCACTGAAAATCCCAACTTTGCTCACGATGGCGTTAGTCCCGTTGTCCGGTCGCACGCTTCAATTTTTGTTTGAAAACTCATTCTGATATTTTTTTGAAATTTAAAAGAAAAACCAATATGGGAGGTGTTTACATACCCCTAAACGAATTAGGATTACTACTAAAATAAATTCAAAGAAACCCCCATTCCCGATGTACTTGAAAGAATCATTTGTAATCCCCCCCCCCACCCGAGAACTTTTGCCAACTGGAGGCGAATTGAAAATTGTTTCAGCGTTATTGGAAAGCTGGTAGACATATTTTTGTACATCTGTATCTTATTGCAGCGAGCATTGCCTTTTTTTTTTTTTTTTTTTTAAATCAAAAGTAAAACAATGCTTTTTTTGTAGATTCCAGACACAGATTTTACTTTTACGCTAAGAAAAACACATTTTTTGACTGCAGCTAGTATTTTCAGCGAAACTATTTCATAATTCTTAAAACATGGTTGGAGATTAATGGGGAATCCTACATCGAACTTCGACGTTCTCCCCCATGGACAAGACCCCCTACATTTTTCTTTGATTTCGGAAAAAAGGTTCGCTGATGAGTTTCTTCACTGACTAGAACAAATGTAGCCCATGAGAGTAAAACGTTTCGAATATTCTTATTAAATTGTTGAGACAAATTCACTTTTCCTCTAGCTTCAGAACCTTAGCCATGGGCGTACTAAAGGGACATGGCTGAAAGGCGTAAATATTTTCAGCTGAGAAGCCTAAAATGATTCGAGTTACAAGAATAAGCAAAAACGTTTCAAAAATTCCCAGGTTTTCATATATTTCGTACAATTCTATTCATGTAAGCATTCGATCATCTTACGAATCATAATTCACGAACGTTGCTTCATTTCGTGAATATTGCAGGCGTATAGCCGGCAGTCATTAAATATTTACGACTAACAGATGTTTTTTTTCCCCCGCAGCTATATGATTAAAACACACGCTTTCGCGGCTAATTTGCATCGATGGAATCACGTCTAAAAATACGAGTAATAACGAATGTACAGGGATAGGTACATGAAGTTTTAAAAAAAAATTATCAACTTCGAATGGCGCAAAACCGCGTGGAACAATTTATTATCAGCTAAGGCGCTATAGTGATAAGGAATGTGACTTCATTTCTATAGTCTAGTAACGGTGGATCGATACATCGATATAAATACACCAATAACCGATGTTACTCTCTTCGTGATGATGTGTATACTGATGCCACAACAGTCACAAGACAACAAACGTACCGGCACCAGTTACACGATAGCGTAAGCGTTTCGAACAAAACAACGCCACGTGCCTGACACGGCTTTCGGTAACGACCAATGACAAAGCTTTTACAAGTTTACCAAGCCCCCGCAAAATGTGACAAGCTTGAAAACTAATGTGCAAAGACTCGAACAATAAAACACGAGCTCAAGAAAGCGAAATTCGGGATACATCTCAACAACGAACACAGATCCGCAATTGTAGTTCTAATTCAAGAAGCAGCGGTTTTTATCTGAACTTTCAATGTATGCACCCATGTGTAGCAGGTAGAAATACGTACGCTCGATACAGAATATAAACTTTGGTACAAAATCGCCAACATAGGTAATTTATCACAAGTGCCGATACAGAATTCGAGTGGAACTGATGGGTGGGCATAAGAATACTTCACAACACAAGCTCAAAATCGGTTAACACGTCGAACTACAATTGACGGTCTTTTCTTCGTAATTCCAAATGAAAATACGAGTCTAATGCTTGAGTTTAAATCTTACCTTTGAATCGAGTCTTGACTGTTCTCAAAACGATGCACAATTGCGGCTGCAGGATATCCTACGAAACTGAGACCGCACAACAAGCTAAGCATATCAATTACATGAATCAAATATAAGGCGTTTTGATATAACTAATTAAGTGATAGTTATTTTGTAGGAAATTACAATTACTCAACTTACTCGCCGCACAAATATCCCAGATTCAAACTCGAAACAGATCAAAACATAACATAACAGACAACCGATAACACAAACAGACACAAACAAGACTAATACTCGAAATTCAGCTGATCCTGCATAACGATTCATTATGAGTTTATTTATCCTTGTTTTCAAGAAATGATTCGCGCATTCTGTAATTTGATTGGTTTATATTCTTTATAGTTAACGATATAGAAGCGCTAACATCGCGAAACTCTGATTCTTTTATTTTCTTCGGAGTTTTCTTCATTTCGTTTTACTTATTTACCTTTGACTTATATAACTAACGTGGACCGAGCTAGCATTGTAAACGGAGTCGTCATACACCCTACTGGGAAAGAACGCTTCTGATTGGTTGTTTTATTCTCCCGGTGAATGAGCAATGATAACACCTTTGATAACACACTGTTGTGATTAATGATTCAAATAAATTTTATTGATGCTGTTTTAATTTTTCAAATGTTTCATTTAATATAAAACTGCCGGTGAGATGCTGTGTTTGTGGTACTTCTAATCAGACAGCTAGTTTGTTTGAGTAAGTAGTTTTACCCCAATATTTTGTTATATAGTCAAAGCTATTTACATACATCAGCTTGATTTTAATGAATGTTTCTTTCGTGATGTTGCGATCATCACAATTTCGAGAAATTTGTAAGCTAACTGAATCAAAGAAACACGAATACATCCAGTCAGCATTGAAAGAGAACAAATAGAAATGTGAGGGCTAGAAAACAAAACAAGTTCTCCCACCAAACAATATAAAATGTAAGATCCATTCAGGGACGTACCGAAGAGTTTTCCCTGGAGAGATGGGGGGGGGGAAGTAAAAATTGTGAAAGTCCCAACTGACTCAACTCAGAATTCTCAAATATCAAAGCAAAAAAGAAAAAAAAAAACTTTGATCTGTTGGATTTTTCCAACTGACTCAACTCAAAATTCCCAAGTATCAAAGCAAAAGAAGAAAAATCTTTTGACTTGTTGGGTTTTTCCAATTTCTCCATTCTCAACTCAATTCCCAAGTATCAAAGAAAAAAAAAAAAAAAGTTTGTTGGATTTTCCCAACTGACCTGACTGAAATGGTAAATTTTCCCTGCTGAGTGAAAAATTCCTACGGGAGGGGGGTGTAAGTTGCTTCCCCTGCCCCCTTATCGGTATATCCCTGAATCCATTAGAAATTTCAAATTTGAAAGACTGTACACGCTAAATATTTTGAATAATAACTTCAAAGATACGAGTTACACTTTTATCCACTGGCAAAAGAAAAATCGTCTGCAGCACTCAATGGAGCAAATAGAGATAAGTCGCCTTTCTTTACACGTCTCATTACTTTATTTAATTCAATATTATTATGGATTTCGAAGGTTTCCGTGAATTGTAGCAAAATCTGACCCTCAACTGACCAATTATGAAACTAATTTTTTCTTCTGTCTTCCTCTCAAGCTTTTTCTCTGTCTTTCTTATCTCGTTTTACAAAATCAACTTCAACATTTTCCAATACCTAACTCATTCAATTTTTTAGGCGAAATTAATTTTGACTATATCTGGGTCCGAAATTTGGACTTTTGAACCCAAATCCGAGTCGGCTCAGAAATCTGATGCGATATCTGAAATCAGTGATCCAAAAAACCAAAGGTATACCAACAAAATCAATTTTTTTTTTAATTCGAGAAAATTCAGATTATATATCTGCTTGATATCAATTTGTATAAGTATTAGGGTGGTTTAAAATTTTTGTATCTTTGAAATTTAGTTCAGAGGTCAATGTCATCTGTTGAATTTGGAGTAAAAAGTACATAGGTGATTCTCCATTTAATTGCACATTCGAGTCCTGAGAAAATAACGACTTCCTTAGGGTTCATTTATTGTAATATTTTCAAACTTGAATTATTTGGAGATAGCTCCGATGAACAAATCATTTGATTTGTGAAACAAAACATCCAAAAAGGGTTTAACATTCATTTTCTCACTTCTGACGTCGAAACCCTGATTTTCTAACTTTAGAGCGCTACACTAACTTTGAACATTCCTGACGAACAGCGTAGAATTCTGAGAAGTATAAGAGGTACATGCTATGAAGAATTTTTTACTATTCGGCAGCATGTGAGGCTTCATTTTTGATCATCCGACTTTTCATCTCACTGTGGCGTGATAGAGAACATCGAATTCTGAGAAAACGGTCACGTGAAATGAAAATGATGTGGTGGCCTTGTGAGTAACGAGCACAATCTGCATAGTTGATTTTGTTTTCAAAAAAGCGTCAGTAATCGTTCAGTTGATCAGAAGGTCGGATGCGTGTTCGTGGTCAGCCATCAACCTCATTTCTGTGAGCGACGATTTCGATCGATAAGTATTGAATTTTTCTTCTTCGATTTGTTCCTAAATGAGGCTACACTGGCGTAGGCTAAGCGGATTGCCCGAAGAATGATATCGTTTTGAAATACGCTTTTTATTCTCACTCCTGATTCCTGTGTCATACATATTATCAGCTTCCACAGAAGTGAGAATACTGTTGATTTCTCTATTTAAATATCACTCCTGTGTCATCAATCTCACTCCTGTGTCAGAAATCTCACTCCTGTGTCACCACCCACAAATAAATTCCCTGCATGCCATCAGAAGATTTTGGAGAAGTCCTGATGAGAAAACATGTTTTAAAATTTGTTACTCAATTTATATTCAAAGAAAAATACAGAAAATGAGTTTACTACATGGCTACAAGCCTATTTTTCGATGCATTCTCATTCCTGTGTCGCAACTCAAGAAAATTTATTGCACGTAAATGTTATGTCTGGAGGAGGATCCTTTCGGATACGAGTTCTGGAGTAAGTAGTCCTCAACTTCATTACAAAAAAACGATGAAAAATGACTAAAAAAAAAAAAAAATTGAAAACTCGAATGTGCAATTTAATAGAGAATCACCCAGGTACATTTTTCTGAACATGGAACAGTACAGACCACAGAAACTGAATAAAAGCATGGAAACGATTGTCTACTCGGATTTCAGAAACGCTAAATCCATCTATGAATTTTTTTTTGGTTCAAACCCACATTTTGAAAGCTTCACTGCGAGGGCTGGACCTAAAAATCAGATAATATCGTCAAATGTATCGAAAAGAAGGTTTTATAGTTATTTTGACTTTAATCACTACCCATAAGGGTCCACATTGACCGTTAAATTAACTTTTTCTCAAAATTCCATCATCCTTAGATCCTTACACTAATGAGAACGCTTTTTTAGTCAAACAAATATTTTCAACCGAACTCGATTTTTTGGAAGTTTTAAAACAGAGTTGCAAATTTTCTTATGGGAAATCTTGTGCTAAAAAGTTGACTCCTACGGCGGTATACGTAAATATTTTCTGGATATGGCGGGGTTTTTGACTAGAAAGAACAAGTTTAGCCACTGAAGCAAAACGTTTCAAAAATAGCGATATCTTGGACCACATGTTACTTCTGACATCTTCATAGGTAGTGTTTTCAGAATAACTTACTTTTGGTTTCAAATGAAGCACTGTGTTTATCGTTAGTTGTCCTAACATATCAACAATCTGTACGACAATATTTTATTATCAAACTCCATTTGTCGTATTTCCGTGTTCTTACACTTACTTGTATGGCCACCGCTGTGAAGTCGCAAGCATTTTTCAAATTTTAATCCGAGCAAAATGAGATTCACATTACCTCTGATTCATCGCTAGGGCCGAAGTAAAAGTTAAAAACAGCCAGAGTCACAGACTTATTTCCAACTGGTATCCGGATCGGCCAGAACTTTCACAGAAGTCTGAGTTAGAAAAATTTGACTGCTCCACTGAAATGACTCGTAAGATTTCAAGTCGGAGTCACAGAGTATCTGAAGAAATACATCACTCAAGCATCATCGATTCGCGTAGTGGAAGTCGGTTCTTCAACGATGGACGCCGTTTTCTTTTCCTGTTATGTGCGGGGTTGGAGCGAAGAACATTTTTCTTTTTTGAGAGGGAGGGAACGGCGTACAATTCGGACGAAAATTTTGCAAATTTCGATCAGCAAGTAGAAAAGCAAGCTCATCTTCACAATTTTTTCGACTGAGTCTCAGAATTTCCCGACTTTCCCGACCTTTCAGTATATGTATAACGTAACGACTGAAGTGTTACAATGTTTCTTATGACAAAACATAAATCACTCCACCCCTCTAATTTTCTCAACTGAGTGTCGGAATTTTCGATTTTGGGTATGGATATTTTTCAAAGTAAGTATTGATAGATAAAAAAAAAACAAAAAACTGAACACCAAACAGATTTGCCGATTTGCAGAAATTGTTAAATCTTTATAACGCATTGAACAAATTCCTTCCTTGTGTTGTATTGTGGAAATGAAGAAAATATTAATGGTCATGTCTGTCATCCTCCATCATTGTTGTCCAGTGTTGCTTACAACAGGATATCATGGAAGTGACGATTAACTATAAACTATTTATCAAACTGCGGGGAAGGGGTAGGAATTGATACTGTGTGGCTTCCACCCAGTTACATTTCCGAATTCCGAAGCAATATTCAATTACATATACCTATTTAAATGAAGATAGCAGTGGCACTCACGAGCGAAGTAAACAAAGGAATTTTCGATGAGTTTTTGATGTCCATTAAAGGACAAAAAAAAAAAAGTGAAGAAATTGTTGGAATGAGAAAGAGGGGTAACACTTGAGGTCACTTCTCCCGTACATTCGCGACTAGTGTACTCCGGTACTAAAAAGCCCAGCTGATACCGGAATAATTTCTAACGTATTGTAATAAAAGCGAATGATATATACATTATGAATAACGTTGAAATGTATGTAGTTAACCAGCTTTGTTTTGATATGCGCCAGAAAAAAAGACTTCAAATGATTTCTCATATAGTTCCTTTCTCCAGTGGTCAAAATACAATTGCATATGGGTGTGGGGTCCAAAATTGAAAATATCTTTGAGATTTCACATTTTGCAACTCGAAAACCAAACTGTTCCGGTCGAGAAGAACTCTCTACAAGTTTGAAAACAAAAACTAACATAAAACGTAGAATGTGTAACATGACAATTCAGTTGACTTTATTGGTCAAATTACTGAATTATCGTAAAAACCGAAAGCGGAGACAATTACTGTAACTCCTCAACTAGTCACTGCTGGTCGATACATCGGTCTGCAGCAATTCAGGATACTAAAGTGAAAGAAAAAGAAAACGCTGCCAACAGGATAACATATATTTTAATACAATTTTTGGTATCGTTTTTCGACATTTCTGTTTAAAAAAAAAAAAAAAAAAAAAAAAAAAAAAAATGAATATCGTCTTATACTTGTAAACAACTTATAGATGACACCTTTGTTCGAAAAGAGGGCGGTCATAATAAATTTGAGCAAACATCTGCATTTTGAAAATAATTTCCTCACTGTACTGTAAATGAGCTCATACGCAAAAGAATTAACTCACTCCTGAATTTGAACAGGCTGCGAAATTCAGTTGAAGGATAAAAAATAAAAACTAACTGCTTTTATTTCGCAACAGTCTAGCAAGGATCACATATTTATATTTTGTACTAATGAGGAAGGAAGTGTTAAATGCTGAACCATCTGACTGTTTTCAGACTGCTGATCTTTAAAATCATTCTATAAGTAAAGAACACAGATTTCGAAAACATTTTCAGGAGAGCAGGGCAGTAGCAAAGCAAATTTATTGAGGGGATGAAAAGCTCGCTTGAGATGCGTGAATTTGCCAACCAAGCACCTGAAATTGCCAATTTGCCAATTTTGAAACATGAATGAGGGACGAGCCGCTTCCCATGTCCCCTATGGCTACGGCCCTGTAGAAGAGCGAATACTCTCGAAATACTACCATTAGTAAGGTATAAGAAAATAAAAATGGGGTTCAAAAGCTCCTACATACAGGTAATAACAAGCAAATCTAAATCATTTTCTTTTTTCATTCAACTTGTCTCTAAACTGATATACTAAACGGAGAGCTCTATCTTGCAGCCAGTTCACAAAGAACATTAGATTCGACAACAGCACGAAACAAACTACACTGCTACGGGTGCTTGTAAAGTTATAGGCGACCATATGGCGCCATTTGCAGAAGCTCTTCAGCTTTGACCACACTCGTTCACTGAAATCCTCGAAATGCTCTTTAACCGATTCCACGATGACGGACGGATTTCCAAAACTGCTACGGCAATCATGTATAAACACCACCGGCTACTCATCGGCATAACTTCGTTCCCAATTTTTAGCGAGTTATCTGCTGTTTTTCATTTGCGACAAAAGTTACATAATATACTACTGACTAGCAAAATCTCCATATTTGATTCACAAGCGCCTGGGCGTGACACAAAAAGCCTAATCAATATTCTACCGCGTATAAAAAGATACAAAATACGTTTAAAAAATATTTACAAAACGTTAATAATGAAGCTAAAGAATGTAGCTAAATGAAAAAAATTATATATATAACAAAACGTCGTCAAAAATCTTCAGCACACGTATCCGCACTCCTGATATGTTACAGTCAACTTAATGTTAGACTTTTGTGGATTAGTTTAGGAACTACCATACATTTTCTTGACTCAGTATCGCGGGATCCGCATTGAGAACGTAAACGTACGAGTACATAGGTAATTAAATTATGCACATAATATAGTAAAAGAGGTAACTGTAGTAACGAGCACAAATCATTTATCCGTTCAAATCGTCCCAGTCGTCAACGCCCTCGGGTAAGGTGAAAGTGATTTTGATGGAGGAGATTTTCTCCAACGCCGAGCGAATCGGTGTCGTCAAGGGGTTTTCTTCGAGATCAACGATTTCCATCGACGGGCAAGCCTGCAACCGGTCCACGTCAACTTCTGTAAAATGAGAAGAAAACTTCAGCTAGGTGGTTTAACGGTATAGAGGAGTTACAGAATTTGCGAGAGTTTTCAGCAAGTATAAGTAACTTATAAATAGGACATCGAATGGACTATTGTCAGTTGATAGCCATCTTGAATTAATCAACATTATAAGAAGCCTGTAATCTTACTATAAGTACAGACTCTACAGCTTTCTCTTGGATATTATCTGTCGAGATGTAAGTTCACATACATTCTATTTCTTAAATCCGCCATACGAATTAGAGCAAAGAAAGGCTATAAATCTGAAGAGCTCAGATCTACTAAAGGTTTCTTTCGAATAGGTATTATTCAAATTGTTTCTCTGAATCAGAGACCAACCTGTCGGACGCTTGCATCTCCTAAACTGAAGGGTAAACCTCATACAATAGTTCTCCCGCTTTATTCTCAAAAACCATCAAGCTTCTTATAGGGCAAAAACAGCTTATTAATGAAATATTGTAGGTAAAATTAGGTTCTGATAGATCGTTCCAGGATAGCATGAGTAGACTGATTCAGTTCCTCAAAAAGAACTAGAGGCGTACAAATATTTAGATAGTAACAGTGAAGTTATAACATTATTAAATGATGTCCCACGTATTCGAAATGTATTTTCAGTAGGTTGTATATACAGAGTTGTCTCTTTTGCAATAGCTCCCCTTCCACATGGTAAGTAGGCAACCTACCCCGACCATATGTAGATATGTTTGCATACTCTTACTTTTGAAGGGGCTGAGTTATAGTCAAGTTAGGAAAAGTTTTCCATTTTTGACATTTCCCCCCCTTCTCATAACTAGAAGTAGACAGGAAAATGGTACCAGTAGGTAATAGCAAAGGGCAGTTGTGGTCATCACAGAAAAAAATGGCCAGAATCAGTTCTACAGGGTGTTCATAGATTCAATTTCAGTACAAATTATATCAGAAAATTTTTACATTTCTCAAATTTCCCGTGAACCTTGTTCTCTGAAGCTACTGTTTTTTTATTTGCAATAAATTGTACGTTGAATTTCCCACAAAAAAGGTCATTAGCAATTTTCTTGTATCTAGATTAGAACTGCTCAAGATGGAGTTCAAGATATGCATGTTATGAATTATTACTTTTTCACACAGATGCACAGATGATGATAATAATCATATTCAGCTTTTTTACCACTTCACAGAGTTATATCGTTCATGGGGCTTATTCACCTCTCTCCTTTCATCTACTTACCCCATATTTGAAATTGAGGCCCATGCAATGAGGAGAAGGGTCCAGTCCCATGGCCCCCGCATTCACCTCACATGATGCCACGTAATTGATTTTTTGTACGGGGTGAAATGAAGAGAATAGTGTACCGTAGCGGAAGACCTCAGTCGAGGAGCGAATATTATTGACGCGGATACAGAAAGGAATAAAACAGATAAGAGAAAATACAGATGCGGTAGAAGCGATTTCCCCCTTTTTTCCCCCTGAATTCATAAGCCTGAAAAATGTTAGCTTGAAGGACATTTCCCTGGAAAACCAAAATCCTAAAACTCACTTTTGCCTGAATAAATAAGAAAAAAAAACTGAAAGACAATTACCTGAATGAACATTTTCTAGAACGACCAAACCCTACAGCACTTAACCGAATACGGGAATGACATATCTTATATTCGCCTATCCATGGAAATGCAGAGAGGGTGTACCTCACGGCTGTGGCTGTTGTGAAGGCTATAACGTACATTTCTTTCAGAATGGAAGCTGTATTAGTTGGTAAGAAGTTATATACAAAATATTAATTTATTAGGAAAATATCTCTTTTTTTCAGGCATATACAGAGGACTCACGTGATTGTTTTTCAGAACTTTGGTTTTTCAGGAACAAAATATTCAGGTAAATTTTATTCGGAATTTTTGTCTTGAGGTAAATGTCCTTTAGTTAGTGGATTCAGGTAAAAGGGTGGTAATCGATGGAAACGTCTACTATTTCAGTAATTCGACGGGTCAAAATATGTTTAGATTGCAATGGAGACTGGTTTGAACAATTTTTGTAACATACTCTGAAAATTTTTAAAATATCCCTCAAAAACAATTGCTTTGTAAAACGTTTAAATGTACGAATAGGAATCAATTTCTTTGATTGAACATTTTTTGATCCGTAAAGCAAGTGAGATATTGGGGTGGGAATGAAGGTGCAAGAATTATTATTAATTAATATTTAGCATCTTGAAAAAGCAAGTTTCATGGGCAATAAAAAATATGTACCAATAATAATTTTGTACTAAGTGAAATTTATTTTATAGACATCATGTTCAACCACTTTCCGTGATCCTTAATTTTTTTCTGTGTGGTTACCACAACTGTCATCTGGCGCCTCCTTCCAATCAGTAGGCGCCACTGTTCGGGGAATATGGCCAAAATATTACCAAAAACGAATTTAGCGACTTTTGCAACCAATTATGTATTGGATACCCAAATTAAACTTTACAAAATAGTAGAACCCCTCCCCTCATTGCATGGGCCTCAATTTCAAATATGGGGTAAATAGATGGAAGGAGGGAGGTAAATAAGCCCCATAAGCGATCTATCTCTCTGAAGTGGTAAAGTAGCTGAAGAAGATGATTATTATCTTCATAAGGCCTGTGCATCTGTGCATCTGTGTTAAAAAGTAATAATTCTTAACCATTTTGAGCAGTTCTAATCCAGATACAAGAAAATTGCCAATGACTTTTTTTTATAGGAAATTTATTGTACAATCTATTGCAAAAAAAAAACAGGAGCTTTAGAGGGCAAAAGTTTCACGGGAAATTGAAAAAATGTGAAAATATGCTGATATAATTTCTACTAAAATTGATTTTATGAACACCCTGTTGAACCGATTCCGACCTATTTTTTTTTCTGTGATTACTACAACTGCCTTCTACTGTTATCGACTGGTACCATTTTCCTGTCACATCTCCAGTTGCGAGAAAAAAAAAAATCAAGGATAGAAAACTTCAAAATTTGACCATAAATCAGCCCCCTCAAATGTAAGAGTATGTGAACATATTTACGTATCGTCAGGGTAAGTTGCCTACTTACCAGGTGGAAGGGGGTCCTTGCAAAAGAGACATTGCATATAAAATACCTACTGCTTCAACTAATTTAGCCGCTGTTGAATAGCTACGACTACAGTCTTTCCCTAATTTTCAGACAGCCCACAGAGAAGGGAAAGGGTGAAAGTTTTCTTGACTCAATTGTGACTGGTGACGAAGGTGTGTCACTACACCCCTGAGTTAAAAAGGCAGTCTCTCCAGTGGCGCCATACCCATTCTCCTTCTACCAAAAAGTTCAAAGTTCAGTTTTCCGAGAAAAAATTATAGCGTCTGTTTTATGGGATCGCAAAGGGGTCTTGTTGGTCGACTTTATGCTCAAAAGGACCACCATCAATGTGAATGCATACTGTGAGACCTTGGAGAAGTTGAGAAAAAAAAATGAAAGACGATAGGAAGGGGATGCTGACTCGTGGTGTGTCTTTCCTTCAGGACAACGCTAGCCCCCATACTGCAGCAGTCACTTAGAATCTAATCGCGTCATTTGGATGGGATATTGTTACTTTCCCCTACTCCCCGGACCTAGCGCTCTCAGATTACCATCTGTTTACGAAACTGAAGGAGTTTTTAGACAGACAGCAATTTTCAAGCGACAAGGAGGTGAAAGAGGCAGTGGAAACGTGGCTTTGTAAGCTGGAGCGGAACCTCTTCGACAAGGGCATCAAAAAGCTTGTGCCTAGGCTTAAAAGTGTGTTGACCTTGAAGGTGATTACGTGGAGAAATAGAAGTATGTTTCTACACATACTTTGTAAATATTATTAAAATATAATACGTATATTCGATTTTTCACAGCTGTTGTAACCTTAATTTCTGAATGCCCCTCATACTAATTGACAGAGCTCCTTGAGCTTGACGCTGTACATTTAGATAAAATGGTTGTTTCAATGGTCATCTACAAAAGTTCCAGAAAAGCTTTGACACCTGTCTTTCATTTTTCAACGTCAATGAATTTTACCACCGAATGAACGATTCCCATACATGTTTTTTGAAATCAACTTACCTATGATATAATTGTGACTCGCATTTAAATTAACTAACTTAGGCATGTTGTACACCGCGTAAGGCAAACTGATGAAAGAGTTGTGAGATATATCCATAGTCTCCAGGGCTGATAATTCTTCTAGTTCATCCGGTAATTTGCTCATTTGATTGTGGGCCAAGTTCAATTCTACAAAAAAACAAAACAAAAAAACGCACAATAAAGTTAGTATATACTTTCATACTACACATGTTCTTATGTAGTAAAACTAGTGCACAAGCGGGGAAACACAACGAGTTGACACTTTTTTCGTTTCAAGCCATAAGCGGCGGAACACTGCGGGAAACTGCAGGACGGGGCTTGCCTTTTTAAGAAATGCCAAAGAAAGAACACATTCAGCACTATTTCCAAAAGTTTACCGATTTTTGGCTGAAATTGTATTGAAGTTGTTCTTTACATCTCAACTTGTAAAGGTGGCGGAGGGGGCATCAGCTCAGAACTTTAAAATTTTGTCACCATCAGAAAAAAGTTTTGTCACCCGTAAGCACAACTCCCATTTGCATCGCAGACAACATGAATGACATTAGGGGAATTGGTCTACAAATATTTACTTGTAGGTATAACAGAAAAGATATTTACATGTATGACATTAATAACGAAATAATAGAGTGGGTGAAGGAGGTTGACTACCTAGGCCAAAAAATTTCTTTCCATAGTGCTAGAGAAAAAGAAATATCAAATCGAATTCAAAGTGGATGGAGGAAATTTTGGCAAACGCGGCAGATTTTCAAAGGCCGTTTGCCAATAACGACTAAAGCGGCGGTCTGGCGCAGCTGTGTACAGCCAGTATTAACTTACGGGGCTCAAACTTGGGCATTAACAAAAACAAATTATACGCGCTTTCAGGTTACTCAAAGAGCAATGGAAAGGAGCATGCTGGGAGTGAGGCTAAGAGATAAAGTGGAAACCAAAGAGATCAGGGCCAAAACACGCCTAGAAGATCTGGGTCTTGTTATCAAGAAAAATAAATGGAGATACGGGGGCCACATTTCAAGATTGGGGGTAAGAAGGTGGGAAAAAAGGGTGGAAGGGTGGACCCCGTATGACTACACAAGGAATATAGGTAGACCTCTGACCCGTTGGCGAGATGAATTCCGCAAGGAGCTGGGTCCCATGTGGAGAAGACATACCCTGGACAGAAGGAGCTGGAGGGATAAAGTGAGGGAATTGGGGGAGGCTCATACCCAATAATGGGTGGGTAGAGAAGGCTGAGGGCAGGGAGGGGCCCGCTTCCCCGTCTTCCCCTCGGCACAGTAAGTGCTAAGAGAATTGTGAAATAGAAGGAATACCCAACAAGAGCTGTAAAAAAAAAAAAAATAAATAAATAACAGAAAAGATATTTACATGTATGACACGAAAAGTGTAAAGAAGACAGGAAACATAAATATCCTTTGTAATTGACTATTTCTATTTTCGAAGTACATTACTCATTGAACTAATATTGATAAATAAAGTTCATTTGTTTTACAATTTAGTTTTATAGTAAAAAAAAAAAGTGATAGGAAATTAGGGCAGTTGAAACCATCAGCCATGAAAACATTGATATCTACACACAGGCATTAAGTATATTAAACGAAAAAAATTTGTAAGTGCTTTTGGAAGTACAGTTGAAAGTAATAAGCCTTTATTATAGCACATAATGGTTTTAATCGCAAACACTACTAAACAGAACTGGTATTCTTCGAGCCTGAAGTAAGAACCATTATTTCTCACCATCAGTATACATATATGTAGCTATCGATAGACAACAGTCATTTTACGCCTTTGATCACCGTGATCAGTCATAGGAACATTCAGTAGTTTTCCCTTGACTCCGCTATTCGTAAAATAAAAAACCAAACGAAGTTTTTCCCCAAAAATTAAAAAAAAAAAAAACTTTTCTGAACTAAGTGCGAAAGGAAAACTGTTCAAAATTATTTACTTGGGTCTTTCAGGGTCACTTGGTGGAGCGTGTGGCGATGTACGCATGCCAAAATGGCTCCCTGAAATCGGAAGTTACTTTTTAGAGTATCGCGTCCGTGATCAGAGGGACGTATTGAGGCTGGCTCGGGCCCCCATTTCGCCTCTCTGCTTCAGATTCACGCAACCCTGTCGAGAGGGAGGGGGAAGGGGGATACCCCAGGCCCGGACTTTCAGGGAGGCCCGATATTTTTAAAAGGCCTGAATTTCAACGCTTACGGCTACATCATACTGTACATCAAACCAGCAATCACCTCCTTACACCATGAAAGAAACCGCTTATCCCGCGTAGCTCATAATTTTTTCCTATCTGACAAAAAAAACAAAATGAACTGGAAGGAGAGGGGGCCCGTGGAAATTCCCCCCAGGCCCTCTTTTACTCTCTATACGGGGCTGGATTCGCGCCACTATGGGACACCCTGTTGACCGAGGCAACGCTCACCCAGCATTAACCTGGAATTCGAGTGCACCGCAGACGAATGCGCTTCTTTCTTTCCCTCCTCACCTCCTCGTCTTGGTTTAGGGTAAAACCTGCGAAATTGAGTAACCGGGCTTACAAACAGTTCATCGTTTAGATGGTTAGAAAAGCAATTTATGTAAAATGAGACATCCCTAACGTGAACCTCGCTTCAGGGAGTTCTTACACGCCACCATACCACGGAGCTGAGAGATTCTAGAAGTTTGATTTATTTTGAAAACTGAAAACTTCAGATTTTAAACAATCCTGGCACTGTAAGGCTGAACTGATCATGAAGTATAAAACAAAATTTGCACTTTGTCCCCTTTACTTTCAACTTTCAGCACGCAAGGATTACAGTCCAGCTCTGTAGCGTGTCTACTTTTTCAGGGAGCAAATCGAGATCTGAGCAGGCAAGATGACAATGTCAACCTCCAAATTTCAGTAAATAATCAAAAGAAAAACCTTTCCGGATTTTTGCGCCTACATTTAGAAAATACAATATTTTAGGAGAAATAACCAGTCAGATCGGAGAGGAGGGGTGCTCTTATTTGCTTCATGACGTTTTAAGCTAGTTTAAGAGCTAACTAGATTTGACCTTCAGAGTTTTTTGTGAGCAGGCGATGAAATAATTTGTACAGTTCGAATAAAAGTTGTCTTCAAGTGAAAGAATACAGGAATAAGGCAGTAGAGACGAATTAAATTCGCCAGAAAATAACTTCCATCTCGCGAATACGAGTGAAGTATATGCGGTTCGCGAGGAAGTTGGAGAGCTAGAGCCTGGCGACGGTAGATTATTCCGATTATCTGCACTCCGTACGGTGGAAGTTTCAAGGAAATTTCGAAGTAAATAATTAGAAACCGACAAAATGAATCTACACTATACTAACAAAAGTATAGCAACATTTACCGCACCTGAAATTAGCGAAAAATTCACCGCAAACTTGGGCGGAATTTTGGTAATCGAGTTGCCAGATAAGTTGCATCGTTTCAACTCAGTGTGTCTCATCAGGTGGTAAACTGCGTCTGGCACTTGCATCAACTGGCATTCGGATAAATCTGAAACAGCAAAAAATATCATAAGTAATATGAAGACTAATAGATACAAAAATAAATGCGAAACATCCAGTACAGGTCTGTATTAACGGAAGGAGGGGGGGGGTCACAACTTCAGTGTTGTTTGATTTTTTCAGAAAGAGAAGAGCATACCAAAATGAAGAGGGTCCGCGCAGGGTCGCAGATATGGAGTATAATGAGAAATACATTGAGTGGAGGCCCTTCTTACAGACAACTCCACAACTGAGGCATTTACAGTTACATCAATGTCGCCAATTCGTGATATGTACATTACGGTTTTTAGCCCTGTCTGGGAGGGAGAGGGAGAGGAAAATTTTGTTTCCCCTAGCTGATCTTATTCCTGAAGCTTCAAGCAATCCGGAACAACTTTTATATTTCCTATATTTCCAATAGATCACGCGCTACAGCTGTTCAAAGTTCGAAAACCACAAAATTTTCGGCAAAGTCACCCCGGTTTACGATGCCTGATTACAGGTACTTTTTTCTTCAATCGGTCAAATTTTCAAAATATTCTCAACAATCGAGAGAAATGTGTCTTTAGTTATATCGTTTCTCTATGACGCGATCAAAAGAATATAAATTAAAGTTTCGGAGCAAAGAAAGAGTACTCTCTATTCACTGTTTTAAAAGAGTACAATACTCTTGAAAAGAATATGTCTGGCCAACCTACTGTTTGAGAAGTAAATTCTAGTTGTCAGTCGGCAACTTAGAAAAGTAAGGACTAATGGCGATGCACGCATGCCAAAGTGGCCCCTGAGATATCACATCCCCGGCCCCGGAAATTCCCATTTCGAGTATCGCATCAATGGCAGGAGGGATGATTTGTGGCCGGCACGAGCTCCATTTTGCCATTCTGCTTCTGGTGCGTGCGCCCTGCAAGGGTGCACCATGGGGTCCCCTACTGACCGAGGTTCGCGCTCCTAGCACTAGCCTGGAAATTTCAGGTTTCCCACAGCCGGACGCACTTCCTCTTCACTCACCCCTCACCTCCTCGTCATGGTACGTGTGATGACGCAGGAAGGAGAAAAGTGAGGACTAAATTTCAATTGAAATTACGAATTAGCCGGTATTTTGTTTGTCCACCCCCTTCCCCCAACAAAAAACTTACCATTCTTTTTTTTTCTAATTTTGCTCTCAGCCGAAGCCTGGAATCCGCCCTTTCGAGCATTACCTCAGAGACGTCGGGGAGACTTAGGGCTGTCTTAGCTCTCTTCTCTTCTTGCCGAAAAACCGACCTAGGTCGAAATGTAGCGAGTTGTCACGTGGGCTCGAACCCGGGACCTCCGGATTCTGAGACCAGCGCGCTATCCACTCGGCCAACCAGACCCCGTCAACTTTTGACAACGGTAAGTAGTTCTCTCTTTTCATGTGCTCTCACGCGAGCCCTGGAACCGTCCCTTCGAGCATTACCTTAGGGATATCGGGGAGCCTCCTAGGGCTGTGTTAGCCCTCTTCTTTTCGTGCCGGGAATCGGCCTAGGTGAACTGCGCTGTCTTCCTGTCGAATACCCGTATCACTAGCCTCGTGGTTTATGACGGTGAGTTTGACGAGCACCGGCGAATACTCGGAAATGGATTAATTGCGAGATATTCGACTTCGGTGAATTCGTTTTCATGTACCGGCTCAGTTACCGTACACCCCTCCCCTCTACCATCAAGGAAGTTTTCTCATATCAGTGGAAAAGCGAGATGAACACGTGGGTTTTGGTAATGCCCTGATTTCTCTTAGTATTAGTTTCAACATTGGCGTAGTTAGGATTTTCCCAAAAGGAGGGCAAAATAAGATTTTCAAGGGAGAAAAAGTCAAAAATTGAGTGGGGGGAGGGTACGTCCGCCCCCTCTCCGGCCGATACGCCACTGAATTTCAACAAAACTTAATAGTGGATCTAGTTTGGAATTAAAAAGCAAAACGAAGGTTTGGCCACAAAATACGAAAAATAAGTGCAGGGGCTTACCATGGCGTATACTTTTAAGGAAGCAGAAACACTTTTATCCCTTTTTCACACAAGGGTACTTCGAAAACTTTCACTTCAAGTGGATATAAGAACATCCCGAAGGGGGTTCAACATTCCAAACATCTTTGTCAGTTGACAAGCATGGCCAGCTTGTTCCTCAGTTCTAAAAAATTTATGACCCCCTCTCAACAAATCTCTAAAGCGATAGAAACATGGCCCTTTATTGTTATAAGTCCAGATTTATGATTTTTCAGGAGAGGGAAAACCAAGTTGCCGCTGAAAACGCGAGTGTCAGACTATGGGGACTTATTCTTGCACATGGATTCATATTGAAAAGCTTTCTTCGAATAGAAAGAGCGAAGATCGGGAGAACAGGCCCGCAGCCACGGGGTGCCAGGGGTGCTGAGCACCCCTTAGCGCTTACTGGAGCCCCCTGGCTAAATTTAGTGAATAAAAATAGCGATTTTCTTATATTTTTTTCGCTAGTTTTGTTCAAAACTTCTCTTTCCACTATATTTTAATGTTTATAAACTTGGCAACACTGATTTTGCTTTAAAAACACGGATGCGAAGAAGCCAGTAGCTGGAAGTCAGAAGCCGAAAGTTTTTGCAATTTTAGGACAATTTTGAGAATCCAGAGGTTGGAAGCTGGAAGAGTTAGAAACTGGAAGCTGGAAGCATTTGTAGCTTCCAGTTGACTTTTTACAATATTCTTCTTAAAGATTTTTTTCCTCGAATTCGAAAGCCCAAAAAAGAAAACGAATATACCTCTTCTGCTCCACTTCACTTCACTTTATTTTCCCTCATTTTCTAAAAAGAACCAGGAACATTGGGTGAAAATAGGTAAAAGATGCTGGCAGCTAGAAGCCAGAAGTCGTAATAAAATTTGGAAGTTAGAAGCTCATATACTGAGGCTGCATGGAAGCGAGAAGCTAGATGCGATTTGGGGGCTAGAAGCCGGAAACGGAAGCTGTATCGTTTGGCTTCCGCATCTCTGTTTGAAAGATAGACAAATCGTGTGTTTGACATTCTTTATATGTGACGTGTCACAATAAAAGGGCCCGAGTGTCCAACCAGCAGTTTTAGACTTTAGACACACAGGCCTTTTTCTTGTGTCACATTACAATTCACAAACACGCAGTGATAGGCTCGCGATCCAGTTCACATTAAATATTGATGGTTAAATGCCTGAATTCGGTCGCGTCACGGCGATGGAGCGCTAGTGTATTTCATTTCGTTTTGTGTATTTCCACTTTCGCCAGCATTTGTAAAGTAGATGGCGTGCTATCCGCTATGTATTTCATCCCGTTTCTGTCACGTTTCGGTAGCTTCTGCATTTGTCCACCAGATGTCAGCCACTTTGCTGACGCGTCCCAATCGCTGTTTGAGAATGATAACATGATAAGTCCACAGAAATAGAATTTTTTTACTTCCAAAATTTCGAAAATTTAATGTTAATCTTTTTCACGCGTTTCAATGCGTTGTCGGTAAGTTGAATCACTAGTTTTGATTATACCAAATTCAGTCAGTGGCATAGATGGATTCCCCCTCCCCGGGGGGGGGGACAAGGTAAGATTTTTAAGAGAGAAAAATCGAAAATTTGGGTATTTTTTAAAAATTGCCGATATTAGAAGACTATTTTATAAAAATGAAGGTAAAATTACTGATCGTGCGAACATTTTTCGAAAAAAAAAAGTTTTTTAAAGGCGAAAATTGCTTATTTTGTATATTTTACATTCAATTTCAGGTGCCTTCGAGGGCATTCTCCCCCTTCGCCCCCTGGCTACACCACTGCTTTGTAGAAATATTCACATTATATACTATGGGTATCCTCAAGCCCCCCTGGTAAGCAGTCAGCACCCCCTACCGCAGATGGCTGGCTACGTGCCGGCGGGAGAAACCAGTGTTACGATCGTATTCCTCGTGAAAAGTACTATCAGAAACTATCGTTATCACAAAAACGCAAAAAATGGATTCGCAACAGGCACTTCTAAAAAAGCATGCTCATATATTGTGGGGTGGAAATAAACTCCACGGAGTTTCAATTTTATTGTCAAACAGTTGAATCCAGTGAATGTACCGACATGTCGGTGGACTATCACCCAGTCTGTTGAAAGTGATGAAGCCTGCAGTGGCGTTATTTGATGGAAATCGTTTAGTTTCTGGCGCAGACGGATTTTTTGTTCCACCGAACAAACGCCATAATCTCAATTCTTATACGTTCTCCAGAGTCGGGCTTTGACTTAGTTATCTTGCAACGAGATTGCATATCTTCTCTGACCGATATCACTTCAAAAAGCCATCATACTTTTTATGCATTCTATACGGTAACATGTTAGCGTAACCCTTTCGCCGGCAAGGTAAGCAACGAGTGCACGACTGTGCAAGTTTACAATGCGAAAAAAAAAAGAAGTAAAAGCATTATTCATATAAAGAACGCTATTCCGGTTGACAGTATCGACTAGTGGTGTCTAAATTTTTTATAAATATACATATTTGTAGAATAAGCCTCTTGAAGCAATATTCTCGAATGTTCTCGAATGTACCAACGAGTATCCGCTTCCGTTGTACTCCGGGTTACATGTCAGATGTCATATCTCGTGTATACGTTTTCTTACCTAAGTATTCGGATTCGGTCGCGTTTTCACATCGATGTACCACCCGGGTGACCGCGTGGGCCATGTCACGATCGAAAGAGAGACCGAGAGAGAAACACAGACCTGTAGCACACGATCACTCGAGCTCCACGCCGCGAATTAGCACGAACTGACACTGACTTGAGTCATCCAAAATAACACATCGCCAAGAATTTATTTATAATTACAGACAGGTCAGCCGAGATGGCGGAGTGAAATTCCCTGAAATCGGCACAGCGTTCTTCCCGAGCTGCTGATGTCCCTAGAGATTTGGATTAGAAGATGAAAGAGACGGACCGAAAGGGCTGACATTCGAAACTAACCATCAGATTTCGGACCGGCAGCCAATATGTCCACGTCTGAAAATGATTCAAAGGGGCTCTTGAACTTGAAGCCGTTACATCGAATCGGACACGAAATAGCTTCGACTCTACCAGGCTAAAAAGCATATGTCTGGAAAGTTTCACGTTCATCGGATAAGGAAAATGCCACATACTCTTCCTCCCCTTCTTCTCAACGGAAGTATAGAATTTTGATACGGTCAGCAGGAGAATCTTTTCTTCTCGACCTCTGACGACGTTGAAAATTTGTTCTGTCAAGATAAATAGTTCGAAGCCCAAGGGTCGAATTCGGATATTTATAGACCGCATCCCGTCAACGTAAAATCTGGTAGGATGTTTACATTTCACGACATCACAACCCCTTAGTTGCAGACTTCGAGTTTTTAAATCAAGTCATAGCTCACTCTCAAGTGTGAAATTTCAATTTTAGCTCCAATCAAAGCCGCTTCGAAAATAAATTACCAACCCGAAAACCCCTCGTTTCGATACCCGATTCGATTTTCAAATGCCAGTCAAAGCAACGCCTATTCTAACGGGCAGTACTGAAAATTTGTTTGGCACCTCCAAAAAAATTTGGGAAGTTTCAAACAACAATAGTACATACATACGTTTAAACAGTTTCGAGTCAAGAATATCACATACTTGAAATTAGATAGTATTTTTTCGGGGGGGGGGGGGAGAAAAGCAAAGAAAAATTATGATAAAACAGGCAATTTTTTGATCGGGCATTCTGAAAAAAGAAACAACTTAGAATAAGCCCCGAGTCAGAGTTGGCTATTCCGAGTTTGACGTTCGGATTTCGAGGCTCGAATTGGGGCTGGCTCAAGAGCTGATGTGATAAATTCGAAATAAGGCGCTTGAATATTCTTTTTTTTTTCGGTACTTTGTTCGTGTTTCAAAATTACTTCGAGAATGCCCGTTTCAAGTTCACCGTTTGGATACTGGATCTCAAATCGGGGCCGGATCTAAAATCTGATGAGATATTCGATACCGGCGACCCAAACAACTCATACTTCGATGCAGTTTTTCCAATACATTCTTCCCACATAAAATCGAAAGCGTGTTAGTGGTAGCCCCCTTTCCATAGGAGGGAAATTTTTCGCTAAAAAGAAATCAACTTTACCACGTTTACATATCGATCGGAATCATCTATGTTCAAAGTAAAAAAAAAATAGAAAATGGGGAGGGTGCTTATGAAGGGCCCTTCCGGTGGATTTTCCAGAAATTTTCTTCGGAAACACTTTCTATATTTACTTCAATTTTTTTAAAAACACTTATAAAATGCCTAGATTTTAGGTTAATTTGAGTAAATGGAACACGTGCCATACGGCATCTTTCCTTCTTAAGGGAAATGCAAAAAGTTTTGACCTTGTCAGACAGAAAATTATTTCTTGGCTCTTTACGGCGTTGAAAATTTTATCTTGTATAGGTCATTTGATGATGATAAAGTATCAGATAGTTTAGTCTAGCGATGCGGTTTATTCCAGAATGGCTTGTCAAGAGGAGGAAGAAGAGAGAAACACAAATTCAAAGTAGAGGTTGATTTGTAAGTTTTCGAGGTCGTTGAATTCGATTTCTAGGGCAGGTTTTACACCCTTCCTCCTTTCCAGCTCCAAAGGGTCTTGATCGAATATTAGTAAGAGTATATAGATAGCTCCGTTACAGGGGGGGGGGAATTCTAAAAACTTTCTTTTCTCTGTCCTGCCAGACCCTTTACACCCTCTCCCCTCATTTCCTAAATTTCTATTCTTATAGACATCAATGGTTGATTTTCTTTGCTAGAGGGAGGGTCTAGACCCCCAGGACCCGCTTCCTCATCTACGTTTTCGAATATTAGAAATTTTTACGAGGTAGTATGGTATTCCGTTCATAAATTTTTAAGGTTACTGAACTCGAAGCGAAGTATTTTGGATCAAATCGATCGCGGGCCGGTATTCGAGATAAAAACCATATTAGGTATACCTAGTAAGGAATTTTTCGTGAAGCTGTGAAGCTGTAAAGTTCACCAGTTCAAACACTTGCAGGGATCAGCTTCTTTAGACCAATCTTGAGAATTTCTTGCACGAAATCAAATGCTTACTGCACCCTTGCATAGAGTAAAGGACTGAGGCGGAGGATTCTAGTCAAGACGCGTTTAGAAAGTCTCCAAGTCTCCAAGTTTCCAGCAAACCCGTTCAAGACTCCAAGGCACTCTCCCATATTTCTTCAGGACTGCTAGTTAAGATTTTTCAATTTTCATTCGAGATGGCATTCGACTATCTTGATCGAGTCTGAAGGGGTCTTAAAGAGCTTTAAGTAAGCCAGGAAGGGTTGTAAACCAACTTAAAGAAGTATTAGGGAAATTGGAAGAGCCTCATAGCATCTGAAACGAATCTTGAGGCGCGTTGATGTAGTATGGAAGAAGCTTAAAAAGTATTGATGATCTGATCAAGTGTTGAAGAGCTCTAGTGAAATTCAAGAGTTATAGAAAGTCATAAATAAGTCTTGAAGAAGAGCTTCACGAAGTCTCACAAGAGTCCGGAAGAGGCCCAGCTACTTAGTTCTTCCAAAGCATACATGGAAACTTCTAAAAATCTTTATTACGTCTTGAAAAGCCTCAATCAAATCGGACTCGAAATTTGAACAGTCTAAACGAGTCGTAAACAAGTTTAAAAGTCTTAGTTATAGTCTTAAGAATCGTCTCTCCTTCTCTGCCAGATAAACTGAATGGCATTATGATGAATGTTGAAAAGGTTTCGGAAACTGTCATTCAGTTGGGAACCAAGTACGAGTAAGTTGAAGAAATTCATGCTTCTTAACTCAATCAAGACTTTCCAAGACTCTTTGAAGTTTGTTTAAGATAACGTCCAACTTAGTGTCTGTTAAGAGTCACCAAAAATCTAGAGACTCGTTTATATTCTGAAACTGTTTAGGATTCTTTCACATTCGTTTAAGATTTTCTAGGACTTTTTCAAACCCTCCAAGACTCGTTCAGAATTCTTACTGACTTGTTTAAGACTTAGCGTACAGATTCGACCACTTAGTTAGTATCGTGGACCATCAGTCGGCAAAACAATAAAATAGTTAATGACTTTTTTTCTTTTCTTTTTTTTCAAAGTTTTTTCAAGCCTATTCTATAGTTGCTGAAACTATTCAAAGCTCGTTTGCGACTCTCTATGACCCTTCCAAGTTTGATTTTGGTTTCTCGAGACATTATCAAGACGTTTGGAACTCTCATCTATTTAAGACTGTTATAAAATTCTAAAAGGAACTACACCCGATTGACAATTTGGAGAGCACTCAAAAACCATATCACAAAGCACTACCGTTTTGAGACTTTTGGCCACTCACATTTTTTTATGAGTGTTCAACATCTCACAATTTTAAAATCCGTGTGTGCGAAATGATCACTCAGCATTAGTGTGATTACTGAGTGATGTTCACAAATGCACTCACAATGAGCCTCATTGTCAATCCGGTAAGGCTTTTTAGACTCTCCCAGACTTGTTTAAGATATTTCAAGGTTTTTCTTTAGAAATCATTTATGGGGTTAGATTTATTTAAGACTTTCTACGAATCTTCAATACTGGGTCAAGAATAGTAAAAAATCTTCCATATTTAGACAGACAGGTGTATGCCATTCAAGACTTTACAACACTTTTCTGAGATCCGTCAAGACCGCCCAAGACATGTTAAGACTATTCATGACTCTTCCAGACTTGTTCACTTTCTAAAAGTTTTAGGATTCTTCCATATGCGTTCAAGACTCAGGATTCTTTTAGGCTCTTCAAGACCCGTTCAAGATTCTTATTGACTTGTTCAAGACTTGGTATTCAGGAACGTAGCGATGGGGTGGTGACATCTCCGCACCAATCTTCGGTGGCAATATTTTTTGGTAAATTTAGTCATTTAATCTGAATTTTGGATCATCAGTCGGCAAAACATGAAAATTGTTGACTTTTTTAAATCGTTTCCGGGGAACAAAATATTGATAAAGGTTCATTTTCGGACCGAATAGTACAAAATTAGACCCAATGTTAGGGAAAAATATTTGAAAAAAAATCTTTCTCTCATATTCATAGGTCATGCAAAAAATTGTAATATAATATTCGCTAGCTCCCTTTAATGGAATTATTATGTGCCTTATCATTATCTCTCGCTTTCTTACGAATGATAGTGAATTTCATAGGATGCATCCTGTTTACTATGCTAGACCTTAAAAAAGTTACTTTTGATGCTGTAGGTATTTATAAACTCAATTGTGCAGCTAACTATACTACGTAGTAGTTTTGCATCAGTTCAACGGCTAAACAAAAGAATTCAAGTATTTTTGCTTTAGGAATACGTCCAACCTGTCTGTGTGTTTTCCCCGTTTCCCCTCCCATATCATACCCAATCAGTGGAAAAGCAGATTCGATTGGTCAATAAGGCATTAGTAACCAGTTTGTAGCGAAGAAACACGTAATGGATTTATATTATGTATTACTTTGAAAAATATAGAAAAAATCTTCCAGAATTCAAGTCGAAAAAAGATTTTTTCGGATAATTTCGCTCCATTTTTTTTTTTAATTCAAAATAAAACTTGTTTAATTTGACTGATGTTCATATGTTATATTTATTCACCACATACCTCTTTTCTTTCGAAGTTTTCATTTTTACCAGTACTTTTATTCAATGCTCTACTGCCTTCAATATGCGAGATGGATAAATTTGCACATAACCTTTCTAGTTCTACTAATCAAGAGTACCAAAAAAGGTTATAGTCAAATCTTGCCTATCTGTGAAACTGAAGGCGCTAAAGCACTTACAATACTTTGTCACTTTATAGCGTCTTCAATATTGTAGATAGGCAGAACTTGTACATGAGTCATTTTGCAGATCTTGATTATTACTACTGTTAAGATCATATATGAATTTTGCCTATCTGCCGTACTGAAGGCGCTATAAAGCAACAAAATATTGTAAATGCTGTAGCGCCTTCAATTTCACACATAGTCAAAATTTGTAAACAGACTAACTTAAAGTTCGCGATGAATACTATCAAAAGGGTTATGTAAAAATTTTGCATAACCTGCATTTCTAAGGCGCTGCGTAACATTCAATTTTCAGCCCTATATAGTGCATAACTTCCAGGACATCTTTAGGAAAAATTTACAAATTAAAAAAAAAATTAACTTTTTTTTTTACCAAAGGCAACTTTTTAACTAGGTCACGCTCAAGAATTCGAAATTTTTTGAGCCTATGTTTGACGATCCACCCTAATCTCCAGTCCTTTCCTTTTTTCAAGCCAAAGACCCATAGTCCGTCAATCCGGCGTCCGTGATTTATCGGATTCTCCATCTCTGCATCACTGTCTTCAGATTGTACAGGCTCATCCCCATATAGCATTTTGCCTCTGTGATATTTCCGTTTCCTCGCAAACCGAGCTGCATCGGTCTAGATTGCTTCTAAGTGAGTACCGATCATTTGAGGACGAGAACACACCACAAATGAACATTCATATAAATCTCTCGGTACATATTGTATCAGTCAGTTACTGTACTTTTACCCCTTCCTGTCAGAGTACACTTTTATGACACACTAATACTATCTACTCTTCTTTCACACATCTTCATGACTATTCCTGTCCTCCTTTCAATAATTCATCACTACTCAAGCACTTTCAACTTGTAGATTGCAGTCATGAAAAAGTAGACTACACAAGATCTGAACCCGTGGTAGACCACATACTGAACTGGTACTCCGAAACCCAGAGTTCTCATAGATGTCAAACAATAACTTCTTTCAAATCACAAAGAAAAGTGCAAGTAGAAGAACAATACATATATGAATTAAATCACACAAATTCGCCAAAAATATGGGTGAAACGATGCGGCCCTTCGACGAGTCTCAGAAGATGATATTTTACGAACTCTCCTAATAACACAGATTTTAGGCTAGCCGGCCCCGTCGAGACAAAAACTTGGAAAATAGCTTAACCACTACGCGCATTCACGCTCTAACCCGAACAGAGAGCGTCGACCGCCGTCAGATTACGCGGCATGAACGCTGCCCGCAAACATACACTCAAAGTGGAGTCCTCGCACATACATCGTTGTTTACTTTCACCCTTAATTGTTCGCGGTAATGCTCGCGTTTTCGAGGTCTCGGACCGCGGTATGGCGCCTTGTTTCGTAGGCTCGTATCAACATCGATATGTGGTTCTGGTAGGTACTGTACCAAAACGTTACGTATGGTGCTTGTGCAATGACATGCTCGAGGAACCAAAGAAGCAAACAACCCCTTGCCACCGACATCGTTAATTGGAATACGATTCGCGCGTATCCTCGTCCGTCTACACTGGGTTAGTGGCACTCTCGGCACGGCCCAAACTTCATAATATCGAAACCCCATCCGCGATTCTGCGATTCCTCGCATGGTCACTCGATTATATATTATCGCAATTCTCGGAGTCGGGCCCGCGCTGCTCCCGTTTCTGGTATGACGAAAGTGCAGGCAGGCGCACAGAGACAGGCGATGGCGGACCACTCGAATATTCCGAATATACGATGAAATCCGGTCATCGGGATGCCACAGATATTACATTCAGATACGAGGCTGGCGATTCCAGAATCCAGAACGCAGAACGCATATCCTAACCATGCAGCTCGGCTCGTGTTTATATCACAAATTTTACACTTCGCGTAAATCATGCAACCGTTTGTGTACACAACTACACACATGCCTCTCACCATCAATTTTCAACTATACAATCTGCGTATCTGGGTTGGGTACGTCATGTCAGTTTTATAATGTATATATATTTTTCTTATAAGTTCAGCAGCCGCGTGCGAGTTTTAATCGTCGAATCTTCCTGGAAATTACGTAATTTAATCGGTTCAATTAATGTCTTAATGAAAATGCATAAAGAAAAGAAGAACGGTCGTTAAAACGCTGGCCCGCACACCGAGCGTATTTTGTCGTGTGTCGGGGCATGAGCCACGGGCTCTGAGATGGGGCGCTCGAAGGCTCGACAAACCCGGGTGACCGAGACGAAATCGTGGTTGGTCGGGGTCACCCTACGACCTGATGCGACAGTACAGGAGCTGCTTAGATCGGGGCTGTTTTCAACAAGAATCTGGAGCCGGAAACAATTCAACTCAGACTTCTCAAAAACTGTCAAAAATGGCGACTGCTGGCAATAACTCCGATTTTATGGGAAAATCTAAGAAGTCAAAAGGTTTTTTCCCGACTTTGATACTTGGGAACTGAGTTGAAAAGTCGGGAACGTTCAACAAATTGAAGGTTTTTTTTGTTGCTTTGATATTTGCTTTGGGAATCTTATAAGAGTCAATTGATAAAATCCAACAAGTCACAAGTTTTTTTTTATGCTTTGATGCTAGGGAATTTTGAGTTAAGTCTTGTAACTTTCACAATTGTTGCCCCCCCCCCGAAAAACTCTTCGGTACGTCCTTGACCACTCTAATGCTAATTTATATAATTCTATTGACAAATAATACCAAAAACGCTCTGAGAAGCAAACCACTAACTTTTCTAAGCCCGTTTTTCACGCTAATATCCAATTTACTCGCAAACTTTTCCTCTATAGGTCTTTAAATTCGTAAAACAATTTTACGTCCTCCCTTGTAAAAGAAGGCAACAAGCCAAAAATCTTGAAAAATCTTGTAAGTCTCCAAAAGTCTCTTAAATCTTGTCCCAGAAACTTTGAAAACGTCTTTGAATCGACTTGCCGAATAATTTTTCATTTTTTTCTTCAATTTTTGGAGGGTACAAATAATAGGTACTAGGTTCCACTTCCACAATTTTTTGGGAGGAAAGAGTGTAATGTACTCTTTGTACCCTGGTGCCGATGCCACACTGGACTGAAAACATAATTTTTCCAACTGCGGGCGAAAATTTCCCGACTGAGAGCCGGCTGGAATCTTCCGAACGGCGGGGGAGGTCACGTCAAGCCCCCCTCCCCCCTCCGTCCAGGCCATGTTGACCTTAATATTTTCATTAAGCCCTTCGACCGTTTACTACACAGATGAATTATACTGTGCCGAACAAATTCAGATGTACGTATCAGAATAAGAAACAATGTTTCTAGATCAAATTTTCGGGCTAATTAAGAATGTAAAAGTAAAATTTGATATAAGCCGATTTTCCATCCAATTATCATTTTAGGCTACTATAGGCTATTTTTGGAGTAGAAAAGGATTTTATTAAAATTTCAAGATCAGATCCAAAATCAAAACGAAAATCTGACGTTTGAGTATCGGTTTTTCTTACCGATTTGTTGGTATTATGGCTTTCAAGAGGACATCCTAAGGGTAAAAAAAGAATCTAATCAAAATTTTGAGACAGATTCGGAATCAAAACAAGAAATAAGAACAAGGCGGTTGAATTTTTCTAGTAATATCAAAATTTTAAAGCTGAGCCTCTGTGAATGCGGAGTTCGTACCCAATTTTAAAAAGTTGCCTTGAGAATCTGCACGAAAAACTGGCCCCAAAACATGATCTTTTTCAATTTTTCTACCAATTACACTCGTAGTTTAGAAAAATGAACAAAAAGAACACCAAAAATAACTTTTCTGGACATTAAAAAGGTAATTTGCAGTAAAACTAAATCCAAGTAACAAATAGGACAACGGATTGGGAATAAAACGCCAAAATAAGCCTGGGAGTGTCGAAGAGTTATTTTCCAGAAACTGAAAATATTTTGTTACCCGCAAATTTGAAATTCCAACATCCAATTCCTCAACTTTTAGGAGGGGGAAGGGGGTATTTTGGCAACTTCCACCAATCCAATTCACCAGACAGGACAATTATCATATGCTGTTTGAATTGGAAAAAGCCTAAAGAAGTGTCCATCGTCGTGGATGTTACCACCTTGTCTCAATACCTGTTAAGTTTATAAAAATTTTGTTCAAGTGTTTTTTTTTCTAATAGAGTAATACCTATATATTATTATTCAGAAAGATTGGAAGTATACGTTAAAAAGTTTAATTTGTTGTCAGTGACTTCACATTTCCAAAAAGGAGGGGGTAATGTTCTGTTACCAAAGTTTTCAGTCCATTGTCGTGGCCAATCTTTAACTAGTGCAAAGATATGTGCCTTATACATTTTTTTCAGTACATACATATAACAAATGGCAATATTGGTACAATTTTGATTCCATGATCCAGGGTCCAGATTTTAGTCATTGGCACATGATAATATCATTTTCAAAAATTCCATGGAAAAGGAGATATTGAAGTTGTTTTATCCATAGTCGTGGATAATCAGTGCTTTCTCCATGGATACAATGTCTATCGTCGGGGACAAAAGCCGTCCTCATTCATTTAGTTTTGATGCTCCTGCTATGTAAACTTGTTGAATATTCTCTACTACTTATAAACTAAGTATTCAGGGGGGAGGGGGTGTAACAAAAAGAAAAAACGAAATCTCAGGTTCTGAAGAATGACTCTGGTTCGCTTCTCGGGGTACTTTTTGGTGTTGCATAATGCAATCTCTCGCACGTTTGGTGTAAAAGTAGCCTCTTCATGATTCGTATGGGATCCGAATATTTCGGCGCGACCGTTTCGGCGTGGGGTACTTGAAGACGCGAATCTGTTTCGGCTCGATAACTTTTTGGGACTTTTTGGCGCGAAAAGAAAAACATAGTTGTTACATATTGTAAAGGAATTCGCACCAAAAAATGCACGAAAACACGTAATAACGAATTTAATTCCATAACTAATACAGCAACTCAAAACAGTAGCTAAATCGCTTTGAAAACGCACGATTTATCGCATACAAAACTAGACTATACGGTGACGGCCAACTGCCTTTATATACCCCGGCGTTATCGGCGATTGACATTTTCTCACAAATACATAGAATTTTCCTACTTATCAGTATCACTGCACTTTCCATTCTGACTCATCCCTCATTCTTGTAACAGGGAAGGCGTTGAATAAGCGTCGTTATCTTGTCAGATGTCTGTACACGAACGATTCAGTTCATCAGTTGTTAACGGTTTTGCAGATCGTGTAAGTAGCGGGGGCCACAAACAGGAGGCCGAAAACGTTAATAGCAATTTGATTTCATCTCTTCTCGTGCCGAAACGTCCGAAGATTATCTGGCGCTGAAAAGACCTCGCGCCGAAAGAATAATGTCATTGCCGAAGAGATGGCGCCGAAATGGTCGCGCCGAAACGTTCGTGAACCATTCGTACGAAGATTCTCTTGAGAAAATAAGATCAGTTTTGGATTCTACGACTTCCAATAAGTAAAAATCAACCTCAGCTATCCTGCACCTTTCAATTTTCATGTAAACGGCCATACACGCCTTTCAGCCGAAACGGACCTCGGTAGCAGTGTTGGAAATGATTTTGCCTCCAAGTTTGTAATCTTCAGCAATTTTTGAACAGAACCGCCTTTCTTTTCAGAACTGAACTTCGATTATACAGTTCCGAGTTTAAGCTCAAATAGCCAACCTGGAGTGGGGTGGTTGGAGGGGCTGACGTAACCGCACGTATAGACATTTAGTTAATGTCGGGTAGATACATGTTTCTTGGGAATGGGTAGGTTAACTTGTTAGTAATATGTGTGCTTATGACAATGAACAATACTTTCGGCTTGTAGTTATTTGATACTTTCATATGTTAATATATGAAATACATGACACATTTTTACATACAGACAAACAATGACAACTGGATTCTGTTACCAAAATAATGATCAAATTCTGCTCGTATAGTTTTCCATTTTTTTTTATAGGGGGGAGGGGGAGAGGCTTTCAGAGAATTTGGGGCTGAGCTCTCCTCCCATTTGAGCCAATTAATTTCTGGTGGAACCATGTGGCCTTGTCGGTTTATTTAGCGGGGTTCAAACGTTGGAAATCATGAATCAAAATACCCACAAGACAGGCTTTGCAAACGGTTGGAACAGAACCACGCAGCAAAATTATTAGCCAGGTAATGCGTGCGACCGTTGGCAGAATATTTGCGTCTTACGTCAGTCCAGCTGATTGTGTATAATGTTCTTCCTCATGCTCGTTATTGATCCGTATATGGAAGTTGATTTAAGGTCGTGCGTATAGGATATAGTATGACTGTAAGTACTGCGCGTATAATGTGAAATGCACACTGAACGAAGTAACAACGACTCGGCGAGACTCGACTGTTGTAAAAAGCGGAATTACCTTGATGCCGGCCAATCGTAGATCCGTATGAACTTTTTCAGCGCGGATTCGCAAAATGATAAATAGCTACAAATTGCGGTTCTCGGTTCGCAACCATCATCCAGTACCCAGCTGTTGACAGTCGTCCACTTGGGACCGGATAGTCGGGAGAGGCTGGAGGTACGTCAAATTTCGTAACTTCCGAGCAACGCGGCAAGTCTTCTTTCCTGCCACGAGGGCAACCCCAGTCGGTCTGATTTCTCGCCAAGACCTGTCCTCGTTTGTATAGTCTGCAGAATTCGCCCACCGAGGTGCGGCAGCGCGACTGTAATCGCGGCGACCTCGGTTTTCGGTAGTCAAAAAAATTTCACGGAGATGCCACCAATTTTCATATTCATCTTGGGGCCTCGCCTGTAGCGAAACTTTTTACAAGTTTCGCGTCCGAATTAATATTCCATTCATCATTTTGCAGCTACTGACAGAACTGGTCTTATTGGTTCTACATATCCATCTATCATTCGTATCATTTTTTATTGCATTATCTTCAGGTTTTTTTCCCTTTTCGTACACGCTCGTGTCGACGGTTGATGCTCTTCTTGGTGATTCGGCATATTTGTGGCCGGGCAGCTGAATTAATTATTTCAATCTTTGTTTCGGTTTCCTTTTCGGAATTTTCAAAATGTTTTCTATCTTTGAGAGCTCGATAGCTCGCGGGATGTATCATGCGTGCATCTGCGACTGGAATTTTCGCGTTCTCAAGCCCCTTATCTGGTTACAATAGCCAAGGATCCGAAGCCTAAAATAATTTGGCTCTGATTCCTCCAAATTCGTCGAGATGATGATTTTAAGACCGGAAATTACTTCGACTCCATACCCAAATAATGTTATTAATAAATTTTCTCTTTTTCTTCATCTCTTGTCAGTTTTGCCGGTAAAAATTTTTTCTTTATGCTAGATTGAAGTAAAATTTGTGCTAAATTATGCCAGAAAGCCCCCCAAAAAAAGCTAAATTCATTATGCCAAAATTTTTCTTCAATCTTGCTAGTCTAAGTTGCAGTCAAACTGTTTTCAAGGACCGCACGGGTTTTTTCTTCGGATTTTGTAGGCGAAGAATTGTGCTAGATCATACCAAAATGTGAGAAAATTATATTTCTCTTTTGGTTACCATAGCATGCCTATAAGCTCTGTAGTCCAAGAAAAAGACCCAGCTACAGTGGTTTCTCCCATCCTTAAGGTTAATTTTCTCAGCACTAAAATAACAACACACTATCCTTGAAAAAATGTAGGTATTAATTTTTTTTAAATCAACAAGGGCCTTAGTTTCGTATATTTTGCACACTCTTTGATTTTTCATTGAATTCGTCAATTTGTGCATGGTAATATTAATATTCCTCGAACTGTATCTATATCCGCTAGCTCTGAAAAGAAGACCTGAAGAACAATGACTTTTAGGACTTTTTTCCTAAGTACATATTTCGTGTGACACTGATTGATGATAATATGACAGGGTGTCTACTAGATTAGGGAAACAATTATCATGACTTTTTTTCATGACTATCGTGGACGAAAAAGGAAGTGGAGGGGGTAAACTCGGCACTTCGCGCCTCACCGCGGGCCCAATACAGAGCGTGATAAACTTCCATAATAAATATTAACTCAATATTTTTTTCTCATTGAATGAATAAAACTGATTTTTTTTTTTGTACTGGAAATATATTGCGAACTATGAAATGATGAAGTATCATGAGTTTTTCGAGTTTTGGTTGAAATATCATGACTTTTCATGACTTTTTAGGCCAGCAGACACCCTGTATGATTGTGAACAGGGTCATTGTATAAACTACAGGATTGTTAAAAGCTTGTATTTGCAAGAGGTAGGACTGTTGGTCTGATCTTAGTGATAAAAAATTTGCGGAAGAGTCTAAAATTGAAACGTTAACTAGGCATCCATCAGCCATAACTAGTTCCAATGTTTTTATTGAGCCTTGAGCATTCTGAGATTCCGTTGAAAATTTGGTACGATGGATTTGAGATGATGTATAATCAACAGTAGGAAACAGCGATTTGCCTATAGGAAATGACAGTGAATTCTGAGAACATGTGACTGTTCCTTAACAGCACAATGTTAGATTTATGGGCAATGTTGACTATTGTTGATATAGGATACATAATCCGAGGTCCCGAGGTCTACTCTATAGTAGGTACTCAACAAACTGTCTTGGGCGAAGCCAAGTGGGGAGGGGGCTAACTGCTTGCCCCAGTGGACAGAGACTGAAATTATATTGTAGTATGCATTACCCGACATTAATAGATATTTCAGCTGTAAAATAATTTTAAAAAAAACAATGTGCTTTGAAAATTTTACGCATTTTTGCGAGTATCTCGATGAATATGTTTTCTAAAGAAAAGTTGTATGGATTCTGTTTTACAGAAAATTTAACGAGGAACATTTTATGTTATTTGCATTTTGGTCTTAAAGTGAATATTTCTTTACATAACTACGATTTAGCGAGTGAAGATCGGTTAGGAAAGAATACAGAACAAAATCCACATTCCTTGAAACTTTCACACATTATTGCCATTATCTCGGTGAATATGCGTTTTAGAGAAAAGTTGTATGGGGTCTATTTTATAGGAAATATAACAAGGAACATTTTATGTTATATGCATTTCAGCCCTGAAGTTGATATGTTCCGAGATATTCAAGGTCAAAGCGGCACGGGTGAATGACCTCAGATTGAGCTCAAACTTTTATGGCGAGTTTCTAGATCCATTGGAACAAATTTCAGTGCGACCCTAATCAAGTGGCGAAAACTTGTAAAATAAGGGACACCCTAATAGTCATATCACCATTTCGGCGAGAAAAGGGGGTGGAAACGTAATTTTCAGAAACGTGAGTATCTCTTGACTTCATACCGGTCATCAGGTATTGAAAGCTGAATACAGGCCTCAGGCTTCGATCCAGCTTAAACTTTGACCTTTCAAAAAAATGAAGACAGCGACCTGGAAATGGATATTTCGATACTCAGACGTACAAACGTGAATTTTTTTGCCTTCCTGCATGGATGGCAGGCCGACTGCGGCATGCGGTCACAATGATTTTCGCCATTTCATGTTGTATGTAGGGACGATATTCGCGTTATTTTCTGCTTCGCCGAAACCGGATACGTCGTGTGAACAACAGCGAAGCTACATACGTATGATACACGTTGTAAAATTGTTCCGGTGTATGGTTTTGACCGTTCGTCACTACCGATAGGAGCTGTCAATGCTCGATAATTCGATTACAAAGTGTCTGTTTCGACACTGCTCAGCACACGTCCTCGGTGTTTCGAATTCACGTCGCAGTGCCTCGAGCACACCAGAAAATTGGGCAGTCCGGCACGTTAATCTTCTTGTACGAGTTAAGCACGTCAGGAAGGTACACAATCTCGGACAAGAATTTCCTATAGTCAACCCTGTCGAGAGGATGAGGGAAAGGGGAAATGCTCCGGGCCCGGACTTTCAGAAGGGCCCAATATTTTTAAAAGACCTGAATTTCAACGCTTACGGCTACATCATACTGTATATCGAATCAACAATCACTCCTTACACCATGAAAGAAACCTCTTATCCCGTAGCTCATAATTTTTTCCCATCTGACAAAAGAAAAAAATGAACTGGAAGGAGGGAGGCCGTAGAAATGCTCCCTACTCTTTTTCTCTCTCTACGGGACTGTCTGTAGTACAGGCGATAAATGAGAAATAGAAACATTTTGGAGGCCAAAAGCGGATTTCGTTGAAAGATGTCAGGTTAGGTGTCAGAAACAACATATTAAAACTCCTGCTCCCAAAAAGCTGTGCTAACTTTTCTGTGGTGCGTTTTAGCCCCCCAAAATAACTTTTTTGCAAATATTTCAAAAGTTGAACTTCTAGAAAAAAGATTTTCAGACAAAAAATATTCCTCGTAAAAGTTTTTTTTAAATGATGTATTTGAAATGAAATATGGCCCTTGAAAATAGTCACATTTTTAACTTTCCATAATAACAAACAGATTTCCGCGGATATTTCGAAATTATCAACTCTTACAAGAAAGTGTATGATAAGAATAATTTTAAACCTCACCGAGAATCATATGTGTACTTTTCCCGCTGTTTTGACGAGGGTTTCCCATTCTAAACTTACTTGGTGGCAGAGATGCCAGTAAGTATGTAGCGAAATTTCCTGTAAAGCCCGATGTCCCGCCCAAATTTCGGAATAAGATCCAAAGAAGAATGAACTCCCTCTAAGGATCTCACCTGTGGGAAATTGCCGATAGTAGACTACTGACGAAGAGGGTTAATAACGCCCGCAAGGGAACGTTCAGCCTACTATCATCATACTGATGAGTGCTTACCCACGGACCACCAACAAGCCCCACAGGGGTCTAAGCGAGTCTACAATGACCCATGTCCCCAGCATACTTCCTTAGCGAAGTAGTGCTGAAAACTTGAGCCATCCGGATGGACATGAACTACTTGGGAACCCCCTCTTCTTGTCCCTGAATGAAAAGAGGTCCATCAAAGGAAAAACTAATTTTGAAAAAATCCAGAGATGACGCGTACCAAAATCAAATACCAAGCACAGTGGTACCGTCTGTGCATATAGAAAAGATAAAGTTGTAAGTCCACTTCACTGAAATTACGAAATCATGTCGAACAGAAAATCAACAACACGAGTATTCTATTTAGGAAATGGCACTAAACTACGGGGCATGAGACCTCTCCTGGAAAAAAGAAAATCACCGGGTCCTTCGGACCGAGAGGAATATGCGAAAGGAAAATTGTCCCTTCTTCACTAGAAAAGGGGCCATGTGAAACAACAGCGACTAAAATGACATTTTGTCTTTCATACATATGCTTCTGGATTTCATTGAAGTGGCTCAAAGCATGGTGAAGACGAGGAATTAGAAAACGCATGAGATTGCCATGAAATCAAAAAATAAGGCAAACGTGAACCAGGACCATCACCGTATGATAAAATGAGGTGACTTCATCATTAAAAAACACCGTCGTCCGTAGTGCAGTCCCGAAGCATGGGGACACAAGTTGGGGGGAGCCTCCGAGGACCCTTTGTACGGACCAATTAACTTACGTGCGGTTTTGTCGCTAAGAATACGAAAACTCTGACCACTTTCACCGGTCGACCAGCGGAATTAATAGATGGCGTTGGCCGAACCTTCTTCGTTGCTTTCGAAACTTTTACCCGACCTATAACGACTTGGCTTTTGTTTCTCATGAAATTTTGGGGCCCATCCGTGGCCATGGCATATAAGATGCGGAACTGGTCGAGTTCCCAGCTACTCCTCGAACTTATCTCAGTTCAGATCATAACTTGGTACAGGTAAGCGGTAATTATCGGAGACATCCCAAATAACCTTGACACATTTTGTATGCCAGTGGAGACAGGGTTGACTACGTACTACCCTCGTGCATCTAGTTCGCTATTTCCAAAACCGTGACCCAAAAACAAAGTCACCCATTGGACTCCCATACAGCTGATAGGGGATAATGTCCTCTTCACTGGTTACTGTCTGAAAAACCCGCCAGGGTGCCCTTGGAAGGTGGATCGAAGGAAGGGAGAAAAGGAAAAACACACTTAAGGAGACACATTTAATTGACATCGTCCTGATGTGAATCAGACACCTCAAAATCAGCTCACAGGATGCCACAAAGCAGTCGAAGAATTTTTATCTACAATTTCGGTGAACTAGCGAAGACACGGCGGCAAACATATGTCAGCCCCCGCCTACGACTCTGGACTCAAATAGATCGAAAACTGATAGTCGAATTATTCACAGATAAAATACCCAACCATACAAAAAATACGATATTAATTTAGGTTACACAAGCCGACATGAGGGGATATTTCTATGCCCTCCCCTTTAGGTCCTACAGGGGGCGTTTCAGCTAACTCATAACGTGATTGGACAGCGAACGAAAACCCTCACAGCAAGAAAAAATCAAATTTTAATTGGGGGCTGAATGCGAATGCTTTTAACCCATTGGCAAAGTTCACGAAATGTACATCCAACGAATGAAAGAAACGTTACAACAATGGTGGATCCGACTTCACGTTGTCGCCAGGTTCCAGGTTGCTGCCTCACTGCGGGGGAATCGTGGCTTCTATGCGGATAATGGTCATGGATGACGTATCCACATGATGGGCCACCGTTGACCCCCTCACCTCGTATCCGCGATGGTCGATCGAACCTATCTCGGGGCCATATGGGCTATAGAGTCACACAATTTCACCATTACTGTGGACTATGGGGCCGTAACGCGGCGTACCCCTGATTCGACACATAGCGTGACTTGTAACGGAAAAACCCCCCGCCGATGGTGGTATAAGTATGGTCGTTGGCACCTGAGTTTCAGCAGGGTCCCTTCGGCTGTAATGTTCGCTTGATGAAAAAAAATCTTATTTTGAAATTTAGGCGGAACATCGGGCTTTTCGGGAAATTCCGCTACATACTTATTGGCATCCCTGGTGGGGAGAGGTCGCGGTACATTTCACGTGAAACCTTTTTCTCAGTATACACTTTCTTTTAGGAGTTGATAATTTCGAGATATTCGCGGAAATCTGTTCGTTTTTCTGAAAAGGTGAAAATGTGACTACTTTCAAGGACATTTCTAGGCTAACTTCAAATCACCATTTTAAAGGAAATGTTATGAGGAATATTTTTTGTCTGAAATTTTTTTCCCTAGAACTTCAATTTTTTGAGATATTTGCAAAAAACTGATTTTGGGGGGCTAAAACGTGCCACAGAGAAGTTAACACAGCTTTTTGCGGGCGGGATTTTTAATATGTTGTTTCTGACACCTAGCTTAACACTTTTCAACTAAATTCGCTTTTGGCTCACAAAATGTTTCTATTCACCTTTTTTGTGCAGATATCGCCTGTACTACTACTTTGGGTGACTCGACTGTACGGATGGTACGGCAGTAAAATTTGAAATTTCCACATCTATCCTACGATCTCAGTTGCTGAGCCCACTCTGTCCACCTTCCCTCGATTCCTCATATGACGTACACCCATCACTCGGCCACGGGTATAAAACGGAAACGTCATTTGTAGCGGTAACGTTATTGCTAAAATCATTTTATTTCAGCCACGAAGCAGCGGTGTCAAAAAATTTCTAACCAGACGTCCACTCCGAGTGAAGGTGAAAGTACACGTAACATCGGTCGGTCTTTGATAATTACAGCGAAAGAAGAATTACGATTGTAAATTGGTCATCGTTTTCTGTTTCGCTCGTTATTTAATTCGCTGCGATGCGACCGAGTCGCAATCGTTTTTATTTGAGGCTTGTCATGTTAACGGTCGACCCTCATTAAAACGGATTTTAATAATTTAGCGCCAAAATTACGAATTTAAATTATGAATTGTACCCGGGTTCGAGAGAGAAAGCGATTTAATGTAAATCTGCATTCGTGAACAGGTCCGCCGTATAGTCAAGGCGAGGGAATCGGGAGGATCTTGGAGGTGGCGAGTGAACTTTCAGCATCGGCTTACGACTGAAAAACTGTAAGGAGTTCGGGTTTGAAGGATTCTAGTCTGGCTTGTACAAGTTCTGGGGTGCATAAGTGGAAAAAAATCAAATGTCAGGATGAGGTCCACTAATGCGATGAGAAAATGGGTGAACGATTGACTGATCGCATAAGTAGGGGGAAAACTCATGAATTTCGGAACCAAAATATTTCTGTTCTACCAAAAGAGTGTCGTTTTGCTCGTGCTCTGTGAGTCAGTGTTGTTGGTAATGAAGACTGGGAAATGATCGTTTTTGATGTTAAGTATACAAGTTTTGTGAATCAGAAGAAAACTGAAATAAATTGATTGCAATAAAATCACATAATATCAGTCGGTTAGTACACCACTTATAGTTATTATAGTGCAGGAGAATTAGTTAAAAAAGGGGTGTTTGATGGAATTAATTGCAGCACAGCTGAAACTTGGTACGATTGTTTAGTACCTTCTTTGGAGAAGCCCCGGCATTTCCCTCCCCTCCCCCGGTGTGAACATCACCCCCAGATTCCAAAAAGTGCCCCCGGCAACCGTCTTTGGCTTGTATCTAGCTTAAAATTGAGTTATAGGTAAAAATATTCCTTACTAAAATTAAAGAGCGTAAAATTTTCTACAAAAATAATATCCATGTTTTTTTTCGTAAATCCCATACCAACGTAAATATGGAGTAACCTACAACGTACGCGGTATACGAAAGTCGAACTCGTCACTACATGCGAGAAGTGTTGAACGCTGTAAATTTAAATCTCTATACTAGATGGACCAGCTTATTTTAGAAACCGAATTGAAGACAGACAATATATATGGAGCGACATGGCTATTGGCGTTTGGACACTCCTGTAGGTGCGCTAGTGTAGTGGACGAAAAGAAGATCAGGGTATTTTTACCACAAAAACATGTACAGGTGAAATGAGCTCCAGCATTTTCAGTATTGAAGAGAACTAAAGTGTCAGCCCTTATCATTTCCTTTCAGATGAGCCCAACTTGAGTTTTTTGCAGAACATTTTTGTCCCTAATCATCTTTTCGTCCAAATACACCTATCAGCGAGCCGCATTTCATTAGGCCGCTAGAGAGCGACTCTTTAGAATCCAAATAATAATCGAACAAACACCCATGCGAATTATGAATAGTGCAGGTGGACTGACTCATCGACGCGGTATTACCTCTAGCGTTTTGCAGCAATGGATTCTTAGCGCCCCTGTCATATGCTTCATCTTTGCCAAGGTATGGAAAAGTTCACAAACTGTCAACCAGAAACGAGTGCTCAGCATAAAGAATTGAGGTAATCACGAGTGCAGCATGATGGAAGGGATGTTCAAACTTTTTCAACTGGCTGAGAGCCCATCATCCCTTCCCATATGTATCTGAATTACAAGAGGAGATCTACCCAGGTTTACGGAGAGGAATCATGAAGGGGATATGGAAGGGCTATTACATGCTCGTGTGATCTTGAACGCCGATTATCTTGGTTGGCATGGGATTCACGGAAAAAACCATAGATATCATTTTTGTAGAGAATTTTACGTTCTTTAATTTTGGTAAGGAATATTTTTACCTATAACTCAATTTTAAGCTAGACACAAGCGCCAAAAACTGTTTTCGGGGGCACTTTTTGGACTCTGGGGGTGATGCTCACACCGGAGGAGAGGGGGAAACTACGGGGCTTTTCCGAAGAGGGTACTAAACAATCGTACCAAGTTCCAGCTGTGCTGCAATTAATTCCATCAAAAATGCTAATTCTTTGGACTAGTGACCCATTATTGTAATAATATATTCGAACAATGTTCGTTGCAAATCGTTTGTTACACTGAACGAACGTTTGGTTCCGAAACCCATTACTGTACAAGCAGATTTGCTTCCGAAACCCAAACCGCCGTTTTGCACCAATTCTGCTTCTTTTTCAATATTTTTTCCCTCCAAAAAAGGAACTTTTCTAGTTTTTTACTCTAAAATACTAAAAATAATTCCAGACTCCAAAAAAAAAAAAATTGAAAAGACTTAATGATTGATAAATCAGCAGAAATGCTTTTGAAAAAATATGTATTTTGCATGTGAGATACCCTTTCTCTTGCCCGCATCACGTTCATCAATCATCAAGAAATTACAAATAGGATCAATATCTTCTGAGTGCATCTCCTATTAAAAAGAAGATTGCACTTCTTAGGTAGATACTTTGCTAAATCATTAATTTTGAAATTGAATAAAAATTTATTATCGTAGTGTATCCAACTTAATTTTTCCTTTAAAACGATACCTATGTTGTGTTTGCATTTTAGCGCATCCATAGCAAATTGGGGTAAAGGTCATTTAAAGGTCATTTATTTTCAAAATTCGATTTTGTTAGATACCCTGACAGTCTGCCTTACTCGTCTCCCTCGCTATGATCGATACTCGTGTATCAATCTTTATGATCGATGTTTTTGTTTTAAATCGATGATCGAGGTATCGAGGGGCCACTCGGTTGCTCAGTGGTCCCTGAAAGAGTGGACTCGCGGTATCCAAACCGATGGTGTGATTAATGCACAATGCAGTCCGCTGCTTCTGGGAAGAAATCATTTCTCGGTCACAGGTCACACGGAAAGAGAGATTGAAAGAAGGTATATTCATTGAGGGGGGAGGAAGGAGCGATGGCATTGTTACGTAAAAATAGCGTCGTCGAATTTAATATAAATTTTATTACGTCGGTTCGAGTCGCCTGGAAATGTTTACTCGCCAATCGGCCGGAATTTACGAGTGCGAATGTTTGCGTCGCCTCATGTCTGCATGTCGTCGATGGCTCGTGGTTTACGAACGTGGTCTGGATGTTGGGTGCTCTTGGCGACGAAGGAAGGGGTCAGATGTGCACGACTCATACACGCGATCATTGGAGCCGAAGAAGACAGAAGAGATTTGTGTACATTCTCATTGGATTCGAGTGTGTTATTATTTTATGAGACGGCTCAATGATAGATGTAAGGGGGATGGGATGCTGTTACTGAGGTTTGAGGCTCTTTTGCGAGAGAAAGTTAATAACCTTACAAAACAGATCGAAGTTGGCGTTTGAAGAACTAAATGGCGACGATGGCATTATATGAGGGATCATATGGACCTTAGGCCCCAGCGCGGGGCCGGAAGGAAGCGCTTGTGAAAACAGAATAAAGAAGGAGAAAAAGGAAGTGGGAAGAAAGAAAAAAGAAGATATTGAATCATTCCAGGTGATGATCAGTTGCATCCCCCCCCCCTTCCGAAAACGTCAGTTCAAAGTACGAAAAAACTTTGAAAATCAGGCTATTTTGAATGGATTGTAATAGCAGAACACTAGTTCAGTGGCAAATCCAAGGCGCCATTGTGAGAAGGGCGTTTCAAAATTCAATCTTATAGATGCTCATGTAAGAATTTTTTGGATTCTTCAAACTGTTCGAAGCTTTTTTTCGAACTTATTGAAGTCTTGCTAAAATAGTTCAAAACTTGTTGGCGACTTTCCATGACTTTCAAGCTTGATTATGGCTCTTCGAGAAATAATCAAGATTTACTAGAACTCCTAGTGATATCTGAGCCTCATAAACGACTTTCAAAAACTCATCTTGAACCTAACTAAGGCTCTTCAGTGTTCATTTAAGACTCTACCGGACTAGTTTAACACTTTTTGAGGTTCTTCTTTCAAACTTATAACGGTTTAAAATTCGTTTGAAATGTTTTACGAGTTTTGAAGACTTGTTCAAGACTAATGAAAATTCTCTCATGCCTGCGTAAATAGCAAATAGATGATCCTCAAGATTCTTCCAAACTTTTTCAATGTTCGCTTCAAGCGTCCAAGCTTCGTTCAAGACTCTCCGCGATTCTTTTAGACGTGTTAAGGTCTTCATTTAGGATTCTTACAGACTTGATCACGACTCTCTTCAGTTCTCATGTAAGAATATTTTAAAGCTTTTCCGATCTCATTTAAGACTCGTCAAACTGTTCAAAATTCATTTGTGACTCCTTGTGATTCTTCCAGGCTTGATTATGGTTTTTCGCATATTAGGGAAAAGAGGATTTGAAGATACACCTTCCCCCTTCAGCAGCAAGGGGGAAATTCAGAACTTGTCAACTAACATTTTAAACCTTGGATAGATTTTTTTTTGGCTTATCAAATCAAAATGTTGACGAGATCTTTATTTATATTTATATTTGTTTTGTTTGTCAAGTCAAAATATTAGCAAAATTTTATAATTCCTCCACTATTTTACCTACAAGATTTTTACCTATAGACTTGGGCCAGACTCTCCAAGACTTGATTATGACTTTTTCAATTTCTGAAAGGCGTTTTAAAACCTTTCAAAACTCGTTTTAAATCGTCGGAAACTGCGTTAGGACTCTGTGAGATACTTTTAGACTTTCTTAAAACTCATTACCACCTCCTGAAAACTCATTTGCGACTTTCGAGACTCTTTCATACTTGCTCAGAATTCCTAAAAACTCTTTAAAAGATGCTAGCAGATTCGTTTGGAACTCTAAGACGACGCCATTTGTGAACCGTTTCTGGTTTCAACATGTTTCTTTGGGAGGAAAAATTGTCTCATTGCCTCCCCCACATATCTGCGCCTGGTCTAAGTCTTAGACTTTGAGAAGAGGCATTTGGATTTCCCTCGTTTTATTATAACTGAAATAAATCTTCGTAGTCGAATACGCACTTTTTGAAAGTTCTAAGTTCGTGAGCTGCAGAGGCGGACTTAGGTATTTTGCGCTGAAGGCTAATGGAAAATTTGCGCCGCTGACCAGATATTTTTTGGGAAAAAAGAGTAGAAAATTTTTTGCTAGCTTCGCTCGCCTTTTACCTTATTATACTGAAAACATTTTTATTCTTTATTAGTTTTTTATTTTTTCAAAAATTTTGTGCCACTCAAATTTTGCGCCGAAGCTTCGGCCTAGTCAGCCTGATGGGAAATCTGGCTCTGGTAAGTTATGTCGTGCACGGGCGCAAGGATTGTCAGACACAGTCATGTGTGAGCAAGAATTCGGAGCCCTTAACTATTTTTCAATGTACGACTTTTGAGTCTGACTCACCTAACAACGACGAAAAAATAACTTTTGATTCCGAATCCATCTTCAATTCCCTCAACTTTGAAAAAGTTGATTCTACAAGTTGAGAAGTGAATTCCCACATCACCAGCGAATACACTGATATAATTTAATATTTCTGGAATTCGCCATTTGTGGGCTGTTAACGTGTCATCTGGGAATTTGCAATGGCAATCGAAGTATTCAGTGATTTAATAGTCAGGAACAACTCTTAATTCTAACATTCACTTTCTTCGAAATCCGTGAAATGACTCATATTCAAACTCGACGGCTTCAAAATTACGTGTCACCGTTGATTCCCGACTTTGACTGAAATCCAAAAATTATACAAGACTCTCTACCAAGACAGTACCTGGAAAATTTTGTGTGTGTGTGTGTGTGGGGGGGGGGACTAATAACAGGAATCTCGACTGGAATAAATTAAAAAAATTGAAGTAAAAATCTAAAAAGCCAATCAGTTTTCCAATTTTATCAACTGGCTGCGCTAGAACTAGGCGATGGTGCCAAAATTTTGAACAATATTTGGGGAAGAGAGCACCCTCTACCCCTCCTCACGACCTTGTTCTCAGGCGGCTACTCTGTGATCCGAAATTGTGATTCCGAGTTGACTTTAGATTCTGACTGTGCTCGAGTTCTCTGTGTATGAGCATTGAAGAGTCGTGTACAGTTCTCAGAAAGGAGTTCATGTCTGGTGGGACGTATGGCGATGCACGCATGCCAAAGTGGCCCCTGAGACATCGCACCCCCGGCCCCGGAGACTACCCTTTCGAGTATTGTATTAATGGCCGAAGGGACGCTTTGAGGCCGGCCCGAGCCCCAATTTCGCCGTTCCGCTTTCGGTGCGCGCTGTCCTGCAAGGGCCACTATGGGGCCCCCTACTGACCGACGTTAACGCTCCCAGCACTAACCTGGAATTTGGGTGCCCCGCAGCCGGATGCGCTTCCTCTTCACTCATCCTTCACCTCCTCGTCTTGGTATGTGTGGTGACGGCGGGTGAGCCCTGCCGGGGAGTCCGCAGCAGCTCTTCTAGGATGGTACGATTTGTTGTGTTCGATGGTGTGGGCGGCCGTCTGCCTCGACCACTCTCTGCATCTTCTTCTTCATGATGGTCGAGACAAAGGTCGACACCCGGTTCCATTCGCTTCCTCTCTTTAACATTTCCGGAACCGAGGTGTCCGGCGCGAGACGGCTGATCACGCCGTCGCATTCGCTCGTGTTTCCGCCGCCGGGATCGATCGCGGTTGCCGTCCCGCGCCTCTCCTACTCCCAGGCCACACTTCAAAAAGGGAAGGGCGGTTGTCTGAATGTCGAATTACACTACTAGACCCCTCCCCTCGGTACTAATGCGATGCCCGAAAGGGATTACGAACGCTAATTGGTTCTTATGGTGTTGAGACACATAGGCGTGGGCTCAAAGGTTGATTTTCTCAGAAGATGATTGGACAGTCTTACTAGAGAGTAAAATACACCTCCAGAACATTATAGTTTTCGAAAAACTTATGAATTCTGGAACCCATGATTTTGGACCACTCCCTCTCCTATGCTGCCCACCATAACCAAATCAATATGTGGCCCTTTAACTAAACGACTCAAATTAGCTGTTTTGAGATCGTGAAGGTTCTCTGGTCGAATAACTCGAGCTGATTTGGTGGTAAGCGACCACCTGGCGTGATTTGTATTGCGTCACTGCTCTGTCGATACGCAGACCTAGTTCTTCTAAATGGATAGGAACAGGAAGAAATCGGCCATCCTCGTCGGCAAGGAGTTGGCCATTCATAGTATATATTAGTGTACAGCTGATCGTATCTGCTATAGTCCTCATACATCTTCGTCGCTCTTCCGCTTCACACTCATTACCAGATTAAATGCGAGTATCTGCGAGATTACCTACCAGACGTACAAAGTTATCAGCGTGTAACCGCCAACCGCATTGTCGCCACATATAGCTCAGCGTATACAAAGATCCGGCGTTAAAAATGACGAATTGCGTAGACGAATGTATTAAAAACAAAAAAATTAATTCAAAATTAACGTCGAGAAAATGAACTAGCATATTCGTCGTTGGCAATCATTCAAGTTCAACGAACAGACGTTCGCAAACATTTACGTTGCTCCTTAGATGTGGAGGAAGGTATCTTGATTTTTGGGGGAAGGGTGTTCGTGTGAAAGACGAACCAAGTCTGCATTTATTATTGTGGAATTTCGAAAGCTATTGAAAGAAAATATGGGGTTCCTAAGGTCTTGAAGATGTGTTACAATATTGCTTCTGTTTTTAGGGTGTGCCAATTCACGTATTTGTTTTTGTTGTCCGTAGCACTTTCAAAGGTAAAAACGATATTTACTTAAATATTTTCACTCTTAACATTCAGGGGCTGGCAAGTATTGAACGGCTCACGAAATTCGAAATACTGGCAGAAAAATCTAAGTGCGGAACCAGAGCTAGACTACTTTTTTGCCAAGCTGGAGCCAGAGCCTGAAGAAAATTACTTGCCGAAGCCGGAGCGAATTCAAATTTGCCCCGGTTTTGATGCCGGCTCCGGGCCCGCGGTACTTCCTTTGTCTTCCAGCTACGGAGGTATCACTTCTGTGGCAATTGGTCCGCGAAGGCAACTGTTCCTCCTTAGCCCCCTTTCAACTTCACTTTTGGAAACGTAAAGCATACTCCTCACTATTTACACCATTTTTCACACCGTCGGACAAGAATTTTCTGAGACATCGCTGAAAGCCGATCAATTAGGGAGGGGACTGACGAGTTTTTCCGGGGGGGGGGCGAGTGTGAAAGTCCCAACTGTTTCAACTCAAAACTCCCAAGTATCAAAGCAAGATTTAAAAATAAAAAAATAAAATAAAAGAAAAACCTTTTGACTTTCCCAACTTCGCCTGACTGAAATGGTAAATTTTCCCAACTGCTGAGTGAAATAATCCCTATCTATAAACAAAGCGAAGCGGTGCAAATGTTAAAGAAGTTATTGGCAAATAGAAACAAGGTGCAGGAGGATATTCAAAAACGGTATGGCAGCTGAAATTTAAATACGTAGGCCACATGTACAGAGAAAAAGAAATAAGATAGAATCGAGAGTGGACCCTGTATGATAAAAAAAGAGGGAGAGAGAGACCCAAGAACCGATGGAGGGATGAAATAAGAAATAGGGTTGGTATTTCGTGGAAAAGCGTTACCCATGACAGAGTCCAATGGTGGAAGATTGGAGAGGCCTATGCCCGGCAATGGGGCGATTATCTATAAGCAGCTGTATATATTTGTACCTAACGAATAAAGGCTATTATTATTATTATTATTATTATTATTATTATTATTAAGTATTATACCCAGTAGTAAAAGCATATAAAATGCTAAAATAAGCAGAATTGGGGCAAAATATGCAACATATATTATACAAAATGAAGTACTGCTCAAACAGGCAACAAACATCGGACACGAAAAATAAGAAGAGTTCGAGTTCCTGCTCATTTGACTCAGAATTTTGTGGTTCGCCTAAATGACTTCAAATGACTTAAATGACCTTTCAAAATAAATGACTTTAAATCACTTAAATGGCCGTTAGACACCCTGACTGTACCATGTGTCTGTCTGCATTATAGACGAATAGACGGGAGAGACACACGGCATAGGAGATGCAAGATTCTAGGGCTATTTGCTGAAACTGAAAGCACTATAGAATACGAAAATCGATTTAACACTTCACCGAAATAAAAATAATCTGTGTTATCTTTTATTGACGTGTTCTAGCGTATAGGCGTTTGTTTCCATGAATTCTACAACGATAATTGAAATAATATTTGACCTTTTCCTATATTCTGGAAAAGCCACCCAACCGTGTCGAAATACGTTTTTGTACGAAAACTCAATAACGAAAGATATGGAGCGGAGGTTTGGAGTTCACCTACTTAGCTGGCAGTAAAATACCATTTCAATTTCATTGATGAAGCCATAGGGGTTCGGCGGTCTGATCGCATCCTCTGATCACTTATCGGGGGTGCAAAAATCTTAAGAATATCCAAAACATAATATTAATACGAGGGGGGCTTACGAATCCTGATTCATTGGGGGCGAGTAAATTTTTTCGATTCGGACAGGACGGTAAAGCAATTCATAAGTACTAAGGGGTTTACCCCATACTGGCTTATTCGCGCCTATCATGCCTCTGACGCTGCGCGTGTCATTTTTTGTCTGTCAGGCTGTCACACTGGCTGGCTGTAGGTCAGTTGTTCCCATTCGAAAATCAAAAGTGTGCGGTACATCCTAGCCCCTTAATGGCGGGGAGAAATTTTTTTATTGAAAAAGAAGCCTTAGAACCTCAAGATCCATGATGTTCAATCCGCATCGTTCTACATTCAGGTTCCAGGACAAAAAGAAAGAAAATGAAAGGAGAGAGTGCTTACCAGAGTTCCTGCGGTAGCTCTCATCCACTTTAGGTAGATTTTTCCGAATAATTTCCGCAGACACTTTCTGGCTTTGTTTCATTTGTAAGAAGCTCAAGAAATGCCTTGGAAGCTTTCAGGTGACGATCGGAATTCGTGTTTCAAGACAGAAAGAAAAAGTACAAAAGGAAAGGGTGTCCACCAGAGTTCTTAAGGTGGCTCTCATTCCATTCCGGAGACATCTTCTGGATTGGTTTCAATAGGAAAAAATTTTAAAAATGCCGTCGATCGGGCAAGGGGAACACGGCCACATGCAACTATTCCTTTATTTATGGAAATACGAAAAGTTCTCACATTTTCGACTGGAAAATCGTTTTATTGTCCATCGTCGTACTGCTAATTCGTTCTCACAGGATAAGATATTTGATGCTAATAAAGTATCAAATAGTTCAGCCCAGCGATCTAGGTCAGTAGCCCGGGGGAGGGGGACTCCGAGAAGAGAGGAATGGAGATGGAAAAATAAAATTAGAGGTGGGAATTCATTTATAGATCGATGAGGTTATTAAATTTGCCGTCGAGGCTAATATTTACACTTAACCTCCACAGATGCAATCGAGGGGTGTTGACATCAAATATTAGTCATTTTTTCGAAATATTTCATTATTTCATTCACCACGCATCTGACCTATCGAGGGCCATCGAAAGAGCCTAGCACCCTACAGCAATTAATTTTTCACGAGGCTGTCCGATTTACAAGTTGACCATCTCAAAGCATGGGTACCATAAGTCGTGCTCCCCGGAGGTGGCTCCGTTTAAAAGACCAATCTGGAAATAATTTCTCTCATTATCAGAGTTAGTACTCCAGTAATGATCTGCTGAGCCTTCCTGGAAGGGTAATTTAAAATATGAAAGAATAGTTATGAGTTTCATCAACCTCCTCTTCCTGAGCACACAGATCATTTTCTCGCCTACACGGTGGTCATCGAATGAGTGGATGAGAGAGCAGAGCTTGGACTATCGAACGGGTTGTATGATGATTGTCTTATTGACGTTGAAAATGAAAATACCTTCCGAAGTGTGATGTCGAATTCTTTCAGATCAGTAGATTCTCCATTAGGTGACTAGTTTTGGACAATTTTTATTGATTACACAATAAAACCATTCAACTTTTTTCTTTGCGGAGGGAAAGAGAATTATTCACAAGAGTAGCTAAGTTGAATCTGCAATGTCCATGTAAAAATCTTTCACAATCTTCAGATTCTCTACAGTTCAGTCAGTTTAGCTCGAAAAAGACATCAATGTTCTTACGAAAGAACAAAAATCCCTCCCCTTCCGACTCAGGGGTCATTACTCGCTTACTAACGCCTATATAAAAAAAAAAGTACAAGGTTACTGACCGGGTGCTGGAATCAGAGCTGTGTATATGTAAAACCTCAGCCCGACGATGAGTGGTCAAACTCTGACACCAATTTCATTCAAGTTCTTGTGCCGTACTTGTTGAATTTTTCAATTTTGAGTCTCCGTACCACAACAACAAATAACACAGTTTTAATATTTTGGAAAAAATAAATATCAGAATCGTTTTTAGGGATTTCCAAAATGTACGTATCGATATCCATAATACATTTTATGTACATCTTATCTACCACCCCTCCTGTGGTACCTCAATCTTATACTTAGAGTGAATCTAACATCAAAAATAAATTCGACTTCCATAACCCAAAAAATTGTACCTATATTGGTTAATGATCAACTTGAAGGCCCTGCCCTAGGCACTACAATTTTGAAATTTCGGACAAACTAACGTTAGAACCGAATTTGGGGCTATGGAATCTATCAACCAATATCCATACTGTATTTCACCCCATCTCCTGTGAATCCGCAGTTTTTAGGGTCAAACAGAAATCAAATAAATTCAGTGAGTTCAACCCCCTTTTCTCCCCGACGATACTTTGATTGCGTCATTAGTACAAATGCAATTCCTCTAAACATTTACTCTACGACCAATGCAATACCAAAGAAACACAATTCACATGTGCCGAATCTCGAGGGTGGGAATAGGGGTAAGAAAAAATTCCCATGGGTGGATAGGTACTGATATAGAGGAACGTTTTATCCTCACAAATCACTGAGATAGAAAAAAAAAATTAGATTGTACACTTTGTCCCATAAAGCCCGTGTTGATGTGTGGTAATGCACAAGGTTATTCTTCCTTTCCCTTATGATGTTTCTGGGGTAGTTACGAAAAACTGTAAAGGGCCATACGAACAAATGTAGGGACCATGTTCATAGAAAATCGGTTTGGAGTAAATTTTGCTTACAACTTTTTGGATAGAAGCGATAGGAAGATACGAAGCGAGTTATGACTTAAGGAACATAGGAGGGCTACTTCCTTCTGGTGCAGGAAACCTGAGTTAACGGAGTGAAGACTTTTCGTTTAGTCATCAGGATAACAATCTAAACCTGCGTATGCTAAAAATTAGCTTTGTATGATTTTTTTTCAGAATTTACAATTTCTTAAGTGACTGAAACTAAAACTGTTCATTTGTGTCGTTATGACTCTTCCCGGTCTAATTATGGCTCTTCGAAATATGATTACGACTTTTCAGAACTTTTACAGCTATTTAAGTATCATTTAAGACTCTAAAAGGCTCCTTCAAACCACATAAGACCCTTCAATACTTAATAGAGATTCTCCCAGACTTGTAAGACTTTTCACGGTTCGTCTTTATACCTCGTTGACTGCTGCAGATCCGTTCAAGACTTTTTACAACTCTTTGGGACTGGGTAAGACTCTTTCAGACTAGATCAGGACTTTCTATGACTTTTTGAATTTCCTGAAGATTTTAAATCTTTTCAAGACTCGTTTAAAATCATCAAAAACTTTCTTAAGACTCTGTAAGACTTTTCTAGACTACTTTAAAGCTCGTTACGATTCTTGAAGACTCATTTACGACTTCTGAGACGCTCTCACACTCACATGTGAACTTTGGGATGCAAGCCTTGGATAGTTAGGAGGGTTATCTTCGTATAAAACAATTTTATTCCCCCTGCGTCGATTTTAATCCGACTAATAAAATATTTTTAGTGCATTTTTTGAATTTGCTGGGGGCTAAGCATATCTCCTGGGGGGTAAGGAGACATTCAGATTCACACTTGTTTAGAATTCCTCGAAACTCTAGCAGAAAGGTTGGTACGAGAAACACGCTCTTGGGTGGAGAGGGGGGGGGCGTGCATACGAAAAATCCCTGACTAAAACTTTTTTATTGAACAAGCAAAAATAAAAAAGAAATCTTTTGGTACACAACGTCTAAAATGTTACAAAGTTTCCTGTGATAAATAAAAAAAAGGGGTCAGCAACAAATTAATGTTCCCAACTGTCTGTCAAGGGGAGGGGGAGGAGGCATGTCGGCACTGTCTTGCAGGCTAATCTGAGATTAAGATGTTACCCTTTGCGAAGCGTTTTTCTGGGAAGGGTAATTACCCCCTTGCCTCCCCGTCGGAACAACGCCAGTACACAATAGACATCACACGTGACGCAATAAACAATCCTCATTAGAGTATTCAGATTTATTATTTCGCAGTTTGGGTCCTCTTCAATGGAGATGCTTGTATTTCAAAACTGAGCCCCCTTCTGGTGATATTCCTTGGACTTAAACATGAATATTAATGGTTTATTCGATTTTGGATTCTTGCTCGGCTTTTCATCGCGGTTTGTACCCAGAATGGATCATTTGCTACGTAATCACGGTCACCGACTGGGATGAGGAACAAGTAGGACATTGGCCTTCCCCAGAGTTTACCGAAACTGTTGTCTCATCCTCTGGAAAAGGGGCTGTCCGGCTCCAAAAGTGTCTTGCCCTCCTTGGAAATGAGTCTGCCAGCTCCTTCTCTGGGAAAAGGGCACTTGTCCCGCTGCTAACGGGTCATGCCCCCCTTGGAAATGAGTCTGCCTGCCCTTTCCCATGGAAAAGGGTCCTGTCCCGCTCCAAAACTGGCTTGCGTCTTTGGAAATGAGTCTGCCAACTCCTTGGGCCCTGCGCCGCTCTTATTGTGTCTTACCCCCTTGAAAATGAGTTGGCTTGTTCGGTCTCTTGGAAAAGCATTCTGTCCCGCTTCCACAGTGTCTTGTCGCTCTTGAAAATGAGTCTGCCAGCGCCCATGGTTGTAACCTTCGGATGTACTCCGCAAAACGTAAGCTTTCCGATTACACGCCGGCAGGGTCAGTTGGACGCTATTCAGCGTAAGGGAAGCAACCAACATTTGTAAACAAAATGAGTTATTGGTATTGTTGGAAAGAGCGTAAAAAGTAGAATTTTTCAAAATTGGAACCCCGATTCAGAAATGTGTACTCACGTAGAAGAAAGCTTATCAGTAAACGCTACGTCATATAGTTTCTACATGGCTCTTGAACTTCGAATCACGTGTTCTCAAAAAACAGATTTTGCTGGTTGGTTTTCCCTTACGCTGAATAGCGTCCAGTTGGCCAATGTGGAATACACGAGTAACGAGCTCTGCAGATTCACTCATCAACGAACAATCACCACGACCATCTGACAATCCGACGTTCGATATCTTTTCGAGTTTCAAACAAGAGGTCAAGTTTACACAGCACAACCACCGACCAATCCCCGATCAGGTTCACTTTCGGGCAGCACTACGTATCTTCGAGAGATGATTATGGTGACTTACCGAGATTGCAGTTTTCCTGGGCATCGTTGCACCGACCCACGACGCGTATGATCGCTCTGCCCGCCAATCTGGTGCAGATCATCATCGCTGGCGGCACGGTCGCCTCTTCATTCGCCTGGTTGGTGATATCGGTACCAAATTCGGACGGCGGCCTCATCTTTGGCTTCGATTTTTTTCGATCGTTTCGCAGCGGCGACTAATTGGTACTCCGTGTACGAGACAGAAAACCAAAAAAAAAAAAACCAAAATGCTTTACGTACTGCAAAAACGGTAACAATGTAGGGCTTCTGTATCAGTGATCTAACATTCGCGCGAAATCTCTGAGCAAGAACTCGCGGATGGAAAAAACACTAGTTGAATGAAACGTTACAAAATCGCGTTATTGTTTATATAATCAGCTGGTCGCTGGTATCTCGCGAGTCCCTACTACGAGCTTTTTTTCGCGTCTTACGCGCAATAACGTGCGGGCCGCGCATGCGTTCGCCGCGATCACCGCGCGTACACAGTCAATGTTACGGAATAGATCGAGGTCATGGGGAAACGTTCTTTTTTTGTTCCTTCTTTCTTTTTCATCATTATACAAAGAGAAGAAAATTTACACCCAAAAAAAAAAAACTTTGAAAGTCGCCCAACGACGGTTGAGCTGACCACGAATTCAGATGCCGTGAAAACGTTCATCCATCTGTTTTTTCTTTCTTTTTTTTGTTCTTTTCGCTTCGGATATTTTCTCTCTCGATGAAAATGTGTAACGACGCAGTTCGCGGCTAGCCAACTGCGATGCTCGATTTCGCAAATTGCGACGTTTCCGATCCGAATGCGAAAAGACAAGTGGAATTCGTCGATTCGGGGGTACGCTCGAGTTGTGCTCTGATTTGGGAGCCGAGCGAGTGAATTATGTAGATACGAGGGGGTCGAGATAGGACAGACTTTCTGAATTGTTATTTACGACGTACAAGCCCTTCCTCGCGAAACGGAAGAAACTACCTTAATCTAAGAAACACCTAGTGTAGCACAGTGGAACCTCACTAATTGCAATCTCAGGGGAATATAATTGAAGGGATACCAGAGGAACTCCCTCTGCGTGTGCCACTTTGGCGTGGTGAGGGGGCTTAAAGAAAAACTAAAGGCATACAGGAGAAGGAAAGTTTCGACAGGGAAACCCTGATGAAAGCAAGGAGAAACGACATCCGTATTCTTCCCTAGAGATGCGTCTCCACTAACACAATTCTGATGGCAACCCACAAAGTAAATAATAATTCCGGACGCAAAAGTATCCTATTCGGATGACTATAGGTACCTAGTGAGAAACTATAAGAATTGAGAATAGGAACATCGAATGTAAGGACACGGAATGAGATAGGCAAATTAGAAAACCCAAAGAAAGAGATTAAAAGATTAAAATTAGATATAATAGGAACTAGCAGCGCACCACATATCTCTATTCTATATCGCACCGTTCCGGCCAGGAGAAATGGGGGCTCGGGCCCGGCTCCAAAACGTTCCCCTCGGTACTGATGCGATGCCCGAAAGGGTAGTTTCCGGTGCCGGAGGTGCGGTGTCTCAGGGACCACTTTGGCATGCATGCATCGCCATGCGTCTCACCACACCATCTCTATTCTATATATTACAAAAAAAAAAAAAAAAAAAAAAAAAAATGAAAATTACAAGAATTTATGAAGTTATCATATTACAGGACCTCCTTCCACATCACATTTGCAGTTTTATAGCTTCCAGGTTGTACTTGGATTTTTAAATTATTAAACGAAGTTGTCCGCGACAGAGCTACGCATAATTGTCCATGACTGAAGACATACTCGGGTAGATATATCCCAACCTTTTCCAGCGTCTGCCCCTGGGCCTTGCTGATCGTCATACTAAAGGCTAACTTTATTGGAAATTGTCTCCTTTTGAATGAAAAAGGCAAGGTGGAATCCGCTGGCGACAGGTCCACTCTTGGGAGTAATAGAGGAAGTGTGCAATTTATGGGGTATGTTCTTAACATGGGGTACCTCTCGTTCTTGGCCGGTAAGTGGCGCAGCCATGTGGAAAAAATTACATTGTTTCTCTGTGACGCGTGTAATCATCCAGTAAGTCGTTATCAGTATATCAGTAATCTGCTTCTTTCCGGAGTGTGATAAATCGAAGTAGATTTTACATGCCGGTGAACTTTCATTACAGTGTGTTAAAACTGGTATTTTGTTAGCAAAAAAAAAAAAAAAAAAAAAAAAGCCCTTGTTACCCGGAAATGAACAAACCGAAGTAAGTGCACAATATTCTTTCAGTTTCGAAGCAATATTAAATATGTGAAGGGTTTTTTGAATACAATTTTGAAAAACTATTTCATCAGTTGTGCCTAATATGGGGTCTCCTTCCAGAAGTAAACAGAAAGGAAAAACGAAGAAGAGAACAATACTATACGTCAGCTGTGGGATCCAATTGATATGGAAACTGCGGTTAAAGCTGTGATGAGCAAATCCTGTGGATATTACAAGGCTGCCCAATTATATCATGTACCACAAACTACTTTGGAAAGGTGAGTTTGATACTGATTGGATGTGCATGTAGAAAGTAGGTCCAATTTTCATTCAGTATGATGTTTCTACCAGATATGTCGCAAAAGGGAGACAGAAGAAAGACTTCGTTGTAGTACCTGCTGGAAGACCCCCAATACTTGGACTTAAGCTTGAGAACGAGTTAAAAGAGTACTGCTTAGAAATATGGAACGGAAATTCTTTGGATTGAGACGGAATGATGTCAGGAGAATGGCTTTCCGAATAGCCGAGGTTCATAAACTTTCTCATAAGTTCAATACTGAGAGCGAAAAGGCTGGCTGGAAATGGATGAGGTCTTTTCTGGCTTGTCATCCTGAATTGCCTGTGAGAACACCACAATGCTTATCATTAGCTCGTATCCAAGGTTTCACCAGTGAAAATGTAAACCGTTTCTTTCACATCTATGAAGAAGAAATGAAGAAGATCAACTACAATCCAACCAGACTCTACAATATTGATGAAACAGGTATCACAATGGTACAACACAAAACGTCAAAAGTTATTGGAAAGAAAGGAAAACATTCAATATGTTCCTTGTTAGCAGCAGAACGGGGCCGTTTAATAACAGTTGTCACTTGTATGGGTGCCAGTGGTGTACACATGCCTCCACAAATTGTTTGGCCGAGGCAACATATATGAAATTGGTGCTTATGAACGGAATACCTCCTGGTTGTACATACGCATGCTGTCCCAGTGGCTGGATTCAGACAGATATATTCACTGCTTGGTTTCAAAACTTTCTGAAATTTGCTCATCCTACAAAAGACGACCCTGTCCTCTTAGTTTTAGATGATCATTTCTCTCATACTAGGAATTTACAGGTTATAACTTTAGCTCGGGAGAATTTGTATATCAGTTGTCTGCCTTCCTCCTCATTCTACGCATCTCATGCAACCTCTAGATAAGGCCTTCATGTCGCCATTTAAAACATATTATGCGCAAGCCATTGAAAATTGGCTGAAACACAACCCAGGTCGGAGAGTTTCAATTTATCAAATAGGCGAACTGTTTGGGACAGCTTTCTTGAAGGCAGCAAACTGTTCCATCGCTGTTAATGGTTTCAGAGCGACGTGATTGTTCCCAGTGAATCGGAACCATTTCCAAGAAGCAGATTTTCTGTATATTTCTCAGAACCGAGACTCAATCTTTCCACAAGCTTTGGTACCCGTTGAAATAAATACGCTGGGGGGAGAGTCCGCAGTTGATGCGGACATGCTAAGAAGCTCCGAACCAGTATCATCTTCCTCCATTTCCAGCTCTACCGGCTGCTGCTGTATCGACCCAAAGCCAGTCTGTTGTTCAAATAGGCATAGTACCTTAATTGGTCCTCTACCAACTGCTGCTGCACTCACTACACCAACTGAACCAAAGCAGCCTTCATCGATCCTCATAACTGGTTCACCACATATGAAGACCTTGGAAGACCATGAAGCTAAACAGAAATTGAAACTTTCTAAAGCCAAAAGTAGGTAAAATTCTGAACCCCTCTTCCTCTTCAATTTCTGGACATTAACTAAACTTTTATTTTTAGATTGTAAATTGGATGTGAAAAAATGGAGCCGATCGAGGAAGATAATTTTCACTGATAATGATACTAACAATTCCGAACCAAAACGTTGTGCTAAACGGAATAAGACAACTGTTGATGACAAGGACGCTGATTTTATAGTAGAAGGACTTTCCACGAGCAAATGTAAGTTCATCTCAGCCCCTAGCCCTAATCTCTTTCTCTCATTGACTTGAGATTTATTTATGTTTTTCAGGTTGTCCACAGAGTAAAAAGGATACAAAAAGTGGTCAGAAAAAAAAAAAAAGTCAGTGAAGGATAGGAATCAGACAGAGGTGAATGCAGAAGCAACGTGCATGTTTTGCTGCACCCTGTTTTCTAAAGATCGGCCGGGAAGAAAAGTGGATACAGTGCACAGAATGTAAGGAGTGGATGCACACTGACTGTTGTAATCCAGATTTATTGTGTGATATTTTCATGTGTGAATTGTGCTTAGAAGATTAATCCACAATAAATGTATTTTTGACAATTTTTACTGATTTTTTCGGTACCCCATATTCGGAACATTGGGTACCCCATGTTAGGAACACACTTTCTTGACTTCCAAAATCATAGACCTTCGGGAAAAAATTCATATTTCCTCAAATTTATGCTGAATTTTCGGGGGGACATGCAAGAATGATGGATAAAGCTTTCTTTTATTTTCTTGATTACTTATTTTTATTCTTAAATCAGTTTCCTTGATTTTTCGAGCAATTTTCAAAAAGTACCCCATATATGGTACACTTACCCTATCCTTCGACCGCACTCCACCCCAGTTATTATTTCCAGATCCAGTGCATTCGTGTACATGTTTCTCACAATTAGTCGTGTCCCGTTCAGCAGTCCAAGTGCCACATTCATACTACATAGCAACATAGCAATCACACTAACTTTTAAGTGTAATTTATTTAGTGGTAAACTTGTCAAATCCAGACTATCCAGAAATTCAATGGGGAATTGCAGGATTTCACCAGGAATCAAGTCCAAAATCTTGTCGTTGATCTTCTGACAATGATCATTCTTTGGTGCCAGAATTGCAACATTAGAAAATTTCAGGACATCCTCTGGAGTGTCAAAACTTTTCACCATAGACATCTCTTATAATGTCCTGAGAAATTATGCTTGCAGGTAATTCTATAATGCCCCCATTTTCAGAGCCAGAATGAGGGAAAATACACCATTACCAATCTGCAGCAAGAATTCTGAGAACTCTTTTTCTCCTGCTTCCGCTCGCATGTTCTGGGTCAGTCTCAGCGCCTTGAATATAGGCCATAAAGGTGAAAACTTGATGGACTGAGCAATTGTAGCAGCTCTCGAACCATGTGGAACTACTGGCAGAACCTGCCTAATATCTCCACCCAACACTACAATCTTGCCGCCAAACGGCACGTCATTTCCCATAATGTCCTTCAATAGTCTGTTTACACACATCAGAGCGTACATGTTTGCCATTGGAGCTTCATCCCAAATGATGATTCTTGCATTCTTGATACTGTTGGCTACTTTGCTGTTGACTTTGAAACCAGATATTGAATGTTCGTGCTGATTCAGAGGTAATTAAAAACGACTATGAACATAGTACCTACGTCCTTTTGGTAGTAACATTGCTGCTATACCTGCCCATGCCACAGAAATAACTTCAAAATCATGCAACATACATAAAGAAATGAGGCAACGATAAACAAAAGTTTTCCCAGTTCCTCCAGGACCATTAATGAAGTATGCATTGGCGTTGGATGTGTCATTTCTTAGCATCAATTCCAAAATTTGATCAATGATCATTCGCTGGTCTTCATTTGCTCGCGCTACCATTTTTAGAACCTGGGCTTCATCAATAGAATCATTTCCAGAAGTTTCCACTCTGGTTGAGGTAGAGAATGTAAGTCAATCACAGGTAAGCCAAAGGAAGATAAGTTATGTCTATGTAACCTCACTGTTGCTAAGATATCTTGAAGAGCTACCTGATGAGCGGTATAGGTTGGCTAACTTCGCCGGTAACCCTCAGACATTTTGCATCACTAAAAGTATTCCATAGATTTAAAGCATTCACAGGTGATTGAAAGATACATATGTAAGAAAATAGTTGTCGCAGTTGAGCGGGCATTTGGAATGAAGCAGCTTCCTCCAAACATGATTGCCATTCTGATAGTTATTCAGTAGTAGGCCGAGCTGCATGGCTGCTTCTTTAAATGTTGAACAGGTGATCACGTTATGTGTTCTCAAGTCATGTGGTTTTATATGATTGGATAATGCTGAAAGCCAATCAAAATGCAGTAGGTATTTTATTTGTGAATGGAACGGATTTGAGTGATCAAAAAAGCATATGAAAGAGGTTGCTTCACTGAGTGTTCTTAGACTAAGATGAACTTTGTAGGTCAGGTAGGTAGTTCGTGAGCAATGGACAAATTAGTGGAAGAAATGCGTGTGAGTAGTTAGGTTGAGTAGTTGGTTGTTACCTCATAACTCTCCTCAGACTGAACGGATTTGAGTGACCGAAAAAAATTCATTGATTCACCGAGTGTTTTAAGACCTTAACCAGCATTGTGCGATAATTAGGGCCTGAGATATAGGTGTTGAACTTCATAGAACCCAGTTTTTCAAACATATTTTAATTATATAGATTAGTGAAGTGAGATGGCCAGAAGAAAATGATTCTTGGACGAGGGGTACAGAATAATTAATACAACAGCGAAAATAGGGCAAGCAAGCGCAGGTGATAATGATGAGCTTTTCCTTTGTTTTGTTTTTTCTTTTTTTTTTGTCCATAATTAGGGGTATTTGTGATTCATGTAATTAAATCGTTCAATAATACGTTTATTAATATTCGTCAACATATAGGGACTCCGCAATGATTGTTTTTTCAGTTATCGGCCAGTGACTCATGCCCATGTAACTATTCACAATTCTCAATTCAAATACAAAAATCAGGGTTAAATTATGGTCGTCAGAATTACTCTTGCTACCACATCAAAAAATTCTGCAGGCGGCCATGAACGGATTCAAATTCGTCTCGAAAAATTGAGTAATTAGCACCAGCGGCGACGCCGAAGCTCTCCGAAAATTTTTTCGCCCCAAAAAAGACATAATGTGTGTGGAGAAGTTTGAAAAATTAAAAATTTTGAACTAAAGACTGTTTTTAATTCAATTTTTCACGCTGAGTTTGAATTAGGTATTCAAATTTGGCGGCGGCGCTCCGTTTCCGAGATACACTCGAAAATGTGGTCAATGTAGGTCAAAAAATGACTATAGCTCAGTTTAGACGACAGATTTGAATTCGTCTCGAAAAATTGAGTGATTAGCACCAGCGCCAACGCCAACGCCGAAGCTCTTCGAAAATTTTTTAACCCCCAAAAAAACATGGTGTGTAGTATGAAGAAATTTTCAAAATTTGAAAAATCAAAAATGTTCAAATAAATACTGTTTTCTACTCAATTTTTTACGTTGAGTTCCAATTCAGTGTTTAAATTTGGCGGTGACGCTCCGTTCCCAAAATAAAGTGGATAATGTGGTCGAAATGGGTCAAGAAATAAGTTTAGCTCAAATTTGACAACGGATTTGAATTCGTCTTGAAAAATTGAGTAATTAGCCCCAACGCCGACGCCGAAGTTCTCCGAAAATTTTTTCACCCCAAACAAGCCATTATAATGTATACCTATATAGTATGGAGACATTTTTTAAATTTTCAAAAACGAAAAATTTTGAATTAAAGACTAAAAATCATTCTCCTCTTTCCACCTTACTTCACTTAGGTAACTATTCCTAGGTTAAGCCTCTTCATTTCTCTCTTAAGATTCTCTAATCTTTCAACTCCATTCAAGCTTCTAACATTCCAAGTTCCTATTTTAATTGCCCCTTTCTTTTTGAAACTTTCCGATGATGATGCTCCCTAAGTACCTCCCTCCCGGACATCCGAATGGGGAGCTTTTTACGTTCGGAAAAATTATTTACCTGTTGGAACGCCATCATCAGTAATTAATATTTGGAAGAGCTACATTTCCTGGAAAGAGATACTGTTGTAGTTTTTCATTGTTTTCAGTATAGGGTTTATCTGTCAAAGTTTGCCTTCTCCTAGGTGCTTTTGGTTGTGATTTTAACGATATAGAATCTCATAGAGAGTCTTTTCATTTTTTTAAAATTTTTTTGTCAAGTTTCCTCACTACGGTAATGTACTATCCAAGAGGAGTTAAAATAGGGCAAGCAAATGCAGGAATTATTATGGATAAAACTGTAGGGAATAAAGTGTAAAATTACACCCAACATAGTAAGAAAATATCAATAGTGAGAATTTCAGCAAAACCAGTATCTTTAGCGATAGTCCAGGTTTACATGCCAACAGGAAGTTACAGTGATTTAGAAAAAATTCATGAAGAAACTGATGAAGTATTGAGCAAGGTAAAAGGAAAAGAATTTAATTATAATATGAGAGATTGGAACGCCAGAGTAGGAAGAAGAAACAAAGAAGAGGTATGCGGGGAGTATTGTTTAGGCGAGCGAAATGAAAGAGGGTCAAGGCTCGTAAAATTTTGTGAAGAATTCAATTCAACTCAAACATTTTCCAATTTACTGGGAGAAAGAAAATGAGTTTTCTCCCAATGATAACAACCCTGACTGCTACTAAATAACGAAAACGCACATCAACACCTGTTAGTTGTGCAGAATGCATTTCCAATCGAAGAGTAATTTTCCCGGAACGGTTATGTTGCAAAATTTTAGTTTTCCAGAAAACCACAAAAAATTGTTTAGAAAACAGATAAATTATCCTTGTCGACGATAGGAATCTTTGAACTGAATATCTCGATTGCTGTGTGTGATAGTTATACGGCCGTTGGATATCGGGACCTGTTAGCAGTACCCAGCTATCCACCTGATGACTCGAAATTTCAAATTTCAGACAAAACGGGGAAATCTCTCAATTACTTCCAGTTCGTTGCTCTTGATTTCTAAAACTTGTACATACATTATCTCGCTGACAAAATACCATCTCCCTAACAAAATATCTCTCGAAAAGCCAATTTGCGCACAAAGAGAACGAAAACAGCGAACTACGACATAGTGGATGAATAATAAGGTCCACGTGATTTCTCGCAATGAAACTGTTCAGTTCGGCGCGCATTTACAAACAACTACGGCAGCAATTAATATTAATATTCGTGGGATTTACGCATTTCTCGAGAAAAATAGCATCGCGACGACGAGAAGCAGTAATATCATTTCAAAAGTACGCAAAACCATCATCAAAAATAGCCGTTAATCGAGGGTCCCATTCCTTTGTCGCTGTTCCGAGTTCGCAACTTCGCTCCGGCAGCGCTGATTCGCGCACTATTTTCCCGGAGTCGGAAAATTTATTCCCAAAAAATAGTACGAGAGTGTAATAACGACGGGATGTCGGGATCGTTTACTCGTCGGACCTTGAGACAGGTCCAAAGAGAGAAAAATCGATTAACTCAATAAAACACGCGCAGAATTCGTGAAATTTTCCTTTTCTTAATCTCAGAGATGTGAAGTTGTATAGTTCAACAATCAGCACAACTGGCGGTTCCAGCCACGTGAACAGGTGGACAGATTCAAAATTTGAAAATCCGCAGTACACTTTCCACCTCCCCCTCGCAATTTTGTTTTTCAATTACTGATATCGAGGATTGTTAATCAGTGAGTCACATTCAAACGCGGATATTACAAAATCAGAATTACGATAAAATGTACGAGAATGTTTACTGTTTCAACATTTCAAATCTTTTCGGAACCGGCCTTGTCTCCATACGTGAGGCGGAAAGGGTGGAAATGGAATTTCGAATAAACAATGCGAAACAAAAGCGAACAAATTAACGAATGAACAGAAGAAAAAATGACCAAAAGAGCAACGACATATTGATTGTGAAGGATTTCAAACAAGTCTAGAAAAGCCTGTGAAGAAATCTTTAAACATCTTGGCGACTTGTCAATAAGTTTTGAGGAATTTTCAAAACATATTTTGAAGAGTCATACACCAGTCTCGGATAGTTGCGAAGAGACTTATAGTAAGTTAGTCTGGAGTTTTGAACGAGCCCAGAGGAGTTTGAAAAAATCTCAAATCAATTTTGATGAGCCTTGAAAACCGTGAACAAGTCCAATATCATGAAAAAGTTTAAAGATGTCTAAAGGAGATTTAAAAAATCTCGAAGAATTTTGTACAAGTCTGGACAAGTTTTAAAGTCTCAAACAGGTTTAAAAAATTGTGTTACACTAATCATAGAGAGTCTTATCCACATCGAGAAGACTCTCAAAGAACCCTAAATAAGTCCTAAGAAGTTTCAAACAAGTCTGGAAGAATATGTACCTACAGAAGATTTTCAACGATTTTCAAAGTTTTAAAGCAATCCTAAAAAAGTTTCAAAGAGGCTTCATGATATATACACTTGGAAAAGTCTTAGAAGAGTCTGAAGAGATTTTGAAGAGCCTTGAACACTGCCGGCGCGTGTTCTTGGTGAGAAAAGAGGAATGGGCACACTAGAAAAACATTAAAAAAATGTATCTCAATTTTTTTCGACGGGATCCTCGAATCTCTCGACCTGTTAGTAAATGTACAAAATTTCCTACGCCAGGCAGTAAAAAAATCGCTGTTTGCCTAATTTTTAAACTAAATGCCTAGATTTTCCAACTTTTGGATATAATCTTACGAATGGGGTCACCCCACCTCCTTGCACAGACCTAGACTGAAAGAATCATAAATAAATGTGGAATATAGTCTTTAATGAGTCTAGCCAAGTCTTGAGCAAGCCTAGAGGTGCTTAAAGAGGGATATACTGAAGTGATTACCACGGGGGGGGGGGTTGAGTTTGTTGTCAGAAAAAAAGTGAACATTTTCCCAATTTATGGCATTTTTGAATTTAACCCTTTCGCATGGGCTAGTTTCATTCGCCTAAAAAGTTAAACACGATACTGGAGTAGAGAGTTTCTGGGTCGCAAGTCTCAAAAATGCAAATCAGATTTTTTTTCTCCGTTCTCAATTTGGGCCCAAAATCCAGAATTTACTCGTACTTCTGAAAACAGGCAAAATTAGCTTGATTCTGGAAAATTGAAACAGTTGAAACAAGGATTTTTTGGGTCACTGATTTTGAATTATACCTACCAGCATGAGATTTTTGATCCGACCCTGATTTGGGTCCCACAATGCAAATTTATTAAACAATGTAACATGAGTGGATTTTTTCAGTCACCGGTTTCAAAAATATGAAATTGTAAAGCATAAAAATAAATCTCTAATTTTGCACTTTTGAAATGTTGCCAATCGCTGATTCACTTTTGCCAATGACAGTCGATTTTACTAAATTTGCTAACTCTGGAAAATTTCAGAGGAAAAGGCTCCCGTCATTTTCCCATATATCGCAGAACACATGTAGAAAGATCGAGAAAAGTTTTAAGGCGTCTTCAACAGGCGTTAGACTACCCTTCTAACTTGCTAAAGACTCTATAGATGTCGATAAGGGTCACTCCGACATCTATAGAGTCTTTAGCAAGTTAGAAAGATTTCAAGAGTCTTAATGAAGTCTGGAAGTCTAGGCGACGCTTGAGAAAAAGTTTGCAGAAATGTGAGCCCACATGTGTCTCGAACAAATTCGGAAAATTCTTATACAAATTCGTCAAAAAATTATGATAATTTCAAACCGTATCGGAGGCGTCTTCAACGGGTCTTGTAAAGCCATATTGAGTCTTGCGGAGTCCGAACAAGTCTGTATCAAAGAGTCTTGAACGGCGCTTTACATAGATGAGGAACAATGTGGGGCAATACATCCTGAGAAGCTGGAACCGCGCATCTGAAAGGGGTAGAAAAAATAAAAATAAAAGGAAATTGGACAGAAGAATAGAAATAAAACAAAGATTGAAGAAAATATCACCTTGATGGGGGGGGGGGTCGCTGTGTGGTCGAGTGGTAACGTGCCCGCTTTGCAATCCTTGCGTCCCGGGTTCGAGTTCAACCAACGCCAGAAAGCTAGTGATTCATTCATTTGTGTGTGAGGTGGCGCTGTATGCGGCGAGTGCTCAGACTTTGTAGTCCATTGAACTATTCCTCAAGTTGCTGTTAAGGATCAGCTCAGTAGCCTCACTTTTGTAGCCAAATTGAAAATTTTACTGAGCTCTATCCCTTTGATTTCACTGGGTGCTGAATACTCTAGTCCCAGTGCTTCGCGGCTTGTCCCGGCTATTGTTGGGCATCGATATATGATATGGATCGAGGTTTCTTCCTCTTCTCCACAGTACCTACAGGAGCCACTTTTCACCACTCCTATTTTATACTACATGTGTTTTGTGGCCCCATGGCCAGTTACTAGTCCGACCATGAGCCTTGCACGTTTCCTGTCAAGCCCTAATAGGAACTTGGCATACTTACTGGGAGCGTTCCGTATCAGTGTTTTGCTGACTTTCATGCCACTGGCCATCCGCTAATGCATTTCCACTTGCTTCCTTATACAAGCCTTCATCTTGGATTTTATGACGCTGTATATGCTACAGGAAGACGGCCCGGGCATTACCAGTTCCTTTTTCATGTCCTCCTTCGCTAGCCTATGCGCGATCATGTTCCCCTGTATGCCGCAGTGTCCCGGTGTCCATAGTATGGTGACACGGTTCTCCTGAGCAATGGTGTATAATTTGTTAACACACTACGTCACCACCAGGGATGTAGTCTGGTGTGATGATAGTGCCTTAATAGCCGATTGACTGTCTGTACAGATATAGATCTGCTTATTAACAAGGCCCTTCGGCTGGCTTTTATCAATGGCCACCGTGATCGCCATTACCTCTGTTTGGAGGATAAGTGACGCCCTCGCCTAGAGCCATTGAATAGTTGTCAGCGTCTTTTGCATTCGTGATTCCGATTCCTATACCTTGGTCATTGTTAGAGGAATCTGCAAACCACACTTTCTCTTCTTTTCCTAGAATGCTTGGCCACCTCTTTTCCCAAGCCTCCCGTGTGGGTACTGGCGCACGGTACGGCTTGTTAAAGAAGTATTCCATCGCGTTTCTATCCTTCGGCATCCCAAAAAGCATTTGTCCATCATCCCCGCCATCTCCCATATCCTTCTGTAGTCTGTTTTTTGGGCCTGAAGGTTTGGTTGGCCCAGACGATAACCCCCTATTATCACGGCTGCTTCTATAGCAGTGTAAAGGGGTGGCAAGTTTCGGAGCCTTTCCAGTGCCTTTGCTCCCATTGTCATCACGCACGCGAGCCTTTGCAAGTGGTCTAGTTCCTCTCGGACTGCGGCCAGGTGGACTCGGCCCCACCACACCATGGCCGCATATGTGATTCGAAAGTTATACCCTCACTAACATCCTAGCGAACACAGCGAGTACAGGACCTATCGAGGTGGAAATATAGCACGTTCTGTAATCTCGTCAGTTCAAACGAACAAGGCATTATAATTGCAGGGTGTGTTACCACAAGATTAGAAAGATTGATACTGAGCGTGTACACATCATGAACAGCTTACTCAACGTCGTGAAACACGTGGCCAGTAAGCGAACTGCGGCTGCATACTTTTCGGCATAGAAAAGGAAAATTCTAAGGTAACAAACCGTGGGGAAAGCAACAGAAAACTACCCCGAATAACCCTGCCCAGGAAAGTCGCGGGTCAGAAACCGCGATCGCCAATGTTCGACATCAGATACGACACCTGAAGAAGAAGGGGAGAAGGTCAATGACTTGTCCCATGGTATATTCTCCTTCTACCGTCTTCCTATGCGGCACTGTCAAAATTACATTTCTGATGATCCAGGAAGGATATGTTTAATCCGAAAATGAACGACTGGGTTGCACAAGTTAACAGTACTGAGTTTAAATCACTATAGTCATCTCGTACAAGTATAGACACATCACTCGGATATTGGTACCCATATCACATATAGGAACCTCTTAGTACATAAGTAAACTGCGGTGCAATCTAGAGACACCCTACAATTCCCATATCTTCGGTAATTTGATGAGAATACGCCGCTGAAGCCGCTATACTCTACGGCAACGTGACTACATGAGCACATTCGAAAGTATACTCGTATGTATAACAACGGGTGTCAATAGAATTCCCCAAAAGCAGATATTGGCATTTGGATTAAACTCTGTGTGTAATACAAAAACGATGATTCTACAAAACAAATCAACAATGACAAGCAGTTTCCGTTCCAAAATACCATCACGGAGACGGATGCCAACTCAATCGAAGTAACCGTTGATGAAAAAGTCACACCTTTCGAGTTTCACCAGTTCTTCAAACTACCTCAGCAGAGGTTTCTTGTTGCGGGAAAAATACAACAGAACACGAGGGCATCTTCACAGTAAATCGTGACCTCAGAACTGGTAACATTCATACGCACTTTCAGGCTGTTCTCCAGTAGGATTAACGATCCTTTTTCAGCAGAAAAAACATAGCAACACACATGGTGACATCTGGCTAAGAGCGATCCCAATCATTGCGCGACCTTTGCGACAATCGGAGCAGCGTGGAATCACTTCAGTCACCATCTTTCCCCGTATGACCAAAGATGACACAATTCTTCCGAATCCTTAGATCATTCTTCCGCTTCTGGCGTGACAAAGACTTTCTCTTCGAACTGACTCGGCCAGTCTCCATCTCGGCGCAGATTGTACGCGTGGAAAACTCACTCGTGTCTAAATATAAGTTTAATGCGTTTCATCGCCACGCTCCCTGTACGTAATAACTTCGACCGGCTGGTGCCAAAATTCTGACAACCTCTTTCTTCCTGGTCTCGCACACACGTTTCCCGAACAAAAACATGGCCACTGTCCAACAAACATTAACCTCAACGAAACATTTCTTTCTTCGCGGAAAAAACCGCCACCAAATACGCTGTTTTATCATCTGCTTCCTTCTTCTTACATGTTGGACACATCGGGCACAAAAATGGTCGTTCACCCCGACCTCCTAATCTTCAGCTACATTAAAATAAAGCGGCAAGAAAAGGAGAGACAAAACGTTCAACAGAAACCATAAATATATTTTCTTTAAAATGCGTATATCGTCGCAAACGATGATGTAAAACTTTTCACTTTACTACGTATGTGTATAATAAATCCGTAAAATAATAAAATAAAATAAAAACAATAACTAGGGACAAATATCACTACCTACATACAAATGAAAATAAAATCACAGTAAGCTACATTAATAGTACGTGTGTATCACATAAAAATTTAAAATAACAAAAAAGGAAAGGAAAACAAAAAACTGAAACAAAAACGTAAAATAGTAAAAGATCGCTGAGTATTCGAGTGTGGTGACTTAATTTCCGTATCTTAAAGGAAACTTGAATGCATGGCAATATTTCTCAGTGATACGAAAGGATATATAGGTAGTTGTGGTTCCACAGCCCAACAACACTTACATGGGTCAAAAACTTGCCATTATGGTTCCACAGTCTAACATTACCTAATTATGTCAGAAACTGGTAATCATTTTCGATTACATTTGAAAACACAGTCCAGATTACAATCATACAAATCCGGAACGATGATATACAGTCAATATAGGTAACTCAAGCCCGGGGCTGGCCACAAAGATCACAGCTAATACATGGTTTCTTTTAAGAAACTAAAAAGCTGCGAAGGAAGAAAACCTAGATGCACAGATTCATGTTTCTGTAGGCCTTGGGCTCTTCATATGCTGTTATGCCTGAGTAAAACTCATCAGTTTGATATCAAAACTGCATTTTAAAACGGTAAAACAGGTACAAAAAAGTTCAAGAACATATTGTTAGTCCAGCAGAGAACAAAGAACCTTTACAATAGGCAATTTACGCCCAAGAGAGAGACTCTTTCGTATGGTATAGACTTCCACATTCACAAATCTTAGTCAGCCATGCTTCCATTATTGTTTGTGCACTTATTGAAATAATGACGCACAATGTAACATTCGAATCCATGTTCATGGCATTATAATGGCGGCCAACTACCATTCAGAAACGATGAAATTACAAGGCATTGTGAACAAGTACTGTTATTTTCCCATTTTGGTAATTATGAACCAATCAGTGTAATGGAGGCTCATGGTCTTTGATCAATCACCCACGAACCGAAAACAAATAACTGGGATAATGACTCGGAAAAACGCCCAAGAATTGTACTGATTGTGCCAAAATACAAAAAGAGCCAACCAAAGTTGTACCTCATCACTGGGAACAACCATCTGAAGCATGGCACCGAATTCACCTAGATTTTGCAGGCCCCGATTATAGGCACGCAGCTATCAATTGTTCCGTGTGTAGGGTGTGCCAATTCACTTTTTCTTCTTCTGTACTCCAGAGCGCTTTCGGCTGTTATGTCATCATCAGTGGAGTACCCTCCACTAATGATGGCATAACACACCAATTAATGTTGTTGCTAATGATTCGTCCGACTCAGATGTTGAAATAGCGGAGACATCGAGTTTCTACAAAAAATCCAACTTCAGATTGAATTATTATGAAGGTACAAGTCGACGACGTTATCTTACTCCTCGAATTTGATCTAGGGGTAGCTCAAACAGTCATTTCCTTGCGGACATTCAACCAGTATTTTGGAAATTCGCCACTGAACCCGCCGACGTGTTCCCTACAATCATTTTTCCCGAATCTTTGAAACCAACTGGAACGTTTCATTGCAACAGAATTGCCTTCAAAAATTCTACAGCTACCTCTGACTATACACTATATGGACTGGTAATACTCCATTTAAAGTAATGTAAACGTGTTGTCTCAGAATGAAGGTGCTACGTATAGGCAACTTGAGGTACAACATTTCAGCAACACATGCAAGACGCATGCGCAGATACCTGTTATCATTGTTTCTTAGTTTCTTACCTTCAACATTATTATGATTCTAAATTCTAAATACGTATGTTTTCATAAAGGTTTTCATATTGCTTAAGACCGGATTTAGGGTGGGGCCCAGGGCCCCGGGCCTCCACAAATTAGGGGCCTCCACAAAAGTCATGAAAGTGTCGTTATTGCAAATGTATGTTGTTCATACTTTATGTGTAGGTACTTCGAATTACTTTTACTTGGAATTTTGAACTTTTTTCTTGGGGAGAGGGGGGGGGTAATCTAGACACTTTGGGGCCTCCACATCTTCCTGGGCATCAGAACCCGAAATTTTAAATTCGGCCTTGATATTGCTAATGCATTAAGAATCTCGATATTTGCCAATATGACTGAACCCGATATTCCGAAGAAAAGAAGGGGACAGACTTGTAGTCTCTGTGGTCATACCGACAAAATGGTTTTCCAGTAAGAATTTTATGCGTTGAACTTTCGTCCATAATTTATGAATGGTTACATATTGAAGTACTCGGCATTTTGTTGTTTATATCTATTCATGTAGAGTTCCAAGAGTCGAGCCTAGAAGAACAAAGTGGATTGAATTCTACAACGCTGCTTGTGATTTGACAAATTCGATTCCCTGCCGTCCCGAATCTTGTTTCTCATGTATTGAACATTTTGAAGATAGTAGTATTTGTCGCAATAAAGCTGGAACTGTAAATGGTCTCAAACATACAGCCACTCCTAACATCTGCAGTACAATTCAGGAAACGAGGTAAATTTATGCAATGATCAGTATGCAATATGTTCCTAGTCCCGTAGCATATTTTAATAGGATTCACTCTACGCATTACTACTGTGTTTACAAATATATTATTAGCATGACGAGTATATTGTAACTGTTTACTTTGATGGGTTGAACAAATTTTCTAGAGGATTTCCAGGCAAGTCCGCTCATGAATGTACAGAATTGGAATCTCGCACCGTGATGTCGATACGAAATTCTTTTCTACAGTGCGTACGTAATGTACTTACTGACAAAGTGGCTCGTTGGAATCACATTAGTTGAAATTTAATTGCATTCGCTTTTCCTTCATGGAATTATGGCGACGATTCTAACGCCAGCCATGCAGAAAGCAGAGAGCAAGGTTACTATTGAAAATATGTCAAGTGACAATATTCAGATCTGTCAGAAACATTACCAACATACATCTGAAGTTCCAGTGATCAACTCAAGGTGAGAACTGAATTTAGTCTCTATTCAAGTAATGAGTTAATACAGGAACTTGATCAGGGCTCCACATACAGAAAGTGAGGAATAAATCAATCTTTATTGGGAAATGTTTTATTATGTACCGCAAGAGACATCTCCGCAGCTCTTTATCTCTCCATGCCTATGAGTACTCGTTTTTTGAGAGCATTTGCAATCTCAGAAGCTGCCACAGCCGCCATCGACGCACACCCGTTCGTTATGGTTTCGATTAATTTTAATTCCTTCGAAATTTAAATTTTATTTTTTCCCGGGCAAGAGTATAGTATAGTACGTGTTATCGCCACGAGAGCGGTAACTAATTGATTGTATATTATCGTAGTTAAGTTTAGCTGATAAGAATTCATTCGATTCGTTTTCCCATTATTCAATTATTCGGTGTTGTGAATAAACATTTTTTAGAGCACGTTTTCGCTCGATTTCATTTTTATGCTAGTAGAGTCACTACAAAAACAATACTAGCTACGGCTAAGCAAGTGAGAAAAGGTCTCCTGAAACATGTATGGGTCAGAGACTGTAAAATTCGTGGTCGAGCGGATGACAGTAGTAAAGCCATAGTGGTGAAAAACAGCGACCAATTGCACACCATCCAAGCCACTATACTGGATGAATCTCTAATGCACGATGCAATGAGAAATAAGACGTCAAACCACATAGGCAACAGCAAGAAACGCTCAGCTGACGAAAGAAGCCCCGGAGGTATCCGCAACCAACCCATTATGAAGAAGATGACGGACGAAGTAAGCTCGAAGGGATGGAGTAAGAATCAGGGGATATGCGAATATATGATCCCAAAAAATTCGGATTGACCGACTATCGGCCAACGTCGCAACTCCAACCAATTGCTACCGCTCGAGCGTTCGAAAACCAAATAGGATGTAAAAGTATGTGAGTACGCTCTCTCCACATACTCAAGCTCAGTAACCACCAAACTGTGGAAACAAAACTATGCTTCATTTTTATTCTATTCAAGACTACCGATGTCCAGTATCCACCCAACCAGCTGAATTTTACAGTCCACTACCCTGCCTATGATGCGAATATATGTACTTGGATACTATCTTGACTTGATGCGACATATTTGTCAGACCCCATCATTGATTACACCAGTGGACTCTTGGAGTCCGGTTGTCTGGAAATTAAGGAATATGACTTCATGAACAAGAAATCGAGTCTTGTCTCAGCAACAGGTGAGTTTAACTCACGCTATGAAAAACTTTTACTTTCTAACACGGGTTTTAGCTACAGGCAAACTACACGGCTACCCAGGACAGCTAGCTAGAGAGCAATCAAAATGAAAAGAAAGTTAACAGAACTGTACCTAATTACAGTTACGATGTCGTTTTTCCAGTATCTATTTCCTAGAACCTCAGTGATTGACTACCTTCCATGAAATCGGATAGAAATACTATTAAGTTTTACAAGTAACGAAAAAAAAAAAAAAAAAAACAGTCACAGAAATACTGATAAAGAAAAGAATCGATAATCGACCGAGATCAACGGGAATGCAAAACTATTAGAGCTTCGTCTTTTTTTTTTTCAGTCAACTGCGCAATGCAGTAGTGATAACTGTGACACGTGCGTACACTAACCAGCACCAAAAATTGACGTCCACGTGAGGTTACTGGAAATTCTGAGCACAGATTACAGCCTACGATAAACCCAATCAAATGAGAGAGGAAACGGATGTACAAAACGTTGAGATAAAAGACTCGATAAAAACAGCGTAAACAAGCGATACAAAAAGTGACGATAAAGTAACGCACAGGTAGGAAGAGGACAGTGTGCGTAAGAGAAAAGAGAGTCAAGGAGTGTAACCTGATAACTTATACTGGTGTTTTTGAGGTGTCTTGCGAATCCTGCAGCCCGGAGCAACAGTGCAGTAACATGTTGGTTAGAGCTTGCAAACGCTCTTCGCACTTGCCGATCTCGAATCCGAGTTTAGTCAGCTCGTGGGTATCGCTCGTTTGCTTCTTTTGTTCTTCGAGACCACTGTAGGTAGAGCTCTCTGCATCGATGGCTGCCTTTATTTTTGTTATCTAAAATTCAGTGTAACAAACGAGCATACAATCAGAGACCAGTGCGCCCGAACCTCAAAAATAGTTTGATATTGGTATGTTATGGAAGTCAAGGCAGACATTCGGAGTCCACTGCGTTCATACCCTGACAATTTGATGTCTCAAAATCGAGACACAATACGAAACATGAAGAGAAACTCACCATTTCATTAATCCTCTTCTCTCGTTCACCAGGAGACATATCCATGCACAGCTTCTTACCGCTACTTTTCACGGACTCTAAAAACTGCTCACTTTGCGGCATCGTTATCAGGTAATTCAAGGCTTTCTCTACTTCGTTGTCGGCAGCTTCGTTCTCGAATAATTTCACGTCACCGACTACTACAGACGACTGCATCAAAGCCCCCCAAAAAGGAATTAATCATTTCTTCTAAAGGGACTTGTAATTTTTAGTTGCTTGTATTTACCTTTCGACTCGGCGACGGTGAATGATTCGGCGTCTGAGGAAGGCTGTGAACTTGACTGGAAGAATTGTCGCAGCTCGAAGGAGGCGCCAAGCTGGATGCGGAACCCGATCTCCGCATACCTTTCACGTTAGCTAAAAATGTGCTGAACTTGTTCCTACTGATACCCGGGCTCTGAAAATGTGTACATCATTAATTACGGCATTTACACTTTATTTTTGACAAAGTATTCTCATAATATACCAAGTTTGAGCGAGCGAAACAATTTTGACACAATTCTGAATACGACTCAAAAGTTAGAATAAGGCCCAGCAGAGCTGAATTTTCAAGTTCTTAGGGAGTCTTGGTCGCCTCGATGACATAGCGGTAAGAACGACGGCTTTTGAAATTCGAAAGTCCCAAGTTCGAATACCGCTACAGCTAGCGTTTTAGGTCATATCTACGTGCATTGTACAACTATTACCTGGAACGTACCGAGGCGCAACAGTGAACAGCAGAGGTAATGGAAAACCAAGCAATCTGTTACCAGCATCTGAACGCTGTTAACTGGCCAGAGTGTCTGTGGGAGTGCTCCAACGCAACCCAGGGTTGTAATAACCCGGCTAGTGAAGTTGGCGTAGCATTACACGGACAATGCAAAAAGTAACCTGGCGCTACTACATAAGGCTCAACATGTTAGCAGAGGCATAGTGCAATGGACATAAAGTCTGAGCACTCGGTGTAACCCCCACCTGCCCCACAACATTCAACATTTAGGGAGTCTTGACGAATCTTAACAATGTACATGGATAATGAGAAGTTTCGATGATCAAAATAAGTAATGTCTGAATCAATTTCAACAAGTTCTGAAGAGGCTGAATGAGTCCTAAATCTGAACAGAATTAGTGTCAGTCTGACTATGTTAGCAAATCTTAGTAGTCTGAAGGTCGAAATGATTTTTAACGTATATAGTTCTGCAAGAGCGTCGATACAGCTGAACGAGTTCTAACAGCAATCTGTGAACCTAGCAACATGTTATGATACTTGAATTTTCAAGGAAAATGACTTCACGCGACAATTCCAAAAACTAAGACGCCACAGAACCAGGTAACGAGAGTTCCTTCCTCTACCAATCTTACAGCTTACCCAACTCAACTACGCCACTTCTTGTCAATACACTATCAATCAACATACCCCGTTACTATCCGGCGCAGTGGTTATTATTTCCGGGTTGATGTTGATTGCCTGAGCAGCGATTTCAATGTTATCTTCTTCGCCTATCGAGTAATCCACCAAGCCCCGACATTCCGAGCTCTTTTCGCATTTGGCTACGCACTTTTTATGGCAGGTCAGGCCGCACTTCAAACAACGCGAGGCTTCTTTAAACCATATCTGCGAGATAGTCAAATTTCAGCACGAGTTATCCACAACTTAAAGTAACCTAAAGATGTCTCACAAATAGTGCGTACCTTTTTTTGACAGAATTCGCACTTTGTTTGGCTATTGATGATGATTTTATCGAATTCATGAACACTGACAATCATTTCGGAATCAATGTCCGCAAAACCAGGAGGCGCTTCGAACAAGATCGATGGCTTGACGCCTTTGGTCGGCGACAAGGAGATAGGAGTGCCCTCGTTCGATGACAAAGATGGCGTTGCTGCTGAAAACGAGGAAAACTTGACGCTCAGAGTTATGTCGCCGAAACACAGAGCTGGATTGAAGCCTGGGTGCGTAGCTAACGAGGCATAGTTGTGATTTCTGCATCAGAGAAAACGAAGAATGATAATTAAAATCCTTCAAGAAAGGATTAGAAAATTTGTTAACGGGAGCCGGAAATGAGCAGCCGCGAGATTTTCGGGTGAGTCAACGGTCTGGCAGTCGTTCACTGGGACTGAGGGCAAGCGTCGAGTGGGTTTTCATTGTGATTCCTTTCCCCAATCCGAATGTCGGAGAGGATCAGGTGACTCTAAGATACAAGTAACTGTGCAGAACTTTCGAGCTCTTGCTGATCCAACAGAATTTTTTGGTCGGCGAACTTAAGAAATTTATAGATGATAACACTGAAACTGAACGTCACCCTCACCTTCCGGGTAAAATAGGTTAGCCTTTGAATAATACTACGTTTCCCCCTAGTTCAACCGAATGATTGCGTAACAAAAGGATACGGCTACATAAATGAAAGTGAAAATAGGACAAAATGTCAAAACAGAAGGCTCCGGTCCTAACATTCCAGGAGTTTAACTCGGTTCCACTTTCCGAGGAGAGTCCGAAATGCAATTCTTCAAGGGTATCAGCCATCACCTCGATCGCCATTTCTGAAGATAAAACAAAGTGCTATGGTGTACTGTACCTGGACTGGTTCGGCGAATTCAAATAGAAAATCCTTCTTTTCCTGCCAATTCCAGAATGAGTCAAGTTCGTCAACGGTATACTCACATAACCGATCAGGTTCTGAGACTGTCCGTCATTCACAAAATTCCACACTAGAATATTCAAATACCGCACAGAAGGCCCGATAATGAATTTGAATTGCTCGCTGCAGGACATCAACTAAACGAAACAAATTTCGGGTTAGTAATAGTGCACTGCAAAAGTGCTCAGAAAAAAAACAATCGAATGCTTTACCTCGGCGTAAGGAATTTTTTTAGTCTGCTGTATATTCGTCTCTTCCAGTTCGGACCTGTCTGAATTGTCTGAGATTTGTTTCTGCAGTAGGCCTGCAGTATCAGCGAATGATTTTCTTCGAACCATCTCCTCTACAAGTGCATCAATGATTTTTTTTAATCCATTATTTGGTGAATAAATTGGAATACACAGTATGGCCATAAAATTCCCGAACTCGGTTTCAGTAGCCAATATAAGTGGCACTGTCCCTTTAACAACACCCAAAACAAGTAGTTGCATGTCTAAGGAGAGCGTGTGCAATGTTTTGCGCCAATCGTGCCGAAACGTTTTCAATAATTCGAAAAGCTTTTGGGAACGAAGCTGCAACTCGTACAACCACTTACACCTGGTGGAAGCGTTTCAAGGATGGTAGGGAGTCCTGGAAGACAATGAGAGAAGTGGCTGGCTGTCAACGCAGAACACAGACGAAAACGTGGCTTGATCCGTCATGAACTTGTGCCCCCCGGGACAACAGGAAATGCGACTTTGTACCTCGAAGTTATAAAGTGCCTGTTGCATCGAATTCGGTAGGTCCAGCCCGAGTACAAGGATCCGGGCGGCTGAACGTAGCTGCACGACAATGCGCCTGCACATTCAACTAACATTTTGAAGTTATATTTTGCGAAAAATCAGATCACAGTCAACTACCTCTCCTCACCGGATCTGACTCCGATTGATATCTTATTTCCCAAGCTTAAGTTAAAGATGAAGGAATCTTCTTTGATGATATTCCAGCCATCCAAGCTGCTTGTACCGAACATCTAAAGAGGATACTAATTGAGCAATTTTCTCAGGCGTTTGATTCGTTGTACCAGCGCTCCCAAGAGTGTATTGCTAGAGAAGGGTTTTATGTAGAATCATAACCTCAATAAAGTTTTATATTTCTTGTTTTATTCTAAGTTCGGAAACTTTATTGCCATACTCTCTAACACCAGAAGAAAATATAAAGGGATCCCCATGATCGTAATCATTAGCTCTAAGATTGCTCATCAAAAGAATACTGCAGGAGAGAAAACTAGACTTTCGCAATGAGAAAAGTGGCTACAGTATTTATGCAGAGGAAGAAACCGTACTTGGGTTTCAACGATCTTATAAGATATATTCGGAGAGGATATCAAACACTCCGATAATTATGTTGGATGTTAATTAGATACGAGACATTTCTACATACCGGAGTTCGAGTGCTCCTCTTGTCCCGTCATGGACTTCAGCCTCTGTCTGAGACCATCCTGATGTCGGTCGAACAGCAACGAGCCTGTTGATAGTTTGCGATTTTCTCCACTCGCCATATCCTGAATAGATGACAAGATTATAATGATTGCTACTCACAAGAGGATGTGATTCAAGAGTAAATATCTCAGACGCATCTTACGGACGTTTAAGTAGTGATATTCAGTAAACAGACACCCCCCCCCCCATATATTTGTGACCCATACGAATAGTTTATACTCACTTTATTAGATCGTTTGAAAATTTGAAGTATGTACATATGATTGGTGGTCGACTGGACATCTTCAATCCATGGATTACTGTCTGGAAAACGAATACCATTAATAATGACTGAATGTCAAACTACATTTATTTCGACCATCACTCACTGACCTGTAAAAAGGGTACATGATATGGTGCCTTCACGTTTACTAATCCTCGAAAGCGATAATACTGTGATATGTAATTTTCCACTTGGTAAATATTCAGCCGGGTCGTCTTTGAGATTAATTAAATTATGCGTTGGTAAAAATGGCTTCGAACGTATTTTATAAAATGGCATCACAAATTTTCGATTTATTCTTCTCCTCAACTAGGAAAGAAAAATCAAAGTACGACGTTTAGTAAAGTTGGATAAGGTTGTACTGTCAAAATAACGATGACTAACAGCCAAACTGCGCATCCTGAATGGTAACTTCAAAAACTTACTTGAATTCCGATAATTTTATTCAGTTGTGGCACGCTATGTCCCTCCAATTTCGATTCGACGACTAGTTCAAGTTCTGGTGGACTCACGAAACTCATGCACCAATACGTGTACGGTATACGGGTAAATTCAACTCGAACACGGCCAACACATTTCACAACTGTTCAACAGAGTGTACTTTCAGTCAGCTTTCAGCCAAATGAGCCACTGTTGTTTTAGAGGGTATTTCGTTACGAGTGCAGTTTTGGGCAGAATGAGTTGTTAATAAGCAATATTGCTTCAAGTACATCGATAATAGCGTTTTTGGGGTCACTGAATTCGTTATTGAGGTCAATTTGACTGTAATCAAGGGTTCACAGGGAGCGGGGATGAGAACCCTTACAACATATAGCTTCAAGTACATCAATAATGCGCTTTCTGTAGTTGCTAAATTCACTTTCAAAGTTACTTCTTCTATACCAATCCTTGTGGACCATTATCGATGGGGGAGGAGGGGATGATCATTTTCTAGCTACTATTCGGTTTCTGTGGTCTGTAATGGTTGAAGTTTAAGAAATCGTGCTTTTTATCCCGAATTCAACAGAAACTATTAACCTTTGATTTTGCTCAAAATTCTAGCACAGATGAAAAGAATTTTTCCACATTTGATTTTTTGGAGGCTTCGAAGCAAAACTGTGGATTTTCTCACAGAGACCCTTCTACATGGGAAAAAGCTTCAATGGATCAGGACTAACGAAGACCCCCACCCCTTCACACACAAGACAGCATTTTCAGAAGCTTGGGCATTACACACAGTGTTACTGTACTTCGAAATTTAATATACTTTTTCTACTCTTATTCAATGTGGTAACCCTACTTGGGGGTATATATCCTTTCCACAAAGAGAGGGCAAGCTCCTAGAAGAACTGATTCGAATAAAAGATACAAATACTGTGATAAGAAATGATCCACAGACACCTATCCCACTGATTACTAAAAATTTGAATCCAATCACAGATCGATTGATTTTCTTTTGATAATCAATTTTTCATTTTTGTCTCCATGCTTCTTCCCATGTTCAATTCCAAAATAAGAAGTAATGAAGACGGATATTGTAAATTGAAACGGACTTTCAGTATCCGACGAAATTAGTTGGAAGTTAGTAGACATAAGATCCTTTCTGACTCTCCACTGGCATTTCCTCTTCGCGTGCGCAAAAAAAGGAATGATTCGGTCAATAAGGGATTTGGATTCATGATTTGCGAATCATCTTATTCAAATCATGCCCACTTTGGTTTCCATCACCAAATATGCAGGTTTCTCTGCTATGACTAACATATTAAGTAACAAGGTGATATTCGCACAATTAAATTATCACCTTTGACGGACACGAATGCGGTGTTCGAATTGAATTTCATTACCGCGTGTATCGCCATGTAAAATCCGCCAACATAACTAATATCGAACTCGAATACGAAATTATTTAACGTGCTCAACTCCTTATTAACATCGACATGCTGCAAGGATACCGTGCTGATGGTGGGAGATTCAGAGCCTAGCTCTATATCGTGAATCTGAAAGGAAAAATTCAAATGAACTTATTTAGCTGGAAATTACTGCGCTACAATTATGAATATGTTTTTTTATAGTATGTGATCATCAACATACGAAAGACAAGAGACTGAAATGCCCGTCATCTTCAGGCACTAGCACTGATTTAAGAAGAGCTAAAAAAATTATCACAATCATTTTTCACCAACACATCAAAAAATTTATACATGAATCACAATTTATCAAGTTACCCATAATTTATTACTGCAAGGAAAAAGCGAGGGAAGAAGCTGATGGAAGAAAAACAGAAGGAAGGCAAGTAGGAGGGGGGAGGGACGGAACAACGGAGCGAAAACCAAGTTTTTCAGATAAGGGGGTTATATTCAGTAATTAGTTCCGAGTATTTCACCTATGTTCAGCACTAGTTTGAGGAGCCTTAAACAAACTTAGAAGAAACTTAATGGGTCTTGAAACGAGTTTTGAAGTGTCTTGAACTATTCTTGAAGTCTTACAAAAACTAGAGAGAATTTCATTAAATCTCGAACGATTCTTGAAAAATCTAGAAGTCTTAAAGGGCACTGATTTGAAGAGTCTTGACTAGTCTCAATCAAACCTTAATGAGATTCGCAAGACAGTAGAATAAGGGTGGAAAAGAGTTTCTTTGAAGGGTCTTAACGAGTCTGAAACAAGTCCTGACGAATTAAAAAACCTTAAACAAGTAGGGAAGTCAATTAATGCTCTTCAGGAGTCTTCAGATAAGCCAGGAAGAATCTCGTCGTCTTCAACAGCATTGGATTTGCATGAGGAGTAGAAACCTAACAGATACCAAGAGTGTTCAGTCGGAAAATACCATCTAAAAAAGTACAATGAATGACCGTTTGATTCGACCCCAATGCGCTTTTCAATTAAATTAGGCACTCGATGCATTATTAAGAAAACTCAGAAACGGAAGCTACACAAATACTGTATTCGAGATAATGAACCGATATGACATCGAGTAATCAGTACAACGAGTCAACAAAGTCGACGTTAGATTGAAGAAGTGTACTAGTATCAACAGCAGAGTACGTATACTATTCGGGTCAATATATTCATAGTTCAACGGTTTATCAAACTATCGAAGATGGCAACAAAAACGTCTAGAAATTTTTTAAGACATAACAGCTAATCTTTTATCGCCGCATAAAAAAGTAAGCACTGACAGACGCTGTGATTAACGAGATTCAAAACCCTGAGACAGTAAATTTAGTACATAAATCAGTTAGTGAAACGGAAACCAGCACATTGCGACGAACTTTCAAGATACACATTCTGAATTCGTTAGTTAATGATAAAGGCAAGTAGAAATAACTTTGACGAATCTAAGATGTAAACTGAGAGTTCTTTTACAATAAAATTCATTTGATAAAGTTACTAGTCGTTGCCGAAAGATCGAACCCCGCTCGACAAATCTAACTACCATCATCCGAATTAATACTAAACTGAAAATAAAAAATAATTTGAATCGCACAGTAGGTCGTGCTTCAAGAAAATCCTCGAACATATTTCAAATTAGGATCGATCTGGGCTTCCAAATACAGCCCCACAATCAGGAAGCTAGAGCTCATGTTAAACTTGGATGCCTACTTTCCAGAGAAAGATGACTTCTTTTCCAAAGAAAATGTTTGCTCGAGCCTGCTTTCTTACACCCTTTACAAGCATTGCAATTCCAGATCCGCATGTACAGAATAGCACATTAACAAGTACTTTGGGTTCCGAAACAAGTTCCGCGAATAAAAAAACGTACAAAGTTTCTGAGGTTGCTACGTTAAGTGTTTTCACCTTTAAGCTGCTGAAAATTCGTCCCAGTGGTGTGGTCAACAGTTCTTTCAACTCGGAGTTGATTCTTTCGGCAATCGATGTCAACGTAGTAACATCGTACCGGTTCTCTCGGAACCAGAACTGCAACAGCAAATTGAGTATCACGCTGCCTTCTGAACTGTTTTCACCGAGCTTCTCTGTGATTAACTGAAACCATAGAGCCTAAAATTACTCCTTCTATGTTTCAACTACATTTGAGGAGCATTAAACCTACACTGAGGATATTCACTAGCAGTATAATTCATTTCTCACCTCATATAACTGTTGCGGAAACGTAAATGCGTCTATCGGCGGCGCAGCGGCCAAATTATTGTTATTACTCGAACTGCGGAAGAACAGATAGTAGATAATGGTAACTTCGACTAGAATAAAAAATATAACCCCAGAAACGAATGCCACAAGCATGGACCAAGGCATCCACGCCAGCAACACCATGGTGCCAGCAAACACTGATACTCGATTTATGAAAGCGACGTTCTACGATGAAATTGGAAACGGTGAAACACATATTTTGATGACAAATTGTTCATGGTGCTTCATGGATAACACAACGGTTTTCAGATTAACTGGATGCTCAGATTCACTAGAGCTGGGACATAAATTTAAATATCTGCACAACACTCGAAAACTAAATGAAACACAACCAGTACTAATTTTGCAGAAAGGAAAATTGGATATCACGAATCATATGATCTTGATTATCAGAAAGTTAGGACATGTGAAGTGCGGGAGCAGGGGTGATGACTACAAGTGACGTCACAAGTCGAATGGAATAGAAAAATACAGCTGGTCGATATACAGTAGAAAAACGAAAAAGATCCTAAAGTAACGGTGAAAGAAGTCTTTTTTCTTAGGCGAACAGGCGAACACTGAATACCTCTCATGGGGAAGTTAATATTGCCTAGGTAGCGCTAGTGTAACACACTGAAACCGCACTGAAACTGAAAATGAAACTGAACTTTATTGCGTCTTATTTTTTTGGCTCACTGAGCAAAGTTCGTCTTGAGGCGGCGGTATTACAGTATTTTTGGGTTTTCCCGAATATTTTGAATATCTCGAGAACGGTGAGAGATAGAGAAAAACGGAGAAAATTTTGTAAGAAATCTAGAGCAAAGAAGTAGTGCTGATTTTTCATTTCCTACATTTTGAAGTCAACTTGCCCCCGGCTCCTTGGGGCTTCTCTCGGGGGGGGGGGGCACTCCTGATGAAAATGATTTGTGTAGAAGACATATTTGTACTAATAGGTAGTACTCGCTGCAGACAGTCAGGCATAATATTAACATGCCCCTAACCCCTTGTGGCTCCTCTCAAGGAGGTGCTATAGATGAAAACGATTTGCACACTTTATCTTTTATTTTTATACCTGAACTAACTATTAAATAAATTTCATCATTAGGATCTCACTAAGAAAAACCTCAAGGGGCTGGGGTGAGGTAGGTATCACAGTACCAAACGCAACATTTTGCATATTTATTACAATACCCCCTCCCCCGGCCCAAGAACCTTTAAGGACCTCGCTTCTAGAAAAACGAAAGGAACTGTTAAATTCTTACAAACACTTCCCTGCTGCTTCCTGAACTGCTTCCATCAGGATCTGCCACTGGAAACAAAGTAAGATAGGTTCAAAGCCTTTATAAATGATCACTTTGCATGACTGCTTCCTTTATACAAATTGTTTCTATCTGCAGCTACCCCCAAGAGAAATTCTAAGGGGCTAAGAGCATGTTGATATCATAGCTATCAGCAGAGGGTACTAGCAAATGTGCACTGTATACAGTAAATCAATTTTATCTGCAGCACCTTCCTAAGAGAAGCCGCAAGGGGCTAGTGGGCATGCTCGCCGCGGGCACTATTTACTAAGTGGTATAGAAATATGTTTTCTGCACAAATCATTTTCATCTGGTGTACCCCCTCCCCCTAATGGAAGCCACAAGGAGCGGAAGGCAAGTTGATTTCAAAATGTAGGAAATGAAAAATCAGCAGTTCTTTGCTCTAGATTTCTTACAAAATGTTCTCCGTTTTCCTCTATCTCTCACCGTTCTCAAGATGTTTGCCGTTTTCCGGAACATTTTTGATTTTTTCTTCCATGTTTCGAAAAAAAATTTAAAAAAAAAAACGATTTCGAATTTGTATGTTACTTAAGTTGCATAACTTGCTACTGGTAGGCACAACTCATTATTTTCAAAAATAATAATTTTTCCTGCAAGTAGTGTGTTATGCAACTTAAGTAACATCCATATTCGAAATTGGTTCTTTTTCATGTATGCAATTTTTGTAAGGTTTGAGAAAAAATCAGAAATTTTCTGGGAAATTGCGAATATCTCAAGAATGGTGAGGGATAGAGAAAAACGGAGAAAATTTTGTAAGAAATCTAGAGCAAATGTAACAGTTGTACATATTATGTGAGTATATTTTGTAGCCAGTAACTCGCCGCTTACTCTCGCCGTAGATGAGAACTCCTGTAAAGACGGAGAAGCCCTTACAGTCAATTTTTTATACATGCAAGAAAGTAACAAAACTGATTAGCGAGAGATCGAACGATTTTATGAATAGGCTAGGTCGCGTAGCGTGGATGTTCATCGTTACAAGTGTACATCCGGTTTGGTAATATAAAGAAGTGGCATGATAGGGCTGCTGTCTCCTAAGGGTCGTCGCAGCCTACAGCACGAGTTTATGCGACTATCACAATTGTTAAATGGTGTCCAGTGATCGGAGTCTATGCGAGCCTATGTGTCATAGTGCGTTTTAAATAGTATATTGAATAGTTCGATATTTCGCGAGTTGACAAGTGAGGTGAGTTACTCACTGAGTACAGAAGTTTCTCACGAAGTATGGCCTGGACTTGCTTGGTATCGTACACTATTTGGTTAGCCATAGATTATTTAGCGTTACTATAGAGCGGACAGTATGATGGTTTCAGTAAGAGAGTGACAAGCAGTGTTGAAGGGGCGAAAGGGTCGCCTCGAAGAGATGGAATTGGTAGACAATGTTGGTTGTCGTACCTGATGCCTATGGGACTGTGATTGGTACACGAAGGTAGTTGCCGTGGCGGATGCACAGGGGCCCAATGTGGTAATTGTGGTATAGGGGTAGCCTGAGTCTTGTTGTCTTGGTTGGTAATGTAATGGTACGGAAAGCCAACGGACTGGCAGCACCTGGTGGACAGCCGTGAGGGGCTGGGGCCTGACTGCGTGAGTGGGTAGCCAGAGTGATGGGTTACCAGCAGTCAGGGGAGTTGGTCGGGTAGCTGCCAGATGATGGAGCTATCATGAAACTCATGTAGGGGGGACGCTGTGCGAGATAGTCGGTGCTTTTGGTCAGGGGAGCTGGGCCAGGTGTACCGGGGATCAGGTTGGTTGGACTAGTGAGTGGGGCCTTGCAAACCCTGTCACGGTTGGAGGCGGCATGACTCTGTCATTTAGTAACACTGCAGGGAGAGAGTGGTGCTCTCATTGGACCTGTAGCCAGAGTTTAGGACTCAGTGCTACCAAAGTAAGAGAACTCAGCTACAAAATATTAGAATGGTGAGAGTCTTGGCAATCATCTGTGGTGTGGTATAGTGATGTGTCGGTAGTTCATGTACTAGTTCATTTGAACTAAACATCACGTTGAACTAAATGACCGAGACCTAAACGTTTAAAGTACCTAGTTCACAGAATGAACTGAACTACCGAAATTGACCGAAACAAACTGAATGAAGAAAGTAACGAATGAGAACGAAACCGAAATGTGAAATGAACTGCGGAGAAGACCGTATGATCGACATCGATGTTCGGTGATCAGAATGATCAGATTACCGAGATTGAAATAGGATAATGAAGGGTGCGTGCCAACTCTCGCGCATACCTATATTCTTCTACCTTCATCTCCATTCACACGTTCCAGGAGAAATGTTTACGTAGAACAGTATTTAAATTCCATGTTGTATGGGTCCTTTTTCTAGGGCGCGAAACCCATTTTAAGTAACTTTAATACAGATAACTTAAATAATGATCATAAAACCTGTAAATCAATATTAAACAAACAAAACACAAAAGAAATATTAAAAGAGCAAAAAATTACTACTGAAAAAGTTCTACCAAGCAGAAGACAGCACACAACAGGTTAAATCACCGTGTGGTGTAACTACTACTGCTTTGTGAATGTGTTGACAGATTATTCAGTGCGTTTCGGACAGTTTGAACTAAATGACCTAAATGACCTAAATGAACTAAACATTTTACCTAAACATTCTGAAGACCGAGACCGAATGAACTAGACATACTAGATGACCTAAAATTCCCATCACTAGTGTGGTAGTCTTCATTGTGTATGCTCGCACCAATGGATTGGCCAGGGTCATTGGTAATGCTGGTGTGCATTCTAGCTGAGAAGTGATGATTAGATGTTGGCGTGTGGTCCGCTAGGTAGATTAAGTTACATATAAGTCTAGCACAGGGTTCCTAGGCTACTCAACTGTGATTATTTCCCTAACAGGTAACCTGATACGAGGAGACTGAATCAGGCCCATTGTTCCTGTGAATGTGAGTCTATGTTGATGTAGAATTTTTACCAACTTTTAAGAGGGGTACATAGGGAGGGGCGGTTCTGACTGGGTAATGGTTGCCCCCACCCCTCTTTACATCTTCAGAAGTGGGATTCCTCATGCGCTTTAGGACTATATTCATCTTAGGTAGTGAAATTAGGAGTGTGAGGTCACAGGAACAACTTAGTAGGTAATATCAAACCATGTTTGAGGGGTATCAATGTCTGATTTTGAATATAGTGTTTTCCTTTTACATCTAGGTTTAAAGAGCAACGAGATGTCGCGACGAACACATCAAGCTTCCCAAACCCAGGCCAATAGTGATACTAATGATGTTCAGTTAGCTAGTGAGGGTAGTCTAGTTTGAAGTCCCTCTCATAGCCTTAGCTCTAAAAGAGGTCGCCCATCTTCTAAGCAAAGTGAGACTAGTCAAACTTTGGAGGCCCTTACATTGGCTGTCACAGAGTTAGTCAAGCGGATCAACAATAGTATGACTAAGGAGAAGAGTCATTCAGCCACAGCCAGAGTGACCATTAATGGTGAGGACGTGCCAAGCTATGACCCAGCAGATGAGGATGGGGTCAAAGCTGGTGATTGGCTTAGTTCGGTAGAGCAAATTAAGGAACTTCATTGTTGGAGTGATAATGCAGCCATCCATTTTGCAGTTGCTAAATTAAAGGGGTCGGCAAAAATCTGGTGGGTGAGCCTATCAGAGAAGCGTTTAAGCTGGGCAGAATTTCGAGCTTAAGTTCTAAAGGCCTTTCCAAAGAGGGAAAACTATGCTGAGCTAACCCGACGTATGACTGAATGGAAGAAGAGAGACAACAAGTCGTACATTGACTACTACTATGAGAAAATGGCCTTGTTAGTAAGACTTTGGTTTGATGGACAGAAAGCTGTTGACTGTTTGGTGGATGGCATACAAAACCCATTTGTGAAGCCCCAGGCTAGTAGTGGAGTATATGAGACACCAGAGGCCTTGTTGGAATATCTAAGCAGTCAGGCCAGTACAACGAGCCAAAATGCTGGCTATGGATCTAGAGAAGGTAACCAGAGAATGTTAGGAAATCAGAGAAACTGTTTGGGTAATAATAGAGAAAGTGAGCATCAGTATTATAACTGCCAACAGATAGGACACTTGGCGCAAAATTGTCCAAAGGGTAGGAAGAAAGATGACGACTACTTGAAGGAGCAGAATGGGGATCAGAAAAATTCTCAACGGAATGACTGTAACAATCAGAAGCAAAATGCTAGGAACAACCTGAATGGGGATAAGAAGCCAGGAAATTCAGCGTAACCAAATGGAAACTATAAGCGACCCAATGGTATCACCTATTATTGTTGTAACCAAAAGGGTCACATTGTTGCCAAGTGCACAGGTCCCGTACCTAATCCAAAGAACATCTGACAGATTTATCCCACTCTTTCTCCTAATGATAAATACCGTAAAGAAGCCAAAGTAAATAATCAGCCTGTTCAAGCATATATTGATTTTGGAAGTCAGGTTACAGCTATCCAACAAAGTGATGCTGACTGATTGAAAGTGGTATATAAGGCAGATGCTATACCCACGTTGTGTGCCTATGGGGGCAGTAGTATAACTACCCTAGGTACTGTAAGGATTATAGTACAAGTCAATAACATAGTGGCAGAAGTAGAGGCTTTCGTAGTGAGCAATAATATGCAAAAGGAGTCACTGCTAGTTGGGCAGACCTTTACTGAGCAAAATGGTATTGAGGTAACCAATGATGAGAACAGGTTGCTGGTTACTTGGTGGGAGAGAGCGAGTAGGGAAGGAGACAAAACAGCAAGAGATGAGGAAGAGATGCCTGTCATGTATTTGGTACCCGATAAATAATTTGAATACGGTTGCCCTGTAGTTGCCTTGTAGAATAGGGTAACTGTTGCCGTTTTAGGGCAACTACAGGGTAACCACGCTGAAGGACCGCCCACTTCTAGAAGTTGCCTCATATTCTCCAGCAAACTTCACTGTTGCCCGTTGGTTGCCCGTTGGTTGCCCTTTGGTTGCCCTTTGGTTGCTCTTGGTTGCTCATTGGTTACCTTTCGGTTAAACAGTTTTTATTGTACAACTTTGTCCAGTATTTCCGAGATACGAGTGTTGCGTGAAAGATTGCTGAAATTGTATTTCATAGGTACATTATTAAAAGTGAAAAAGCGAAGCAATTTGAAGTATAGTCAGATTCTACACCGTTGCCGTTCGAAGAGGTGAGTACAAGTACGACGTACATGCTAAACGTAATACGTTTTCCGTATACCTATATTTCTGTGTACCTACGAAACGTGTAACAGCATAGCATTATAAAGTGACAGGTATCAGAGGATTGTGCATGGTGCATTCTTAGGGTGCATTCATGCCAGACTGAATCAGAAAATTCCGCTGATTTTTTTAGTCGTGGATCACACGGAATTTGCACCAGATATCGCATATTTGGCTTGATCAAATTGCAATGCTTCGTTGCAGATATTCAAAAACGGCAGAAGCCATTAAAGCAGTAGAGGTTAGAATCAAAAGTGACATTATTCGCCAGAAAATGTTTTCAGAAACTGAGAAAAACTGATGGGATTTACTGCGCGTGGCCTGGGGCGGTTTCTCCTACTAATATGGTTGGCAGGCAACTCACAAAACGTACGTGACAAACATTTTCATGTTCCGTTACCGTCAGGAACGCTCACTAACCCATTTCAAATGAAAATTGGATAAAGTCACTTTTGATTCTCATCTCCTCAATTACTCAACAACGACACAACGAACCGTACGCTCATTACTCGTATTTTTGCAATAATATGGTGTAATCAATGCCCCTCTACCATCGCCTAGAATGCATATCTTGCTATTTCGCACACGATAATGGGTGAAAGAGGAGGGTTCGAAAGTTCAGAAACCATTCACATCTCAAAATCAATAATTTAGCCATAAGGTCTACTCCTTCAGAGCCGGTCACATATTATTCTTTATATTTCAAATGTCAATTCTATTCAATAATATGTAACTGTATAGCTGTATGCTGACGCAGCCATTCATTATACTATTTTTAATTATGTATACGGGTCATTCTACCAAAACCTTGTTACTTTTGTCCCAGATAGATATCTGGTAATGTATAAACAAATAGGGTCCTCTAATACTGTATAAACTCAGAAGATAAATTATTGTATCTTTTTTATTAATTTGAAGTATCGTGCCCCTACCCCTTTTGGAAATCTCATTTAAATGCTCAAAAATCCCTTCGACATAATTGTCCTTCGCCATGGATTGGACTTCAAAAATTTTTTTGTAAATATTATCTCTGCGTGTTTGGATAAACTGATGCGTGCGTACAGTTTTTGTGAGTACAGTGAACAAGTTGGTAATGCAGTACGTGTTTTAGACTCGATCAGAATCAATGCAGCCATATTTGAAAACGTGTCTCTCGCTTTTTTGTCTTCACCGTGGTTAAATTTGAACCAGTCAGAAAACAGACACAGAGCAAATATTTCTGAAAAAGGATGCTGTGGGTGGAAGGAAAACTGAGTAATTATTAAGGTAAGAAAGTGAGAAAACATTTTTTCTAGTCCAGTTTAGTGTAGTGAAAATGCAGTCAGCCACAGAAAAATATTTCAAACTAATCAGAAGTTGAATAAACCACAAAACGAGAACAAACAACGAAAATCCGGATTTTTCCCAAACTTTCTGGACATTATTCAAAAATTCAGATATTTTTTGCCGAAGGTCGATCAATCCGGAGATTGACTAGAAAATCCGGAGCACCTGGCAGCACTGATACGAGTTCATTGATGTGCGTGTGGAAGAGTACGTGCGTATTCACAGTACACGGGCACGCGTGCGCGTAGGAACTTCTTTCTATAGCCAACAGTTCCTTCAACGTGGGCTGCCATTCCTTCAGCGTAGTGGGCTCATCATTTTGAGGCCCCTCTGTCTCCTCCTCTAGGAAGTATGCTATTGGTTTAACCTCATAAATACGTTCTATGATATGCATATAAATGATTTTGATGGAAAAACAAGTAATAATGTTTTGTCTTTATTTTTTTTTAAACAAAAAAAGCATGAATTATCAAGGTTTCGGTAGAATGACCCATATATAAGAGATCGGTACCTCATTTTCATTTCCTTTGAGGATTTTTATTGGATTACATCCTCATTCCCTTCTTTTACATAATATATATATATATATATATATATATTCAATCTTGTTTTCCAGTTAATATAGCCTTTGACTTTTACACTTTTATTCCATTTTGTCACCAGTGATATAAGTGAGTGTGTCTTCATGGGGGAGTAGTGTTGAATTGAGAACATCCTGGGAACCATAGGGCAACAAGAGGGCAATTCAGAAGGGCAACTGAGAAGGCAACCACGGGGCAACAAGAGGGCAACTGAGAAGGCAACCATGGAGCAATAAGAGGGCAATCCAGAAGAGCAACTGAGAGAGCAACCATGGGGCAACAAGAGGGCAACCAGAGGGCAATCCAGAAGGGCAACTGAGAGAGCAACCATGGGGCAACACGAGGGCAATTCAGAAGGGCAACCGATAGGGCAACCATGGGGCAATCTGAAAAGGCAACTCAGATGGCAACTTCAGGGCAACATGTTGCCTTTTTACGCAATGGTAAAATGGTGCGTTCTGATTGGTCGGTGCTGGAGTGCTGGAGGGCAATTACAGGGCAACCAGTTGCCTTTTGCAGGGCAATAAGTCCGGGGCAATTTCAGGGCAACCAAATTCTTTATCGGGTAGAGGCACCACGTCCATTTAATTTGGATAAAGCGGAGTTTGGAGGAACAATACTGGAGATAAGGAGTGCAGTGAGGAAGCTACTTGATGAGTACTCAGACCAATTTGCTCACTATCAGCGATATTGGCACGGCTAAAGATGTGGAAATGAAAATCACCCTATTGGATGATACACCATTCTATGCACGTCCATATAAAATAGCTCCAATTGAGCAGCAGACCGTGAGCAGCATGGTGGAGGAATTGCTGGAGTGCCAAGTTATTCGAGAGTCCTGTTCCCCTTATTCCTCACTAGCTCTTCTAGTTGGGAAGAAAACTGGTGACATGCGACTGTGCATAGATAATCAGAAATTGAACTCAAAAACAGTAAGAGATAATTATCCTTTACCTTATATAGATGAATTGGTGGACCGACTCAGTGGATTGAGTGTGTTCCATAGTCTAGACCTTAAGTCAGGGTATTATCAAATCCCAATGCTTAAAGAATCTAAGGTGTTGACCTCTTTTGTGACTTCAACTGGCCAGTACAAGTTCAATAAAATGCCTTTTGGTTTGACTAACGCCCCTAGGATATTTCAAAGATTGCACACAGAGTTCTGAAACCAGTAAAAGAGATTGCTGCAGTGTACTTAGATAACGTATTGATACATGCAGCTACTGAGGAGGGAGCATTGCACAGACTGAAAGGAGTACTAGATGTTTTACGTGAAGCTGGTTTAATACTCAACCCAGCCAAATGTAGATTCATGGCCAGGAAGGTGTCTTTCCTAGGATTTGAAATTGAGAATGGAAGAGTGAGTCCAGGTACTCAGAAGTTAAAGGCGGTGGAGGAATTTCCCCAGCCTACAACAGTGAAAAATGCCCATCAGTTCTTAAGCTTGACTGGATACTTCCAACATTTTGTGGAAAATTATGCAACTATAGTGAAACCCTTAACTAAGCTACTGAAGCAAGATAGCGGATGGGATTGGCAGAGAGAGGAAGAAGCTGCCTTTCAAGAGCTAAAAAGTAGATTGATTTGTCATCCTATCTTAAGTCTATATAAACCAAATGCAGAGATAAAAGTGCATACAGATGCTAGTGGTTTGGGTTTAGCTGGGATGATACTACAATGTGAGGAGAATGAGAAATTCCACCCTATAGCTTATTATAGTCAACAGACTACTGGATTAGAACCAAACTACTACTCCTATGAGTTTGAATTACTGACAGTGGTTGAGACTGTATGTAAGAATTGGAGTTATCTGTTGAATAATAGGTTCACAATAGTTACTGACTGTAACGCAATAATAGCCTGCCAGAAGCAGAAGGAGTTGGTTAGGAGAATATATCGGTGGTGGGTGCGGATATCTGAGTTTGACTTTGACATTAAGCATAGACCAGGTGAAAAGATGAAACATGTCGATGCATTAAGTAGAAACCCAATACCCAAAGAACCACCAGACATTGTGCTACGAATTGAAGCAGATAATTGGGTCTGTACAGCACAGAATACTGACCCACAGGTGGTACGTTTAAGAGAGACCCTGCTGCTGATACCAAAAACAGAGGATCAGAGACATATTCATTGAGAATATGCTTTAAGAGCAGGTCGGGTTTATAGGAAGACTACTCGAGGGTTGATGTGGGTGGTACCCCAATCCATGTAATACCAAGTAGTGAAGGTGGCACACGAGACCACAAATCATGGAGCGACAGACAAGACTCTATTAAAACTTAACAACGCCTATTGGTTCTGTAAAATGAGAAATTATGTGGACTAATTTACGAAGTATTGTGTAGCATGTTTATTTGCAAAGCAATGTGGGGGCAAAGGTCAAGGTTTACTTCACCCAATACCTAAGTTCAGCATACCTTTGCAAACCATCTACATTGATCATTTAGGACCTTTTCCTGCATTATCAAGGAGGAATAAACACATTATTGTGATTGTGTGTGGATTTACTAAGTTTACGTTTCTCAGAGCAGTAAAATCTACAGACACTAAGGCAGTAATAGAGTACATGAGAGATTTGTTTGCCACTTATGGTACACCACAGGTGATAATGTCTGATAGAGGGACAGCTTTTACTGCTAGAAGATTTGCCAATTGTTGTAATCAGAACCAAGTATGCCACATCCAGGTAGCTGTTACCTGCGCAAGGGCAAATGGCCAAGTAGAACGGATTAACAGGGCAGTAATGAATAGCTTAATGACCCTGGTAACAGACGAGAAAAAAATGGGATGAGCAGATTAGGGCAATACAGTTTGCCCTTAATAATACAGTAAACCAGTCAACTAAACGCACCCTGAGTCAGCTACGGCTAGGATACCAGCCCAGAGGAGGAGAAGACACAGCACTATGGGATGAGGTGCAATTAACATTGCGCGTAGTTGAGGAGATCATAGAAGAATGAGAGGAAGCTGCACTTACCATCCGCGAAGCGCTCAATTTTGACAACGGATTCGAATTCGTTTCGAAAAATTGAGTAACTAGAACCAGCGCCGACGCCGTAGCTCTCCGAAAATTTTTTCGCCCCAAAAGAGACATGATGTGTAGTATGGAGAAATTTTCAAAATTTGTGAAAATCAGAAATTTCGAATTAATGAATGTTTCCTACTCAATTTTTCACGCTGAGTTCGAATTCGTTGTTCCAATTTGGCGGCGACCCTCCGTTCCCGAGATAAACTTAAAAAAGTTGGAATAATTGATCAATTTGGGTCAAAAAATGACTCTAGCTCATTGTTGACAACGGATTCGAATTCGTCTCGAAAAATTGAGTAACTAGCACCAGCGCCGACACCGTAGCTCTCTGAAAATTTTTTCGCCCCAAAAAAGACATGATGTGTATGTAGTATGGAGAAATCTTCAAAGTTTGAGAAAATCAAACCTGTCGAATTAATGAGTGTTTCATACGCAATTTTTCACGCTGAGTTCGAATTTGTTGTTCCGACTTGGCGGCGGCTCTCCGTTCCCGAGATACACTTAAAAAAGTTGGAAAAATTGATCAATTTGGGTCAAAAAATGACTCTAGCTCAATTTTGACAACGGATTCGAAATCGTCTCGAAAAATTGAGTAACTAGCCTCAGCGCCGACGCCGCAGCTCTCCGAAAATTTTTTCGTCCCAAAAGAGACATGATGTATAGTATGGAAAAATTTTCAAATTTGAGAAAATCAAAACTTTCGGATTAATGAGTGTTTCTTACTCAATTTTTCACGCTGAGTTCGAATTCGTTGTTCCGATTTGGCGGCGACCCTCCGTGCCCGAAATAAACTTAAAAAAGTTGGAAAAATTGATCAATTTGGGTCAAGAACTGACTCTAGCTCAATGTTGACAACGGAGTCGAATTCGTCTCGAAAAATTGAGTAACTAGCACCAGAGCCGACGCCGTAGCTCTCGGAAAATTCTTTCGCCCCAAAAAAGATATGATGTATAGTATGGAGAAATTTTCAAAATTTGAGAAAAACAGAAATTTCGAGTGCCTTCAGCGCGTCGAATATGCAACTCAACATACACCAATTGACGTTTTCAAAATCGCGAAAATCTCCGGACTGGGGATAGCTAGAGGAAAACGGTTCGAAATTTTGAGAGCAAATTGATCTCCTCTTTCGAAAGTGTCAACCCGTTTTTATGTAGCAGCCCCCAATTCAAAGATTTTTGAATTTTATTAGTTCGCCCCAGAGAAATTAGCGATTTTGAAAACGTCACATGGCGTATGAGAAATAGCATATTCTACTCGTCAAAGGCGCCTCCAGCTTCGCAGAATATTCTGGTAGTGCCTTCAGCACGTCGAATATGCAACTCAACATACACCAATGGACGTTTTCTAAATCGCGAATTTCTCTGGGGGGAACTAATAAAACGCGAAAATCTCCGGACTGTGGATAGCTAGAGGAAAACGGTTTGAAAATTTGAGAGCAAATTGATCTCCTCTTCCAAAAGTGTCAACCCGTTTCCCTGTAGCTGCCTCCAATCCAAAGATTTTTGCATTTTATTAGTTCGCCCCAGAGAAATTAGCGATTTTGGAAACGTTAATTGGTGTATGAGAAATAGCATATTCTACTCGTTGAAGGTGCCTCCACTTTAGCAGAATATTCTGGTAGTGCCTTCAGCACGTCGAATATGCAACTCAACATACACCAATTGCGGTTTCAAAATCGCGAAAATCTCCGGACTGGGAATAGCTAGAGGAAAACGGTTTGAAATTTTGAGAGCAAATTGAGCTCCTCTTTCGAAAGTGTCAACCCGTTTTGCTGTAGCTACTTCCAATCCAGAGATTTTTGCATTTTATTAGTTCGCCCCAGAGAAATTAGCGATTTTGAAAACGTCAATTGGCGTATGAGAAATAGCATATTGAATTCTTCGAAGGCGTCACAATTTTATTTCAAATTTTCTGATATTCTGGTAGTGCCTTCAGCACGTCGAATATGCAACCCAACATACACCAATTGACGTTTTCAAAATCGCGAATTTCTCTGGGGGGAACTAATAAAACGCGAAAATCTCCGGACTGGGGATAGCTAGAGGAAAACGTTTTGAAATTTTGAGAGCAAATTGATCTCCTCTTTCAAAAGTGTCAACCTGTTTCGCTGTAGCTGCTCCCAATCCAAAGATTTTTGCATTTTATTAGTTCGCCCCAGAGAAATGAGTGATTTTGAAAACGTCAATGGGCGTATAAAGAGTGCATATTTGGACCAATTTGTAATTGGCACCAGCTGCTTGCAGGTATGATGTCAACTCGCCACGGCCCCCTGACAGAGTGAGATCCTGATGATGGAAATAATTTAATAGTTAGTTCAGGCATATAAAAAGTGAAAGATAAAGTGTGCAAATTAACTTCATCTATAGCACCTCCTTGAGAACAGCCATACGGGGCTAGGGGCATGTTAATATTATATGCCTGACTGTCTGCAGGAGGAATACCTATTAGTACTAATATGTCTTCTACACGAAGCATTTTTATCTGGAGTACCCCACTCCCCCAAGAGAAGCCCCAAGGGGCCGGGGGCAAGTTGAGTTCAAAATGTAGGAAATGAAAAATCAGCACTTCCTTGCTTTAGGTTTCTTTGAAAATTTTCTCCGTTTTTCTCTATCTCTTACCGTTCTCGAGATATTCGCAATTTTCCGCGAAATTTTGCATTTTTTCTCAAACCTTACGAAAATATTATCAAAAAGAGCCAATTTCGAATATGGATGTTACTTCGGTTGCATAACGCACTACTAGCAGGAACAATTATTACTTTTTGAAAAGAATGAGTTGTGCCTACCAGTAGCAAGTTATGCAACTTCAGTAACATACAAATTCTAAATTGGTTCTTTTTCAATTTTTTTTTCAAAACCTGGAGGAAAAAATCAAACATTTTCCGGAAAATGGCAAATATCTCGAAAACGGTGAGAGATAGAGAAAAACGGAGAAAATTTTTAAAGAAATCTAAGGCAATTGAATATGCTATTTCTCATACGCCAATTGACGTTTTTAAAATCACTCATTTCTCTGGGACGAACTAATAAAATTCAAAAATCTTTGGATTGGGAGCAGCTACAGCGAAACGGGTTGACACTTTTGAAAGAATAGATCAATTTGCTCTCAAAATTTCAAAACGTTTTCCTCTAGCTATCCACAGTCCGGAGATTTTCGCGTTTTATTAGTTCCCCCCAGAGAAATTCGCGATTTAGAAAACGTCAATTGGTGTATGTTGAGTTGCATAATCGACGTGTTGAAGGCACTACCAGAATATTCTGCTAAGCTGGAGGCGCCTTTGACGAGTAGAATATGCTATTTCTCATACGCCATTTGACGTTTTTAAAATCACTCATTTCTCTGGGGCGAACTAATAAAATGCAAACATCTTTGGATTGGTAGCACCTACAGCGAAACGGGTTGACACTTTTGAAAGAGGAGATCAATTCTTCGAGGGCGTCACAATTTTATTTCAAATCTTCTGATATTCTGGTAGTGCCTTCAGCACGTCGAATATGCAACCCAACATACACCAATTGACGTTTTCAAAATCGCGAATTTCTTTGGGGGGAACTAATAAAACGCGAAAATCTCCGGACTGTGGATAGCTAGAGGAAAACGGTTTGAAATTTTGAGAGCAAATTGATCTCCTCTTTCGAAAGTGTCAACCCGTTTTGCTGTAGCTGCCCCCAATCCAAAGATTTTTGCATTTTATTAGTTCGCCCCAGAGAAATTAGTGATTCTGAAAACGTCAATTGGTGTATGAGAAATAGCATATTCAATTCTTCGAGGGCGTCACAATTTTGTTTCAAATCTTCTGATATTCTGGTAGTGCCTTCAGCACGTCGAATATGCAACCCAACATACACCAATTGACGTTTTCAAAATCGCGTATTTCTCTGGGAGGAACTATTAAAACGCGAAAATCTCCGGACTGTGGATAGCTAGAGGAAAACGGTTTGAAATTTTGAGAGCAAATTGATCTCCTCTTTCGACTGTGTCAACCCGTTTTGCTGTAGCTGCCCCCAATCCAAAGATTTTTGCATTTTATTAGTTGGAGGGTCATTTTGTAACAAGCCTGTGGGTTCACCTGAAAAAGCTCATTATCTTCTGGACCTGTTAGTGGTATAATAAAAGGGAGAGAATTTGATCTTCTTATTTCTCTGACTTTTCATTACGTTGATATCGTCGGAAATAAAATTTCGAACCGAACCGCTTGTTTCCTCAAAGGGGAAAAGTATTAGCTGAGTAGACGTGAAACCTTTGTACATATAACTCCTATTCTCCTAGTAGAAATTGCTCATTTTCAGGGTATTTTAGATTGAGATTTTTGCCATGTTAGATGAGTTGCATATTGTTTTCATGAAGCGGCATAGTATTAATAATTTCCTGTATGTTGAGTGGATTGCATACTGGTTTTACAAAGGAGCAAGGTATTAGTTGCGCCAACATAAGATCATATAACTTCTATTCTCCTAATATAAATTGGTTATTTATAGCATGCTTCAGATAGTTAGGGATCTTTGCCGTGTCAGATGGGTTGCATACTGTATTCATGAAGGACCAAGTTTTTATTGCAGTATTACACATTATCCAGCAGTATATTCTATTAGGTACTCTTTTTGAATCAACCATTTGAGCTAATCTAACGTATTTTTCCACGCCAGCTTAATCACTGGTTTTCCTGCGGGTAGATAAATATCATCGACGTCTCAGATCCGCTACAACAAAATCGCAACAACAGCAAAATAAAGTTTTTATTAAAACAACAAAAAATTCTATCGTGGTAACTTCAAAAAAAGGAAGAGGAAAAAAGAATACTTAGATAATACTGTGTAACAAGAACAAGTTATGCTCCTAATAACTTTTTCACAGAATAACCAGGAATTGAATAGAAGAATAATAAGATCATAATAGCTAAGAAAATAATGATTAGCACCTTCAATATCGTCCATTTGTAATTGTGCCAGATGATGTATCTAATTGATTTAATCGGATTCATGAACCACATGAATGACGAATCTGGACGACTGGAACAAAAATCACATCACTGGACAAAGTGTAGCCTTATTTATTTCACATAACCGTGACTTAACATGCTTTTGGACAAATTTTTGTGGAATATCTAAATTTAAAAGTAAATAATGACTTACTTCGGTTTATCTAAGGGATCGGGTTCACTGCGCCCAGGGTCTGCAGGATTCTTCTCATCTTCTTCTTGTGTCAGTAAATACAGTTCAGCTTCTACTTTACCCTAGAGCAAGAAATATTTTATAACTCAAGAATTTCCCAAATCTGTCTCATTCTCTAGTCTTAAATGGCCCCAAATTCTAGTACTCTTGACTGCCTTTTGTCTTTACTATAGTCAGTGATCAGTTGAATGCTCACCGTTAATTCCATTTCTTCGTTTTCTTTCTTCACATAAAACGGCCACCAACCTTTGACTCTCTTCTGTTTGAAAATATTCACCATCGGCACCGAACCGTCGTTATTCAACATACTCAGAGTGCACAATTTCGACGATTTGGCGCCCCTGGGAAATCGGTTCAAGTCCAAGGTCAAGGCTCCTGAAATGAAATAATAGGTGATTTGGTATGAGTGATACAAAAAAGGACCTTTGCAGTAGCACAGTATTTCGACGTATGCGCGTCCAGGATTCATGATAAGAAAGGTCTAATAGCTTTGTATAATATTTAGGTACCCTTGGCTAGAACATGTTCAAAACGAAATAGACTCTGTCGAATTCGTTGTTCCAATTGGGCGACGAACCTCCGTTCCCGAGATAAACTCAAAAAAGTTGGAAACATTGATCAATTTGGGTCAAAAAATGACTCTAGCTCAATTTTGACAACGGGTTCGAATTCGTCTCGAAAAAATGAGTAACTAGGACCAACGCCGACGCCGTAGCTCTCCGAAAATTTTTTCGCCTTTTAAAATTTTAGAAAATCAAAACTTTCGAATTAATGAGTGTTTCTTACTCAATTTTTCACGCTGAGTTCGAATTCGTTGTTCCAATTTGGCGGCGAACCTCCGTTCTCGAGATAAACTCAAAAAAGTTGGAAAAATTGATCAATTTGGGTCAAAAAATGACTCTAGCTCAATTTTGACAACGAGTTCGAATTCGTCTCGAAAAAATGAGTAACTATAGCACCAACGCCGACGCCGTAGCTCTCCGAAAATTTTTTCGCTCCAAAAAAGACATGATGTATAGCATGGAGAAATTTTCAAAATTGTAGAAAATCAAAACTTTCGAATTAATGAGTGTTTCTTACTCAATTTTTCACGCTCACGTTGCATATGCCACACATCGCACATAATTCCAACCCATTGTATCTTCTATTTTTCTGGGGCGAACCAACAATTCGCGAATAATTTTGGAACGGAGGCAGTTAGAGCAGTGTGGTTTGAAATTCCGGATAGAGGAGAAAATTTCGAATAAAATGTAGTTTTCAGTTTTCCCTTAGCAGTTTCCAATCCAAAGACCTTCGCCTTTTACCAGTTCGCCCAAGGAAATTCGCAATCTCGCAAATGCATATTGGTGCGAATTGTATTAGTTTTTCGAGACGAATTCGAATCCGTTGTCAAAATTGAGCTAGAGTCAATTTTCACCCATTTTGACCGCATTTCGAGTACATTTCGGCAATTTTTCCAAATTTTCAAAAATGTAGTGACGCCTTAAACTCGTTGGATCTGCAATACAATTCGCACCAATATGCATTTGCGAGATTGCGAATTTCCTTGGGCGAACTGGTAAAAGGCGAAAATCTTTGGATTGGTAACTGCTAGGGGAAAACTGAAAAATACATTTTATTCGAAATTTTCTCCTCTATCCGGAATTTCAAACCGCACGGCTCTAACTGCCTCCGTCCAAGATTATTCGCGAATTGTCGGTTCGCCCCAGAAAAATAGAAGGTACAATGGGTTGGAATTATGTGCGATGTGTGGCATATGCAACGTGTCGAAGGAGCTAACACAAAAAAGTTTTCAATTTTGTGTTTCTCGGCAACGATGCATCGCCGCCAAATTTGAACTGTTGAATATTTTAATTTATTTAATTATTTTAAAAAATGGGGGCTAAAAAATCCCACTTTCATTTCACTGTGGAGAGCAAAAATTTTCTGCGGTTCTTTTCTCTCCAAAGTGAACCACACTGAAAAGTAAAAATTACACCAAAATGGGACCATTGATCAAGAGGCACACGACTGACTAATACTAACAGAGCCATATCACCCACCCGGCAGACAAAACGACCGCGTAAAATTTGCACCGCATTTTAAGGAATTGACCACAAATTCGCGCCGTAAAAAACTCTTTGAAAAACTTTCTTTCATGATTACTTACTTACAACCATTTTTCCAAAACAAAATTAAAAAAACCCAAGTATTGGCACGGCGCGAAATACCCGAATTCGGCTCTGAATACCACAATCCAACAAGGACTGCAACCACAGAGACGCGTGTATATACATGCACACTCCGCACCGCTGCATTAACAAAGCTACAATACCGAGTACCAATTACTACTCGGAACAATGCCATGATGCATACTCGCCGATTACTACTCATTTCTGTACACGAGTACGAGTACTACTTCGGCATCGTAGCATTTTAAAACGAGTATTTGTACCTGTACTCGGACGATGCTGTGCTCACTCGTGCCGCAATTAACACGACACAGTTGAACTGTCAATTGTCAGCATTAGTGTTTATGTTTAGTGTTCTGTTTGATTACCGCATAGAACACATTAAAACGGAAAATGAATTCTGAACGCATTAAATGAAACGGAATGATATGGGAAACGAGTTCTCGTTACCTCTGTGGGTTTTCAAATAAGCAGTGTGTTCTGTCGTTCTGTGTTGATCGGGTATTTTTTGTGGAAGTTTTTATTAGGGTCATCGAAGCCGTTTACATTTCCTGAATTACATTGTTTTTATTATTTCATGATTAATTTTTCACGCACGAGTAATACTCTACGACTACGAAGAAAATGTTCCTTCGGTCTTCGCCTTTGCAACTCTTTGAAACTCTTTCAGAGTTAGCACCGCAGCCGGACCAAAGAAGGTATGAAAAGGTTGACCACCACCACCACCACCACCACCGCAGTGTACCGGTCAACACGAAGAGCTCTTCAGTTCACTCAGCTCTTCCAGCAGTCTCTGATTCGTGTTCAGTTTGTTGTTTGATCCCTGGCAACGATCCTTCAGCTGATTCAGCGCTGACAGCAGTCTAGTGTTGGCGGCGTCCAGCGCCGCTATCTGGTGTTCCTGCGCTTCGATCAGACGCTGCCTGTGCGTCAGCTTTTTGACATCTTCTTATACAGCTCGCACCGCGATTTGCTTGAAATCGACAAAAGTAGTGAGTTCTCAAACGTGCACAGAAATAGGTGAGATTGCAAAGGTCGAGGAGGAGAGGAATCAAACGTAGCCAAACATTGCCTCCTACGGATGCTACTTGTTTTCGGCTCAATTCGCCAATATCGAGTACCTCGATGATCTTAACGTCGAAAATCTTGAAGGAAAACTAGTCCATTCGTGTCCTTTCCAAATCCACATCTGAGCACACAAGCGGGGAGAAATTTGAAAGTACTGAGTCAAAATTACCTGGCTATCATATTCTTCGTGTTGTCGCTCTCAGCCTCTTTGTGATCGGGTAACGAAGCGGCCGAATTAGGTCCCTCGCTTCCGCCATCCAGCTGGTGTTCTGCCTGCTCCATCTTAAGCTTCAGCGAATCGACGCTCCTTTGCAGTCTTTCAATTTCTTGCTCATACTACAAACACATAGAAAGTTGCAACGTATTACAATAAATTGGTTGTGGGGCAACGCAGCTGACTTTTCATTACAAAGGAAGTGAACGACAGAGTGAGAAATCAACTCCACAACACTGATGTCCGTCTGGCTGTACATGGTTCAATATGCACGAGCCTCCCTTTAATTCAATAAAATGTATGAGCCTCCTTCACATTCAATAAGATAGCTGGAAAAAGGGAGAAATGTACCAGTCTGCGAGCCTTACGCTCCACTAATGCATCATCCTGCAGACGTGTCTGCAACTGCGGGAGAGCATTTTCATGTCTTTGCTTCGCGGACTGCGCCGACATGGGAATGTCGTCGTCCACTACGCTCCATATTTTTTGGTGCGCTCATTTTTTGGACGCTACATTTGCTGGACAATGACATTCACATCTCGGCGCACTCCGCAAAGCAAAGACATGAAAATTCTCTCTCGCGGTTGGAGACTCGTCTGCAATATGATGCAATAGTGGAGTGTAGTGCTTGCAGACTGGTACAAGGAACGTAATGCTCGCAAGGGAATACAAGCTGATACATGGAGTGTGGTACTCGCAGGCGAATGAAGAGAGTCAGTCAGTCATAGTGAGTCAGTCAGTCATAGTCGGTCAGTCAGTTGGTCGGTCAGTTGGTCGGTCAGTTGGTCGGTCAGTTGGTCGGTCAGTTGGTTGGTCAGTTGGTTGGTCAGTCAGTCAGTTGGTTGGTCAGTCGGTCAGTTGGTTGGTTGGTCGATCACTCAGTCAATTAGTCGGTCGATCAGTCAGTCAATCACTCAGTCGATTAGTCGGTCGATCAGTTGGTCGATCACTCAGTCGATTAGTCGGTCAATCTGTCGGTCAATCAGTCGGTCAATTGGTTGATCAATCAGTCGGTCAATCGGTTGGTCAATCAGTTGGTCAATCGGTCGTTCAGTCGGTCGGTCAGTAGTCAGTCAGGCAGTCAGGTAGTCCAACAAAATCTGTTTTTCGAAAATTCCACGCATTTTTGCGATTATTTCGATAAATATGTTTTCTAAAGAGAAGTTTTAGAGCCTAAAGTGAATGGAGTTTGGTGAAAACGACGTTCGATACTACACACGCACTGATGCATTTTGCCTGTCTAGAAATTGTTCAATCGTTTTAGCAATTTTTTTCGAGTTCTATTCGCGCCAGCAACCAACAAATTACTTCTCCGCGATTGTGGTGTTCAAGCGATTCGAAACATGTAAGTTAAGTGCTACAATTTTGAAAAAAATTTTCTTGCCATTAGAGGAAAAATTCACTTTGTGCTGTTTTCTGCACGTTTAGTCCAGCACACAAAGATATGCAATAACTCCCCTCCTCACCCGCTCCTAACTGAAGCGGAGCCCGAGGAGAGGTGCGTACAAAAAGCAATTCAACCACGTGACCCGGTAAACAACCAACGTCAACCTCTTGTCGACTCCAGCAGGCCACTGTACCGTAGAGCTTGCTCTCATCCTAGCCTTGCTGTCTCAACAAAAACAGTACTCCGACGACAGAAGATCTGCGTCATCACAGCTGCTCAGCCAAAAGCAAAGGTGCACCCGCACTAAAGAAGACCCTAGAACACCGTCTCGCACCCCAACAACAAAAATGAACGAGGAAAAAATGTTGGAAGATGGGTGTCACTGATTGGGGGGGGGGGTAAATAGTTACCCCACAAATTTTTTGAGTGTAGAAATGATCAAAATTACCCCCTCCCGCCAATTCAAAGGCCAGTAATTATATTTATATTTGTAATTATAAAAAATTTGTGAACGAATTAGTGCCACGTGATACTGCAATTAGTAGTACCGTACCATACACTTAACTCGCAAAACACACACACACATCAGGGTGTCTAACAAAATCGAAATCTGCAAATAAATGACTCCCCCCCCCCCATTGCTATGAATGCGCTAAAATAATAAACCAAAGCTAAATATACTTCTTTGTCTATAATACTACATTTTCATAGGGGAAAAACTAATTTTATTGCATAAGGTAGATGAGCCCAATATGGCCCGGGTTCCCAATATAAAGCCCAATGTACCGATCTTGACTGCTATGCTTTAGACTGCATTAAAACGTACAGCAAAGTTGTTCCTTCATGATATGGCAACACTGTCCAATTGTTTTTATCAAGATATTAGTCCACTGGTGCGAGATATGCCGGTTGATGATTTTCCAATAACGTAAAAAGTGCTGCGACATGTTTTTTGTGTAACTTGTAGGATTTACAAGTATTATGTCAGTCAAATGGAATTTACCCAGAAATTAAACATTGGATAGTTGTTGTAGTGGTAGTTGGTTAGTGATCGACGCCAGAAAAGTGAAATTTGAGCAATTTGGAACCGAGGTATGCGATACTCACGAAAAATAGTGTTATGTAACCTAATAAGGCCCAACCTGGTAAGATCAACTCATTTTCATGTCAGTTGTAACTTACTCATAAGATTTTATTTGAACCACGCTTAACTTTTTATGTACGGAATTTCAGGTCAGGCTTATTAGGTATTAGGTTGGGTCTTATTAGGTTATAGGCCCACTTTGACAACTTAAGTTGGGAACACCTGATTGGGGAGTTGAAGAGATTCCAATTTCCTGAATACCTCATCACGATCATTCAAAATTACACATCCAACAGAGAAATATGTAGTGGCAATGCCAGTACTTTTCTGATTAAAGGCTGCCCACAGGGGTCAGTACTTGGTCCGGTGCTCTGGAATATTGGCTACAACTTTGTCCTGGAGGGGCTGCACACCACTGGTCGTCATCTTACGTGTTATGCGGATGATACAATCATGTTGGTGCGCGGCAACTCTCGTGACGGACTTGAAAAGGTCATTTCTGAAGCTCTGGACATGATAGATGAGACACTCCTGGCTGCTGGTCTAACTTGTAATAAAGAAAAAACAGAAATAATCATCTTTGGGAACATTAAAAATAAGATCACCCCAAAACCACAAGCAATAAAATTAAGTAATGGGCATGTTTTGGACAGTAAGAATGTTATAAAATACCTTGGGTTGTTTGTTGACAACGAACTTAGGTGGGACACACACATCAATAAAATGTGTGAGAAATCGGAATCTCTGTTTCGGCGACTGCTGTCCGTATTCCATAATACCTATGGATACGACAACAAATCCCGTAAGACTATGATCGAGGGCACTGTTAATGCCATTATGTCCTATTCGAGTCCAGTATTCGCCCACCGAATTGAGGCAAATCGCAACAAAATAGACAGTATGCACAGGAAAATGGTGATTACGTGCGGCCGGTTGTATAGAACTGTGCCATACCTAACTGCCTGTAATATTTCTGGTATCCTCCCCCTCCGTTTGGCAATAGAAAAATCGGCTGTGACATATTCGTGGCGCAAAAGAATACCCCTTCAACAAAATTGTAACAGGCATGAACTACCCCCAGCCCTATCCAAGCCCTCTGTTGTGAGGAGAAGGTTGGGAAAGTCATGCGTCAAAATCTGGCAAACATGGTATGATAATACACCCACTGGCCAGTGGACCAAAAAACTACTTCCCACAGTAAGTACGAAGGGAGTCAATGGGGTGGACTTTTACCTAGCTCAGGGACTGACTGGTCATGGCTGCTTCAAGACATACCTCTTCAGAATGAAGAGACGTGTGTCTGACAGATGCGGATGTGGCGGTCTGCAGACTGCGGAACATATCTTCACGGAGTGTCCACTGTTTGCCGAGGGTCGACCTGCGCAGCTGGACCTCTTGAGGCCTAGTTGCAGGGCTTACATCCGTGACTGTGTGAAGCGGCTGTGGGCAGATGAGGCCACTGAAACAAGTGCTGGGACTCCGTAGTCTACATTGATGGAAAGAAAATAATAATAATAATAATAAAAATAACTCACGACCCATATCTTATGGAAACTCTTAAAGGACACTAATGAAACGAGACAAGAAAACACCATATGTCGTGGTGTGGAGCTGGGGGGAGTCCACCCCTCTGATAATGTTGCGTTGAAGACCAACAGCTGAGGGTGGGCCAATACTAGCCATGGATAACAAAATAATGTACCCTATCAGTGAGTATAAGAGTGGGTGCCGCGACCTTGGTGGGACTGTTGCGGTGGACAACTTGTTGTCCGCACTGCGGCTGTTCCTGCCGGGGCTGGTCCCTGCTGAAAAAAATACATCGGATTAGACATAATATAAGATATAAATAGAATATACTAGGCTACATATAGAGATAGGTAGAGGTAAGACAGACATATCACCACATTACCCAGGAAAACTATTTCTGTGGGTAATAAGGTGACATGAGGTATCATTAAAATATGCATGCCCCTCATCAGAGCCCCGCTCCAATAGTGGGAGGAGACGGGGAGGCCCCGTGGTATGGTTGGTCTTTCAATCAACCCGGGCAGACAAAAAAAAAAAAAAAAGTTATAGGCCCAGCCTTCTTTGGTGCGGTGGCCTTATCAAATTTTGAAAAAGGGGTATTTTTATTAGAAGATCTGAGGACCATGAAGCAGTATGGAAAAATTTCAAGCTAGCCAATTTTTAAATATTGTAGTCGACGACTGTTACACAAAAAAGGAAAAACATGAAATCACTTACATGAAAGTCTGGAGATCCAAGACCTTAAATTAGGGCTTTATTGAGCTCACTTACCTTAATACGCGCATGATGATCACGTCTCACACGACTCACATGAGCATGTCATACATGCGAAGACTCTTGTAAGCTAAGATTTCGATTTATCGTCATTATTATCAGGGCTGCAATTTTTACGCACAAAAAATAGCGAAATATGCGCATATTTTATGCACTGAATTCAGTCTAAATAAAATGCCGAAAATATGCGCCAAAATTGTAAAATATGCATGAATATGCAAATACAATATGGGTATGTCATTTCAAAGGAAAAATTAAGTTGGATACACTGAGACAAGTCTTATCGTCAGTGGCGTGCATTCCAGGTAAGCGAGGTAAGCGCTGCTTACCTTGAAAAATCCCGAGAAAATAAGTTTGCATTACTATACATATCAACTTATAACAAATAAAATATATGAAACATCATTGGGCAAAGACACGATCGTATTGCTGCTTACCACTTATTACATTTTTTATAAATTCACATTTAACGAAAACTTGAGAAAAAAGTGCGTCTTATATGCGAACGATTACGGTACATAATTTTTAATAACATTTACTATTATGTACTTTCAAACTTTGTAGGAATCTTTCTTCTTTAGATTTTGGGAGGGGTGGGGGTCCTTAATGGCAGTGGTTGGCTTTTGGCGCCCTTGTATCACCACTGCCAGTCGCACTCAAGACAAGCCAGTTCGCGGCTACAACAAAATTATCATATCTATTTGGCAATAATCTTCATTTTTATGCGGTACGGGCTGGAAATGCTTCACAACGAAATTTTCGACGGCAGTTTACGTTAGCTGTCAATAAAGTATCGTCATTACAACCACCAATTCTGCGTGAGGTGGTGCTGTATGCGCCGAATGCTCAGACCTTGTAATCTACTGCATTTTTACAACCACCAAATTTCTCTTCAATTATCATTCGCTATCTTCAGCTCATTTGAAAATACCAGTACAAGAAATCCAGCTATCAATTTTAATAGAAAGAAAAAAAAAAAAAAAAAAAAAAAAAAAAGTTAAGAAAACGCGCTCGGAATGAGAATAATGTAGGCGAGTGAAAACACAAGTGATAGAGGTAATACCTCTCAGTAGACCACATAAATTTCGCGCGAAAGAATCACAATTCGTTTTTTCCCCCCGAAAGCTCGCTCACGCGGTAATTTCTCGAGGTTCGCCGAGTTGCGAGACGAACTCCATAACCGGCAACAAGAAAACGATTTTCGTGACATGAATTCCATTAGAAAAACGCATATATCACGATCGAGGGTGATAATTCGGCTCGTAAGCTCGCAAGATGGGTAAAAAGCAAATTTCGAGTTCGCATTTTTGTCGAGTATTTCGCTGTGCCAGTAATTTTGCACCCCAAGAGCGAACCATTCGTAAGCCGAATTGGCGGGCAGGGTGCTAGAAGAGGTATTTATAGTCTTCATGTAACCGGGTGAATGTTATTACCCGAGAATATAATTTTCCTGTTTAGAAACGGTGGACGTGAAGAGGGTTCACAATGGCAAGTGTGCACTCGAAATGTTGAGTTCAATAGTAGACTACGCATTGTTTGTTGAAATACTGGTGTAATCAAGAAAGAACAAGGATAGGAGCTTTTGAAAGATGGTGTTATCGGAGAATGTTGAAAATCAAACTGACAGAAAAGATCAAGAATGAGGAAGTATTAAGGCGAATAGGAAGGAAAAGAGAAATTTGGAATATAATCGTACAGAGGAGAGTTAAAATGATAGATTTGAATACAAGATAGCCAAGAATATTGTTTTTATTGCTAGAGGGAATGGTTCAGGTAAAGAACTGGAAAGGAAAGTAAAAAGAATAAGCTATGAAGAGTAGATAATGAGGGATACAAAGTGTAAATCCTTCTCAGAAGTGAAAAGATTAGCACAGTACAGAACAAAGTAGAGAGACGTAACCTACTAGTCGAGAGACTAAGGAATATAACAAAATTGGTGTAATAAAATATCGAATCTGGATCAGAACAAGATTTGTAGGAAACTGTAAATAATAGGGTGTTCGCATCGTCAAAAGGTTAAGAGTTGAAAAATTGCGAGATAATGAGATAAAATCGAACACATCGCATACGAATGATTCATTAGAAAATAGAGAGTACTATGTAGAGTGGCAACATTGTTAGAACAAGGTCCTTTCTAATTGGACGCTGTTAAGCGTAAGAGAACTAACCGACATTTGTAAACAAAATGAATTATTAGTACCATTGCAAAGAGCGTGACGAGGACTGAAGGCAGGAGAGCGTTCTAACTGCTCATTTGTAGCCGGGTGTTTTCCAAAAAGTACCGCTTTAACATCCAGTCAAATTACCAATACCGCCTCCAAAGCGAGTGGTATCGCGGTACTCAAATTACCGCTACCACCTCTACGGCGAGCGACATCGCGGTACTCGAATTACTTCTACCGCCTCCAAAACAAGCGGTATTGCGGTACTCAAATTACCGCTAGCGCCTCCAAAGCAAGCGGTATTGCGGTACTCTAATTACTGCTACCTCCATCAAAGCAAGCGGTATCGCGGTACTCAAATTACTGCTACTGCCTCCAAAGCAAGCGGTATTGTGGTACTCAAATTACTGCTACCGCCTCCAAAGCAAGCGGTTTTACAATACTCAAACTACCGCTACCACCTCCAAAGCAAGCGGTATTGCGGCACTCAAATTACCGCTATCATCTTCAAAGCAAGCGGTTTTACAGTACTCAAACTACTGCTACCACCTCCAAAGCGAGCGGTATACAGGTACTCAAATTACCGCTACCGCCTCAAAAGCAAGCGTTATGTGGTACTTAAATTACCGCTACTGCCTCCAAAGCGAGCGAGTTTGCGGTACCCAAACTACTGCTACCACCTCCAAAGCAAGCGGCACTGCAGGTACTTAATGCAATAACTGATACCCTGAAGCAGAATCGGTTATGGAGCGGTACTTCAAGTACGCACCGCTCAAAAAGCGGGTTAGTGGGTATTATACATTTTACGATACTGACCTCAAAGCAAAACGTTTGCGGTAATCAATTTTCCACTATTGCTCCAAAGTGCAGTTTAGACAGAAATTGGAACTGGGCAGGCTACTTGGGACAACTCGCAGATAACAGATGGACCCAAAGATACAGTTGAGCCTTACATTCAGGAGAGTAGAAACGAAGCCAGTTTAGATCGAAGAATGCTTTGATACATTTTGGAAATAGGGACGACTAAAATAGAATCCGACAAGTCCACTTAGTCAAGATGCGTTTTGGATTGTAGAGGTGCTATGGATCAAATGCCCAATGATTGCTCTTTCTGATTTTCAATCAAAACGATAGACGTTATCGAATGGTTTAGCGTTTTGAGGCGGGGATTGAATGCGCAACGATTGCTTCTATCCTATTCCTTTTGTTAACGATTACGTGTTTACAGGTTTTGCAAAAACAAGAGTTAAAGGCCCGCGTTGTTCTCCCTTCTTCCTCTTCCTACGCTCTTATTATCGCGTGTGTATGTTCCACCAGGAGCGCTAATGTCGAAGACGAAACCATGATACGTGTACATTACGCCATAAGAATGTGTGCTCATAAAAGTGTTGCTCGTGGTTTTTATATCGATTTTTATGAAAAAATGTTGAGAACAAAAGTTGTATTCAAATCAGTAGTTTTAATTTACAACCACTCATAATTCACTCCAAGACACGATTATAAGTTTTCGAATAATTTCAATCATTTTTCAGTATTATAACGAATATCAGCTGTTTTACGTATTTATTGTCCATATTCAATTCAAGCAGAATACAAAATGGAAGGTTTCCGCACTTGTACTAGTTATAGCTTATAGGGTCGCTAGTTCAACCTAGAAAATAAGCAGTTGATACAAATTGTAACTCATAGAGCGCGCTGTTAGCACAGTTTTTTTCGTCTCTTAAAGATTAGGGTCGGCAACGAGCCTCCTGCAGTAACTTTTTCTTCTTCTTTCTTGTTTCCCCTTCAGTAGTGCTCATTAATCTTGATCTTCATTACTGTGCGAGCATCATTTTCAATGAGCCAACCAAGCCAAGCAGATGAAATGAAAAAATGTGATTATTTTTACGTTTCATTATTATTTTGGATTTTAATCTACAAAGAAGCAAATGGGTTGACGGGTTTTCAGTTGAATTAGCGTAGAATTCCTCTGAATCTAACCAAGTATAACTTTCTGTGGTACTCTTACCAGTAAATTTTCCAAGGAATAATGCGATGTGAATTCTAAAAATATTAATGGTGATTCTGGTATTCTGTTTCAGGTTTCAGACAGTGAAGCTTCCGCTTACGTACACTTGATTCTGGATTCCTGCTACGCAAAAATTGGTAGTTCAAACTGCGTAAAATTTGTATAACTGGATTTAAAAGAGGTAGGTATGTGTGTTTGTTTGTTATGGTATGAAATAGGTTCTTTCTTTATTATTATTTAATTTTATTTTATTAACGAGACATTTAATGCCTAACGGCTATGGTCTCAGTATGGAGTTACAATAATTACAGAGTTCGGATTTTAGGGTTATAGGTAAGCGGTATACATCTTAAGATTTAAATTAGGTTAGTATACAGTTCTGAACTAGGAAATCGATTAGTAGTGGTGTATTCTGTAGCTTAAGTAGGTTTCTCAGTTCAATTAATGTACTTAGAATTTTTTTTAATCAAACCTAGTACAACTTTCTGTGGGTATCTTATCAGTAAATTGTCCAAGGAATAATGCGCTGTGAATTATAAAAGTATTATTGGTTATTTTGGTATTCTGTTTCAGGTTTTTAGCAGTGAAGCTTCCGCTAGACTAATATAATAGCGTAAAATCTGTAATTTGTTGCCAATGATTACAAATCAGCTGATAATTGATTATTGACAATTATTCTGTTTCTTGATACTCAATAGTATTTTCTATTTCTAGTCAATTGCGTGTTCATGAGAAACCGAGTTAAGTTGTACATAGTATAAAAGGACGGATTGTATGTGTAAGCTGCAGAGATCATCTTGCGATCGTTTTTTGTCAATGCTGAGTTACAAAGTCATGACGAACTGTACTTCGGATGTTCTCAAAACCGCATGCTCGTTAACACGTTTTGATAGTATTGGTGATAATTCTGGTTGTGCTTGTTCGCATTGTAAGCTTTATTTGAATCGAAATAAACTTCCTTTCTGCATATCGATGTATTTCTGTTGTCTGTAGCCTATGACGAGTTACGATTTCCTTATTCTAAGATGCCATTAAGTAATATAGGGACGTTTTCTCTAACTCCACGATTTCATTTCATTCAAATTCGAGGGTAATTTGTAGATATTTCTTTCAGAGAAAGTGTTTGCTGCGCAGTTGCAGTCTGTAGTTTGAAGCTTGAACTTACTATGTGTCATGTGATGTGTTGATAAGTATGCCTGTAGTGTCATCCTAACAATTACGTTTCATCTTTCAGCTCTTATGTTAAGGGGGAAAAAAGGCTTTGTACACGATTACCGATAGGTCTTTTTTTTCTGACATCACTTCCAACGAGTGTAAAGCAAGCTATAGCTATATAAGCCTTCGAGTGTGGTCGAAGATATAAACTCGAAAATGACGAACTTGAACGCACGACCCAAGAGACTTTAAACATGACTACTGATAGGTCCTTTTTCCTAAACAGATAAACTATAGTCTCCAATTTTCCAGTCTAGAGCCGACTCTCTTCCAGCAGCTAGCTGCTTGTCGGTTTCTGATTTTGAGGTTGTATTTAATTATATTACAGAATAACGCGGGACAAAAGGGAATAGGAAAAACTGAGGGAGGCCTTTGCTCGCAGGCAGGGTATGGCGCGATAAGGGTTTGCGTCCCCCTGGCTACGCAAAAAACAGATTCTGTACATCCAAACCATTTTCCGGGCAACAAAGACTACTTTACTTTATTTTATTCTAATCTTTTTTCATGTTTTCCAAAATTTTATTGTAAAATAAAAAAAAAATTCTGAAGTACTATTCAAAAATGGTTCACGACATTGAATTCAGCATAAAAATAGTTTAAGAATCGTACGTTTAACATGGGTAATATTGATTGGCTACCAAAAACGACCATTTGTTAAATACTTTTGGGTAAGGATTATTGTGTTACAACAATTGCTTACATCTGCATTTCTGAAATCTTCTGAAAATCATTTGTTTCTGAATCAATTGGCTGGAAAATTGTTTGTGTAAGTATTAGAGAGTACGTTAGCATTAAGAAAAGAACAATTTTGATGACTTTTTCAATTGCTTTTCAGTAGACTAAAAAGTACCTACGCAATTTCGGCCTTTTTTTCATGTTTTTCGAAACATTAACATAAAACTGAAAAAAATCCTGATGTGCTAGAAAAAAACGGTTTGTGGCATTGAATTTAGTGTTAAAAATACTTCCCGATTTGTATATTTTTATCTTTGAGCAAAACAAATAGCGAAATTTTGCCGAACAGCGTTATCAAAATTTCTGATAAACGGCCTTGGAGTTAAGAGCTTTATTTCTCCTGTGAGACGTCTAAAGAAAAAAGCGAATTTTGCCAGGGACACAGAGCGCAGTCAGGGGGGCGTTGCCTCCTACCATACCCCTGGTTACGGGCCTACAAACATCATTGCCAGGCCACCGTGCAGGCAATACTAAAGCGCTATAAACACGAGTGGAGAAATACGCAATTTTTTACGCAACCGCGCCCGTCGATGCCGAATTGACTACCCGGTACGCTCCGCATAGTCGGATTCAGCATCCACGGGCACGATATAGGATAAAAAATTGCGTTTCCCCACTTGGGTTTATAGTGCTCTAGGCAATACAAACTCATCACAAGTCCTCCACTGTACCAAGTAGAGTTCCCATAACTAATTAATTGGCTGAAATAATCTATATTTCAACCCTTTCATAAATTTATGCAAGACATAAAAATACGATGTATGAGTCTTGGCTTGCTATATTACTTTGTTTGTCGTTAGATCAGAAAGAGCATCGGTGATTTTCAAGTTTTCAAGGTAATCTTGATTGTTGATGAGTGAACAGAACCCATTGAAGCCTTCGTATCCTCGTCCCTGTTAACTCGCAAGCTTGAGCTAGTCCGGGAGCCTCGACTCTCATCCTAGTTTCTGTTTTGCTGTTGGTGTTCGTTTTCCTGTCTGCTTTGCTTTTCCAAGAGTGTCACATTAATGAAAACACCACCCTCAATAATTTTCAGCGGCTAGCGCTTGTTTTCTCTTGTTTCCTCTGAATTTCCTTGTTTGCTTAGACTAATACATATACGAATATGCAATCAAGTGGCATTTCCTATCAGCCATTTCGTCCGGATAGAGTAGCCGGCCATGCTAACCGGAAAAGCCACTTGACTGCATTTGCGCGAATTTGCCCCTTCCCCCCTCCCAAACGTAACATTTTACGTACACTTCCCTCGAGTTATGATTTTCATCTGTGAAATCTGTAGGCAAGTCTCGCCACGACTTATGGTGGGCTTCCTTTCTGCAGCACTTCAGAAGCTTCGCGTGTCTGCTCAAAGACGGTCTCTAGCCTCCCTCAAACTACCACGTCACCTATTCAACACCGTATGACTGATTTGGCGGCGACGGAACGTAATTAATCGAGCGCCATTTGCAGGTATCGTCGAGCGTGCGGGTTATTCGTCGTATACTTTTCTCACCTCGTACAAAAGGTAGCCGAGTCAAATCTACACTTCGCGCTCTATACGTACTCGAACAATAAAGTAATGAATGCTAAAATGGCTTTCGGCGTCAGAGCGTCAATGACGAATTATTAATGATTGCGCGAAATTCGGCGCGAAGACGAATGGTAAATTTCGTCGTTTTACTCCCTGTTCTCTACACAAATGTCATTTTGAATTTCACGCTCTGCGCTGCTCTGCGCGCCTCGCGGCGTGATTCGAGTTCGCAGAATTGCAAGGCTTGTGAATGGCATCAGGTGTGAATCTGCGCCTGTGACCAAGATAGATATGAAAGGACGACAGAGAAAGAGATTTTTGAATGCGAGTGTCGAAAAGCTCGGTTCAGAAGATACGTCGCAGAAGAGTGGCAGAAGCTGGATTCCCTCGAAACACGTTTAGTAGAAGGCTGTCTCCCTCTATGTTGCTACCTTGGTATGGTGAGGGGGATTAAAGAAGAGCTAAAGACACATATCTTCTTCAGGCACCGTCCTTGATGCCGGGCGTTAGCGGTCGCGGTTTCTGAAGCGCGACTCTCTTGGGCAGGTCAGTCGAGGTAGTTTGCCTTTGTTTTCCCCATGGTTGTATTGCGTTAGTCTTCCTTTTCCATGCCGAAGAATGTGCAGACGAAGTTCGCTTACTAGCCACGTGTTTCACGACGAACGAGCACACGCACAGTACCAATTTACTGATATGGTGATAACACGCTCAGTCCCTATACTCAAGATCGAGTGGGCTATACATTTTGAAAGTTTGAAAAATAGCAAGATTTCTAGGGTTAGTAGCCAAGCCTATTACAATCGCTATTTTTTTCCTTCATTTATCGCAGACTTCAACATCACCTCGATGTCTCTATAGCTACTACTCAGCTTCAGTTCACATAGGTCTCAGTTACTCTGCGTGGGACATCAGCCACATTGGCCGCACGGGCAACGAATGGACTGCGTCGACTTTGTCAACATGCTTCGCCCCTTGGGTCACGCCCAGGGGCAGGGAACTGGCCAAGACTATGGAGCAACTTCGATGCTCAGCGGCGAGCTCCCACCTACTGGCCTACCGAAAGTCGTAAAACACCGGATGCTTTAGACTTCTTCGTATTAAAAGGAACTGGCAAGCACTACTTTCATCTGATACCAACCACTGACCCGTATTCCAATCACTCACCTCTACTCGCAACAATTAACCTCGATAACCTCACAAGCTCAACGCCAACACTAACTGGGAACATTACCATGAAGTGTTGAGACTGTGCACCCATCTCAATGTTCGACTCAAGACCTCAGCAAACTTGACGCGGCAGCAGTACAGTTCACCAACAGCCATGTCGAGGCTGCAACGGCAGCGACTCCCGAGCTAACTGTGTTCCGTGACATAGGCACGACTTATCCTCCAGATATCCTTCAACTTGTGTGGCACCGTCGCAGTGCTCGCAAAACATGGCAACGCACAAGACTTCTGGCTCACAAAACTCTGTTCAACTCTGCTAACCACAATCTAAAACCAAACGACTACAAGCGTTCCGTGGTGAGCAACTTCGGCAATGGCTTTCCTCTCTCTCTCTCTCTCTCTCTAAAATATTAATTTGTGAAGTTAAAAATTTATGTAAATAATTTTTATTAATTATATTTTTTATGTATTAATTTTTATTTTATTAATTATTTTTAATTTTTAATTTATATTAATTTTTAATTTTAAATCAGCCAGCACAGACTACTCTTAGTGGAAGACGGTGCGCAATCTGCGCTCTGCTCCCACTACTCACAACCCGCCACTACGAACGCAAGGGAATACTTGGGCCAGAAGTGACCAGGAGAAAGCTGAGGCATTTATCACCCACCTTGAGAAGACCTTTCAACTATGAGCATTAGGCAATTCTAATCTTCCTTCGACAACTTTTGACAACTACGCACCTGCTCCCTTCTTCTTCACACCACAAGAGGTAGCATCGGCCATTGACAAACCTAACCTTCGTAAGGCACCAGGAGCAGACAAGGTCTCCGCACGCATGCTACGTGAATTGCCCAGACGCGCCTTGCTACTTCTCACATACTTCTTCAATGCGGTAAATAGGCTCGAGCACATCCCCAGTATCTGGAAATTAGCGAAAGTAATTCTTATACCAAAGCCGGGTAAGCCACCAGAGGAAGCAACTTTCTAAGACCAATCTCACTACTTCTGTCAATAACTTCGAAACTGTACGAGAAATTGTTGCTAAAGCGCCTGAACAAGGAGGTTTCCACTCGTCAACTCCTTCCCGACCATCAGTTTGGCTTCCGCAGCAAGCACGCCACCTCTGATAAGATTCATCGGGTCACAAGGCATATTCTTGAAGTCTTCAAGCAGAAATGCTTCCGCGCAGAGGTGTTTTTCGACATTTCCAAGGCCTTCGACACAGTCTGGCACAGCGCACTCATTCAAAAGCTGGCGCAACACCTGTCGGGGCAATTGTGTCGTATTCTTCGCAGCTCCTACAGAACCGGCGGTTCTATGTGCAGTATGGTTCGGCGCAATCCGGAAAATACCCTATACAAGCGGGAGTCCTTCAAGGGAGCACCCTGGCACCTACGATGTATGCGCTGTACACAGCAGCTTTTGCCGACCCACCAGATACAATGGTGGCAACCTTTGCCGATGACACAGCTATTTTCGCGACGCACGACCCCTACTCAGAGGAAGTGTCCTACCTTCAATCGGCTACGACGAAATTCCACACCTGGGCGCAAAGTAGGAAGCTCCTCATCAACCGAGCAAAATCGGTACACGTTGATTTTGCTCCTGTGTCCCCACCCATATTCCCCAATCATCCTAGATGGGTACGTGTGATCCCTGCATCCACGTCAGCTAGATACCTTGGCATCTTTCTTGACAAAAAGCTCACCTACCAGAACCATGTGCGCCTGAAGCGTGTAGAACTGGGATCTGCGTCTGCGCAAGTGTGCATGGCTGTTAGGACTACGCGCTGCTCTCTCCCTTGTCAACAAGAGACATCTCTACATCGCTGTACTGCGCCCTATCTGGACCTACTGCATCCCGGAATGGGGATGTATGCTAGTCGAAGCAATAGGCAGGTGATTCAGCGCTTCCAGAACAAAGGCATGCCAGTGGTACACAGGCAATGACCAGCTTCATGCCGACCTCAATCTACCTACGGTGGACGAAATCTTCAAACTACTCGCCCAGCGTCACGAAATTCGGCTACACCAACCTACTCGCCATTGACCTCTTGGATACAGCCAGCGACGTACGCCGGCTCTATAGGACCTACCCTGCAGACCTCATCTAATCCATTATATTCCGTGGTTTGCTGGACTGTTCTAGTGCTTGTCGTTCGTCTTCACGCTAATTTACATAACACTGTATGTAAATTTTATTCATCGCCATTCTTACGTCGATATTATATGTTGTCACCCCGCCTGAAAATCGTGGGGTTGGCGTCAAATTTACGCCAGGTTGGCGCTAGCGCTTACTCATTTGAAATGTATGCAAGCGCCGTTGTCGGAATTTAGGGCGCTTCGGGGCCGGTGCAAATTTGGCCCGACTGTGGCGCCACGTGCCAATCAGGCACCAATTTTTGATCGGTGTTTGATTTGCGCAAGAGTCGAGAGCAAGTCTGGCATAAACCTAGCGCTGATGCTGGAATTTGGGCTGGCACCACGATTTCCAGATGGGACTTGTCTAGGCTAAGTGGTTCAATAAAGCTTAAAACGAAAAAAAAATTTCTCTTTCAGTATGATCTGAGTCACAGGTCAGTTCAGGGGCGCTTCATTTTCAATGTGTGAAGCTAATCAGTTTTCAGTCGTTGTTCATTGATCTGAGTCACACTCCAGTTCAGTGGCACATAATTTCCAATGTGTGAAACCAATCAGTTGAAAAATATAAAAATACCTAATAATAATGACACGATAAGCAACGATTTCGATTTCATTAGGCACTTTTGATTTTATGTCTTACTCGGGAGTACTCGAGTAATGATTACTGTGTAGCTGAGCTATTTATTATAGTGAAGGTGATGAACTAATAGCAAATAATCTAATAGTAAATCTGATTGCAAATGAACATGTAGCTATTGAATAAGAACACGATGAAGCCTTACTAGATGTTGCACAGAAACTTCATAAGCCTAGAGATTAGAATGTCAGACGCAGAACCATAAATATTAGACGAAGCATCGAGGAGAAATACTACAACAGCGAGACTCCAGGTTTATCAAGCAAAACGAACAGAACTGATGAAACGTTAGTCTGAATAAGGAGAGTTGGAAATGTAAAGGGAAATATTATCGAATTTTGGGGAAAATCATATACTCCTATTTTTGAGCCTATCTCGGCAACGGAACGTCACCGCCAAATTTGGTCGACGAAGTTGGGATCAAGGTGAAAAATTGAGTGGAAATGAATCGTCGATTCAATTTTTTGACTTTTGAGAATTTTCCAAATTTTTTTATTTTATATATGATACGTCAAGTCTTTATGGGCGGAAAGTTGTTCGAGAGCTATGGCCTCGAAATCTGATCAAAATTCTCCCATCGTTCGATACAAATTCAAATCTGACGTCAAAACTGAGGTCGGTAGAGTAATTTCTTGATAAATTTCATCAACATATTACCGTCCAATTTTCGAGCCTATCTTGGCAACGGAGCATAGCCGCCAAATTTGGTCAATGAATTTGAAATTAGCGTAAACAATTGAATGAAAACAAGTAATCAACTCAATCTTTTTGGTTTATCAGAATTTTCAAAATTTCTCTATATCTATAATCGTATTTTCTTGTGGGTGAAAAGTTCGAAATGAGTGAAAGGCGCCTTGGATCCGATATAAATCGGGTAAGTGTGAAAGGTATCCGCATCAGGGACTGAAAGCTAGCCGAAAGTCGGAAGCCGAATATTTTTCGTTTTTTTCGACTTTTTCCCAAAAATCAAAAAGTGGCAAAAAAAACAACAGAAAACACTTTTTACGACAGTGATAGTGTGTTTTTATTTCTCGTTTCTAAATTCCTGAACATTATTCAAAATTTCGAACATCGAACATTTGATTCTACCAGGCTACTGATAATGAGAATCGCCAAAAATCAACTCTCAGAGTCCTAGACTTCCTGAAGACACCGAAAAACACGTTCCAAATAAATAAATGAATAAGTGAATAAACTCTTCATGATTACTATTAAGTTCAGTGGTTGATATCTCCATGGCAATTGCTATTAACAACATGGCTGCAGACTGCGGTCGCGCAGCGACAAGTTCTGATTTCTTGTCCAGGGTCAAGATACGTGCTTTTTTGCCGACCCTCCTCGAGGAACGAGGTTACTTGTTTTCTCATCTCTTCTCACTTCCAGTTCAGTTCACAGTTCAGTTCAGTGGTGCGTATTGCGTGAAGCCAATTCATATGATTTAGCTCTTCATGGTCACAAGTGTAAAAATAAAAGGAGAGAGAAGAGAGAAAGAAAGTGAGCGGAATTAGAATTTGAAAAAACACACAGCGCAGCCAGGGGTACGCAGAATTTTCCCGTGCGAAAGTGCGAAAATATTAAGTCAGGGTAGTTTGAATGTTTGTACTGACTGACACAACACGAGTGGCTTATGCGCTAAAATTTACGATATCTACATTACTTACAGAGGACGGACGAATGGATATCTGGACGGGAACTGCTCTGGCTAGGTACCTATAACAGAGTTGAAAATCACGTTTGAGTACGGGCACAAAACACTACTGCACCGTAGCCGTACACCAATAACATAGCCAAGCATTTAAGCGATCCTATTCTCTGGCCCAGAATCTGACTAGCACCAACATACCAGGGGGTCTACACCTAGCCCGTACGAATGCCTATAGGTACCCTGGTAGTTCCGGCCCTGAGGCTGTGCTGCAGTTCAGTATGCTGTTCGGAGACTCGACCGAATGCTCACAGCCGGATCCACATTGTCGCCTGGGTAGGGTAACGTCCAGACCCTGCATAGTGAAAAGCCTGGGGGTCAACTAAGCCCCGCTGGCGGGAAAGTATAGCGAGCAGGCGTAAATATAAAAGCAGTTTAAAAAGCCATAACAAAATGTGTACTCAGTGAGCAAAACTCACCCCAAACTGGCGTTCCTCATCAACACTACAAAATAAGGGAGAGCGGGGAGGATTCGGACAGTTTTTGCATGTTGACGTTTTACGTGGAAACTATTAGATTTTGTGGCAATTACACCCACTATCGTAAATTTTGGACATTTTATATCTAAAGTGATTTTTGTTTCCCATTTCTAGCTTCATTATCACCATGATAATTAATTTTCAAAAACTTGTTTTTTTGTCCGAAACCTGACGGGGGGGGGGGAAGAGTGACCATTTGGCCAAGTTATGGGGAGGATTCGGAAACGACATAAAATCCCATAAAAATTGAAGAAAATATGCACAAACGCAAGTTTATTACTTAATTACGAAAATGAAGCTTCGTAAACAACATAAAAACCATTCAAAAGATTAATTACCAACAAAATATAATTTACAATTGATTTTGTCGCTGAGTCTTATTTTCATCATTAACCTTGTCAAGTTTTTCAATAATATCAGAAAAAGGCACAAACGAGGTATCCGGTACGTCCGAGAAATAAAAGTGATCAGGCACCTACAAAAAAACAACACCAAAAAACAACAAAAAAAAAACACACCGGCACTTCTTATCACATCGAGATCAGAGAAAAATCACTGAGAACACCATTTGTCCGAATGCTCCCAACCTATCATTTTCATGAACTTTTTTTTACATGAAGCGACACTCAGCCGAAACGACCAAAATTGCTTACCTACTTATTTTCGAATATCCAACCTACCTAACAAAAATCGATTGAAATCGATATCTCTTCAGAAAGCCAAAAATATTTCATTTTTTACAAATTTGTGGCTAAGCAAAAAAACAGTAGAAAAGTACATTTTTTGTTATAAATTCGCGAAAATGATAAAAATCCGAATTCTTTTTTGCATATATGAATAGATATCAATATAATGAAGTTTCATTTTGGAAATTGGCGATTTTTGAAAATACTGAAGCATCAAATGGGGGTCGTCCGAATCCTCTCCGTGTCCGATTGCTCCCCAGTGTCCCCTATACACGACAACACTATCGAAACTTAGAGGTTTCCGCAAACCGATCACCACCAGATTGATCTTACCGTGATCATTCACTAAATGCCATGAGGCACGAGCTCGCGAACACCTTGGTACAAGGGACGCGTTTCTCGCTCTCCAGCAGGTTCTCCAGGCAAACCAGTCATGCATACAAGCGGGTGAAAGCGGAGAGAACCGAAGCGACAAGCGCGTAAAATTCGACCCTATACGAGGTGTATTTATATGTATGGACAGAAATTTACTCTTACACAAGTCAGTTCACAATTCAGTTCAATGGTCCACATTTTCATGGAAATTTGTATAAGTGGTGGGGCTATTGACAGCACGTATTCGGAATCGGTGTAAAACCGGCCGCTATCATGGCTTGAAGTTCAGGATCCTCTTGCTGGAGTTTTGTTATCTTTTTCAAGATTATCTCGACATCCGTATTCGTTTCTTCATTAGAAGTCGCACAGGGCGCAGCAAAGATCAAGATCAATGAGCACATCGCTAGAGTTACGGTTTTCGCTCGGAAGGAACCTCCCCCCCCCCATTTATCCTTAGGTGATCATCTTCGACTCTGCCTATCGAAACCCTGTGAAGCCTCATTAAGAGGTATACTTTGACACCTCTCCAAAACCTGTGAAGTCTGAAGGGGAGGAGAGGGGAGACTGTAGTCGCGCAGCAACAACACTGCTGCAGATTGGAGTCGCGCAAAACGCAGCAAGTGTCAACCACTGAATTCGTGTCAGAGGGAGCGTTACGGTTTTCGCTCAAGTATACCCATGACTGAAGTAAAATGGAAATGTCAACCACTGAACTGAATTGTCAAGATGAAGAGCTGAAGAACTGTGAGCTGAACCGAGCAGGAAATGAGAAAAGAATCCCGACGTTTTTGAGGTAAAGCTCGAAAGGGCGCTGGCTTCGTGTCGGGGGAGGGGGAGCGTGTCGAAGGGGGGTGTTACTGTTTTCGCTCAAGTATACCCCTACCTGGAAGAAATAAATTTCCATAGAAATGTATAAACACAATTTTCGCTCAAGTATACTAGTATGATGTCACAGTAACAGGAGCGTTACGGGGGGAGCGTTACGGTTTTCGTTCAAGTATACCCAGTAGTAAAAGCATATAAAATGCTAAAATCGATTTGGGGTTCGAACACCACTGAGAAAATTAGTAGAAAGAGTAGGGGTGAAGACTTAGTATGTTACTTAGGACAACACCCTCCAGTAAACTCCCATTTGTTCCTTCTTTTTCCCCTCAAAAACCCCACTTTTTACACGTAATGGCCCAGGCTATAATATATAGGTACACTTTTGTCACTGAGTTGTCTGATTCGAGTCATTTTCGAGAACTCCCAGCAAAGAATAAAATACAAAAAATAACCTCAACGAAGTATCGTATCCTATTTTCCTAACACTTCGGGACACCCTGTGCAAAATACAAGAAAAATACTCTTTTGTAAACATTATTAGAGAATTCGAAGACAATCTATTATTGCTAAATGCCTCAATCCGATAAAATTCTGCATTTTGAAATGCGGATCGTTCTATAGCCGTCATCTATCTTGTCGGTTAGAGATTGATAGAACGCGATACAAGTAGTGCTCTTTCTTCCTCGCTTTTTCTGCTCCTTTCAGCAGACGCATCTCTGAGAAACAAAATTCGATAGCATTGGCACAGCTGGAATTCGACTTCCGCAACGGTTTTGAATTTTAAACAGGCGTTCAGTCATTTTTCTCGCGTCGTCCGTAACAGGATGATACATTAGGTCCAAATTTTCTGCGGATGATTCAGTTATCCCAGTTTCTTTCCCTCTTTTTTACCACCACGAGTACGCGGATGCCGGGCAATGCACCCGTAATCCTTAGCTTTAAAATTGCTTCGATATTTGACCGGCCCACCATACAAGTTTTTCCTTATACTGTGAAAGTAATTTCGGCAAAGTTTCAGATTTTTAAAATAATTTTAACACGTTCTCCCGGAGTTCCAAGTTCAATATAGGACTTGTGTAAGAATTGGTTAGCGTTTTAAATCTTACGTTGCCGTTTTTGCGTGCCTCGCTACTCGAGCTGTGCATCTCGAAGTCGTCTCACTACCGACCACTTTCTGCTTTGCCTCAATCGATTCATTTCTCGTCGTGGTCGTCCCCATCTCATCTGGTCGGACAATGGGACAAATTTTGTTGGCGCCGCCAGTTATTTGGACCTGTCTAATCAAGCCATCGTCGATCATGCTGCTATTCAAAGTATTCATTGGAGATTTAACCCGCCTCGCGGGTGGAATTTGGGAGAGCGCGGTTAAATCCATGAAGAAGCACCTGCAACGTTCGACTCATGGGCAAACCTTCACCTTTGAGGAACTCACTACTGTGGTCTGCAGCGTGGAATCCATTCTCAATTCCAGACCTTTGAGCGCCAAGGTAACCGCCGACCAGGAGAGCGTTATCCTGACGCCAGCTCACTTCCTGATCGGCGACTCCCTCCCTATTGTCAGACCCAGAGCCGCCGGAGAGTAACATAAGACTTGCCAAGCGATTTGAGATCGTTCGCAGAACAATGGCCGTTCTGTGGAAAGCTTGGAGCCGGGATTATATATCTCAATTAAACTGCAGAAATAAGTGGCAACGGTCACAGCCTAATGTAGCCGTTGGTTCGGTAGCCCTATTGAGGGACGACATGACTTCGCCGAAGGACTGGAGATTCGCTTGCGTTGAAAACGTGTACCCTGGGCCAGACGGCCATACCAGAACCGTAGACGTTAGAGTCAATGGACACCAGGCCTGAGATTGAGGGTATGCCCGGGTGGGCCCAGCCCTCCCAAAAGAAATCCGAGGTATGCCCGGGCCCTCCCATAAAATTTTTAACTAAATCCCTACAATAATGAGAAATTTTGGTGGAAGTAGCAGTAAAAAATAAAAAATTCTATCAGGCTTTGGTGGATAACATGAGAACTCGTCTTTTTACTACTCAGGCTTCACAAAATTCAGGTCCAGATTATGTAGACAGTTATAACCTACTTCTAAAAAATTTAACCGTACTCATGGATCCGCAAACTTGGAGAGAAGATGATATTCTCCAAGGCGAGCATGAGATTCGCGATTTGGCCGTTCGTTTAAGGGTACCCGAGTTGGACGCTGTACATGGATTTCGGGAGTACCTTGACAATGGAGGGCGGTCAGTTCCTCAAAAACTACAACCACTAATGAAAGCCTCTGAAGCTCTGTCTGTTTCGACAGCAGAATGTGAACGTGGGTACAGCGTCATGAATTTGGTTATGACGCCAGAAAGATCTTCATTGGGAATTGAGCGATTAGCAAGCAGTATGTTTATAAAAATTAATGGGCCCCCCTTAGAATTCTTTGATCCTGGTCCATATGTTCGAAAGTGGCTAGTGAATCATAGATCTGCTATCACAAATACAAGTAAAAAGATGAAACCCGTAGAGTGTGATCCGGAAGATATCAGGTTTTGGAAATTGTTTTAGACTTTTTTTTTCAAGTTAAGTATGTTGATTGTTGATACTTTGTTGGATTATTATTAGATACGTTACTCCTTCCTAAAACTTTTTAGTCGTTGGTCGTTAACTCGTTACATTACCCTGCATATACTTACCTACATGATTATTTTTTCTATATTAAGTTTAAGTTAAGTACCTACAAATATAATCTACTGCTGTGCTACTCAGAAAAAACCTCAGCGAGTCACTACTGGTATAGTGATACCTCATACCTATTATTTGATAAAATTAATACCACTGTTCAATTCTGTTTTTTTTTTTTTTTTTTTTTTTAAATTATTTAATGTTCGTTCAATGAGACATAATAAAATATAAAAGGGTAATTCTCCGAAAAATGGACAATTCATGTAAATAGGCTGTAACTCTGCCACTTATTATCAGAATGCTATGCGCAATATATCAAAATTGAGGAAATGAACTCTTCTGATGGAGACAGTGGTAAAAGCTCTCCCTAGTTCAGCAGAACATCATTAGAAAATCGAAAATGCACCTGAAATGTCCATCAGCGTGGGTGTCAACCTGGCCTAGTTCCGTTTTTTTTGCTTGCTGGAAGGGTTTAATACATCATTTTCAGGAACTACTGTTTCCCATTGTTGAAGAGGTAAGTTGAGGCAACACGGTATAGGTCTTACAATCTTTTTCTAACCAAGTTAAGTAACCTTTAGAATACCTCAAAGTTGTGTCTAAGAAGAGATATGTCCTTCAACGTGGATAATTTTCAAACCTCTCTGTAGGGTTCCACTATAAGCATAAACTTCTCTCAAATGCTCATATAACTTCCTCATAACTTCCTCTAGAAGGCTGTTAAGAACTTCTGTGAAATAATGATAATTTGTATGCTAAAATACTCATTTATTGCTGAGATCCTGGTTTCTAAAAAAAAAAGTGTCCTTCATCGTGGACATTAACAGCCATATTGAATTTATAGCTCCGAATTTGTAAAAACGTAATAATATAACTAATGTTGGCCACATTACATTCAGCAACATGTATCAAATATTTTCCGCATATTTACCCAATGGGAAAAGGGAAAAGGCGATTTTGTCCTTAAACGTGGACATAAAATATTATTCAACCTGGCTACTCACGTATTTCTTGTATCCACGCTGAAGGACGTGAATCTTTCGACACTTAGAAGCAGTCTGTAGAAACAGCCTTTAAATCTTCTTCGTGCAGAGACTACTTTCCTAGATGAATTTTTGGTACTTCATAAAACCGTGCGTGATCCGTGAGATTGTAACCCACGGTGCCGCTGTGTGATCGTACAGCCTCATCTTATCACACTATGTAAACTTGAAAAATTTGTCTTTCAACGTGGACAACAATTTTTTTTTACAACCCTCCAAAATCAAATTTAAGCCCGGCCGGTACCGGAATATGATTTCTCAATACCCCTAGTATCGATTTCAACGAAAAAAATTTGAAAAGTGAACCTCATTTTTTTTGGTTTTTGTCCACGTTGAATTGTCCATTTTTCGGAGAATCACCCAAAAACCATAATATGAGAATGTTAAAAACGGTGTATTAGCTTAATTGCAAGTGGAGCGAGCGAAAATTTTTTAATGGTTGGACAAAAGCTAATATTGGCTGCGAGCGAAAATTTTTTGCCCTATTTAGTCGGAGGGGATAAGAGGGGAGGGGGCAAAAAATATTGAGGGAATACCCGAAAACTCAAAGCCAATCTCAGGGCTGATGGACACTTGAAGCGGCGATCTGTATCTTCCTTGGTTTGGCTGCCAGTGGATCAGTAAATTCGTTATATAGTTACCTGTCGAATTGTATTGTAATTTTTAAATTTATTTATTTATTAAGCGTTGTAATTTTTTGAAATGTCAATTTTTAATGAACTATCGTTCATCACCCGGGAGTTTCTTAGGTTTACTTATCGCCTTTCACGATTTTTCATGTGCGTACAAGTGTTATCTCCTTTTGCCATCCGTTTACGCGAATCGCTTTTTCGAGCATACCGTCGAGTTGAGTTCTGTTCAGTAGTTTTTCCGATATAATCACGTACGAGGCTTCCGAACTTCAATAATTATTGTGATCAATTTTTTTTCGGGTATTATAGGTGTGAATTTTCGAAAACTTGCTGCGCCTCTCTTTAATCCTAACACAAAACATATCTCCGACCTACTATTGAGCAAGAGCGTCTTTCAGGACTTTGCTCTTATATGTAGCTATTGAGCACGAAACGGCTAAAAAAATTGTTTAAAAAAATACTGTTCATGAGTTTGCTCAAATAAAAGCACGTAACGTTCGAATTTGATTTTGTGCCGTTGATTATTATTTTTTATTTTCGAATTTAATTCTTGTGCCATTACTTTTTGTTTTTTCTAGTACATAGGTATTTGTATAAATGAATAATTTTTTGAACTCGCCTTTTTGTGCATTAATAAATTTCATTTTACAAATACCGCATAAAAAAAAAAAATTGGACCAATCATTTTTTACAAAGGGGCGGCAAAAATTGAATTTTGCCTGGGGCGCTGAAAAACCTCGCACCGGGGCTAATTTTATAATTCGTGAAATGATTATTAACCGCCCAATGTCTTTCTTTTTTCGTGATTTCCGACTTTCCTTCTCGTGCTAAAAAACAACACCCACAATTAAGAGGGAAAAGGTTGGAGGTAGAAGTAGAGAGTACGAGCCACATTTTATAAGAATCGGGGATGAACGTTTTTTGTATAAAAATACATTTTGCAAAAATTTCGCGCCCAATTCATTCGACAGTGTATCGTGTATCACCGCTGCGAACGGTCGTATCATATCATAGAGCTGTGGTGTATAAACGTTTACGAGAATACCAAGAATCGGTATAATACATTAACTTGAATGTGTTATCGCTGAACGTGTTCAAACGAGAAACTTATCAATTCGTGCATCCGCTGTTCGATGTTATAACATGTAATCCGCGAGTTGAACAGTAAAGTTACGTCATGACGGGGGCCGAGAAACCGTCCACCGACGAACTTACCCAAGAGAATGCCCGCCTCAAGGCCCAGGTACTCACGTTAGAAGGTCAAGTTGCAGCCTTGACCAACCGGCTAGATGAGCTCTTCAAGACTCCACTCACCAAAGGCGAAAAGAGACCGGTAACAACGTCATCAAATTCACCGGCTACACCAGTTCACGAACGTATAGTTGATGAAGAAATGACGGGCGAAGACAAATCGGTGAGTAAGCCCCCACCTATATTTATCGATGCAGTCAGCAACATGAAGAAATTCGATGAATTTCTTAAATCACAAAAACACGAAAATTGTGAACGAAAGTCCTTATCCTCTGGTAAGATCAAACTGCAATGCGCGACAACAGACGAATACAGAAGCCTCATAAGAAGCCTAGATTACGAAATAACGAAGAGAGCCCATCCACAAATGGGTAACATTGTTTTTTACACCTATCAAGTCAAAGAAGAACGACCATTTGTGTGTTACATACGACATCTGCACCCCACCACTGACACCAATGATGTGGCTGAGGCACTTAAAGAACACGGACACATTGTTCGTAACATAGTAAACGTCCAAATTAGGAAGAAATTCGATGGTAAGACTAACACGATACAGTTGCCACTGTTTAGGCTAGAACATGAACCCAACGTTAATAATATGGACATAGAAGGGCTAACGACTATTCTCCACATTAAAGTTAAAATAGAGAAACCTAAAATACCTAAGAACGTCGCTGATAAAATCCCACAGTGTAAAAGATGCCAAGACATCGGACACAGTCAAAAATATTGTAGGCGTGATCCCAAATGAGTAAAATGCGGGAACGAACACTGGACCAAAGACTGTAATAAGTCCAAAAAAATGAAGGTCAAATGTGTGAATTGCCAAGGAGACCACACGGCAAATTACCGTGGTTGCCCGGTTTACAATAACAAAATCAAAGCAATTGTTGACCCAAAAACTATCACAGCCAAGCAGAGAGTGATAAGTAAAAATCAAGAACGTGTTCTGCCTAATAAGCGGCAAATAGGCAGCACTTATGCCAGCGCGGTGAAAAATAAAGATAATCTCACCGATTCTCAGGCTAAAGCTCCTGAAAAGTCAAACGAACTATCAGAAATATTGAATATGCTCAAAGACCTATCTGCCTTGGTTAAAAACATCGAGACTAGGGTCAGCAACCTGGAGAGTCGACTGAACCAGCCATCAACATCCAAGGAACCTCCCCTAAAGAAGAAGAAATGACGACGTCTACCAAAATTGTCACATGGAACGCAAACGGCCTTCTAGCAAGGAAACAGGAATTCAAATACTTCCTCGAATGCGAAAAGATCGACATAGCGCTGGTCTCAGAAACTCATTTTACCGAGAGGTTCTACATAAAAAACCTGCGAAATTATCACGTGTATAGATGCAACCATCCAAGTGGTAAAGCCCAAGGAGGAGCTGCTATATTTGCTCGTAATACTCTCCTACAGCACGAAACTGCAATGTACAGTAAACCGTACATTCAAGCCGTAACCATCTCAATCAAGCTGAATGGCAACAAGGTCAACGTTACTGCGATTTACTGCCCACCTAACGCCAGACCCAGCGCCACCGCTGCAGATTTCGCTGAGCTCTTTCAAATCCAAGGGGACAAATGGATCTGCGGTGGGGACTTCAACGCCAAAAACCCCCAATGGGGCTCGAGGACTACTTCGAAAAGGGGTAGAGAACTCCTAATGGCGATTAACAACTGTAGCGGCACAGCCATTTCAAGCGGACACCCAACCTATTGGCCCACAGATGTAAACAAAACTCCTGATATCCTGGACTTCTTCATCGTAAAAGGGATGTCACCAAACTACATTGATGTAAGAAACTTTAATGACCTTTCATCCGACCACTCACCGGTTACTATGACTATCAGTTCAACGATCATAAGGAAGATGATACCAACACCGTTAATCACAAAATCTACCAACTGGGACCAGTATCGGCAGATCCTCTCAGATCTAATTAATCTGAGGATAAGTCTCAAAACAGAAGACGAACTTGACACTGCGGTCAGCGACTTCACTAATAAAATCATTGAGGCAGCGCCCAAGGCCACGCCACAGAAACTCGTCACTCTAAACCGGGAAGTCCTCTATCCAGAACAAGTTCGTGTAATGGTAGAGAAACGCCGAAGAGCCAGGAAGTTATGGCAACGCACCCGTAACGAAGCAGATAAAAGAACTTATAATAAGCTGAGTAAGCTTACCAAACAACTACTGGAGAAAATCCGAAACGAATCCTTCGAGAACTATGTAGCACATCTCACACCTGAAAAGTCAACGAATTACTCCTTATGGAAAGCTACCAAAAGATTAAAAAGACCGCAGTATCGTTTCCCACCTATCAGAGACGCATTAGGAAATCCTATCATCGTACCTGACAAATCGATAAGTTTGTTGTCCATTATGAAGGAGCAGTCTCCTACGAACACGAAATCAAAGCAGGCGTTCCCCAAGGTAGTATCCTGGGGCCACTCCTCTATGTGCTATTCACTGCCGACCTACCAACCAGCGATGGTATAACGAATGCGACATTTGCTGACGATACAGTACTAATTTCCGTCTACGATCAGCAAAACATAGCAGTCAATAATCTGCAAAACGCGGTGAACAAAGTGACCACTTGGGCTAAAAAATGGAAAATAAAACTTAATGAGTCCAAATCCACCCACACGACATTCACTCTCAAGAATTACAGTTACCAACCCATCGTGATAAACGGCGCCATCGTACCCAAACATGAATCGTCAAAGTATCTGGGAATGCATATAGATTCCAGATTAAACTGGAAACACCACGTTAAAATGAAACGCCAGGACCTCGACCTCCGACTTAGAAATGCCTACTGGCTGATGGGCCGAAAATCCCAACTAAGCCTGGAAAACAAACGACTATTACACGTTATGTTACTGCGACCAGTGTGGCAGTACGGCTCGCAGCTCTGGGGCTGCACGAAAAAGTCAAATCGTGAAATCCTCCAGCGGTTTCAAAATAAATGTCTTCGGGTAATGGCCAATGCTCCGTGGTATGTAAGCAATCGAACGCTGCACCGAGACTTTCACCTGACCTCAGTCGAGGAAGAAATCGGGAAGACTGCAACTAGACACGAGCAGCGACTTCACCAGCATCCAAATCCGGAAGCTATTGTCCTCTTGGATACTGGATCCATCACCCGCCGGCTGAGAAGAACAAAGCCGACGGATCTATCCTGCTAGCAAACAATATTGTAATGAAGTACTGCACTGGCCGTACTTCCTTCGCGTCACATTAAGAATAGCTAGTTACGATATATATACTAGTATCTAAGTTGATATGTATTGGAGAATGCCGATGGGCAGTGCTAATAAACAAAATTTAAAATAAAAAATAAATTTAAAAAAATTCATTCGACGTCCTAAAAATTTCATTTTCTCATTGATCGCGCCGAATCGGTTGCGCCTACTTCATATAGACCCGGGTGTCGAGTAAATGGATTCGGGGAAAATGCCTTGTCGGGCAAATGGACTGTCGGGCAATGGGATTCGGGTAACTGTCCTGAAACCAGGCACGTTCGCTACTGAATGTTTCACAACGCTGCGGCGAGGATAATCAAAGGCTACAGAAGAGCGACCGAGGCAATCTTCCCGTTCTCCAGAAAACGTCACCAGACAATGTGGGCAAAATTACTACATCTAAAGCATCGTAAATTCATAAAGCATCTCGAGTGATTTCGAGTTCCTCGATTCTCCGATGTCGAATACCACGACGAGACTGCGAATTACGTGTGTAGACCCCCGTTTCTTATACAATAATTATTACGCTACGATACACCGTAGATTACGCTAACAACGAAAGCAATAACCCGCGCCACGATGACGGCACCCGACGGCAGAAGATTACGCGGAAAGGTGAATTGCGGAGGGTCAAAAGAGCATTCGGGGCCGATCCTGCGCCCTATCATTTCACGTGCATTCGGCGAGCCGGCCAAGTCAACGTGTGCGAATTCGCGACAGTCGGTGAACCGAGTTTTCAGTTGTGCTTTTGAGAGTGTCTCGTCGTAGCTGCACCCCGTGACCGTATTTTCTCGCCGACCGAATCGTAATTCTCGAACGTGAAAAAGCACGAAGTGTGTCGGGAAAAGAAAAACAACAACAAATCAATCTCAAATTCTAGGTGCCTGGAGTGAATAAAACGCGAGGTAAGTTCGTAATTTTTTTCTGTCCTCCGTCTCGCAGCGAAAGAATGGAAAAAAACCTCGAGGCTCGATGTTTCAGAGGTGCTGGTAGTCTTCAGTGATGCTGCGGAACTACCTTCGTTATTCAATTGGTACCAATTACATGATACGAAGCGTGTACTACGAGGAAGAGAACTTGCCAAAAGAAGTGGTACCTAATTTTGTGTACCTACGTTATTGCTTGTAGCTGTGGGGTCTTATGGCTGTGCTACCCCCTACCCAAAAACCAGTGGTCGCGATCATATTCCCAAAAATAAAATGAAAACAAAAGGTAAAAATACTAAAGACTAGAGTGTTTTTACATTTCATTGTCAAGGTTTAGTAAGTGCGTCGCCCCACAGGTAAGTGCGAGGTATACTGTGCTCTTCAATATCTTTATTTTGGAGTTTAGGTTCATTTTACCTTTGAGGATTGTCCTCTGTGCCCAGAAGGCTTTCCATGCCTTTGCTTTCCTAACCTTTAGTTCATTTTTTGTTCTATTTTCGAACTCGTAGTTTGAAGAAGTCACAAAAAATTTAAAATTTGACATCATACGGGTAGCCGAAACAAGAATGGAGGGAGAGAAATTTATTAAGGAACAAAAAGAATGGTAACTACTTATTTTACTTTGGACAAGCAATTGGCCTCCAGGGAACAGTGCATGGACAGAGATAAGGTAATGGAGGTAAAAGGAATCACGGAAGGAATTAGTATTCTGAAAACAGAAATAAATAGTAAGACCACAATGTTGCTTATTCAGATTTATGCACCGACCTTGCACGTTACCCAGAAAGAGCTGGAAGAGTTTTACAATCTACTTAAGGATACACAGCACAGAAAGAAAGAAAGTATTCTCAATATACAATTAAAAAAGAGGGGGTAAAGAGAACTGAAACAAAAACTGACGACAAACTTACGGAGGAAACAAAGAAGCTCTTGGAGCTTAGAAATGACCTGAATAGAAAGTCATATAAATCACCCACGGAAAGGCTCGAATTAAGTGAGATAAAAAAGCTTGTCGAAAAGAAAATACGCCAGGATATTAAAAACTTTGAAGAAAACAAGATTACAGAAATAATCGAAAAGAATAGTGCAACACAACTAGCGAGAAAACGAACCCGAAGGGGAACCCCAATGTTCATTTAATTGAAAAACAATATGGGAAAAACAAAATATGGAAGAGAAGAGATTTTAGACCTAGCCACGGCATTTTACGAAAAGCTATACGAGGACAACAGAGAAAGAGACAAAGATCTATGGAGAGAGAAAGTGATAGACAAGGACCCAGTGTCCCCCTTTTTAGAAGATGAAGTGGTCAAAGCGATAAAAGAAGTGAAACCAAACAAGGCCCCGGGACCCGATTCAATCGACAACGAAATACTAAAAATATTTGCAGAAGCGCTACTAAAACCCCTAACGATCTTATTTAACAAGGTACTGAGAGAAGGGAACCCCCATCACAGTCGAATGAGTCCGAAATGATTCTTCTACATAAAAAAGGTGATAGGGCGGAAATAGGGAACTACCAACCCATTAGATTATCCTCAAATTTAGAAAAACTTATGATGAAAGTGTTGAAGAACCGCATATATAACACTTTAGATCAACAGCAACCGGTCGAACAAGAAGGCTTTAGGTGTAATTATACAACAATAGACCATATACAGACCCTCGGCCAAATAATTGAGAAGGCGGACGAATATAATTTCGAGGTGTAGCTGTTATTTGTGGATTTTAACAAAGCCTTCGATTCCGTATACCATAATAAGCTCTGGCAGTCCATAGCAGAACAGGGAGGTACAAGAGGAGATTATAGCTCTCCTAGAATATACGTATAATAACTCAGTAGCATACATCAAGACAGAGATTGAAGGCACCCACTTCCCCATTGAAAGAGGCGTGAAACAAGGCGATCCACTAAGTACCTCCAAATCTTTTTAACTGTATCTTGGAACAAATTTTTACAAAATTAGACTGGAAAATTTTTGGAAAAAATCTAACAAATCTAAGATTTGCGGATGATATTGTTCTAATAGCAAAAAATTTTAATGAAATGAAGGGGATGGTAGATGACCTAATGCAGCAAATCGGAAAATTTGGTCTAATTACAAACTTGTCGAAGACAAAATTTATGTCAAATAGGGAGGGAATGAATGAATTTTGGTTGAATGGGGCAAAATTGTCTCGAGTAGAAGAATACAGGTATCTAGGACAGACTATGAGATTTAAAAATAATATGGAAGGAATAGTAAAAGAGAGGATCTCCAATGCGTGGCAAGCCTTCTGGGCAAATAAATCTATTTTGAAAAATAAAATGAGAATAGGACTAAAAGCAAAAATTTTGGAAAGTTGTGTGATGTCGGTGTTGACCTATGGGGCCCAAATGTGGTCACTCACGAAAAGACAAATGCAGCGTCTCACTACTACACAAAACGCAATGCTGAGGAGTATACTAGGATTCAGGCTAAGGGATAAAATTAAAATAACAAAACTTCGAGAAAAAAAAACTGGAATCAAAAATATTGAGTACAAAATCAAAAAAACTAAAATTTAAATATGCCAGCCATATGTCAAGAGGAGATCAAGAAAAATAGAACATAAGGACCACGATTTGGGCCCCAAGGGAGCACAAGAGAAATAGAGGCGGACCAGCAACACGCTGGATAAACGAGATCCTCTCCCTACTCGGGCCATGCTGGAGACGAGCAGCAGCCAACAGGCAAGGCTGGAAAAGAGTGACGGAAACATATGCTCTACGGTGGGTGGAATAGGTTGGTGACCTACGTGCTTGGCCCCTATAAGAAGTGGACACATGTTGTTAAGCCTATTCAATGTTAAAATAAAATAAAATTCTATTGTAAGGGGAGACTTCAATGCAGAACTGGCGGGATGGCGAGGGGGGCGGGTAACTCGAGAAAGCGAGAAATGAATAGCGTAGGCCAGTTCTGTCAAGGTGAGTACCCGAAACGTAACGGCGAAATTTTACTAAATTTCGCAAAAAACAACAATCTAAACATTTCAAATATTTTCTTCAGAATGAAAATGAGTAAAAAGTGGACATGGACATCGCCAGATAATGTCACAAAAAACGAAACTGATCTTTGTTTAACACATGATACGGGAATAATAACTGTGCTATGGAAAGGAAGTGGCGGCGGGGTACTTAACCAAAATGGTGCGAGAGTAACGAACCGATCCGAGTCAATTCAGGAAGCCACCAGATTCTATGAAGAGCTATACAGACGGGTAGTAATGGGACCAGATGAACAGGGCATACGCGCCAAGCCGGGGGGAACAACTAGCCCAAACAATCCACCACCAAATAATGACCCACTTCCGGGAATATTGGTACACGAAGTAGAGGATACTTTGAAAAGACTGAAAATAGGAAAAGTCTCCGAACCTGATGGTACTGAGATCAAGCCACTGAAAGAATTTGCTGGGGTAGTATGGCCGAACCGCTAACGTTTTTATTTAACCGAGTTATTGAAGAGGAGGCAGTACCAAGTCAGTGGATAGAGCTAATTCACACAGAAAGGGGACAAAAACCAGTTAAATAACTATCGACCGATCAGCCTCTCCTCCAACATAAATAAAGTGTTTATGAAGATCCTAAAAAATAGGGTAATCCCCGACTTGACAGCGCCCAATCCGTCGAGCAAGCAGGGTTTAGGAAAGGCTTCGCTACGTTGCACCACATCCATACATTGAATCAACTCATAGAAAAATCCAGGGCCGGATTTAGGGGGAGGGGGCACGGGGCCCAGAGCCTCGGGCCTCCACAAATTATTCATGAAAGTGTCGTTATTACAAATATAATATGTTGTTCATACTTATTTGTACTTCGAATTATTTTTACTCAATTTTGAACTTCCTCAGTTTTTTATTTTTGGGGGAGGAGGAGGGCGGAGGTTGCTTGTCACTTTGGGGCCTTCAGATCTTCCTGGGCCCAAAGGCCACGAAATCTTAAATCCGACCTTGGAAAAAGCGGACGCCTACCAAATTGAACTTCATTTGGAATTCGTTGACTTTTGTGAGGCTTTCGATACCGTCGAACATGCATATCCGTGGGGTGCTCTAAGGAAGCAAGGAGTTGACAACAAAATTGTGAGATTATTGTAGGTCCTCTATCAGGACACGGAAGCCTATGTAAGAGCGGATAGACCTGGACCCCCGTTCAGCTTATATAGGGGCGTTAAGCAGGGTGACTCCCCCCGTCTCCGAATCTATTCAACGCGATTTTGGAACAAATCTTCAGGAAATTAGAGTGAGCAAAAAAAGGGATCAAAATTGATGGGGAACACTTGAAGCATCTGAGGTATGTCGATGACATAGTTGATAAAGGGAGCCAGGGGGATACTCGACGAGTTGGTCGCAGAAAGCGAGAAGGCAGGGCTTAGGGTAAACATAAGCAGGACCAAGGTTATGAGCAATTCCACCAATGATGGAATTTGGATAGGGGATAAGGACTTAGAATTGGTGGAGGAGTATCCATACCATGGCTAGATTACCTAGGTATATCATTCGGGGGAAAATGAAAGAAGAAATCGAGGCTCGAATAAGGCAAGCTTGGAAGGGATACTGGGCTCTTAAAACAATCTCTAAGGGGAATCTGCAAATACCATCAAAGGCCAAAATGCTCGAGTTCTGTATCCTACTAATTCTAACATATGAGGCCCAGACTTGGTCGATCACTGAGAACTGGACCAGAAGGCTGGTGACCACGCAGTGAAGTATGGAGAGGAATATTCTGGGTATCAAAATTGAGAATAAGATTAGGACAAAAGTTATAAAGGTGAGGACTAAATGCAGGAGGGGGTATCTCTTTTTCTAATTTTCCTCTCAACCCGAGCCCTGGAATCCGCCCTTTCAAGAATTACTTCAGGGACGTCGGGGAGGCTGCTAGGACTACCTTAGCCATCTCTAATTTGAGACAAGGATCACTAATTGCTGGATGCTTATATTGACTAAGCGTCCGCCCTAACTCTGTCGTCAATATGGTGGTCTCCGGGAAGCTGGAGACGACCAGGAGGGGGGTATACTTGATTAAAAAACTGAAAATGAAGTATGCGGGTCATTTAGCAAGAATGAGAGAAGACCGATAGGATTAGAAGACCATGTTTTGGGTTTCCTGTGATCACACATAGAAGAAAGGAAGATCAAGAATGAGCTGGAAGGGGAAATTATAAGAAGAACGGGACTCCCGTGGTGCAAGGCGACCCAAAACCGTAAAATCTGGAACAAAATCGGGAAAGCCTATGCCCGCGATGCCGGGGCGCGGTATGCGACATGACAATCGCATATCTACATTGGGTTATACGTATTCATGTATTATGGCCTTACCAAAATAAAGGCTGTTTGTTATTATGAGAATAATAGAAGATGTTATGGTTTCAAAATCCCTAAAATTTTCTTCCGATCATAAAGCTATACATATAAAAGTGAAAATTCAACAATTGCAGAACACTCAATTCTACAAAGTACCAAATGGAAAAAAAAAGTGTCATACCAGAGTACAGAATTGCCGATGCTAAACACGGTATTTAAAGGAAAAGCTGCAAGAGGTAAATCATTCAAATGCAGAAAAAGCGCACGCACTGTACGATGAAACACAACGCATAATTAAGGTCTCTCAAAATTATATGAAGCATCGCAAGAGGAAAAAACACATAACAAGATTCTGGCAAGGACCAAGATGGTGTGTGCAAGAAGGAACGAGCTCGCAGGAAGAGGGCACAAAACACTGAGAGAAAAAATTGAATTAGTCGAGTTGAGAAAAACGCAAGAAAGATGTTAAGGCGGGACGTTATTAAGAAATTCGAGGAAATATGCATTCGTGAGACACTTAAATCATCTGACGCAGTTAAAAAAACAAAAAATCATTTGTGCGTGTGCCCAGCAAAAGGGTACACTTCGTTGGTCAGACGAATTGCACGAAACGTACCTAGGAAAAAATAGACACATTGAGAAGTAAAATGAGCCATCCTCAAGCTCTCTGCCTATAACAGAATCCTTTTACAGCAGTTTGAAGTTGAGAATTGGAAAAACAGAAGAAACCTATTTCGTCGGGTCAGTGCGATTTAGAGCTATATCCAAAATAACTAGTTTTGCTACATAGGGAAAAGAAGTTTCAACATCAAGAGTTTTTACTGACAAAAGTAGAATTGATCAACAAAATGTTGTGGTATGTCTTTGTAGAACTCTTCACCTCTGAGACTGTTATATTCCCACCAAATTTCAAATTATAGGATATAGCACCTTTTCGCCCAAATTTATTGAGATGAGCTGAATATGACACCTTTACTTTTTTTAAATTTAAAATAAAATAATTATTGAAAGCAGCATGAAATTACCGTTCCAATGATACCAAAATCTCATTTTCGAGAAAATTTGGATTTAGCTCCGATGATTTCGAGAATAACGACTCTATGACAAGCATCCCTAAGATTCTTCTCTCGTTTCATTGTTTCGATGCTTCTTATGAGCGAGAGGACGAGTTTGAAATATTGCAAAATGAAATTTCAGCGTTTACTCTACTGAAAACGCAAAAATCTAGAAAACTATTTTTTGACCTCATTTGCTATCTTTTGCTCTTCTCGAACATAACAATGCCGACTAAGTAGTCCCTTTTGCTGCGCACACTCACATTTAATGACCAGAATCTAATCTCAAAAATAAAGAAAGCAATCGGACAATATGAGTTTGGCGGAGCACATATATAGTACAAATTGCAACTGATTTCTATAAAAAATTATACGAGAAAGCGTCAAGTGAAAAGGATTTCACGAGAGCAAACATTCACAGAATCTCAGAGAACATTTCCTCTCATTCTCATAGAAGAAGTAAGTAGCATTCTAAAACAATTATATACAACCAAAGCATCAGGAATAGATGAAATCGGAAATAGATTCCTACAAATTTTTTTAGCAGAATTAGCACCAACCTTCGTCTCACCGCCTCACTATTTAATCTGATTTTATAGACAAAAAAGAAATACTATGACAATGGAAATTGGTGGTAGAAATAGTCTTACTCTTAAAAAAAAATCAAAAAAAAAAAAAAAATCAGGAATGAACATTATAGATCTATCAGTCTCAGCTCATATATTAATATTTTCTTTAAAATTATCAAGAACCGAATGTATAATCATTTGGATTTGAATAAAAATTTCAGGCCTATTCAAAATCTTCAAGACTCGTTTACACTCTAAAACATGTCTGGAAGCGCCATCAAAAAGTTTAGAAAAGCCTTAAACAGTCTCGAGGAGTATTAAGTACACCTGACTGATAGTCGAAAGATGTTTAACAAGGTTGGAACAGTCTCGGAGGTCTCAATTACTACGTAAGCAAGGAATAGTCCCAGAAAGTATTAATCATGTCTGAAAGAGTCCGGGAAAAGTGGTGGAGAATCTGAAGCAAACCTGAAAAAATATTGATGCATCTCACAGTCTTAAGGTCGTCCGGATGATTTTAAAACATTTTGAATAAGTATGGAAGAGATTTAAAGAAATGTTAACCATGTATAGAACAGCCTTAAGTCTCAATTATGCTTAGAATAGTCTTGAAACGAATCCGGAAAATCCATAGAAATGATAAAAACGTGTCTGGAAATGACTTACAAAGTTTTGAGCGATATTTGAAAAGTCAAGATAAGTCTCAAAGAGTACTGAACCTAATGGATAAGTAAAACGGATGCTTTTCAATGTACCTGTTGAAAATAACACACATGTAGCATGTCTGTAGCTCAATAATCAAGAGCTGGTTTTGCGCAATGTATATCATAAGGGATAATTTCGAGACAGTCATTATTCTCCTGTTTCAAACTGGAAACATCGTTTTGGTTTTAACGTAATCCTGCAGTGCAACTTCTCTTTTATTTGTGACAGCGCAGGAAATAAGATGGAGTTATGAGTACTGACATATACTAGATAAAACTTCTGACAAAATGAGACCTTGCGGAGCTCTCTGGCTCCGAAATTCGTCGAGATATATCTGTTTCAAGTTAGGATTTCAAAGAACCTGATTTTGAAGAAAAAAAAAGAAAAAGAAAAAAAAAGCAAATAAACAACGAAAAATTACAAATTCAAAGTGGTATATCTCTGAGACGCATAAAGCTAGAAAGCTCTGCAAAGTCTCATTTTGTCAGAAACTTTATAAAGAATTTCTTCGGCAAAGTGGGACTCTTTCAGAAATACGAAATAAGAGTTCAGTTTCCAGTGAGAACAAAACTGAGCCGGCTTGGGACAAAAAGAGAAGAGGTTGGTTCATGTTTTCACCTATAATGAACAAACGAAGGCAGACAGAGAAAAACGGATATCGCCTTTTGAAAGAGGAGGGTGTAGGATGTATTCTATTGAAATCGTCACGAATTCCAATTTCGACAGTTTTGAACTTGATTCACAAAAATTACCGTACCTCAAAATCAAGGATCAGCAAAGTGAGACCTTCTTTCTCTTTTTCTAATTGGTTCTCCACTCGAGTCCTGGAATCCGCCCGTTCGAGCATTACTTCAGAGACGTCGGGGAGGCTGTTAGGGCTATCTTAGCCCTCTTCCCTTCTGGCCGAAAAACCGGCCTAGGTCGAAAATTCTGGCGAGTTGCCACGTGGGCTCGAACCCGGGACCTCCGGATTCTGAGACCAACGCGCTATCCACTCGGCCAACCAGACTCTTTATTTCCTGCACTGCCACATTTCATGCTGTTGGTCGCATTTGTCTGTAATGATTCCCTCCCGCGAGCTACTACGAATTCCAATGAATCACGAGTTCCCTATAAAAATACACCGAAGATCAAAACTGTTCGAACAAGTCATTTGCAGTCTTCCACATTCGACCAACCTGTTTGGCTGTTTCCCGCATCAATGACACAAATTCTACGTTTTTCACGATATGTTTTCTTTCAACTTTTTCAGAGCCTTGAAAACGTTTTATTTCTCAAAACTGTGTACATATTTTTTACACCTGTAACTTCAACTCTTCCTAAAACAATGAATTTTACATATAAGCAGCTGTACCCGGACTTATGTTACGAGGAATTTTATGTAGCTTTTGAATGTGGTCTATCAACAAGACAGGCCTCTATGTACGAACGTTAAAACGAGTAATTTTTACATCATACACACATACCTCACTCTTACTCGACTCTTCGACTTCTTCACTTCTTCGGAAGCCTTTACAAGACACGAAGGTGTAAAAAGCTCATCCGTTTGATCTCACGTCAAGCTTGTCTCATTTTAATACCACATCATATACTTCAAAAACGTAATTATACGAGATTTCTGCATTTCGAATGCGGCACTGCCCGGAGTTGTACGACCTGTTAGAAGTTTCCAAAAGATAAACGACATTTTACACGATAAGGTTTTATTAATTTATAGCTTTCGAACTTTCGAAACTGGCATGATTTAAATTTCGTTTGACATTTGACACAAATATAGGCTTCGTCTCGCGACCCTGTTTATTTATGACGGATCTCTGTCGCCAAATTTTCGATTCCCGGGCTTGTTTTATAACGACACGAGCGACGGAGCCACAGACGAACCCATCGGCGGATGAAATACAAAATTATGTTTGCTTTCGGCGATTCTCTCGGCAAAAGGATGCGAAAGGGCAAACGAGACTGTAACTAAACAGCATTCAAAATTGCAAAGAACGAGAAATGAGTCGGCAGAACATCGAAGACATTCATAAGCAAGAGAAAAAAAGAGGACCACGCTCGCAAGCTCAGAGATTACTCGAAGAATTTGATTTTGGGGAGGAATGAATTTGGTATGGGTTACAATATGTATACGTATATTCCTATGGAAAACCTCCTCATGGGCGATACCTTGCCATGGTGAGCAGGTTCAAGCGCAGAAATAAGAAAAAAAATACTCTATGAGGTTATATATTGTTAAAATCGCGACCAAAAGCACCTAGGATGAGAAGGCAAACTCCGATACAAACCTCTGTTGAAAGCAATGAAAAACTACAACAGTATCTCTTTCCAGGAAATGTAGCTTTTCCAAATAATAATTACTGATGATGGCGTTCCAACAGGTACATAATTTTTCCGGACGTAAAAAGCTCTCCATTCGGACGTCCGGGAGTAAGCTACTTGGGGGAGCATCATCATCGGAAAGTTTTAAAAAGAAAGGCGCAACTAAAATGGGAACTTGGAGTGTAAGAAGCTTGAATGGAGTTGAAAGATTAGAGAATATTGCGAAAGAAATGAAGAAGCTTGTAGGAATAGTTGGAATAAGTGAAGTAAGGTGGAAAGAAGGGAATGATTTTTGGTCAGGAGACTTTAGAATAATACTCGTACATTATGTACAAAGGGAATAAAAGGGCAAGCAGGCGTCGGAATTGTTATGAATAACGTGCACAAGATAGATTAATTAATTTATATTTTATTAATGGTTTCAAAATTTAATTAATATATTATTACATTTAATTTATAATTAAAAATAATTTTATATTAAAAATAATTATAATATTAATTTTTAATTAATTTTAATATTAATTTTTTATAGTAATTTATTAAAATAATTAATGAACTTATGGTCAACGAAGGGGAAAAATTAGGTGCGACGTAAACGGGACAGGAGAAATATCAGTTTCATAAACTCGTCACTAGTAAGTTACGAGACTAATAACCGGGAATTGGAAAACCCGTGCACACTAATCATCTACAACTACCCTCATCTACACTATCCAAAGTCACTCGCTATCATGTTCAACCAGTAATTACATGCCGCGTAGCAAGATCAAAAATCTCACATTATCCCTTGGTCCCATGAAAATACAGTCAAAACCAAACTTGTATGTAGATCTAGGGGAAAAAAATGGTACTTACTCTACATATCCATACCATCAAAATTTTAAGGTGCAAACAGAGAAAATATTGAAAAATACAATACGTACATCATATCCACGGTTTTCAGGGTGACTCAGCTCATTTTCGACATCCGTTTGACTTTGTGTTGTAAATTGTGGTGCCAGGAGAGAAAGCCGACGATCAAAATGCCCTGAAACACAATACGGGAATTCAATCATAGATCTTCGAGGTCACTGAATTTGTTCTGACATTATGACTCGATTTTGAGCATTCTTGTTGAGAAAACTACACGTGCACACTTCCCCAAGCAGTAATAATCTTCTCCTGTCTTCCGCCAAAAAAACTTTTGATTCCAAGACATCCAAACAGACATTAGGCTGGAACGTGTAGTGCCGAGCAGAAGACCAACGAGAGCGAAAGAAAGCAACCGAAAGCCGAGATATTAACTCCCGTCCGCAAACGGGAATGCGTTCACGAACGGAGCACCTCCACAAATGAGAACGAAGTGAACGCATTCTTCTTCTCACATGAACAAGAACGGATGTGAACACGTTCACTTTTTAAAGCGAACGCGAACGGTGTGAACGCGTTTATATTTTTGGGGAACGCTGGAGTATTTTACTAATTCAAATATGGACGCAGTTAAGCAGAAACCGGCCATGCAACATTATTTGTTGATAGAATGAGTTATTACATAGTATTGTTGGAAAGAGCGTAAAAAGTATATGTACATATCTATTTTTTAATAATTGGGCCCCCAATACAAAAATGTGTATACACGTTGAAAAAATCTTATCAGTAAACGCTACGTCTGTAAACAGGCATTATTCATCAGCTTTTATATTACGTTTCCTCAAAAAACAAATTTTGTCACTTGGCTAGTTTTTACTCAACAGCGTCCATATGCCAGCGAAAAACACAGATGCTAATAGATTCCCCATAGTCAGCAATCAAAGTGACCATCTCTTACCTTTAGCTCAGTTTGGAAATGGAAAATGTATTCGCGTTTCTACAAGTATGATGACATTGCTATTATTATCACAAATAACTTTACACGCGTCTTCTACCGTACAAAAAAGTAAGAAAAGGTACACATCATAATAATAACAAAGCAAGATCATACTTTCAACAATCTCGATCAATTATCATTTTCAGCTCAGTTTAGAATAACAACTTCAACATTTCTGCTTAGAGCACAAAAACTAACATAGATAGAGAGTTCCAGTTTCAGTATGTCACACACTCTAGTGGCCAATATCAAAAACCATGTTAAATTGTAAAATTTAGAGAAGATGTCAACTCCCATTTGCGAACAAGAATGCGTTCACGAACGGAGCACCTCCACAAACAAGAACAAAGTGAACACGTTCTTTATCTCACATGAACAAGGACTGGCAAGAACGAGTTTGTTTCATTTTGTGAACGAGAATGCAGAAAGGAATGACTACAGTCAGAGATGTCAACTCCCGTTTGCGAACAGGAACGCGTTCACAAAATGGAGCACCTCCACAAACAAGAACAAAGTGAACGCGTTCTTCTCCCATGAACAAGAACGGATGTGAACGCGTTCACTTTTTAAAGCGAACGCGAACGGTGTGAGCGCGTTCATATTTTTGGGGAGTTGTATTCCAAACGGAGCTAAAGGTAAAAAACGTAATTTTACAGGAAACGAAAAAAGTCACTCGTAATGTTTAATAAAAGTTAGGGTAAGAGGAACAACGCTATACTTTCCGAATGAAGACCCGCAATTTTTATTTTGTTACCAATGCATCCAAAATTTATTTCCAAGGCAAACTGAAACAAGAACCGGTAGCTTATACACATTAAAGTAAAACTTATCGTGTATTCGATGATAGAGGGACGTATAGCGATGCACGCATGCCAAATTGGCCCCGGGACACCGCACCCCCTATCCTAGAAACGCCCCGAGTGGGCCTGTGTCAGAATAGGATTATCATTTTTTAAAGCCAAAATCTAATTGAGAGCAATTTGAATTTTGAAAATCACATTTTTACATTATAATGAGTGCCTAACATCTCAGTAGTCCTAATTTTGATAAGATTGTAAAAAAAAAATCCGCCAAATCACAGCTACCTTGCTGTGAATCTTGGAAAGTCCGTATTGTCTCGGAGTACTTTTTGCTCATAAGACCCCTCAACTCCCGATGCTCAATCAGTTACCTTCTAGTTACCCACGAAAAACTTAACCATTTACAACCTTCAGTTACCCACCTTCAGTTACCCTCAGATTACCCAGAAACCCGTCAGTTACCCTTGGTTCCTCATTAGTTAACTGGATAACTGGCGGGGTTAGTTACCCTCTAATTACTCGCAGAGAAGTTACCATTTTGTCACCCTCAGTTACCCTCAGATTACTCAGAAACCCACCAGTTACCCCTGGTTCCCCTTTAGTTACCTGGGTAACTGGCGGGATTTTGCGCATCGGCTCGTTGGCTGCGGATTCGGCTATAAAATGGTTAGCTGAAGCCTCTCCCAGTCAGTCATTAGGAAAGTAAAAAAGGGATATCTGAGGCAGGCTACGATATGAGGTAAGTGTAGGCCAAACACATGCATGCTGAACGGTCCCAAAGGTCTTGAACCCGAGTACATTTACTTGTGAAGCATCATCACACAGACGCTAACATAGAAAACCAGATGAGAAACGTATGCGCTAAGCCATGTGATTGGTGGAAACAAGACTCCGTGGTCGAGCTTATGCTGTACTATCAGAAATGACCTACTAGGGGCCATCAAAATCGGTCGAATAAATTTGCAAGTTGATACGATACGCTAATTTGAAGGAAAGGGCGTAGCCGGCGCCGAGTAATATCAACTTCGTCGAACTTGAGACACTTCGAGTAAGGTAAAGGAATGCAACACATGTCCGCCTCGTTGGCCAGCGGCTCCATGGAGAGTTCGCGGCGGACTTCCGCTTATGAGCAGGGAACTGCCTTCAGAAAATTTGATAGCCTCTGCAGCAAATTAACGGCGAGTTTGCGGCTAAACAGATGTACGTATCGTCAGAGGGGTTGTATCATTATTTCGTCTTATTACGAATCGACTCGACACTTCCGGGCTTATGATTTGTGGTCGTTTGAAAAGTTTTTCAACTTCGCGAAGGTTTTTACGATTTCCCGGTTACGTGAATGCAGCAGTTGCAGAATACAAAATCAGCGTTGAAATATTTCACAATCGACGGCGCTTGAAATACGCGAGCCAGGAGGGCAATTGACCCACTTCGGACTATAGCGTAACGTATAGATAACGAGTGCATTTTATCATCAGTTTTTTTTTTCTGCAATTTTTTTTTTGTATTCACATTTGGGAAAGGTTATAATCTGCGCAATATCATCGAGATTTGTGCAGTCACCCGTGTGGAAATGACACTTAACGTAAATACTACGGTAAAGTTCCGGTTCAGTATAGCCGTCAATTGAAGGGTGGAGAATCAAAACTCTCGTTTGCCGTTTTACTTCAAGGGCGCAAATAGGCAAAATACTGTACACGGGTGCAGGAATATCTTTGCTGTGCCTGTGAATGTGCGATATACTATATAACATACTGCACGTTCACAGGCGCAGCAAAGATATTCCCGCACCCGTGTACAGTATTTTGCCTATTGGCGCCCTTGAAGTAAAATGGCCAACTTGAGTTTTGATTCTTTACTCTTCAGAATTGAATCGTTTAGTTCAGAGATCGTATACGAGAAAAAAAAATCTAAGTTTTAGAAAACGTAAAAAACTGTCCTGAGTCGTCGAATAATTTTAAAAAATACATCAAAGTTGGGTAGTTTACTGAATAGCATTCTGGTACCCCTGGGAAGGTGTGAGATCACAAGGGAGACCTCGGACAAGGGGCACGATGAACTCAAAAAGATAGGGGGAAGGCTTTGGTTTAGGAGAACTAGGGATAGGAACCGACGGAGAAAGGTGGGGGAGACCTATGCCCGCTCTTGGGTGCGCTAATCTAATGTTAGATTAAGTGAAGGTTGTAAATAAAAAAATAAAAAATAATGATTAACCTAAAATTTAGTTCTATAAATCGTTTATGCATCACCCTCTTCTGTGTCTCGTTTTGAGGCTCTTCCATCGAATGTACTCGATCAAGTTTCTGCGGGTGCAGAGTATGAGAAAAAAACTAAAACACAGATAAAAATACCGACGTTGCTGCCATTCGAGGACCGCAGTTCAACGACTATATAAAAACTATGAAAACAAACGGAGTAATCTTGTCGATTAGTGTGGAGGCGAGCTATAATAGCGAGACATGAGGCACGAGTGCCTCGAAATAACTCGAGAAACCGCCATCTTATTAAGCCAACACGACTGCGAAGTGATCAGCTGACAATTTTGTAATTTTCGTTCGAATCGGAATCCGAAAAATTTCGAACAATCTATACCCACGCTGTGCGCTGTATACCTTCGAGATACGAGTATTTTACAATCATAATTTTACGAAGTATTGGCTTTTTTTTTTTAATATCGAAACCTCGTTTCACAATTTCAGTTAAAATATTTTATCAACTATACGCCAATTTTTCGCATACTTTCGACCGTTTCTGCGGTTGAAAGGTCAACAAGTGATTACCGCCCTTGGGAGGTGGAACGGTTCTCGAATTTCATTTATCTGGCCTGCATCAGCCGGCAGAGTTGCGCACACTTTTTGCCGCAAATTAATTTTTCGTTCTTGCGAACTTTACATGTAATATTCCATTTTATTTTTCGTATCCGCGCCGCGCTACGAACAACGAAGTTTTTACCTTTAAATCGAGTTAATAGCGAAAAAACTCTCAAACGCGAGGCACGAATATTACAAAATAGAACACATTTAATTTATGCATAAAACATGACGGAAAACCCGCTTGCTCGTCCTTTAACGCATTTCTACCGAACAGTTACCTCCATATTTTAAATCAGCTGTCATACGCTGTGCGTTGGAAAAATAAAACAAAAATTATTCGTCCTGCTGCGCTCGTCTCCATAAGCGAGAGCACAAAGGCCGACGAAGGGGAAATTTTTTCTGAAATTGCCTCTTTTTTTTTTGACGAAATATCGTACATAGTGCAAGTCGCTCCGAGTATCGCAGAAAGAAGTTTGCAAAATATGTATGTATGTACAAAATCGTTAAACAAGAGTACCTTTGCGGTGATCCTCCCCTTGCTAATGTATATTATTGTATCATATTATATGTATATTCACGAATTTAGCAAAATCGACTCATCGCCACTGCATTCTGTTCGACCTGACTTGGCAACCCCGGATTCCTTTTTTAAACTGCATTTTTTAACTTCCACTATTGTCATACTCCCTCAGTCTATTCGCATCTGAAACAGCTTCATTTCTCTTTTGTCTCTCTCTCTCTCTCTCGCTCTCCCGCTCGCTCACTCATTCCTTCCTTTCTTTCTACCTTTTTGTTCTTTTTTTACCTGTTTCTAAAAAGTCAGTCGGTCGGTCGCAGGAATTAGATCTCCTAGCAGTCTGCAGTCTCTCTTCTCTTTCGATCAACATACTTTCATGATACATACAGTTCTGCTTTCAAAATAAAACGGTCGTTCGAAATTTGCATTTTTCTTTCGGTTTTCGCGGCTTCTGATGGTATTAACCCGTAGTTCAAAAAACGCTACAATTGGTGACCTCGACGTGATTTGCGAACATAGTGATTCTAGTGCTATTTCTGTAAATTCAAAAACTGCGATGGCACAACAACGTGCTTTAATTTTGCCCGCGCCGTTCAGTGAGAAAGATCCTGTCAGTTGGTTTCGACAGCTTGAGTCTATCTTCCTGATTGATAAAATCGAACAAGACGATCTACGCTACGCATACATCCAGGCACGTATCGATCCATCTGTACTTTCTCAGGTCAGTGATTTTTTTACCCATCCCCCGGAAGCCAACAAGTACGAAGCCCTAAAAAAACGTCTAATCAATCAATTCGCCGACTCGCCTGAACATAATGCCCGTAAGCTGCTTAAAGATCTCAAGCTTGGCGACCGTCGTCCATCACAGGTCTTACGCGAGATGCGAACCTTAGCTGACGGCAAAATTGAAGACGCTTTTCTTCGCCCCATGTTCCTTCAGTGCCTACCAGAACAGGCTCAATTTGTCCTCACAGCGTCCACCGAAAATCTAGATAAAATAGGCGAAATGGCTGACCGCATGCTGGCTTATTCACCCGTTGCACCCAGTCTGTCCATCGGTGCTGTCCACACTCGTACAGCTGACACTGCAACTCAGCAACACCTCAATTTGTTGACTGAGCAAATGAGAAAACTAACCGAATTAGTAGCTAATAATTTTCCGACACGTGTAAATACTGCTCATTGTAATTGTGGACGCTCCCGTGATCGTTCCCCTAGCTCTAGCTCTCACCGTTCCCGTAGCCCCAGTCGTGACTCTCGTGCTAAATTCGAACCCTCCCAAGTACCTGCAGGCATTAAACTTTGCTATTACCACTATACATTCGGTGAAAAAGCCCGTAAATGCAAAACACTCGACTCAGGTGAAGATTGCACAATGAAAGATCAGCCTCCAAAAAACTAAATTGGCCCTCGGTTTTGGCGGCAACCGATGGACGACCATCTTCACGCCGCCTTCTAGCTTTTGATAAAATTTCTAAATTACGCTTCCTTATCGATACTGGTGCCACTATTTCGATCTTCCCGCCTCTCTCTTCCCAAGCGGAACCATCCAATTTGGTGCTCTACGCGGCCAACGGCACACCAATCCCCACTTACGGTCGCCGGAACTTAACTTTAAACTTAAGTCTTCGGCGCCCAATAACGTGGGAATTTGTGATTGCCAAGGTTGATAGACCCATAATTGGTGCCGACCTGCTGCATCATTACAGCCTCATTCCAGATATCCGTAACTGCGTCCTAATTGACGGCCTCACTGGCTTACATTCAAAATGCCGCTCTGAAGATAGTCCAACGCTTGGAATTTCTTCATTGCCTCCAACCTCCTCTCCATTCCACGATCTACTTAAAGATTATCCTCGACTCACTCTTCCTCCAGATTCAAATTTCCCTCCTGTCCAGCACTCAATCCGACACCATATCATCACCAAGGGCCCTCCTATCTCCGCTCGACCTCGTCGCTTGTCTCCAGCTCAACTTGCAATAGCCAAAACAGAATTTCAAAACATGGTTAATCTGGGCATCTGTCGCCCCTCTTCTAGCCCTTGGGCAAGCCCTCTTCACATGGTGAGAAAATCTGACGGCACGTGGCGCTGTGTCGGTGACTACCGCGCAATCAACGCCGCCACCGTTCATGATTCTTATCCTGTTCCTCACATTCATGACTTCGCTCTTTCATTGGCTGGCACTTCCGTCTACTCACGTCTGGACCTTGTCCGTGCATTTTATCAGCTACTCGTTAATGAAGAAGACATAAAAAAAACAGCTGTCATTACTCCGTTTGGTTTATTTGAATTCTCAAGATTACCTTTCGGTTTGCGTAATTCTGCTCAGACATTTCAGCGCTTCATTGACGAGGTCTTGCGCGACCTTCCCTTTGCTTACGCGTATTTAGACGATGTCCTCATAGCCAGTTCATCAGAGGCAGATCATAAGAAACATATAAAAATCGTATTAGACCGTTTTTCAGAGTACAACATCACTATCAACGCTTCAAAATCGGTATTTGGCCAATCCTCACTTACTTTCCTCGGTCATGAAATTTCCGCTTCTGGTATTTCTCCGCTCAAATCCAAAGTCGAATCCTTATCCTCGTATCCTTTACCGCAAGATATATCCTCATTAAGACGTTTCCTTGGAATCCTTAATTTCTACCATCGCTTCCTCAAACATGCCGCCGAACTCCAAGCTCCTCTCACCAACCTCCTTCACAACAGTAAGAAGAACGACAAGACACCTATACAGTGGACTGACGAACTTCGACAAGCCTTCGACGCATGCAAACAGAGCTTAGCTGATGCTACTTCTCTCACTTATCCTGATAATAACTCTCCTCTTCACCTCTGCACTGACGCCTCGAGTACTGCTATCGGCGCGACCCTGTATCAAGTTCGCTCGGATGGTGTACAAGAGCCGTTAGGGTTCTACTCCTCTAAACTCACTCCTACTCAACAAGCTTACTCGACATACGACAGAGAACTTCTCGCCATCTACTCTGCAATCAAATTCTTCCGTCATCTCATCGAAGGACGCGAATTCACCATATTCACTGATCACAAACCTCTCATATTCGCCTTCTCTCAAAAGCCTGACAAAGCTACTCCTAGACAGTTTCGACATCTGGACTTCATTGGACAGTATACAACTGACATTCGCTTCATCAAGGGTGACTGTAATGAGACTGCTGACGCATTTTCCCGCGTTGAAGCGATATATGACTCCACCCTTGTCACCACACAAGAACTGGCTCTCGCTCAATCTGCAGACACAGAATTAAAAAATTTATTACAGACTCCATCAACGTCTCTCAAAATGAAAAAATTCACTGTCAATAACTATGAAATATACTGTGATATCTCGAAAGCAGGCCATAAAAGACCATTTGTACCTCAACCTCTACGTCATCGCATCTTTGCTCAATATCACAATTTAGCTCACCCTGGACTACTGAAGACTCGGCACCTTCTTTCATCTCGTTCCGTCTGGCCGAGCTTCAAAAAAGACATTGGTGACTGGGTACGCACTTGTGCTCAGTGCCAAAGATGTAAAATCACTCGTCACACCATCTCACCTCTCACTCCGATCCCTCAAACAGCAGAACGTCTCGAACACGTACATCTCGATCTTATAGGCGAACTTCCAGTTTCTAATGGCTATTCTTACTGCCTAACCATGATTGACCGAGCTACCCGTTGGCCGGAAGTGGTTCCCCTTTCTGATATGCGAGCGGATACAGTCGCTAAGGCGTTTGTCGAGAGGTGGATTTCCCCCTTCGGAGCTCCGGTCACTATCACAACCGATCAGGGCCGACAGTTCGAGTCTGAACTAATGCACAACCTGCAACAATATTTTGGAATCCGACGAATACGAACTACTTCATACCACCCTCAGGCTAACGGTCTAATCGAAAATTTTCACCGCACTCTCAAAACTGCAATCACAGCTCAATCTGATGCCCGCAACTGGTCACAGCACCTACCAATGATCCTTCTCGCTCTCCGCATATCTGTAAATTCTGACACCCATCTTTCACCTGCTGAAGCGTTGTACGGTCAGGAGTTACGTCTGCCTGGCGACTTTTTCGCACCAAATCCTGCCGTACATCGTCACGAAATACTTGAGAGGACTTCCGAAGCAGTGAAACGCTTCCGAGACCTTTCACATCATGATTCGAATCGACGCTCCTACACTCCTCCCGGTCTCTCAACTTGCAAACACGTTTTTGTACGCGACGACCGTGTACGGCCACCCTTTACTCCTCCGTACACAGGGCCGTTCCGTGTTATCGAACGGACGGACAAATTTTTCACTATTGATCGCAAAGGCAAGCCGACCAACATCTCTGTTGATCGACTCAAGCCGCATTTCACTCACCCTTCTTCAGCTCAAACTGCAACTGAGAACACGCACACAAATTTCACTCACACTTCTTCAGCTCAATCTGTAACAGAGAACACGCACGCAAAATTGCCTCCTCCAAATTCAACTCCTCATCCTCAAGTCGAACCTCCTCCAGTTGTACAGACGCGCTCCGGCCGTATTAGTAAACCAGTCGTTCGTTTCAATCCCTGTCCACAAATTCAAACATTTCGCTAATAAATATTAAGTTTTGTGTTACAATTTTCTTTTGCATTTCTAATTTTTCAGTTCTACTTTTTAGTTCGATTTATTTATTTTTTTGCTTTGTTTTGTTATTTTGTTTGTTGTTACTTCTTGTTTTATTTTTTGTTTTATGTAGATCATTAATTGTTATTCTTTTTTATTCGCTCCGCTAGGGGGGGAGTGCTGCGGTGATCCTCCCCTTGCTAATGTATATTATTGTATCATATTATGTATATTCACGAATTTAGCAAAATCGACTCATCGCCACTGCATTCTGTTCGACCTGACTTGGCAACCCCGGATTCCTTTTTTAAACTGCATTTTTTAACTTCCACTATTGTCATACTCCCTCAGTCTATTCGCATCTGAAACAGCTTCATTTCTCTTTTGTCTCTCTCTCTCTCGCTCTCCCGCTCGCTCACTCATTCCTTCCTTTCTTTCTACCTTTTTGTTCTTTTTTTACCTGTTTCTAAAAAGTCAGCCGGTCGGTCGCAGGAATTAGATCTCCTAGCAGTCTCTCTTCTCTTTCGATCAACATACTTTCATGATACATACAGTTCTGCTTTCAAAATAAAACGGTCGTTCGAAATTTGCATTTTTCTTTCGGTTTTCGCGGCTTCTGATGGTATTAACCCGTAGCTCAAAAAACGCTACACCTTTAAAATCCACCGAATCGAGAGAACGATTTTTTCTAGGAAATTCTTTGAGAAGAAACTCTTGGTCGAATTTTGCGATAAAAGTTCCCACAATTTGCATACGGTTCGAAAGATACGATGAAATATTGCGAAAGAAATTCGTAACAGTAATCAGCCTGGCTTTTTTCTAGCCAGACTCCAGAGGGACTTGAATCTTCTACACCAGAATCCATTATTATAATCAATCTTCAGTAGACTTCTCCCAATTATTTTTTCTGGTGCTTCGCCTCCCATTGTAAATCCAAGAGTGGTTAATATCATTTTCTTACCGAACTCGTTCGAGGCTGCGTATCCATTCCTGAGCCCCTTTCTCGTCCTACATGCCACGGTTCTTGGACTAGGTTCAAGCCACCATCAAAAATATTCCGCAACTTTTCGAATCCATAAAACGATGCCTATTTTTCTTCCCTTCTCCATCTCCAATGCCAAAATTCGTAAATTAGGAGTCTAGCCATGATCAAAAATGAGTGTTTAACAACCTTCTAAACTCATAAGATGATATTTACATTCTCTTTCATGAATAGGGAGAGGATTTTTATGAGCTAAAAACAGGTGAAATATGCGCATATATGTGATGCGGAATGAGAAAACTGACCTTACGTAAGAAAATGAGATTTCGAGAAAAACGCGTTCAAAGAGATCGTTACATTCCCGCCTCCGTTGTGTCTGTACGAACTCCGGTCCCAGAGCTATCTAGAGTCACTTTCGCGAAGTAATAATGGTCTTATATATGAGAGAGATATGCAGTCCCAACGAATTTATGTCAAAAACCCAAAATAACATTTTCTGACGTAAGGTCGGATTTCTCAGTCCACACCACAATACGCGTTAAAAATCCAAAATATGGGCTAAAAAAGCAAAAATATGCGCTAACGATATGGGTATCATTTTAAAGAGCGTGAAGAGCTTCACCTCGTTCTAATGTCGAAAGGAGAATAAAATCAGTAACTTTATCCAATCAATCCAGGGCTTATTTTAAGGAAGTTCGCCAACTGCACAAAACGGCAACCTCACTTGTAAAAGACGCACTATGCGCGTCTTACTCAATATTTGTAATATCTAGGACTAGCCGACTAGGTCACCCCCACCTTCCCAGACAGAAGCGACAGTCTGGCGGCTAGTGGCCATCTTGCGTCTCCACTTCTTACATATCAGATTATATAATTTTTAAAATTTTGAGATTTCATTTTAATTATTTCTTACATTTTAGATTACATAATTTTTAAAATTTTGATTTTTTATAGATACTTTTTACTTTTTGATTTCTTACATTTTACAGGCCAGACATTTTAGCAACTGCACACTTTTCCGCCAACTGCATATCCAGTTTTGCCGACTGCACAGAAAGTGTCCAGCTGCACACTAAAATAAGCCCTGAATCAATCAATCAATCGCATTATCAAAACATGGCTAAGACAGCTTTAATGTTTTTCTGTGTGGTACCAAAACTGTCATCTTGCACCTCCTTCCCATCGGTATGCGCCACAGTTCGGGGAATACGGTCAAAATCAAAACCGAATATAGCAACCTTTGGAACCAATTATTGGCTACCCATATTAAACTTTACAAAATACTAGAACACCCTCTCTTCATTGCATGAATCTCAAGTTCAAATATAGGATAAACAGATGAAAGGAGGGAGGTGAATAAGCAAGATAAACGATAATATAACTCTGTGAAAAGGTAAATAAGCTGAAGAAGATGATTACTATTCTCATAAGGTCTGTGCATCTGTGTTAGAAGGAAATAATTCTTAACAGGGGTATCTTGAACTCCATTTTGAGCAGTTCTACTTCAGATACAAGAAAATTGCTACCTTTTTTATAGGAAATTCAATGTACAACCTGTTGCAAATAGGGGGAAAAACAGTCGCCTAAGAGGGCAAGTTTCACTGGAAATTGAAAAAATTTAAATATTTTCTGATTGTAATTTAAACTAAAATTGATTTTATGAACACTCTGTAAAACCGATTCTCAAGCGATCCATTATTCTTTCTGAAGTTAAAAAACAAATGGTCTAACTTTTTGTGCATGTAACATTCAGAGGAGGGGTTCAACGATGTTAGGTGGGGATGAAGAGAGACTGGTCCGACACAGGGCCGTAACCAGAATATTTTCTGGTACGAGGGAGAGAGCGTAGATGGGTCATTCTCCAGAAACTGAAAATATTATGGTGGTTCCCCCTTATAATACTTCGTTCATACGTAGTAGAGAATATTCAACAAGTTAACAGAACAGCAGCATCGGAATCTACGGAGGGACACGACTTTCGTTCACGACCATAGACATCTTATCCATAGCAAAAGCACTGATATTCACAACCATGGACAAAACAGCTTAAATAATTTTTTCCATGGAATGTTTCAATATTGTGCTGTCACGTGCGCCCTGGATCATGGGCGTAGCTAGAACCTTTTCCAGAGGGGGGGGGGGCAAAAAGGTATCGTTGCTTTGCTATCAGTGTGGCGCCAGTCACACACTTTCGTTGTCTAGCGTTTAGGCCTCTAGGCACATCCTATTTTCTGCGAATTTTATTCAGTTGGCTTTAAATATTCGACAATAATCTTGTGAGCAGTGGAACATCTTTTTTTTCAAGAACTGGGGGGGGGGGCAATTGCCTCCTTTTGCTCCTTGCTGGTTACGCCCATGCCCTGGATCGTACTCAGGGATCTAATACCAGTACTGCCATTTGTTGTGCTAAAAAAGTGTATATAAGGGATATACACATCGACGCTTTGGTTTGCAAACCTCGTAAGTCCAGAATCGTGAATTGTGCAGGAAACGAAAAAAACGTTTTAAAAATTCATACTGAGCGCTAACAGCTTGTAATTCATACGAGCGGCTTGCCGAGAGATAGCGTCACCTGGTGGAGGTATTGAGCAAGGAATACAATGAACTGGTAGAGCAAAACAACGATTTTAACCGACTTACGCGAGTTTCATTCTACCTGCATTCGACTTACGTGGTTTACTAAGTAATTTCACAGACTTACGAGTATTGCAATTTTTACAAGTACTCGACATACGTGGTTTTCTCACCCATTGAAGGGAGTTACGAGTTTTGCAACGTTATTGTTACGGGACATACGATATTTTCCTTTTTATTTTAAGGACTTACGAGTATTTCATTTTCAATGTTGTACGACTTACGTGATTTGTTAAGGTTTCACAGGGAGTTACAAGTTTTTCCCATCAGATTCAAAACAAATTAACCTGTTTTAATTTTGCGATTTCCTCGAAAAATAACATTGAAATGATTACAATGAATTAAAAACTGATTATATAATATAATTATCACTCATTCTGTCCAAAAGTATAAAACGTAACACAGAGATTCACGGAAAGTAGGTATAAACTTGATAATACTTATAATATTCATTAATTCGGTAAATAGAAAAAGAAAAACAAGAGTAAGTATAATATAAAATCAGGAACTGTAGAAAAAACTTGCAAAAATACCACCCTATAGACGTCACCTGTTCTGTGATATTTTACCGCACTGAATGACAGGTAAAAATATAGCAGAACACATGACGTTAAAACAGACAACTCATGAAACCTTTGTAACCCTGTCAACAGAAACCTGGCCAAGGCATTTTCATGCATCAACCTCAAATCGCATTTTTTCTCAAAATTTACTGAATTAAGCAGGGATGGCAAACGAAACGAAACGAAATAACGAAACAACGAAATAACGATTGATTTTTGTCTAAAATATTGAAACGAAGAAAAAAAGTTTCATTTGCCATCCCTAGTTTTCTGATTTGTGATTTTTAGGATCGGCTACTAGTAGCCGAGCCTATTGCAACCACTTTCTTGGGTCGGGTACTAGTAGCCGAGCCTCCTGTAATCGAAATTTCATTTCTTTTCCCGGGTGAGTTGAGTCAGGGTGAGTTCAGTAAATAGCAGCAGCAGGGATGGTTAACAAACGAAACGAAATAACGATTGATTTTTGTCAAAAATATTGAAACGAAATAACGAAACGAAAAAAAAAACGGTTTCATTTGCCATCCCTGGAATTAAGCCTAAGACATACTTTCAAACATGGTAACAAAGATGAAACAAAAATTGAATACAAATTATCAAAATGACAATTTGTGATAAAATTTGTTCAAATTGTGATCCATTTTTATTATCATTGTTGAAAGCGTGAACCAGGCTTCCACTCCTCTATTGTTTAAAAAAAAGTGCTCTTGCCGGTTGCACCGATAATGAACGAAAATACGGTCAACAAAATCTTATCACTGTATTACTTAAAAATACTCGTAAGTCGCATTACAGCTGATTTGATTGAGAATGAAAACCGTGTATGTCGGACTTACATGGATTTCAAAGTGAAATATTTTTCTGCCCGACTTACGTGATTTTTTTCTTTGTCCGTTCGGAGCGCTAGACTGCTTCTCCGACTTACGACGTTTACAAAATCAGATTCCTCGATTTTTTTACATCTACAAACCACTTACAAGTGAATTCTAGAAAAACCTGGACTTACGAGGTTTGCAAACCAAAGCGTCGACATGTATCTTCGTGCCAGTCAACAAGTAACTTCGCTACTTGGGGAGGGTCGACAAGAAAGCACGCATCTTGAATTTCGACAGTTTTGAGCAATCGATACTTTTACGTTTTATATGAAAAATGAATAAATATTTGTCGACCTGATCCGACCCTAGAAATAGTATAGGTATTACACACCAAGAGTCAAAAGAGCTCGTTCGCAAACTTTCCCTCGCCTTGTAAACCCACTTTTGGCTCTTGTTGCGGAAGATATTTTCTATACTACTTGATCAGAAGCGGCAATGGTTTTTGCTGACATGGTCTGTATTTTTTTTTGTATCTATCTATCTATCTATCTATTTAAATTATAGACATGTGATTTTTGTGTGTGTATAATTAATTCAAAAATTTAATTTGCTCAGTTAATTACTATGAAGTACAGTATCACAGCCTTGTCTTCAGTTTGTTCACGTGCACAAACAGCATACACAGGTAGTGGCCAGCAAAAACGTAACGACGGTTAACAACGAAGGTAACAGCTGTTCTATGTTGTGAATATTTAAATGCGTTCTTAAGTGACTATTTTGTAATTCGCTCCGTGGCCGAGTGGTTAGAGACAATCGCTGCATTTCAGTCAAATGTTTCAATGGACGCGGATTCGATTCCCCGATACGAAATTACTGGCCTGCAATTTCTTCATGTAAAAACGCTCTACATTGAGGGACGTTTACTTTACATGCAGGTTTCGTCAGCACTCGATGCATGAATGATAGGCGCCTTTGGTCGTCCATAAAACACCAACGTGTAAACATTGCCTTTCTGATCAAGTAGTATAAAAAAATAAATAATTGTATTTTTTTACTACAAATTTCCACGGAAATTTTTATCAACAACACGAACGCATTCTGCAATCAATTCGATGAAAAAATAATCAAAAATGGTTGAAAAAATATCCATGAAAAATTAATAAATAATTATCGACCAGATCCTACCCTAATAAAAAATAATAATAAAAATAAATATGTAATTGTATTTTTTGACTACAAATTTCCATGCAAATTTCTATTGGCAACAAAAACGCACTCTGCAACCAATTCAATGAAACACAACTAAAGATTTTTGGAGGAAGCAACAACAATAATATAACGAAACAGTAATTGCAAGAGGCTCGTTGCTGACCCTAAAAAGTGACCATGACAAAGGACTGAAAACTCTAGAAATAGAATTTTACGCCATTCCCTTCTAGGAATGTGAAGTTTCTTTATTGAGAAAAAACAACATCAAATAAAAATTTAAAATAATATATCAGATAGCGAGATAAGATGGTAATATCCATGGCGATGCACACCTCCCTAATACTCTTTCCATTCAAAATATGGTAATTTTCCTGTCTGATGAATTAGATTGGTGGAATTTGTTGCGGATGTTATTGTGTAGCCCAGAATAACCCCTCCCCCTCCGTAAAAATAACATCAAAATTAGGGTTCAGAATTTGCAGGTAACAAAATATTCTCAATTTCTGGAGAATGATTCAGACAGCAAAAATACCGACTAAAATGTAATCAATTTCAGTTGAAGTATTTAAAAAAAAAAAAAAAAAGAAGTCCTCGCTTTTGCCATTTTATCGAACAGTCACTAGAATCTTCCCAGTGCTGACTTTTGAAATATGGGCCGGTCCCAATAGCCCTGTTCCAACGAGTAATTAGCATCCATTTCAGTGCAACTGAAAAACTGCCACAAATTAGACGTTTTCTTCCGTTAGGCAAGACGTCGATTTCCGGGTCAGAAAGCGTTCTGAGAAACCGTTATTTTCAAGTTGGCATCAATGACAGATAATTTTACCGTATAAAAAAGGAGACAGGGGCGACCTGAATAATTGTAGATCTATTAGCCTATCCTCATACTTGATAAGATATTTTATAATAATTACACAAAATTTAAAAACATGAACCAAAAAAAAAAAAGGAGGATTTTGAGTTATCTTTTAATAAAACTTGAAATAAGAAAATTTCGTTTGAAAGACTGATGTCACAACCAAATTGGACCAAATCAGTGATCGTACATGCTGTACGACAATATGGATTCTCCTTCTTAATGACGGAGTTTGTCTTCCTTTTTTTTCATTACTTATAGGTTTCGTTGCAATTTTTTGTAATTATATCACCACATTTACGGAATTTTTACATTTCTGTTACATGTTTATTTGCCGACTCCAAGATTCTTACTATTTACATGTTTTAGATGTTTTATCCGCCAGTAGACACATTGTTACAACTCTTTGTTTGGCATAACGAGTAATAATTTTTTGATGGAGCCCCCCCCCCCTCGCGGTTGCTGACGTCCGGCGAGACGGGCTTTCGCGAATTATCGGGCACGAGACTCGCATAATTCGCATCCTGCACACGGTCGTAAATCAAAATTATGCAGCAGCCTTTAATAGCGTCGCCTCGCTTCGCCCACACGCAGATCTTTCGTCCACGAATCCGTCGTGCCGATAAATTAATTCGCCCGGCTGAAAGTGCATATAATATCTTAGTATGCAACACGCGCACCGGCGAAGATACACCGGAGATGCGGATACGGGGTCCGTCTTAATAAATTTTAGAGACGATACCGAGCTCGAGCTCAATTTCGGCGGCGGCAGAGAGCAGTATATTTCGCATCTTGCCCTGCCGGTGTTCCTAAAACTTCCATGTAAGTTGTTATAAACTTTCCACGATATCCATCGATGCTGCAAAAATATCGACATGGCGCGGCGTGGCCTGGTAGCTTGGCGTGTTTTATGGCGCGAAAGTCGTCATTGTCAGATTATTCGCCGATCCGAACCGGGGCCCTGGTTGGGGCGCACCGAAGCAAATGAGATTTTGTCGCGAACAGAACTAATTTTTCAGATACGTGACTTGTGGCGTTTCGAATGTATTTCGAATACTTGGTCGTCTACGTGGCACGTCAGACAGCGACGATTGGCTCCAGTACGCGAACGACGAGAACACGAATAGACACAAAAGCCATCGTCACTTTCATTCGCAAGCTGCACCGCAAGCCGATGTATATTTTAAAAACGAAATCATACGCACGAAAGAAGCGAAGTTAACGCTCTCGGCGGATACGAATGATTTGGGGTCGTTGATTGCCTAATCAGTTCCTTATCAACGCCGATTCATAAAGAGCAAATAAGACCGAGAACACCTTATGAATATTTGATATCGGTGAATCGAAATGGAGCTATATTAGGTGCACGAGGTTACTAGAACGATATAAACCCGAGTATCCTGAACCACCATTTTACATTTTTACATTTACCGTGCAACCTCGATCTTCTTCGCGGGCAGTCTCGACCGACGTCCGCGAAGCATTCGCTTGTCAACGGAAACAGTAAGGATAAGAATGTCGGCTTAACATACTCCGGTTTACAGCGCTTTAACGTTACGAGACACGGAAATTAGCAATCAAAAATAGTTCAACTCCGATAATCCTCTCACTTTTTGAAACCTACTAGGCTTTTTTCCTCTCAATTAGTCATTTTGGCGTCGGAGATAGCGAGCTAGTTAGAGTTATTAGGGTGTCCCTTATTTTCAAATTTTTCGAAACTTGACCTGGCCGTGCCAGCAAGTTTTTCTGTATCGTATGAAAGTAATGTCGCTAAATTTTCAGATAAAATAAATTTAACACGTGCCCTGGAGCCTTGAAGTCATAAGGATTCAATAAGATGTGCTAGATATATACCGGTGTAATCCGTCTGCGGTCACTGTGTGCTGGGGCCGGATCCACCTGGCCAAAGTCAGAGAGGAACTAGACGTGATGACAATGGGGGCAATGAGAACGGCGCCGACTAAGGCACTGGAAAGGCTCCTAAACTTGCCACAATTTGGCACTGCTATAAAAACAGCTGCGATAATGGGGGCTTATCGTCTGGGTCAACCAAACCTTCAGGCTCAAAAACCGGTCACAGACGGATATGGGAGATGGTGAAGATGACGGACAAATGCTTTGGGATGCCAAAGGATAGAATCGCGATAGAACACTTCTTTGAAAATTTGTATCGTGCGATGATATCCACACAGGAGGCTTGGGAAAAGAGGGGGCCAACCATTCTCGGAAAAGAGGAGAATAGGTGGTTTGCAGATGCCTCTGAGAATGACCAAGGTGTAGGAATTGGAATCACGAATGTAAAAGGCGCTGACAACTATTCAATGGCTTTGGGCGAGGGCGTCACTATCCTCCGAGCAGAGGTAATGGCGATCACAGTGGCTATTGATGGAAGCCAGCAGAAGGGCCTTGTTAATAAGCGGATCTATAACTGTACAGACAGTCAATCGGCTATTAAGGCACTATCGTCGCACCAAACTACATCCCTGGTGGTGGCGGAGTGTGTTAACAAATTATACACCCTTGCTCAGGAGAACCGTGTCACCATACTGTGAACACCGGGACACTGTAGCATAAAAGGAAACATGATCGCTGGCAAGCTAACGAAGGAGAGCATAAAAAAGAAACTGGCAACACCGAGGCCGTGTCTTCCTGTAGCATACAGCGTCATAAAATTTAAAGTTAAGGTTTGGATAAGTAAGCAAACGGAAATGCGCTGGCGATCGGCCAGTGGCATAAAAGTCAGCAAAGCACTGATAGGGGACGCCCCCAGTAAGTATGCCGAGTTCCTATTAGGGCTTGACAGGAAACATGCAAGGCTCATGGTCGGACTACTAACTGGTCATGGGGCCGCAAAACACATGTGGTATAAAATAGGAGTGGTGAAAAGCAGCTCCTGTAGGCACTGTGGAGAAGAGGAAGATCCATATCATATGTCAATGCCCAGTAATAGCCGGGATAAGACGCGAAGCACTGGGACTAGAGTATCCAGCACCCAGTGATGTCAAAGGGATAGAGTTCAGTAAAATGCTCACTTTGGCTATAAAAGTGAGACTACTGAGCTGATCCTTAACAGCAACCTGAGGAATAGTGCAATGGACTACAAAGTCTGAGCACGGAACCACTTGGCCAGTCAGACGAATTTCACAAAAAGTACCTAAGAAATGAACCCTCACCGAGCTCTCTACCTACAATAAAATCTGGTAAAAGTAAAAATCCCGGAAACACCGCAATGGGATCCAACTGTAACACTGTACCTATTCTTGGGTTGGCTGATGGTTATGTGACCAAACCATACACAAGTGTATTTTGGACTTTCGACGACAAAACCTCGATGGCCTATTCAGAAAAAAAGAGAAAAAAAGAAGATAATTTGAAACAGGCGGGAATGCCTGGGGAAGACAACCGGGGCATGTGCCCCTCCCAAAGCGAAACATTTTTATCGAAAATCCGCCAAGAAAGTACCTATATTACCAAGTACTTACGAATACATATTGATTTTGCAGCTTTAAACATGATACCACCAAGAAATCGACACTCACCTGAAACAAATAAAACATACGGAAGGTCAGAGTATTGAAAGTGAGGAAACTAAATGTAGGTACCTTTTCGTTTATATGTGCCAAAAAGAAAAGACGTGAAAATATTGATTTCGACAAATTTATTGCGTTATTTGCAGCTAATCGTTGTAATCGGCGAATTATTTTACACTAAGTAATTTTTTATTACATTTCTCAGTTTCATCATTTCATCTGTTCAATATTTGAAATTCAACATCTTGAGGATTGGGATTTTGTGCTTTGTTTTAGGGGGTATGCTCTGTGCTTTCTTTCCTTAGCCGCTTGGTCTGGCCCGCCCTAAAAATTGGCGGCCCTCACTTGGCCCACCCAAGAATTTTTCTCTATATGGTTACGCTACTGCAGTGCACAGATGATACGACGAAGTTTCGTATCTGATCTTCGGCTTCCTTGTGAACTATAAGTTACCAGGCAAGCGAATTCCACCGAAGAGTACACAGCTGTACTCATAAAACTCGAAAAGACCAGCCTCTCTTACACACATTACTTGCATAAGAACCATCATTGGGCGAACGTGCGCGAATTATAAAAATGGCGGAGGTGGTGGTGTCATCCGTCACGGATTGCCTTTGCTCACAATGAAACCGAGTCGTTAAAATTACAAATGAAAAGTACTAATTCGGTCATAGGGGGGGGGGGGGTGAAAAGAAATTAATCGAGAAGTTTGGAGTACTGCAATACCTGCACCAGCATTGCCCTAAAATAATTAGTCTTTTGTTACCGGATATTAAAAAAACATCGAGACTTTTGCGAGTCGTTATCGCACCCGATATTAATGCTTCGGCTACGGAACGCTAAAAAGCCATATAGTTTTGGCATTTTACAGCTCGTACATACACGTGTATTCGTTCGAATCCGAGGATTATAGGTAACAAACTACGTGTTTTAACATGTCGGATGATTAAAAAAAAAACACGGGCCCGGAATAAAATTAAAGGGTTACAACAGGCCAAAATAACGTCGGAGGGGGTGCCATAAAAGTAAGCCGTTAAACTTTTGTACGTCGACGTTATTGAATTCCTTACAGTCGCTAAGCATCGGACTCGTTACAGGTTGCTGAGTCCGCGGGGACTTGCCCCCCCTTCCCTGCCCCCTCCCCTGACTCTCGCGTTGTAAAACTGTTCGCGAATAAGGCGCTTCGCTGCTCAGACAAAACACCGTGATTAGTTTTCTTGTTCGGCGGGCGAGGATTGAACGAGGCGAAAATTATTTTGAAACTTTCGCACATAACTGCAATTCAAAGGTAGTGCTGGGTATACATATAGCTTTTGGCGCGAGTAATTTACGTTCTCTGCGGATGTGCAAATAAAATTGTTTCATACCGGCTCGAAAGAGAGTGAGAAAGAGCGAATTTCGAATTCGGCGTCGGGTCAGAGGGCGGATGTGGTGGCTCGTAAGTGGCTTTGTCGATTACGAACTAAGGCCGGGAAAAGGGAAACTCTCGCTACCTACGGTCTTCGAGTACCGGCTTAACTTCGCCCTGTTAACGAATTGCTTACGTTTATTTAAACAATACCTACTCGGCGATAAATAATTAACGCGAAATGGAAGGATTTTGTCGGCGTTCAAGTAAAACGAGAGGGACCGGGGAGGGAAACAAACTTTTACGCCATCTAAAATACGAAACCGTGTTTCCAGTGCAGCTTCTTTGAAAATCAGCGCTTATAGCCGTTATGGGAGACAACGATGACGGGATATCCTCAAAGTATAAAGGGGTTCTCGGAGTGATGATCGAAGTACACATCTCCGGCGACCTTCCCCTCTCGTATGTACATTTTTAGGCAGAGCATATTTTAAAAGATCTTTACTGGGTGGCACTACATTTCAATCAGTGGTATACCTAGACCAAAATAGAAGGGGGGGGGGTGAACTAGAAAAAAGTTTAGATTTGCATCGATGTAGAAAAATTCTCTGGAAAAGGAGGGAGATCATAGAACGTAGCATGTGGCACAATCGTGCTTTACTTCGTGGCCCTGCTTCGCCGCTAGGTGGCACTAGTGCCACACCCATTTTGTATGTTAATGATGGAAAACAAAATGAAATTTCATTATGTTTTTATAACGTTATTTAGATTCAAATATTTTCGGTTTTTATTTCGTTTTTGTTATTTCTAGGAGTTTATGTTAAGTTATATTTTCGTTCCTGTGTCGTCGAATTTTAATCGTTTTATTTTGTTTCGTTATGCCATTATAAATGTTTACAAAACGTTATTTTTCCGTTTTCGGTTACGTTTTTCAAATTCTGCTCTACACAGTTTACCTACAGCAAATTCCTTTCTGGCCTAAAAGCTAAAACTGAAAGTAGGTATATCTACCTACCTATATGTATACTAAAATACATAGGCTGCCGTGGCATGCTTGGAACAAAATCATAGAAAACAATTAGTCAGAAGTCAGAATCTGGAGCTGAACTACATCTGGAGCTTGGTTCAGTTATTAGTTATCACCAGTTTAGCCAGACATAACTGTTTGAACTCAATAAGATTAAGGTCCCTTTGCCCGTTCGCTATTCAAAATATAAACAAAAAAATAAATAACGGGAGGGAAAAAAACGGAAAAATTTTCGTGTTCGTTAAGTTTTTTTAGTTTTGTTTCAAAGTTCAAATTTATTCCGTTATTTGAGGTCAATTTTATTACCTTTCAATTTCGTTTATCGTTTCTGCAGAGAATATCGTTCTTTTATGTTGTTTTTCAGCCCGTCAAAAATTAGTTTTTCCACAAATTGCATTTAAAAATTTCGTAAAAGTTTAAAAACATCTGTTTACATGGCATGGTGTGATATGGGCCTACGAGAATGACAGAGAACAAGAATTCGAAACGCGGTTGTCATAGCAACGCGTAAATGCACCACCACAGATGTACATTGTACACGCAGGGGCGGATTTATTGAGATTTATTGAGAATTGGCCCTCCAAAACAGCCTGATGGCCAATTACAGTGGGGGCATATACAAAAAGTTCTTAATATAAGTTCATAAAGAAAGAAAAAAAAAACATAAAAGAAAGGAAAGAAAAAGTAACTAAAGAAAAAGAACGAGGAAAAAGACAACTAAAAAGAGAAAGAATAAAAAATAATTTAAAAAAAAACGAAAAATAAGATACCAGTTTTCGAATCACCAGCCACTCCTCCCTGTCCCTACCCCATCCACCCACCAATCGTAAGCCACCCCCGTGACCTCACTAGCAGCGATACCTAGCCCCGTCTTGGGGATAGTTTATCTTTTAAACCAACACAACAGAGGAAACGGACAAGAAGAATTGATTATAGACAATAGATAATAATTATTCGAGGAAAGGGTTAGCTGTACAGAATAGCTCAGCTGAAGAAGTCATTGATTTAGGAAATAAGTTCAGGAGTGGGGGGGGGACTTACAAAACAATGCACAAAATTTTTGCCCTCTCTTTGAAACGTTTCACAGACTTCCTTAATGTAATAAAAGTCAAGAGAGAAGTATATCATTACAAAAAATTTCTTTCTTTCTTTCTTTCTTTCCTCTTTCTTCCTTCTTCTTTTCCCCTTTTCTTTACGTTCCTTTTTTTGAATTTGGGGCAGGGGAATCCCCCCCCCCACGAATCTTCAACTGCACACGCTCTGTACATCTGTGCGTACCACTACCACCATCCTATCCTTACACTCGTTGTCTTGAAAACCTGTTTCGCACAAGAGGCACATTTCATGATTCCAGATCACATATTATGGATAAGTCACGTAAGAAGTAACTGGGTAAGAAAGCCACGTAAAAAAAGTTATATAAGAAAATAATATAGGAAAGACGTACAGAAAATCTAAATAGGACAACCACGCAGGAAAGTCATAGTTATTGATACAAGAAAGAGCTATGCAGAAAAACTATGCGGAAAAGAGACATAAGAAAGGCATACGATAAAGCCATGTAAAAAGTTATATGATGTTACAGACAATTTTATGAGGAAGACATAAATTCACATGGAGAAAAACTATGTAGGAGAGCAATACAGGTAAACCATGCAGCAAAATCTACTATAGGAATGTTATACCGAACCAAACTGAGGATAAGGGAAGAGCCATGAAGCAAAACCGGATTGCGAAGTTGTATATGAAAATGACATATAGGAGAGTCATATAGGAAAGAAGAATGCAGGAAAACTATAGGTATTGCGAAACCGCCGGCCACTGATGCGATACTCGGAAGGGTAGTTCCGAGGCGGGGACGTGGTGTCTCAGGGGTCACTTTGGCATGCGTGCATCGCCATATGTCCCACCAGACTTTGCGAAAAACCAAATTAGAAAACTAGAGGAAAGAGCTGTCTTGAATGGCTCATAGGAAAGCAATATGAGCAGGTACCCCTGTAAGTATGATTTCCCCTGTTCTGTCCTTTATGGAAAAAGGCGGGAGGAGTAATTATCAGGATTTTAATGTATGTTTGGAGAATGAATAAGAACATGACCAGCCCTCGGCCGAAACAACAGATTTGAGGTGTAAATAACTGCCTAGCTAGTTTTTACGCGTTCAACGTGAGGACGTAGAAGGGTGCACGGGCAAAACAAAGATGCATTAATTTTAAATTCATCGCTGATTCCGAGGATTAGCGATTCGAAGTAATTAATGGCACGCACTTTTCACCTCGTCCAGGGTGAAAAATAGTCAACGAAAATTGATAAAGGCGCGCCCTGTCTGTTTCCAAGTGTTCTAATATTATTTTAATGAGGCAGAATTTTCGCACCCTCAAGGTGGATGCGAGTTCCGCTTTTCCCACGCTTCACCCTGTTTTCACCCGCTTGTGAATTCTCTAATGTGCACTAATTATTACATTCGATCAAATTCTAATGCGACGAGGCGGTGCGGCTTTACGAGACTGCAAAAAGCGTTTTCGCAATTTGCATACTGCTTGGTTGGACTTGAATGAACTGTGAAGTTTCGGTTAAAATTAATAACCCGGTGGAGATTTGAATGTGCATACGTGTACGCCATGTAGGGTGATACCAGAAAAATTGTTGGTGGAAATGTATTCAGAGGAGAAGACTGTACACAAAATGAGCGTAAACTGTTTCGACAGGATGGTTTGTGGTTTGCAGTTTTTAGATTGTAATTTTTATTTTTTTATTTTGCAGCCCATTTGTACATCTTAATATAGTCTAACTTGAAATAAAGTTTCTAGTTTAATGCGCCCATTGACGGGCATAGGCCTCCCCCACTCTTTTCCAGCGGCCCCTTTCCCTGGCGTCTCTTCCCCAGGCGACCCGGCATGTTGCCTGATTTCATCAGCCCATCGGGTAGTAGGTCTCCCTACATTTCTTTGTGTTCCCCTGGGTACCCATTCCAAAATTTTTCTTTCCCACCTGTCCATCCCCCCTCTGGCAACATGACCCGCGTAATCAAATTTCAGTTTTTTCATGACAAATCTACAGTCTTTGACCTTTGATGTATCCCTTACCCGTCTATTGGTTAGCCTGTCTTTTCTTTTTACTCCGATTATAGCCCTCTCCATTGCAATCTGGGTCCTAGCTAGCTTCAGAGTTTGGCCTTGTGTGGCGGCCCATGTCTGTGCACCATACATTAGCACCGGTAGTGTGCATGACTCCCATATTTTCTTTTTCATTGCCAAAGGCATTTCACGTTTGTAGATATTTTTTAGGGACCAGAAACTTTTCCATGCCTGTGATCTTCTTTTTGAAACTGCCTTTTCTGATTTATTTTTAAATGAAATAATTTGACCTAAATATATCGTGCTATCTTCTGCTATAATTTGATTGTTACCGATAACTATTTCTTTGCTAGACTTACTATTTGATAATAACACTGTTTTACTGGTATTTATAATCAGGCCTGCTTTGTTACATTGTTCTGCTAATTCGTTTGCCATGGTTTGCATTTCTTGTCCGTCCTGAGAAATTAAAGCCACATCGTCCGCAAATCTTAAGTTGTTGAGTCTTTCCCCATTTATTATTATACCTTTTTGTTCCCAGTTTAAGTTTTGAAATATATCTTCCAGTAGACAATTAAATACGTTGGGAGATAGGGGGTCCCCTTGTTTCACTCCCCTTTCAATTTTAAAATTTTTGCCTGTTTTGTCCAAACGGATTTTTCCGCTGTTGTTTTTGTACATTTCTCTTATAATTTTTATCATTTTCTCGGGGATACCTTGTCGGCTTAAGGCTCTCCAAAGTTCGGATAGGTAAATGGAATCGAAGGCTTTTTGAAAATCAATGAATAGTAAGTATAACGGTTGGTTATATTCTTTCGTTTTCTCTATTAATTGATTGATTATAAATAATTGGTCGATGGTGGAACGATTTTTGCGGAAACCTGCTTGTTCAGGTCCTTGGCATTGGTCTAGTTGTGGATAGATACGTTCTTTTATTAATTTGCCAAAAACTTTTCGAACTCAAGCTTATAGGTCTGTAGTTGCTGATTTCATTTATATCTCCTGTTTTGAAGAGAAGTATTATTTCTGAATAGCTCCATTGGGATGGGATCGTTTCTTCTTTTAGAATACGATAAAAAAATTTTGTCAAATTTGGCGCTAATTCATCCGCAAATAGCCTCAGCTCATAATTGCCTATTTTGTCCGGGCCTACTGCTTTACAAGGTTTCAACTTTCCCAGGACGGACAAAATCTCGCTGTCCATGAAAGAGGGAACTTTTCCTCCTTGTTGTTCAGTCCTATAGTAACCTCTACAGTCTGTTCGTTTTGATTTTTACTGTATAACTTACTATAAAAGTCTGTTGCCACTTGGACGATTTTATTCCTGTCGTAAACAAATCTGTCTTCGTTATTTTTAATTTTTGAAATAATAGTTTGATCCTGAAAAATTTCACGTTTTGCTTTTTTCACTGATCCTGTCTGCTTTATGATTTCAAACATCGTATTATTATCGTAAGTATAAATATCATTTTTAATTGCTTTTTTAACAGTTTTCCTCAGTTCAGTTAATTCAATTTTTTCTTTTAAATTTTTATGAATTTTATTTGCCAGCGAGTTCCTCCTTTCACAGAGTATTCTAGTTTTTTCAGAAATTTTGGTTTTGGTAGAGTTCAAAGTTGTTGTTTCGCTAAATTTTCCAGTAACTGCTTTAATATTACCTTCTCTATTTTATCGTAACTTTCTTGAACACTAGAGGCTTCTTCTCGATTAATTTGTTGGAGTTCATTTACTAAGTTTTTTTGGCTTCTGGTATTCTGCAAGTGGGAATCATTCTTTTTCCTATCCCTTGTGTTTTGTTATAGTTTTTAATTTTTGTTCTTTTTTCCATTTCAATTTTCATTCTCAAAAGTCTGTGGTCCGAAGGAAATTCAAATTGATCACATCTAGCCACATCAGACACTATTCTCAAATCGTTTACTATAAAGTAATCAGTTTCGTTCCTTGTAGTCCCATCTGGTGCCAGCCATGTCCACTATTTGTTTTTTCTTTTTTCAAAAAATGTATTAGCAATTTTCAATGAATTATTTTCGGTAAAGTTCAGCGTGCTGTCACCATTTTTGTTCAAAGTTTCTCCCGAGCAGAATCTACCAATACTGTTAAAGCAGTCTGGGTCAAGTTGGCTTCCTAACTTGGCATTAAGATCGCCCATTATTATATTATAGTATTTTTTTTTCTTCGTCATAAGTTTTTTGCAGTTGATCGTAAAATTTTACGTTTTCTTTTGTGTTTGCCTTCAGTGTTGGTGCATATACTTGCATGATCAAAAGTTTAATGTTTTTCCCTATGTTGATTTTCAATAGGCTCAATCTTTCAGTAATTCCCTTGATTTCCGCGATTTTGTTTACCCACTTTCTGTTAATATAAAAGCCCGTTCCTCTGAAGCCTTTAGTATGACCGGAGTAAAAGAAATAGTGACCGCTTTCCTTTTTTATTAATTTTTCCCCAAGTTTTCTTGTTTCCGAGAGTCCCATAATATCAAAGTTTAATTTTTTTAAATTTCTGTTCAAATTCGAGAAGACGGTCACTACTGACCAACCCTTGGGTATTAATTGTAAAAACATTTAAATTCAATTCTGACTTACCCTTGCTTCCATTATGTTTACATCTGAGAGTTTTGTTGCCTGAAGGGCTGTCACCCGCCAGGCTGGAGCCCACTGGAGAAGAGTGAGGGGATACGCAGCGATTTCGCCCCTCGGTTGCTGCAGTCCGTATTGGGGCTCTAAAAGTATAATTATTAATTTAATTAAATTTTCCTTCTACTGTGGGGGAGTTCTCGTTGCCTCATTTCTGGGTAATCCCGAAGTGTGAGTTTTTCACGCATTCAGTATTTTTAGCGTTCTTTCGTGCATTCCCTTTTCCTTCGATGTTCGGGCTTAGCTCTGAAACTGTCCTCTTATGTCTCGGCCTGGTATTTTCGTCTCCTTCTTTGTAGGTGTCCTTGATCGCTTTGTAATAGCAGATTCAAATTTTGGGAGCTTTGATCTAATTTGTTGTATTCATTTGGGTTTTGTTCTTCCCAGAGAATGAGTACTGGGGCTGTAAATGTTTTCACCTCCGCATGAGTATAGGTTAATTAAAAATAAGCCAGGGACGCCAGGAGACAAAAGACGTTCGTTAGAATACGCAGAAACTAGCCAGGCAGGACGATTTATACAAAAACATACATTCGAAATAAGGAGAGGGGCGTCGCAGTTGCAATAATTTGTTGTGTATGTAGTATTCGTTGCCTTTTCACTGACCCACAGTGGCGCTTGAAAATGCATTCAAGGTGAGATTTGTCATAAAATTCTTTGTAGAGCTTTAAAATCAAACGAAATTTTACACCCTCAAAATACATAACAAAATTTTAGAGATATGTTATCCGACACATTACCAAGTAGGTAGGAATGCAATAGTTCCAACCAATCATCTATGTTTTGGATTCAACATTCCATATTCACTGACTTCTCAAGATCGAACAACTTTCACTTGATAGCCGTGAAATTTTCTGTTTACGCACTGATCACAATAAGTATAGCTTTCAAGTTGTCGAGTGGTGATGTTTGTTATCTCATTAAGTCGCTGACAGAAAACTTTTTAACGTCAGTCAAGCACCATGATGTTATCGCAGTTGAGGAAATATCGGTGGCAATATTCTCAGCTCTCAGATTACTCGAGTGTACGTACTCATCCGTATTTTAATTGGAATCACTCAGTCACTCTACCGGCGGCGGTATTTGACGTTTATTTAATCAGCTGACGTTGAAGAAAAACCGAGGTGAAGACTCGAAAAAAATATTAGCGCCATATTTTTCTCGATTTTTACAAATTTTTTACTATACAATGTTGAAGTTGAAAATGAGAGGTGTATTAAGGTGCATTTTCAGCTTGGGTAACAAAGTATCGCGCAAGAACTTAGTATCTTGAACACAAATCAAATTTGTCTTCTGTCCCCTCGAGCTACAAAATAATGTCTTGTATGGAACCAACAGCGGACAGGGATGCTTGTGAGGTACAAAGAATGCGGAGTTATGCTTTGGTCACAACTTGTTGCCCATACACCACGTCACCCATATACGCATCTCGTATCCAAAAAGTTGAAATAATTTTTATTGGAAAGGTTTCATCTCTGGTCACTTCGCTCGGGGGTCTGACTGGCGTGTGCCTTTCTGTCTTCGTCCGATTCTGAGGTTTTTACCCGGACAGGAACAAAAGAGGGGCGAAGGTGGGGCTGGGTTTTACGTTTAGTCTTAACTGTATTTAAACATTTCAATAAGCATTATTGAGAGACATAATTCCGAAGGGGTAGAAGGACAGACGAAAAGACAAGGAAACATATACGACAGATAAACACAGGAAACATGATGAACACAGCTAAATGATAGACAATTTGAGAAGACAGAGATGTGCAAACAGGAAGATAAAGACACGTTTAGTCAGTCAGGAATTTGCTACTCTCATCTCGAAAAGTCAACAAATTTAGATAACTGTTACACTGTTAAGTCCCCGAGTTAAACGTAAGATTTAAGCCGGTTACACACTACCGCTTCTTTTCTAATTTGCTCTCAATGAGAGTCCTGGAATTCGCCCTTTCGAGCATTACCTCAGAGAGATCTGGGAGCTGTTAAGGCTGTCTTAGCCCTCTTCCCTTCTGGTCGAGAAATCGGCCTGGGTCGAAATCTGGCGAACTGCTATACTTGGGCTCGAATCCGGGATCTTCGGAACCTGCAGCGCGGTAGTCACAAGTTTTAGCAGCTACCTGCAGCTATGCTACGTTAAGCTATGTTTTCACATGCAGCTACGCTACCTGTCTACTACACTATGTTCTTTTGGCTACTGAAAAAACAGAAAATTTAAAAAATCTGCAAGAAGCGGCTTAACTGGATATCCTAGGAATGTCAGAGGTCAGAAGACAAGACGAAAAATTAATGCAAACGAAAAAAGGTTCCACCTTTTATCCCATCAGCTATATGCATAACAGGTGTAGGATTTTTAGTATGTCCGCAATTTAGGAATAGCATGTAGGTCGAGCTCTTGTTAGCTTCACTAGTTTAGGATTCTATGAGTGCTGTTTTTCGATTTTTTTCCCTTGTATCCTTTCTTCTACTGTTTTCCCTCTCCATTTGATTTGTAGCCCTGGTTCGGCTGTTTCTGGAGGAAGAAGACTGGTTCTCAATAAGTCCGTATTTCTGTCAAATCTATTTGTTATTCTGACTTTCTGGCTGAATCTTGAGGCAACAGATCCGGTTCTTCATTTTTACACATTTTTCAGGTAGACAACCGACCCGGAGCTTCCGATATAGCATAACAACAAAGTTCTCATCTTCCGAACCAGACAGATGAAAGTTTCAACTGCTAAAACTTTTCGTGTTCAATAGCTCTCGCGTACACGTAACCGCTGTGCGCTGTTAGTGAAAGTCCACTTCGAAATGACAACAGGAAAAAAGGAGTAGAATAGCATTAAACTAGAACAAACTCTGAACAATCTCGATCTACACATACGCACGGTACTTAGGAAATGTACTATAAAAATTTTGTATCGCGACAATCGAAGCCGACCGTGGGAGTGACAATTTATTCGCTCCGATGCAGTCGGGCGGTTTATACAAATGCCTTTTTCGGTACCGTCAAGCTAAATCCTGGAAATCGGATTACGAAATTGATTTTGCCGCTCACGCGGAGTGAATTATAAGCGCGTGAAAAAATGTGGAAAACAAATTCTGGTTTTAGAGGTTGCGAAAAAAGTTTCTCGCATGAAGTGGATCGAATGAATAACAGCTCTATGTGACCTACGAGCGGCTATAACTTGAAATCGAGTCCGTGTTATTTTAATGCGGTACTAATTCAACGAACTGCTGCGTATAGCCAAGTGATAATGTGCTAATTTCGCAATCCTTGCGCCTCGAGTTTGAGTCCCACCAAAGCTAGTGATATTCGAATGTTCCCATTAACATCCCAGCGAACACAGCGACTACTGTATCAATCGAGGTGGAAACATAGCGCGTACTATAACCCCTACCAGTTTACACAAATAAGGCATTACAAATGTAGGGCGTGTTACCACCAGATCAGAAAGATTGGTACTGTGCGAGTGCATATGTCGTGGACAGCTTACCCAACATCGTGAAACATATGGCTCGGCACAGAGAAGGAAAACTTTAACGCAACAACACCATGGGAAAAGCGACGGCGAACTACCCTGACTAACCTACCCAGGAGAGTAGCGCGTCAAATCTGTTTTGACATTTTCATGTCTTTGCTTCGGCACAGAAACGAAAAGGAAACAAAAAACGTTACTTTTTGAGCGTTACTTCGGAGCATCACGGGGGAAAACAAAAGCTGTTCGAAAGCTTTGGCACATTAACGAAAAAAGTATTATTTCTTGAGAGTTACTTCTCCTGATCATACCGTAATAAAAAAACAACACGACTGCAGACTATTTGCGCGTTACTTCTATCCGTAAGATTTAGCTCTTCATGGTCATAGTTCAGTTCAGTTCTTAAAATTTCTATATGGAAATTCTTATTTATTCCAGTTATCTTCAATATTTAAAAGAAATCTGCATGGAATTATTTCTTTTTAATTAGAGTAGGATCAGGTCGAATTACGTATGTATTTATATATTAATTATATATTAATTCTTCTATGCATTTCCCCCCCCCCTTAATTTCTTGCCGAGAGTCGTTTTTTCTTCTCTTCTCATTTCCAGTTCAGTTCAGTACGGTGTATTACGTGAAGCCAATCTGTATGATTTAGGCAATCCCAAAAGTAAGTCCTGTTTTTCCATAACTTGGCAACACTGCAACCAAAACCCGCGAAACTGCGGGGATATTTAGATTTTGAGTGTAAGAACACAGTGAGAGAAAAACATTGCCGATATCTACAGCAGAACGCGGAACATGGGTCAGTAACCATGGAGCTTCCTCTGGAGACGGAATGTGGAGTTGAGCTGCGCGCAGTGGTCCATTATTTGTGTTCAAAGGGTTTGAAATCGTCGGAAATTCATAAAAAACTATGTTTGACATATGGTACGAAGTGTATGGATGTCTCCATGGTCCATCGTTGGGTGAAAATGTTCAAGGAGGGTCGAACATCTATCGCTGATGAGAAGCGTAGAGGACGAGCTTAGGACAGTTCAACACATCACAGTACTGAAACGCTGTTGGACGAGGATGGTGGGATGGGCGATACACGTTAGACGAGTTAAGTATGTGAATGCCTAATTTACGAAGAATTAGGGTACCATAAACTATCTGCGTGGTGGGTTCCCAGGCTTTCGACAGAAGATCACCGAAAGTAACGAGTAAGCGCGGCGCGCGCTGAAAAAATCAATTGGGAAATTTTTTCACACTCGCCGTACTCCCTGGATCTTGCCCCGAGTGATTTTCATCTGTTTCCATCCTTGAAACGTCATTTGGGTGGAAAAAATTCAACTACAATGACGTGCTCCAAAAGGAAGTCACAAACTTCTTCAAAAACTCCCTGAATTTAGCCAAACGGGCATTTCGAAGCTGAAGGATCGGTATCAGAAGTATTTGAACGTAGATAGTGATTATTATAGAAAAATAGTGTAACTCAAATCCTAAATAAATTTGGTTTTATATTGAATTTTTGATCATTTTATAATCATTTTACAGCAAAACAGGACTTATTTTTGGGATTGCCCTCGTAGCTTTTCATGGTCACAAGTCAGTTCACAATTCAGTTCAAAGGTCCACATTTGCATGGAAATTAAAATGAAGACATGAAAATGCTCTCCCGTGTTGCAGATTCGTCTGCGACATGTTTCTTCTGGAAAATGGCCTCACCTATTGGAAGCATCTTACCCTTAGAAAAAAGTCCTTAACTAGGAGTCTGGAAGACATTTACATCTAAGGTCCCTTTTGTTATCCATGATCACAAATGTATTTTAATTTTGGAAATTTCTAATTGTCCGGGGGCCCATGGAAGCCTTTTTAGGCAAGGGCCGAGTTAGCAAATGTCCACCTGATGAATGTTGTTGAAAATTATGACCAAATAATTAAAGATTTTAGTACGAATATGTTATGTTGTTATCATCTTTACTAAAACTGAGACTAACTTCAAAATTTGCCTATAACTTTTTATAAATGAATGTTTTGAAAAAAACAAAAACAAAGTGGCATTGTAAAGTAGACGAAATAAAGTTTTCAAAAATGTGACTTATCATGAGAAAACCCCCCTTGCCTTCTAAGTCAGGTCACCTATGTATAAAATATTGAACTTATCTGATTTCCTTCATTTCATAATTAATGTTGAAATTTCGAACTGATTACTGGCTGCGTAAAGATATAAACAAGTTTTACAAGAAGTGATTGTAAACGGTCCTCGAATTTGCCTGCGAACACTACGCTCCTGGTACCCTGGTTCCGGAGATGATGAAGAACGGAAGCAGTTGGAACCGGGTGTCGGCCTTTGTCTCGGCCATTATGAAGAAGAAGATGCAGACGGAGTGATTTACCAAACTCGGCCCACACCATCGAACAGGAGGAGAACTCTGTACCATCCTAGAAGAGCTACTGCAGCTGCGTTGCGGACCCACCGGCAGGGCTCACCCGTCGTCATCACCTGCCTGCGTCGACACACGGACCAAGACGAGGCGGTGAGGGGTGAATGAAGAGAGGCAGCGTGTCCGGCCGTAGGGGAACTGAATTCCAGGCGAGCGCTCAGGGAGGGCGGACCTCGGTCAGTAGGGAACCCCATGGTGGCCCTGGTAGGACGCGCACACTGTTGCGGCGCGTAGAAACGGGGGCTCGGGCCTGGCCCCAAGGCGTTCCTCCAGTCACTGATGCGATACTGGAAAGGGTAGTTTCCGGGAGTGCGGTGTCATAGGGGCCACTTTGGCATGCGTGCATCGCCATATGTCCCACCATACCATCAGCCTGAGAGTACTATACGCTCCACTAGTGCATTTGCAAACGCGTCCTCGGGAGAGTATTTTCATGTCTTTCCGCTCCTCGAATTCTGCCGACACGAGAATGTCAATGATCGCTTCGCTTTTTGTTTTTTCGGCGGTATAGTCGTTGATCGTCAACATTCTCATGTTGGCGGAATCCGAGGAGCGGAAATACATGAAAATGTTGACAGTTGCTTCGCTTTTTGTTTTTTTGATGGTACAGTCATGGATTATTGACATTCTCATGTTGGTAGAATCCAAGGAGCAGAAATACATGAAAATGTCGACCTTCGCTTCAATTTTTGTTTTTTCAGTGGTACAGTGGTTGATAATCCGAGGAGTGGAAATGCCTGCAAGTGTCAACAGTCGCTTCGCTTTTTATTTTTTGGTAGTACGGCCGTTGATTATTGACATTCTTATGTTGATAGAATCCGAGGAGCAGAAATACATGAAAATGTCGACCGTCGCTTCAATTTTTGTTTTTTCAGTGGTACAGTTGTTGATAATCTAAGGAGTGGAAATCCATGCAAATGTCGACAGTCGCTTCGCTGTTTGTTTTTTCGGTGGCACGGTTGTTGATTGTCGACATACTCATGTCGGCAGAATCCGAGGAGCAAGAAATAGGATGAAAATGTCGACAGTCGCTTCGCTTTTTGTTTTTTGGTAGTACAGTTGTTGATTATTGACATTCTCAGTTTGGTGGAATCCAAGGAGCAAAAATATGTAAAAATGTCGACTGTTGCTTCAATTTTTGTTTTTTCAGTAGCACAGTCGTTGATCGTCGACATTTTCATGTCGGCAGAATCCGAGAAGCGGAAATACATGAAAATGTTGACAGTTGATTTGCTTTTTGTTTTTTTGGTGGTACACAGTCATTGGTCGTCAACATTCACATGTCGGCAGAATCCAAGGAGTGAAAATACATGAAACCTTTGCTAGTCTCTTCGCTTTTTGTTTTTTTGGTGGTACAGTTGTTGATTATCGACTTTCTCATGTTGGCAGAATCCAAGGAGCAGAAATACATGAAAATGTCGACAGTTGCTTTGCTTTTTAGTTTTTTGGCAGTACAGTTGTTGATTGTCAACATTCTCATTTGGTGGAATCCGAGGAGCGGAAATACATTAAAATGCTCTCCCGTGGTTGCGGACGCGTCTGCAAACTGATACACTAGCGGAGCGTAATACTCGCAGGCTGATACAAGGAGCGTGGTGCTTGCAGGCGAATATGAGGAGGGTTTACAAATGAGGGCTGGCGCGTCGGAATCGCCTGAGCCTCGATTCATACAATCTACATTTCACGCCTCTATTCCGACAACGAAATTTCGGCGACATACTTTCCCTTTATAACGTGTACTTTCTCATTTTTTTCTATTTTTTCCCAAGACATAAAGTTTGAGATTTGTGCATCCAAAAACGTGCGTTATTAATATCACTTTTTAAAAGTTCACGTACTTGAATGTTTTTTACCTACATGGAAAGTTAAGCCCATTGTATATGTACTAACTAGTGACAATAACCGTATCTTTTCATATTTCTTTTGCTCTCCAGTTACATGATGAAGAGGTGAAGCAACGAATATTACAAAAAACGCCGGAACCCTTTTGGCTTCTCTTGACTCACCATCCCCTTTCCCAAATGTACATAGGTAAACGGGCGATAGATTTGGTAATTTTGTTCGAGTTGGGGACCTTAAATCAGCCGAAATCTGAAGACTCAAGGGCAAAACTGGACCGCTGTATGGACCTAGACTGCTAAAACATAGTTCAAGGTATCTGCCAGATTTGAAAATAGAAACACTGGACTTTCATTGAGCTTTTTCATATGCCTAATCACAATTAATTTCCCGATTGTTTGCCAAGGTAAAGAAATGAAAATGTCAGAAAACGTGACTTTCTGAGTGTTACTTCTGAGGCGAGAATCGAAATCAAGGCTTCTTCATGGTGACAATTTAGTTCAGTGATTGACATTTCCATAGAAATTCATTTTTCTTCTAGCCATGGGTATACTTGAGCAAAAACTGTTACGCCCCCCCCCCCCGATACAAAACCAGTCCGCATGATTTAACTCATGGTGATAGTTCGGTTCAGTGGTTGACATTTCCATGGGAATTTCTATTAACAATATGGCTGCAGACTGCAATCGCGCAGCAACAACACGGCTGCAGACTGTAGTCGCGTCGATATTAAAATCGAGTTTATAGAGTTTTTCAAATCCTACAATTTTTACATTAACTTACTTTTTTAGAAAACATGACATGTAAAAGAGCTACAGACAGGAAACATTTTCATTTGGCCTATTTTGCCTCCTAGTGGGGGAAGCAACAGAAGCAACAGACTGTAGGTATGAGACTTAATAGTATGTTGTTTCACGTTATACCCAGATCATACAAAACATATTTAATTTCATCATGTTACTACTTTTTCCTGCATTAAAATCTAATATTAACATGCTTGATCTTTAACAGCCTATTTTCTTGGGGTCGATCTTCAACAGCCTATCATTCTCACATGGTTGTAACAGGGTTAAGCTTTCTCAAACATCAGACACATGTATCATTTTTGACGAGCTAGCCTATACTGGAGGTAACTCGATTCCTGTTCAATCGAAGTGCATCCACCTTTAGATATAAAATGGATAAGACTGCCGTGATGAAATTCAAGAAATACGAGAACGGTTTCACGTTTCTCCGAAAACGGGGAGATTTTGCCTCTGGCTGTAAGAAAATGACACCGTCGTCGGTTCAATTAGGTATGCTGGTTCGTAAACGGGCATATTAAAATTTCAACCGCCTTATTACATTTTCCGACTTACATTGCCCGTGGCTGCGATCCTTCGTTAGTCACTTTCTCGCTTTTGTGTCTGTTGGCATCAAGTTGGAACAGGATACTGAAAAACATTAGCGGCGACCTTGAGGGTTCGCATGCCTTCACCTGAAGGTCAAAATGTCGAAAGTCACCTAATTCGAGCCGCATTCGGCAGTCACAACTCTCGGGCGTCAAAAGTAACTCCATTTTTGTCTGGAAAAAGTTGACTGGTGTGGAAAGCAGGTCCAAACCAAGTTCAAAAGATTAAACTGTAATCTTTTAGTTCTTACCGATGCCGTACATTAGTTACCAACACTCGTGGGTCTTTTATTATCTCGCAATTACCATGCACTCATTTTGGTTATTTATAATCTGTTGTAACCCTGCTGCTGTTACATGTTTCGCCTGTGTAAAACTTTCGGTCTCACGGTTTCTCAGATGGCCAATTTTACTGCTTTTCTAAATTTCGATTTTATTGTTTCGCGCGGGTCCAGCTGATCCCGCTTTACAATACCGGTGCGGGAAGGCTCTCCACTTTTTTAATGATCGAATTTGTCCAGACAATACTTCTGCATGTTTACGACAGTTTTAATATTAATAGGCTGAACTTCCAATTCCAGATATGGTTAGGACGACAAAGAGAAACGCCTACGGATATCGCGTATCGTCGAAGGCTTAGAAGACATCTAGGTGCCTCCCGGGTATTATTTTGAATTTATAGAATAATGGCGAAAACGAATTCAGCGACCATAAATATGAATTTATACTTGCGAAGACTTTTAGGCCTGGTGAAGCAGAAACAGCTGGGAATTCACGGTTCAAAGATGACCTCTAAAAGGAGACCAAGCACTCGGAATTTGTTCAAATCAATAAATTTACAATCACGGTAAACTAGCTGACCCGCGAAATTTAGAAAGTGGGTTTAAGTGAGTTGGCTAAAGTGAGTTGATTTAAATAAATTTTATAGAGAAATATTCGTATGTAGCTCTGTATCGCAGTACCCGTAAATTATTACTAATCAAACGAATTATTTGGTGCACAGTTTCCTCACACTTGGTTTCCAGACTGAGCAATGGCGTAGCCAGAATTTTTCCAGGGGGTGGGATCAGCACTTTTTTTTGGGGGGGGGGGGTACACCTAATATGAACTATGTTTTTACATTACCGTATCAGTATGTTGTGCTTTTCAACTTCAATTATGCATTTGAATTTAAATTTCATTTCGCGCATTTACTGTGATACTGCCAGCATATACAAAATTCTCATCTCAAGGGGGGTGTTCATCCCCCTAATCTTCCTTCCTTAGCTACGCCACTGGGACTTGGGACCGGCTATACGTTATAATAGGCAGACATGTTTAAAAATGTACAGATTTGCGAAACTGTGTTATGTGTGAATGCAGGCGCGGATCCAGATGACCGTTTTGAGGAGGAAAATGGCAGAAGGAAAAGCGCGCGGAAATTTTTTGCTGTCCCTCCCCCACAGATTCACCAACAGATTTTCCCTTTTTTTTTGGGGGGGGGGGAGGAGAGGGGTCCTCCCGTGGATCCGCGCCTTATAAATGTATGCAGTACACGCTATACAAATCTTTCGCCACTAATGTACATTTTAAACAGATGAAAAAAGGCTTCCATATAAAAAAAACAAAAAAAAAAACAAAAACGCATGAGCATATTCGCTAGTTACTCATCGTTTTCTCTTTTCTTCTCTTGCTCTTCTTTTTCCCTCGTTTTATTACCTTATAGATATATGATGACTGGCTAGACAGTGGCTCCATGTTCGAATTCGGTTGATATTTTCGCTAAATCCAGTTCTTAATTCGATTTTACGAAACATACATCTTGACACTTACATACCTTGGATCTTTATTTCTGGATGCTAGCAACAGGGTCCTGAAGCTACTCCAAACTCTCAAGTACTCAATCTTTTGTGGGTAGATACATGTGTTTTTGAGATGGGTAGGTAAACTTTTGTAACAAATTGGAAGTTTGATTAGTAATAATGTGTGTACTTATGACAGTAAACAATATTTGCAGCTCTAACTATTTCATATTTCGATATATGAAACACAGGACACATTTTTAGCACAGTCAAACATGAAACAACTGATTTCTGTTCTATCTACACATGTGTTAGTAGATAGGTGGCGATGCAGCGTGTATCGCTTCATGTGTGTGTTATTCGGCCGAAGATGTCGGTATTTTCAAAAATTCAATTGGATAATATTAGAAGAAATGCCGATCATAGTTTCAAAGAATTGAAATTTTAGAGATATGGGATTGAAAATGGGCCACGTGGTACATAAATGAGCGTGAAACAATATTCAAACCAGTTATATTCTAATTCAAATGATCATGAATGCGTGAAGCGTTAAGGAGGCAGGCACCAGACAGACGCGAAGCTCCTTTCCCACTGTGTGAGTTGCAACATCAGTCGGTAGGTGGGTATACTGAATGTTACCTCATACAGAAATTAAACAAATCAAGGATCATAAAGGTCGGTCCGGCCGTTCTTGAGTTATAAATGGTGTAACTAACCCGGTGCCGAGATTTTTTCACCCGCCAACCTCGAACGAACGAACGAACAAACAAACAAACAAACACTCAGACAAACATACACTTTTAATAGTAGAAGATTTTTTATAACTGATTAAAACTTTTTGAAATCGGAAAATCTCCCCTAAGACTTGGCAACACTAATCACGGCTTATTAGGACAATTTCATGAGGTCAAGGGCGCAACCGAAAGGGGGCTAGGGAGGTATAGCCTCCCTTCCACCCATAAAAAAATTCTTTAAATTTTTTTTAATCAGTTCTGGAACGAAAAATAATTTATGCCGACATTTAACAAATGATCGTTTTTGGTAGCCAATATCAACATTATCCATGTTAAACACACGATTCTTAAACTATTTTTCAGGCTGAATTTAATGTCGTGAACCATTTTTGGATAATACTTCAGAATATTTTTCTCCCATTTTACATTGAAAATTTTGAAATTTAATCCTGGCTGCTAGTCAGCGTTGCGAGTCGGAAGCGCCTCGTGCCTGAGCCTCCATTTATACGATTTACATTTCGCTCAGTTAGTCAGCAAGTCAGTCAGCCATCAGTCAGTTGGACAGTCAGTTGGACAGTCAGTCGGTCAGTCAGTCAGTCAGTCAGTCAGTCAGTCAGTCAGTCAGTCAGTCAGTCAGTCAGCCAACCTAGCCAGACAGTAACGATTTTTTTTGTCACGCTCAAGAGTAACGCTTTTTCCCATTGCCAGCGAGCCTAGCCAACTTAACCACCCAGCCAGCCAGCCTAGCCAACTTAACCACCCAGCCAGCCAGCCTTTAGCCAGCCCGTATAACGCTATTTTTGTGACGCTCCAGAGTAATGCTTTTTCCCGTTGCCAGCCAGTCTATCCAGCCAGCCAACCTAGCCTGCACGATTTTCGTGACGCTATTTTCCCAAAGTAACGCTTTTTTCCGTCGTGTGCCAAAGTAAAAACATAGAAATGTCAAAAAACTAAAAAATTACAGAGAATGATCAGTACATTCTCCTTCATTACTGATCTCTCTTCTCTCTATATGTTATTATTTTATTAGGGAATCATCGTGGTGGTTGAGCGAGGAGGCTGTAGGGTGATGGAGCCGTGGAAGGGGAAGGCTGTAGAGAGGGACTAAGGCCGCCATTGGGGAGGTCGTAGTGATGGGTGAAGAGGTCTTCGTGGGGGTGTGGTACGTGAACAGAAATGAAGGCCATAGTGGTGTACGGGGTGGTCGAAGGACGTGGTCCTAATGGAGGGCACTCGGGGTGGAAGAGGGTGATCGGGGGAGACTAGGTGGAGGACTGGGTGATGATCAGAGGGATGAACGGAGGGTGCCATGTGGGGGAGAAGCTGTGGATGGAGAAGGTCATGGAGCGAGGGAGAGGGCAATGTGAAGAGATTAAGGCCCAGGTGGTGGAGGTCGGTTGTGGTGGTCGATGATTGTAGAGGTGAGGAGGAAGTCCAAGGGAGAGGGCCTACCCGAATGTGCAGAAGGAAAGGGTTCGCAGGGGGTACTGCGTAGGTAAGTGACCATGGGGTGGGCATTGGAGCCTCTGGTAGGAGATTATGGCTATTGTGGGGGAGGAGTTTGTGGCTGAGGAGGGCTGTGACTGTTGAGGTGTGACCGTGGAGGCGGAGAGCAACCATGGTCAACGAGAGGGCCGTGGTGGAGGAGGAGGAGGCTCGTGATGAAGAAAGGATGGAAGGGGGTTCATGGTGGAAGATTGAGGACCACTGATAGAGGGGGAGGCAAAAGAAGCACAAAGCAAGCCTCAATTCAGGAACAAAAGTTTCAGACCAAACACTGAGAACTGTGGCGGTTGGACGAGGCGCGAAGCGGCCAGGGGGCGAAGCTCCCTAGTAAGACCTAAAGACAGACATGACACTGTCAGTCTATGGCTGATAAGACATAACGACATAGTGAAAGATATAAGATAGGTATGAGACATACACACTGTATCGGATATAAATATCACTAACAGTTAGCTTCTCCTTCCCTACTGACAGGGTATTGAGGTAATCTCCTTTCTTAAACTTAAAAACAGACAGGAGACGTGTCTATATATTTTTCATAAGACAAAGGAAAAGTTCTAAAAACTGACAGGCTACCATCTCCTTCATTACTGATAAGACATAATGACAGATACGAGACTCGTCGATAAGACATAAAGAAAAATTCCAAAGAATTGCAGGAACAGATCAGTCACCTTCGACATCAATACTGAGATAAGACCTGAAGACAGACATGAGACTGTCAGTCTATGGCTGATAAGAGACAATGACAGAGAAATGTATACGACAGGCATGAAAAGTTTACCCGATATAAATCTGACAACCACCTTATCCTTCCCCACTGATATTACAGCAGTCTCATTTCCTACTGATAAGACATAAAGACAAACATAAAAATTTCTCTATATATCACAGATAAGACACAAAGGAAACAGTCCAGTCGGTCAGTCAGTCAGTCCAGTCAGTAGTCTTATTTATTTATTTAAAATGTGACCCCCACTACAGCTTTGAAGGCCATTTTACAGTGGAGTGTTCTACAGTTTTGTACTCGTATTTACATCATATGCGGATGTAGGAGAATGAAAAAATAAAAATAAACGTTTGTATATAATATGTAAGTGTTTTATGCATCTGTGGGTAAGGGTGAGCGCACGCAGTGGGGATAAGTATTATTATTATTAACAACGTGGCGCGTGAAAATAACGTTTTTCCGGATTGTGTGCCAAAGTAAAGACATAAAAATGTCCAAAAAATAATAAAGAAAATTCCTCTCCTTCCCCAAACATATTTTCGTGTAACGGGGCCCCTGGTCTTCTTAGTAAAACATGTTCATCAGGATCCCAACTAGCATCGCATTATAAGCTCCAGAGTACTCCATTTAAATGTTTTTTAGCTGCTACTATCCGCAAGCAGAAGACCGCTGCATCTTTCATATCGGCCGACGGTTTACTTCCGAACCTCGCGCATTCTGCTGACTTAATGACCACGAACCTGCGAAAAGGTTACCCAACCTATCACCGGATACTACTTCACTCTATCCGCGAGTTTTCCGCTAATCAAGCGTCGACGGATTCCAGCGCCGTGGTCGCGTGCCTACGCGCGGTAAAACGCGAACAAACGACTAATCAAAGGCCCGGCCATTTCGATACCGCGTCGCAAGTCGGTTCGCTACGCGGCGCGGCCGCTGGGGAATCCGTGCCCGTCTCGCGAACTGAATTTTCGATAATTTAATAAACACGAAAGCAACCGCAATAATTCAGCGTGATGGTGATGGCGCGGCCAGCCCGCCGCACCGCAGCGTCGCGTCGACTTCAAACCGCGCCCGTCTTATTTCTAAAATTAGGTTCCACGGCGACACACTCGTACTCAGTCGTTGCCTCCTAACCTAAACTTTCCAACCTGAGGATGAATTTAGTTCTTTCTGCAACCCCCTCCCCACATGCACACAAAACCAGAGTCAGGATGATTTCAGGTACAATTTACACAAACGTACGTCACGTTGTATAATAGAACTTTTTAGCGTATAAATATTACGCGCGCGCGGATACGTAATACGATTACTTCGTGGATTTCGGAGCGCCAATTTTCACTAATTACAACCGCCTTCCCGCCGCTCAAATTTGGTCGAATTTACGAAGAAAAAACCGACTCCAGAGCCGAGCGTGAAAAAGGCGTTTTTGAACTGCGATAATAAAATTTCGAATGGGCTGCGCTGCGGCTCGCGTCGGGTGCGTCGAAGAATTTAAACGAGCCTATTTCGGTCGACTGTGCAGTAATTAAGAAAAAAAAGAATAAGAAAAAATTTAGAACGTTTCTCATTACAAGTTGGGGCCGGGCTTTGAAAGCGACTCCATGCCGTACCTTCACCTCGATCAGAGGACACAACGACCCGATGCGAAGGTTATAGAAAAGCATTGGCACGGTTGAAATTTGTAGTCGTGAGGTGGCTCTGCCGCTGATGGTTCGGCGAAGCAAAGGGACGAGATGCTGTTACATATAACCTCCGTAAGGTTTGAACCTACACAGCTTACCTCAACAGCGGTCGCGGTCAGACAGCAACCAAATTTTCCGGCCCATGTCGGTGGTTTTTCGGCGTTGATGAGGAACAACATGCGGATTTGGAGGCCGCAAAATACGCGTTGGCACTGCCGGTGTAGAGAACCGACAGTGGGAGATTTCGGCTCGTCTTGGTTTCATCCGACCTGAAATCAGAGCAAGTTCGATTCGTCTAGTATACATACTTTTATATACAGGGTGGCTCAGAAAAATCTTCCACATATTGATAACCTCTGAAATGCGTTAGAAATAAGTTAAGGGGAAGATAAACCCGTTTTTCACGTTTTTCAGTAGCTAAAGTGTGAAGATTTTGCATTCGGACTGCTAGCGCAAAAGAATCGCCCTTTACAATTTTAGGTATGTGAAAAAAAGGAACTATACTGAAAGCCTACACATTTAGAAAAATTTATCAGATTGAAATAGAAATAGTCTCAATGGAAGGGAAATTTTATGTACTATAAATTTTGTTCTATTCATATTTTCGATAAACGTTTTCGTTTTCATAATATTTTGAGATTTATTCAAATGCGTGTAAATGAAATATTCCCTTCGATCAGGGTTACAAGGTAAACGACAACAGCGCACCACCGCTTTGAACAGCCCGAATTGCCCTTTTCCTCTCCAATATACATGTTTGTACAAATCATAGGGACCTGGCTACTTTCTGCGTTGCACAATGCGAGTGTCTCGCAAACGTCTTTTGTCGTCTACATACCTGTACCTCCTGTGCATGATCTTTCCTAACCACATTTTCCTTCTTATTACTCATTGTCCTTTTTCTCCCTAGATCGGCCAGGTAGGATACTAACAGAAATCTGATAGGTCTCTGACGTTTAGCGATTTCAATGCGTTCTTTTACTGAGCATTCTTGTAATTTGTACGAGTATTAGATTCTGATAACAATTACCGTAGAATTTTACTGCATTTTTACAGAATCATAATTATTGTTAACAGAATGTAATATAAATTACCAAATTTCGGTTAAATTGTGCGTACAATCGATGAACATTCGCCGAAATTCTATATCAATCTTTACCTACCAGGAAGTTTCTCTCACCGTTCTAAAGTTCCAATCAATTAGGAAAGTATTATCAGCATTACGAACTGTCAATAGATCTATCGAACATCCTATCTGTTTGTCTGTTCATCTGCCTGATGCTTTATCTATCTGTCTCAGGTTGCGAAGTTCTTACTCTCACGAAGGCAGGGGTAGGTTGCAAGTATATGCGGGGAACCCTTTCCACTCCAATGTACGAGTACATGTACATTTTGACATGGGTATGTTTAATGGCTTACCACGCGAAAGAGAAAATCTTCGCAGAAAGAACGCTCAGCAAATGGACTGAAAAAATCTGGAAAAGTCAGAGAATTTTATCCTCGGAAATACTAAACAACAAATGATGACGAGTATCTACATTGCATGAAAGATACATTGGCACATGGCTATGTCTTATAGTTACTGAACATGCGATAAACTAGCTAGGAAATGTTAAAACCCAAACGTTTGGTACAAACACGGTTTTTGCTCAAGTATACTCAGTAGTATGACTTCATAGTAACAGGAGTGTATCATACCCTAATTAAATATCCGAAAAAACTGGATAGAAGTAAAATGTCTATAAAACCTATCTTCATGGTAACACTGGCTCACAATGTTGAAGCGCTCGCTTTGTAACGAAAATATACCTCGTCTTATCCAATTACCTCACCGAAACGCGTTGCATGTTTTCGTGTCGCATTTTCGTTTTACTAATTTGAGAATGGCCCCCCAGCCTAAAGACATATCCATATTAAAAATATTTGACAGAAAACATTACCATCGTGTTGTACTCGCGTATTCCTCTTTTTAGAGCCATTTGTTCAATCACATCTCGCCCAGTGGGCACGGAGAGTGCCCAATGATGCCGAGCATGGACGATGATAGGGCCTTTCAATGTCCTGTTCGTTTACGTGATTTCTCATCTTGCTGTGGGATTATCAGTAAACAGCTGTGTTCTGATACATGGCAACACTGCCTTTAATTGTACAAGCAGGGAGCGCACGCCGTGTGATAAGTTCAGTGCTTGGAACGCAATAGCTGGCGCAGTTGGTAGGACCAAAATAAGCTATATGGTTCCTTTCCCGAATTTTATTACCAATTTTGATTTTTTCAGTACTCTATTTTGGCGGTGACTTGGACTTTCATTTTTACAAAAAAATGCACATTTGTTCGAGAAGCAATATGCATCTCATGATTCGTTTTTTAATTTACCAAGAGTTGCGGCCAGATTTGGTAAAGAATATCACAAGTTGTAATTAAAACGTAGGAAGGCATGGCTTTTCGCCTTGAAGTTGGATTCAAGTCAACTTGAAGATGGCTATCAAAATGTGTGAAGGTTTGTTCAGAGCATTTCCAAACAGGTGCGAATAGTGGCAACTTCCACATTCATATCTGTAGGAAAACTGTCAAATGAGAGACCTCCACAAGGGAGGTTCCATAGTTTTCTTCACTTCAAACAGTAATACTCCCACAGCGAGATAAGAAATCATCTACAAAAAACTTGACAGCAAAAATCCCTATAGTCTGTTCCAAAAGAGAAACGCAAAATACGTAGTCAGAATTCGGACCGAGCAAAAAACAAAAAAAAAAAACCACGAATTAAATCAACAATAACAACAACAACGATGCAGTGCTATTTTTATGCGAAAAAGAAAATCACTCGGATTCCGATAAAAATGGGCTCATCTGAAAGGAAAATGTTATTTGCTACAGGGCATGTTCTTTTCAATCTTCCGTTAGCAGGGACGTAACAAAGAGTTCTTCCGGGGGCGGGGAGGTGTAAAAATTGTGAAAAGTCCCTACTGATTCAACTCAAAATTCCCAAGTATCAAAGCAAAAAAAAACCAAAAAAAAACCGTCTGACCTGTTGGATTTTTCCAACTGACTCAACTCAAAATTCCCAAGTATCAAAGCGGAAAAAAGAACCTTTTGACTTGTTGGGTTTCGCCATCTTCTCAACTCAATTCCCGAGCAAGTATCAAAGTTGAAAAAAAAAACAAAAAAACTCTTAACATTTTTCCAACTGTTGAGTGAAAAATTCTCACGGGAGTAACTTGTCCCGGACTCCCCCCCCCCTCATCGGCACCGACCTGTCCGTTAACCGCATTCATTCTTGAGATATTTTGAAGAAAACATTAAAATTACCGTAAACTGCTGCGTTTAACTCCCCCTTTTCGCCCCCTTTTCCTTATCAGTTTTTCTTCAATCGATGCTAGCAAATCTACAATGTCGTTGGGTTAGTATGAAAAGGTGCTATCTGCAAAAAAACAAATTTTACAGGAGAGAGGTTTAAAAATTTTGAAGCAACCTCGACGAATCTGTTGAAAATTGGTTTAACTAAGAATAATATATAACAATACTTCAACATTCAACTATGCATACATTTCAGAGATGAAAACATTCCACTTTTCTTTTATTAAACCTTTCATATGATGAATTTTGTTGGTAGTGTATTTTGAAACCATTTTGTTTTTTGTTTTTCCTGTTGAACTGAGGCAATATTTTATCATTTACCGTATGGTATCTTGTAGATAGTAAAATTTCATATCGAACGATAATAAAAAGTCATTTTGTGAAAAAATTGCAGATAGCACCATTTCACACTAACCCAACGATGGGTCCGGTCCGAATGATGACCGCGCCACGTCGAGGGGGGGGGGGAGGTAATTCACACTAGACGCGAAAAAGTGGAACTTGAATATATTTGTGCCCGACGAATGCTACGTTTTCGAAATACTCAGACAATGCTCGAAGTTGAAATTTGAAAATAAATTATTTATTAGTATTTTTTGTGCAATAATAATGATCAATAACTAAGTAACGCGCATACAGTATGCGCACTTCCCCCAGTTGTGTATGAACCCCCCTCCGTTTATTTTGCGTACTTTATTCGAACCGGGCAAATAGTAGGTTCGCTAGCATCGATTGAAGAAAAACTGATAGGGAGGAAGGGGGCGAAAACGGGGAGTTCAGCGCAGCAGTTTATGGTAATTTTAATGTTTTTTCAAAATATCTCAAGAATGAATGCGGTTAACGGAAAATTGAAAAGAACATGCCTTGTAGCAAATGAAATTTCGTTTCAGATGAGCTCATTTTTATCGAAATCCGGGTGATTTTATTCTTTTTCACATAAAAATAGCATTGCATCGTTGTTGTTGTTTGCCCGGTTCGAATATATGTAGAGTCCGATATTATAGTCGTTCAGCTAGTCCAAGGAGTGAATAACGAAACAAATCATGAACAGGTTGGCTTGGCGAGAGAGGGAAGGGTAATTGTTCACACTAGACGGACAAGCGCGTCAGTTTCATTGTTTGAGCGTGCTTCGCTTTGACTGGAAGCATGAAAGCCTGAAATGCGTTTATTTTCTATACTTCATAGAGTAAATAAATGTGACGCGTCACGAGAAAACATACCTTAAGATGAAAATCCTAATTTTGCAGTACAGGCAAAAATAGAGTGAAAAACTAATTCTTGGTGAAATTGAGTTTTCAACGGCAAGTTGTTGTTCATCTTCCGAACAACACTGTATCAACTTGTGGAGGCCTAATTCGACATTTTTACCAGTCATTGGTAGCATTGTAAAAAGCGACTTACATGTCTGAATAGTGGCATTTGGAAACTCCTGTAGATGCGCTAGTGTCGTGGACGAAAAGATGATCATGGGTCATGGTATTCTCACTAGGGTTTGGCGGGACTTAAATCCTCGGGCAATTTAAATCCAAATTTTCAAAAATCCTGATTTTGGATTTCGGATTCAACTCCCAATTACTAGCAAAAAATTTGCATTTTGATGATTCCAAAAATAATAAATAATGATTCCAAAAATAATTGTGTTTACAGCGCTGTGCTGCGGCAAACACCTTAAAAGTCCTAATTTCATCAATTTTAACAATTTACTATATTAACTTATTGATATCTTGAGAATCGAACCTCACATAGTGATAGTTTTACATCATTTTTGTTGTCGTATTCTGCGAACGCGACGGAAGCTCATTTCGTCACCTTTAGTAAGTGAGAAGTTAGAACGTTGACGCCGTCCTAAAAATTTCTCTCTTTCACTGATTACAATATACAATTGGACGCTGTTAAGCAGAAACCGCCCAAGCGACAAAATCATTTCCCTCCATCTTTTTTTGTTGAGAAAACGTGACATTAAAAGCCAATGAATAATGCCGGTCATTTACTGATAAGCTAGAATTTTCTATTGGAGGCCCAATTACCAAAAAAAAAATCTACTTTTATGCTCTTTCCAACGATACTAATATCTCGTTTGGTCAACAAATATTAGCATTTTAGCGCTGAGCTACAGATAGGGTTGCTTAGCCAATCGGAAGGGCTAAAAACTTAGCTAAAAGCTAACGTTTCCAAACGACTGGCTTCAGCTAATAATTAACAGCTAACGAAGTCTCATTAGCTAGCTACAGCTAGCTAATCTTGGGCCAAAATTGATTGGCTAACGGCTAAAAGCTTCGGCTTAGCTAAGCAGCCCTGGCTACAGACAACAGAAGTTGTATGCGAACGTCCTCAGCTAATGGTAGATTGAAGATTGCGTGGTGCTTACTGCTGAATTACTGAAATTTAGAAGTCAAAATTCAGATTATTGGATTTTGGATTTAAAATCCCAATTTTTTGGAAAGTGAGAGGATTAAGTATTTTGGATTTGAAATTATTTCCTAAAAAGGATTTGAGACTTAGAATTCAAATCCTTTGTTTACCAGGGTTTTGGATTTCGGATTTAAATCTCAGGAGTTTCCGGATTTTGCCCAACCCTGATTTTTACCACAAGAGCATGTACAAGTAAAATGAGCTCTAGCATCTACAATATTGTTGTCTACGGCAAACTGAAGAGAACTAAAGTGTTAGCCCTAATTATTTTCTTTCAGATGAGTCCAACTTCAGTTTTCTAGCAGAACATTTTTGTCACTGATCACTAGGGATGGGATTTTTATGCTTTTACTTCATTTTTTTGGTTGATTCCCGGTAGGAATATTTGCAACATCTTTGCGAATCATAAAATTCCGAGTAAAATAAGCCCAATTCCTATGAGCATATTTTTATATATTTTTCATAAAAAACATAAATTTCTTTTTTTTTTTGGTGTTTTTACCCGTTTTTTGACATATTTTGAGCACATTCTACCCTTTTTTCCATTTTTCACGACATTTTCCGCAAAATACTCGGAAATCTACTTTTTTAAAGACAAAAAAATTGAAAAATTGACTTTTCGCCGAAATCTGCTCGTGGGAGGAAAAAAATTGATATTTTTTCTGTGATTTTTCATTCGCAATTATTCCTCTTAATGGCGACTGTGAAAAAACGTACACTTTGCCTACAATTGAGGAGTGTACTTCCAAAGTGACCTAACGGCATTTTTATCGTTTTCAAGTTAGAGGTGCCATCTGGTAGTGGAAGTGGGAGACTATGGAACTAACTCCTTTCCAAATATGTTTTAAACATGTTTTTTTTTTTTTTTTTTTTTTAACGTTTTTTGAATAAATGAATGAAGGTTTCGTTTTGATTTTGTCGTATTTGTTCTCCTTCAAAAACCCTGAATTTTGATACCCATATTGCCCCCCTTTTATCGAACATAGTTTGGCATCTCGTCGGATTTTTAGGAATATTCTTGACATATTTCAGACCGTGAAAAACATAAATTATGCGCATATAACACGATTTTTATGACGTAAAAATCCCATCCCTACTGATCATATTTTCGTCCAAATACACCAATTAGCGCGCCGCATTTCATTAGGCCGCTAGAGAGCGACTCTTTAGCGTCCAACCGCGAATAGTCTGATGATGAAGTTCTAAGACTACGCTTCCTAGAGGAACTGACAAGTGCTATCTCTCGGGAAACACTTGTATCATTTTAAATACAGTTTCTCTTGCGCACCTTGCAAGTTTCCCCTTATTGCGCCGACGGAAACGTTAAACAGAATTTTTTATTTGTAGCGAGGTTTCACGGCTGTTACGGCAGCAAAAGACGGGGTGTGAAATAATCTTGTGTAAGCAGAGTAATATTGCAACCCAAAATTCATGCATTATCATATTTTTATGATTTATACAAATTTATGAAAGGGTTGGAATATATATTATTTCAGTCAATATTAATTATGAAAGCTTAACTTGGTGCAGTAGAAGGCTTGTGATGAGCTTGTATTGCCAGCATGGTGGGCTAGCAATGTTGTTCACATACTGAAAGCCACTTTTATAAGAATGAAAAACCATGGTATACAAAAAATAGTATATTACACACCAAGAGTCAAAAGGGAGTGTTTACATGGCGAGGGAAAGTTTGCGAACGAGCGTAGCGAATAAGCAGTTCCCGAGTCATATAAACTCACTTTTGGCTCTTGTTGTGGAAGATATTTTTTTATACTACTTGATCAGAAGCTGCAATGTTTTTCGCTGACATGATCTGTGTTTATTTATTTATATATTTAAATCATAGACAGGTGATTTTTGTGTGCGTAATTAATTCAACAATTTAATTTGCTCAGTTAATAATTACTACAATGTACACTATCACGGTCTTGTCTTCAGTTTGTTCACGTGCACAAACAGCATACACAGGTAGTGGCCAGCAAAAACGTAACGACGGTTAATAACAAACGGTAACAACTGTACTATGTCGTGAATATTTAAATGCGTTCTCATGTCGCTATTTTGTAATTCGCTCCGTGGCTGAGTGGTTAGAGACGATTGCTACATTTCAGTCAAATGTTTCAATGGACGTGGGTTCGATCCCTCGTTACGATATTACTGGCCAGCAATTGTTTTATGTAAAACGCTTTACATTGAGGGGCGTTCACGTTACATGTAGGTTTTGTTAGCACTCGAGGCATGAATGATAGGCGCTTCTTGTCGTCCGTAAAACACTAATGTAAACATTGCCTTTCTGATCAAGTAGTATAAAAAGGTATATTACAAATACATGTAAGTAATAAGCTCCTAAAGTAAAGTAGGTTTCTTGCGGCGGCTTCGATCTAACAGTATACATGAAACAAACACATACACTGTCAGTCCTATGATGCCAAGATAATGGTATGATTAGTTAGGTGAAGCGCCAACATAGGAGATCCTAGGGGCGGTTCATGAAGTCTGTACAAGGTGGTGTGCAAGGCGTCCGGATGACGGCTTGCGCGGCGGCTTATAGTGTCTCTAAGTATTAGTCAAAATTAGGAAAGACAACTTGAGAGCTTACCAGTGAACTCAATGTCAAGTACTGCTTGAACATCAAATGCACCACAAACACCACAACTTATAGGTGGACTCAGTGTCAAGGACTACCTAACACTAAATGCACCATTAGTAATGAGAGATGGGAACTTACAGAGGTGGACTCAACGTTAAGGATTGTTCAAACATCAAGTACACTACTAGTCATGTTCACTTATTACATGTTATTGTTGGCCAACACGAGGAGTCGGTGAATATATTCCAGGGTTCGTTATATGTAGTTAGCATTTATAGTTTGCTTTTGCACAACTTATTACAGAGCCTGTCAATGTATTGCCACTTGGGGCCAGTGAGTGAGCGAGCGCTAGCGAGAGAGAAAGAAAGAGAGAGCGAGTTCACTTTTAGAAATATTGGTAGTTAATTTAACGGTTATCTGACCTGAGAATCTTCACAATTCTGCTTGGAGCGGCGTCAACACAAACACAAATTCACCTTCACAGTAAATTACGCGACGTACAAGAGCGCAAGAAAACTCACATTCGAACCATATGAAGATCTGAACAGAAATGAGAATAAGGTCTCCTGCTGGCTACCAGGTACCCCAGTCGCTGGTATAAACATGATCGTGACTCATTGGTTTATCGTTAGTCTTGGGTTAACAGGCTCAAGCGTTTGGCTTTATGAAAGTATCTGAGGCTGTCCGGAACAAAAGGAATTACAATAGGGACTGGACCTATTTTACCTTATCTATTTTATCGGTCCGACTATTAACAATAGCGAAACCCTATTGCTGTCAGTCGAAGTCGAGTTTTAGGGTTACAGGCTGAAGTGCTTCGCTTTGTGAAAGCATTCGAGGCTGTCCTTTTCGAGATATTAACTGACCACATGAATTCAACACTTCGGCTATTAATTATAGTGGGTTACTAATAATTAATGTCGAAGTCGAATTTTTCGATACGGGGTAAACATTCGGCTATTAAATTCTCAAAAACTACGTTTTGAAATGTTCTGATTTCAAAACGCTATATCTCAGTTGGGAAAAGAGCTAGAGACTTGCGGTAAGTTACACTGGATTCAGCGTGCTTACTTCTATGAAAATTATTGCTAAAACCTCAATTACAATCTTCGTCACCCTAAGGTATGTTTTCTCCTGACGCGTCACAAATGTGTATTAATCCATTAATAAATTGTGCAGTATAGGTGTCGGAATGGTAAAGTCTGCCTCATCAAGAATGGACGCTCTGGAATGCGGTTGCCTGGACGACACATCCATGTAACAATGTCCTTCCATGCATGGGTCGGACGCTTTCTTTCTTTTTGTATAAACGTTCCAGCTTGGCTACTTTCTGCGTAGCCCCTCTTCCTATTTTGATTCGTTGTTCTTTTTCTCCCTCGCTGGGTCAAGCAGGACATCCGGTTGATTGCACTTTACATGTTTTAGCATTCGCATTTTTTGATCAGTCAATCAATACACGCGCTTTTTACATACTCTCGTTTTCTGTGATTTTGTATGCCCTCGCTCTGGTGTAGACTAACAGTACTTCTCGAGCAAATCTCGAAAAAGCCGCAAATATAATACAAGATAGTGATTACTAGATCTTGTAGCTACAAGACCGAAGTTTCAGTATAGAGCTTAGAGCGTTGGTTATAAAGATGTGAATATGTGGTTACGTTCCGAAAATCTAAGGATGAAGACTTTAAAGACTATACTTTCAAAAGCCACTGTGCTGGAATTTTGCGCGTGAAAAATGATACCCCGGTTATCTTGATCCATAAATTACGGCCCAAATCGCACGACACCTATTCCCAGCAGTATTATGTAGACTGTCCACACTCTCAGTACCCCATTACCGCTAATTTCGCCGCACCGCCGGTCCGTAGCTGTGAAGAAGAATGACGCTCCATTTTTCACGATGATAACCGTGCCCGTCCGCATGAACTTTACATACAGAGATTTGAGACCGCTCGGTGCCCATGGTCAGTGAGTCCGCATTCACCTTTTTTTCCCCCGTTCAAATAAATTCCACGTGCTTGCTGAATCGTAATCTTTGATTTGAATGGCACATCGACGTGCACTTTTCAGCTTGAACAGATCTACGTGTCGTACACGTGCAGGTCCGTACGTAGTACATAGGAATGATAAAAGTTGCACTCGAGCGAGAATAACAATGAAGTCGAAGCTCTGCTTTCGTCATCGACCCTCCACATTCTCAGAGACATCGTCCGGCTGAAAAATTACCGCACTCGTTTTTCCCTACAGTATACACACGGTCACAGGGTGTTTCACAAATTCGCCCACTTTCTTTTTTTCTTTTTTGGTCTCCAGCCTGGCAGTTGGACAGTTTACGCGAAGTCTTATTCCTTATCATAAAATATCTTCTGTGAGTCTTACTTTTCGTCTACCTCGCCTGCATTATAGTCAGATCATTCTTTTCGGTCAAATTTCAACAGAAACAACCACACTAATTGAATTTGGGAAGTTTAAATTTACCGAGATCAATCCGAAAGCTATTCTGTAAATGCTAGATCGTTCGGCCGTTGTTCGGTTGTTGGGAAAAAAAGAAAAGAAAAAAGGAACCGCAGAATTTAATTTCTTTTTAATCGATCTTTTCTCGGAACTCTCGTCCGAATATCGGCGTATATACGTCCTCCGAGGATTACGTACACCTGCAACGTTCTACGTTAGGCAGCCCCATCCGCACAAACCGGCGGGTTACGTTTCGGGATATTCAGTTTCACTCCCTCCTCCTCCTCCCTCTCCCCCTCGTTAGCATTAATCTTTGTGTAATCTCTTTCACTACATTTGGTCTTAACGTACTTGAAAAATGTGTTTCACTCTCTAATTCATTCGCTAATTTATTTTCAAGAACCTCTACACGGAGAACGGCGCGGCACACCTGACCCTCCGTTCGATAGCTCGGCATTTTCCCGAAGAAGAATTAATTTCACGAAGAGATCAGATTGGGAGGATGCGGTGAAATTTTGCGGGGAGGGGGCGAAAGTGTTGCAAACGAATTTCATAACACGATAGATGAGCGACGTGCGATAATTTTGCTCGGCTGAGAACTGCCACGGTGTGTCGATGTCGCTGTTCCATGTCTAGGTAAACTATACGTTTGTCGTAAAAACGAACGGGGGGAGGGAGTTACTGTCAGGAACCCTCTTTCAGGTTCTCCGTCCGACACAAAGTGCCTGCTTCAAAATGTGATCGTCATACAGAGGCAGAGAAGTGGCCCTTATCCCCCTCAAAACTCCTTCCTATAAAACCATAGGCCCGGCCTTTCCTCCATCCTTACTTGCTTAAGAATAAATTGTACCAGATGGACCCACTCTTTTCTTCGGTCGGGACTAGACCCTCCCGCATGTTTCCTCTGTCAATCCGAAGACCCATTTATCGTGTCCCATATATTCCACTCCTACCCCACTTCTGATCTGTAGTCAACCAAAACTCCCTACCTCACTACTCGATCTTTTGCTCGTATCCAGTTTGACGTCCCGCACCTCCTAGAATCTTCTAAATTATATAGCACGAGCCCTCAATACAACTAGTACAAACAAAAAATAAAAAAGTCTCCAAAAGACTTTTTCTTTTCAAAAGTGAAACCCTATTCCGCGTCCTTTCAGAGACGAATGTATGCTAACGGGTAACGGTCAACGTATTTGGCTGGACTTACACGTACTACATATATAAGAAGGTTAAAGAATCAAAACTCACATTAGCCATTTTACTTCAAGGGCGCCAATAGGCAAAATACTGTACACGGGTGCAGGAATATCTCTGCACTGCGCCTGTAAATGTGCGATATGTATCACATACTCCACGTTTTCACAGGCGCAGCAAAGATATTCCTGCACCCGTGTACAGTATTTTGCCTATTTGCGCCCTTGGAGTAAAAATGGCAAATTTGAGTTTTGATTCTTTACCCTTCATATCGCCGCAGATAAAATCCGAGCTGATGCGAACAAGTTACAAACGCTGAGAATATTTTTGCGAGTAATGGAACCTTTTTTGGCTCGCTGTCTTGTATCCACACGAGAGAATCTGTAAATATCTCAAGCCGTACTCGTTTTTTAGAAACAGAGGTGAAACCGTTTTTCGCGTTCGTGTGCAGAATGAGTTTTCCTCCTTCGGGCTGTGGATACGTGGAGGTATCAAGGTGTTTCACGTACTGTTTTTTTTTCTCTTTAGTATTATGAAGTTGGATCTTAGCGGAATAAAAAATTAACCCTGTCGAGAGAGGGGGGGGGGAAATAACCCGGGCCTGGATTTTCCGAGGTCCCGATATTTTTAAAAGGCCTAAATTTCAACGCTTACGGCTACATCATACTGTATATCAAATCAGCAATCACTCCTTACACCATGAGAGAAACCACTTATCCAGTAGCTTATAATTTTTTCCCATCTGACAAACGGATAAAATGAACTGGAAGGAGAGGGGCCCGTGGAAATTGCCCTCAGGCCCTCTTTTTCTCTGTACGGGGCTGCAAAAAATAGAACGTCAGGTGCGACTAAGCCTAGTTTCTTTTCGGGTAAAAAAATTTTCTCTTATCAAAGGAGGGCTCAAAGGCATTACCAAGATTAGAATCTTGAATAAAAAAGTACGGAGAATACTGAACGAAGTTTCAAAATATAGGTTCATTGGGTTGCTGGAGACTATCGTATCACATTTCTATCTGTTTCCTATTCGGACCCAAAAAATGAAAATTCTGAACCCAACTTGGGTAAAAAAAAGTAAATCGAATTTTGAATTCAAAATGGACCTAAATTGAATGGGAATAAAAAACTGAACAAACTATGGGTTTTTTAGGTAGCAGGGGCGGGTTGATTTTGAATATGGCATCAGATTTTGGATTAGACCCCGATTTGGACCTCAATTTATACTTTGAACATTTTCCCAATTGCAGAGGGAAAATTGATTTGCTTGAAGTGTTGAAAATTTGCACAAATGTCGAAACACATTTCATAGAGATCACTGATTCCGAACATCGTATCAGATTCCTGATCCATCTATGGTATTGGCCTACGAATTCAAATTGGCTAAAATTGAATTGGCAAAAAAATTCAACAAACTATTGATTTTTTTGAAGAGGGAATGTGGGGGGGGGCTGATTTCGAACATTGCGTCAGGGTTTGGATTAGTCTCCGATTTGGACTACAAATTCAACCTTTACATTTTCTCAATCGAAGAGGGAAAATTGATTTGCTTGAAGTGTTGAAAATTTGAAGAAACAATGCTCTTTGAGATCAGTAATTTCGAATATATCGCATCAGACTCCTTGATTCATCCACAGTTTGGGCCTAAGAATTCAAATTTTGGACTCGAAATGGACCAAAACTGAATTAGCATAAAAAATTGAACGAACTATCGTTTTTTTTTTTTGTAGGAAAGGAGGTTGATTTTTAATGTTACATCAGATTTTGGATTAAATCCCGATTTGGACCACAAATTCAACATTTAACGTTTACCCCATTGAAGAGGGGCAGTTAATTTGTTCTGAAAATTTGAATAAAGTATCGAAATAGGATTTTTTGTGTTTGCTAATTTTGAATGCATGTATAGCATCAAATTTTTGATCCATCCACAGTACGGGCCCGGGAATTTAAATTATTCTGGACTCAAAATGGGTTAAAACTCAATTGGCATAAAAAATTGAACAAATTATCGTTTTCTGTGTGGGAGAGGGGGTGATTTCGAATATTGCATCAGATTTTGGACGAAACCCCGATGTGGATCGCAAATTCAAACTTTAACATTTCCCACATCGAAGAGGGAATTGATTTTTTATCTTGCAAATTTGAACAAGTATCAAAATAGGGTTCTTTGAGATTTCTGATTTTGAATGTAGCATTAAATTCTTGATTCGTCCCGAATTTTGGCCCAAGAATTTAAATTTTGGACTGAAAATGGAATAAAATTGAATCGGCATAAAAAATTGAACAAACTTTTCGAGGTAGGTAAAGTGGGGGGGGGGGTGGTTGATTTTGAGTATCGCGTATCGCATCATTTTTTTAATTAGGCCCTGGGTTGCACCACCAATTTAACTTGAACAATTTCCCAACCGAAGAACAAAATTTGATTTGTCTTGAAAATTTAAACGAAGTATCGAAACAGGGTTCTTTGAAATCACTGATTTCGAATATATCGCATCAGATTCTCGATCCATTCACAATTCGGGCCTGAAAGTTCGAATTTTGGACTTGAAATCGGCTAAAATTGATTGGTCTTCAAAATTGAATAATAAATTATCGATTGTTGGGGGAGAGGGAGTTGATTTTAAATATTGTACCTATCAGATTTTGGATTAGGCCCCGATTTGGACCATAAATTCAACCTCTAATATTGTGGCAAATAATCCCGAATGTTCGAGAAAAGCGAAGCAAGATCGACACGTTTCGAGCAGCAGAATAGAATTCGATAATGAAAGTGGTAAGGAGTTTCGCCGATAACGCTGGTATATATAAAGGCCGCTGGCCGTCGCCGTATAGTCTAGTTCTTGTATGCGAAATTGTTCGTTTTCAAGCTGATCTATAGCTACTGAGTTTTGTGCGTCTATATTAGTGTGATATTAAAAGTTCTTAGTACGTATCTTCGTGCCAAATCTTGTTATAGGTACCAGAAGTGGGATTCGACGGTACGTGTCGTGAAGATCTCGTTTGGACATTCGTGTTCTGTGGATTCGGCAATTCGCGTTGAACAAGTGAGTTTCATCGAAACTCTCCATTCGCGATGGCTCCGAAAAAGTTGTTCGAACTGTCGCAGAAAGAGTTTCCGGAGGAATTAAAGAATCGTCACCTATCGCCATCGGGTTCGAAAGCGGAACTGGTCCGGCGGCTGGAAACCTTCCTGAGAGGTGAAGGTAAGGACCCAGAAACTTTTGGTTTTGATGTAGAACCAGAACCGGAAGACGGAGGGTCGACACCGGCTGCTACTCTCCAGTACATTATGAACATGCTGAGCGACCAGTCGAAGAGGATGGAAGAACAGTCGAAGAAGATGGACGACGTGAAGATGGATCAGGCTCGACAGTCCACAAAAATGGAAGAACTGATTAAGAAAGAAGACCTGATCTAAAAGCCGATAGTGTCAAGGAGGTCGATGAGAAAATCGAGCAGTTGGCTAAGCGAGTGAATGATCAACCTAGGAAGTTGGAAGACCAGAATAAGAAAATGGCCAAACTAAAGAAAGAGTAGGAAGAACTCCGGACTAGCCGTACCACACTGTTAGTGGTGGTACCTCCAGGTAACCAGCAGCCTACCCAGATGGATTCAGTCGCCGGTGCATCGTCAGTGCAGGCTCCAGACAGCCAGCTACGCCAACTGGTTCCAACTTCAAATGGTAGTGGCTCGGCGAAGGTGAAACCGCCAACGTTCGATGGTCAGCATTCCTGAGAGATCTACTTCGTCCAGTTTGAGGCAGCGGCTGCCAGTAATGACTGGGACGAAGCGACGAAGACTACCGCATTGGTCGTCAACCTGCGAGGAGCCGCAGTGGACGTACTAAAGACGGTTCCAACCGAGGACCAGAGGAAATTCCAGAAGCTGATGGAAGCCCAGAAACGCCGATATGGGCAAGCCCATATGAAGCAACTGCGGAAACGGGAACTGAAGGTCCAGTCACAGAGGCGAGGAGAATCGCTTCAAGCCTTTGAAGCGGAAATAGTTCGCCTCACCAACGCCGCCTACCCAACGTCCTCGGAAGAATTCAGAGAGGAAATGGCGGCTTCGGCGTTTATTGATGGAATCGAGGACGAACATATTCAGATGTTGGTGAGAGTTGGCAACCACCAAAACTCTCGGTCTGCTTTGGCACAAGCCCTGGAGCTGGAAGCTGCACGAGAAAGCTCCAGAAAGAAAGCCACAGTTCGACAAGCCCAGGCCTGTGAAACGGAAGAGGAACTGGCAGGCTTGAAGAAAGTTGTGAAAGCAGTAGTGGAGCAGGTGATGGAGGCGAAGAAGTGACCAAACACCGAACGTCCGCGCCGGACTGGCGATGCTTCCAGTGCGGTGAACTAGGGCATATTCGTGTTGACTGCCCCCAGAACAAGAAGACCACCGAACCGAAACAGTTAAACTAGGAGGCCGGGGTGTTGCGGCCCGAACGTCTCCGGTAGTATTTCAACAGGCCCACACAATTATCACTGTCAAGAGAACATTACAACGTGATGCCTCAAGCAACTATGTGAAAGGAAAGCGTGGCCGGAAGACTATACTCTTCTGTGTAGACACTGGAGCTTCGCACTCGATCCTCCAACGCGAGTTGGTTCCAGCTGAGGAGGTGGATCAGGAGAAGCAGTATGTCCTACGAACAGCCACTGGAGAAACATTACCGGTATATGGAACAGTCCGCCTCCGAGTCAAGCTGATCGGAGACTTCCTTGAGCAAGAGTTACTAGTGGCCGACATAGAAGATGCTGCAATCATTGGCTGGGATATGATGGTGCAGCATGGGCTGATCATCGACCCTGAACAGCAGACCCTGAAGTATCGAGATCGGGTCGTAAAGTTCGAGAAGGCTGCCAACTGTGGGCTCAGACAGCTGTATAAGATTAAAGCCAAGAAACTGCTGAAAGGACGGGCCGTCTCAACGCCAAGAGACGAGACAACATCACCGGATTTCGACCAGTGGATCAGAGGTGTGATCCGGGGTTTGAAGCCGTCGCAGAGGAAGGCAATGGAAGCTCTTCTAAAGGACTTCAGGAAGATCTTTGCTGAGAACAGCGACGATTATGGCCGGACAGAATTGGTCCAACATCGGACTGATACTGGGGACAGTCCGCCCATTAAGCAACGCCCTCGGAGAGTCCCATTGGCAAGACAAGAGGAAGTCAACCGAATGATCGACGATCTGCACTGACAGGGTATCATCGAGCCACCTTCAAGTCCATGGACGTCGCTATTAGTATGATATTAAAAGTTCTTAGTACGTGTTTTCGTGCGTTTTTCGGTGAGAATCTTGTTACAGTATTTTCCCCTTCGAAGAGGGAAAACTGATTTTTATCTTGAAAATTTGAACAATGTATCGGAATAGGATTCACTGAGATCACTGATTTCGAATATCGCATCAGGTTCTTGATACATCCATACTTTTGGCCCAGGAATTCGAATTTTGGACTCAGAATGTGCTTTAAAATTGAATTGGCATAAAAAATTAAACAGACTATCAAATTTTATGTGAGAGAGAGAGGTTGATTCGGAATATTGCATCAAATTCTGTATTAGACCCCGATTTTGGACCACAAATTCAACTTCCAACGATGTCCCCACAAAAGAGGGAAAATTGATTTGTCTTGAAAATTTGAAGAAAGTATCGAAATGGGATTCTTTATGTTTGCTGATTTTGAATACATAGCATCAGATTCTATCGCTGATATCCGGTCAGAATGGCAAAGGTTGGGGGAGGCTTATGTCCGGTCTCGGCTCGACCGGTTAAACTGTAAGACAGTATGATGCATAAGGTACTTCACGTGATTAATCATTAATTGAATATTTTTTGACAGTTTGCATTAAACATTACCGGAAATCGGCTGCCCAGTCTGTGTAAAACTGCGCATTTCACGTAATCGACAACGGCCTTGCGCATTTCATGAAATGAGCAATATTTCTGCTCATTGCATGAAATGAGCAACATTTCTGCTCATTGCATGAAATGAGCAACATTTCTGCTCATTGCATGAAATGAGCAACATTTCTGCTCATTGCATGAAATGAGCAATTTCACGAATCATACACGTAACATATACAGCGATATCGTGTCGAATTTGATTACCTAGTACTTGGCGATGGTAAACAGCCTGCAGGACGTAATACGAAATAAGGGTATAAATAATACACTTTTCACCATCATCGTTTTCCGGTTGTGTTGTACTCCTCCCCCCCCCCTAGTCGCGGAATAATAAGGTAAAAAATCTTCTTTCGTATGCGAGACGTGAGATGCAATTTCATTCGCGACAAATGGACTAATCAAAATCTGTGCTGCTGCTGGAATAATGACGTCGCACTGTCTGCGGAAATTGAAACTTCTTTTCCATTTTCTTCTTCTTCTTTTTTTTCCTTTTTCGCCACCACGTTTTCGTCATCATCAAAAATAGATTTATACCTCGAATTCCCGTGCGCGTTTGGAAAATTAAAAAATGAATAAATAAAAAATAAATATACGACGTTAGGTAATAGTGAGAAGCAACTTGGGTCGGGAATTACTTTTTTCTTACGGCTCGTTTGGTTCGAAAAATCCTTTTAAGTTAATTTAAGAAAAGGCGAATTTGGCCCGGTCTCCGAGGTAATATTTAACATTGTATACATTTTTTCGTAGGATAATTTTTTTTACATTCTCGTATAATGTGTACCCTATATATCCGCGAAGGCGGAATGCAGTGTGTTCCGGCGTTTAGCCGCGCTGGTATTGTTCATTTTTTCTGAGTGTGTGTTTGCGTGTGTCTGCGGCTGAGAAAACAGTCATGTCGAAAAATGGTTGGTAGAAGTCGCGTAAATGTTCATCGTGGGAGTTGTAATGCGAACATTGGGATTATACGCTACTCGGGCAACCAATTTTCATGAGACTGGAGACACTCGTAGGCTGTCGGGGCATTTCATTGCGGTGTACGAGCTTCTGGAGAGTCGAACAGTAACGACCGAACTGACAGGTCGTGCATCTTGGATGCTGTATGGCACCATCGACGATATCGTTAAAACGATGTTCGTTCTCATAATTTTCGGTATTATCTTTCCGAGTTGACGTAGGTTGACATCGAAGTGGATATGCTGTTACAGCGTTAATGTGGAGTGCTTTCTTATCACCCCCGTATCGTTTGTTTTTCGATATCGAGTACTTCGGTTCCGCGAGAGACGAAAACAGGCTGCCCTCCTTCCCACTCGTGAAGGGGCGAGCGGTAATAGTATCATTTTGCCTCTCCTCCAGTTGCAATAACGGAAATATTAAGAGTGAGAGCTCACACAAAATGGTAAGCGACAGGGGAAATACGCTGGACGGCCATTTTCTTTCATACCGGCAAGTGAAAAATAGCTTATGATCTTGTGACTGTACTTCAATTGCCATCACAATCGAGGTGGTTCGAAGGCAACGGATATAGTAACAGTCTTACAGTTTTAAGTAAGGGTAGGTCTACACGTACAGTTTTATCGTCAGTTTTACATGATCAGTTCAAATTTATCCAATACGACAGCGTTACCTCTGGACAGCAAAACGAACGTCTTGCATGAACTGAACAAGTCTGATAGCGTAAGGCTTCATTTTCAGTCCAACTTGATTCAAGCAAAACTAACGACATAAGACTGTATGCGTGGACCTGGAAATGGAAACATTCGCGCCGGAACGGAGAGTGGTACAGAGACAGAACGGATCATTTGTCATTCGCACCCCCCCCCCCAAACAAAAACTACATCTATAAAATGAATAAAAACTATTCAACAAGTTGATGAAGAAGCCCCCTCAGGGATTTCAAAGATGAGGTTTACGAGTCTTTTCCTTGAAACATGAGAAGAGAACTTTCTACCTCCCCCCCCCCCCTCATCCTCCAAGAACTCTTCGACACCACCGGCGGAAATTAAATGTGATTTCGGAATGCAGATAACGTTAGTAGTGCGGAAACTTATGTCATGAACAACATAACATGGCTCAAACTTCGTTTATAAACCCATGTGTACAAATTTCATTTTTGCGGCAAAGCGGAATTGCAATTTGGTTAACACATACCATCAGCCATTTTGTAAATTGTGAGCTGGTGCGAGATTCATCATGGAATGCTCCCCTGCGTGAGGGCGGGTAGTAGAATTTCCCCACGGTAACCCTGCCTGTCGTAAAATGCGACTAAAAGGGAACCTCAAGGGCTTGCAGCTGGCAAGTGCTGACGTGGCGCACCCGAGGACCATACGCTAGTATCTCAACTTCTCCCAGTCCCGCGCTCGGAATCTGTGCGTTAGGCGGGGAACCCGACGTTAGATGCGAAATAAAGACCCGACGACGTAAAGTCGGAATGGTCGTGTGGCATAGACGGCAAAGATGCTCCCCTCCTAAAATCAGATTTGTAGCAGTGAGAGTCGTCACCAGCGTTGGGTGACGGTCTCAATCCCAAGGTTGGTGTTACCTATGCCGAGGGGTTGCATGTCTGTTGGGCTAGAACAGTCGCGAATAATAGGAACCTGAGGGATACCGGCTGACCTCCCTCAGTACATAGGCTTGCCGTTGTATTCAGAGCACTGCCACGGTGGACTGTGTATACTTTTCCGGTACTCGTGGGAATTGCATGGAGGTTCAAAAATCTGGTTTTTTTTTGTTTTTTTTTAAGTAAGGAAAGCGAACCTGCTGGGCTGGCGAAAGCCAGACCGATAGGGACGCTAGAGCTGACTGGGCGAGAAGATGGAGACGGAGACCAGGGAACCAGGAACACCCACGGGTGAACCAGCCGAACCGGAGACATCTACGGGTACATCGGGTGAAGCAGGGACACAAGCGGGTGGACCAGGGAACCAGGGATCCGTCATTAAGACAACAGATGAGGAAAAGAGAAAACGGTCAGGAGCGCAGAGAAGGAAGGCGCAACGTGAGAAGCGGAGACAGCAGGAGGACAGTGGAGGAAACCAAGAAGAGCACACCTGAAAAGGGAGCCTCTGCGGGAACTCCATTGTCAGGCAAGAGATCGCGAGGAACCCCGTCGACGGGACCCGAGAAGGCACCGCCGAAGAAGAGCAGGACGACGACCTATGCTTCGGCGGCAGCAGAGAAGGGACATAAGGTGGCTATCTTTCGGGACGGCTACCCGAAGGTCACTCTGACGGCCGAGGAAGCGAAGGGCGCCAAAGGCGTTATTCGTGAGATGCTTTGAGAACTACCGGAGACGGCGGTACCGAACATCAAACAAATAACGCTGTATCAAGGGGCACTGCAGATGGTATACGCGGACCAGACGAGCCGCAGATGGTATACGAGGACCAGACGAGCCAGGAATGCTTTTTGGCGGGACTCGCCAGCGGGGTGCGACTGGAGGAGAAAACTCTCAAAGTCGCACCCTGGGAGGGTCTGTCGAAGCTGACCAGCGCGTCGATCTGGCTGCCTACGAGTGGGCAAATAGCGCAAGTGCTTCTAAAGAGGCTAGAGCTACAAAATCAGGGACTGTCTGCTGTACGTTGCTCATTGCAGGGAGGAATCGAAAGGTACACTTCCAGCGGTGAGTATCGACGAGGAGTCAGTGAAGTGCCTGAGGAGAAAGGGCAACAAGCTGTTTTTCCTGGACCATCTGGTTGATGTCAAGGTGTCAGTCTGAGGATAACAGAGAAAAGCTATACACTGAATGATAAGGATATTGCAAATTAATATCCCCCAATGCAAAGCCGCCTGTTACCTACTGAGCAGGAGGCGGCAAAAGGGGCAAAAAAATATATGCCTGTTACAGGAACCATGGTATCATCGGGAACAAGTGAGAGGCATACAGATGGCACAGGGGCACCTCATTTATGCAAAAACTGCAGGAGGACCACGTGCAGCGAGATTTACGTATCAAGTGAGCTGCACAGCAATGCCGGGATTTACCCTACGGGATCTTGTGGCGGTCATTTTGGAATATGAGGAGGGAGGGAACAAGAAGAAGATAGTGATATGCTCAGCATATTTCCCATCCGACTCTTGGGACCCTCCCCCAACTGATGAGCTCAGGGAACTGGCGGAATACTGTGAGAAGGAAAAGCTGCACCTTCTTGTTGGATGCGATGCCAACTCGCACCATACTATTTAAGGGAGTACAGGCACAAATCTGAGAAGGAAAGGGCTAGTGGACTACCTTGCGACACAGGATCTGCTGGTTCTGAATGAGGGAAGCAAATCAACGTTGGTTACAAAAGTAAGGCAAGAAGTTATAGACATAACACTCTGTAATTCCAAACTTAGGGACCGTGTCCAGGGATGGAGAGTGTTAGACAAACCGTCTTTATTGGATCACCGATACATCCATTACCAGATTCGGGCACCTAAGGAGGAACAAAGAGCTATTAGGAACCCTAAGAAAACAAACTGGGGAGGCTTCAAAAATGATTTAGAAAGACTGACGAGGTACAACTGGCAACGGATTCAGAATGTAGACGACCTGGAAGCACAAGCCAGCATACTGGATGGTGCACTCGGGAACGCCTACGAGAAGAACTGTGAGCCTAAGATAACAAAATCACGCAAAACCATCTGGTGGACAGCAGAGTTTGGGAAACCTAGGAAAGACACACGAAGAAGGTTGAGGGCTGCACTGAAAAATAATACACCGGCTTACTGGGACCTGTATCATGAGGCTCAAAAGCATTTAAAAAAGCGGTCAAGCAAGCCAGAACAGAGGGGTGGAGACGTTTCTGCGAATCTATAGAAAAGATACCGGAGACGGAACGCTGCAAAAACTTCTCAGTAAGGAAAGGAGGGTTGAAAAGGTGCCGCTCGAAGTCCCAACAGGTGGTTTCCTACCACCCCGAGAGAGGCAATAGAGCACCTCATTGACACGCACTTTCCGGGAGTAAAAATCATGGAAAACACCCAGCCGCAGCCAGGAGCTGACGGTGTGCAAAGCAGAATGGATTGAGAAACGGCGAAGGATGTGGTTACACCAGACAGGGTATGTTGGGCGGTAAACACATTCTCACCGTACAAAGCACCGGACCCAGATGGAATCTATCCAGTCTGCCAACAGACAGGACTAGAGGCCATAATGGGACCATCCATTAGGGTCCTCAGGGCATCATTAGCCCTAGGGCACATTCCCAAATCGTGGAGGGGTGTGAGAATGGTGTTTTTGCCTAAACCAGATGCCCGCTTAATTCATGAAATACGAGGAAAGATTCCGATAAATAGGCAGACATATTGCGCATTTCTCGTAATCGGCAAGGGCATTGCGCATTTCATGAAATGAGCAATTTTTCTGCCCATTACACGAAATACGCAATTTCACGAATTACGCGTAACATATATATGGCAGATATATGGCCAAAGAGCAGCGTAAAAATTGAAATTTCTATTACCGTCGAGAGAAAGAATGAAAGCAGTTCGCTGGCATTTTTCTTTTCTTATTTCATTTTCTTTGCGAAGCGAACAGACCCAGCAATCGAGAATTGCCAGAAGTCGAGTAGGTACAGTCGATACGAAAATTCCGATGGCAAGTCCCAAGTGACAAGTTTTTGCAGCCTCCACGAGAAAGAGACCCGGGTTACCTGCAGACCTATTGTAATCCAAACTTAGTTTCTTCCTAACCTTTCGAATTTATTATTATTACAAGTTTGTCTGTTCAATCGAAAGTTTCGCAGAAGTAGCAAATTATTGTTTGTACTCGGAGTTGGTATTTTCGTATATTTTTCTGCTGCTCATTTTTCCTATCTTCGTTCATAGACATGCTCATTCTTGTACTACAAACGTCGCGAGTACTGTATTTGTACCGGGTGTTTAGTGAATTTCCTCATTAGAACAAAGCGCCAGATTACTGCGCAGCAAAAGATGTTCTTCGTTTTGTAAGGTCCAACATCTTCCGTCTTGACAAAAAAAAAAAAAAAAAAAAAGTTTTTCCTTATAAGTGGGACTGGGACGTGCTTCTAACTTCAGAATCTGAAGTGGAAACATATCAAATATACTATCAAATTAGGAATATTCTGAGTCACTGATCACGAACATCGCATTACATCTAAGAACCAATTTTTGGTAACCTCCATACTCTACGTACCACTTGGCACTAACCCGATATATTAAGAAGCTATGAACTCGGCTAGGCTGAAGGTACAGCATCTGTTCCTCGAGGGTGTGAAAATAAGGATGTAGGTTTTCCGGTATTTGTGCGAGACGTACTTAATGCGGAACCCAGCGAGGGTATTCAAAATCAAAGAAAGGAGAGCTGAAACATAAACTGTAACTAAACTGACGTCCTGCCTGTTCGATCGAGGGAGAAGAAAAGAGAGCAAGTCATGAGAAGAAGAAGAAGAGGAAGAACGTAGTTTTGAAAAGATCACATATTGGAAGTACAGGAATGCAGAAGACAAAAGACAGTTTTCAACGGTCGTATCGCGCTACGCAGAAAGTAGCCAGGCAGGACGATTTATACAAATATGTACACTGGAGAAGAGAGGGTTACCGCAGTGACAATGTAACGATACGCAGAGCGCACTCACACACTCGCACATACATTATCGTCTCCGCTACAATTGCGGAGGCTACATCGTATGGTCAGTTTGGTTTTTGTGCTGCTGTTCGCTCACGTTTGAGCTACTATTCGCCCTACCTTGAGTAAATGTGCTAACCTTTTAGTGGGTCATTTATTGAGTATTCGCCTTAAATAGGCTATTTAAAGCAGTGGCGGATCTAAAAATTTTCAAACGGGGGTGTTTTGAAAATAAAACTTTTTCCACCTCCGTCTCCTAGAAAACCGAGATGGATGTCCCAGTTGATTCTTGATATATTTTGAAGTCCACACAGGACTACACTATCGCAATGTTTTTTTCTTCTTCTTCGGCCCGAAGGGGGGTGTCCGAAACCCCAAAACCCTCCCCATAGGTCCGCCACTGATTTAAAGTATTACATTAATCCAGTACTCGGTGATATGTTAGGTCAGTGCTCGATCAACACTATACTGTCTTGTGGACTCGCACGTAGTACTGAAGGGAAGTACTACGCAGAGTTTGGAAAAGCCAAGTTCAAGCGAAGATGTGCTTTCCCTGCTGATCTCCCAGTCTTGAAGCTTTCTCAAGTGTACGCTGAACGGGAATACTGAGTGTTCCCTTTATGGAGCGAGATCATCAGGAAGACTCAGCTCTGAAGGATCTGCACAACAAGGAGGGTGTGCGCAGACCCCCACCATTGGTCTGGCGGCATGCTAGATCGGGGAAGGTACACTTGGATTTGTCCACCCTCTCTCTTAATTTATGTTTCTTGTACAAGAACTATAGTTCGGGACCTAAATACTCAACCGTGTTTTCTTTTTCTGATTACAGGTAAGCAGCACCGCAGCCATGAACCAGAGTCTATCTACCCCGCGCACCGTGGCCACCCCAGGCTAAGCGTAATGTAGCACACTTATCTTTCATTATACATGTTGGCTTTACAGTTACTTTTAGATCAGGTTTTCTTATACATACTTCATTACACAGAATTATGATCCCACGCCGATTTGGACCTCAAATTTGACTTCTTCTTCTTCTGAAGAGCCAAGTTAATTTTTCTGAAAAAATTGAACATGGTATCAAAATAAAGGTATTTTGGGTCGCTGATTATGATTATCACGACAGATTCTTGATCCGAGCCTGATTTAGGCCCAAAACAGCATTGCCAACTGTGGCATTTTTGTACCATTTTTGGCGCTTTCCAATGCCACTGGCACATTTTGTAACACTTTAAAAATTTGTAGCACATCAGGGCACAATTCGTATTTCATTCATTATGACCTATTTTTTCAGCTTCACTCCCTGAAAATAATCTTAATGAATCTTGAGGAATTTGCTGATTTTCGGCAAACGCTCGACAAATTACAGCAGCAGTTCTTTACTATTTACATAATTAACTACTGAACGACGATCGACGAAGGTTATGTCGTGACGACGGTTGGCCTTTCGGGCTATTGAGTGTCGTTGCCGTAGATAGATGGTGAACAATGGGGTCCACAGCGTGGCCCTTGGGGCTGATTGGATCGAGCCCCCGATAACAGGTGATCGGCTCGACAAATAATGTGGTCGAGTCAGAGTTGAATTGAATAGGTTCATTGAAACTTTTCACCAATAATTCGAAATATACGTTGAATAATATTCTCAGCAGTTGCTGTTAGGCTTTTAGGTTACCGACACGACAGAGTATTAAGACTACACTTTGAGTTTAAATTTCTGAGTCCGAAAAGGTGCTGGATCGAGAGAGATCCGCGAGAGCTCCACCTGACATGAGCGATTTAGAACCAAGACCAAGAGTGAACCTCCGTACAGGAGTTATATACTAATGATCAATTATTTTGACGACGATGTCTCCGCCTATGCGGAAGATGTCACCATGAGATAAGCGGAGACACGAGGGACACGATGGCTATCTTTGAAGGCCGGCGCGTGTATGCTGCACGGTTCAGAGCGAATGGTTCGAAATATAAGTGTGAAGTATAGGTATAGAAATTATACATTGTACTTTCTTAGTTTTCTCGGATTTGCTTCTGGCGCGTGTGAGATGGCGTCGAAATATAGAATCTGCGGCAGGCAAACGTTCGCGGGTATTTTGCACTGTCGAGGCCATGGCCATGAAGAAGAGTATCGATCGAGTTCTCAGAACTCGAGGAAGGCGTATGATTTTTCGATATTGCGTTTTAATTAGGATCGTGCGACCAGTGGCCGTCTTGGTGACAACCACATGAAGGCCATTTGAGCATACACGTGCCGTTGACAATTTCGGTGTGGTGAGAGATGCACACCGATTCTAGTGCGAACTAATACTTTGAAACTGTCCCACGAGATGTGATCGATCAAGGATTTGATGGCGTGAGCGAGAATGCGAATTCGCCTCACGACAGGCTACAAATAATTTTTTGAGAAAACAAATATTTCTCAAGACGCGATTTTTGTAGCAAAGACCCAGGCAAATAATAACTAAGCAATTCACGGGAAGGCCTCCCAGCCGCAGTCATTATGTCAGTTCACGTAGTGGTATAATTGGCACTTTCAAGATTTCAGAATGTGGTACATTTTTGAAACGTGTGTTTGGCAACGCTGGCCTGAAATTCGACATTTTCTCCTTCTGAGCTTCTGCGGGCCCAACTGATTTAACCGAGAAAATCAAACGAGATTTCAAAAAAGGGGTATTCAGGTCTGACATTTTGAAAGTTCAGTCAGATTCTTCATTTGAATTTGTTTTAGAACCCAAAGTCGTTGCATTTTGGTTCCAAAGTTGATATGAGTGGTAAGAGGGCTACTCTGTAACTCTTGCCCATCCCCTAGCCCCCTTCAGTTTGGCCACAACTTGTAACATATCTGACTTCTTCGAAGGTAGAGGTGCTCGCTCATCTAGACTCTTGAAAAATTAGTCTTTTTGGCACACATTTGATGGTTAATTGAGTCTATTCGGGAAAAATCCATTTGAGAAAATTTCTATCTGGGAAAATGTTTATTCGAAACAAATCTATTCGGGAAAATTTCTATTTGGGAAGATTTCCATTCAGGAAAATTTCCATTTGGGAAAATGTTTACTCAGGAAAATATTCGAGAATAACGTCTATTTAGGAGCCCAAGTCTAGCAAAATCACATATTTATATTGTAAGTAATTACTGCTTTTGTCCTATATTTTTTCTTCTTTTTTTCTTTTCTTGTTTTATGTTCAAAAATGATCAAATCTCATCATAATAGAAATGTTCCCGAATGGATTTTTTCTGAATAAACATTTTCCCAAATAGAAATTTTCTCAAATAGACATGGTGCGGTGGGACCTATGACGATGCACGCATGCCAAAGTGGCCCCTATGACACTACACCCCTGGTCCCAGAAACTACCCTTTTGAGTATTGCATCAGTGACTGGTTGGACGCTTTAAAGCCAGCCCGAGCCACCATTTCTCCTTCCCGCAACAGTGCGCGCGTCCTACCCGGGCCACCATGGGGTTCCCTACTGACCAAGGTCCACACTCCCAGAGCGCTTACCTGGAATTCAGGTCCCCAAGGCCGGATGCGCTGCCTCTCTTCACTCACCCCACACCTCCTCATCTTGGTCCGTGTGTCAACGCAGGCAGGTGGTGACGACAGGTGAGTCCTGTCAGTGGGTCCGCAATGCAGCTGCAGCAGCTCTTCTAGGATGGTACAGAGTTCTCCTCCTGTTCAATGGTATGGACCGAGCTTAGTAAATTGCCGGCCCTCTGTTTCATCCACTCCATCTGCATCTTTTTCTTCATGATGGCCGAGACAAAGGCCGATACCTGGTTCCAACAGGTGTCTGGTGCGAGACGGCTGATCACGACGCCGTCGTCATTGATGCTTCCTCTTCTTCTTCCACTGCCGGGATTGATCGCTGTTGTGGCCGCCCCACACCTCTCCTGCTCCCACGCCTCATACTTAAACAGGGTATGCCAAGGTATGTCCTCCACCCCTCAATCACAGTGCGCGCACATGGGGCTTGGCACTAGTGACATGTGATGTAGGTACGTGGCCAAATCACCTGTGGTCACTCAGTACTTGGGTAAGGTGGAAGTTCAGGTCTCCGTGTGTTCTTCCTACCCATCAGTCAAGGTTACGTATCAGCGCTTAGGTCCACTCACCCTTGGTTAAATGGGCAAGCGCATCCCTCCACTTCCAAAGCATGTCCTGCCGGATAACTCGCTTAACTCGAGATGCCTCCCCTTTCGTCTTTGCTTTCTTCTTTGCACCGTATACTACCGCTAATTTGCCGACTTTGAATTCAATCGGCAGTATACGCGCTAACACGCCTACTGCATCCGAAGAATCAGTGCAATATACAGTGACACACCTCATCGCTACTTTCTGCTGGATCTTCTCCATCTCCGCTCTCCTGTATGGTATATCAATAGCGTCGGCGAATACTGGCGCCCTATATAGGAGGACCAACAGGATGATGTTCACATACATCCTTTGTCGCTGCTCTCTCGGCCCCCCTAGGTTCAACATCAGATGGGCCAGCTGGCCAGCTACTCAACCAGCCTTCTCAGCTGCCTGTTGGAAGTGCTCTCGGAAATGCAACTTCCTGTTGACCCATAGCCCCAGGTACTTCAGGGCTGTACACAGCCCGATCTCCACACCTTTTAGGACGAAGGTGGGTAGGCTGTACTTGCGTTGCTTTGCAAACAAAACCGCTTCTGTCTTCTGTACCACTAAGCACATCCCCGCAGACTTGATCCAGTGGGTCAGCATCTCTAATGCCTATTTCACTCGTTGCGTGACTTCTGCTGTCGTCTCGGCCTGGCACACTACCAGTATGTCGTCGGCGTAACAGATCAGCTTTATACCTGGTGGTAGTGCCAGCCTCAGCATCCCGTTGAAGGCGATGTTCTATAGGGTAAGTCCGAGTACTGATCCCTGAGGAACCATCAAAGGTGTACCAAAAAGACTAATTTTTCAAGAGTCTGGATGAGCAAGCACCTCTACCTTTGAAGAAGTAAGATATATTACAAGTTGCGGCCAAACTGAAGGGGCTAGGGGATGGGCAAGAGTTACAAAGTAGCCCTCTTACCACTGACGTGTTCCTAGATATCAGCGATTTTCTGTAAAATCTCAGTATTACACATAACTTCAAGGTAAAAGCGGCACGGGCTAATGACCTCAGATTAAGCTCAAATTTTTCATGGCGAGTTTCTAGGTCCATTGAAACGAATTTCAGTGCGACCCTAATCAATTGACGAAAACTCGTAAAATAAGGGACACCCTACTCTAGCCACCACCTACACATTTGTAACGTGGTTCCGCCATGCGGACAGAAACTCGTAGGGATGATCCAGGATGCTTGGCACATTCTTTGTCAGGCTACCATCGCAAGATCACGAGAATCGTTTGCGTAGTATCGTCGAATATATGCGTCTTTTCGCTATCGTGAAAGTGTAGTGACAGCTGAACGAGCCCAATTTCATCATAGGTGAGTTTACTCACGAAGTACCAATCTTCACGTGAGCGGTCTCACGTAGCAGGGCGATCCTTACTCAAGATGTAGAGTACGTAGGCTCCAGAGCGGAGGTCCCCTAACCTCTGCACAAGTGTGGCCAGGGTGGATGAGCGGTGTACCTAACTGCGATACCTTGCACTGGCCGACGAGGCAGTCAGTGTGGCTTGCATTCGAGCCACGGGGCAGATCATGAGGTCATACCACACAGTTTTGCATGTCTGGCTAGATTTCGAATCATGGTACTTGAACGCGATTATCTTCTTAAATTCCAGGTGGTACCGGTCGACAGACGCACTAACAATCCTACCCCTCACATCCACAGAAGGGTTTCATGCTAATATTAGTAGGGTCGATTGCAATTGCTTTTCTTTTTTCTGTTCCAGTATACTCATCCTTGATTTTGATCTTCTAAAATAGACATAATTGGGTCCTGTTTACTTTTCGTGTAACTGTTATCAGTATATCAGTTCATTTCCATGGAAACGTGATAATTCTTTTCGAAATTCGTTCGGTTCTATGTATCTAATTTATGAGAATTATGACAAACAGATACTTCGGGGTTCACAAAACTGCATGTTCAGCGTTGTTACGTTTTGTATTTTGTATTTTACTTTACGACAAAGGGGATTTAGAAGAGGTAAAAGATATGCTTGTTTATGATGAGGAGCGAAATGCGGGAATCGTCAGCTAGGAGTAGTGTTCTAGTGTTCAGTGGTGGTGTTTAGTATTATCCTTCGAGAATACAGTGATATGGTCGAAGTTTTATGTTCATAGCCAGTTACCGCAGTTAGTAGCGAGAAGCGAACGTGTATTGATGTAGCATGTAAAGACGTTTCAGTAAATCAGTATGTTGAAGTGAACATTGTTTGTACCGATGTCTTTGCATCCCATAAACCTGTAAGCGTATAACATTATTCAGACAAATCAGTCATAGGACGTATGTACGTCGTATGCGTAATTATTATCAAGCGAACAGAGAATCTACTAGCGTGAATATTACGTTGTTTTCATTCTTTTAGAAGCGGATAAATGTTCGCTAATCATTTGATGTTTTCAGGGTCGACTAGGAGTAGTGTTGGTGTTTTATCTGTTGATCAACTGCTCTTCAGAAATTAGAGATAAGATGAAATCTTCTGCAGCTTCGCAGTTTGAAGCCTTTTGATCTTGCCATGTCCGTTACTCTGTTAGCGTGTGTGTAGTGTCATCCCAATTCGCGTTTGGATGCTAGAGAGTCGCTGTCTAGCCGAGCGGCCTAATGAAATGCGGTGCGCTAATTGGTGTACCTACTGGGATGAAAATATGATCAGTGACAAAAATATTCTGGGGAAAAAAAAACAACTGAAGTTGGGCTTATCTGAAAGAAAATGATAAGGGCTAACACTTTAGTTTTCTTCAGTTCTGCATAAAAAACAATATTGAAGATGCTAGAGCTCATTTTACTTGTACATGTTTTTGTGGTAAAATTGCCTTGATCATCTTTTCGTCCACGACACTAGCGCATCTACAGGAGTGTCCGAACACCAATTACCTTTCATCTATCACTATCAGCTCTTATGTTCGGGAACAGAAGACCTTAAATATGATTACCGGTAGGTCTTTTCTCTGGCACCTTTTCCAGCGACCGCCAATAGCCAATAAGAGATAGGTAGGCTAAAGCCCTATAACAATACGAGTGCGGAAACCTGCCATTTTGTATTCTGCTCGAATGTAAACTGTACCTTCTTCTAATTGCATTCGACACCTTTCCCGAATTTAATTTAATATTTATATCAGTAGTTTTAATTTATAACCACTCAAATTCACTCAAAGGCACGATTATAGATTTTCGAATCATTTCAATCATTTTTCAGTAAGATAACAAATATCAGCTGTTTTATGTGTTTATTGTCCATATCCGAGCAGAATACAGAATGGCACGTTTCCGCACTTGTACTAGTTATAGGTCTCTAGGTAGGCTAGTCTGTAATTGGACGATGTTAAGCGTAACAGAACCAACCAACAAAATTTGTTCTGAGAACACGTGATTCGAAGTTCAAGATCACGAGCCATGTAGAAAGACTATCGACTACAGACACCTAGAACTACAACAAGATAACGCACACCTCTATCGACTACATTACATAGAGCGTTTACTGATAAACTTTTCTCAATGTGAGTACACATTTTTGAATCGGGTGCTCCATTTTGAAAAATTCTACTTTTTACGCTCTTTCCAACGATACTATAATAACTCACGTTGTCAAAAAATGGTCGGTTGGTTCTGTTACGCTTAACAGCAGCCAATTTTTCAGTCGAGAGCCGACCCTCTTCCAGCAGCTAGCTGCCAGTTCAGTGGTTAAAATGATTTTCTATTTCCGTTATTCTAAATGAAGACTTTTCGTTCAACCAAGACAGTTGCCTCGATTTATCCCCATACCGGCCCTATCGATTTACTTCTTCCTTTTCTTCTCTTTTTCTTCTTTCTCATCGTTATATTTTTACACGTATCCTCTTTCTCACCAGCAAAAATACTTTCCGCCACCGCTGAGACTATAAAATTTTTCTCCTCGATGTTGTGAACGAAAAAATTCATATTATTTTTTTACTCCCAACCACACATTTGCAACTTCTGAGCCATAAATCAATGCTAAGTTAATGTTTTCGATAAGCACGTTAAGCTGTTGGCAATAAAATCTTGTCGACGACCCTACCATTGATAAAATCATTCGTGCGATGCCGCACACGCATCGTCGTCTCCCTACCCTGCCATGGTTTCCTGTTCTGGTTTAATTCGCAAATTGTGCGAGTCTCCGGCATCAACACGTGGCGTCACGCCTACGAATTTTCGAAATGCCTGGTCGATTTTTAAATAATACGAGTTCGCGCCGCTCCGCGACCCGAAATAAAACCAATTCCCGCGGGTCTGTTGCCCTTTACGATGCATAAAATATCACCATTTACGACTGTTCTTCTATTTTTGCAGACTGTTTTCTAACACCCAGTGTTGTGTATATCGAATTTGAGAACTACGAATCGGTGTTAACACTAGAATTTTATTTTCACTTAAATCCCGCTTCCTTCTGGAAGAGTACGATTTCAACCGATTGAGCCTCCCTCCAAAATATCATTTTTTTTTGTTGCTGTATTTACAATTAGGCGACACAAAAGTTCGTGAACAGGAAATCTCGGAAACAATTTGTTGTTTCGAGCGTAATTAATAGACTCGCGACCCGAACCGGCCAATATATGAATGTAGCAGAAAAATGTTCCAAAACGTGGATGGAATGGCTTCAGCAGGGGTAAAAAATAGAAATTATTCGTCGTAAAAAAGGAAAGTAAATTAATAAAAAAAAAAATATTGGGGTCTAGTCCATTATATAACTTTGTCCAGCACAATGGCCATTGTTAGCTGGAAAGTTCCGCACTCGGTTTATCTTTGGAGTCTTCGTTCATCTTTCTCGCGTATGCTGCATCTTCTCCGTCAGCACGGTTCGGAGAAGGGGGTGTCGGACACAGCTTTTGCTTCTCTTTTTTTCCTCGCCCGTTCTAAACGAATTTTTATAAGTTTAAATTCATCCTTGCGTTTAAATTTCTAAGCGATGCGAACATTAGCAGGTGTTAGCTTCTCCGTCGTATTTACCACGCCGGACGACGAAGAACAAAAACAGGAATGTTTTTTACTTGCATCCATTTTCACGTTTCCATAAACACCAGTCAACACGGTTCCGGGTCGGTCGTGCCGGATGCAGAGAAATATGGTCCAGACAAGTGCACGGGTTTAGATGGTTTGCCAAGAAATACCGGTATTTTCTATTTTTTTGTTTACGTTTTTCGATTCCGAATTCTCTATTCGCATTTTCAAAATATTCATTATTTCGTTTAACCCCCCCCCCACCGATTTCTCATGCTCAAAGATCAATTTCACTATTCGGTATTGTCTATTTTTTGGTCAGTTACACTGTAGTCTTGTCTCTTATTACTCTAAATAGTACAAGAATATGAGATGTATCTCTCGATCCCTCTCTCCCGTGTTAAAATGCAGTATCATTATCAAAAGATAAGACTATCAAAAGTATTCAATCCGGATTATCCCATCATGATAAAAATATGCGTTCTGCGACTAGCCTCGAGAATAAAGAGTCAGTCACTATTCAGCTTTTCAGGCGAATATGTGTACTCCACCGTTGTATGAAAATTCGTGTACGTTCAAGATCGTGGTCCAAGTGGTTCAATAAATTCGGTTGTATTTCACTGTTTGTAAAGTATTAATTAAGTCGGTATGAAAGTTGTGCTTTTTCGAGCGGTTATTTGTTCTTATGGTAACAACGAACGGTGCTAATAAAAACGGGTATGTAACTGGAATTTTATTATTTTCGTAAAAGTGTTTGAAAGAGATAAAGTGTATTCCAGAATCAATAAGTACCTGTCAAATTTCAATCCTGACCGGTACTATAATTCGAAAGGGTACCTAAGCCTATCCATGATGTAGCTAATGAACTTTATTTCGTTTTACTATGCCAGAAAGACGGCATGATGTCTGTAGGCAAGGCTTGAGATGGCTTCATCCTCAACCATTCGAGTGATCAGTCTAAGTATGTAATGATATAGCCGAAATTTGAGTAGCTAAGCCGGAGACTCGTGGCTTATAGCCTATCTGTGTTAGGCGACAGGGCAAATTTAGATATTGCAGATAACTGGTGAAGGAAATGACGTGCTGATGCTGTTTATTGGAATGCTATGAACGAGTCAAATATGGCGGGGTTTTATCTCACGTTTCCCGCCACAAATATTACAGGGGAAAACGACGAAATTCGATACAGACAGTGGAAAAGGAAGTGTAAAATTTCATGGGAGCCCTATTTTAATTAGGGAATTCGCCATCGAAACTTCACCCCGCCCCAGTTTTACACCCACGAGAGCAAACATCCGATTCCGGTATTATTTAAACGACACATGTGCAAGTCCACAAATAACTGGCTACCGTTACCGGGTGCTCTTACAATACTGATGTCATATTTTGTAAAATCTATCGCATCCACGTCTTATCATTCAAGAGATAGTAATTTCTTAGAATTAAAGCCGATTTATCTCTATTGTCACTGTGTGGCCAAATGGTAACGTGCCTGTTTCGCAATTCTTGCGTCTCGGGTACGAGTTCCACCAACGCCGTAAAGCTGATGGTGTTCGAATACCTCCACTAACATCCTAGCGAACACAGCGACTATAGTACCAATCGAGGTGTAAAAATAGCGCATCCTGTAACCCCCGCTAATTCACACGAACAGAGCATTGAAACCTCAGATGTGTTACCAACAGATCAGAAAGATTAGACAGCTTATTCACTGTCGTAAAACACGTGATTAATAGGCGAACTGTGACTGCACACTAGGGTGTCCCTTATTTTAAAAGTTTTTGCCACTTGATTAGGGTAGCACTGAAATTCGTTCAAATGGACCTAGAAACTCGCCATAAAAAATTTGAGCTCAATCTGAGATCATTAATCCGTACCGCTTTGACCTTGAAGGTATGTGTAATACCGAGATTTTACAAAAAATTGCAAATATCTCGAGACATATCAACTTCAGGACCAAAATGCATATAATATAAAATGTTTCTTGTTAAATTTCCTATAGAAAATATCCCATACAACTTTTCTCTAAGACGCATATTTACCGAGATAATCGCAAAAATGTGTAAAAGTTCTGAGGAACGTGGCTTTTATTATTATTTTTTTTTCATAACCGATCTTTACTAGCTAAATTGCAGTTATCTAAAAAAATATTCACTTTAGGACCAAAATGCAAATAACATAAAATGTTCCTTGTTAAATTTTCTGTAAAAAGATCCCATACAATTTTTCTTTAGAAAACATATTCCTCGAGATAATCGCAAAAATGCGTAGAATTTTTGAAAAACATAGTTTTTTATTTATTTATTATTTTACAGCTAAAATATCTATTCCCCATTAACCAGATTGACACGATTTTGACATCAAAAATGCGCATTATTGATGTCACATTGACGCGTGAAATTGACATCTGTATTGACGCAATATTGACGTCTACTAGACATCCAAAAACGTCCGCCCTTTTGACAGGTTTTTTGATGCATTTTTGACATCAATATTGGGTCATTAAAATATTTGATGTATTTTTGATACTAAATTGATATCAATATTCATGTGATAGTTGACGGACATTTGACGTCAAAAATTGGTCAATTCTAATTTTGACATATTTTTGACACAATATTGATGTCAATATAGAGGAAATTTTTGACATCCACTAAGCGACGTCAAAAAAATGTGTAGTAAAACATTTCAATTCTGATCTCTTTTTGACGTGATGTACATAATATCTACAGATTTGTTAACAAAGTTTATTGAAAATAAAGCTTTTTAAAAGTAAGTAACTGGGGTAAAAATATCCCCCTGCCGAAAAAAAATGCACAAAATACATTATTGTGGGTAAATTAATACATGTATTAAATGAAAATAGTTACAGTAATTGGGATACTCAAAACTTAATAATATAAGATTCAACTTACTCACAAGTGCGAACATGTATGTATGTAAAGAAGAAAACAAAAACGAATACACTATCGGGCTTGAATGGCGAAAAAAGAAGAGAATATTAAAATAATGAGTCCATTAATAAGATAAGAATGAAAAAAATAGAGTCTCTGAATGGCAGATAAAGAGAGGGTAGGTAATAAAATGTTAAAAATAATTATCCCCACTAAATTACGTTAAGCGATGATATTAATAATACAAATATTATGGTCAAATAGGAACTGGAACAACATATTATTAATACTTAGAAGCGATGAATTTTTGATTGGAAGTAACAGCCTTTATGTAGCGCTTTAGTTACCCATCACATCATCAGTAGTCTTATCAAAAGTCAATAGAGCGGACTGAAGCTCTTTATCACAATGGCTGTAATCATTGTGGTGCGTACACTGAGAAAAATCAATTGCCCACCTCCGCCCCCTAAGAAACCAAGATGGATGTCATTTTAAATAGTTTCTGAAGACAGGTTTCATAATGTGATTAAATCGCTTCAAAATGAACATTATAGACAGGGGTGCTGCAGATACCCAAAAACAGGAGAAAAACTCAATGTCTTCGCAATGTCCCCCCCCCATTTTTCGGCCCAAGGGGGGTCCCCTGCTTCCATAGATCTGCCACTGATTAACAAACTTATAAGAATGGGGATGGTGTAAGAATCTAATTATTGCAGGTTATGTCAAACAAAATTGAAATTTGAAAATAGTTGACTTTATAGTTTATCTTTGTTTCCCAGTACAATGACTTTTTGTGATTTACCACACTTTCAATTTCTCAATCAATTTTTTACTTGATTGACGTATGTTTGAAATCATCGACAGTAATGTACTCATTTCACCAATCTTAAACACCCTGTAAATTACAATTAGAAGAATTTGTACCTGCTTCTGAGCCTTCAGTGTTTGTTGTTGTGTGATTACTTTCCTTTCATCTGTTACGAGAATCAGCTACTTGTTCTTCGCGATAAACGATTCCGCAAGCATTTTTCAAATCTGAGAGATGACGTATACTTTTCCACAATGGTCTTTCTTCTCCCAGTACTTTCGAATTCTTTCCTTGTCTGATACACTGTCATGTTGTTCGGCCTTATTACTGGTACGCAACAGGACGGCTACTTGGAACTTTCAACTGAAATGAAACAGCTAAATGTAGAAACGCAAGGTAGATAATAGTAGTTCGAGTTGGTGGAGACACTCACCTACAATGAGGTTGAACAGTGTGGTTTGTGAGATCCACTGTATTGCTAATTCAGATTTGTTGTCAGAATTACTGCGATCACTATCCCACTCCTTTGGGAAGATTCATTTTCAATAGTGAATGGAACGTGTTTATGCTCCCTTGCCCGGCATTATATGACTTCAGAACTGCAGTCTATGAAAAGTGAACAACAGAAACTTGCAACAGGCAGACACCACACAAAACGTACATATGCAAGCTTGGACATAACAACTTGTACTTACAAATTTGGCACAAATTACATCATCGTATTCTTCTGAAACAAGTGAAAGTTTCCAATCAAAAGCTTCAATATCACATTGCTTAGACATCGGGAAGCCGAGGTCGGTAAATGCTTGAATACTGCTTACCACCGGATACGACTCATCGTCAAGTACTACGAAGCTTCTTGGTTCCCATGACATGCTGAATAGCGGCGAACGTTTGGCAATGCGGAGGAGTGTTCATTGATAATGGCATATGCTCAATGGTGAACTATTCATTGGTGTCATACTGAAACCAGTGTCATGCTGATTTCCTACATAAAAAAGTGGAAAGTATAGAGACACAATGAAAGTAGATGTCTTGTTCAGAATTGAGACGAGGAACGTTTCTGAAGTGAAAAGTCACTAACCATAGTGCGGTGATGAATTGTTCTCTCTCTCTCTCTCTCTCTCTCTCTCTCAAACAGTAGCTACAATGATGACAACGGCGTTCACATATGCGTCTAATGAAACAAATTGAATTAATGGGCTGCACTGACACGAGGAACGATATTTGCACTCGTACTAGTGTGCTCAATCAATATGAAGGAAACGCAAAATACTTACGACTGTTTGTACTATAGGTATATCAGGTGCTGGATAATCCTGGCAGGAACAGGTACTTGAAATTAATCACGAGTTTCAATGGAGATACAGCACTGGCTTTCAATACGAAACATAGGAAATATTGACCAACACGGGCGATACGTTTCACAAAAACAAAATTCACGATAGTTTTTAACGGATTACCAGTTCACAGCGACGATACCAAATACCAACAGCGCACTGCATGAAAAATACTTGTGTTGTGACATAGCACTGACCACTTCACTTTAAATTTAATTTCCGTTTTATAATTATAAAGATAATACAGGATGGAAGCTACAACTAAAAATCGTGTCCAGAAACCAGAGAATTCAACATTCAAATATTCAAACGACAGGTGCGTGGTGCGGGACAGCCTGGCGGTAACCAATGCTGATTTTGTGAGCTTGTGATAGCCGACCACCAACCACGCCACTACGCAACGGTATGAATCGAAGCATCCCAGCCCGCAGACTGCCGCAGGCATTTAATTCATTAACAAAATAAAGGACCATGAAACTGGATTATGCAGACTATCGAAGGGACTTTTTCACAAAACATATGACGACGTAACAAAATTGGGTATTCGAGCCGGGCAGCGCTAGTATCAACTACTCTTATCAGCGACCAAAAGGTAAAGTTTTTGAAACATGCAGCAAAATTTTGGAATCTAGCTATAAAAATAGTTTTAATTGAAAGAAAATTCTTTGTTCAAAAAATTCTTTTGTTCATTAATGGGGGAAATGCATAGATTCACCGTTTACTATTTATCACTTCGACTCGATAGCGACGCGCTCGGACGAATGCACGGCCCGGTGTACATTTTCGCGGCCACATATTACTTATTTTATTCAGGAAAGTGGGGTAGAAAGTTTATTTTTTAATACTGAATAATTTACTGGTACTGTTCTGTAGCATGGCACTTTTTACAGCAATAACTAATAACATGGATTTTTTTAGAACAGATTTTTGTTTATTCATTATTTCAGGAAAAATTATTTTGTACTTAATCCCTCCACCTCGACCTAAATTCCGAAATGGGTTAAATGTGCTGCAGGTGATGTAGACAAGTTATCTCCCAATTTTCAAAATTTTTCTCCTCTCTCCAGAGTGGCGGCAAGTGCCGGGGTGCAGTTTAAAATGTTTTAATCAATCTGAAACTATTCTGTGATTTAAAAAAAATGGAAGAACTTACGCGGAGGGGGGGGGGGTACATTGGAGTGGAGCAAGCAAGATGAAGTTCAGATTTAAATCCTGAAGAAGATGGACATTGTTAACCAAGTTGTATACATAAAAAATAGTAAGATTTTCTACAAAAATTAGTAGGTAGTCATCAGAAAGCCTGGAAGGTGAGCAAATTACTGAGATTTGTTGAGCTTCAGTGGGGCAAGTTAAGCCAAGCATGAGCCAAACCATTTTCAAAGTCTACAAGTAATTTAGGATAAAAGTAAAACTAAGTTGTTGGAATATGCTAAAATTAATTTTATGTCGAGTTTTCAAAAACTCCGGTGCAGTTTATTTTTTTCTACTTCCCCCTTCTTTGAGATACACTTAAGACTTCACAGTATCATTGTCCAGGTTCTTCTTGCAAAGATAAACAGTGCCCAACCTATAAGTCAAATTTTTTATACCAACCAAAATATTCTCAATGTGCTACCTATTTACTAATAACAGTTACCACCATAATATTGCAGACACTTAGTTTCGAGTTGGCGCGAAGCGCCAACGAGTGAAAGCATTTGCGAGCAAAGCGAGTGAATGCTCCATAAAAGATGGCGAGCCGGACGGTGCGCGCTGCAAGCGCCTAGCCTCCAGGGGCGCTATAAGCGTCCCGAGAGAGGCTAGTAAATCTAATAAAAATAATGTGTATATATGTGATTCAAAATTACTAGCCGTACAATTCAATTTTACATTTACGCTATTAATTATGTCTAATCGACGTCAAAATCCAGTCAGCAAAATGCGCGCACTGAGTTAGATGAACTTTGGACATTCAGTTGATGTCAAAATGGCGTGAAGTACACAGATTGACACGAAATTGACATCAAAATTACATCATATATTTCAGAAAGGAAGTAAAAAAATTTATTGACATAAATTTGACATCACAATTACATCAAATTTGTGTCAATTCCACAACTGACACAAAATTGACATTAAACTGCATATCAATCTGGTTGATGGGGGAGTTTTAATGTCAAATTGACGTCAACATTGCATCAAGTGTATTGGAAGAAAAGAAAATATTTGATTGATACAAAATTGATATCAATATGATGTCTAAATACGCTCAGCAAAATGCACATTAAATTGGACTATAACTTTGAACGTCATATTGACATCAAAATTACATCAAATATACTGGAAGAAAAAGTAAAACATTTCTTCACGCAAGTTTGATGTTAGTTTGGCGTCAAATTTGTGTCAAATTCATCATTGACACGAATTTGACATCACAATTACATCAAATTTGTGTCAATTCCACAATTGACACAAAATTGACGTTAAACTGCACGTCAATCTGGTTGATGGGGTTAATATCGGGTAATGCATACTATAACTTCAGTCTCTGTCTACTGGGGAAAGCCCCCCTCCCCACTTGGCTACGCACATGACAGTTTGTTGGGTACCTACTATAGAGTAAACCTCGGATTATGTTGCATATCAACAATAGTCAACAGTTGCGCATAAGATATAGCATTGTTCTGTTAAGGAACAGTCACATGTTCTCAGAATTCAGTGTCATTTCCTATGGGCAAATCGCTGTTTCCTATTGGAATTTAAACTCAAAGTAGCTGACATTTGGCGGCGGAATACATAACTGACGAAACCGGGATCTTGGTCCTTATTTACATGCTGTTTAATGAGGCAAAAAGTAATTTTTTGAAAAATTATAGTTAATTCAGGAATCGTTATCGAGAATTATAATTTGGTGTGTAAGTACACGGAAGTCTCCAGAATGATGAAAAAAATAAATTCAAGCAGAAAATTACTCGAGTGATGTGTTACTAACTTCTGAATGTGCACAGTAGGTTTTCAAAGGCATTTCTTTCTGCGTAGCACAAGAGCGCTTTCTATATTTAGGTTTAAATTCCAATTGTTCATTGTACATCATCTCAAGTCCACCATATCAAGTCTTCAACGGAATCTTAGAATGCTCAAGACTCAATAAAAACATTGGCATTAGTTATGGCTCATGGATACCTCGTTAACGTTTCAATTTTAGGCTCTTCCGCTAATTTTTTATCTCCAAGGTCAGACCAACAGTCCTACCTCTTACAAATACAAGCTTTTAACAATCGCAAAGACACTTCTGCATGTGTGTCCATCTTCATCCCTCGAGAAATGAAAAACATGTGCAGAAGTGGTTACGTTGCTCGTGCAAGTAAGAAAACCTAAGTACTAATGTTTATTATAGTGTCCTTAGCGAAAACTGACACTTTTCAAGTATAAATGATACTTCACAATTTTTATCCCTGAAGTCCCAGATTCTACACCATTGGTACTAAATATAGACGAATTTTTGCTGAGAGCAATATTTTTCAAAGAGAAACGCTGCCTCCAGATCTTTTCATGGAGTCCTGTGCCTTCAGGGTTTTCAGCACTGCCTGATCTTTTTTTTTTTTCAATCTCGAACTGAACGTGAGACGCCTCCACGATTTTAGAAAAATCAACCGAGCCAAGTTACCCGATTACTTTAAAGCTCGTGGCTTTTTATGTTCCGCCACGGCGCACCTGCGACTTTTATATACAAAACCACTCTGGATTTAACTCACTCAACTTTGTTACGTAGGCGTACTCAGAAAATTTATGCGTAATACATACGCGAATTTTTTCTATAGCGATTCTAAATTACCCATATTTAACCCGGTATTCCATAATCAAAGAATAAGCTATAAAGTTACCTTGAAGTTTAATTACAAAGTTGAGCGTTAATTGAAGATGTAACCACGTTAACTCTCCCTCCCTGTTCCGATCCATTACGAGCCCTTATATTCGAGTGTACGAAACGGTTACCATGTACGCCCAAAATAACGCTGCTTTCGAGCGGCGCCCAAATGGGTTCTCTTTTCGACTCGGTATTTTAAGCAGATACGTATTTTCACCAAAATAGAAGTCCATATAAAAACATTCCATTTAAAAAACAGCGGCGTAATGTAGAATTAATTTTTCCTTAGGCTCGTCCGAGCGCGCAAAACGCGCACCGAATTTGAATATACGAAATAGCAACGCTCCACCGAATCTGCCTAATTACTCGGGGCAATCCTCATTGTCTCTGCTCCATCGTTAAGTTCCATTTTGAAAACCTGGCTGGCTCAGCACTTTTGGTCTGGTCATCGATATCAACTTCGATTACCCCGCCCCCGCACATTCTACGTCAGGGAATTATGACGATGCCGTATTCTGAAAGAATTCGATATCTCTGACTCGAGTACAACCGACGATCGTATATATTGCCTGAAAATTGAATTTTGTTGATCTCGCATTTCGGCTAGGAAAAAAAAAACACAATTCGTATTCTCAGTTATCTTCTCCCTCGGTTTTCTACCATCGCACCGGTGAAACACGCGAAACAAAATGTTCCAATATCGGCGCATCGTTCGATTACCCTTCCACGGCTTTAATTTTCAATTTACAAAGTCCGCATGTAATCGAGTAATTTGGCAGGACTTGCTGTCATTTGTGTACATCGTTTTGCAAGGTTAAAAGCTTTCAAATTTCGCTGAAAAAAATGGTCTGTCGCGTGCGATAAATGAGTCGTGAAATTCGCCGTGTTTGCGCTTTCCCATTTGCACCGTTGAGGAGAGACATTCAATTCTTGACTGAGGCACAATGTTTGATAGTCCGGTTTCATTTAAATTATAAAGAAAGTTCCTTCTAAATGATTATTTATCAAGAATATATTGCATTGCCGGAGACAAATTTGAGAAGATTAATTGCTCGAGATGGTTTTTTATTTTTTTGAAAAGGTTGATATTTGAATGCCTCCACCAACATCCTAGCGAACACAGTGACTATAGTATCAATCGAAAGGGAAAACATAGAACGCCCTGTAACCCCTAACAGTTCACACGAACATTACAATCACCAGGCGTGTTACCAACAGATCAGAAAAACTGATACTGTGCGTGTGCACGTTGCAGATAACTTACTTAACGTTGTTAAACACGTGGTTAGTAAACAAACTGTGGCTACACACTCTTCAGTACTAAGAAAATAAAATTCTAACGCATCAAAACTGTGGGGAAAGCAACGGCAAGCTATCCCGACTAATCTGCCCGGGAGTGTCGCGCGTCTGAAACCGCAATCGTCGACGTCTGGTATGGAATATGACGCCTGAAGAAAAAGTGGGAAAAGCAAAGGCATACGACTTTAAAGAAACGAGAGCGTATGGAGAAAGCTCGCGAGAACTGGTCAATAGTAAAAAAAGATCTTTAGAGTGCTAAACAAAAACTGGGATTGAACTGTACGGATGTCATAACGAGGAAGAAAAAGGAGAGTAAGTCATGAGAATACGAAGAAGAACGTGGTTTTGAAAAGATTGCGCCGGATGTACTGGAATGTAAGAGACAAAAGACGGTTGTAAGACGTTCGCATCGAGCTACGCAGAAACTGATCAGGCCGGACGGTTAGACAATTCATATAAAAATCTGCATTCGAGAGGAGAGGATCACCGCAATAGAATATTGAATATGGGTGAGATTTTCTGAAGATACCTATAATCAATCTGATTTCACAAAAAGGGAGGTTATGTTCGACTCGAACATACCCCACGGCATTTACGTGCTAACAGTTAGTTCAAAATTACCCATATGGGAAATATGTGAACTAGCGAAATGTCCACTGATTGGCCATGAGATCATAGGTCTATACTCGAGGCCTTTGCCGCCTTACGAATTTATTACAGGCACGGGCGAAGTGGGAGTAGACTGGCCACAGGAAATATAAGTTTTGTAGGCCACTGCCTCAATAATCTCGGGACAACTCACCCCACTTCCTGCCAATGGAAGAAAGTTGAAAGAATAACATTTCTCATTATAATGGTTATTTTCTCATTTCCCCCTCTCTTTACCTTCTACCCTTTTTCTAGTGTCTGTCTTCCTTCCAAAAAAATTCAGAGAATATATATATTTTTTAATTTTCTCAATTGAGGAGAGGACTCACAAACTACCCTTAGTCCAAAGCAGGGGTTTCGAGCAAAAAATGTTCAAGGACCCTTTATGTATATAATGCATTTAAATATACTTCAAATTTGCTAAAACTGTCAAATTCCTAACGAACGAAAAATTTTCGGATCAGCTCGCGGCCCCCTAAGGGGGGTCCGCGGACCACCTGTTGGGAACCACTGGTCCAAAGCTTGAACCTGCGGAAAATCGGAGAGCCAATATCCCCTCCCCTCCCTTCTCCGTGGAAGAAGAAAGTTGAAAAAATAACATACCTCATCAGAATTGCCATTTTCTTATTTTTCCCTCTCTTTACTCCCTTTTTTCTAGTTTCTACATTCCAGTTAAAAAATAACATTTAGGTATCATTTTTTTAAAACATTGTTCTCAATTGAGTGGACTCATTAACTACCCTTAGTCCAAAACATAAGCTTGTGGAAAATTGAATAAAACATTTATAATCGCGTACTAACATAGGTAGCACAGCGAAACTTTGAACACCAATAACTCGAGTTGATAACGCAATACGAATATGCGGCCAACTCTCACGTGTAGCTTTCTATTTCCTCCGGTAGACAGCATCAATGACTCGTTTTCGGTTTCGTCGACTAAGGACAGTTTGTGAATTAACTCATTAATTTAAAATTTTTTTCCGAAGTGTAATATGTACAGGGTAGCCACTTTTTTAAAGAATGATTTTCCCTGACATTTTTTCAGCTAGTATTGCACACAATGAGGGACAAAATCCGGGAAGTTCAAAATGTAAATCCAAAATCCTCGTAAAAAAAAAAATTTGAATTCAAAGTCTTAAATCCTTTTTAGAAAAGAATTTCAAAGCCAAAATCCTAAATCTTCTCAATTTTTAGAAAAATTGGGATTTTAAATCCAAAGTCCAATAATCGGAATTTTGACTTCCAAATTTCAGTAACTCAGCAGTAAGCACTCACGCAATCGTCAGTCTACCATTGGCTGAGGACGTTCGCATACAATTTCTGTAGCCTGTAGCTCAGCACTAAAATGCTAATTGTAGTCAGGGAAAGAGAGAAAGCGTTCTAACTTCTTACGTACTCCTACTAACAGGCAGGGACTGAAAGCTAGTCGAAAGCCAACAGCTGGAAAGCCGATAACTTTTCAGAGTCCTAGACTCCTTAAAGGCACCGAAGTGCTGGGCAAACGGGAAAAAAGAAGGAAAGAAAAAAAAGTACGAGTAATAATAGGTATTGTAAAAATTCCTCGAAAATCCCAAAGTCAAAAGCAGGAAATCTGAAAGCCGAACGATTTTGGTATAAAAGCTAAAGCCAAAAGGCAAAAGCTGATTGAATTCAAAGTCGAAAGCCGAAATCCGGAGTCATATTTTTCAAGGTTCAAAGCTAAAGCCGAAATCAAAAGGTCTATCGTTCGGCTTTCAGCCCCTGCTAACAGGTGACTAAATGAGCTTCCTTCGCGTTCGCAGAATACGATAACAAAAAGGATGTAAGACTACTATGTAAGCTTAGATTTTCAAGATATCAATAAGTTAGTGGTAAATTGTTACGATTAATGAAATTAGGATTTTTAGGGTGAGCGCAGCGCTGCAAGCACCCTATTTTTGGATTTGGATTTTAAATTATTTTTGGTGTCATCAAAATGCAAATCCTTTGTTAATAATTAGGAGTTGAATCCGAAATCCTTTTTGAAAAAGAATTTGAAATCCAAAATCCAAACTCGGGATTTTTGGAAACTCGGATTTAAAATACCTGAAAATTTAAATCCTGCCCAAACCTGATTGTACACAGTTTTGAGAATAATTCGCAAAAGAAATAAGTCATTACACTTTACACACACACACCTATTCTTGAAAAATAGTGCATCTTCTTCGATTCTCATTACTCTCAAAAAGTTCCCCAATTTTGATCAAAATTATAGCCATTCCCTGACTATTCTCAGTTTTTCAAAAAGTGGCTACAACAATCGGCAAAATTGTAAAATTTTATTGGCTCAGCGTAAAAGCTGGACGTTACTAAGAGAATAATTTTTGTGTTGTTCCCATGAAAGTTTGGATGCGCAAGGATACCTTTTATTTATTTTATTTTTATTTATTTATTCCATTTTTGTGTCCTTTATGGGCAATCGGGAAATTCAGCGTATGTCCTCATAAAATGTGGTATCTGTTGAATTTATTAAACGGAGCTCAAATTTTCAGAATATTACCTGTTCATCAAGTGGAAGTCTAGCACTGCTAATAGGTACTTCGACTTCAAAAGCTGAAAAACTAAGTTGCTCTGGGGACTAGTGTAAGCAGAAAAATTTTAAAAGAGTCGAGGGATAGCTTACAATTTTACTTGTCTATTTGCCTGCCTGCCTGCCTCGAATCCAGGTATTTCTTTCTGTGTGTGGGGAGGGGGGGGGGGTCTTTCAAGGTATACTGAGATAAGAGAAGACGGCTAGCTGATTGTCTGGTAAACTGACGGAACCCTGCTTAGCAGATAGTTGTCTAATATCGCGACAGAATGTTTCCTACAGTGAGACCAGTCTCGAACTTGCTGTTTTGGATCCCGGACTTCTGTGACTTCTTAGGAGAAATGATAGAGAGGGAAACCAGATTTTCGATTATTTACACGATCAGTCTGATAATACGAACGTCAGGAGAATGAATTAAATTACAGCAATGATAGAAATATTGCCTTCCCATTTGATCACTTGCTTGCTGGTCCATCAGCCTTGGAATTATTTATTTCATATTTTGTAGATCTGTTTGTCTGTCTCTACGTCCTTTTCTCTGTCTACCTGTTCGACTCGCATACTCACTCACTCTCTTCAGGTTTAGCTAACCTTTTGTTTCTTAATATGGTTCCACCCTTAAGTAACAAAATCTGCTCCTGCAGATTTTTCAGATTTCAGGTAGGCAGTCAGTAGGGAGACAGGGGCAAGTTTTTAGTTATTTCATATTTAAATCCACTAGGCCTTATACAGATTCAATGAAGTTATTAACAAAAAATTATTTTAGTGTTCTCTTCGTATAAAATTTGTCAAGATGTACGTACCCGAAAGTTCGAAAGAGTCGAATTCAAGGAATGATGTTCGAAGTTTTTGAAGCTGATGTATCGCCTTTTAAGCCCGCTGCGCCTAATCGTTTTAACTTGAAACATCTCAGATCTGAAACCGACAGAGTACAAAAATAAAGAGTTGTTGTCACAATATAATTACATTACTTTGAAAATTGGACACGTTTCACATCACTTTTGTTTTGGGTTCTTTTCAAGAAAAAGAAGATCTGCAATTCTGCAAGAGGGCGATTTCAATATGATATAAGGCGGGCTTGTTTTAAAACGCAGTAAGTGCGTACTTCTAATGTGTTCAGGAAGAAAGAACTGTGTTCAGATCTCAATCTTGACTTTTTCCCTTCGATTTTCGACACGAACTAGCTTCAACTCTCACTGATACGACCTAGGAATTTCATTTTTAGAACTAAAATATTTGCGAGAAAATAAAGTAAAGTAAACTCAAAAAAACTGAACTTACTGCATTTCGGAATAGAAATACATAGGGAACGGACTTGACTGTACAATAATACTCGTAATATTATGGAATTTTTTTATTTTTTTTAAGTTCGATAAAGAGATATTGATCAGTTGGAAATTCCATCATCCGACTCCTAAAAAAAAATAGAGAAAGTAAGTTTTCCTATCCACCCTAATGTTCCTGTCTTCGAAGCAAGACGTCGCATCATAAAAAATAATATTACGAGTACGTTGTACTTCGAATACGAATGCAGCAACAATACAACTAGATTGTTAATATAATTGCATAACTGCAACGCCGTAAATATTCCACCAAATCGGAATTCCCTCGAGATGTTAATAAAATTGCATACTCAAAACGCCGTAAATCTGTCCTATGTCCGTTCGTTCAAATGTTGATACAGATTAGAGCGTGATCTCAACAGGTTCAGGATGAGCTACGGATGTCAAACCCCCGATTTTGATCGGGACCAGGTTCGGTTCTTTATCCACAGTGTAACTGTGGTCGAGTTCGGGTACTTCCTGTTTCAATTTTAAGAGTCTGGGTTATTTTGAAACAGCGTTTTAGGTGTGCACGGTTCGATTGTACTCAGGTTTTTACAAATCGAGCTAGGATTCGGGACGGAGTTCGAGTTCGGTTTGTGATTCAGATTTTTGAAAATTCAGGTTTCCTGAAGCGTGTACAGGAAAACGTCAGCCCGAATCCGAAATGCAGCTGCTCGGCAAAATGCAACCAGGAAGTTCCATAAACTGATGATTGCGCTGGTAAATTACTAGGATATATCAGCTACGCTATACGTATTGTGTACGTGCCGAGATTTTCTCAAGTGAAAAGACACTAACCAACACAACTCTAACTTATTGCTTAAGTTATCGAGAAAAGGGGGGAGAGATGAAACTATCATAAGTAAACTGATGACGAGTATCTACACTGCCACTGCATGCATGTACTTGTACATCGGTATATGGATATGTCTGGCTATGGAATACGTTCCAAGCATTCAGTCAACATAGGAATGTCGACGTTGATTAACCTTTGGCGGTAACTGAAAATGAATTCGAGAAAATTTACAGGAAATCTAAACCTTGCAGTTTATTGAAACACTGCGATAATAGAAAACCAAAAACGTTTTCTCTATTCAGTCGAAACAAGGGTGTTTCTTATTTTACAAGTTTTCGCCAATTGATTAGGGTCGCACTGAAATTTGCTCAAATAGACCTAGAAATTCGCCATACAAAATCTGAGCTCGATCCGAGGTCATTAACCCGTGCCCCTTTCACCTTGAAGTTATGTGTTACACTGAGATTTTACAAAAAGCTGCGAATATATCTCGGAACATATCAACTTCAGGACCAAAATGCATATAACATAAAATGTTCCTTGTTAAATTTTCTACAAAAAAGATCCAATACCTAGAACGCATACCCATCGAGATAAACGCAAATATGCGTGAAAGTTTCGAAGGAACGTTTTTTTTTTTGGTTTTTTTTTCTTACATAACAGATCTTTACTCGCTAAATCGTAGTTGTCTAAAAAAATATTCACTTTAGGACCAAAAATGCAAGTAACGTAAAATGTTTCCCATTAAATTTTCTGTAAAAAAGATTCCATGCAACTTTTCTTTAGAAAACATATTTATCGAAATAATCTGGTATTTTCGAAAAACATAGGTTTTTAAAATTATTCTACGGCTGCTGCAGACTGCAGTCGCGCAGCTAAGATCAAGATCCATGAGCACATGGCTAGAAGTACGTGAGGTGGAGCGTCGAGTGTGTTGGGGAGGGGGCGTCATAGTTTTCGCTCAAGTATACCTATGGCTGTAAGAAAAATATCGTTTTCACTTTTAAGCATTGTAAATTAATCGGCTGCAGATTGCAGCCACGCAGCGCAGATCAAGATCGATGTGCACATGGATAGAAGGACGAAATCATACTGATTGGCTCTTTACGCAATACGCGCAACTGAACTGAATATTGTGAACTGAACCGGAATCAAGTTCAGTGTCGGTCAGAAAAAGGTGATATCGATTTTAGGATGAGGGCCAGCCAATAGGCATACCTTATCCGTATCAAACTTTTAGGCAATGTGAATTAATCGGGTGCAGACTGCAGCCACGCAGCAAAGATCAAGATCAATGAGCACATGGCTAGAATGAAAAATAGTTTCCACAGAAATGTGGACCACTGAACTGAATTGTGACTATGAAGAGCTGAATCATACTGATTGGCTTCACGCAATACACACAACTGAACTGAACTGGAATCAAGTTCAGTGTCGGGTCCGAATTGGTGTCGGTCGCATATAGGATGAGGGCCAGCCAATAGACATATCCATGTCAAAATTGCGCCTACTGTATTTTGGAAAAGCACTCCATAAATGCTTGTTGTTAAATAGAGAGAATTTTAAAGCTACTATCGAGGAATTTTCAGGGATTTTTCCAACCATTCAACTAATTCTGAAACACAGGATTTCAGGGCAGCGTAAAATTAATGTCAAATACAGACTCAGCAGTCCCATGAATCGAAAGAACGATACCCATATGGTCTTGGTAGACTTTATTTAATTTTCAATTTCCCCTTCCCCCTTCCCGTTGGTATTTTTCAGAATTTTTAAATCAAGTTAAAATTATATTTGAAAAGTAACTAAATGCGAAGTGTACTAAACAAATCGGATGTCCTGCCTAGGCCGATCGTAGAAGAGAAAGGAGAGTGAGTCACATAATAATAAGAGGAAGAACGTGGTTTAGAAAAGACTGGAAGTACAAGTACGCAGAAGACAAAAGACGTTTGTTAGATGCTGGCATTGTACTACGCATTTATTGACAGGCAGTGATATTGCAAAGTCTCAGGAGGTGGACGCTGGACAGTATAGGTGCACAGGCTGTCCCAGAGACCAAGCTCAGTGTGGGTTGGCAACACTGCGTACAGCTCGGACAACTATCGCATTCTGTAAAGAGGAGTTTTCTGTTTTCATAGCAACCATCTCCAAGTCTCTAGGTCATCTCCTTGCCGCGTGGCCCACGATTTCGTAAAACTAGTCAGTGTGATCTCTCCAGGATTTTATGTTGTGTTTAACGGGTCGTTTCCGAACTTTTTTCCGTAATGAGTATTCAAGACAAACAACGTCATGCGATCAAATCGAAACTCACCCCTCCTCCCATCCACCAGACGTTACTTCCCGTGATTTCTGGCTCTTTCCGACCTTCAAGGCCACCCTGGGTGGTAAGTACTTGACATTGAATCAAGAGGTAGTCACTATTCGACTACATTCTCTCCTCAAGTCAGTCGCTAAGTCAATGGATTCTGCCCGAAATAATTTCACTACACAAAAAAATGAGATAGAGCAGATATGAATAACTATCGTCCAATAAGTCTCTCGTCGAATATAGTAAAGTCCTAATGAAAATCATTAAAAATCAAATTCACATATTCTGGATGCACAACAACTTGCCGAGCAAGCGGGGTTTAGGAAAAATGTTAGCATATCATATACACACTCGTAATAAAATTATTGAAAAATCAACGCAATACCAAATTGATCTTGCTTTAATGTTCGTTGATTTCAATAAAGCGTTTGACTCCCTCTATTACGACAGCATTTGGAAAGCTCTGGCCAAACAAGAGGTTTCACGAAAAATTATTGAAATCCTAAACAATTTATGTTCAAGTTCGGAAGCTATCATCAAACTGGCCCAAACTGCAGAGAATCAAACAAGGGGATGCTCTCTCCCCCGATATATTTAACCCCGTATCGGAGAAAGTTTCCAGACCGATCAACTGGGAAGGGATGAGTATCCAAATTAGGGGGCCCTATATCAAGAAATCTAGGAAGTCGAACAATCTCAGATTTGCGGATGATATTATTATTACAGCTGAAAACAAAAACGAACTAGAGACTATGGCAGAAGTCCTGAGGAGAGAAAGCGAGACAGTAAGGCTGGCTATGAATATGTCAAAAACTAAAATCTTGACTAATATCGAGGTGATAGAAATAAGCAACAGTCCCTTTGAAGTAATCTCGGAATATAAGTGCTTGGGACAAATAGTGTCTTTTGATAATAAAACGAAAAAGGAAATTGAATGCAGAAGAGCACACGTATGAAGAACATTCTGGGCCCACAAAAAGTTACTAAAATAGAACCTAAACTTAAGAAGTAAAATAAAAATGTTTGAGAGCACAGTCATTCCAGGGCTATATAGAGTACGGACCCCAGTCTTGAGCCTGAACGAAAAACCAAACATAAAAAATAATAAAGACTTAAAATGCGATGCTCAGGAATATCCTAGGAGTTAAACTAAATAACCACGTCTGAACCGCGGATATCTTTGAGAAAACTAAAGCTAAATGTGTGTGTGTGTGGGGGGGGGCTATCAAAGTTGGACTATGCTAGCCACATTGCCAGAAAGTGCTACTTTAAGTAGAATAAGATAGTGACCATGTGGACACTCTTAAAAAGACGTAAAAGAGGGAGGCCAGCGACGCGTTGGTCGGATTAAATTGTTGGAGTGGCCGGTTCCAGCTGGGTTTTTCAAGATAGAACTCGGATCAAATGGTGCGAACTACGAAAGGCCGATGGCTGAAAATAGGCCAACTCAGTGCTGAGCCTGCTACGGGGTTGGCTCATCGACCTACACGAGTCTTATAATTATGTAGATCATACCAAGAACTCAGTGTACAAGCCAGTAAATAAAAAAATGTACATTCGTGAGTAGAGAGTCACCGCAGGTCCCTTGAAGCCGTCTTTTGAGGCCAAAGTGAATTAAATACACAAAAATACTCGGCATTCCCATTCCCCTTGGGCGCCCCACAGATGCGCTAAGCTACTGTTGCTCCACAGCTAATGACGCGGCTCGCCGATAACGAGAAGTTAATGACATCACTCCGCATTAATTATTTTTCCATTTTTTGTTTTTCTATCTCAAAAAGAATTTCAGCAATTTATTGCAGCTAATGCACGATTTTTTTTTTCATTTTCCTGCACAAACGTTCGGCCAATGTCTGTCCAGACTGCAACTGAAACCGAGCCCGCACCCAGCAGGTCCATTTTTTACCTCTTCGATTATGACCCTCTGCGCGTGAAAACGTTTTCATTCCACAATATTAGTTTACGCTCGGCAGTGTTTAGAGAAAAAAAAAAAAAAAAAAAAAAAAAAAAAAACTCGCAGAATGCGGAAATGCCATCGAGGTGACGCACGTACACGAAAAATACACTTCGTTAAATTAAACTTTCGAGCATGTGGTGGGAGAGCTGCTCGAGGACCGTCCTATGAGGGTGTAGAAAGAGAAAAAAAAAAGGGTGTAATAAGATAATTGCCTGAGTATGTTCCTAAAAGCGCATGCACGGTCGAAGCGCTGGGGTAGCTTGTTCTGTCGCCAATAGATATGTATATTGCTTTTCAACATTACTAATATACAGCGAATATTTGTAGTTGTGCACGTGCGTGTATTATGTTGAAAGCACCACCCCACGTGTAAACGAACTAACGACAAATTTAATGAACCAATTAAAAAAAAAAAAGGTCGCGAATTGAAGAGTTGGTCTTTGTACAGGGTGTCGAGCAATAGCTGCATTCCCGATAACTGGAAGTGCAGGGCAACTTATTCTAACGGAATGTATAGACGTCAGCTAGCTCATAAGTGTGAAGGGACTGAGACAGCGTCTCAGGTGGCCTGTACCCACGCACACAGCCACCAACGAGTTTTTCTTTTCTAATTTTGCTCTCAACCCGAGCCCTGGAATCTGCCCTATCGAGCATTGCCTCAGAGACGTCGGGGAGGCTATTAGGGCTGTCTTAGCCTTCTTATCTGCTTGCCGAAACCTCGGCCTAGGTCGAAATGTACCGAGTTGCTACGTGGGCTCGAACCCAGGACCTCCGGATTCCGAGACCAGCGCGCTCTCCACTCGGCCAGCCAGACCCCCGCCAACCACCTACGAGTTGTATACCATTTTAGATTCTACAGACTCCAGAAATTTATTTCAAACTGAGAACTGCCAGTGTCGTGGCGAAACTTTCTCATGGTGAACTACTGCAGTCCGGATTCAACTCCTCTTGATTTTACTTCAGTATCGGGTGAAGTTGAAATGGCTGAAGGAATGCAGAAATCAATACTCCCTTACAATACCCCATACAACAGATCAAGGAAGAGCACTAACCCGTTTTCCTACCCCAGGGGAAGCAAGCAAGGGATCAAGCACGCCATAGATGTCAGAGAAAACGTTTCTGTTACTTCCTTAATATGGTCTTTGGGAGTTGTATGATCATGAGAAGCTAAATGGGGTATTGTTGAACGGTTTGGATTGTTATTCTTTCCGACAACTCACTATTGGATCAAGTAGCAAAGTCTCTAGTCTCTACAAGGGGATTCAGTTTGACTACGTTTTTCTTCAACAGGAGAAGTGAGAGTTCCCAGGTTTTCAGTGTAGAAGATAATCGGATTGCAAGTTTTGTGGTCCATTTCTCTGCCCGCCTTTCCCTTGCCTGTCTGCCTGTCACCGTCTCTTTCTAGAACATGGCAGGGTAAGGCTCAAGAGAAAATTGGCCCTTATCTCATTTTTAAAAAAATTGCATTTATTACGATTTAGTGTAAGTCCACATTCTTTTAATTTAACTAAAACTTTTCTCAAAATTTCCACGTGGTGATCCAAATCCGTTCCTCCAATTAGTATGTCATCTTGATAACTTGCAACAAATGGCATACCCTGAAGGATTTTCTCAATTTCCCTTTGAAAAATACCCGGAGCTGAAGCCACTCCATACATCAGACGAGTAGGCTGAAAAAGCCCTTTGTGAGTAGACAAAGTTAATAACTTACGAGAGTGTTCATCCAATAACATTTGTTGATAAGCGTGTGACAAGTCTAATTTACTAAACCAATTACAATTTGCAATTTTCTGAAATAAATCCTCAGGTAGAGGTAAAGGGTAGCGGTCAATTAAAAGATTAGGATTAACAGTGTTCTTATAATCACCACAAATTCGTAAACTGCCATCACCTTTAGGCACTGGTACAATAGGTGAACCATATTCACATGTTTCGACAGGTATCAAACGATTTTGAGCAACCAATTTATCAAGCTCATTTCCTATCTTGTCTTTAATCTTGTAAGGTATAGAATAAGGACGCATAAATTTAGGTTTTGCATTTTTTTTAGAAACAACATTTATTAATCTTAGAGTGTAAGTGCCAAGTTTATCTGTTATAACTTCCTTAAATTCATCATAAAGTGTATCAATGATTGTACTTACATTTATATTTTTGACACTTATATTTTGTTCGTATTTGACGCTAATTTTTAATGGCTCATACCATTCTCTACCAAAAAGAGTATTTTTGGCACCTTCAACTACAAATAATCTTAAATTTTCTGCAGTTACTCCATCATAACTAGTGAGGTTATAAGCAATAGGTTGCAATTTCAAATTTTTAAAGGATTTTAAGTAAAGTTCATGATTTATAGCTGATACATAAGAGCCAGTATCTAATTCCATTTTAATAGCTACATTTTCTAAATTTACAGTAATAAAAATTGGCTCCTTTGGAGAACTCCCCTCTTTTACGTTGCAAATAGAATTTAAAAATAAACAATCATCTTCACCAGAGTCCTCCTCTAAAAAGTTATTACTTTTATCGTTACTCTTTTCATTTTTAGCTTTTACTTTACTTTGTGCAAAACCAGAGTCTTCTTTTTTACCCTTGTTCAGACGACAAACTTTAGCTAAATGACCTTTTCGTTGACAATTATTACACGTTTTATCTTTGAAATAACAATCTTTAAAAGTGGGATTGTTATAACCACAACAAGGACAATTATCTTTAGTATCTCTGGTATCTCTTCCCTTGGAGAAAGATTTTCTAACCTGGTTGACTGAAATTGAACTGGAAGCCAAACTGCCTTCTACAGCCATGCTGGTTTCCATACCTTCCCAGGCCGTGATAAGTTCTCTGCACTTTGTATAGGACAGGTCCTTTTCTGCAAACAACTTTTTCTTCAAGTCATTGTTGGCAATATCGTGAGTAATCTGGTCTCTCAAAGATTCTTGTAGGTTATCTTTGAAATCACAGGTTTGAGACAGTTTTTGGAGAGCAGCAATGAAAGCAGAAGCAGATTCATTCTGTTGTTGAACTCTAGCACGAAATTTTGATCTCTCCGCCAGAATTGATGTTTTGGGTTTGATATAATCACAAAATTTTGAAACCAATTCTTCATAGGGAACATCTTTAGGCTTTTTTGGAGTACATGAGGCTCGTAAGATATCGTATGCTTTACTACCAATCAAGGTTAACAACAATGATACCTTTTTATTTTTGAGCCTGCTGACATCCATGTACAGTTCCAACTTTTCTACCCATGTCTCAAAATCTTCATTTCCAATGTCGAATTCATTTATGTGCCCAATTGGCCCCAAGGATGCAATCTGGTATACTGGTGTTGACGTAGTCGTGGATGTAGTTGTTGTTGTTGTTGGCGGCGTCATACTGCTAACCAACACTTTACTTTACTTTAGCAGAACAAATTTGATTTTTACCTTAAGCCTCCCTTGTCGGTTAAGGATATCACAAAACTTTCTTAAACGTTATTGACGAAAATGAGTTAAAAAATTGCATTTTGCTGCACAATATGTGCTAAAAACGAAACAAAAATAATTGTAGCCGACACGAAACTATTTTCACGTCAGAAACTGCCCGAGTTCACTATCACATATCCTCGTCGCCAGTTGCCATGTTGTTGAAATAACGATCATTACGATTCAAGGTTTATTCTGAAACTGAAACCTTTTTCCTCAGCGAACAGCCGGTACTACAAAATACGATCAGCCTTATCTCTTACTACAGTGTATGTATATGACGGAAGCAATTCGCTCAGCTCCTAGACCAAATAACGTAAACGAATTACAGTCCTTTCTGGGTCTAGTTTCTTATCTTTCTAAATTTATACCTAATGCGTCTACACTATTGTATCCTTTAAATCAATTATTACATAGAGGAAAAAAATGGAGTTGGTCTAAAGAATGTGAAATATCATTCAGTAAAGTAAAAGACATTTTAACAAGTTCAAATTTTCTAGTACATTTTAATCCAAATCTACCATTAAAGTTAAAATGTGATGCCAGCCCTTATGGTCTTGGTTGTGTTTTAATGCATGAAAAAGATAATGTGGAGTATCCTGTAGCATATGCTTCAAGATCTTTAAATATGGCAGAAAAAAATTATTCTCAACTTGATAAAGAGGCCTTAAAAGCATAATTTTTGGAATTCAAAAATTTCATAAATATTTATATGGTAACACTTTCTGGCTACAGACGGATCACAAACCGTTAACGTACATATTTAGCAAAAACAAAAATTGTCCACAAGTGGTTGCAAATCGATTACAACGCTATGCGTTCATATTAGCTGATTATGACTACCAGATTGAATATATTACTTTAAAAAAAAATGCTTTTGCGGACATGCTTTCTCGTTTACCACTTAAAGATAGTAGTAATGTAAAAGAAACATCGTATGTAAATTTTATCACCGATATTTTCACTAATATTAATAGAGATATTATTTCCCAAGAAACCGCGAAAGATCCAATTTTGAGTAAAGTAATTGAATTCTTGAAAATTAGTTGGCCATCTGTTAAAGTAAAACGCATAGATCCCAAGCTTAAACCTTATTTTCTTAAGAAAAATGAAATAAATTTAGAATTAGGTTGTTTATTTGTTAGCCATAAAGTAATTATACCTAGTTCTTTACAACGTAAAATTCTTAATGAATTACATACAACACACTTGGCAGTTGTTAAAATGAAATCTACTGCTAGGTCTTATTTTTGGTGGCCATCACTTGATAAAGAAATTGAGCAGTTAACTCGTAAGTGCTCATCATGTTTAAAATTCAGAAATCAACCGGCTAAAGTAAAATTACATCAGTGGTTTTACCCCCTGATGCTCCGGGAAAGAGAATACATAGTGATTTTTGTCATTTGGATAACAAGACCTTTTTATTAGTAACTGACCAGTATTCCAAATGGTTGGAAATTTATCATGTGTCTCAAAGTTCAAATGCTAAATCGGTAATTAACTTTTTTAAAGACTATTTTTCACGTTGGGGCATCAGTCAAGTCTTAGTAATTGATAACGGCCCACCATTTGCATCCATAGAATTTCAATATTTTATGCGACAAAATGGAGTCAATCATATTTTTACACCTCCATATCATCCTCAGAGTAATGGTGCTGCTGAAAATTGCGTTTCTGTTTTTAAAAATAAGATTAAGAAAGCTCTTGATTCAGGTGTCGAAATTTTTGATGCTATTTTTCGTTTTTTATTAGATTTTCGTACTACACTTCATTGTACTACTAATAAAACACCTGCAGAATTACATGTAAATCGTAAATTACGAACTCGTTTTGACATTTTTGTTAACAAAAAACTCGAGGGCCAAAAATTATTTTTTAAAGGTAAGAAGGATGTTACTGCTGAAGTTGGTGACCAAGTTATGGCTCGAGACTACAAACAAGGACAAGAAAGCTGGATTCCTGGAACCATCGTTGGTCAGAAAGGCAATGTCACTTTTGATGTGCAGACTCAGGATGGCAAGGTTCTCAAGCGCCATTCGGATCAGCTAATTCCAAAGGAAGATTCGGGAGTAACAGTTGAGAAGTGTGAGGAAACTCAACCAGGGAGCTCGGTTGTGCCAGAACTTGTTCAGTCTGAGGTTTCACCTTTTAAGTTGTGTGGTATCCTGACACTTCGGTTTTGTGGATATGACCGAATGTCACAAAGTCGTTCCCTCTTCCAAAAATTCCCCTTACCTTTTTCCTAACTTTTCCGCTGTGGCTTTTAAGCTCACCTGTTTTTCGTTTTCCGTCGTCTCCTAACGCACTATTATTTTTCCTGTCATTTCTAGCGCCATCTAGTTTTTTTTCCATTTCCGAATGTTATCATTTTCACGTTTTCCTACCTGACTGCGAAATGAGGTTGGCAGGTTCTACGTCCGGAAGAGAGAACGATGAAGGCACTCGTCGGACCAGGAGAAGGATAGAAGTTTTTGGTAAAGATATAACTTGAATTCAATTATTCGGTTACCCATTTTCTCGTTTTTTGTTTCTACTCGCTGTGTGTCACACCATCAAACGTGCTCCGGATCCTCGCTCACCGTGATCACCAAGCGTCTTCATCGCACTCGTCACCGTGCTGTGCTCTTAAATAAATAAAAAGTAAGCGTTTTTCGTGTCCCCACGTCTTTTTATTTTTGTTATTTGCAGTCCTGTAAGGTGAGTACGCAGTTTCCCGACTGACGAGGTATTCATAGGTCACCTCGAAAGACTTCCCTCCCGAGACCCGAATCAAAACGCTCCGTGGTACGTATCCTGCACGCCCTGTGACCCTAGAGCTAGTCGAGGCACAGTGGTCTACCCCGGTTCTCTTATGTTCGGAAGCCACCTAGGTGTATAATCCGTTTAAGGTTACCACATCTATCTGGCGATCCAACGTGGGGCGTTTGATTCTATTCTCCTTCAGAGATTCGTAGAATACGAAACGGTGGTCAGTATCGTGTACGTCGAACATCTCTGAATCACATCCCAAAAATTCGTCTATAGAATTATCCTAATTCAAATCCGAAGGTACTACCTGAACAACTCCGATCGTTATCCTAGCCTGTCGAGGTATCCGACTGTTTCTTCTAACAGAGTGTCAACAGTAGTATCACCACAGACTAAGTTCAGGTTCAATCAAAAAGTACAACTTGAAATCGACTAGTTCAGACTTCCGGCTATAAAGTCTGTGGCGTCCAAAATCTTAACTTACGAAATTCAGAGCATCGGTTCCTGTTCGGAGGCCGATCCTCGATTCGATCTTCTATCTTCTGAATTCTTTACTGTTCGTTTCGTCTCTTCGGAACAGGGACAAAATTCGTAACGTTCTCTTGGAGTGTTTAATTGCCGCTCCATTAGTACTTCTGGATTCTCTTAGCAATTATTTCCATTTGGTTTTCTACTTTTCGATCGTTAAATTTAGAGTGTAGATACCTCATCAACAGGGAAATCAAGTACCGAATATCAGTAGCAAGGTAGCAGATTTTTGTTAAACCCTTATCAGTTATCAGAAAGTGCGATCCGTATCGTCGTGACTGCGTGCTTGCGTTCCGTCATCACGTGCCGTACCTCATCTCATTACGATCAATTGCAGTGACGTCACCCAGGAACAGTGTCGTATCCGACAATCGCGCACCCTGTGGTAGTGTCTCCAACTATACGACGCACTATCACCGAATCCGATTCGATAATTGATATTTCGAAATCGACAGACACGCACTCTTCATCGCAGCTGCGTTATCACCCGACTGTCTAGTACAGTGCAACCAGTACGCGCAGTGAAAAATCTCGGATTCGATTTTCGACAACTCTTATCACCGGTTTGCTTATCTCAACTGTTGATTTTTTATTTTCGTTTTTCGTGATTATTTATCCCATTTTATTCGCGTTTTATTAAACTGCTAGGTCTCATTTATCGTGTTGTCCGCTACAATTTCGTCGAATAAGTTTGCGTCAATAAGTTTCAAATGTTTAATAATTTCGTTTTACATTTTGTCGCGATATTCTTTGCCGCTCATCCTAAGTTCAACTTTCTCGCACTCCTACTTGAGGCCGTGTAAACGAAGCGATTCTAATCCGAGAAGCCACACGAGTTTTATATACGTTTTTTGTATGCCCGACTCGCCATCTTCGTCTTTGAACGCCGATGCCGATCAACCAGGATATTTTCTGAGATCGAGAACACGTCTTCAAGCTGAGGCAGGGTCCCCGACAAGTATCGCTACACCTGTATTGTCACCCGAGCCGAACGCCGATACGTTTAGCCAAGGCAACGACCAACAGCCCGAACTACCGAAAGTACGCGCTGTCTTCCACGAAAACTTCGGAAAAACGTTTGACGAATTTGGGGATGAAGTGATTTCGGACATAGCTGGCAACAACAATTCTGCCATAATGTCGGTTACATCCAAGACACCAACTGTCGAAGACATGTTGAAACAGGTTTTGGCAGCCCAAACCAAGGAGAAAGACGAACGTAAAGCAGATCGCGAGCAGCAGAAAAAGGACAGAACAGAGTTGAATGCCAACCTACAAAACGTTACATTGTCTGTCAACGAAGTGAAGTCTACCATTCAGGCAGACAAAGCAGAATTGAAATCCATCATCGAAGCTGAAAAAAAAGAAGTCCGCAAAATCATCAGTGGCGTTCAGCAATTGCAGAAGGAAGCCACCGAAGCAATGGTCAATCAGCTGCGGGATGAACTCCAACAAGCCTTAGCCGTTGGCAACACTGAAACCAATGACTTGTTGAACATCTCGTTCACTGGGCCAAAATCTCAGTCGACCTGCGTGGGCGATACCTCCTCAGCTCAACAGGTACCCAAGGTGTCGTTCGCACCCAACACAACTGTCATGCCTCATAATCCTTTGTCCACAGGTCCGCAAAGTAACAGCAGTGCCGAACAACACAGTACTACGTTGACTCAAAGTACTACACCAGGCACTCATAAATCTACTCGTTCGTTCAGGCCGTTTTATCGCTCTTCCTGTGCGAATACAACAATCTCCTCGACTATCACCAAGTTACCTTCCATGTCAAAGGACTTCTCTGACTGCTCAGTGTATCGAGTTGACGATACTCGCACCCCTACCCAATACCTTGAACAGTTTGAAACAACCATCGGCAGGTTTGTTGAGGAAGACGAACGAGCAGTGCGCCTCCAAAATCATCTTACCCACGGAGGAAAGAACTTAACCTCCTTGTACCGCATGGACATGACCTATGACGATTTAGTCCAGGCCTTCTTGAATCAAAATTGGTCACAGAAGAAAAAGCTCGCTTACTATACGGAATTCATGTCCAAAGACTTCCGAAATATACCATCAGATAAACTGATCAAAGAGGTTGAGAGATGGTACTATATCCTTAACGACACCAAATTGTTTAGAGACGAGAACACCATCATTCGAGAATTGTCCGCCCGTTTAGACCCCGACCTCAAGACTGAGATCTATCAAGATCAACCGGAGTCCTTAACAGAGATGGTCATGACTATTAGCCAGTGGCTGGAAGTCAAGAAAAGCCTGAACTTCCTCAGGCCGCGCCGAGAATCTACACCAGCTCCAGCACCGACTAACCCACGTCGAAGTGTCAACCAGTTGGAAAGACAGACTGTGATTGACGCTTACACCGAACCAGAAAACCATTTTACAGAACCAGAATCTTCCCGGGAACACTTCAGCATCCCGCTATCTGAATCGGAGGTTGAATCAACCAATGCTTCTGTATATGCTGTATCAAAGCCGTCTTTACCCATCACAGTCCAATATGATACTTATACCATTATGGGAGATGTACTTGCCGTCCAGTTGGCCAATACGTTACTTGGCCCATATTCGACACAAACAATAGCCCGACGTGCTGTGACATGTAACTTTGGTCTCACCCTTGATCAACTCAAGAAGGAAGTTGAACAGCAACCACTCAACTTAACCCGTCACGTGATAATTGCTATTGGTGTCATGGATATACAGGCTGACAAGTTTGACCTAAGGTCATATCGTCAGACCTTCCGGAAACTGCTTGAAGCCCTTCTTGACAAAGTCCCGTGCCAGAAAATCATCCTGCTTGAGATCTTCCCACCTTACGGTGACCTAAGTGAAGATACCTGGCTCCGGATTAGCGCTTTCAACCGCATGATTTGGGAGCTAAAAGAAGTTCTGACTGGTATCGCCTATGTTGCCAAGCTCTTCGACGTCATGGCTAAAGTCAGTATTCAAAGACCAACAGTAGGACCAAGACGCTGGGAATTGAATGTGCCAAAAACCGCCGTCCGGCTGAACTTCGATCGATACCGGAAATTAGATGCCCGGGGTAACCCATGCCCTTTTACCTGGAACGAGAAAGCCGACCCAGATATTAAGAATCTCTTCGCTAGAGATATTGCGGAATGGATCAAGAAAAGTTTTCAGCAAGGTGATGCTAAAACCCCTTTGACAAGCCGAACCATTGTCAGTGTCATTGAAGAAATCTGGAGAGCCAAGGATCATAACTGCAATGCTGTTGTCTACCTCGAGATTGGAAATTATACCCTTGGAGCCCTGATTGATACTGGATCTCCATCAACCATAATTTCAAGCATTGCCTATAGTCAACTACGTCAGGCGAACCCAGAACTGAACTTTGTCTCAAAACCAACCCAAAACGGTGACCTCACCAATGCCACCGGCGACCCGCTACGCGCTAAATACGATGTTACCTTACCTGTCACCTTCAACGATTCGCCAGGTCATCAGCCAATCATGTTCAACTTTACTGTGGGCGAAAATCTCTCTCCGACATGCCTCATTGGCAGAGACTTCTTGGCACACTTCAAAGCTTTAATCGATATGTGGAGAAACCTTATTACCATTGACATCAGTGGTCAACCATCCGTCATTCGATTGGATTACTGCCGAAAGTCTCCAACACCGCCAGTCAACTCATCGTCTCTGCTATGGTTGGAGAATGACAACAAGACTGAACCTCAAGCTGTAAACAACATCTCCGAACAAATGACACTAGCGACTGATGAACTTACAGTACCACAACCCCATGCCTTGGAAATTCTTACACTCCGCCACCCCCGAGACAACAAAGAAGCAAAGTTCCTGTTTGACTCAAAAAGGAAGAAGGTACTGGAAACTCTGAAGTCCCCCCAGCCGAACCAAACATGGTCCTATGGAGACACAGTCATCAGTGATGGAACCCATTATATGTCAACAAAGATAGACCCGCTCTTCCTTATCTTACCATACCTGACCGGGGCAGAACGAGTTACTGTTGACCAACTACTGACAGATAGTCAATTCCCTGATCTGGTAAAACTAAAACCGCTCATGGAAACTGACCAGTTATCGCTGATTGCTCAAAAACACGAGATGAATGGATCTATTGTGTGGACATATGATGAAATGAAAGCTGTATCTTGGGTCCATAAAAAGGTCAAGTGCTTAATGGAGGCATTGAAAGCCCAGGAAACAAATACCGATATCAAGGAGAAGCCGAGGGACTACCAGCAAATTGCCCACGAAGTGGTCTCTGCGTACCTCCTACCTGTACTCAGTTGTCAAATAGCTGCGTCTTTAGTGACTCCACTGACAAAACAGCCAGCCCAAACACCACCTGAATCTGGCAGACTGGGGGAGAATGGATTGTCTCCTTCAATGGGAGATTCATCTAGCAGAGAAATCCTCTCAATTCAGACTGTCTCATCATTCAACACCAACCAATTTCTGGGAAGGATTCAGGAAGTAATCAACACGCATCCTACAGTTTACACCGACAAGATTGGGAAATACAGACATTCCCAATATTCGTTCCACATAAAAGACCCAGATGTGATCATCAAGTCAAATTCGTACCCAATCCCAAAACACGCAGAGCAGGCTGTTGACTTGATTCTTCATGAATACGAACGCGACGGAATCCTCAAAGAGTCCACTGCGCCTCATCGCAACAATCTAGTTTGCGTGAAGAAATCTGATGGAAGCTGGAGAGTTTGTGGCGACTATCGTGACCTTAATAAACATCTTGTTTCTCCAATACACGAAGTCCCAAAAACCGAAATCCTCAAGACCCGTTTCAATGGAGCGACCATTTTCTCATCACTCGATATGAAGGCTGCATTTTTGCAGATTGAATTGACTGAGGAATCATCGCAATATACTACTATTCTCCATAAAGGCCAACCATGGCGGTATACAAGACTCCCGTTTGGAACTACAGAAAGCCAGGCTGGACTCCTGTCAGCTCTGAACAGAACTCTTCGAGGCACAGAAGACTATGCCCATTGGTACGTCGATGATATATTGATTGCGTCCCATACGCCAGCTGAACATCTTTCACATCTTCTCGAAGTCACCAAGCGACTCGAGGCCGCCGGATTCACAATAAATCCGAAGAAATGCCGATTCGCCCAGTCACAAATACGCTACCTGGGATTTGAATTGGACCCAAAAGGAGTTAGACCAAGTGAGGAAAATGTTAATAGGATAATTCAACACTCAGTCCCCAAGAACATTAACGAAGTTCGGGCATACTTAGGGGCCGTGAATTTTTTTCATGCACACGTACCAGAATGTGCCCGTATACAAGAACCCATTTCCCGATTTTTGAAAGGAAATACACCGTTCACCTGGGGTGCCGAACAGGAAGAAGCCAAACGGCTGATAGAAGAGCGGCTAAAGGAGCGCATTATGCATCATCACCCCAACTGGGAGGAAGACTTCCATGTTTTAGCCACAGGTGGCCAAAAGGGTCTTGCCGGTACAGTCTTCCAATTCGATTCTGAAGGCAATCCCATACCAATTGCTTTTGTTTCACGAGCACTGAAAGGAGCTGAATGCCGATACTTTGAAGGAGAACTCGACCTTCTCTCCGTTATACATACTCTCAAACGGTGTTCATACCTTCTAGCCTTCAGAAGAGTGAAAATACATACTAGACCTATACCACGCGAGTTGATGCAAGCAGCACCATATCGTTCTCCTCGCCTCACTAAATGGTCAATCATCCTCTCGTTCTACCAGGCTGAATTCGTCGGCATCAACTCACCAGTCACTCAATTAGCCAAATACCACCAGTGCCTCCTAGAGAATGAACCAGATGAAGGTCTCCCCAGACTGCTCGACCCCAAGTCCACCAAAAAGACTTCTACGGGAATACATGAGCTTGTTACTACCACTAACAAACTGTCAGCCAACCACACATCACTATGTCAACTGGTTGAAGAAACATTCGAGCCCACCATCACCGAACTTCACGACCAGTCATCAGAAGCTGAACCACTCTCGACTGAGCATGGACTACGAGAGTTTTCAGAAGAAATCAGCTCCAATACACCTGGACCGCATGCGAATCAGTACTCTGCGAAAAAGAGAAAGGAAAAGAAGTCACTTAAGCCATCTACTGCGACTATAATCAACCATTTTGGAACGAGACCAAGTCCGAAACTTGTAGAAGAATTCGGACATCTCCGGCGGATCCAGGAAAAAGATCCTGAAATCAAAATCCTTCGACAGAAATTTCCACAGCAGTTCCGTATTTATCAAGACCTCATCCAACGAGTCAGCCGTGATGGAACTTGGAGAGTCGTGATCCCAGCATCCTTACAGCATGATATAACACATTACTACCACACATACTATGGTCATGTAGGGATTTCGAAGACCACTGGAATTATTCTTCGAACGTTCACATTCCCAAAGGTGAAATCCGTCGCAGAAGAAGTCGTATCTTCGTGCCATGTGTGCGCACCCAGTAAAAACTTCCCGCCAAACGCCACCGTAAAAGCAGCCCATGTTAGAACTACAAAACCTAGTGAACTCTTATCAATCGACCACTTTGGCCCGATTGCCAAGGGACGCGGTGGTGTTGACCGAATATTCGTAGTCACCGATGCATTCAGTGGGTACACCAAATTATACGCTGTAAAAAATGCCGATACAAAATCCAGTATTAATGCCCTTGAGAAATACATTGCGCAAGAGGGAAAACCCCAGACCATTCTAAGCGATAATGCTTCGTGTTTTACAAGCTATGAATGGGTCCAGCATTGGGATAAGAAAGGAGTCAACCTCCGGCACGTCTCACCGCATTCGCCAAATGCAAACGTGGTTGAGAGAAGAATGTCTAGAATAGCTGAACTCATCCGTATGCATGTCCCTCAAGACCGCCAAGGAAAATGGGTTGAACTTCTGCCCGATATTGAACGAGTCATTAACGAAGTAGAGTTACGCACTACTGGCGTTGCTCCTGTCACCGTTCAACATCTTATTCCAGTAACAGAGCCGCTCTCCGAATCACTTAACCTGCCACAACAAGAGATCAAAGCAGAAGAAGTATATGAACAGGTCAACAACAGAAGACAACAAGATGCCGAGTACCGGGATCGCCGAGCTTCTGAAAAAGGACGAACTTTAGCCCGAGGTGATCGAGTATATGTCGTCACATACCCTGTCTCATCAAAGCTGAAAAACGTTTCCGCTAAGCTCTGCCCGAAGGCCAGAGGACCCTTCGAAGTTCTCGTTGAATGGACCCCAAATTGCTACCGCATACAGAATATCCAGAATGGAGAGATTGAGGAACACAACGTACGAAACCTGATATTCCACTCAACTCCGCAGGAAGCACGAATCCAGCAAGAGAAACCAAACGATCCCCGTAAGGGAGGAGAGGCGAAGCCAGCTGCCCATGGTGTGTTCGGTGCTGTAGCGCAGGGCATGCCCGTGCCAACATCAGCACCATCATCTTCACCGCCTCTATCTCCTTGCGCAAATGTTCCTCCACAATCTCATGCCGCACCTATCATTCCTTACATGTATCCTGATAAGATGACCTGTCAGCTAGGGGGCATAACCGACTTGCTCAAACATCCTGTTAACACTCCTCCTATACCACCCCCGACTCGGGGCACGGCATCAGGGGACCTGTTTCTGCCGTACTTCGCATTGCTCTAAATTTTCTCTCCCTCTTGGCAAAGACTTATGCTCAACTACTATTACTCATCTCGATTATTAAGATTTAAAGAAGCGTAGACTTAAGTTTGTTCTTGTTCTTCCTGTCATTCAGTGGTCAGTTAGAAATCCTTTCTCGTTTAGTTCCTGAAGTACACTTTAAGTTCCTCGTTTGCATCACATTTCCTTATTCTGAGTTTTATTTAGTATCAAGACATTAGAGTAAGATTGTTTACCTTGTCTTGGGGACTAGCCCCAGACGTATATATTCCTTTGTGTTACCAGTTTTACGTTCCTGCCCTTCAGTTGAAGTGTATTAAATTTAAGTATCACGCCCCGTATAGGAGTATAGGATGTTATTATTTTTAACTTCTGTTGTGTTTCCGTTGTCGTTACTCACCTTTTTCAAATATCTCATTTGTTTTTTTTCCTTTTTTTTTTTTTTTTTTTCCTGCGTCCTTTCTAAATCAATATCGCCATCCGTCACCAAGTCAGCATATTGTCATTTTTTTTATTTTGTTATTTCAGTCTTAAGAAGTCTTGTTTATCTATTTATTTATTTTATTGTTCTTTTTTGTACTCTATTTTGCGACCGACGTCTTGGTGGGTCTAAGTGGAGTACCTCCCTGGGGTGAGTCGAGAGCACGGATTGAAGTGTCTGGACTCTTAGATTCTTCCTTAGCCTCAAAAAACTAAGGTTTTTTGTGCCTAAGGCGGGGCAATGTGGTATCCTGACACTTCGGTTTTGTGGATATGACCGAATGTCACAAAGTCGTTCCCTCTTCCAAAAATTCCCCTTACCTTTTTCCTAACTTTTCCGCTGTGGCTTTTAAGCTCACCTGTTTTTCGTTTTCCCGTCGTCTCCTAACGCCACCTATCTTATTTTTCCTGTCATTTCCTAGCGCCATCTAGTTTGTTTTTCCATTTTCCCGAATGTTATCATTTTTTCACGTTTTTCCTACCTGACTGCGAAATGAGGTTGGCGAGGTTCTACGTCCGGGAAGAGAGAACGATGGAAGGGCACTCGGTCAGAGACCCAGGAGAAGGATAGAAGTTTTTTTTGGTAAAGATATAAACTTTGAAAATTCAATTATTCGGTTAACGCCAATTTTTCTCGTTTTTTGTTTTCTACTCCGCTGTGTGTCACACCATCAAAAACGTGCTCCGGATCCCTCGCTCACCGTGATCCACCAAGCGTCTCTCATCGCACCTCGTCACCGTGCTGTGCTCTGTAAATAAATAAAAAGTAAGCGTTTTTCGTGTCCCCACGTCTTTTTTTTATTTTTGTTATTTGCAGTCCCTGTAAGGTGGAGGTACGGCAGTTTCCCGACTGACGAGGTATTCATAGGTCACCTCGAAAGACTTCCCTCCCGAGACCCGAATCAAAACGCTCCGTGGTACGTATCCTGCACGCCCTGTGACCCTAGAGCTAGTCGAGGCACAGTGGTCTACCCCGGTTCTCTTATGTTCGGAAGCCACCTAGGTGTATAATCCGTTTAAGGTTACCACAGTTGGTTAGTTGTGAACGCCGTTATCCTGAGAGGGATCGTCGTCCTCCAGATCGTCTTCAAATGCATCTTATTAACTAAATTTTTATTTGTAATAATTCGGATGTCTTTTTTTTAGAAGATTATAGTTTATTTTTCTTTTTGTAGGGAAAAGTTGTAATATCCGTCATATACATCCACTTTAGTAAGAGATAAGGCTGATCGTATTTTGTAGTACCAGTTGTTCGCTGAGGAAAAAGGTTTCAGTTTCAGAATAAACCTTGAATCGTAATGATCGTTATTTCAACAACATGACAACTCTCAATACATTCATTATTGACCCCCATCAACTGGAGTCTGTAGTAAATATTAGAGTGATATCTCAATGCCCCTTTTTGGGAACTTGTAACTCCACAACAATCGAAAATATTGTCGCTGAACCTTCTCGATGCTAACTGCGGATATTAAGAAGCACTTCATCCTCGCGAAGAAACCAAAATGCTCGCTTTTCGTGTACTCCGTGTGTTCTTATCGGCGCTATCATCGCTATAGCCAGTTCGAGCTAATGCACAGACACGGATTCGTGTCCTTATCGCAGGATGTGCATTCGACGTGCGAATGTTGCGATAGAGACCCCCCCCCCTCCGAATCACGTCGAGTGGCATCGACAAAGGGTGCAACCTTTATCGCAGATATTAGATGCTGATGTAGTCGTGCGCAATCTGTTCTTAAGAATGCACGCTCTTCTTATTTGTATTTCTGCGAGGAAATGCGACAATAAGCAACTTATGTACATATTCGTAGACGCTTTCGCGGTTAGTTTCCACTAACGTGTCTGTATCAGAGTTGGAAACTTAAATTTCGTGTTCAAGTTACATTACGCTATAGCTTAAGGTACCATTGCGACGTACTTGCTGTCAGATTTTTAGAAGTGTCGTTATCGCGCCAATTACCCATATATTCTTAGTACGAGTCTACAAGTTTACATTGATAGTAACTTGACAACGCACTTACCTGCAGCAAACAAGTCCATTTACTATACAAAAATCGTTGAAAATATTTGAGATGTATACAAAAAAATAGAGAGGAAAACATAAACAAAGATGTATCATAATGAAGCAGATATAAGTAAATGTACCTATATGGAAAGAGAGGATACTCGTATGTGTAATGTAGAAGATGAGAAAAGAGGAGATTCTATTTTGAGATCAGAATTTGACAAAGCTCTGAAAGAAATGAAAGCATGTAAAGCAGGAGTTGATGAAATTATTAGTGAGTTTATGAAGAACACAGGAGAAGTAATTTCCAAAAATTTATACGAATTTATTTGCAGACCATATGAGAAAGAAGAAATGCCAATAGATTTCCAAAGATGCAAATTATTATGATCCTTAAGTAAGCAGGAGCAACCAAATGTGAAGATTATCGTACTATAAGTTCAAGGACGTACCGAAGAGTTTTTTCTGAGTGAGGGAGGAGGACAGAAACTGTGAAAGTCCCAACTGACTCAACTAATAATTCCCAAGTATCAAAGCATCGAAGCAAAAAAAAAACTTTCGATTGACTTATTGGATTTTTTCAACCGATGTAATATATATACCTTTATTGACATAAATATTGACAACAACATATCTAATTACAACTATTGCCTTTGATATGCCACGCCCAGCTCTTGGGCAAAGGATTCTCTTAACCCAGCCCATTTGGCCCTGTCCTGCGCTATCCTGCTAAACAATTTAGTTTTCAAACATCTTTCCAGGTCGTCTCCCCACTCGCTCTTTGTTTCCCTATTTTCCGTTTACCGTCTGGGATCCAGTTTAAAATTTTGTATCCCCATCTCTCGTATTTTTTTACTCTGCTGATGTGATCCGCCCAATCCCATTTTTTTCGTCTTGCATCATGGATGAAGTTTGTTAGTCCTTTTAGTTTTCCTTGAAGATCCTTAATTTTCCAACGGTCTTTTCTCGTTACCCCCACCAGAGAACGCAACATAGAATTTTGAGTGGTAGTTAATTTCCTTTTTATTTTATTGTTTAGGATCCAAGATTGTGCTCCGTAGGTGGGTTACCTGCAATTGCGCCAAAGATGTAGGGAATTGCGCCTTCGGTCCCGAAACACATACCCGCAATTGCGCCAAATGAAAATGCACAACAGAGGTGCGAAACGAACGAATCCGTTCGCTCAATTCCAAAACAAGATTTTTCATGATCGAGTACTATTTATACCTGTACCTATATGACAGAAATACGTAGCCGTAGATCCTCTCTGTAGTAAGTGATTAGCTATCGAAGAGTTCGTATGTACTTTACTTACGTAATTTTTGTAAAATGTATGATTTTCGTGTTTCGTTCACTGAGAAGGGAAAACCTATGCTAATTTTAAACGAATTTAAATTTCGCGAAGTGGAGTATAAAAAGAACCTTGCTCTGTGTAAATGGCGGTGCACTTTGAAAAGCTGCAAAGCAGTTATTTTTACAAACAAATCGCAGAAATCTATTGAAGAATTTGTGAATGATCACAATCATGCTGCACCAAAACATTTAGAAAGGCAAGAAATTTCGAACAGTCTTGGTACCGCAAGATACAAGCACTGAATCTATCACCGACTTATAATAGCAGAGCAGAAAAAGACACCGAAACCAGTAAATGGCTCCATTGGATATTTGGACTGGCTCTACTCCCTCCGGACGAAGTGTCTTCATGTTTTGTTGAAGACCTTATGCCCATAAAACCTAATAGACAAGACGTGACTGAATTCTGCGACTACTTAATTGATAATTATATTGCGGAGTATGCCAAATTTCCACCAGACTTGTGGGCTTCAGAGAATAACAGTGGACGAACGACAAATGCATGCGAGTCATTTCACGCAACACTTCGTACATACTTTTATCACTACCATCCAAATATAACTGTATTTCTATCCGCATTGAAACACCTCCAAAACCTATCCACAATATGTCAAAATTCAACCCAGGATCCAGGAAAATTACATAGACGTCTTCAAAATCAACGAAAGTATTTAGCAGAGACATTACACTCATATAAAACAAACCAAATCACTAGTTAAAATATTTGAAACGAGTATCCTACCATTACAGCAATGTCACCAAGAAATGATCCGGTAACCTTTTCGATTTATTCGTATTTTTCTTACATGTCATACGGTGTACATGTTACGTAATTTTATAATTTTAGTATTCAAATAAATGTCATGTGATTTGAAAAAAAATTTTTTTGAAGGACGGGAAAATTCGTTCTATTAAGTTGAATCCTTTGGCGCAACTGAGGGTATGTCTTTGGCGCAACTGCAGGGTCCCCCCGTAGGGTATGGCTGGGGTGATGCAGCTGTTCATAATTTTAATTTTGTGCCTAACTGTATATTTTTCTTTGAGAATAAATTTTAGAGTCCAAAATTTTTTCCAGCCTGTAGCTATTCTGTTGTTGATTTCTTTTTCTGTTTTGTTGTTTTGGGAGATAATTTGACCAGGTATTTTATTTCTTCCACATTCTCTATTTTATTCTCCCTTATTTCAATATATTTAAGCGTGGAATTGCCCGACATGATTTTAGTCTTGGAAATGTTCATCTTCAAGCCAGCTTTGGCACTAGCGATCTGAAATTCTTCTATCATACCTGTTAACTCTTCTAAACTATTTGCGATTAGCACCACATCGTCAGCAAAGCGTAGGTCACTCAAGTACTTCCCGTTAAGTTTTATTCCCTTTTTTCCCAATTTAGTTCCCTGAAAATTTCTTCAAGAGCTGAACAAAACAGTAGTTGTGAGAGTGGATCCCCTTGTTTTACTCCTTTTCCAATATCAAAAAGTTCTCCGGATTTATCCGTCACTATTTTGGCCTTCAAATTTAAGTACATTTCTCTAATTATTTCTACATATACTACTGGAATGCCTTGATTTATCAACGCCCTTATCGTGAAGTCGTGGTTCAATTAATCAAATGCCTTTTCGAAGTCTACAAAGGCGAAGTAGAGCTCAACCTGGAATTCAGCGGCTGAGAAAGTTGACAGTAAAAAGATGGTCAGAAGTCGAAAATCCTTTTCTGAATCCTGCCTGTTCGCGTGGTTGCTGATTGGAGATTATATTTTTTATTCTGTTCTCTATTAATTTTGAAAAGACTTTTGAAATGGTAGAACTTGGCTGACCGGTCGATAATTTTCAATTATATGTGCATCCCATTTCTTTCGTACATATTAGAATGGTATTAGATTCTTTCCAGCTATTGGGAATTTTTTGGTTTCTCAGTCAGTATTTTGTTGAAAAATTTAGTTAAAAAGTTAACCAAATTCCCCTCCCTTCCGTATTTTAACTGTTCGTTGGTTATTTTGTCATTTCCCGCTGCTTTATTATTTTTAAGATTTTTTAAAACTTCGTCTGTTTCTGCCTTTAGAAAGGGTGGTTCCGTATTTGTAGATCCTGACTCTTTTACCAAAGTATTTTTTATATAATTGACTGGTTTCTTTCTCTGTAGAAATTGGTTGCTATTTTGTTTATTTCAATCCTGGAATATTTTTTGTTTCCTTTTTTATTATAGACGTAGGTTATCCACTACGAACCTAAGGATCTTAAATGTTTTATATTTTTTATGCTATTTGTTGAGTTCAATATGTCATTAATTTTGGTCATTTATTTTTCTTTATTAAATTCCCTTAGTTGTTTTTTAACCAGTTTGCACAATACATTCAGCTCAATTTTTTCTCGGTCGGTTTTCCTTTTCTTAAACCTTAGTTTATCTCTCTTCTTAATCAGGTTTTTTATTTCTTCGTAAGGATTAGGATCCTTCCACCCTTCTATCACGTCCGATCCAGATAATTTGATTTTCTCTGTTGCCTCCCTTAATTTCGATTTCAACCAGTGATCTAATTGGTCAATGTCCCTTTTCAACAAAGCATCTTCCATCTCCCCTTTATTTATAATTTCGTTCAGTTTCAGCAGATACCTATTTTGATCTTGAATTTCTAGTTTGGTTATTTTTTTTTTAACTGGGCTGTTTTTAACTTAATTTTTGGTCGTCGAATTTTGGTAGTTATATTGATTCTGCAAGAGATCGACCGGTGATCAGAGTAGAAGTTAGATTTTTTTATGACGTCGAAATTTTTAATAGTATTATCATTAGTAGGTATTAGCATAAAATCAATTTTGGTTTTTATATTCCAAGTTCGGAGAGATCCATGTCCATTTATTTCCATTACGTTTCTTAAACTAAGTGTTTGCTATTTTTAAATGGTGTTCGTAGCAGAAATCAATCAAATTTTCTCCTGACTCGTTCCGTTCTCCAAAACCGTAAAGACCTATCACTAGTTCTTCTCCTAGGTTTCTTTTCCCAATCTTACTGTTAAAGTCTCCCATAATTAATACTTGGTGATTTGCGTTACAGGCAAGATTCGAGAATCATTCTGATAATTTATCATAAAAGTCTTCAACTTCTAGTTTACTTCCTACTGATGTCGGGACATAGACCTGAATTAGAGTAATCGTTTTATTTTCACCTGTCTCAAAAGAAGCTGTCGCGATGCGATCTGTTATTCCTACGAATTTTATCATTTTATTTTTCCATTTTTTATTGATTAAAAAACCCAACCCCTTTTGACCTGGTGATTCGCCGTAATAACAAAATAAGTTACCTTTTTTGGTTTTTAATATACTTTCGCCTCCCCTCCATTTTACTTCTGCTAGTCCTAGTATATCAATGTTTTTCTTTTCTTGGGCTACTTCTAATTCTAACAGTTTATCGGAACTTTTTAGGGACCTTACGTTGAAACTTGCAATATTTATCTGATTTTGGGTTTCTTCAATTATTTTGTTATAGCGCAGGTTTTCTGGTCGTAGTTGCCCAAGTCGACCAGGCTTTACTGGACAATCGGCGTTCTAACCCTATTTGCATGAGCTTGACTTAGCCCTCCCCCCTTTTTTGGAATTTAACTTGATTTGCGATAATTTTTGCGTTGGTTTATCCTTTTTCGACCTGATTGAAACGGATCTGTTCTACTTGTCGTTGACCCTTCCGAGCGAGCTTCTTAGTCAACATCTTCGCGGTCTAGGTCACTAGGTTCTTTAATTCGTATCGCTGGACTGCCCTCTTCTTCACGCATATAAACCTGATCGTCGATGATCCATGTGTGTGATATGATCCCTTGGTTTTTCAGTTCTAGAGCTTTTTTTGTAAATCGACATGGTATACGAAGTTATGTGGTCACTGACAAATATAGGAACTGCTGGGTTATATTTTAATTTGCTCCCGTGTAGTCTGATTCGTTTAGAATTACTGATGAGCATCGATTTTTTCGATCTGTTATTTAGGCGTACCACAATAGCAGGGATTTTGCCCTCGTTGGCTGGAAGGCGATGCGTAGTATTTACCCGTATGTCTTACTCGTGTTACGTTACGTTTAAGGCCTTTGCAATATATACTACCTTTTCATGCACGTTTTCGTCGTTTGTGATCGGAACCCCGTTAATGATAATATTATTTTTCCTACTATAATGCTCTAATTCATTGATAGTGTTCCGTAGAATTTGGTTATGCTTGGATAAAGTATCGACTTTACCTTTTTAGTTCTTGGTTTTCTGCTTTCAATTCCATGATTTGGGACGATACTGCGTCCAGTTTTTCGTCCGTTTTGGTGACTGTTGCTATCATAGTTTTGACATCCTCCATCAACTTTTTGAAAGCCGCTTTAAATTCTTCGTCCATTATGAGCGAATCAGTGGAATACGTGCTGTACGATATCTATCGAGACTAGCCGTAGCTTGTCGAGATTTGAATAGGTAATGATAATAGGTAATGATGAAATTACACTACACAAAGATAAATGCGATAAAATACGCTTGTACCGATCGAACATCGACACAAACGAAACGCGTTGACACACAACCGTCAAGTCAGGCTCAGCTATTCGAACTCCTTTCAACTGATGACTCCACTCAAAATTCCCAAATATCAAAGCAAAAAAAAAATCTTTCTGATTTGTTGGATTTTCCGAACTTTTCAATTCCCAAAGGTCAAAGCAAGCAAAAAAAAAAAGAACTTCTGACTTGTTGGATTTTTCTAACTCCACCTGAGTGAAATTGTAAATTTTCCCAACACTCGGGCCTCAGTGAGTTCCAGAAGAAGCAGGCATTCACTGTGGTCTGTATAGCACTATTGACGAAATCGGTCAAAATTCAGCTCATGGTTGTAGCGGATTTTCAGTTTTCCGCTGCGAAATTATGAGAATCAACACAGCGTGTACCTATACAATTCTGCAGCGTTACGCTGCGATGTGAGCAGATCTAACAGCAGTCCAAAGAAAAAAGGTAGAAAGAAAAGAGAAATCAAATCAGGAATGTTTCGAGAAACGCTTAATATTATCTGGAAATTGAGAATCACTACTGAAAAATCAACCAATATCTGACTAAAAACACAAACTGGTATATTAGTCCGAACTGACAGTCCAAAACTAATAAAGAGCCTTAAAGTTTCCAACATCCTAAAATTGGTGTGATTGTCGCTTTTTTTTTTTTTTTTTTTTTTTTTTATTTAAAATAGCTGATTATTGTTGCGTTTTTTCCTTCCCTATTTTATTTTCGCGTGAACCACCCTTCTTTTTCGCATGATGAAAAATCGCACCCCTAATTATTCAATTGGTGAATCAGCTTGGGTGTGGGAAAATTCCGAAAATGCTCTCTAGGCTGGTCCTGCAGCCGTTCAAAAGATTTCTACTTGACTTTTTGTACCCCGTGTTTTAAATGCGCGCGCATGTTTGGGGGGGGGGGCTCGCGGATTTCATAAGTGATAACCTGTCTTGAAGGTTCTGTATGTGTGAAAAGTCAGTAATATTCATTCGAACTATTTCAAGAGTCTCAGAAAATGTTCATATTTTGTACACATCTCTGTCAAGAAGGTCCACTTGGTCTTGTCGGTATGAAGTCGAAGGGCGGGGGTCATACTAGACCGAATTACCTTTCAAATGAGACCTTAATCAGCTGTGTAACGTTACTGAAAGATAGTTTTTCAGTCTTTTTGATAATGAGGTACAGAAAAGCTGTATTTTGAGAAAAATCATTTTGAAAGTCCGCAAAATGATTGAGAGTGAAAACTTCCGTTAAGAAAAAAACTGGAGTCGACAACCTGGGCCCTTTTTGTTTCTATGCATTTCATACCCTGGAGCTTGAATGGAATGAGACCTCAAAAAATGGTACAGCAGAACTGATAGAACCAAATCACTAAAAACCCAAAAATTGATTTTTGGTCGAAATTAAAAAAAAAAAATCAGCTGTACAACCAAAACTGTGATCGCCAAAGTGGGCCCTTTCAACACAGATGTACGCATTAAATTCTTTTTATTGTGGCCAGTGGGCAAAACCAACCTAGTATTCAAAGAAGTCCGCCCTTGACCAAAGGAGGGGGCGTTGGTGAGCATTGAAAAAATCTGGAAAAGTCAGGGAATTTGATCCTCGGAAGAAAGTGGACAACTTGTGAAGAGAGGTGGATAGTCAAAACGTGGCTGATTTTTTACTTCGTTTATGGAATAGTGTGAAAAGAAATCTATTTTTAGTTGTTATTATTACGTAATATATCCGATGAACGAGAGAACCTGAATTGTCAGAATATTATAGATAAATATTGTATGAATATGAGATTTGAAAATCTTATGGAATACTTGTAGGAAGAATAGAGGGTGATAGCAGTGGTTCAAAATATGTTCAAAAAAATTATGAAAGTCTCAAGTATGTTGGAGGATGCAGAAAGCAGGGTGGAACTTCAAAAAAGCAAAGTGAATGGAGTCCCCCTGTGATAATATCAAATAATAGGTGGAAATGATGCGATAAATTACCAGAAGACAGAATCAGAATTGAATACAAAATAAAATTTATGTCTCTAAACAAGGAGTGCAATGACGTTATCAGTGTATGAGAATGGGGCCTCAAAGATAAATGAGTGGGGTCCCCGCAATGACTTTGCTAGGAGAAGAAAATCATTCCGGCTATGAATTGTGATGAATTGAAAGAGTATGAATATGAAATATTGGGAAGAGTTATTTATTTAGTTCAGTTGAGGTGCATTAAAGAAGAAATATATTCTTTTAATTTCAAGAAATAAAATATGAGAGAAAGAAGAATATAGAGAATGTTCTTCTCGGTGTTTTAAGAATCATTCATCCTCAATCAGCGTGATTCAAAACTCATTAAGTGCAGAATAACAATTGAGCAGTGAAAAATAAAAGAAAGGAGGGATGAAGGTTTTTGTTTTTGGTTCAAGTAGGAGAGCATTGGGAATAAGATAGTAGGGCCATGTAATAATGTATCGGGGCCCCGAAGGAAAAGTAGAGAGAGAGAGAGAGAGAGAGAGAGAGAGGGGGGGGAGAGATGAGACATTTGAAAAATTGCAGAACATAAGCCTTACCAAATTATTGCTTCTAACTGTGTGTAATTTCTAAAAACGAACTTGAAAATACCATAATTTATTTCAGAGACAAATGTGGTCACCAAATCACATGATGAGGTCACCCGCATTCTTGGATTTGAGCAATTTTGAAAGTTTTATACTCGTATGTTTACATATTAAATATACTCGTAATTTCAAGAATCATTGATATTATTAATTTTTCTGGCCACCAGTTACTTTGTATTTTTACTATTTCAATTTTATGAATTGTAAATCATAAGAGAAACTGCAATACGCTGTCTACCGCAGAGTAGAGAATTGTAGCTGCGGACCACAGCTACATATCCCTATTGACAAAGACGATGCGATTTTAAAAAAAAACGCACTGCGACATCGCAACTGCTACCCGTGGGAAAAAAATCGCATCGCGATTGAGGCATCACAGGTGGCAGTGCGAGTCGCAGTGCTTTAGTGGCTTCGTCAGTTGCATGCTACTTTAACAGAAAGTGGCATGCGATTACGCCTGCGGCTGTCGTAGCCGCAGAGGCATGCGTCAGTAGCTACGACAGGCGCATTGAAAATCGCATCGTGAATCGCATCGTGAATCGCATCGTGAATCGCCTTCGATACCACTATAGTTGAAAACTCGCATGCGACTTCGCCTGCCACTGTCGCGTCGAAAGTCGCACCCAATGCGATTTGTGTTGCGATTTTCGATGCGACTTTCAGCTACAGTGGTATTGGAGGCGATTCACGATGCGATTTACAATGCGATTCTTGATGCGACTGTCGTAGCCACTGACGCATGCGTCTGTGGCTACCACAGGCGCAGGTGTTATCGCATGCGATTTAGGGTACGACTATCGGCCGTAGTCGCACCCGGTGCGCCTTTTGATGCGATTTTGGATGAGACTTTTAGCTAGAGTGGCATCGAATGCGATGCGTTTGCGAATGCAATTTCTGATGCGACAATTACATCGTGAATCGCATTCGATGTGTTTGGGGATGCGATTTTGACTGCTATATTTATAGCCAAAATCTGGGAGGGTGCAACTGTGGCCAATATATGGTGTTAGCCAAAGTCGTGCGAGGATTACAGTGCAGTAAAAAAAAATAGATGTAATATAATAAATTATATGAGATTAGTATATGGTTGTATTAAAAAATACATTTGTATGCAACAATTAGGGATATGTCTGCGTTTACACCATGCATGAAAAGCAGTCATATAGTATGACACAACCCCATAATTTTGAATGTGATGCCACAACTCTTAGCCTATCAAAGCCCAAAGGCTTCGATAGTTGACAGGGTTGCCCACAAGGAGGGAGCTGTGTTTTGCATCAATGGAATTATGCTATTAACAGTTTAAATGACTTTGAAAATTCAACGACATAAAGCAAAAGAAGAAATTAAAAATATACAATAGTAGAGTATTTCTTCTCAATAATTTTCAATTTCTGAACGTTCATCAAAACTTGACTTCCACCCTGATACTATTCTCTCAAATTCTTAATTTCTGTACCCAACTCTTCGATCTGGTGACGAGCATCTTCTAATACTAATCTCTTCTTCTTCTCAATTTCCTTCAATTTTTCTGCGGCTTCTCGTTTTTTTGGCTTTTGCTTTCTATTTTTCATCTTGTCCTACTCTTTTCTTGTCTATAGCCTCCTTGTACAGACTATGTGCCTTCCTTACAGCGTGAATAATACTCTTATTCATAACAACCTTCCTAATTTTCCGCCATGGTACATGAGCGTGTCATACACTAACCTCTGGCCAACAAAAGACTCATTTCAGAGGTTTTTTACTAAGATTTCTTTATTTATAGAAAAATGTTTCTCAACGAATGCATTTCCATACGAGAGAATCGGTACCATCTTTAGGAAATTGATTAATGGAGCAAATTTATCACCTTCATGAGGAATTACTTCGAACCATAAATTATCCAGCCTATACTCAGGATTAGGTATTGACATTTTTCTCACTGTTTCATCACAAAATGGTCTTTTCCAAACGTTGATCAAATTTTTCTTCACTTAGTCAGCTTGAATTGTACGTCGGCGGTCAGCCTACTAGACAATCAATACAAGGGACAGACCTACATACTCTAATCCAGTCCCACCGAACTCACCCGCCTCTTTGGTAACATATTACTTCTATCTCAGCTTCATATTCATAATGCTCATTGCTCACTGCTCGTTGTGAACATATAAGGTTAAAAGTAGTTAAGCCCTGAAATCTAATGGGGGGGGGGTATTTTTCCAGGCCGGCAGCTTGGTTAGCCACCACGCTCTTTTAGGGGGCCGCGGAATTTAAAATCAACACAAGTTTTGCAATGTTCGAGCACAATTCCTCTACCAAGTTTTGAGCCGCCACCCACTTTTGGGGGAGGGAATGGGCATACATCTCCCAAGTCCCACCCTTTAGAGGGTAGCACAATTCGAACACAATTCATTTACACAGTGTCAGCCCTCAAATTGTATTTCGGGTGGCAGCATTTCCCCGACCCTCCATGGTGATTCACCCCTTTGGGGAGCAGCACAATTCAAAACAGTATCAGCACAACTTGTTCTAGTTTCTTCGGTGTGGGGTATCGACATAAATAGTTTTCAGCTACGCTCTTTTTTGTTGCACACGAAATTAGTTTCATGCAACGTTTTTCTTTTCAGTTTCTTTGGTGCGCGCCCTGTCTAACATTACAGACTACATTTAAAAAAAAATCCTATTCCTCCCCCTTTTAATTCATAATTATTATCCCCAATGAGCAAACACTAATTCTTTATTTATATTTCATCACTATTATAAGCAAACAATTTTTTTTTACAACAAATTGCACCAGTACTATTTTTTTCCACCTTGTAATTCGTAATTGTTCACCCCCAGCTGAAATGGTAGCCACAATTGCCTCATTAGTGGTAGTGGATGCAATTTTGAATGCGGTTCGGAAGTAAATCGCCTCGTTGATAGTACCGAGTACGATTTAATGCCGAATCGCATTTAAAAACGCATCCACTACGACTTTCCAGTATTAGTCGCCATGATAGTCGCACTGGAGGCCTCTTTGAATGCGATTCGGCATTATAATCGTACTCGATACTACTAACGATGCGACTTCATACCGAGTCGCATCCGGAGTAGCCACCAGTACGACTGTCGAGGCGACTAATACTCAAAAGTCGCAGTGGAGGCTACTCGCGATGTGATTTGGCATTCAATCGCCTCGTAAGAAGCGTCGAGTGCGACTCACGAGGCGACTGAATCTAATATCGCATCGCGAGTAGCCTCCACACGCTGAATTCGTATTCTAGATTCTCGAATGCGAATTCACCGATTCTGGTAGCTACCACAAACGAACACACGAATTTCCACACCATTTTTCAATTAAAACGAATGAATTAATCGTTGCACATTTTCACTTTGATCAATAGTAGGTAATTTCGTCTACTAATAACAAATAGCTGCTATGATATGATCGCCATATTCATAATTTACTAATTTCAGGGCGATTGTAAGATTTTAAAGATGAACCAACTATCACCCTGAAATTAGAGTATGTGGGATAGAGCACTGCATGAGTAAGTAAAAAGTAATCGGATAAATAATCGCCGAGTATCACACCTGACGATGCCGAGTATACTCGGCATCGTTTCAGAAAGTATCACCGGTTACATTTACCGCATGATTACAAATAATAATCGTCAGAATGGCATTGTGGCATCGTGGCGATTACCTACGCATCGTGAATTGGTACCAGCTTATAAAGAAGAAAAAGAAACATGCTACATATTTGTACATTACCCATCACCATGATACATGCACAAAATACTTGAGCATTCCAGATTGATAAACCACAACACAAATCCACACAACACATTTTGTAATCACAGATTTAAATAGTTATTAATGTTACCATACCTAGATCTTGAAACACAACACTAGCAATGAAAACAAAATAGATTTATGTAAAATTGCTACAATACAATTTATGCAATAATTTTTTTATGAAGGCATGGTGTTGATAACACAGACACATCTAACTGTTGCATGTGCATATGGAGGGGGAAGCGTGTCTCGATGCCTCTGAGGCATCAAGAGTAGCAGGCGATACGATTTTATTTGTCAAGTCGCATCGACTGCCACTCTCGATACCATAGACGTAGCGTCTGTCAATACGTCTGATGCATCGATAGTGGCAGTCGATGCGATTTTATTTTTTGAGTCGCACTGACTGCCACTAACAATACCTCAGAGGTATCGACAGACGCAGCGCCTATCGTATTGAGAGGCGCAGTTTATGCGACTGTTTTTTGCGACTGCGACTTTGGATGCTACAGTCGTAGCGCCTGTAGTTGCGACTGTAGCATCCAGAGTAGAACTCGATGCGATTTTTTTTTTAATTTTTGAAAAAGGCATCGAGAATGGTATCGACTGCTCCCAGTCGCATCGATCGTATTGTAGAATCGCACTCGATGCGACTGGTAGCAGTGCGACTCTCAGTTTCTTTTGTCAATAGGGATAGAACTACTGTTTTTTTGCTGCAAAATTCAGCAGCAGAATCGATTTATTTCTACCACGGAATAAAAATCCAGCAGAGAGTAGCTACTGAAAAACCATTTGAATCAGCTGCTGATTCTGATTTCATCAGCAGTGTAACGCAGTGAACAACGGGTCATGAACGCTGCCGACAGATCTACGGCGAACATGTTTTTGCTGCGAAACGCTGCTGACACTTTGTTTTTCCGCATCAGCAGCGAACGTGACTGACTCACTCAGAATCGCTGCGTGCTGCTGCGGATTTCTTATGCAAAAATTGTCAATAGGGAGTGGAGCTAGCCCTCGGAAAACGTGTCAGAGCAGCGCCGTGCAGAAAATGGCAGGAGTTTCAAACGAGAATCCAGGGCCTCGTTGCACAGTACACTCAGTATAAGGATAAATGGTGATATCATCGAGTACCTGAAGACCATTGGCTTCAATATAACAGTTACATAAAGCACTTACGAACAATAAAAATTTATTTGAAGTATTAATTGTTTTGAATATTTTGAAGAATGTTTTTGGAATCAAGGACATGCGGAAAATTGTCTTTCGGACAGAAGGCGTTCGGAATTTCGTTAATTCGGAATTTTGTCCGTTCGGAATTTCGGTGTTCGGAAAAATAACCCGGAATGACTTCGATAAGTAGGGGCCCCATGGTGGCCCTTGCAGGACAGCGCGCACCAAAAGCGGAACGGCGAAATGGGCGATCGGACCGTCCCTCCGGCGACTGATGCGATACTTGAAAGGGTAGTTTCCGGGGCCAGGGGTGCAGGGTCTCAGCAGCCATTTTGGCAAGCGTGCATCGCTATACGTCCCACCACACCATACCTATGAAACTATCAGGGCCATTCTACGTTAAATTTCCTACACTTGAAATTTCACAGTCCGTCGTATCACTTTTAGGAGCAAATTATTTGAACGTTCTGATTGTCGCCGTGTTACACAAGAACTCCTAGTTACTTGAAAAAAAAAATGTTCGTCAAGAACATTAACAGTTAATCTCGGCCACGTACGTAGAATTCCGAACTATAAAAGTAAATTAAACTTGTGTAGTGCGAGTTTCTAATTTGACGTTTCTCACTCGTAACTTTTCCGCAATTGCCCAGTATACACGTACAGAAAACAACGTCGTTTCATGGCCTTTAATTTGGCGTCCATCGTTAAGGCGATTTCTCCTACACGGTCGTAATTCCGACGGGAACTGTAGTATAATACCTAAAGACTCGTCGAGAAAGAATGGCTCTCAACTGCTGTTCAGTCGTAACCGTTTAATTAAATTTCTCTAGTACCAGAATTAAGCTCCGAATGTTTCTAATGTGGCCGAATCTTTTTCAGTACCGGGAGTTTTCTAAATTTTCAACGGATCATTTATAGAGGTTCCCGGAAACTACTTACCGAATCTATTATGCGGCAAGATCGGGAGAGAGCCTAGAGCGAGAGCAACTGAAAACCCCCGCACTTAACCCGTACACGCTGACGCAGGTCGAAAAAATGTACAAATATAAGAATTGTGAAACAGGAAAGGAATTCTTAGGAAGCTATGTTGTGCATTATACCTCGACAGCACACATCCGGATCGAATTTTTTATTTCCTACCGACCGCTGTTTTCGAAGAATGCAAACCCATAAGTGAAGTACTACACACGGAAAACTGAAGAGTCCTTTGCCAGCAGATTTTTAACGAGTACTCAGAAGAAAGCAGACCGAGGCCAAATGTGTGGAACTCGAGAATACGAGAATCATCGTAAACCAATAAATAATAACAATAGGATATTATTTTGTCAATTGAAGCGCAACTTTAAAAAGAAATAAACAGTAAAGAATAAGCAATGAATAGAACGGAAAAAGATGAACCTACAAGTATACAGCTGATGTAGTAACATACACCGGTGCGTCTGGACTTCCGTGTTTATACATGGTTTCTGACGAGAATGAAATAATATTTAAGAGGTCGGAATCTGAAGTAACTCAAATCTTTTTATTCCGATCACACTATACCTCGGTGGTTAATATTTTACAAATCCTAATTTTTGTTCCGAGCCCTCTTAGTTGGCTTATTCAGAGAAATAATGGAGGTACTAACCTCAAAAGTAGAGTTGGGGGTCTTCACAACATACGAACACTGATGTCCATATAGTATATAACTCTGTTGTGGCTAGAGAGAGACAGCAATCGAATTCGCCTCACAGTGTCCAATATAACAAATGAAACTGTCACTGGTAAAGTGAAGCACTGAGTACGCTGGAATGACAATGACAAGGGCTCCTTTATTTTCATTATCGAACTGATCCAATTCACTATCACTGGTGAAGCAAAGAACGGGGCATGTTGCAATAAAAATGATATAGGTTCCTTCGCTTTCGTTATCTGTTCTTCAGAGAAGTTGTACTTGGCATTGTGACAAATAGTATGGAGCATCGTGGGACACTTCAGATTACTGTTTGTTTTTAACCACAATGGCTGTACTTTCAATTTTGTAGACAAAGGACAGCCTTCGCTCCTCTCCATTCACTCGGTAAAGATGAAGTTGGGAGCTCAAATCCATCCAATGGCCGTATTCTCTGCCTATACACAATTTCTCTCCCATTCTGCCGGCTAGTCCATCTCTCAACTGACCTTCACCTCAGAGAGGAAATATCAGCAGGGGGCTAGATGTAGAATTTGAGCAACACTTGGCCGAGTGGATAGCGAGTTGGTCTCGGAATCGGGAGGTCCCGGGTTCGAGACCATGTAGCAACTCGCCAGATCTCAATTTAGGCCGAGTTTTCGGCTAGAAGGGAAGAGGGCTAAGACAGTCCTAACAGCCTCCCCGACGTCTATGAAGTAATGCTCAAAAGGGTGGATTTCAGGGCTCGGATTGAGAGCAAATTAGAAAAGAGGAAGGAGGGGGAATATTAACATATATTCGTAAGTCTTTCCCCTTCTACTGACTCCCTTCAAAAATTACCATGTGTGTAATTCATCCTCCCACGTTCCGACCTGCTCCGATGACTCCCGGCAATGCCTATCATTTTCGATCACGCATGAGGTGAGATATACAATCGACTGATATTAGATTTATTCCATTTACCTACGAATTCCCGATTCAACCAGCAGTACGCTTTTTGTATCGATACGCTCAACACTACCTGGCGCATATAAAGTTTCTTTTCGTATTAATGTACACTCTAGTGTAAATAGTTCGCTCTCCTGTGGAAAAGAGCATTATTTTTCGATTCTGTTATTACATAGTCAAGCGTCGATCAGTTATTTCTTTTCCTCCTTTTGAGTGACTTGAGAAGAACTTACAAATCAAAAAATTTCTTCAGAACTTCCACAATGTCGGCGACCAAAATAAAAACAAGATTCATGAACGCGACGGAAAGCTTCGCAGATGGTAAAACAACAATTCACAAAGTGAAACACATCCAACAGGAGGACCAAGACAGAGTTTTCACCTTCCTATCGGAACTACAGGATTTGTCATATCATGAAGAATTAATGAAAACTCCAGCTGCGAAGAGTTCAAAGAGAGTCCTCACAGTCAGACATGCATATTTTAATCCGTTTGTAACGCTTGATGAAGACCTATATAGAAAATTTACGTTGATGAAGATGGAAACCCATGCTTCCACGGAGAACTGTCGGAGGAAATACTATTAAAGAAAAAACCCCAGCACATCAACCGCTACAGAAACCAACGCCCACGCAAGTAACTGAATCCGAAAACACTAAGCCAAAGAAAGCTTTATCCTCAGTTGTCAAGGAAGCAGTGACTGAAAAATTTAATGGAAAGAATTCCAACGCTGCCATATGGATCAACGCCCTGGAACGCGAATGCCAACGACTCGAAATTTTAGAAGATCGCTACTGCGAGGTCATCCAACTATTTTTGGAAGGATCAGCAACGGACTGGTACAAAGCAAACACGGTTACATTATGTACATTGGACTGGAACACATGGAGACAGTCATTCCTAAACGCCTTCTCGAGAAAAGGGTGGACTGAAGTTTGTAATGCACTCTATTATAGATTTGCATCAAGTTCTCTTACCAATTATGCATTAAAAAATCAAATACGTTAGTTGATTTATGGACCCAAAGATGTCCAAAAATATGAAAGTTTGTATTATTGTAGCAGGGTTGCCGATGGGAGTAAGAGAAAGGGGAGAGATGGATCCAGTAAATAGGTTATTAAATAAAATAAACCAACTTGATAGACCACTGAGATCGAGTGGTCCCAATAATAATTTTAACACAAATACTAACAGAGGGTCACAACTTTCAGCAAGGTGACTATTAGAGATGGACAGCGTGTCCATATTGCGAAAAGAAAGGGTTCCTAGGATAATTCCACCTGTAATCCGACTATAGAACAAAAGCGTACAATAATATCAGTGGTGTCGCGTGGTGCCCTTCCTCAGGTGTTCAACTGACGGGTCTACGCATCCCCCCCCCCACGTGTACACACACACACAAATCAGTATGTATCAAAAACTTATGGTCAGTATCAGTATGTATAAATAATGAGTGTCAATGAAGAATGAAGTTGCATCCATCCACTCACCACATAGCAGCATGCGCGTGCACTTCCAGAATGTTCATTTTTGCTCGCGAACACCCTGCCATTTAAATTAACAAAGTCTCCGCTTCACTCATTGTGGTCTTCATTGTTAACACCACTGTGACAAGACCGATGAGAGTGTGCAATGTTGCTAGTGAACAACCTAAACAATTCCCATAATATGTGATAAAGATAACGCCATTGCAACAATACCAACAAGAGTGTGCACTGTTGCTAGTGAACATCCATACGCGATTCCCATAGTATGAGACAAAGATAATTCCACTGCGACAAGACTGATGAGAGTGTGCAATGTTGCTAGTGAACATCCTACGCAATTCCTATAGTATGTGACAAAGATAACACCATTGCAACAAGACCGCCAAGAGAGTGTAATGTTGCTAGTGAACATCCTATGCAATTCCCATAGTATGTGACAAAGATAAGAACCACTCGAAGCGCAAAGAGAAAAATTCCTGCTATTTTTCAATTTTTCAAGGTTATATTTTGTATTTTATTCAACATTTATATCTTTCCTTGTTTCTTAGATTTTTGTTGTAAGATAAAATTTAAGTGGGTGTGCAGTGAACACCTTGAACACCCAGACATGACACTACTGGATAATATGAAAAATGGCAACATGCCTAGTTGGTCGATACCAATCTGTAAGGAGGATAGACATAAAATAGGATCTGTGACTCAACACGGACATTTTGAGTGGCCTAATTTACCATTTAGGCAGAAGAATTCACCCGCAATCTTTCAGCGAATTTTGTCCAGTATTATACAATGAAATGGCTTGAATGACTTCTTTTACAAACTACATTGATGACATTTTAGTGTATTCAAAAACATTTAATGAGCACATGAACCATTTGGAGTCCTTAGTATCAGTCATTATGAGAGAAGGCTTCAAGTTCAAGTTTGTTAAATGTAACTTTGTCTCCCATTCTATCCTATACCTCGGCCACTCATTGAGTGTTATTCAGTTCATCCCTTAAACGATAACCTTGACTAAGAACTTCCCCTCCTCATAACTTGCCAGCATTTTTGACCAAGGCTGGTTTTTTGGCCAGAAGGGAAGAGGACTAAGACAGCCTTAACAGCCTCCCTGACATCTCCGAAGTAGTGCTCAAAAGGGCGGATTCCAGGAATCGGATAGAGAGCAAATAAGAAAAAAAAGAAGACCCTCAAAAATTCCAAAAACACGCCAATTTTTAGGTAAGAATAATTTTTATCACAAATGTATAGAAAATTCCGCAAATGCTAAAGATATTCCACAATCTAATCAGGAAGGATACCCTCTTTTTATGGACATCTCAGTGTCAGGAGACCTTTGACAAAATAAAACAATACCTAATATCATCCCCAGTACTGGCAGTATTTGGCGGAGAAAAGCCAATTACTATCTACACTGATGCAAGTGGAGTTGAGATCGACGCAGTTCTGAAACAGAAGCCGGCGGGTGGCCTAAAAAACCAGTTGCCTACTTCTCCAAAAAGCTCAATGATGCGCGGAGAAAAAAGAGGGCGATCTATATCGAGAGTCTGGCAACTCAAGAAGCAGTGAAATACTCACAGTACAGGCTGATAAGGCAAAAATTTACTAATAGCTGACCACCGATCACTCGAGAACGTCAACCTATAGTCTAGAACTGACAAGGACCTTGGTGATTTGACAAATTACTTATTAAAATACGACATCAACATAATTATTGAGCTGATGTTAATCTCTTATGTTACTAGTAAAAAAGGGTCCTCCTTAACTCATTTCATTCCTAGCATGCTCAACATGCCCAATGAAAATTATTAAACAATTATTATCGACCTGATATGGATCTATTATGTTATCATTAACAACCCTTCACTCTAAAGTTTGTTTACTATTCAAAACCAATTCAAAGGTAGGGCTTGAAAGTGAAATGATAAAGGTAAGAATTTGACTTTCAGATTTTGAAAAATAAAACTTCACAGATCAAAACTCTTGGCTTTCAATTTCAACTTTTACATTTTCACTTTCAACTTTCAGAAATCTTTTCACTGTCCACTTTTCTACTTTTTCTATTTCACTTACAACATAGAACTTTCAACTTTTTCCAAAAAAAAAAAAAAAAAAAGAACTCTGACTTTCAACTTTCAGCTTTTCAAATACTTTTTCCACTTTCAACTCTCAAATTAAGTACTTTTTAGAAATTGTTTCTGAAGAGAAAAAAAAACATGTGAAAAAAAAGTAGTTGCAAGAAGCTCGTTGCCGACCCTAATGAAATCAAAATTGTTGCTTATAATTATGTTTATTATTTTCAACTAATAATTTCAAATTTCGCAAGAATTTGAAATTTGCAGTAGGCCTCGGACATAGGCCTATTTGTTCCGTCACGTACTCATGTTTTCATGAAGCTACTGTAATATGGAGTAACTTTGTAATCATAGGGTGACTTGACACACGTATTCTTACATTACTCTTACAAGCATAAGATAGAAAATACAACGAGTGGCAACACTGACACGTGACTCGTAACGTGGGATGTTGTCGCTATCATGTAAAACCAATTCCACAATTTCTAGGCAGCGTTATCAGAAAAGCGTATACAAATTATATTATAGAAATTACTTCAGATCAGGGCCGTACCCAGGATTTAAGTAAGGGGGTATTTTGCGATTAGGATGAATTTTTTATTGGTGGGAGGGGACTACAAATACCCCAAATTTATCCAATTGCCCACATGTATATGACGAAAATTTCAACTTTTTACAAAAAATGTAACACATCTACCCTCCTCTCCATCTCAACTTTTTTTTTTTTTTTTTTTTTTTTGCTAATGGATGTGGATTGAATCTCTTCTCGTCGGCACAGCCCTGTTTCAGATAATGAGTGAAAATGAAAGGACATTGTATGTGTTTGCCTAAAGATCTCCAAAGGCTTCTTAAGACGGTTTAGTAGAGCTTCAGCATGTCTTGAACAAGACTTGAAGAGTTTTAATCAGTCTGGGACAGTCTACGCGTGGAATAGTTTTAAAAAGTTTTTACTAAGTCTTGAGGAGTCCTTACTAAGTCTGGGAGAGCCATGAAGGGTCACTGACGAGTACTGCACGCTCTTGACGAACTTTAAACAAGTTGGGGAGAGCTTTGAAGAGTCTCGAATATGTCTTAAACGGTGGAAAAATAATTTCAGTGAAATTTGAAATCAATATGAACCATACTTTTAGATACGCTTTTGATTTCTTCTAAGTTAGAAACTTCAATTTTCTCATTTTATACGTTATACTCGCACAAACATTTCAGCTTCACCATCGACCACTAAACGTTAAAATTTTTAATGAAAATGTGCATACTTGGTTATACAAGAACGAGCGATTTTTGAAACCTAATTGATGTCAAAAATAAATTTAAAAAAAAAAGAAGAAAAACTTACGTTATTCCACATTATGGTCGATTCGTAGTCTAGTCTTCAGAACTGCGCTCCATTTCCTGAAAAAAGAAAATTCGAATGATACGCGATGAAAGTTAAAAATTATTTAAAAACTATCCAATTGTTATACATATGTACTCGTATATCCTGAATTGTCCCTTGTAGGAACAATAATTGGTCCCGCCACGGTGGCACTGTGTGCTTATTGCAGGTATCTCGAATATAAAGTTTATTCACCCGATATCAATAGCACTAGGTACCGCAATAAGGGACGACTTTGCAATCGTGGGGTGACTTGGTACACGTATTTTTTCATTACTTCTAAGAGCGCGAGGGAAGGAATACCTAGAACGTATGGCAACACTGACGCGTGACTTCTGATGACAGAATGATACGAATTCGTGAATATTCTTTAACAGTGTTATAGTTTGGTTTCTTATCCGTTTCAGTTTGGCGTTTCACTTTTCATTAAACTTTACTTCTAATTCTTTTACTTTTAATTTTGCAACTTAGTACTTCGTCAATCACTCTTCCATTTTCATATCAGTAAGACGACAGCAGCGCGCCACGAGGCCTCTGGAATCCAAACAGTGTAAACCAATTCGGTGTAATTCCGCTATTTTTAGGCAATGTTAGTAGCTTGCTTCTGCAGATCTTCAAAAAGCGCATACAAATTATATTACGGAAATTGTTTCAGATAGAGTGAAAATTGAAGAAAACTGCGTATTATGATTGGTAGCATTCCACACAGAATTTGATTGCAGTCATAATAAGAGTCAACTATTGGGTATTAGTGAGCACAGTTTAGAAAAATTTGGTGCAGAGTAATATTGCAACCCAAAATTCATACATTATCAAATTTTTAGGATTTATACAAATTTATAAGAGGGTTGAAATGCAGATTATTTCAGCCAATTGATTATAACAGCAGACTCGTGATAAGCTTGTATTGCCAGCATGGTGGACTGGCAATCTTATATAGGAATGAAAAGCCATGGTATACAATAAACAGTATATCACAAATACTTGTAAATAATAATAAGTTTTTAAAGTAAAGTAGGTTTCTTGCGATAGCTTCGGTATTGCTTCTTGGCGGCTTCATCTAACAGTATACATGAAACAAACACATATACTGTCAGTCATAAGATGTCAAGATCGAACGGTATGATGAGTGAAGTGGAGCGCCAACACATGAGATTTTAAGGGCGGTTCATAAAGTCAGTACCATGCGGTGCAAGGTGTCTTGGATGAAATTGGTATAAGACAGCTTGCGCGGCGGCCTATAGTATCTCTAAGTATTAGTCAAAATTGTGGAAGACAACTTGAAAACTCACCAGTGAACTCAATGTCACGCATTGCTTGAACATCAAATACACCACAAACACCTCAACTTATTGGTGGACACCACTAGGAATGTTCATTTATTGCATGTTATTGTTGGCCGACACGAAGAGTCGGTGAATTTATTGTAGGGTTCGTTACAGGTAGCATTTATATTGCACAACTTATTACAGAGCCTGTCAACGTATTGCCACTTAGGGCCAGTGAGCGGGCGAGCGCTAGCGAGAGAGAAAGAGAGAGAAAAAGAAAGAGCGGAATCAACATAGGGAATTGGTAGTTAATTTAACGGTTATCTAACCTGAGAATTTTCACAATTCTGCTTGGAGCGACATCAACACAAACACGAACACAAATTCACTTTCACAGTAAATTACACGATGCACGAGAACGCAAGAAAAAACTCACATCCGAACCATATGAAGATCTGAATATAAATGAGACTGAGGACTCCTGCTGGTTACCAGATACCGCAGTGGTTGGTAGAAACAAGATCATGACTCATTGGTTTATCGTTAGTTTTGGGTTAACAGGCTCCAGCGATTGCTTTGTTAGAGTATCTGAGGCTGTCGGTTATGAGGAATTACAATAGGGACTGGACCTTTTTTTACCGTATCTATTTTATCGTTTCGGCTATTAATAATAGCGAAACACTATTGCTGTCAGTCGAAGTCGAATTTCAGGGTTACAGGCTCGAGTGCTTTGCTCTGTGAAAGCATTCGGGGCTGTCATTTTCGAGAAATTAACTGACCACATGAATTCAACATTTCGACTACTCACTATAGTAGGATACTATTAATTAATGTCGAAGTCGAATTTTTCGACAACACTAATGTAGCAATTGGTGAAAAACTGAGAAAACAACCAAAAACATGACTGGTGAATCAGCACAGAATTGTTTGTTTGTTCTTGAAACTAGTAAGTGATCAAGTTGGGTGTTCTGTCTTATTGTTAGTCAAAGAACAAGTAATAATCGGTTGTTTATGCATTTCAGAGATGACGAGAACTTGCGTTGGTATAACAAGGGCTTGGTATTTTGAAGGGATGTTATAATTTGTTTTTTCTTATCATTTTTAAAATAAAAAAATGGTACACACAGTTCTCATGGTTAACATCTGTTTTTTTTCCTTTTTCTTTTTTGTTAAATCATCTGTTTCATCAATTTGGGGTTATTTGGCACTTTTAACGATGCCTCTAAGTATGACCAAAGTGTAGGAATCGGAATCACGAATGCAAAAGGCGCTGACAACTGTTCAGTGGCACTGGGCGAGGGCGTCACTATCCTCTAAGCGGAGATAATGGCGATCACGGTGGCCATTGAGAGAAGCCAGCAGAAGGGCCTTGTTAATAAGCAGAACTATATCTGTACAGACAGTCAATCAGCTATCAAAATACTATCGTCACACCAAACTACATCCCTGGTAGTGGCGGAGTGTGTTAACAAACTATACACCCTTGCTCAGGAGAACCGGGTCACCGTACTATGGACACCGGGACACTGCGGCATAAAAGGGAACATGATCGCTGGCAAGCTAGCGAAGGAGGGCACCAAAAAGGAACTGGCAACGCCCAGGCCGTGTCTTCCTGTAGCATACAGCGTCATAAAATCCAAAGTAAAGGCCTGGATAAGCAAGCAGACGGAAATGCACTGGCGGTGTCATGGGGCCACAAAACACACGTGGTATAAAATAGGAGTGGTAAGAAGCGGCTCCTGTAGGTACTGTGGAGAAGAGGAAGAAACCTCGATCCATATCATATGTCGGTGCCCAGCAATAGCCGGGACAAGACGCGAAGCATTGGGGCTAGAATATCCAGCACCCAGTGAAGTCAAAGGGATAGAGCTAAGTAAAATTCTCACTTTGGCTATAAAAGTGAGGCTACTGAGCTGATCCTTAACAGCAACTTGAGGAATAGTGCAATGGACTGCAAAGTCTGAGCGCTCGGTGCATGTAGCGCCACCTCACACACAAATGTAATGGCACTTTTAACAGACAACAACATTATTCCCTGTTCGTTCACGAACACGTGCAATGTCACCCCATTGCGGTACCACTTAGCATACTTATTTCGGGTGCCGTTTAATTGGGCCCGGCGCCGCGAATTCGGTGCAAGCACCTCTGAGCGCAGAAAAATTAGGCGCGAAAAAATTTCTCTAAAAGATAAATTTCAAAAGAAAAGTTTATTATAAATTAAACTAATATGTTAAAATTATGCCCCTCCCCCTTCATTTTTGACAATACATTCCTACAAATTATGCGCTATCGCTCGCAGGTATTCGATGGTCCCTCTGCTGTAGTCTGCGACAATTTTTCTTATTTGGTCCTCGCGGTCAACGTACTTCTTCTTTTGACATTTTTATGTCTTTACTTTGGCACATAAACTGGGAAAACGTTACTTTCACGCGCCACGTTAATAATAATAATAATAATAATAATAAAACTATTGACTGGACTGACTGACTGACTAACTGAACTGGACTGTTTCCTTTTTGTCTTATCAGCAATGTATAGACAAGTTTTATGTTTGTCTTTATGTCTTATCAGTAGGAAATGAAACTGCAGTAATATCAGTGGGGAATGAGAAGTTGTCGGATTTATATCGGGTAGACTTTTCATGCATACCCTATATCTTTCTCTGTCATTATGTCTTATATCAGCCATAGACTGACAGCCTCATATCTGTCTTCAGGTCTTATCTCAGCAATGAAGTAGAAGGTGACATCTGTCCCTGGATTCTTTGGATTTTTTCTTCATGTCTTACCGCCGAGTCTTGTATCTGTCATTATGTCTTATCAGTAATGAAGGAGACGGTAGCTTGTCAATTTTTTGAAGTTTTCTTTTGTCTTATCAAAAATATATAGAAAAACCTCATATCTGTTTTTATGTTTAGGAAAGGAGATTGCCTTAATACCTTGTCAGTAGGGAAGGAGAAGGTAACTGTTAGTGATATTTATATCGAATACAGTGTAAGTCTCATGCCTATCTTATATCTTTTGTTATGTCGTCTTATCAGCTATAGATTGACAGTGTCATGTCTGTCTCTAGGTCTTATCAGTAACGAATGAGAAGGTAACTGATCTTTCTCTGTAATTTTTTAGTTTTTTGACATTTTTATGTTTTTACTTTGGCACACGACGGAAAAAAGCGTTACTTTGAAGTGTTACAAAAAGAACGTTACGAAAAAATAATAATAAACGACTGACTAGACTGACTGACTGACACGATGACATTCTTATGTCGGCGCAGTCCGCGAAGCAAAGACATGAAAATGCTCTCCCGTGATTGCCGACTCGTTTGCAAGATGATTTTTCTTGTTAAATTGCAGTTGTTTTTCATAATTTTCAGCAGGTTTTACAGGGAGGGGATCTATTATAAAGTGATGATTATATTTTTCGGTGGGGGTTGCGCCCTGCCATCTTCAGGTGTGTATAGTGTGCATCCCGCGTCCTGCGCATTCTGTGTCCGTTCCAACGTACAAATGAACGGCCAAATGGTAGGGTGCGAGAAATCAAATTTGACCCCTAAGCGTCGATGTCCGGCTTCGATCGCTATCTAGAGTTCGCTGGTAAACATTCCACCCACGGAGTACGAAATCGTGCGTTTTTTCTTCTGTCCTGAGAGGTCGCGCAATTTACGCATCCTCGAAATAGTTCATTAAATTCTCCAAGATCAGCATCTTCAATTAATTTTGCGCCATTAATATTGCGCCAAGTTACTCTACGCGCCGAATCGGTTACGCCCAATCATCCGCACCGGATTGAACTAAACCCCTTATTTCATAACACTATGGGGAAATTTGTGGGGCTGGGGTATCACAATTCTTTGGGGAATGTATCCTGCTAAGTCCTATCAAAACACAAAAAATTTCTCGGCTTTCTCACCCAGTTTCAACAGTCTGTAAAACGTGTCAAACTTGAAAGTATAGAAAAAACTGAGTCATGTTATCCTGTGTTACGGTATCTTAAAATGAGATATCAGTCAAGTGAGTATATTAATCTACAGTTCGGAGATGTACTTTAATAACGAACCCATAAAAAAGTGGGCATCTTTGGTGTCCGATGAAATTGAAATGATTCCATTTCGGAGGGGTGATTTTAATTTGGTTGTTTACTAGACATTTAGGTTCACTGATGCAGAAAATTAAAGATGTTGGGAATTAATTAATCGCTATGGTGAACTAACGGTCTCCGGTGAGGTTCTGTAGGTATGAGTAGTCTGTGGCTAGCATGGTCTTACATTAATTTAGCAATAAATTTTGAAAATTAACAGCGCCGGGTTTACGCATGTTCGACTTGTTCGGTCGAACAGGGCGGCAAAATTTTCAGGGTGGAAAAATTTTCAACGCGACAAAGAAAAAAAAAACTTCGCGAAAGCAGTACCGACTTTTCGGCCTTTGGCCGGTGCGCCAGAAGGCCAGAGGCACGCTTTTTCTCAACATTTATAGAAGGGCGGCAAAAATGAATTCGAACAGGGCGGCTGCATGCCCTAATCCAGCTCTGAAAATTACACTCCAAGTTGGTTTTTTTGCCATAATTTTGGGAACATTAACAGGTTAACTGGGTGCTTTGTACTTCCTGCAACAAGTAAATTGATCTTCAAAAGCCACTTTTTGAGGACCACTGTTTCCATAAGACAGAGGTACTTACTACTTACATAATAGATTCTTTTTTCTGATTTCAACAAGCAATATCTATTCACCAATAATGCTGGGTCCGAACCCAGAGAAGAAATTATCGTCGAACAATCGATCAGTTTGGCGGGGTTGACTTACTACACGTATCCAGATCGATTTTGAAACTCACTCAGTGTAAGCGCGATCGGTGCATCTTTTCTTTGTCAACTATATTACCGAGATACAAATATGTCGCAGGCGAAAAAGAGGCGAAGTCTAAGCCGGGGCATAAATTTCGAAAAGGTAAACTTCGAAGGCATCAGGTATAAATCCCGGGCTCGACAGACTCGGACGAACTCGGGCGAAACTTCGCAAACAAACTTGAACATTTTCGTATACGGTGATTCAACCTTTGGGTCGAATTATAAACGGCGTAGCACGGCGTCTTTTTGCGGCCATTCCAAATGAATTTCATTAAAAATCAACTTATAAGAATCACGGAAATACATCGGTTTTAGAAGTAAGATAATTGATTCTTCTTTATACACAAGTCTCCGGTTTTTTTCTGCTTCCGTTAGCGTCTCTTCTATCGAATACGCAACATAGAAGTTGGCAAAGTTTTCTAAACTTCTTTCCCTCGTTTTTTTTTCTCTTCCCCCCTCCCCCTCCCTCTTTCCTGTCCTTCTTGCCTTCTAACAACCGTAATTCGCGTATTTACCGATCTGTAAACAATTTTCGGTTGTTTAAATTCTCGAATTTCAAACTGTAAATAATTGCTAGAATAAGATCGCCGCCGAGTAATGCGACATTGCGAGGTAGCGGGGATTCGGGGACATTCCCGATAGCTATAATTTTCCATTTTTTCTCTCCTAATGTTGCATTAAAAATTAACGTAAATGCCGTCCGCTTTGTTTACCCGACGGTATAAAATTCCATTTTCTTTTTCGCTCGTCATTCTACGCTGAGCCTGCTTTTTCGTGCTTATGTACAAGCATACCAGTCGCTCTTTCCAATTCGCATTAACCTCAGACGGATAGAAAAAAGGAAGCAAAAAGGAAGAAAGAAGGAAACAGAAGCTCGAAACGGAAGTTCTTCTCGTCTGTATATTCAAACTTACGTTAAATCACAACTGCGTTCGATGTTTCCTTTCCAAATTCGGATTGGTATTGAATAAATTAAAGAAAGAAATTGCCGGGCAACCTTGTAAGACTGCAGGAGAATTTATGTACCAAAACTAAATAAAAAATAAAATAAAAGTAAAGCGAAAGAGATAAAACCTAAACTGGCAGACAGGAAAGGAAGAGAACAGTGTTTCTCTCTCTCTCTCTCTCTCTCTCTCTCTCTCTCTCTCTGCAGCTGCTAAACTTTGGTAAGCAAATTTAGAATTCCAGATTTGTTTACAACCGATACAGAATGCTCTAGATGAAACGAAAAGTGATCTCGGGTATTGTGGATCCTAAAAGCGGGATTTAAAAGATACCTAATATGTAGTACCCGTACTGTGTATATGTATTAGAAGGGCTGCAGAAACTCTGGCTTTTTTCCGCAACCAACTGGTTGATAACACGCAGAAAATAGTCATTCGAAAACATTAAAAGTAAGAGAATTTCAGTAGTTCCTTCCAAGTTGTGAGACTGAGTATAAATGAGTTATCTAATGCCTATGCTGGTGGATTGAAGAATTTTTTGTCGAGATTCGAATTCCTCAACATTCTGATTATGAACACACTAAGGACTGGCTGAAAGAACAAAAGCTTTGCGTATGATTCAAAGGATACAACTGCCATTGACCCATGATTTAGTAGAACAGATAAGGGAAGGGGGTGACACGGATTAATTCTTTAAGAGGTCCGAAACATTTTTCTAGTTCAAATGGTTACAACTTAACCGAAGTTTTTTCTCGCTCCACTTGCTATCAAATGTAATAACATGATCTCCCCCCCCCCAAAAAAAAAAGAAAAAAACGCCTTCACATTGACTAATCCTAGACCTACGTTACTGTCATGAGTAGAAGAACCTGTACGAAAGATCTGAAGGGAAATTTCCCCTCACGATTTCTCTGTAGTCTAAAGTACACAAACACACACACTCTCTCTCTCTCCCTCTCTCTCCGCTCTTTCGCTCTTTGGCTGACTAAATCTAGATGGACACGTGACTAACGTCACTTCCGTTGCGTATTTTCGCACTTACGTGCGTTTCACTTTTTCGACATTAACTACCAACCCATCCTGAACTTGCGTAAAGAAGATTCGCTTGAACAAGCAAAATGAAGGACAAGACTTTTTTTAAAATTTTGCCAACTGAAAGTAAGTATGGAGTGTGTCGCTAATTAGCTCTCCTCCCTTTATTTCTTGAACCGGCTCCATTTTTCTCTAACGAAGGATCCGGGAAGGGTCAGGTTTCCGATATGTGGAAGGTAATTGGATACCAAGGCGCATCGTCCCTTGGCTGTTTTGTGGACTAATACCCTCGCTGTACGCCTCGCGTTTTATCCGCTCTTCTGTTGTTTGGAAATGTCAGTGTCTAGAACACGGTAGGACGGAGATTAAGAGAAACTTTTCTCCTGCTCTCAACGAGAATAATTAACAATTGTTACACAACTATACAGATAAATTCTAGTGCCTCTCTGGGGACCTTAACACTATTGCTGCAGTGAAGGACTTTCCTTCTTCCCTTCCTTAATTTCAATCTGTAAATCTACTCGTGAAGTTTGGACCGCCACTCGCAAGGTATGCTGTACTGTCCTAATTTAACAATCATAATTCATCGTTCTGAAACACCACCGCGAACTTGCTCGAATATTAGAATTGCGTTGCTGTCGGACAAAATTTCCGCCGAAGATTCTTACGCGCCTCCACAGTATGGTCGAACAAGAAAACCAGCGTTATGTTACAGAATTTTAAGGAGAACTTCACAGAAGAAAGGATTGCGGTATTTGAAGTTGTGGTCTGTGGACAGCTGCGATGTTTTACGTTCGTGAGCAGAATATAATTTCTCTCGTAGGTTGTCAGATGAAACAGACCGGAGACTTGAAGGCGTGAAATGTTATTCGAAGCCGGCTAAAATGCGATTTTGAGCAACAAAAACATAGTAGGTACGTTTACACGTTTCCCGAGTTGTCAAAAAGTAATGCTAGAGAACTTTTGTGAAGTTACTGTTGGGAAGAGAGAGAGAGAGAGAGAGAGACACGATGGGCGCTGCAGATGAGCAATGATGATGAATCTTGTAATCGTGTACAGCTGTAAAGCTCAAACTGGTTATAGATCGATATACTGAAGAATCTATAAGGTTGCAGCCGAAAAAAATGCAGATTCATTTGTTGATTGTTTTTCATACTGGATCTTGCGCAGATGCATTTGTATGTCGCTTGTTTCCAAATTCTATCTAATGGAACCACAAAACTGTACCCTAGTCATCTTATCAGCTGTTTTCATCTTTTCATGCTGGATCTTGCGCAGATGTTCTTATATGTTGATTGTTTTCAAACTGTGGCTAGTGGAACAATATGACAAAATGGTAGGCATTCTTGTCGACTGTATTCGTCTTTTCATACTGGAGCTTACGCAGATATACTTGTATGTTCTTTGTTTTCGGAATGTGTCTGGTGGAACAACAACAAATCTCCAATCTTATCAACTGTTTTCATTGTTCTTATTCATACTGTATCTTCCGCAGCTACACATGTGCGTGGTATGTTTCAAAAATAAGGTAACTTATTTTTTCTCTTCGCAGTGGGTAACACTGACACGCTGAAATTTCAAGGGAATGTCCAGGAGATGTCTCTGGACATATGTTTTCTTCTTCTTCTTTTTTTTATCTGATAGTTTTTTGTTGAATTATTTGATAGCGTGCTATGTTATTTCGAACATGGAATCTAAGGGTACCCGTCTGTCCGATTGTGAAGTGCGCGGTGTCATAAAGTTTTTTTGACTTCAGGAAATGTACCCGGCAGTAAAATTTACATTGATTATGTTCTACATATTGCGCGAATATTACAAGACTTTAAATAAAGTCACATGAGCGCACATGATGACGACAGATCTGTACGACAAACGGATTGCATGCGTTTGCGCTCTCTTGACAGAAATCGTAATTGCACAGTTTCCGGTTTTTAACACAAGATAGCGACACGCTTTTCAAACGAAACCAGTCGTACTGCAATTTACTTGTACACATGAGAAAGGTTAGCTCGCGTTGAGTTCCATGTGAGCTCTTAGATTCCCAGTGGCGTCTGGTCTGGGTGTTCAAGGTGTTCACTGCACACCCACTTGATTTTTGTCTTACAACAAAAATCCTAGAAACAAGGAAAGATTTAAATTTTGATTAAAATACAAAATATAACCTCAAAAATTTGAAAAAATGGCCGGCATTTTTCTTTTTACGCTTCGCGCGGTTCTCATCTTTGTCACATACTATGGGAATCGCGTAGGATATTCACTAGCAACATTGCACACTCTTGTCAGTCTTGTCGCAATGGCGTTATCTTTGTCACATACTATAGGAATCGCGTAGGATGTTCACTAGCAACATTGCACACTCTCGTTGGTCTTGCTGCAGTGGCGTTGGCAACGAAGACCATGAAGAGTGAAGCGGAGACTTCGTTAATTTAAATGGCAGGATGTTCACCAGCAAAAATGAACGTTCTGGAAGCGCATGTGCATGCTGCTATGTGGTGAGTGGATGGATGCAACTTCATTCTTCATTAACACCCATTATTTATACATACTGATACTGACCATAAGTTTTTGATTTTGTGTGTGTGTGTGTGGGGGGGGGGTGAGTAGACCCGCCAGTTGAACACCTGGGAAAGAGCACCACGCGACGCCACTGTAGATTCCCACGAACATAACAACATGGAAGCAACCGCACACTTCACAATTGGACAAACCAGTTACCCTTAGACTCCATGTTCAAAATTACATAGCAAGCGAACCTTTCAACGAAACACTATCGAATTTTTAAAAACGTCTGTCTGAAGACATCTTGTGGATCTTTCCTCAAATTTTCGGCGCACCAGTATAACCTACTGCGGTGAAAAATGTGTTACTTTACTTTTGAAACATCTCATGTACGTTGCTTGTTTTCAAACTCCCATGGAACAACAGAACTGTACTCTTGTGTTTTCATCTTTTCATACTGGTAATCTTGCTTAGCTGCTCGTGTATATTGATTTTTTGTAAACTGTGTTTAGTGGAACAACGACACAAAGGCGTTTTTACCATTAGGCATCCTAGGGAGCTTCCTAGAGCGGCAAAATTTTAGAGCGGCAAAATTTTGAAATTTCAGACGAAAAAAATAAGGGGGAAAAAGGAAAAAAGGGGGGAAATGAAGGAAGAAAGGAATGAGAAAAGTAGAAAATGGAGAAGGAAAAAAATAGAAGAAGTAACTAAACGCCATTTGAAAGATTTGTTATAATACCGGTCCTATTGAAGAATTTTATTTCAATTTTTAATTTTATTTTTATTACAAGCTCACGGGCCCGGCGGAAGCGGAACGATATCGACGGAACAATTACATATTGGATCGATAGGTTCGTGTGGGGCTGTTGGTCTCGCTCCTCACCAAGGTATGAGCGTTGGTCAAATCTAACCAAATTTTTATTTTTACGGCCTTCTGTGCCCAAGTGGGGCCGGCCATCGCGATCACCTCATCTACCCATTTTTTCGATGGTCTCGCGTTTTCCCTCGCCCAGGATCCAGAAAGTGGCAACTCTGTTCCATTTCAATCTGGATTCTCTCTCAACATGCCCTGCATAATTAAATTTTAGCTTTTTGGTAATCTTGACAATGTTTTTAGTTTTTGTTTTAGTGAACAATTCCGAAACGTGAATTTGTCCTTTAATCTTATGCCCAATGTATTCCTTAGCATGGCGTGACGCGTTGTTTCTATTTTATGTATTGGGTTATTAGTATAGGCCCACGTTTGTGCCCCGTAGGTCAGTGCCGGGTAAACAGTACTTTCGGGTATTTTTGTTTTAGATAGCTTTTAGAGTTTACTCTTAAAAATATCCCTTTGGGCCCAGAAATTGGTTTACCTGATTTTGATTTCGTTTTTAGTTCTATGTATTTTCTCTGATCGTGTTTTGGCCGAGATACTTACAATCTTTTACTATTTCGATATTGTTATTCTCTATGCTAATCAGATCAAAGTGTTCGATGTTAGTCAAAATTTTGGTTTTATCATAGTGAATTGTTAAACCAAACTTTCTGCTCTCTCTCCTCAAATCCTTCTCCATTGCTTCAAGTTCCCTGCGGCTTTTCCCTATAGTAACAATATTATCAGCAAATCTCAGATGATTTAGGTATTTATATTTGCTAACAGCGTACTTTAGCCCCATTCTTAGTCCTTTACCTCTCCAGTCTACTTTTCTAAAAATTTCCTCCAGCAATGCATTGAAAATTTTGGGAGATAGCGGATCACCCTGTTTGACACCTTTCCTAATCTTGAACTTCTTTTCATTTCCATCCAGTCTGATGATAGCTTCCGATTTGGAATAGATTTCTTTCAAAACTTCAAGTATCCCCCAGTGAACTCCTTCATTTCTTAATGTAATCCAAATTTTATCAGGGTATAGTGAATCGAAACCTCTATGAAAGTCTATAAACATGACTGCTACCTTGTATTGAAATTCTTTAGATTTTTCAAAAACCTGCCCTGAAGTATGAATGTGATCAATATCATTTCAGTTGCAATTTACTCACAACTTACTTATAAATTTCTATTTTAATAGTACTTATCTTTTTATTTACCGAATTTCAGATTGGGTTTATTAGATTTTAGGTTGGGCCTTCTTCGTTCTTCGGTGCACGGGCCTTATTCAGTTTTTAAAAAGGGGTATATCTCGGTAGAGAGGATCTGAGGGGCATGGGGCAGTGTAGAAAAATTTCTAGATGGAAGTCTGAAGAGCCAAAACCTTGAATTAACGCCCTATTCAGGGTGTCTAACAAGTCAGTTAAAGTCAACTATTTGGAGGTTGTTCCACCGAGGGTGCAGTATCATAAAAATGTGCTCTGTGTGTGTTGCGTCCGCTTATGCTGAACCTCCGGAGACCGAGTGAGAGTTGAAGAAGGCTGTATTCGACAGTGATCCACACTCAGTTCTTCTCTACAGAGCCCTCAATTGGGTGCCAGTCGCGGCACTCCGCGAAAACAGAGAAGACATAGGAAGGGTCCAGCGGGCTACAGCACTACGTGTAATCTGCGCGTATAAAACCGTCTTATATGAGGCGGCTCTTGTACTAGCTCGAATACCTCCTATTGATCTGCAGACTAGGGAGAGCGCTACACTTCATCAGCGCTTCCAAAAGCTCCCACCAGCTGACAGAAAAAAGAAAGGAGCAAAGGAGAAGATTAGGAGAGAAGTCCGGCGGCAAGCAGTTCAAGGGTAGACGGTTCGCCTGCAAGAGCCGGCACATGGCCGCTAGACACTGAAGCTAATACACGACCTCGATGCATAGCTTTCGGGGCGGCACGGTGAGCCGACGTACCATCTTACGCAAATGCTCACCGGACACGGGTGCTTCAATGGTTATCTTGACCGCTGGAACAAGGTACCCAGCCAGTACTCGCATTGTCCAATAGAGGTCGATGATGCGCAGCATACAATCATTTTTTGTTGCACTGCGTGGAACGACGCACGAGCAGCGCTCGAGCCGTCTGTCGGCAGCCACATCACTCTCAAAACGATAGTTGAAGTGATGTTGGCTAGACCGTAGAACTGGTCAGCGATGATCCAATTCGCCGGCACAGTGATACGGACCAAGGAGGACGCTAAGCGCGTGAGACAGCAGACAGCATCCGCACAGCTCACGCTATCCACACAGCAGGTTTTGAGCGACGACTCCCCATAAGTGGGGAAGACTCCTCCACTGGACAATCGGCTCTACAGCTGAAGCCCGTCGCCTTGTCCTAGAAGATTACCGAAAGAGGGAAAGAAAGACAGAAAGAAAGAAAGAAAGAAAGAAAGAGAGAGAGAGAGAGAGAGTGAGAAAGCGAGAGAACCAGACTACTTCCTCTCCACAATTTTCCATCAGAGAACAATCAGTACACACACCTACCGACTGATGTAGCAACTCACACAGTGCGAATAAAGCTTCGCTTCTGTCGGCTGTCCCCCGACACCGCATGCATTTTTTTCATTTATAACTTTGCAGATAGTTGACAAAATTTGAAAAATTAGGACCCGCCTTCAAAAAAAGTAGGTACATAGTTGTTTTAATCAGTTTTTTTTTTTTCATATTTTTTTTAAATACATAAGTCAGTCACCGTAGATACAGAAGCCGCATAGGGTTGCAAACAATCGGCAGGTTCTGATTTTTTGCGATATTGTTAGGGTAGGTATCAATAGTGTAAGACCAAGTTTGCAGCCTCAAAAGACCTGTGTTAACTGCATGGTGCTAGAAAAACCTCAACATTTTCGGACTTTCTTCAGTTCTTGACTTATAACTTCTACAAGGTGCATCCTATGGAAAAAGTCAATTGATACATTTTTAAAGAAGGCAACATTTGCTACAATTTAAGCGTAACCGTAGCTCCGTAGGTATAATGAGTCCCGAGATACAGCAATTCAAAAATTGGCGATTTCCCCCCAAAAAGTTTGAAATTGTAGTTTTAGCCGTCTTCCATATGCAGAATATTGGCTAAATTAGTCATCCTACGAGAAAAGAGATGGGAAATGAAGTTGTAGAGCAGTTATTTAGCTTCAATGTAAGTACAAGCGGAACCCTGCAGGAGTAACAGTCCCCTTGTTATCAGGAAAAAACAAAAAATTAAGGAAATCAGATTTCTCGAGAAATGGAGCACGCAGGTGGCGGCGGATTTTACTTTTTTAGAGTATAGAGAGAAATGAGTCAGCAATATTATCGGCATGCATTTATCGACACGCGCAAAAAAAAATAGATAGTCACGGGAAAAATATACTATTTTTCAGCGAATTGAAAGCGCTACACTCTATTATAAACAATGGACACGAAAATAAATTAACTGGAGGGACAATAATTGAAATTCACGACGTGTAATTTAGATAGACCGCACAAGAAAGATATAAACGCGATAATACAGAAAAGGAACGCGAAATAAAAAATGACAAAATAATATCGAAAACGTGAATAAAGGAACATTTATTGAGTCAAAAATGGTCTTTTGGCTTTTGCGGGATGACCGCTTTTCCGTTTTTATCCCAACGGGATTTGCTCTGCCGCTGGTGACACTTCAAGAATCTGCAGTCGTACCCGCATGCCTACCTGTTGAGGAATTTTATCACACTGTTGTCACCCCGGGGAAAATCACACGGTTTCACACTGTTTTCACCTCCGCGAATCTTCTCCAGAAGCTCTGGAGGGAAACAAATGTCACTTAGTCGTCACTCAACATGCAGTTATCACCCAATCAGAATCGGGTTTTCTACTGCCTATTCGTCACTCGATTGTCACTCTATTGGTTCTCATTTTTCTGGTGGATTTTGTCACACTGTCGTCACTCTATTGGTACTAAATATCCTGGTGGTTTTTGTCATTTGGTTGTCACTCTATAAGTACTCGGTTTCCTGGTGGATTTTCTCACTCCGTTATCTCACGATTTTTTATCAGAGGTAATATCGCGTTCATTGAACTTGAAATAACGTGCAAGGATTATCTCTTTCTCATTTTGCTCTCAACCCGAGCTCTGGAATCCGCCCCTTCGAACATTACCTCAGAGAGGTCGGGGAGAGGGCTGTTTTAGCACTCTTCTCTACTTGCCGAAAACCGGTCTAGGTAGAAATGTAGCGAGTTGCTACATGGGCTCGAATCCAGGACCTCCGGATTCCGAGACCAGCGCACTATTCCACTCGGCCAACCAGAACAAATCCCGTTGGGATAAAAACGGAAAAGCGGTTGTCCCGCAAAAGCCAAAAAAGCAGTTTTCACTCAGTAAGTGTTCCTTTATTCACATTTTCGATATTATTTTGTCATTTTTTATTTCGCGTCGCATTTGTCGCGTGATATTCAATTGAAATCTTGCTGCGAGCTTCTTTTCTTATCGGGCTTTTGCTTCGCGTTCAAACATTTTTTGTGTGCTATTTCATATTTCCCGATATTATTAATATCAAACGAAAAATTTTCAATAATAGAGCATAAAACTGCGCGACTGCAGTCTGCCGCTTCGACGTTTGAAGCCTCATCAAGTAGAAACCAGACTTTTTTTTTTTTTTTTTTTTTTCTTCATTTTTGCTAAACATTAGCCAACGAAATTTTGTAGATCCGCCTCTGTTTTACTTACATTGCCTGCTTCTCCTTTCCTCAGAAGAACTTTTTCCCATATTTGAAATGTAAGAGAACAAGAATTGTAATTCGTGGAACTTTTGCCTCTCTTTCTTCCTTAGAAATCAATATTTTCAAATTATTATCCACGTGATATCAAAACCGAAATCAGCCATCCACAAAACTTTCCCAAGTACCACAATTTTGAATCAGACGCCAAACTGAAAATAATAAATTTGCTGGCCTTCAAATGAAGGGTTATTTTGGATCCCATTTCCAACGTTTTTGTGGCCGAAACGGAAAAAAATTCAGGGCACCTCTCTTATAGATAATCCAGAGAACTTTATTTTCTTTTTTGGAAACGTCCTACCTTCAGGCCGTACTAAACTAGTCATGGCTGAAAGTCTGATAACTTGGTCCTTTCCTTTTCCACAATATTGTGGATGTAGGAAATCAGATATGGTAGCACTCGTCTTAAAAGTTCATACGTCCCACCACACACTCGTCTTAAAGTTGCTCCTTATGCCTCTCAGAGTCCACAAAACAATTTAAATGTTTTCATAACGAAGTGCACGATTTGTTTACCAATCAGTCGTACAAAGATACATAGCGGCAGAAAATTACGAGGACAAAAGTCCGTACATGTATTCAAAATACATACGTAGAACGGAGAGTTAAATGTTTGCAAATCAGGCTCAACTGCCGTGAGAAGCGTCTTTTACTCACATAGTCAGGTCACAGCGACTTAACTTTATGATATTTAGTTCTGCCAGACGAGGTGAATCCAGCCAGTATAGAAAATTAATAAAGTTCGTCTCTAATCCTGTTATAAGATCGCGACCGTGTATAAACTTTCGGTGAAATGTCAACACAACTCGCTAACACAAGCTCCACGATTCGTCACCTCGGCTGCCGCTTTCTGTGTTTGTACCCGACGAAACATTTTCTAATTAACGGACTGACACGTCAGCCGGGAGAGGATAATAAAACGAATTTCCAACGAAAATACCAACGTCGTTTCTTTTATACTTATCCTGCTACATGTTAAATGATATTCGCAGAGTAAACGAGTGTTTAACAGCCAAAATCCATTTGACGAACGTGACTCTCCGGATGTAAATACCCAGCCGCTGTAACATGGAAACGAACACAAATCCAACTAAACAGGGCCCGAACATGTCTCACATTGACGAGAAAGGACGAACATAACTTAAAAATTCTGTTCGAAATCGAGAAAAAGGGAGAAATTACTTCGAGTTGCGACAGTATGTCCCAAAACCAGCATCGTACCCGGAATCTCGGTTTGCTTGTTCCGTTTACACAATTACCGTCCCGTAAAAGCTACAAGTAAATACGGCAATTTGATCTGCGATATATTTAATTTCCTTTTCATTCTGTTACCGAGAAGGAAGATGGTGGACAGATTCGGAGAATAACAAATGGAAAAACGAAATTGGCTGTTGGTAAAACGGGCGAGGAAACGTCTACCAAGTCTGCGTGATATTACGGGATACTGCGGCGACCCTCTTTTTCCGAACGTACATTTTTGAATAAATCGTCTAATCGTCCGGCCAAGTCAGTTTCTATGTAGCACGATGCGAACGTCTTACAAACGCTTTTTGTCTCCTGCATACCTGGACTTCATGTACGCACTCTTTACAAAACAGCGTTCTTCTCATTTTCATGACTCGCTCTTCTTTTTCTCCCTCGATTGGCCGGATAGGACATCAGTTTAAGCCCCATCCACACGATGCGCGAATGTATCCGAACATTCGCATTCGCAGACGTTCGCCGAGTCGTGTGGATGAGAAACACTCGTCTACAGTCGGCGAACGTTCGCGTTCGCCCAAGTTCGCTCAAGGAGAGGTATTCCTTGCACGAGTCAAAGACATTCCAAACTAGGACGAATGTACGAACGTCGATTTTGGGAAACTTATTTTTCTCGTCCACACGATGGGCGAGTGGATTTAGCGAACATTCTTTCAACTTTGTGTTGAAACAGAAATTGAACTTTTCTCTTCGAAAGAAGCAGAAGCTAAGTTCAAACTTTAAACAAAATCACATTAAGCATTATAATCGGCTGTATGCATACTTTTGTTATTGGTATTTGTGAGAGACTCAGGCCTGATGCTATAAATGCATGGCGTTTATTGCAACAAAGTAGAGGCCCGTGGCAAAAGGCCTTATAATTTCTTATTAGCTGTGACACCTGTATTGGGACGTATAACAGTCGTCTACTAGTGATGGTAAACGGAGCTCCGGTCTCCGGAGAAAACTCCGGAGATTTGGGGTGAATTACACCCTCGGAGATTTTTTTCTCCGGAGACACGGTCTTCTGAGAAAAATAAGAAACTCCGGAACTCCGATGATACTTTTTCTGCTGATTGCTTAATGCTTGATGACTTCGTCCTATTCGGCAAGAATACAGAGGAATAAAGTCAATACACTGTTACTAACCTTAGTATTACAGTATTGGCCAGTTATTTTGTTATTTATTTTACTAAAATTAATTTTTCAATTGAAAATATACTAGTTTATCGAAGTTTACGCCTGTAGACTATGTATGTTACAATATTTTAAAAACTAACCGGAGCTCCGGAGAAACTCCGGAGATTCTCAAAAAGCTGCGGAGATAAAAAGCTCCGGAGATGAAAATCTCCGCTCCTTAAACATCACTATCGTCTACCCTGCAAACTGCTTCGTTTTATGGATACAGTGTTTCATTCTGTTTGTCTCATTCACCTGGTCTAAATAAAACAAGCAGGTGGATATTTCTAAAGTTCTAAATTAAAGATATTTGTGACTGGCTCCGAAGAAAGGGACCTTATGGCTAAAAAAGAATATTTGAAAAAAATACGTTGAAAGTTTGACAACACTGTTCACGTTATGTAGCCTGTGATACCACGCACTGCTTGGGGAATTGTATAGTGCAGTGGTACCACTGCTGGCCAACGATGTACGAACAGCGTAGCGACCTACTAGTCTTCGCAAGAGACAGAAATGAATGGCGACAGAGAGATGTGGACGCGGGATAATGCGAACCGATCTTATCGCGTGGCTTGGCAGGGTGTCCATTCTTGTTCGGAAATGATTTTCCCTGACTTTTCCAGGTTTTCCAGGCCAATTTTTCCAGTTTTCCAGGCCAATTCTTCCAGCTTTCCAGACCCTTCAAATAGAAATCACACATGCAAGGGGAGGGGGTCAAATTTTTTCGAACATCGTGAGCGACGAATATCGTCAATCACTCCACTAACTTTTTTCTTACTATCGTGTACTTATGAATTTGTAGCAGAGGGGTGTAAACATTTAATGATGGAAATGAAAACGCGCTCTGTAGGGTGCAGCGTGGTGCAATGTCAATTACAGACTTCATAAATTTTTTTGTGTAACTTAATGCCGACCGTGTAGATGGGGGGGGGGCTGAGAGAATAAAATTCTAAAATTGATTTATAGGTTTTCAAGGTTTGGATCCTGTCCTTCCTGGTGCGACCAATGAGGTAACAAGAGTGTAGGACAAGCAACGGTTGACTCAGAATTCACCTATTTTAATTAAAGCCACCAAATAGGGTAAAAATACAGTTTTATTGATTCAAAGTGTTGTTAATAGAAAATAACGTCGTAAAAATTTCTCAACTGAAAAAGCACTCGGGAGCTTAAATTTGGTCCAGATTAAAACTCGCCAGCCATATTCGAAATCAGCGACACAAAATCACCCCTATTTCGATGTTTCGTGCAATTTTTCGCCGGAGAAGCTGAACTCGTATTACGACAGTGCCTTGGAAGAGGTCGGATAAAAATCTGAGGCGATATTCGAAATCAGCGACTCAGAGCTTGGTTGGCTATCCTGTCGAAAAAATTGACTTTAGAATCTCGTAAAGAATTTGGACATTGAGGAAAACTAGAGTAACCGGAATTAGCCCCTCCCTCGTGAAGCCTGAATGGTTTAGGGAGAGGGAACATTAATATTAAAATGAATTCTGGAACCCAGGTGAAAAAGCTGCAGCATATCTAACGTCAAATGCTATGAAAGTAAAAAGGTGGTTACGATCAGGAAAATTATGGCACCAGGGGAGGCGGAAGAAGCTCCAATTTAAGAGTATCGACAGATACAATAAAATGTCATATATTTGAAAACAATGGACTCTTTCGTAACGCGATAATAATTACTACACGGTCTTCAGATTTTTTCAAATTTTGTGTATTAATTACTCTTCCCCAGTGACGTAGCGTCGGGGGGAAGGGGGCACGTGCCCCCAATATTTTTACATAGTTCTCTAATATCGGCGATTTTTGAAAAATACCTCAGTTTTCGACTATTTCTCCCTCGAAAATCTTATTTTGCCCCCCCCTGCCTTTGGGAAAATCCTAGCTGGCCACTGTGCTCTTCCCCCAAAATCTCGGAAATCCCTTTCATTCACCCTTAACTACATTTGCGAAGGAGAGGGCAACCGAAGAAAAACCCGATGGTATCAGGATGTCCCAGAAGGTGAATTCATTAGTTCCAAATTTTCGTTTCATTACGACTTCCTCAAAAAAATCTTTACACTGAGGAGAGAAGCTAGACCGAATATTTTTTATTCGCGCCGATTTTCAAATTCTTGCGAACAGGATGAGATGAAAACACGAAACACGAAACAGCTGATATTGGAAGAAGTGTACAGGGATTGGTATGCTTTTCGTCATATTCAGGGAAAATTATTTTATGTCCGAAAAACAGTGAAATATGCGCATATAATATTCCCCAAAAAAGGCAAAAATACGTCAAAATATTCCTTCACGTATAAAATATGCTCAAAATATTCAGTAACACATAATATGGGTATCAAAATGCAGGACTTTTCAAGCTGAATAATTGTGACACCATGTCTATGGTCAAAAACCACAAACAAAAAAACTTAGTCCATCACAGATAACGAAATCGACACATGCCACAAATAACATAATTCAGAAGTACAAGATCACATCCGCATTCCGATTTGAACCATGAAAAAATGTAGAAGCGCTAATGTACAACCAACCAGTTTCTGTCATTTCATTTCCTATCGAATTTTCAGATGTTTTTATTGTTTTCTAGCAGAAAAGGAGAAATATTCTCGAAAAGTTCTCCAAAAGGGCCAGATATGCCCAAAATATGCCCAAAAACCGAGGAAAATAATACAAATATGCATTTATATGCCTTTAATAGCAAAATATGTCAAAATATGTCCAATCAAGTTGGGTCCTATTGACTGCATATTACATGAATCATAAAGATATGATGGATATTCCCTATATGAATCAATAGGAAAAATATGTCGAAACGTAAAATAATTTTTCCTGGTCATATTTTTTGTGAAATGGTTCGTGGAAAGTCACGAAATACGTCAAGTGTATAGCAGCCTTAATAGAAAGATGTAGACGCGAAACGAATACCATGGAAACGATTTCATCACACCAACAAACTCTGCATCTACTACAGCGATAGAGAGGGGGTTGTATTACCTACGCACTTCTCCTGTGAATGAAAAAAGATAAGAAAATTGCCTGAGCGAAGCGAAGGAAAATTTTTTTTTATAACAAATAGGGTAAAATTTGTTTGAAATACTACAGAATTTCGCAGTCGATATTTTTACACAATTCCTTGACTTTTCGGTGAAAACTGCTGAAAATTCCGAAACTCCCCGACCTTTCCCTGACGTTTCCAGACGGACCAAATTCCCTGACTTTTCTCGGTTTTCCAGGTTTTCCAGAGGATGGACACCTTGGGTGTGTGCATTCTTAGGGCGCATTCATAACGGACTGAATCGAAAAATTTCGCTGAATTTTTTACTCGTGGATCACACGAAATTTGCTCAAATCGCATATTTGGCTTGATCAAATTGCGATATTCCGTTGCAGATACTCGAAAATGGCAGAAGGCCTTAAACTAGTAGAGGTAAGAATCAAAAGTGACATTATCCGCCTGAAAATTTTTTCAGAAACTAGGAAAAGCTGAAGGAAGTGTACTGCGCGCGGCCTGGGGCGGTTTCTCCTACTAATATGGTAGACAGGCAACCCACAAAACATTCTCATGTTCCGTTACGATTAGGAACGCTCACTAACCCATTTCGAATGAAAATTAAATAATGTCACTTTTGATTCTCACCTCCTCAATTACTCAACAACGACACATATCGAACTGTACGCTCATTACTCGTATTTTTGAAATGATATGGTCTAATGAATGCCCCTCTAACATCGCTTAGAATGTATATTTTGCTATTCCGCACACGGCACGTGAAAGAGGAGGGTTTGAAAGTCTAGAAACCACTCACATCTCAAAATCGACAATTTAGCCATAAGGTCCCTTTCTTCGGAGCCGGTCACATTTTGCTAATAAATTCAACATCATTTTCTCTTAAGCTTAAGTCAGCACGTAGCAAAACAGATTTGCGTAAGTCCACTTGAAACTTTCTCGGAGAAATGACGCTCAGACGAAGAAACAAGATGAATTTCAGAGGCCTGAATTTGAAAACCTGTTACCGACGCCTTAGCTGTTATGATCAATACCCTGACTGACAAAAATGGACCTTTGATCAATGTGATGCATGGTCCCGTATTCAAGTCGGATAAGCACCTACAACACAAATAGTGCTAGTAACAGTTTTTACTGATAATTATGGTTGGCAGTATCTGATTACGTAACTTGTAAGTGAATGTTGGCAGCACTGGTCCTACTGGAAATCTGTCCAAAAGATCCACGACTAAAGACCAAAAATTAAGGAACAAGGTTCATTGTTGGCTGCACTGACTTGCATTTATCCCAATGCAATCCCATAGTTGCAAACTTATTCATTCATCTGTTTACTGACGTCCATTTTCCCAAAATGCAGCATAAAAATTCACAGAAAATAATGGTTTAAGAGCTTTTGAAATCATTAACAGATATAGAAACTCTCACAGATATGTCTTACTAGTCAGCTTTGACGTTTCAGGAGCATTCGATAAAATTAAACATTCTGAGTTAATAAATATATTGACTCAGCATTCCTTTCCTAGCAATCTTATCTCCCTTATAGCGGACTACCTCACAAACAGAACCATAGGCTGGTACCACGAGAGTAGCAGTGACCACGTTACTCGAAATCTCACAACAGGTGTTCCTCAAGGTAGTGTTCTCGGTCCAGTCCTCTTTAACATAGCCATGACTAATATACACAAAATCAATATGGAAGGTAACATCGAAATTATCTCATATGCCGATGATATTTTACTTATAGCAGGAATTGATACAAAAAGAAAAAAAAAGAAAAAGGAGTTGACGATTTTAAAATCAACTCAAGTATCGGAAAAATGAGTCAAGAACTGAGTAAACTTGGTCTAAAATTCAACCCAAATAAAACAAACTCGATTCTTATCTCAAGAAGACATGACAAAGAACAAGTCAGAAAATCATGTAAAGATAGACAATACAGCATTTAAAATAAGCAATAAAATGAAATACTTAGGAATAATAGTTGATGAAAAACTAAACTTTAGCTGCCACCTAGATTATACCATAAATAAAATTGTCAATTACTATAAACTCTTTCTCGCACTATATGGCAATACATTCGGCTTCTGCTACAAAAATAGGGTGATTCTTTATAAAGCAATTTTTGTCCCCTTGATCAGCTACTGTTCACGAGTATACTACAATAAATTAACAAAACATCAAATTTCTAGACTCAGAAGGACACAAAGGTCAATAATAAAAGGAATAATCAGCGGCTACAAAACTATTTCATATCAATCCGTGTACGCAATTTCAGGCCTTATTATGCCAATTGATAACAAAATAAAACTAGTAAATAAAATCAAAGAAGTAAGGGAAACAGTAAGGGGACCAGAACTTAAAAAGACCATAAGAGACCTAAATGAGAGAGCGATTCAGGAGTGGCGGCTGAGTTAAGATGCAGCCACAACGGGACGCGTGACCTACGCATTTCTACCATCCATCAAAGATCGAATAAATTTAAGACACCTCACCCCTAATTTCTTCATGACTCAAATAATGTCTGGGCATGGCAACTTCTCACTCTATCTGAATAAATTCAAAATCAAAGAATCAGCGACTTGTGAAGAATGCCAAAGTGAGATTGACGATGTATGGCACACACTATTTCACTGTGAGAAACATGCTGTTCTACGCAACAAATATCAAAATTTAATCACCAAAATTGAAAACTCAGGAAACTCACTTTTGGAACTTAACAAAAAAGAACTCACAGATTTAAACACTTTGACGGTTGGAATAATGAAAAATAAAACTAGCTTTGAAAGACGAACATAACATAAGGGAAAGGGAAAGGGAAAGGGGAAAAAAAAAGAACTGACAAATAATTCAGTAGAGGCAACTACAGCTATACTACTTGTCATAATACGAGTACAAACATAGTCCTAGAATACTACAGCCATACAATTGTGATAACTGTACAAACATAGTTATTGTTTATTCCCTAAGCTATGTAAGGGGAGAGGGATGACGGTGTTTAAGCAACGAAGCTACACCAAACCTTCCCTCTCCTTATTATTATTATTATATATATAAAAAAGTAATAAATAAACAAATAATACAAAAAAAAAAAAAGATCATAATGAAGGACAGGCAGGCCGATGGACATTTCACCATAGTTGATCAATTTTTTACCAGTTGAATTTGAGTGGAATTTTTCTTCGAGAGCTAGGGAAGGAACCAACTAATACCTCAGCCCAAAATTCTGTTAGTAGTATTTATACTTTAGAGACTGAAATATCAACATTTTTGAGGAATGACCCATCGATATCAAATTCTGCTTTGATACCACACTACTAGAGCCCGTGTTTATGTAGTTCGCCTACATTCGCCTACATTCGCCAAATATACGAGTAAACGAATCGTGTGTATGATTCACGAATCGCGAGTCACTACAGATGTTCATCAATACCGAACGTCCGGGGTATTTCGGCATTCGTCTACATTCGCGAACATTCGCGCACCGTGTGAATGGGCCTTTAGTTTAATTACGGTATGTGGTTAGCACCCATGCAAACAAGTTTCGTCCCTGGCCACGTTTTTTATTCCTTTATTCATCAGAAAAAATTCTCATTTTTTTTACCATAGGTGCGCGTAGGGTTAAGCAATAGTTATAGTAAAGTTATAGTTTAGTTACAGTTCGGTCATAATTTAGTTATGTCACAGTTCAGTTACAGCGCCGTCTTTATAGTTTATATTTGGCACTCTAAAGACTTGCTTTTATGCTATATCGAGCAATACACGCGCTTTTACTACTCGCTTCTGATTTCAACGCTGTGGTCCGAACTAAACACTTCACCTACACTTTCCAACAAAAAGGGGAAAAAAAAACTGACCAAGTTATTTTTATGTCGATTTTCGTATAAGAGTGAGGCGGGCGGTTACAGGGGCACAAATAGACAGACATCCATTTCACTATTTAACAGTAAACGCATATTATTTTCAACATTTTCCCGAAAAACTCAAAATACGCAAACACTAACATAAAAAGTTAAGTACTGAACACAATGCATATAGCTGAGAAATGTTTTTCAACGGTTTAATCGCAATCGCAATAATGGTGTTTCTATTTCCACTGCATCTGTCGGCCGTTTTAATTTTGGTCATTTCACTTCTTTTTTTTTTCTCCTCGGTCTATCGCTCTCGGTTGCCTAATCCCCATCCCGCTATTGATCGCCCGCATTCGTTACACCTAAAAATAAACTAAATTCGCTATATCGAACATCGCATTCCAACTTAATTTTCCATCTAGTCCGCAGCAGTGAGTGAAAATAAAAATGCTACTCCACATTTGCACTTTTTTCCAGATTTTCTATGCTCGTTTCAGATCCCACCGCACTCGTCGAAGTCGGCCAACGCTCGAAACGGCTTCGATTCCTTCAGGCCAGACTAAGGTTTCCAGAATTTATTCAACCGAGGCTTTGTCTTTATAATTTGATATCCATTCGATGATTCGTGTACAGTCGACGGCTCAAGAAGCATATTGAAAGGTTTTCGAGTGCAGTTCGAGAGAGTTCGTCGCCGTATAAAAATGTCTCTTATACGTATATAGCTCGTAAAAACATCTCGAGCTAAAGCATAATATATATATATTCTAGTCTGTACATCGTTTTGCTGTTCTCACCGAAAAAGGCGCGTACACATACACACCACCACACGTCTGTAGGCTATAACAGTAAGTTACTATGTTAAACTGAAAGCAAACGCGAGCGGATAATCTGTTCGTCGCGGGTTCGTTTTTCGAACTTTCAATCCGCACGATGATAATCTGGAAATCGAAAAATACTACATTTTTATCCGTTCTGCGCCTCGGCTCACGTACAAATAAAAGCTCAAACGTGAAATTTACTTTTCCATCATTTCGTATATATATCATTCGAGGTCGGTATTGTCGCCGACCGTCGTGTCGTTAAAATAAAACCTTCGATTTGCATCTCGAACTCGGTACACAGAGCTGACTGCTTTTCTCTCGCTTATACGAGTTTGCTGCTGGCATCGGGCACCATCTCTTATTATTATACTTCCACTTTTAAAATCGCGTAAAAACAAAATTTCCATTTAATTTTTTGCCACTCTGGGGTAAAGGATGCGGTACAGCGATGCAGAATACCGCGTCGTGTGCCGAGCGAGCTCGACATGTCGAAATGAAATTACGTATTTGCTAGAGAGGAGGTTTTTTCCGCGTTTTTTTTTTTTTTTTTACTATTTTTTAGAAATTTAATAAGTCGAGTTCGGTTTGGCGGCGCTGAATCCAGCGTTTGCTACATATTTCCACGTCTAAATAAGCAAAACAGAAAAAAAAGAGGAAAACTATCGTAGTGTGAGCTTTGCGAGTTGAAAAGCTGTGCACGGTGCGCGGTAAACTTTCGAGGCGATATCGCTGGGTGGCAAAAACGAAGCATACCGTTTTAAAATACCCGCAGCCAGGTGCCGGCTTAACGTTTTTACTTTATACGACGAGCATCCAATAAAATAGAAGAAGACAAAAAAAGAAACAATGTAAAGTTCTCGACATTTCCGTGACATTTAGCAGTTTTAAAGGTGGGTTCACACTGCGCCCGTGAATGACAAATATAAGCTGACGGTACGTGTAGGATGAAGTTTCTATCTAGGTACCGTTCGTTGAATCTTCCGGCGCATTTTAGTGGCGCGGATTGTACGGGTGATGTTACTTTCAAAGTAGTTGGAAAAGTCTGCATATCCACACCGAAAAATGATGTGGAAACTGGATGAAAAACTCAAATTAGGAGTATAGGAATGAATGGCAGAATACTGAAGATAACAAACGGTTTTGACTTCACAACCTGAATTGTCGAGACTTATGTTACTATACTAGACACAGTAAAAGTGAGTTTTCGTTGCTTTTCGTTAGCAACTTAAACTTGCATCTTAACGGGGAAACGTACTCGACAATTTTTTCATTTAAATCAGACTACATAATTTGACTCGCTTGCAACATTATATAGGGTGTTTCAAGTACGTGACTCCCGTCAAGCAAGTAAGCAACTAATCTTGATAACGTGTAGATATGTTTACCTGCCCGAACATTTGAAGGGGCGAAGATATGAACATTAAAAGAAACAATATACTACATTAATAGCCATTTTTCGCTCTAAACTTTCTTTGTAATGATAAAGAACATTTACGGCAATTACTGAAAACATATTGAAGAAGTACAGGAAGCTACTTACTTGAGCCAAACGATAAGTTTAGAAAACAGAATGGAGAAAGACGTGAACCGCCAGATAACACTGGCGTGGAATAAATTCTGGCGCTTTAAATATATCTTCAAATGATGATAAGGCTATCACTCTCACGACCAGTTTAATATAGCTCTCCATTTCCTCATATCTTGTGCGAGTTCTTTCATTTCGTAATAACACTTACATCTGACATCTTGATTATCTACTTAACATACTGGAATCTTTGCTGGCCCACCCAATTCTTCCCTTCCACTCTACCTTATAGCAGCAGTGATATGTATTATTTCTGGGTGCCTCAACTTATGCCCTATTAGTTGAACTCTCCTTCTCTCCAGACGATTCCAAATATCCATTTCACCTCCAACTCTGTTAAGTACTTCCTCATTTCTTACCTTATCCGTCCATTTGATGCTAAGTATCCGCCTATAGCACCACATCTCAAAAGCTTCGATCCTTCTCTTCTCTGGATTTCCTATGATCCAAGTTTCACATCCATACAAGACTAAACTCCAAACATGAGTTTTCAAGAATAAGTTTTTGATTTCTAGATTCATTTTTGATTTGAAAAGGATTACTTTTTCGATAAAATGCTAATGAATTTCCCTTTTCCTGCCATTTTTCAACAAATATTTTCGGGATAGAATAAGCTATTGAGTACAACAATCACTAACAATACGTCACACACTAGGCGAAATGCTGGTTTTAGGCGGCCAAAACTCCATAAAATGAAGCGAGCCAAATTTACATAAATGATGGAAATTATTATTCTTCAATGTCAGATGACCTAAAAACAGCCCAACTAATCTCCCTAAAAATAATATTAGAATGCAAAGCTGGATATCAATTTGAACATTTTAAAATTTAAGTAGACTGTTTTCAAAGATGATGAAATGGATGGTAGTTTCAAATGACGATACCAAAGCCAGATTTGACGTAGAATTTTTTTGTATTTTTATTTTTATTTCTTAATAAATACAGTTCAATTTGAATGAGTTCTATGTAAAAGAAATTTCACGTTTCTAACTTCAAAATAAATATTAAAGTTCAACATTACTGTCCATTTTGCTCTACCAAATACTTTCACTTCATGGACTGGGAAAACGTTGATCTAAGTCGATCCGAAAATATATTGAATGAGTTTTATTCTTTGAACATCCATCTAACTATCCTGACATCATTCGGCTGCGACCGTTTGCGACATTCAGAGAAAAAGAGGGAATAATGACGAACGATTTGCAGTTTTAGGACAAAAATAGGCTCAACAACGAATTCAGCGCGTTAAAAAATTTATATTTAGACATTTAACTCGATTTTTTTCGGAAATTTTGAATTTTCACCCTCCCCCCTTCATATAGGGTTTAGGTTATCAGATGGGGTACCTGCATATAAGCTCAAAAATGAGTTCAGCGTGTCGAAAAACATATATCTAGACACCCAACTCGATCTTCTTCAAAACTTTTGTATTTTTATCCCTTTTAAAGGGCAGAGATTACCACATGGGGTAAAAATAGGCCCGAAAACGAATTCAGTGTCTCAAAAAACAAAAATATTTAGACAATCACTTCGATTCTTTCAAAGATTTTGAATATTCTTTCCCGAATACAGGAGTAGGTTACCGGATGGGCTAATATAACCTCAAAAACGAATTCAGCGTCTCAAAAAACATACATTTAGATATCCAATTCGATATTTTCAAACATGTTGAATCTTCAACCCCCAATAAAGGAGGTAGGTTACCAGATGAGGTGAATATAAGCTGAAAACGAATTCACAGCCTCAAAAAACATATATTTGGACACCTAACTCGAATTCTTCAAAAGTTTTGGATTTTCATGCCCCTATAAAGGGGGTAGGTTACTATGTGAGGTAACCAAGCAATGCGGTTTCCGGATGGCCAAGGCGTTGACATCGAATCATTCGATTGATACGAAAACGAATTCTCTTTCTCTCATTTCAGCAAACATATCTTTTCCTGTTATTTCCTGTCCTATCCCGATAATATTATTCTGCCCGCTCTTTTTTGATTTTATCGACTTTTCCTACCTTCCGTGACTTCCTTGACCTAACGAGAGAGGGAGGAAAACTCACCGATGACCATCGAACTCGATTTCTTCAAAAGTTTTGGATTTTCATCCCCCTATAAAAGGGGTAGGTTACTATGTGTGGTAACTGAGCTACGCGGTTTCCGGATGGTCAAGGCGTTGATATCGAATCATTCGATTGATACGAAAACGAGTTCTCTTTCTCTCATTTCTCCAAACATGATTGTCTTTTCCTGTTATTTCCTGTCCTATCCCGATAATATTATTCTGCCCGCTCTTTTTTGATTTTATCGACTTTTCCTTCCTTCCGTGACTTCCTTGGCCTAACGAGAGAGGGGGGAAAACTCACCAATGACCATCGAAGAAAACGCTGCAGCGAGGACTCGGTTCTTGGAGACGGCCAAAGCACGAACCGCATCAAATTTCCTAACGAGAAATCTAAGTCTTAAACCAATTTTGAGTCTTTTCCTTGTGATCTCTGTGAACTATTTCGCGAAACGTACACTTTCCGCGATTGCGAGTTTTTCCTGGTATCGCGCAGTTTTCACGATTTCATAACATGTAATCGTGACCGTTCGCTCTTCCCGGATCACGTGTGGACCGCCGAACTAACATCGTCGCTTCACCGTACTGACTATCCCGGAGGACCCGTACCGTCCGCTCTACCTGCGAAGAATCATCGTTTTTCTGTTCACTAGATCGTAAGCTACCGAATAAATAACATTGTCTTATTAGTCGCTGGTATTTTAATTCGAAGTTATCTCGTATCGGCGTTCTACCTGTCTGCCATCCGACCAGAGTAGGACCCGTTACTTTGAGGTATTCCGATAGCTGATACTCAGTCAAACACTGGGTTACTCCGTCTCACGAACACGTTGGATCTCGTAAGCCTGAGTGCCTAATCCATCCACCCTGTAAACCACTTGAGCTAGTCGTGGCCTAACAATGGTTCATCCTGTAACCGACCAACCCTCCTGTTACCCTAGGAGCCTCGCCGTCGGTCACCACATATATGTGAGGTAAAAATGAGCTCAAAAACGAATTCAGCGTCTCAAAAAACAAAAATATTCAGACACCCACTTCGATTCCTTCAAATTTTGAATATTCTTCCCCCAATACAGTGGTAGGGTACCGGATGGGCTAATATAACCTCTAAAACGAATTCAGCATCTCAAAAAACATACATTTAGATATCCAATTCGATATTTTCAAACATTTTGAATTTTCAACTCCCCTAAAAGTGGGTAGGGGTTACCAGATAGGGTAAATATTAGCTGAAAGACGAATTCAGCGCGTTAAAAACATATATTTGGACACCTAACTCGATTTCTTCAAAATTTTTGAATTTTCATCCCCCAATAAAGGAGTAGATTACTAGATGGGGTAAAAATAAGCTCAAAAATGAACTCAGCGAGCCAAAATACCCCTAAATTGATATATTGTTGTTAATAGTTTCACGAATCCGATTTTTGCAGCTTCAAATTTTGAAATCTCCCATTGTGCGACACCCTGTATGTTACTTGTGAAGCGGAGCAAGAGGACATCCTGTATATAAGGACTGAGCACTGGAAGGAAAGGAACTGTTTCTAGGTACCAGTCAATGTAAAATTTTGACTTGGAACCAATCAAATATTGAAAAACTGTGTAGTTAGGTTTTGGCCGCCTAGAATCACGGTTTCGCCCAGTGTGCGTCACCTCTCACGACTCGATGCACGACTTCCTTCACTCGTTATTCACCCCTCTCCACCATTCGAAGTTTCATTAAGGATTATGAGCGATTTCGAGTCCTGCTAGACACCTTCGATTGTTGTTTACCAGAGCCACATCGGCTGCACCGAAAGCTTATCGACAAAAAGGAGAATCTGCTGTAAACGGGCGCAAATGCCGACTTCGGTTACTTGTAATACTAGTCGCAGAGGCAAATGCTATACCTACGCTTTTGCGATGTACATACATTATGTTACGTTGTACAACCGATAACTCAGTCACTCAAAAACATGTTAGCCTCCCTATTGTACTCAGATATCCGCAGCTACCGTGTTCTCTATTCTACCTTCGATCAACCGTAATTCGCTCCCGTCTCACTCCTCTTTTCCCCCACCTACAGCGCACAAAAGGTTCGCTAACGTTAATGCATTCCATGATTCCCTCATGTAATGAGCTCTCTCTGATATAAAAACAGGGTTGAAAAAAATACCGTCGTAAATTTTCATTTTATTCGCTATTTTACAGCTTCTTAGAAAGATTTTTATTGAAAAAACAGAGAGACGCGGATGAATAATAGGGATTCGTCCTTTTCCTTACTTTCAGCTATCTCCGTGGAATAATTTTTCCGCGAAATAATGATGAATACAATTCGATTGCCGTTCGGTGTATTTTCGAGGCTGCTTTCAGTAACAAACCTTCCAGGCATCTTCACGTCTCGTGCCTATCGGTTCACCGCGGAATTGTCCACAGTAGTCAAAACCGAGATTCGATCAGAACATCTCTAATGGAGCAGTAAAGATTTTTTTGAGTCTCAACAAGTCTCGATGCAGTTTAAATAAATTCTACCATGTCCTAACAGTCAAAATGAGTCCAAGTGAGTTTTCAGGGACTGAAAAACTTTTGTCATTGTCTGAGTATTCGTCAGAGCAGGGAGCGAAGTTTTTCTCATTCACAAAAGAAGAGGGATGATTTTCTTTTTCGTTTTCAAGAAAACGAACGCGGGTTTTCCCCTCAAAATATGGAACGAAATTCGTCTTAGTAAGAAAGAGGAAAGATTATTTTTCACAAATCTCAAGGAAAAGAAAAAGTTCTTCCATTTCCTCACTCAGTAATGTTAATAGGGTACCTTACTAGGGAGACATGTCGCATTCAGGGCCCAAAACGGAGTTGAATCAAAAATCAGGTTGAATATTGTTCCAATAATTAATTTAATTTTTTTCGACGAAGTCAATAGGACCCATCGGATGGAGGAAAAAAGGCAAATTTGGTTCCCAAATCGGAGCTGGATCGAAAATCTGATTGAACTTCCGAAATTAGTGACTCAAAACCCCTTGATCTCGGTATTTTGTTCAATTTTTCGGCAAATCTAAAAGACTTCATCTGAAGGTGGGAAAAACCGAATTCCGGGATGGGCCCGAAAATCTGACTGACTTTTCAAAATCACCATTTCAAGGAATCCTTATTCCGATAACCTGCTTAATTTTTCAGCAAAATCAGTTGGGCTCTTCTAAAAGAGAAAAAAATCGAATTTGGGATCTAAAACAAATTCGGATGAAGAATCTGACTAAACTTTCAAAATGGAAGACCTGAAGTACCCCTATTTTGACATCTCGTTGAATTTTGTCAGTTAAGGCAATTTGGCCCTGACGAAAAAGTCGAATTTCGAGCCAGCGTTACCCAAACACACGTTTGAAAAATGTACCACATTCTGAAATCTTGAAAGTGCCAACTGTACCACAACCTGAAACTGCCATAATGACTGCGGCTGGGAGGCCTTCACGTGAATTGCTTCGTTATTATTTGCCTGGGTTTTTGCTACAGGAACTACGTTTACATCTTTTTCTTGAGAAATATTTGTTTTCACAAAAAATTGGAAGAGAATAAATTTGTAGCCCTCGTCGATCGTCGTTTAGTCTTTTCAGTAGTTAATTATGTAAACAGTAAAGAATTAGGTTATCAACTGCTAATGAAAAAGATTGTTCGGTGGATTCCAGTTGGGTTCTTGAAGCGTATTTTATATATGTATATAAATGTTCGAATCATCAAATAACAAAATCTTTAGCCTTACAGCTTTCAATTAATTTATACTTTTATTGGTCGACTATCGAGTATCAAAAGCTATCGACTCAATTTTATAATCCTCCCTCTTCCGACACGAAGTTTTAATTTCAACTTTTGGCTTTTAACAAGGAAAAAACCCTATATTTACAGTTTACTGTAAATTCTACATATAATTTGAATTTTCAAGATTAGTGATCCCTTTCCCAGATAATCATATTAGATGGGGAGGGGGTGGAAGGTATTTTCAATCTCCACGCGCATTAGATCTGAATGATTACATGATTATGTGTAGTCTCGTGTCAATCCGATAATTCGGTCACCATGTAGCTGATATCAGTCAAATCAACCGCATAAATTATCTGAAATTTGTCTGATCACCTCAAGGCTGGGCGAATTGCATTCCAAGACGCCAGATCCGTGTTGTCTATTATCCGTGTCCACCTCCTATTAATCTCCCATACAGACTAGAATAAGGGAGAGAAAAAGTAATGAAGGAAATGTAAAAATACGTTCAAATGAGCCGAGCAATTTGAAGCTCTTTTTTTTGGCATACAACGAAATTAAACTTCATTCGTATTTTCACTCTCATGCTTCGAAACTACGTACCACCAAACAATTTATCCTCGGGCACAGAAGAAAAAGAAGTCGAAAAGAGTACCGTTCAATGTTATTTAGTGTTTGTTACCTACTATAACAGAAACGAGAAAACCCACGTACGCTGTGTCCTCCGTACGGAGTCGATAAATCACGATGTACTGGGTAAGAACGAAGTTTAAAAAAAAAGAGAAAAAAAAAAGGTTTACAGCTTTATGGATAATAAGTTTTAACTTGAAACTTTTTTCAAGTATGTATTACCTAACAGATGCCGCGGAGGAGTGAAGAGTCTCATTAGCACTGACCTGTCTGCAGTCCATTGATAACATGAGAACTTATATTTTAAGATGAGCTTAAAGTGAAAAGAAAAGCAGAGAGCACATTTTAATTCGAGAGATGAGCTAGGTATACAGTTTCTACACGAATTTCAAGATCAGCCAGCGGAGGTAAATCATCTCTAATACCTTTAGTCGAGTGAGATTACCATTACAGTTTTTGTATTAGGTATACGAGTTACACTTTCTAAGCCACTCAGACGATTGTCATCAGACCACATATAAAGTCACCGCATGAAACGAAGTAGCCTATTAATTTCAACTCGAGACCTCAAAGATAGTTTCTAATCTCTTTTAGTTTTCAGCCGACTAAGCAGCCGACCTGTAACTATTTCGTAAAATTTATGTAGGTCTACCTACGAGCAAATCATTCTAAATCTTTTGAATCCACAAACTTTTGCAGACTTGTTAGAGGTAAGGGGGAGGCACTTAGTAACTTCTTTAGGTTTAATGTCTTTACCGAGGCCTCAACCGAAGGGGTAGAGAGAGACGAGGGTGTTGCGTTTACTTCGTTTTTTGTTATGTGCTTCAAGTTGAAGCACTAGCAGAGCTGCAGCTGCTGAGTTCCAGAAAATATCAAGTTATATCCATAGATACATATAAGAAGATGCTATGATAATTGTAATAATTTTACAATAATTTCTTATCGCCTCCCGCATTCAATTCTATATTTCGAATAAATTATGTGAGCTGAAGTCGACCGAGTAAAGAATCAAAAAGAATAAATTTGAATAATGCTCTAGACCTCAGTTGTTCACAATCTCTCCATGTAAGTGTTCACCCAGTGAAGCGCCCAAAAACTGCACGAAATGCTACGTGGATTTTATTTTGTAAAATGTTGTCAAGGGGGGGGGGCTTACATAATATTGCCAAATATCTGAATAATCACCAGTACCTGCCGAAAATGTCAGAAAAGAAAATCGCCTTTGGAGGGGGTGTGATTTAGTTCTTCCAATAATACTGCGGCGATCTTCTCTTCTCAAATTAAAATTTTTGTATTTAAATCGTCTAATCGTCTTGTCTGGTCATTTTCTGTGCAGCACGATGCGAGCATCTAACAAACGTCTTTTTTCTCCTGCATTCCTATATTTCCGATTCGTGATCTTTTTAAAACCACCATCTTCTTTTCATTTCATTATTATTATTCCCATGACTCACTCTCCTTTTTCTCACTCGATCGGCCAAGGCAGGACACCCAGTTAGTTTAGTGCAGTTACAGCTGAGTTACAGTTTGGTCACAATTCATGCTTAGCACTCACGAAGATCTACTTGAGCTATCGATCGTTCAATAATCACGCTTTTTACATTCTCTCGTGTTTTTAATTTCGAATACCCTCGCTGCGGTCCGGACACTAGCCACTTCTCCCTTTCATAAAATCTCACGAAATCCGCAACATCATGGATTTTTCTGATGAGACTATGGATGTTTCCCACGTTAATTTAGACATTTCCCACCTCAACTTGGGTTTTTCCAGTGGTGTTTTGGGAGTTTCCGATCTCTCAACCTAAGGTTTTCCGATGATGTCAAGGGTGTATTTTCATCCTATTCGGGGTTTTTAAATGACTTTTTTGGTTTTTACACTCCAAACGTGGGTTTTCTCAACACTAACTTGGATTTGTTTGACAATATTTTTGATTTATCTCACCCACACCTGGTGTTTTTCAAAATTTAATTGCGTTTTTTTCTGACAAGAAGTTGGATGTTTTCGACTACGACTAGAGACTTTCTTAGGATAGTTTTGGTTTCCTCCGCCCAAACAATGTTCACTTTGAAGTTATGTTTGGGTTTTCTCACTTCAGCATAGGTTTTTATAACCTTAACGTAGGTTTTTCCAATAAAATTTTGGATTTTCTGGTCTCACTTGGCAGCCTTCCAATGATAGCATGGGTTTCTATTATCTCTAACTCAAGTCTTCCCACCTCCTCAACTTTAGTTTTTCTGATGATATATTGGGGTTTCCCACATTCTAACACGGCTACAAGCTTCTCTATAGACTTCCAGGATTGGATATCATTTTGCAAGCTTCCATTAGTAGTAACGACACCGTTAAGTTTTCAACACATAACAGAATTTGGGTACTATTTCGACCGAATTTGAAATTCGAGACACGCAGGTGGCAGAATAGGATTCAAAATTTAGATATTATGTTGGGGCATACTCGTAATTTATTCATTTTCGATAGGTACCAATGTTACTCTTCGGGTATAATCCCAGAATCGAGCGTGGGGAGACCTCGCCCCCCCCCCACACACACACACAAATCTTTGGAGTCGGTATTTTTCGGCAAATTCGACAATATAATGGGAGTTTTGGGCCATTTTAGTCGATAAAACAAGGATCGACATGACTAATTCCCCCCCCCCCCCGAAGCAAATACTCTATTACGTTCATTTATTTTTATTTTTTTTCAGACCTAAGAGGCTTGGTGTCAAACCTTTCTTTATCCACTTTTTGGCGAAAATGAGTTACATACGGTTGAAGGTACTAATTCGTTATGGGCTAACAGATGAACTCACTGCCGTCATCCTAGAATGCCTCGTTCTGGTAGAAAAACACACTCAAAGTTCAGCCTTGGAGTCAAAACCGTTCTTTATTCACGTTCTTCATTCACTGGATAAAGAACGGTTTGGGTCCAAGTCGGTTTTTTGTTTCCTGATAAGATGGAAACGCTGAACGAAATGTGATTCCGTTGATCAATGTGAGGGTGTTTCTTCTCGTAAATCATTGTTATTCGAAAATGCCTAAAGACGGAAAAACAAGAAAGAAACTTCGATTTCCAAAAGAATGGTCCAGGAATAAGTGGAAAGCTGAAAGGTATCGTACTAAAGTTTCGTTTTTCAATGGATTGGTGTAAAATTTTGAACATTTGATAGCGAATTTTGTACTCTGTTCAAGATATAATCCGAGAAAAAATTGACCTCGGGGTCGAAGTGAACTTTATCCAAACAAAAAAGCTGAAAATTTCGAGGAATATTGAGAAAATTTTTCCTGGAATTTTTTCTAATCTAATATATTGGCTCAATATGAACTCTCTGTTGCATACCGTTTGGTTTGTAACAATTTTTCATTTCTCCTGAAAAAAAATAAAATAAAAAAATAAAAAAATAAAAAAATGGATTTCGGACTAAGAATGGTTTGACACCAAGCCCCTCTCACCTATGTTTACATTTTTCCCCCTATTGTTTTACGTCTTTATATCTCAGAAAATGGACCATCCATCAACGTTACTTGAAGTACCTTTTTTTTTGTCTTACATCAAAAGAAGAAAGTATCTACCGATTTGTAATATAGGCTGCTTCTGAGAGATTTTAATCGACTAACCTTCTGAATTACATGTTTATCAATGTTTATCGTTGGTATAACTGTTTTGATTATCGGAACGTTAATTGATAGATTTACCTTGTGCAGAGGCGAAAGTTGACTTTCAGTTTGGGGGGTGAAGAAGAAAAATTTGCCAACAAATATTTTCTTTTAACTAAACATTTGTCGACACAATGTTCCAAAAATCTGAATATTTGCCGATTTTTCAATCAAAATATTTTTTAATTGAAAAAAAATTAATAAACAAGTAAACGTACTTAAGAAATGAAAAATTCAAGTAACAGTTTCAAAATTTGCTGACTGTCTAATTATTGGGGGTGTTTCACCCCCCTCCCCCTAGTTTCGTCCCTGCAAATACAGATTGGAATCTTAATCCCCAAGCACTCACATTTGCGCACATGAGAATACCCTATTCTGGGAGGTTACACATTGAGGTGGTCGTTGGTTACTCTTGGTGATATTTTTTTCTGAATTTTCTCTGATTCTTCTCCTAAATTGATTCCAATAAAAACAAATCAAATAAATAAAAAAACATACAAAGTTTTCTGTCGATCGGATTAGGGGAATCCGTGCCAGAAATTTCCTTTCGTTCTTATGGGAAAAATACATGGAGTATTGACTTCAGACTAAATTTCCCTCCTATTCGGGTCGTATAGCGCTAATATCGACTACTCTTATCAGCGACCAAAAAGTGAAGTTTTTGACACATGTAGTAAAATTTTGGAATCTCGGATGTACGGCCCGAATATTCACCAGGACCAAAGACCGTAAATTAAACAATAGAGCATTTGCTATCGGATTCAGCTTGTGACACTGGAAGATAAGTCTTTTGCTTTTCAACTTTTAGCTTTTAATAAAATGTTCAACTTTCTCAAATTTCAGGCTCAGAATCTAGTAACTACAGATTTCGGGCTGCTTAAAGCGGTAGCGCGCTGTAGTGTGTAGTCGTTTACAAATGATTGAGAGAGTGAGCGAATCACTAAATCATTGAGTGAGTGAAGAAGTGAGGTATGAATGAGTAACTGAATTAGAGAATGAATGAATGAATGAATGAATGAATGAATCGAACGAACGAACGAACGAACGAACGAACGAACGAACGAACGAACGAACGAGAACGAAGAGAACGAAACGAACGAAACGAACAAAACGAACGAAAACGAACGAACGAAACGAACGAACAGAACGACGAATAAAAAAAGAATAAGGACGAAAAAGTAGGAGGACGGAAAAGAAAGTGAATGAGGAGTGATGGTGAGAGAGTGAATCACTGAATCACTGAGTGAGCGACTGAGTAACTGAGTGAATAACTCAATGAGTAAGCGAGTGACTTAGTGCGTGCGTGAATCACTGAGTCACTGAGTAAGTAATTGAGTAACTGTGTGAATAACTGAACAAGTAAGCTAGTGAATCACTAAATAAGTAAGCGAATGACTTGAGTGGGTGAGTGATTTACTGACTCATCGAGTGAGTGACGGGGTGAAGAAGTGAATGAATAACCAAATTAGAGAATGTAAGTGAGTGAATCACTAAATAAGTAAGTTAGTGACTGAGTGAATCACTGACTTATTGAGTGACTGAGTGAATCACTGACTTATTGAGTGACTGATGGAGTGAGGAAGTAAATGAATAACTAAATTAGAGAATGAGTACATGGCTAAGTGAGTGAGTGAACCACTGAGTCACTGAGTAAGTGAGCGAGTAACTTAGTGAATCTATAAATGAGTAAGCGAGTGACTGAGTAACTGAGTGAGTCATTGAGTAAGTGATTGGGTAACTGAGTGAATCACTAAATAAGTAAGCGAATGACTGAGTGAGTGAGTGAATCACTAACTTATTGAGTGAGTGACGGAGTGAGGAGGTGAATAACTCAATAAATAAGCAAGTGACTGAGTGAATAACTAAATAAGTAAGCAAATAACTGAGTGAATGAGTGAATCACTAACTCAGTGAGTGACAGAGTGAACAGATTTCGGGCGGCTCAAAGCAGTGGCGAGCTGTAGTCTTCTACCATGTAACCCTATGACCGAGGGGAATATTTCATTTACAGGCATATACGAAGAAATCTCAAGATATTATGAAAACGAAAGTGTATATCGAAAAAATGATTAGGACAAAATTTATAATACATAAAACTTTCCTTCCATTGAGACCATTTTCATTTCAGTCTGATGAATTTTTCTAAAATTTGTAGGGTTTCAATAGTTCCTTTCTTTCACGTGCCTAAAATTATAGATAGCGACTCTTTCGCGCTGACAATCCGAATAGTCATTGAAATTTGATATGCAACGTTTGCTACCGCCTTTCAGATTTTCGAAATGTCTTCCACATTTCAGCTTTGTTTCAACCTTTCAAATAACGTTCGATACTCAGCTCGAAACCTTCTGCTTTTGACTCACTAGTCTCTAAAAAGGCCCAGGGTATTCCATTTGTAGAAACGAAATTTGACTTTGAGTTTGGAAAGGTGGAGAAGAAAAATTTGCCGACAAATATTTTCTGAAAACTAAAACTTCGCCGACAAAATGTTTAAGAAAATTAAAAATTTGCCAATTTCTTAATCTAAATATTTTCTAATTGAAAAAGAAAATAAATAAACAAACAAACAAACATGCATAAAAAAAAAATGAAAATTCAAATAAACAGTTTCAAAATTTTCCGACTGTCAAATTATTGGGAGGGGGCTCAAATGAACAGTCTTAAAATTTGCCGACTGCCAAATTATTTGGGGGGGCGGGTCTCCCCCCCCCCTAAATAGTTTCGCCCCTGCCCTTGTGATCCATCGAAGTGATTTAAATTTCAAGTTCCTGCATCTTGTTTTTGTTATTTCGATCGGATATCAATGAAACTGAAATATAATGAGGCAATAATTAGAGGGTACTTAACGTTTGTTGAATGCAAGAGGATTGAATGTTTTTTTCTCATTTTTGTTCATGCTGAAACCAGTCTGGATGTATGAATTGAAATGTGAAGAGCAGCAGTCACAGCGTTTCTAAAATCAATACCTCAGAACGATTGTAAAGGCTGGTTGATAATCGTAACGATTAAATTACGAATACCTGCAGGTCAGTAGTATCGAAGGAGAGATACATATGAACTCGTAGCAAAAACTATACACAGCCCGACTCTACAAGCATCAGAACAATTTTGCTTTGGACATTTTGGAGAATAGTTTTTAAAGAATAGATGCCCTAATCAAACACGTGTATTGATTTATAATAAGTAACCCATTTAGTTTTAAATTAAGTGAGTTATTATGAGTAGAGGTGCTCTTGCTGAAAAGAACAACTCATTATAAGTTAATACATATTAAAACGTAGAAATTTTTTAATAATTTCGTATTGTCAGTAGGTCTATTAAGTTAGTTACCGAATTGTATAATAAAAACTGGCCTCTAATGCATGGCAGTTCATTTACTGAATGGTACTTTTGCATTCACAATCGTTCATCTTCCAATCTTTCTTCATTGGATAATTGAGGTTGAGGCTTTTCGTTTCGCTGTTCTCTAATTTCTACATTTCTACGTAAAAACCCTCTTGCAATGAGCGTATAGTTCGAAATTTACCTTACTTATTGCTTGGATGAAAAATTTTCGTAGTATTGAATCGACATACTGAATGTCAATCGCAAGACGTGAAAACAGCGAAGCTTTTTTTATTTTACTTGCAAGGGAAATTTTCGTACTGAGTCGACATGTCTTGACCTACTCTCCTCTCCTCCGCAAACCGTGCCACTACCAATCGGTATTAAGTGTTCTCTTAAAAAGAAAATTCCTGCGCAATGTGAAGTTAATAAAATTTGGTGTCTTCCTCCATTACTACAATACACTTCTTGCTCTCCTGTACTCAATTTTGGGGACTGCAGAATCCTACTCGTACATCAAAAACTACGCGAGGCTTAGCTTCCGTCTTCAAAACTGCAATGTTTTTCTTTCATGAGTGATAACAACCGAATATCGATACCAATCAACTTAGTGCAAAATAAAAGTAAGACTCCAACTATACCGCGCGTGCTATAACTCTGACTTAAACTTCAGTATTAGGTGCCCTGAGTACCCACATACCCCAATTATCAAAATCGATGACACGGGTACATCCAAGCCCATAGCAGCAGGCAGCCCAATAAAGGACACCCGTCCAGAGACATCGGAATAACTCGACGACTGTAAAACACCAACACGTCATCAAAGAATGCGAGAAAAGTCTAAGTGCTTTGAAAGTTTCCAAAATAGTCTTATACGATTCGGAAATAGTTTCGCAATTACCCAACACGAGGCTGGCTTTCGTTAACTTCTACGCCTATCTAATGAAAAATCAAATTAATCAAGATAACACTGTTAAATGATTAATTAAATTCTTCTGCGTGTTTCAGAACAAACTTTCATTCGACACTAATTGGATAAAATACAAAAATGCGAATTCTGCTGGTGAATATATTTTTAATTATTCGAGGCGGCTCGCGTTGACTGCAAAAAGTTGGTGCGTCTGGAAACGAGTCAGTAGCTACAACACTCGCGTCGACAATAAAACTCCTCGAGGTTCCACAAACTTCGCTCCAATTGGCAGGTAAGTTTTTGAAAAGCCGGTTGGCTGTCCGCGTTCTTTTCTGCAGCAGAGAGGCGGCGAAGGCCTTTTTCACGGGGGTGACACTCTTATAAAAAGATTTATCGATAGAGCAACATCGTTTCGCCTTTCCTTCATACCGTAAAAAGAAATTGAAAGTTCTCAGTCGCGGTATTCCTTTCACATTGATTTACAGCCCACCACCAGTGCTATCGATTTCCACACAGTCTCCGTCTTCCTAATCGTCGACCTTTCTGACTCGCGATATCACGAGTATTCCCAGGAAGCGTTACGAATAGCTCGCTATTTTATAGAGCCTTAAATAATAGTGATATACAAAATACTCGTAGTTGCCACTTTCGAACGAGCGAGCACTTTCGAGCCAAAGGGAGGGCCGGCCAATTCACGCCCGCGCCGTTTCACGCTCCATCGTAGTCCTCTCTGTCCCTTTTATCTCGTAAAATATTCTACAAACCTAATGAAAGTTTTCACGCGAACTTTCCCAAAGAATTATAATACTTTCTTTTTTTATTATTCTTTCGTCCACGTTCAACTACCCACCGAAGAAAGCGAAACGGAGTACGCATAGGCAAGGCAAAAGTCCGGTGTATAGGTACTTTGAAAAGAAAGTCACGGTAGTTCGAACGGAAGGTACATGCAGAAATTTAACTTCGCTCACTTCGGCTTTTTCTCTAATGTAACTTTTACGCATTAAAAATTCACACTCTGTTTCGCAAGTCCTAGGAGAGTGTGCCTGACTTGCGAAGCACATTCAAAATAGTTAAGCACTTCGAGCGACGCCGAGCACAGGTATTACGCTGCAGAAACTACTTGAGCAAAGTTCGGCATGAAGTTCGGTTTCTGCTGCGGTTGCGGATTATGCTCCGATGTTTCTAGAATACTTGAGCACTTTACATATATCCGGCTGATTCGAAAATAAATCAGCTATCGCCGGCGGTCTTATGAACGGGACCGTGCACTTTCGACGTTCTCGAATAAAAGAGAGCTAATGACAGTAATTTCCCAGTTTTGCAATCATACAAAATATGGGCTCACAACACGCAAACAAAAGGCCTTAAAGTTTGATTAACGGCTGTCTGAGGAGAGGGTTTTCTGTGTCTCCGCCTCTAGTATACGCCCCTCGAGATACCGAGGGGCGTTAGTAACTTTCTGAAGAAGCCATAGGCCTACAGCAAACAAACAAAAGGCCTTAGAGTTCAATTTTTCCAGGTGACGATTATCTGAAGGGAGGGTTCTATGTGTCGCCTCCTCTAGGACACCGCTCGAGATACCGAAGGACGTTAGTAACTTCCTCAAGAAACCATGGGCCCCACAACAAACAAACAAAAGGCCTTACAGTTTATTTCTTCCAGGTGACAGTTGTCTGAGGAGAGGGTTCCATGTGTCTACTCCTCCGGTACGCTCCTCAAGGTACCGAAAAATGTTAGAAACTTTCTCAAAAAAAAAAAAAAAAAATCCCCTCAAAATTGGTATAATTTCCTACAGCTCCACTTCAACATCATCTGGAGCTATTTTGTACTCTCCCGACATAATCTGAAAAATATTGTGCTGTACAGCTCGTGTTAAATTTCAGTGTGGTCAAGGCACTGGTTGCTTGTCCAACGGTGAGTTCAACAAACGAAATTATTACGCCCATTATTAGTCTAGGCCCATCTTGACACAAGCCCATTCGAGGCATTTTCGGGATGGGGGGTGCGTTGCCCCGGGGCCAATTTGGCATGCGTGCATCGCCATACACCCCACTATCATCGATTAGTCTAAGCCATATAGCCAGAAAAAAAGAAGAAAAAAAGAGACAATATTTTGAGGTAACAAGCGAGACTTTGTTGGAATATGTAGTACTAGGTGCCAGAAACTACCTCCTAAAAATTCCACCACCAAATGCTGTGCAAAATCTTCTGTGGCACGGTAAAGCCCCCAATTTCATTTTTTGGCTTATATCTCAGAAAACTGGAGCTCTAGAGAAAAAAAGTTTCAGCCAAAAAAGATTCCTCATAAAATGTGCTACGAAATGCATACATAAAATGTTAGCCTAGGTCTAATCCTTAGCCTACAATCACCGACCAAAATTGGACAACTTTAAGACATTCCGGAAAAAATTGACAAATTATGGCGAATATCTCGGAAACGGCGAGTTTTAAGAAAAACTATTTCGAACCAAAAAGATGCCTTGTCAAATTTGCCATAGAAAAGACTACCTTTAGAGTCTAGCCTAGGCCTAATGCTTGCCTTCTTGTCTCTCGCAGGAACTTCCTCCTCGCCTTAGTCTGCCGATCAGCCGGGACAGTCAAAAACGAACTTCACGCGCTTACTTCTCTCAGTCTAATGGTGGGGTGAGGTGTTACGTCCACAAATCCTCCCATAACTGCTCCACTTGAGATCTGTCACCTGTTGATCGACAGTAGAAATATCAGCGCAGGAAGTTTTGCATTACAAATCTTGACACCAAACATTGTTACAAGGTTACAATACAATATGTGGGTAATTCTCCGAAAAATGGACAATTCATGTAAATGGGCTGTAACTCTGCCACCTATTATCAGAATGCTATGAGCAATATGTCAAAATTGAGGAAATGAACTCTTCTGATGGAGATAGTGGTGAAAGCTCTCCCTAGTTCAGCAGAACATCCTTAGAAAATCGAAAATGCACTTGAAATGTCCATCAACGTGGGTGTCATGTCAACCTGGTCTAGTTCTGTTTTTTTTTTTTTTTGCTCGCTGGAAGGGTTTAATACATAATTCTCAGGAACAAATGAAGAGGTAAGTTGAGGCAACACGGTATAGGTCTTACAATCATTTTCCAACCAAGTTAAGTAACCTTTAGAATGCCTCGAAGTTGTGTCTAGGAAAAGATATGTCTTCTGTGAAATAATGATAATTTGTATGCTAAAATACTAATTTATTGCTGAGTTACTGGTTTCTAAAAAAAAAAAAAGTGTCCTTCATCGTGGACATCAACAGCCATATTGAATTTACAGCTCGGAATTTGTAAAAACATAATAATGTATCTAATGTTGGCCACATTACATTCAGAAACATGTATCAAATATTCTCCGCATATTTACCCAATGTGAAAAGGAAAAAGGCGATTTTGTCCTTAAACGTGGACATAAAATATTATTCAACGTGGATACTCACGTATTTCTTGTATCCACGTTGAAGGACGTAAATCTTTCGACACTTAGAAGCAATCTGTAGAAACAGCCTTTAAATCTTCTTCGAGTAGAGACTACTTTCCTAGATGAATTTTTGGTACTTCATAAAACCGTTATCCGTGAGATTGTAACCCACGGTGCCGCTGTGAGATCGTACAGCCTCATCTTATCACAATATGTACACGTGAAAAATTTGTCCTTCAACGTAGACAACAATTGAGTTTCACTGCACCATTATATTTACTTTTCGCTTCCTCCTTCCCGAATTCTAAACTTTGCAAATTAGGCGCATTCTTCCTGGAATGAGTTTAGTAACCCTTTACACCTGCCAAATGACATGCACATTGTATGATATAAAATTTCAAGCCCCTTCCTCCTTCCTGAATGCTACAATTTACAAATCAGGGGTAAATTATGAATTTAACTCAGCGACCTTTCAAAACATAGAATACGATACCCATATGCATTTTATTTTTCAGTCTTCATTTTGAAACCACCTCTCTAAGGGGTACAATTTGCAATTTTGGGCTCAATCATTACCAAATATGAGTTACTGACTCTTCCAATTCATGAAATGACATTCATATTGCTTCACGCGCAACATTTTCAATTTTAAGGCAAACTAATGTAACAATTGATTTCTGTGACCTTGAATCCCCGACCATTATCTTGTTTATGAAAATTTTAAAGACTCTAATAAAGTTTAATTTGGAGAAAAAGCAAATTTTAAATTGTGGTATCTCAAGCAGGGTGACCAGTTTCTGGAAAACCGGGAAAAGTCAGGGAATGTGAGCGCACCTGGAGAAGTCAGGAAAAAGTCAGGGAATTTGGAAGGAAATTGTATGATGTAGAAGTACTGTACAATCTTGGGGGGGGGATTGGCCACCATGTCAAGGCTGGGGTAAATGAAGGGAGAGGAAGGATTTCCTATAGATAAATTTAGATATTTCGGAGGGAAGGTGTCCAGACTCCTGTATCCTCCACTGTTTCCTGCCATAAAGCCTGATTTATTTTACGGAAAAATGAAGGGTCACTTATAACCCCCGATTTAGGGTGTTCTGGTGTCAGTTACAAAAAACTGTAAGAGATCTTTTTGATGCTGAGTGAAGAACAATCTCAGTGTGAAATTTTCATCTAGAGTTAATATAAACGTATTTTGGGAGACGTTTGAGTAAGAACCTTCATGTTGTGTGTTATGCTGCGACCGATTTTATGGGTGAACAATTAGGTTTAGGCTAGACTAAAGGTAGTCCATTCTATGGCACATTTTACGAGGCATCTTTTTTGTTTGAAACAATTTTCCCTACAACTCGCCTCTGCCGAGATATTCGCCATATGTGTAATTTGTCAATGTTTCGAATTTTTTTGAGAACGGTGATTGCAGGCTAAGTATTAGACCTAAACTAACATGTGATATATACGTTTTGTAGCAAATTTTATGAGGAATCTTTTTTGTTTGAAACTTGTTTTTCTAGAGCTCCAATTTTCTGAGATATAAGCCAAAACCTGAAACTGGGGGGGGGGGCTTTAACGTGCCACAGAAAAATGAAGAACTTTTTTTTGTTGATCCTCAAATAATTTCAGTTAGCCAAATTTAGATCCCCTTTTTCAAGAAACACTGAGGTACGTCCTTCCAATATATTATTTTTTCGGATTCATTGACAAAAACTTTACCAAGGATTTTACGCAACACTCAGCTCAGTTCATCTCTGCTGATGAAACTAATTCAGAAAATATTTCTTCCAATCTGAAGGCCTCCCAAGAGTTAAGTTTGCGTCTCTCCACGATTACAAATTAGGGTGGCCCTTATTTATTCACAGTGGATTTTCCTGCATTCTTTCGAAGACGCGTTCTAAATTGAGTTGAACGAGATGCAAGAAATTCCTACAAAGTTTCAGGTTGATTACATAAGGAAAACACAGGCCTCAAATTTACTTCCCTTCTCATAAAAATTCATTTTCTTCCTCCTCTAACAATGTCAGAAAAGTATTCGCACAGATTTACGAAGTTCAATCGATACTAATTCAATGTAAAATAGTTCAATTCTATGATATGCGTTAATGACCCCAGAGGAGGGGTCTTGAAAGAGAGGGAGGAATGCCGAAAAGGTCATATTTGAGATAGGGATTGATTCGTAGGTTTTCGAGGTTACTGAATTCATCAGTGGGGGTGGTTTTTACAAGCGACTCCATGGGTTGTCATTAAAGGGGGTACGAGGTCAAATATTAGTAATTTTTCTAAAATCGTATTCTATTTATAGGTTCCCACGATCGCTGAATTCAACTGGACTATTCTATCGGATCTACAATTTGAAAAAAAACAGTTGCGTTGAGAGTCTTTACGAGCAAAAAAGGTCACACGATCAAGACAAAACTCCCCCCCCCCCCAAAAAAAAAGAAGACTACACGACGTTGTTTCGCCCCTTACATGACGAAATCGGTAGCACTTTTCCAGTAGCCTCTTCCGTAAAAAAAAAAAAAAAAAAAAGTGTCTCTTATTCCAACAATTTTGGAAATTTGACCCGGTGACCCCGTCCCCCTCCTTCGAAGTTTTTCCTTATTATATAAAAGTGATGGCACCAAAGTTTCAGAAATTTTGAATAGTTTTTAAGCGACAGACAATTTTTCTAGATTATCTCTTGGGTAGAAGAAAAGTCTGGTAAGCCCCCCCCCCCCAAAAAAAAAAAAAATCAAAAAAAATCGAAGAGTTTGCTACGTAGGTCCCTTATGTGTGCAAGACGACAGCACAATTCTGATACTACTCCCACCACTACCACCATCACCACAAGGAAAAAAATAGACGATTTTGCTGTGCTTTATGAGTAAAAACGGTCCCACAATTCTGATAGCTCTTCTCTTCACTCCCCTCTCCCCTCTTCAAAGAATGGAATAAAAAAACAAGAGGTCAGACGATCTCATCGAGGCTTTCAATGTGCAAGAAAAGGTCACAAGATTTTGGTAGCGCCTCCCTCCCCAGTGCCTTTTCTAGGGCCGGCATAAGTCCAGTTGCACTAGAGCACATGCACGAATGGAAAAACCGGACATTTTTTGACACGTACTAGTACATATTGGATGTTTCTTGTGTTTCAATTTTCTTTGGGGGGGGGGAGGAGGGGTCCACGATTCCTTATTCAGAAGTCGTATTTGTACCGGGTGAGAAAATGATAGATCGCCGGCCCTGGCCTCCTCACTTCTAAAAAACCAGACTATTTTAAAGCTGTTTTTTCAAAATACAATACCGTGTACCAATTTCAGTTTTGATTTTCTTTCTTCCAGTTTTTGACAAAAGCTGGCTTTAACCTCAGTGGATATGACTCGAAAATTTCACTAAAATATAAGGCGAAGAAACCCCCTAAAACTGGACTTACTGTATTCTGAAATTGGAATGCACAGTAAATGTATTTATTGCGTTTTGGAAATGAACTTTTTCATTAGTAAATACTGTGATAATATGAGGAACAATAATTTGTTTGCAGTTCGTCAAAGAGATACTGATAAATTGGAGGCGCCATCAACCAATTCCGGGAAAAAATTAACATATAGATGAAATGCACTTACTGCGTTTCTTGAGAAATGTCAGCGGTCGAGGCCCCATCATCCGATTTCGAAAACCTGAAAAACAATAAACCGAATTTCTTACGTTTTTGGAAGATATTTCTCATGTAAAGAATTTATATAATCATAGAAATACCTATTTAGTATTTTTATTCAGTCATGCGTATTTTATATTTTAATTGGAGGATCCTTATAAGTAAAAAAGTGTGTTGATTCAATCTTGCCGTGATATACAGGCTTTCCCCTCTTCTTTTTTGAGATGGGGTTGAGATTTATTTGTAAGGAGCTCGGAATAAGAGTTTTAATTTTCTCTTGAGAAGTTTTCACGAGCCTGAATACGTCTGACAGAGGCTAATGAGTCATAAAACGTTACAAGTTGATCCAAGTGAATCTCAGCGGAATCTGTAAACACTGAACGTCTGAATATGGACTGAAAACGAGTCTGAATGAGTACGTCCATATTGGAGTGTGAGTGAACTTGATAATATTCTGTTTCTAGGGTGTGCCAGTTCACTTTTTTGTTTCTGTTGTCCATAGCGCTTTCAGCTGTTATGTCATCTTCAGTGGAGTTCCCTAACATTTCTTTTTGTTGGTCCTAGTAATGTGTACTACCGTATGGTGAACCTATTGGTGCGTGTTCCTGTTGGTTGTCAGTGGTTGTGTAGTCTGTTCAATCAGGGAGTTTTATGTTATTAATTTGAATAAGTTTTCGCTTTGGAAGTTCGTTGTTATGTTTATTAGGTTATTCATGAGTTTCAACGTAGCTGGGTAGCGTCTCGGTGGGACCTATAAGAGAGTCTGACAAAGTTTTAATTCTGTCTCCATGAGTTTGAATGTTTCCTAGCAGTATCTAAATGAATCTCAATGAATTATAACGGCATAATTTAATGTACATTAGTCTCGGATTAGTTTGCATAGATTATAAACTTTGAATAGTCCTTAAAAGACTTCTTAGTCTTAATGTGCCTTGAGAGAGTCTGGATGGGTCTTACCTCAGACTGAATAGTCTGGATGCGTTTTCACGGAGTCAGCAAGTCTTAACAAGTCTCAATGTTGTCTCGCAAGTCCGACGAGTCCTAACAAAATACGACTGAATTTCAGTGAGTCTTGACAGAGTGAGAATAAGACTGAAGAGTTCAGGCCTGTATACACAGAAGGGAGGGCATTGCTTCGGATATTAATTTTTTCAAATAGTTTCCACCATTACCTACTGCGTCATTACATCAGAAGTGCATCACCAACATTACGGTATCTCATTAACGATACGGTTACAATGTAGTTGACGAACTTAAACGTTTTCGTTTGCGAAGAAAGTTACAAGGTTAATGGTAGTAAGCATTCTCAAAGTGGGCGCACAACAAAGTACGCCAATAGTGTTGCGTAAGTGCACAATAATGACGATAAGTGAGGAAACTCTAACACCCACGCTGAAATTAAAATTGCAGTATGCAGTTAGTAAGGAAAGATATTATACACGTGTAATGCGCGACTTCAACATTATACATTGCGGAAAATGTTGTTATAATGAAAGCACTTGAGACGTTCTAAAAAGCCACTTGGCAAAGGTTGCACGAATACGGAGCGACTATAGGTAAACACCGTCAACCCTTCAACAGATTCAATTTTCTAAACGCTCTGAAATTACGTTTGCAGAGCAGATACCTGTACCTAGCGTATAATATCCTATAATACGTACTCCCGAAGAGTACACTCGAAGAAATAAAAATACGACCGGGAATGGCGACCAAGCAGTGACAGTAAATGTATTAAACGAAGCTAGAATCAAAACTCGTCGTCGCAGATTTCATCTCCGGGCTATTTGAAACTGGTACGATGGTAATAAAATTGATAAGGAAACGAAATTTATTGGAAATCATAAAGTCATTTCGGCCAGAACTAACAATAAGTTACTTACAGCGTCAGGCCGTCCGGATTACTGCTCGCAATATCGAGTAAAGCGGCCGCTTTAAAAGCGCCGATTGGTACACAATGCAAAACGGAGAAAAGCGAGAACTGGTCAAAGAATTTTCGATTTGCGCTCACAGCATCGACAGCTCGTACAACGGCTTTTGATCATGGAATTTGGTACAGCTTATTTCTGAAAACACGGCGCACTGCGGTGCTTTCTAACCTACACAATAGCACAGACGACCGTGGTGCTCGTCTCCGGCGAATGCGAACGAACACACGATTGAATGACTTTTCAGCAAGCTCCAGCTCAAGGGTCCTCTTTTGTGCCACATCAAAACTCGAGCTTTCGAGAATGAGCGATAGAAATTGCGGAAGTTATCGCATTACGAGTTATTACTTCGTTCTGAGAGCGAAAGCTCGGCAGGGAACATATGGGCAGAGACTCGGTGATCAGTGTATATTTTTGCCGGGCTCAGTCACTTCCGATGTACTCTTCAGGTGGTATTAAAGATAAGAACAGTAAGAGCAACTGCTCCTTCTAATATTATGACTTCATATTTAAGTACAGAGGAAGTCCAAATTAGTCCCGAAAAAATTCAAATAAGTCTCAACTAAATCTGAATCATTCTTCTTGAAGTCTGAATGAGTTCTGGAAGAATTTAACTGAATTATGTCGAACAGTAGGAACACAACAGAGAAGAAGAATGGAAGCTTTTGAAATGTGGTGTTATTGGAGAATGTTGAAAACTAAATGGACAGAAAAGATCAGGAATGAGGAAGTATTAGGGCGAATAGGAACGAAAAGAGATACTTGGAATATAATCGCAAAAAGAATGGAGCTTTAATGCGCAATTTGGATTCTCGAGAAGTTTTTGCAGTTCTGGGTCTGAAGTTGGAGAGTGGGTGAGATCGTGACTGGCTATGAAGGTGGAATTGCTAATGGCGCTGATACGCGAGAACGCATCGGCGGCGCCATTTTTCTCACCAGGTAAATGGCGAATATCAGTCGAAAATTGGCTGATAAAATGAATGGACAACCTTCGAGCAGAAAACGGAAAGATTTGATGGACGAATAAATGGTTAACAGTTCGCGATCGTAAGTTGAGTATTTTACCTGGATGGGTGAAAGTTTTGAGGAGTAGAAACTGAGAGGCTCCTTCACTCCATCGGGCCGGCCCTGTAGTAAGGTTGCCCCGACAGCAGTGGCAGAAGCATCAGTAAAGAGCTGTAATGGAAACTTTGGATTGGGAAACATTATAGGCACGTGGCCTTGGCGAGGGCGGTTTTACAAGCTTCAAACGACTCACAAAGGGAATCGTTCCACTCGATTTTGGTGTGGTCGTTCTTCTTTGAGCTGCGAAGTAAGTCGGCCAAAGGGGCTTGCAGTTTTGCAGTGTGCGGTAAAAACCAATGATAGAAACTGAGACTGCCGATGAAGCGACGTAATTCGAAAATATTTGCCGTCAACGGATCGGAGGTCAAAGAGGCTATTTGGTCGGGTAATGGGCGGATGCCGGGGGCCGTTATTTTGTGGCCGACAAAGGAGAGAGATATTTGGCTGAAAACAGATTTGGAGGCGTTGATTGTGACGCCGTGATGAGAGAGGCGTTCGCATATTGAACGAAGAGATGAGACTGCTGTTCCTCAGCTGAGGAGCTAGCCACCAAGATGTCGTCGATGTATGCGTATGCAAATGAAAGGCCGCAAAGAACGTCATTGATAAAGCGTTGAAATGTTCGGGCCGCGTTGCGCAAACCAACTGGACACGATTAAATTCGAACAATCCGAATGGAGTTATAATGGCCGTCTTGGGAATGTCTTCCTCGGCTACCGGAATTTGGTTAAATGCTCAGACCAGGTCGATCCAAGAATATATACAAGTTCCGGCCAAGGTATTGACGAAGTCGCGGGTGTGCGGAATGGGGTACAAGTCCAGAATTGCAACCGCATTTAGGGCACAATAGTTCCCGTATGGTCTCCAAGATCCATCTGGCTTAGGCACCGTGTGTAGAGGGCTTGCCCAGAGGCTTGAAGACGGTCGACAAATACCAAGCGAAAGAAGCAGCTCAAATTCTTTTCTCGCAATATCAAGACAATCTGGAGGAAGGCAACAGGATTGAAAAGAAATAGGCAGTCCTTTCATCAGAATATGATGCTACACCGTATGATTTACAGGTGGAAGGTACACCATATTCTGGGGGGCTGTAATTGAGCGAAAATTGTCTAACATTTTTTGAAACGGGGACTCAGTAGATGACAAGAGCGGAGAAACCCCAGCAGTTGGCGTCGTTTTGCACTCTATCAATGATTTAACGCCCGTCTCAGAATCAATTAGGACTTTGTTCCGCACATCTGGAAGAAGCTTGTAGTGCCCAAGGATGTTGACACCAATGATGGGGCTGCTGACATCGGCTATGATAAAGGTCCATGTGACTGGACGACGGAGCATAAGATTTAAAGTTAAGGTGCGGGTACTGTAAGTAGAGATAAGTGAGCCATTAGCCGCATAAAGAAAATAGTTACTTGGCGTTAGAGAGCGCTGAGTTGGTGGAATTACGGAAACCGTCAAACCGGTGTCCACTAAAAATTCTAAATTGTTATCATGATCGTAAATGAAGAAGCAGCGCGCAACATACGACATTTCTTTGGGTGGCGCCGCGACCAAAGAAATGCTCAGTTTCCCTGGGATAACCTACAGGGTTTGCCATTGGGCAACGTTTTGCATTTCTGCGCCTTCGTGCCGAATTTATAGTGACATAAACAAATGTCCAACCTTTCTGGCACAGTAGAAGAAGACCGCGAGCTGTACCGGGTAGAACAGCCACCAGTTTACGAGCAGTCTTGCGATGGACGATTTGGTGATACGCTATGGTAACTGGCATTCTTTTCTAGTTTGGTTAAGCGGATTGTTACCTCTTCTAATTGCTCCAACAGTGCCTGAATCCGAGAGCTTGTCAGCTGTAATTGCAGTTGCAGTGCCGAGTCCGGCAGAACCGCGGATTGCGATGAAAAATCTGAGGGCTACGATTGTAGGGCAGCAATGTGGAACGACGCAGAGTTTTTGTGTCCGACTTGCTGGAACCCGATCATTGGGTCGGTCGTCGAAAATTCGCAGGGCAGAAATGGAATTGCTTTTGCCATTTCTGCCCTCTTAGCCGAGCACTTCCGACAAATTCACATTTGAATAGTGAGACGAACTGCGAAAGACCGAATTGTTTTATAAATTGTTTTTTCAAATTTTGCTTCTTCAAATCACTTCGAGGTCACCAACTGTAGCGCATTTAGAGCTATAACACGAACGCGTTATCACCATTAAAAAAAAAGAAGTTCCAGTTGGCGTGTTCAGAAGTATATTTACACTGGATTTCGAGAGAGCAAGCAGAGAAAATGTATTGGAGAAAGCGAGAGCATGAGACGACTCCAAAAGACGACTGATCCACGACCATTGAGTCACTGCCTAGCCGGACAATTAGGTTAAAAAATCGAGGGTGAAAGATATGCTGACAAGAAAGGAAAAGAGATTCCTGGAGAAGAAAGACAGAAGCGATTCGATGTAGAGCTGTTGCACAGGTAATAATAATAATAGCAGCGTTTATTTTGGGTATCTATACATAGTTACCTTCACTATACATGCGTCGGCCCGCGTCGCGGGTCGAGAGGGGTACCGAACTCTCCCACCTATTTTCCAGTGCTTTACCCGCCCATTTCTGGGCATACGCCTCCTCTATCTCCCTCCATTTTTTTCTGTTCAGAGTATATCTCCTCCACATAGGTCCGAGTTCCCTTCGGAATTCGTCCCGCCATCGGGTGATTGGCCTTCCTCTTTCCCTCTTATGGTCGTATGGAGTCCATTCCTCTATTTTCCTTTCCCATCTCCCCTCCTGTCTTAAAATGTGACCTTCGTACCTCCATTTACATTTTTTCACCTCCTCCCCGATATCCGTCAGTCTAGTTTTGGCCCTTATCGTGGATATTTCCACTTTATCTTTCCTTCTGATTCCCAGAATACTACGTTCCATCGCCCTTTGGGTGGTTCGCAACCTGCTTACATTAGCTTTAGTTAGCGTCCATGTCTGCGCACCGTATGTCATTGTTGGTAGGATACAGCTCCGCCAGACTTCCGCTTTCGTCGATACTGGAAGTTTGCCTTTAAATATGTTTTTCAGGCTCCAGTATTTTCCCCACCCGTTTTGAATTCTACATGAGATTTCTCGCTCTCTGGCCCCCTTAAACGATAGAATTTGTCCCAGGTACTTGACCTCGTTTACCCACTCGATCTTTTCTCTCATTAACGAAATTTCAACTTCGCACGCATTTGATAATAATTTCGTTTTGTCCATATTTTTTAATTTCTAATCCAGCTTGTTTACATGCATTGATAAATTCGTTTGCGTTGTTCACTAACTCTGTCACATCCTTCGCAATCAACACCACGTCATCGGCAAATCTCAGGTTGTTTATAAATTCCCCATCTATTCTCAGCCCCGTCCCTTCCCATTTCATTTGCCGCATTGCTTCCTCTAGGACACAGTTAAACAGATTTGGTCTTGTCTGACTCCCCTCTCAATATTGAAGTTTTCCCCACGTTTGTCCAATTCTACATATGCTGAGGCACCGTCATAAACATTTTAAATTATATTTATTTCTTTTTGTCCTATCCCCTGTGCCTTCAGCGCCTTCCAGAGATATCTGTGGTCTACCGTGTCGAAAGCCTTTGAGAAGTCTATTAAAAGAAAGTAAATATCGAAATTGTATTCTTTTGCTTTCTCAATAATTTGGTTCAAAATGAAGATTTGGTCTGTCGTGGAGTGATTCCTTCTGAACCCGGCTTGCTCCCTTGGTTGGTGCCAATCGAGCTGCAGGTGGAGTCTATCTTTTAAAATTTTTATGAACAATTTTCCCAAATTTGAAGTAAGACTAATAGGCCTGTAGTTTTTAATTTCTTCTTTTTTCCCCTTTTTGAATAGCAAAATTATTTTTGCCTCCCTCCATTGTAATGGGGTGGTTTCCTCCTCCAGAATTCTGTTGAATAGTTTCGTTAAGATAGGAATCAGTTCTTCCGCAAAAGACTTTAGGGTCCCATTGTCAATCCCATCTGGACCTACTGCTTTGTCCACCTTGCTCGAGTATATTGCTTTTCCCACTTCAGCCTGAAGTATTTTTGGCATTTTGTTGGAGTTAACAAGAACTTCCCCGTCCCCTTCCAACCCTTCGTCCCCTCCTTTTTTTCCATATAGTTCTTTAAAGAAATCTGTGGCTGTTTTTATTATGCTTTTGCGGTCAGAAATCCTCTCTCCTTCTGCATTGCGTAAGCTAGGGATTAGCTTTCTATCTGTGAAAAGGGCTTTGTTTACTTTTTTCGTTGATTTGCTTTCGGCCAAGATGCTCTCGATCTGTTTGCTATCGTAGTTCCTTACGCCTTTCCTTATCTCCGTCTTAACCCTTTTCCTCAGTACAAGCAGTTCGATCTTTTCCTTTACTGTTTTCTGGTCTTTTCTCTCCAGTGTATCTCTTTCTTCTATGAGTACCTTGGTGTCCTTTGACAGCTTGTCATCTGTCCCCACCATCGGCCTGAGTTTCCCAAACTGGTTTTTAACCTCCTGAATTCCTTCCACAAGCTTTTCGTATACTTCCTGCAACGTGTGTTCTTGCCATACCTTGTTCGTATTTTCCAGCCGTTTTCTCAACTCCTTTCTTGCTTCTTGCCAGGCATGGGGTGGGATGATTTTAACGCCCCGGGGCTTTGGTCTGTGATTGTGATATTTAGCTCTCTTCGGGAAACCTATCACAGCTCTGCAAAGTCTATCATCCGAACTAAAACGGAAGCCCGGCAGAGCCGCCACGTTCTCTACCACTGACATGTCGTTAACTAAGATATGATCAATTTCGTTTTTGTATTTCCCCCCTGGAGATTGCCAAGTCCACTTCAGTTTTTTAGTTTTTCGGAAAAATGTGTTTGCCACTTTAAGGTTGTTTCTCACACAGAAGTCCAAAAGTTTTTCCCCATTCAAATTTCGAACCCCAAGACCAAACTCTCCAATATTTTCTGGGCTCCCCTCCCGGGACCCTATAATTGAATTCCAATCTCCCATTAGGAAGTTGTAGTATTCCTTATGACTGTTTAGAGTTTCTTCCAAGTCTTCGTAAAATTTGTTTAGTTCCTCTTCATCGGATCCCAGGGTCGGGGCATACACCGTTATTATCAGAGCCTTTGTGTTTATCCCCAACTTCAATTTCAATAAACAGATTCTTTCTGATATTCCTTTGATGTCCTCTATTTCCTTCATCCATTTGGATTTGATGTAAAAGCCTACTCCCCGATAGCCTTTGGTTTGACCCATGTGGTAGAAGACATACCCTGGTTTCTTGACCAGTAACGTTTCCCCAAATTTTCTTACCTCTGATAGCCCAATTACATCCCACTTAATATTTTCTATACTTCTCTCAAACTCATACACTCTTTCGTTACTGGCAAGGCCCCTACAGTTAAAATATGCCAAATTCAGTTTTAGGCCCTCGTGATTTTTGTTTTTTGGTTTAGTACATTGATTCAGTTTTTTTAAAGGCAGAGTTTTTGTTTTTATACTTTTTATATCCCTCCTTGAATATCAAATTTTGGATGAGGGTTTTGCAGCTTACCTCCCTCACAGCTGCTGCAGGCTGGATTGAAGGAGGTGGGGTTGAGTTCCGTGCCCCCTTTCTTGCCGCGACGCTTACACTTTATTCTGAGCCTCTCTCCTGGTTTACGCCGGCTGAGTTTTTATCCTTCCATAAGTTTGTAGTCCTCCTGATGGTACCTTGGTTAGCGAATTTGTTCTCGGCCTCTGAAGTTGCATCTTCTTGCTGTTCTTGTTCATTGCTGTGCTGGTGGCGTCTGGGCTCCTCTCTTGAATCGACCGCTTTGGTGTGCCTCCCATTTTGCCGTTTCTCACTACGCCTGCTGGCTCATTTACCGCTCTGAATTCAGTCAGATCGTTGCTCTCCCTGATTTTTTTAGCTCTAGCATTTTCTTCTCTTCTGACAAATAGATCGCCGTTCCGAGTCCAAACGAACTTGATACGGCCTTCGTTTCTCAGCTGCTTGGCCTTTCTCGGCACTGTTTTTGTGGCAGCTATCAGGTGCTGCCTACATATATCGGACTACGCGGATATTCATGCGACTTTCTTTAGCTTTCTTAATCATTGGCCCTCTTTTTTTCGTTGCTGAACATTTTTACTATAATGTCAGGTGTTCTATTGTTGCTGGCATTCTGTGGGCCGCGCAGATGTCGAACTCACTCAGCTGATCTCCTTTCCGCCGCTAGTGCTTTCACGACCGTCATGCACCGCGCTCGTCCTTGCTGACGTACTCCACTTATTAGCAGGTTATTTCTCTACTGTATTTTTCGAGGTCCTCCACCTTTCTTCCAAGTAACGTCCGCTCGTTACAGTTTGGCTACTTCCTCTTTGATTTGCTGGCTGTCTTCTTCTAGGGTTAGGATTCTTTCCATTTCATTTCTCGTATACTTTCTTCCTGTTTGTAACAATCGACTTGACACTCTAATTTCGTTTAGGAGCATCCTTAGGTCCACCACCTCGTTCGACTCCTCCGTTCCGCTCATTTTGTTTGTACCTTTTTTACTCGGTTCTCTGCGATGTAGGTATAGTGATACAGATAAGATAAATAGACTGACTTACACGATACCTGACCGGTTTCGGCTGGTTGATGCGCTTGGACCGGTGTGCTGTGGTTTGTCTTGTCACGATTTTACCTGCACGGCGCTTCACTACACTACACTTTAAGACCGTAACGGGTGTACGGTGAACACGGGCCGAATTTGCACCGTTCGACGCGGCTTAATAAGAGCTTTTACCCGATACCAATTTTGCCGCCGAGAGTATTCTAGAACTGTGGTAGCGATGAGATATAGTTACGCGTTTGCAGATTAATCGAAACGAACGTACAAAGCGTGCGTTTGCTTTCACGGTTTTCACAGAACTCTCGTTGCACATAAATGGGCATACTAAAATGATATTTCCAACAAAAAAAGTAAAGTAACATTTTAGCCTATCACTGAAATTGAAGGTGCCATACAACATCAAAAAATGATAAACATTTGAAAATTCTCCCCTAATTCAGGGAGGAGGGAGTAATTTATATCAGATGAAGTGCTGAGCTAGGGGACTTCAACAAACCATCATTGATTGAATTTGGTTCAGTGTATCCAAAGGCATTACCTTTTGAAAATCGTTATTTACAGGATTATCCATTTAAAACGCAACCCAAAATTTAAAAGTCAAAAAACAAACGGAAATCTGGTTTAATAACTAAGCAGAGTACGAGAAACGAATAATTACATCAAATTGATAAATAATCTTTACAACAAGTGTTCGAACTGGCCACCATCAGCTTCCAAGCAGCATATTTTGTTCGACGGATTGCATTACGGGCAACTTTTTCCAGCATCGAATTTGGAATTGAATGAATGAGGTCCTGAATGTTCTTTCCAAGTTCAGCTATTGTTTGCGGGTTGCTGTGGTGAACTCGGTCCTTGAGGTAGCCCCAAAGAAAAAATTTAGCGGGTTCGAATCAGGTGAACGAGGATGCCATAGACCATTCGAGATCAACCGTTCACCGAAGAATTCCTTTAAGAATTCAAGAGTATCATTTGAAACATGACATGTTGCATTATCTTGTTGCAACCAACAATGTCGATCTTCTGATGCGAGTAGCGAAATGAACTGACGAGTTAATTCTTGACATCGTTCGCTATTAACTGCAGTGGGGAAGAATACAGGACCGATAATTTTACCGCGTGAAATTCAGCACCATACTCCAATTTTCGCAGAGTGCAACGGGTTTTCGATTAGCTGATGCGGATTTTCAGCTGACCATCAACGCGTATTCCGGGAATTGATGTAACCGTTCAATTGAAACGATGAAACCTGACTTCATCGTTGAAGAATACAGAGTTCAGGATATTCACGTCACGTGTGAAGCGAAGGAACCATTTACAGGGGACAGTACTGAACTCGTTCCGTGAAATCAACTGGCTTAAGCTCCTGAATGATATGGTTTCATCGTTACACAGTTGTGTACCTCGATGCATGCTTCCATAGGATAGATTGACTTCTTGTCGAGCTTTATTCAATGATCTGGCTGGGAATTTTTTTCATAACAGTTTGAACTTCGCACACTTTTTCTCCGGAAAGAACTACTGTACATTTACGAACGTGTTTTTGGTTCCCAACACTACCAGTTTTTTTGAAACTTTGAACGCATACGCAATTACGCATAATGGAAGTCTTGTTCGACATCCGGACATTCGGATATTTCTTCGCGAACTCACATCTCACTTTTTGATAGGAGTTTAAATGAAGACGAAACAATAAAAATTCGTTGTTCTAGAATAAATGAGTAAAAACTATTTACATTTCGGCAATTTCTGATAACATTCCCAGGGATAAGCGAAGTGTTGTTTACATTTCGTCAGCATTAATTTGATGTACACAGTACATAGACTGGACCCTAACGTGACACTACGCCTAACGCGTACCAGGTTCCATGCCGCTAGGGCGCGACCTTGCAGCGCGCCGCTGGCCGCTGCGTAACTCCTGTTGCGTTAATGGATAACACTGTATCAAGCTATCAACTTGCTACGCAAAATTTTGCGCGTGCATAAATAAATTTAGTTTGCAATTTGTTTTTCGAAAAATTAATGGTAATGACTTTGGATACACTGAACCAAATTCAATCAATGATGGTTTCTTGAAGTCCCCTAGCTCAGCACTTCATCTGACATAAATTACTCCCTCCCCCCTAAATTAGGGGAGAATTTTCAAATTTTTATCATTTTTGATGTTGTATAGCGCCTTCACTTTCAATGATAGGCTAAAATGTTACTTCACTTTTTTTGTTGGAAATTAAAAGTAGTTCAAGTTTTATCAACAACATTTTACTCTATCTCAAAAATTATGGCGGGTACACTTTCATGTACACTTAATTTCCTCCGGTTTGAGAATTCGAGAAAATGGTACTAAGGTTTTTTGTTTGTCTCGGCGAGTACTATCACCACCTCTCGGCTTTCCCATCCAAACTGGGACACCCTGTATAGGAAAACTGGATTGGTGTTAAGAGACATACGCTACGCGCCGGTCTCTGTCAGCCCTGGCCTTTGTGTCGAGTTCGCTCTCCCTCCCTATGCACATATATATACACGTTCTCGTTTCTCGTTTATAGCTAGCATTACCTGTTGCCGATTACCGAGCCCATTCGTTGAGTGAAGCTCGCATTGAAGCGTTGGTCTAGTGTTAGTTCTTGCTGTTATTCTAAGTATTGGCAGGAATGCTGAGCATAATTTATGGGCATCTCCCTGCAATTTCATCCACGATTTGTCAGTTTTTGATGCTTTCAGTAACTTGATATTATGGTCTATTATGGAACTTGCGAAACCAAAGTCGATCATTATACCTTACAATATTATCGTTGTGAGAGCAAGTACATCAATTATTGTCACACATATCTCCAACATGACAATGAAATCCCAAGTAGACATTTTAGCTTTCAAACCAGCTGTCAAATTTTTTAGTTACATTCAAAGCATCAACGCCGGTGAACGCTGAACGGTCCTCGAAACCCGCCAGGTACGATTTCTTTCGGAAATATTTTCACGATCCGTTTGCGAGAGCGCATTATTTATCTAATATGCTTTTAAAATCTGCTCGTAATTCAGCAGACCGGATAAACGTGTGTAGTCGAAGGGGCGGGCGGCCATTCTGGCTGAACGTTTAACAGCGTTTGTATCCTTCCTGCTCGGGCAGGGGCACCCATTTTTCAAGTTTCCGCTTAATTCCGGCCAGGACAGTCCCGGTCACCGTGCCCCAGTACCGGCGTAAAAATCGTTCTACCTTGTTTCTGTTCCACGCACATTTCAACCACAAATAACGCGAACCAGCACATAAAGGAGTCCACGTAGTGTACGACGACAAACGGAGAAGCAGAACTGGAAAAAGCGAGAGCGCAATGGAAAACCTTTTTCAAGCGACAAAATAGTTTTCGCGAGTCTCGGCGAAAAAAAAAATCCCGACACGGCGTTTGTACTACATGCGATTTGTAATGTTGACACACGTACAACCAGCTGCGTACAAAAGAGAGAAAAGACTGGAATGTGATGGCATTTATCGTTGTGAGTTCTTCGCGAATTATATCAAAACGAGTCGACGAACTTTCTAGACTGAATGTAGTTGAAAGCCAAGAGCCGAGATTCTCGAATTGTGAAATTTGAGCCGGAATCTCGGAAGTTGAAACGTTTCATCAAACATTCGGACGCGGAGAATACTAACCAAATCATCTCGTCCGTAAATTGTGTGATATTTACTTAATTTGAAAATTAATACGCGAATACAAAAAGAAAAATTACTTGTCTCTCCTCTCCGGTGTCAGGAAACTCAACGAATGGGTCCATTTACGCGGTTCTCGAATTTAATTTTTAAACGAAGTTCATAGTATCTGATTATATCGCTGGAGCTAATATGGGTTCGCTTGCTCCGCAGGCTAATTTATTGTGTATGAAAAATTTAGAGGAAAACCGCAAAATCGTGAGGTGTTGTGCGCGCCCATCTCAGACCTCACGTTGTCTCTGTCTCCTCCCTCTTTCTTTGCTTGCGACCATCTCTCTCGAAATTTACGTACAGCTTGCAATAAGGTACGGCAAATCCTTTATAGTTGCCACGACTCAATTTTTCTCTAGGAGAGGGCAACGGTGTTACATTGTGAAAAGACGGGATGGCGAAGATTCGAACGTGTCTAGAGGAAGTCCCAAAACTGATACTTGATACTCGATAGCTGTAAAAATGGTATTTGAAGCTTAGGGCCATTCAGGATTTATTCAGACTCAACTGAACATTATTCTAATTCTGTTATGACATTTTAAATCACTAATTTGGCTTCTGCTAAGACTTATGTTGTCGTTCAAACCCTTTCAAGACTTACCGAGACTCGAGACTAATAAGGCTCAATTAAAATGTATTATACACTTTCAAACCTCATTCAGACTCTGATAAGACTCATTAAGAGTAAGTTACAGTTCATCCAGACTGACTTTTTTAAACTCATGAATACTGGTAGAAGATATTTCAAGACTCGTAATTCTGTTGACTCTTTCAGATTTTTCAGTTCCAACTCATTCAAATTCGACTACGAAATTAAGGTAGCGTCATTTTTTAAAAGAATTTTACTTTAGTTTTTCTGCATGGGTATTTTAGAAAGGGAGCGAAGTCGCCAAAATTTGAACTATAAATCTGAACTCCGCTGCCGAAAATCGGTTTACATAAGTCGATAACTCAGTTTTTTCGATTTACGAGTATACGTCATGTCTTCTTTTCAGACGGCGGGGTCCTCCTAAGAGTCTTCATTGGAAAATGTAGTAAAATTTGTCCTTAGTCGACACAAAACCAGATCAGTCTTATATCGGTGGCAAAATTCCGAATATATTAACATTTATGATTAACTTATCGATTTCAAGAATGTTTTCAGTTGGCAAAATTCAGGGCTTATTCAATCTGTGACAGGACTCGTTAAGGCCACGTTAAGACTCATCAACCTCCTTGTAATTATGTTAAGACTGTAACGCTGTTAAAGTTCATTTACACTCCGTCAAAACTCGTGAGCTTTATTAACACTCATTCCGATGACAGTCAGACTCGTTTAGATTCTCTCTGATTCGGTTAAGACTCATATCAAGCTTATTCTCAGACTTGGTCTAAAATTCGTTCTGAGTTCGTTCCAAAAAACGCACATCAATTCACCTATTTTGAGAACTCCTGGTAGAGGTGGAACTTGACTTCCAGTTTGGAGGGAGGGGGGGGGGAGAAGGAAAGTTTGCCGACAAATATTTTCTTTTAACTAAAAATTTGCTGACAAAATTTTCTAAAAATTTGTAAATTCACCGATTTTTTAATCAAAACAATTTTTTAATTGCAACAAAAATAGTACGTAATAATAAACAAAAAACAAATGTTCTTAGAAAATGAAAAATTAAAATAAACAGTTTCAAAATTTGCTGACTGCCTAGTTATTGGGAGTGTTTCCCCACCCCCTTCCCGTAGTTTCGTCCCTACAAATGCAGATTCGAACCGTATCCCCCAAAACTCCCTATTCTGGGAGGATAAGGTGGAAGGATGTTAGGAATACTTGAGAGGAACACACAACTTTCTTCACACATTCAGTTGGTCGTTGTTTACTTTTGGTGATCTTTTTTTCTTTCCTCTGATTCTTCTCCTAAACTAATTCCAACATAAACAAATCAAATCAATCAATCAATCAATCAAAAAAAAAAAAAAAAAAACCTACAAAGTTTCCTGTCGATTGGATTAGGGGAATCCGTGCCAGAAGTTTTCTTTCGTTCTTATGGGAAGAATACATGGAGTTTTTTGTTCCAGACTAAATTTCCCTCCTATCGGGCCGCACAGCACTAGTATCGACTACTCTTATCAGCGACCAAAAGGTAAAGTTTTTGACATATGTAGCAAAATTTTGGAATCTCAGATGTACAGCCCGAATATTCACTAGGACCAAAAACCGTAAATTAAACAATAGAGCATTTGCTATCGGATTCAGCTTGTGCCACTGGAAGATAAGTCTTTTGCTTTTCAACTTTTAGCTTTTAATAAAATGTTCAACTTTCTCAAATTTCAGGCTCTAGGTCAAACAGAGAATTTAGTAACTACAGATTTCGGGCTGCTCAAAGCAGTGGCGCGCTGTAGTCGTTTACGAATGATTGAGTGAGTGAGTGAATCATTGAGTCACTGAGTAAGTGATTGAGTAACTGTGCAAGTAACAGAGTAAGTAAGCGAGTGACTGAGAGAATCACTAGATAAGTAAGTAACTGATTGAGTGAGTGCGTGAATTACTGACTCATTAGGTGAGTGATAGAGTGAGGAAGTGAATGAATAACTCAATTAGAGATTGAATGAATAACTGAGTAAGTGAGTAAATCACTAAATTACTAAGCGAGTGACTGAGTGAATCACTGACTTATGGAGTGAGTGATGGAGTGAGGAAGAGAAAGAATAACTAAATTATAGAACGCTTGAATGAATGAGTGCGTGAGTGAGTGAGTCACTGAGTAAGTGGTTGAGTAACTGAGTGAATCACTAAATAAATAAGCGAATGACTGTGTGAGTGAGTGAGTGAATCACTGACTTATTGAGCGGGTGACGGAGTGAGGAAATGAGTAGATAACTCAGAGAGTGAGTGAATCACTAAGTCACTGAGTAAGTATGTAAGTAACTTAGTGAATCACTAAATGAGTAAGCGAGTGACTGAGTGACTGAGTGAGTCACTGAGTCACTGGGTAAGTAAGTAAGTAAGTGAGTGAGTGAGTGAGTGAATCACTGACTCATTGAGTGAGCGACAAAGTAACTGAGTGAATAACTCAATAAATAAGCGAGTAACTGTGTGAATAACTGAATAAGTAAGCGAGTGACTGAGTGAATCACTAAATAAGTAAGCGAATGACTGAGTGAATGAGTGAATGAGTGAATGACTGACTCAGTGAGTGACAAAGTGAACAGATTTCGGGATGCTCGAAGCAGTGGCGAGCTGTAGTCTTCTACCTTGTAACCCTATGATCGAGGGGAATATTTCATTTACAGGCATATACGAAGAAATCTCAAGATATTATGAAAACGAAAGCGTTTATCGAAAAAATGATTAGGACAAAATTTATAGTACATATAATTTTCCTTCCATTGAGATCATTTTCATTTCAATCTGTTGAATTTTTCTAAAATTTGTAGGGTTTCAATAGTTCCTTTCTTTCACGTGCCTAAAATTATAGATGGCGACTCTTTCGCGCTGACAATCCGAATAGTCATTGAAATTTGAAATGCAACGTTTGCTACCGACTTTCAGATTTTCGAAATGTCTTCCACATTTCAGCTTTGTTTCAACCTTTTAAATAACGTTCGATATGCAGCTTGAAACCTTCTGCTTTTGACTGACTGGTCTCTAACAGGAGTCTAGGGTACTCCATTTTCAGAAACGAAATTTGACTTTCACTTTGGAAAGGTGGGTAAGAAAAATTTGCCGACAAATATGTTTTGAAAACTAAAAACTCGCCGACAAAATGTTTACAAAATGTAAAATTTGCCAATTTTTCAATCGAAATATTTTTTTAATGAAAAAGAAAATAAATAAGCAAACAAACATGCATAAGAAAATGAAAATTCAAATGAACAGTTTCAAAATTTGTCGACTGTCAAATTATTGGGGTGAGGGAGGGGGGTCAACTGAACAGTCTTAACATTAGCCGATTACCAAATTATTGAGCCCCCCCCCCTATAGTTTCGCTCCTGACTCCTCGTGACTCGTTTGGATTGTTCTAACTCATTCAAACTCATTGTTAGGATTCGTTAAGATTTTTTAAACCTTTTTAAAATGTAATTAGACTATGTCAAGACTTTTGAGATGTGTTTAGTTCAGTTAAAACGTGTCGAATTCATTTTAAGAATTGCTTACGGTAATGATGCCCTAATATTTTTTCCCTCGATTATCAGCAAAGTTGTAGTTATCTTAATAGCTTTTTTTGGCGGGAAAATTGAAAACAATAGGTGAACGCTCTTCTGATTTCACCGCCAGGAAAAACCGACAATTTAGAGATTTGCTACCATACGTTAAGGTCCATTAGACTCAGAAGAGTTGTTCAGAGTTCAGACTGTAGATCAGTTCCATATTAACTTTTGTTCGCGAAACATATGTCCAAAGCGAAAACTTTGCACTGCCCCTAGGTAAAGGCAAAAGTCAGTAGTCTATATTTTGAAGCTTGCAGATGCTACGCTGGTTGAGATTTCTCGACGATTGAAGGCGTATTTTGGGGATGAGTGTTTTGATATCAGTGCGGTATAGATGTAGGTGAGAGAAACAAAGGCTGGTGAGTTCAAATTACGGAATAAACCTCGGTCAGGGCACCCAAAATTGTCGAAAAAGGATGAAATTTATGCCAAACTTGATCCATTTTGAAGAAGAAAAAAAGGCACCATAATCAATGCTGAGAAGTGCTGTAAGACTTCAACAGCTTAACAATATCGTTTAAACCGCGTTCGACCTGCCAGCGGTACCTTCTTACTCAAACATGACAATGTGAGACCTCCCACCGCAGCGCGCACTCAAGCCAGGTTACCGGAGTTGCATTACGAAATTGTTCCGCACCTTCCTTATACCCCCGACCTCGCTTCTAGTGATTTTTATCTGATCAGATCTTGAAAAATATCTAAAAAGAGTACCATTTTGCATCGGATGACGAATTGAAGTCCGCAGTGTCGAGATTTTTCCGAGAATAGCGCTAAATTTTACGAAAACCGATTGCGAAAACTGATTAAGCGTCAGCAGCGATGTAGCGAGCTTAACGGCGACTATATGTTGAAATGTAAATAGTGTTTTAGAAACGTAACAAAATTCTCTCTCAAATGAGCTTTGTTTCATTTTTGTAACTTGAGTGGATCCCAAGATACAGGGCTTGGAGGAGTTACTTTTGGAACAACCTTTGTATTTCATTAATCCAAGCACAGTAATCTAGCGTGTTTTTATCGAGTTACTTCATTTAGCTTTGATTACACACGTTCTTTCGGGTAAGTCAAATAAGTCGGTACGGCTGTCGTACCTGATTCGAAAAATACTCTGAGGGATTAAGCGCCTTGGTGGTCACATCCCATTTCGCACTTAGAGTAGCAGTGAAAGCAGATGCGAGCCACCAATCCCCTTTGGACCTAAATCCGGAACTTTTTTCTTTCTTTCTTTCTTTTTCAAACAAGGGGCATGGGCGCGGGCGTGCACGGCGGTCACTTTCAAAACTTCGCGCGGTTTGATCACAGAGTTGGCGAAGTGAAAGAGAGAGGGCAGACTAGAGCACACACGTAGTACGTTCGTTCATTACATTAACAGAAAGGTAAAACGCATCCCGAAATAAATCAGAACGCAGACACGTACAGCGAAAAAGTCGAGCTTTTTCTGCCCGTATATTTCCTTAGATTTGAATTTCAAACTGGAAATTCGGATTCACACGCATGTGAAAACTACCCAAACTGGATAAAATACGACCCGCGCGGTGCACCGATATATATTATAGCCTTTTATAATCGTAAATAAAACTACTACACTGTCTTCAGCAGTCTCCGGTAGTTTCTCGCGAGTTTCTACCCAAATAATAATTAGCGCAGTCGAAGCACGAAAAGCCATTAAAATTGAGGGGAGGGAAGCTCGTGTGATGTCCACGATCGTTTTCAAACGCTGAACTCTCGCCGAATCCGCGTACATGCGAAGTTAATTTCGTTTTCGCACGTGAAATTGCGCCAAGTTCGAGACCGCAATTTGGTATATTATTTTCGCCGATGCGACCGTGTGTTGCGGTCCGCGCCGAAAAGGAAAGCAATAAATAACCGACCGACTAAGTCGGTGAATAAATTAACGAAAAACGAATTTTCGATTTATATCGAGTCACTCTCTCACTCTCGCTCCTCTTAGCATACTCCGTAGGCGATGAAAGAAAATGTACGAGGAAGAAGTATGTACCATGAAGCTGGAACTGGTAGAGTTGGTTTGTGTGGAATATACTGATGATGATGAGAGAGGAGGGAGGGAGGGGGGAAGAGAACGTTCCGAAAATAAGTGGCGGAGTTTCTCCCATAGGAGGGAAGAGTGATACAGCCTCCAAATATGAATCGGTTGATCATGAGTTAACCAATATTGATTAGTCTATTATCAGTAATTCCTTCAACGTGGGCTGCCATTCCTTCATCGTGGTCCTAATTAGTTTGAGCCTCCTATCTCCTCTCCTAGGAAGGAAATATTCACGCGTAACGCGTGAAACGTGACACGTGAATGTAACGTTTCTCCCGTTTGTGTGCCAAAGTAAGGACATAAAAATGTCAAAAAAAAAAAACACAGAAAACATGAATTATAAAGGTTTTGGTAGAATGACCCACAAGTCGTCCTACCTGGCTACTTTTCATGTAGCACGATGCGAAAGTCTTGAAAACGTCTTTTGTCATCTGCAAACCTATACTTCCTGCACGTGATCTTTCAAAACCACGTTCTTCTTCTACTTCTTCTTCATAATTCGCTTTCAATTTGTCTCCCGCGACCGGTCAGGCAGGACATCCGTTTAGTTCTGTTACAGTTGTTTTAGCACTCGCATTAAGACTAACTTTACCGAATTGAAATCCACTTATTTATCGATTTTCAGAAGGCTTTTGATACCGTCAGCCGTACATATTTATGGAAAGCCATGATGCTCTTACAGGAGGTGTAAACTGTAAACTAAAACTAAAATAGTATATTACACATCGAGAGTCAAAAGTGAGTGTTTACATGGCGAGGGAAAGTTTGCGAACGAGCCTAGCGAGTGAGCAATTCCCGAGTCAGGGGCGGAGACTTTCGTGTCGCGCATGTCGCACTTGCGACATGCCAAAAATTTGTCGGACTTCGGAAAAAAGCTTTTCTTCTCAATTCTTCCAATTGCACTGAAGTAAAAATAAAATCACTTTTATAGTTGAACAGCGACACCTATAGGAATGTTACACAACTATATCTAGGTGAATTTAGCATTTGATGTAAAAGTTCAACTTCTGGTGAACTGAGGGTGCGTTCACCATTACTGGACTCTCCTGCTGACCTATTGGAAATTTACGTCACAGGGGTACGGGAAGGGGCACTCACAGACTAACGTAGTGGAAGCTTAAGACTACCAACTAAGTAGAAATATAGCCTAGCCGCTTACCGCTGAAATTAATGCCACTTGATGTGGTCTCCTCCATCCGCCGTTGTGACCAGACAGGTACGGGCCGGGTACCTCCTATCTACAGCTTAGTGATGTATATACAAATGCACAGGAGACAGGGAGCTGGAGCATCCACCCCCTATTTGGTGTCACAGTCCACCTCTGAGCTCTCAGTGTTTGGAACCAGAACCGAAACCGAATCCGGAACCCATTCAAATTCAACAGTTTCATGAGACTGAAACCAAAACCCTTTAAAATGCAAAAGACCAAATTAAGACCTGAAACCTTAGCCTCAACTGGTCGTTAACCAAAACATAAACCAAATATTTGAAATGTAGATTTAACTGGAACCAAAACCGATTGAAATGAAAGCTCATGCGTGCGTCAAGACCATAAACCAACTAAATAAAAAGGTCCCAATCGGTCAATCGTTTTCTGTTCTTCTTTGTCGCCGCTTGGGCGCGTGCTGCGACTTCGCGTCAGTGTATCAGATTTTAGGATTTTATTTCAATTGTCAAAGTGAATTAACTCTAAAAAATGTTTGAGAAAGATTTTTTGAGCCCGACTAAAACCGATTCATTATGTGAAGTGAAGACCATAACCAAAACCGGTCCAGCAATGAAAGACCGAAATAAGACCTTTTCAGTATTTTAAAACGGTCTCTTGACTGAAACCAAAACCTATTGGCAAATTAAATGGAAGTTCCGAACCGAAACCAACCAAAATGGAAACTACAAAGCTCAAAACCGATCAAAACGAAAAATTGAATAGGTTCCAAACACTGGTCCGAGCAGGATAAAATTGATGCCCGTCAGTCTCATCATATACAGAGTGAGGGCTTCTCTATTATATAAGACTGAAAGAACGATGTGGGAACTTACTACGCGATCCAATGTGCCAAAAAGGTAGCCTAGAAGGGGAGGTTCAGACTGGGCCCCGAAGATAGAGAGTCTAAAATTCTCCGAGTGCCTCGGAAACCCGGAGGTGTCTCTGAAGGAGGCGATTCTAGAACACTGCTTTGAAGAACCAAGCCATGGCCCCATACAATACCCTTGGTCTACCCACTGAGCGGGGAGACCAAGGTGACGAACTCAAGATGAACGAACTAAAGATGCAAACCAAGCGGGCATTTTCGTCCATAATTTGGCCAAGATAAACCTGCTCTGTTAGTTCCCGAGATCAAAGCTAGAGGAGCTTGGGGGAGCCGGGTACTAAAGAAGAGAGAGTCGCAACTTGCATTAGCCTAAGTAATTAACCAAAACAAATCAACCACTCCACTTCAATTTCCACGACGTTCCACGTTCATATTGAGATTGGAAATCAAAATCTATTGAAATCTTCAAAATCACAGACCTAGTAACTTTTATTTTAAGCCTTTGAAGACAAATCACTTCGGAAATATACAGCGATTGCGGTGGATTTTTAAATTTAAATTAAAATTTTAAAATCGAATAAAAATAAAATAAACTACGCCTGTTGATTTTTTAAAACTGGATAAAAATTAAAATTAAGAAATCGGTAAAATAAAAATTATTTTAAAAAAAACGAGGAAGAAATCGAAAGTCTGTCACACAAAAAAATCACTGGTAGTCACCTGATAAAGCCACGCGATAAATAAAATGAATTTCCAGCGCGGCAACAGGTTGCAGAAGAGTCTTTCCAAAGTTAAAGACGACATTTAGCCGGTAGGCGTGTTAGGTTTCCCTGGCTACCTATGAAAAAAAATTATTTTTTGAATTTGTCAAGTGGATGGTGTCCAGCCCCCTTTTACGACTGATATTTTGCGACATGTTGGAAAAATATAAGTCTCCACCTCTGTCCCGAGTCATGTAGACTCGCTTTTTGCTCTTGTTGTAGAAGATATTTTTCATACTACTTGATCAGAAGCGGCAATGTTTTTCGCAGACATGGTCTGTATTTTTATTATTATTATTTTTTAATCTGTTTCATTAGTTAAATTATAGACAGGTGATTTTTGTGTGCGTAATCAATTCAACAATTAAATTAGCTCAATTAATTACTACAAAGTACAGTATCACAGTTCTGTCTTCAGTTTGTTCATGTGCACAAACAGCATACACAGGTAGCGGCCAGCTAAAACGTAACGACAGTTAACAACAAACGGTAACAGCTGTACTATGTCGTGAATATTTAAATACGTTCTTAAGTCGCTACTTTGTAATTCGCTTTGTGGCCGAGTGGTTAGAGACAATTGCTGCATTTTAGTCAAATGTTTCAATGGACGCGGGTTCGATTCCCGATACGAGATTACTGGCTAGCAGTTTTATCATATAAAAACGCTTTACATTGAGGGACGTTTACTTTACATGCGCGTTTCGTTAGCACTCGATGCATGAATTATAGGCGCTTCTTGTCGTCTGTAAAACACCAACGTAAACATTGCCTTTCTGATCAAGTAGTATAAAAAATTTAAAAAAATATATACAAAGCTCTGAACAAAAATTCGTCGCCATATATCAAATTAGATAGGGAGGGGCCTGCTTTTGAAGTGCAAAAAGAACAGGGAGACCCGTTATCTCCCAACCTATTTAATAGCCTACTGAGAGACATACTTAGAAGAACAAAATGAGGGGACCTAAATCAATAAGTTTTTCGAAAAAATTTCATATAGAGGGCATGGAATTCTAAAATAGGGCTGTTGGGGGTCTACTGATGAAATGATATCCTTCACTCAATGTTAATCAAATAAATGTTAGGTAATAACCTACTTCTACGGTTTTCGAATTCGCTAAAACCATTTTTGAATACTCCTCCACCCATAAATGAGTGATACCCAAAAATCGATTATCATTAAAAGTCGATTATTTGGAATAGTTAAAAAATTGAAAATATAAAATAAACGAAATAAGTCAAGTTATTAGTACCTAACTACTTAAACATGTTCTGAAATAGATGGCGGACTCGAACGATTTTCCGCTCACTCGTCTCTTTAGCGCTAGTAGCGCACCGTGCTCTGATACTTCTAGAGATACTAGACCCATGCCTAATACTATTACTCCAGGTTCGAACACTGTCTGAAGACTGCAATTCTGTAGTCTCATTTCCGCCCCCCCCATCCAATTAAAAGAGAATAATCAAACGCGCAATGATAAAAAATCGATTTTCTGCCAAAAAGCTAATTACCCAATTTATTATTTTGCGGGTTGTATCAATTTAACCGATTTCTTTTAGTTTAATTGATTAATTAGGCACTACTACCATAAATAATCTACAGGGTTCAATATCAAAAAATTGGGATAAATAGCTGCCAAAATATTGACTGTGGGGTTTCATAAGAGCTACTGAATTCATTACTGAAATTATTTTAGCTCTGACACCTATACAGACGGCTCTCAAGGAGGTTGCAACCTAAGTTATCGAAAGTTATTCTAGTGAGTATCAACGATGTCATACATGAGGCTCCTCGAACTGCTGAGTTAATTTTTAGGGTCATTTCAAGTATAACCCATAGTTAGAATACTCCGCAGGGAGCTAGAATGTGAGCTCTAAATTAAACTTTCAATATTTTAGATTATCGCCTCCTGCGGAATTTTTCAAACTCGACAACTCGAGAAACCTTACGTCTGATGATACTGATAGCCACATACATAGTATTTTTTAGCTTTCAATATAGCCCAAAAAATTAGAGTTCGAGTTGGACAAAAATTCCAGCAAATATTCTTTTTCATGAATGTCTTTAAAACAGCTCTGTAATGAACATATCAAAAATCTGAGGTTATCGCGGTGGGGCTATCTGCCCAGAGGGCTGCAGGTTTCCCAAAATCCAGTTAATTCCAAAAATATCGAGAAATATGGAACATAAGAAATAAATTTCGGGTAAAGATTATTCCCAGTAAATTCTACACAAGAAAGATATCTTAAATCTTTTCGTAACTGCTCTTGAAATGCTGGAAACAAAGGGTTCAAAATGACCCTGCAGTTTCCTATAGACTAACGCAGGCATTATGGGCGAAAACGCATATTTTTTAGCATGTTTTTGGTCTCACAGATTTGAGCAAACAATCGAACTCTTTTCTGAACATCCACATCTAAGAGATTTTTGAGAATAAATGAATTTTGGAAACTCTCAGCCCCCTGGGAGATACAGATCTACCGCGCTACGATTTATGATTCGTGTTATGATCATTAAGAAGCTAGCACAAAGAGATTCTGGAGGAAAACTTCGCTAAAAGTCTAACTTCGATTCTTTTTTTTTATCTCATTTTTCTGAACCAATATTTAGATTGTATTTCATTTTCAGCAATGTGTAATGATTTTTTTTTTCTTCTAAACTGTCAGCAGCCCACATCGCAAAATTGTAAATTACCACATAATACGTACACTCCAGTTTAAAGGAATATTCGTTCGAAAATTCTTTGATATAATCAATTTTAGCAGCTGTTGAGGGGGTCTTATTCTGAACGGAGCTAAAGGTATTCCGGGTCGATTTTACGATTTAGATGATTTTGGATGCTAGCCACTAGAGTGCAGGACATACTAAAGGTGGAGCTCTCAATCTATGTGATTTTCTGTGTTGTAGGCGAATGTTAAGAGTATTATTTAAAATGATGTGTACCTTTTCTTATTTTTCGTATGGTTTGTATGGTAGAAGACACCTGTAAGATTATGTGATACACTAATGGCATGGTCATTACACTTACAGAAGGCAAGCAGTATCACGAAAACTGCAAAAATACACAAATTTACTTTCCAAAGTGAGCTAAAGGTAAGAGAATGATCACTTTGATGGCTTTACAGGAACCCTATTAGCATCTCATATTTTCCGCTGAAATATCTGGATTAATAAAATACTCCTTAACGCACCCCTCCCCCCATAGATTTGAACTAGTCATTTTTTCGTTTCCTGTAAAATTACGTTTTGTTTTTTTTTTGCCTTTGGCTCAGTTTGAAATAAGAGCCATTATTCATTCTCTAATGAACGAAACTGTTCACCTGGTATTATTTGGCTCTGTTTTTTCCGTCCAACTTTGCTCTTTTTCGTTCCACTTTCTCGTGTTATTTGACTTTCCCCGACTAGACAATGCAGTTTCCTACTTTCATTCGGATGCATGCGAAGATGGAACTACAGACGGGAAATCACTGCGCAATCTCTTCCGACTTCATTAACTCTTCCCTCGCATCCTCCTCCCGAAAGCCGTTATTCAGTCAGCCACCGATCGAAGAGATTTCGCTCAACTTATAGCTCAACGTCATGAAAATGACCGCCAGAATGGCCGATTCGTCGATTCGTTTTCTCGATACCGATCTGATCGACGTACTGGAAATTCGCTTATTTCAACGAGTGAAGAACCGAACTCCCTCTCTGCCGGCTCATTCAGCTGCCAGAACGTTTGTTCGAGTTTGCTGTTGGTATCATAACAATTTCGAAAAGTATATAGCCAGTCGAGTATGGATAATAAATTGAAGCGCGCTGTCAGTTTGGTGTATATACGTCGATAGCGCAAAACTGTACAATATATACGAGAAGCGTTTCCGTGGCCAAGTAAATTAGAAAAATAAACTCGGAGGTGTTAGGGGCGGGGGCCAGACTCGTAATCCAAAATGGTTACGAATTTTATATCCGAATGCGTATACGACGCGGGGTGCAGAGTTTGGCGCTCACGCTGACGGCGAATACGAGAAGATTCCCGCGCGGCGAGCTTGTTAAACGCGCGGTAATTTTTTGAGCAAACTACATTGGAATCCTATATACGGCGAACTACGAGTATATCAACTCGCGCGGATATTTCATTTTTTATGGCCCATGAAATGCGATGTCTCAAGCACGAGTTACTTTATGGCAGTTGGCTTAGTACGTTGCGATTGGAAAACATTTTACGTTGTGAAGTACCGCATGGTATTTCAAAGAAAGAGAGAAATCGCTGCGAAGTGTGAGTCTGCAATTGTGTAAGCACGTACAGGGACCGTGAATGATTAAAGCAAAATTTCCCGCTCCAGTATAGCACATGGACACCACGGGGCATAAAACGGCCACCCGGGATACTGGCAAGAAAGATATGGGCATTATGAAGAAATTAAGGCAGGGGGTTTTCCGGTCTGAAGAAAAGGTAATCGAAAATACAAAATCCTGAACATTGTGAATGGGGACATATATTTGGCCCTCTCGAGCAGGACATGTGAACGATAGGCAACTGAACATTCAAGAAGTACAAATGAGCAATTCTTCAGCGCGCTCTTAATCGGGTACACCGGAAGCGAGAGGCAGATTCAAAATTCAAAAAATGGGAAGATTATAGGTCAGATGATGGCTCACCTACCCTATGGATAAACTATTCGGTTAATGTAGAATTCGTCAAAAACTAATTAGAGCAGTAAAATTAAATTAAATAAAGCAAACTTCGAGAAAAATGGATGCCACCCCCGTTAGACCTTACAATATTTTCTTCGTTCACTTACAAAGCTTTATTTGAGACGAAAGACTTCTCTGCAATCACTCGGGACTTGTGCTGACAACAGATGTGAGCATCACCACTAATCCAGAAATAAATTCGAAACAGAAACGCATTGATGGAGGGGGAGAGGAGCCTCGTTCCAATCTTTCAAAATTGGCAAATTTAGTAAAGTCGACCCTCGGGAAGCAAATTTCAGAAGTGTTGTCTTTTTATTTTGAATGCTCGTAAGTTGCCAGTCTGATTTTCTGTTGGCAAATTTACATTCTGAGCTAACAAAATGAATCCCCTCTCCCCTCCCTAGAAAATTATTCTAGTTCGTCCCTAATGTATATAAAAAAAGAAGGTACATACGTTATTTTCGGCAGGAATATCCTGCTCTTCGTCTTGGTGAACCAAGAAGAAGTCCATGTCCCTCCGACCTACACCTTCTATTAGTTTTCTTCCAAGATATATCTCGAACTTTGTAAGCATTATTTTGTTATAATAACCCCAGAAATATCAGGGAAAAAAGCGGGAGTGGAAAATAACCGTTTACATTACCATACATTAACACATGCCTTATGGAAGAAAATTCCTTGATATTTTTTTTTTTGATTTTTTAGGGCCTTAAGCAAGAATTAATAGTCTACAGAGTCGAATGCTTTTCTGAAAAGTCAATGAAGGCGAGGAGGAGGTTAAATTTGTATTTGTTCGATTTTTCTATAAGTAGATTTAGGGTGAAAAGAAGACCAATCGTGGAAAAACCCCTTCTAAAGCCAGATTGTTCTACTGATAACTGGTATGCCAAGCTGCACTTTATTCTTTTTTCAATTGCTTTAGAAAATATTTTCGACAAGGTGGAAACAAGACTGATTGGTCGGTAGTTGTCTATTTTATGTTTATCTCCTTTTTTGTGGATCAGGATTATGTTTACGTTTCTCCAATCGTCCTGGACTTTCAGCGTTATCAGTATTTTGTTGAATAAAATTGTCACAGAGTCGATTAGCCCTGGTCCTAAACCGTACTTAAAATGTTCGTTTGTTAAATATTCGTCTCCTCCTGCCTCACTGCTTTTCAGATTGCTAATAATCCTTTCTAATTCTTCTCTTGAGAACGTCGGTTCTGGGTGTTCCAGATTGAGAGTGAAGAGTAAAGCTGGTGGTTGGGTCTGATGGTTTTCGTAAATATTCTGGTAGAAGGAAGTAGCGATTTTGTTTACACAATTCTTACTTCCCTTTTTATCCAGCATGTAGGTAGTCCTATGAGTACCTAGAGATTTTAGTTTCCTAATTTCCTTAGTGCTCTTTGTGGAGTTTAGTATCTTGGAGATCACTAATCGTTCCTTTTCCCCGTTCCTTTGCCTGATTTTCCTTTTGGTAAGTTTACAGAGTATGTTCAGCTCGACTTTTTCCTTCGTAGATTGGTTTTTCTTGAATCTCAACCTATCCCTATCTCATATAAGAAAAAATCAAGGAATTTCTAATGTATATTTAAAAATTATTAAAGAGGGGAATTATTCGATATCCGAAAAGGAGTCAAACAAGGGGACACGCTCTCCCCCGTTCTCTTCTGTGCGATACTAGAGGAAATTTTTTAGAAATTTAGACTGGTCAAACAAGGGTATTAGGATTGATGGAGTAAGATTGAACAACCTAAAATTTGCAGACGACATCGTACTCATCGCCAATCACCCAAAATAACTATCTGAAATGATAATAGAACTCCAAAATGAAAGTTACAAAGCAGCTTGGGTCATGCATGTTTCGAAAACAAAAATCATGTCAAAAACTCCCATTCTGGACTCAAATGACCTAAACGACATAGGATTCGAAAAAGTCAAAGAAACTAACTATCTAGGACAACTGCTCTCATTCGAAAATAAACCGGAATTAGTAATTAATAACAGAATATCAATCGGATGGAGCAGATTTTGGTCACTAAAATATATATTCAAAGGGAATTATTCTATTAAAAACAAATGCGTTATTCTTAATAGTTGCGTCCTACCCTCAATTACCTACGGAGCCCAAACATGGACTTTGACCAAAAAACTAGAAAACAGACTACAAACCACCCAAAATTCAATGATACGCTCCCGTCTAAAAGTATCCCTAAAAAACAAAGTTAGAATATAAATTCTAAATAAAAAAATAGGGGGGAGGGTAAATTTGGTAAGGGAAGTAAGAAGAAGTAAATGAAAATGGGCGAGTCATATCGCAAGAGCAGCGAACGGGAGGTGAGGAAACAAAATTTTGAATTGGTGTCCCAGAGAGAAGACACGCAGACCTGGAGAACAGAGAGCGACATGGACAGATAACATCACCGAGTTTATAAAAAAATAAACTTTTCACTCGAGCTACGCAGGACCAGAGTCCTTTGCCCAAAATTTGGGCTTGACTCAATAATAGTATAAGCATTAACTATTTTGTAATTTATGATTACTTCTGGAGTCAATAAAGGAAATTTTGATTTGATGGAAGAAAATATAGAATCTTTGACATGTTTTTTAATTTCAGAGACTTGTGCAAACAGAAAGAACTCCTAATTGAATTGATACGTTCCCTTGTATAGGATGTATCAGAGTACGTGATCTCTCCTTCAACCGAGTGAATAGGCAACTCATTCTGATAACGAGTAGATATGTATGCCTACTCCTACATTTGGAGGGGCGAAGATATAGAAATCTACAGAAATTATATAAACAGGGTAAAGTACCCAGTAATTGACAGTTTTTGAACCAAATTTTGCCTTAAACATTTTTATATCTCATCTCCTAGTTTTTTTGTTCTTTTTTTCAGAATTTGTAAAAACAAAATTTGGCCCAAACCTTTGCCGACATTTGGGCTTACATTTCACTCAAAATGGATAATATTTTGGCATTTAGAATTTTTTTTTTAAAGTGCCCTTTTTTGCCTAGTTATTGACATGTCATGTCTTGACACCCCGCAGACATTCGCATTCTTTTATCATTCTCTGTCATAATTCTCTTTCTCCTCCTCTCTCTTCTCTCTCACAGGCGTAAATTTTGTCTCTTCGTTATTGCGATGTTTTTTCTATAGAAATCGACCAAAATCTCAAAATTAATTTCTTCGACCAAAAAATGTTGTTTTTCTTTTTCGCGTTTTCTGAGACTTCGATCGATCGACAAAGTTACCCCTTTTTATAAAAACTACTACATATTCTAAAAAATTATTGGATCCACGTTAGTTTGTTTTTTCACTAACTTTTGATTATTCAAGGAGTTCTCTTTTAAATTCGAGAGGTTTCAGGGATTTTGGGAGGAATTTTCAATGTCGAGATATTTAAGGGTTTTTCGGGATTTCCGGGAGTGGTAGACACCCTGCCTACTGCGCCCTCTTCCGAAAAAGTTCACTGAAAACCTTTTCCACACACCCAGCTGCGTCTATATGTTTCACACCGTACGATGTGGGCAAGATATATCTTAAGAGAAACACCCGGGACACGTTTCTAGAACTCTTTGGACATGGCGTTCGTGTCGGTTGTTAATTTTTCTCCAAACTTTGGGCATATACTTACGAACTGTACACGCTGGAAAGGCGAGCAGAAAACGAGCGGAGCCGGATAAAATAACAAAAGAATTTGTAAACACAATTGATACAGTCTTGAATAGGAGGGGAAAAAAAACTAACTTGTCTTAATCTTATTACAAAATTCCACGCTGCATTGGAGCCTGTACCATTGTGTCGGATAATTTTTCCTCATTTTTCTTCTCATTTCAGACCTCTTCTTCGCTCGCTTCCGCTCTCCTTCCTCTTTCTCCGTTTCGCACGCTTTCAGCTCGACCGATGAATACGGCGGTGGAAAAACTTCGCGCTACCTTTCTTAACGAGTTTATCTGATTTGTTATCGTAAAAACCGTGTGTATTTAAATTACTACGCGAAATTAACGCTGCAAACTAGAAAACTTTTAATAGACCTCCTGCTTTCTTCCTTCCCTCGCCCTCCCTACCGCTAGTGGAGCTATTCATGTCCTACTCGAACCATATACACCGCCCTTCATTTGTTTTTTCGTGCTCGTTGTTCCAATCTTCTGTGGTTTAATTCGTTTTCCCCATATAGGCAATCTGCAATACGTACACGACCCTGCCCCCGTGACTACTGTACCGTGATGCAGCGCAAAGGAGTGGCAATAAATTGTGGATATATTCGCATACATTGTACGCATGTTAGTACTGAAGAACTCAGGTCTCAGAAAATAGGGTTTGAAGAAGAGATTGAAAGTAAGATGATTATTGGCCGAAAGTTAAGTACGATGGTCCTAATGATCATCCTAGAAATCACCACCCCTTTTCTTGTAAAGATTTTTTTAGGACAGTTTAACGCCCGCCCACCAAAAAAATGATTTGTTCTCGATATCTCGGGGCTTGTGTGAGAAATATGAAAAATATTTTGGAACACAAAATATTCTCCACTCGAATTCCCTTTGAAAAGACTCTACAGTTTTTTCGTAACTCTCCCTAAAATGCTTCAAAGCGAGGGTTGAAAATGACCCTGTGTATTAACAGATGAACACAGGATTTATGGGCGATATTTTTCCGGTCTCACCGACTTGCGCGACCACAAAGAATATATCAATCCCAATCGGACCCGATTCTATACATTCCTGTCTGCCTATAGTGGAATTTATTTTTCCTTCTCCCTTCCCCAATCCACAGATAACACTATTGGAGATTAGTACCTTCTGTATTCTTAAGGCGTGAAAATAATTTTTTATTACACTAATCAAAACGTCTGTTAGTGCTAATTACTCGGAATCGAGTTACCGAGTATGAAGGCTTCAAAGTCACAGAATTTGATTTCGATATCCATTGGGCTGAGAATTCAAAATTGTAATGCGTGGAGAGGAGGCAAAATGAAGTCAAATGCAATATGGATATAAAATACAGTAGAACCTCGATTATCCGACCATTAATTAACCGATCTTTCAACTATCTGAAACAGCTTTTGCCAACCGAACATTCGCTTATCCGACACAAGAAACTCGGTTCATTTTTTTTAATGCGATTCATAATATGTTATTGTGGCGAAGAACGCTCCCGAACATTCGAGATAAGCGAAGAAAGATCGACACGTTTCGAGCAGCAGAATAAAAGTTCGATAACGAGAGCGATAAGGAGTTTCACCGATAACACCTCGATATATAAAGGCCGCTAGCCGACGCCGTATAGTCTAGTTTTGAATGCGATAAATTGTGCGTTTTATAGCGATTTAGCTACTGTTTTCGTGCGTTTGTATTAGTGTGACATAAAAGTTCATTTTACGTATTTTCGTGCGTTTTTCGGTACGAATTCCGTTACATTATTTTGCAAGTACATATGTACAATATTGTGTCAGCGTAAACTGTATGAGCGAAGTAGAACGAGGAATACAGGACAGTGTGATGAGGAATATGCAGGTATAGTCTGTCAGCAGGCTTGAACAAAATTAACCTTGAACACTGCGATAAGGATACTACATGTTGTGATTTAGTGAAAATAAGATTCTATTGGGATTCAGAGCCGTATTTTCAAGCACCATTCAATGTTTTAAGTGCCCTTAAATGGATAAATCACTTAAAATTGCATTTAAGTATAAACTCCGAGGGTTACTCAAGTGCGCAATCGTTTCTCTCTCGCATCAGGTTGCTTCTCACTTCTAAGTACACGCACATAAGTATATAAGTAAGCAACTTAAGGTATTCTAAGGACAAGAAATGCTCAGTGAAACTCACCGGATTCTTAAATCGGCGCAAACTACAAATACAACACAACGCAAAATCACACCAAACTGAACCAAAAATGAGAACTGTTACCAAACACAGCCGAATTACATAATGACAGCCCTTGTGTCATCTAGAAAGATCTCGCTCGCTTTCCCCGAGGATCATTCTCTTCTCCTTTCTTAAATGATGTAGTGTTTCTTCGTAAAATGGTTGCATTTTGCTCTATTCCAACACCCGTGTTCAAGTCACGTTTCCAGTAGCCAATACAGAGGTGATACTACGCAGTTTCGTATCAAACATTCGACCTTTGTTTTATTTTTATTTATTTTGTTGTAAACTGTTTCCTAGGCAAGTGAATTCTACCGCACACAGCTGTACTCATAAAACACTAAATTAAATTCGAAAAGACCAACCTTTCTTAAACTAGTTCTAAGGATTTTTGGTCCCATACCAACCATACGGGTTCACAGAGACGTGACCTGTGAAAATTTTTCAAATTTCAAACTTTAGCCCCCCTCCCCAGGGAGTGATCATTAGCGGAGAGAGGGGGCTAATAAGATGATTTCAAAAGTAAAATCGTCAAATTAAGAAACCTCATTCATTTTTGATAATATATGTAGTTGATATCCCAGTGAGACAGTGAAGGCATTGGATACATTCACACACGTCGTTTGAAATCAAAACCTACTGCCAAGCAAATAGGTACACGTCTATGGGGGGGGGGGAGAAAGAAAAAAGTAATTTTTTCCCTCACTCCAGCATACAATCGGATGTTCAAGTAAAAATTCTTATTTCATTGTGACACTCAAAGTTTGAAGCCACGAATACCTACATTCGAATATAAAATTTAAGGAGACAGTCACAACCAGCTATAGTCCAGGGGAATTAGCATTTTTGATGGAATGAATTGCAGCATAGCTGAAACTTGGTACGATTATTTAGTATCCTTTCCGGAAATGCCCCGTAATTTCCCCTCCTCCCCCGATGTGAGCATCATCCCCCAGAGTCCAAAAAGTGCCCCCGGAAACAGTCTTTGGCTTGTATCTAGCTTAAAATTGAGTTATAGGTAAAATATTTCTTACCAAAATTAAAGAGCGTAAAATTCTCTACAAAAATGATATCTGTGTTGTTTTTTTTTCGTGAATTCCATACCAACCAAGATAATTGGCGTTCAAGATCACACGAGCATGTAAATATGGAGTAACCTACAAGCGTTGAACGCTGACGCCGTAATTTTAAATCCCTATACTAGATGGACCAGCTTGTTTTAGAAACCGAATTGAAGACAGACAATAGTTATGGAGCAGCATGACTATTGGCGTTTGGACACTCCTGTAGGCGCGTTAGTGTAGTGGACGAAAAGACGATCATGGTATTTTTACCACAAAAACATAAACAGGTGAAACGAGCTTTAGAATTTTCAGTATTGAAGAGAACTAAAGTGTCAGCCCTTATCATTTCCTTTCAGATGAGCCCAACTTGAGTTTTTTTACAGAACATTTTGGTCCCAGATCATCTTTTCGTCCAAATACACCAATTAGCGCGCCTCATTTCATCAGTGGCGGAACTACGATTTTTTTTCGGGTGGGCACGGAAGGGCCGGATTGTTAAGGACGGGGATTTTTTTAATAAAACGCCGACTTGAATAAAACTATGTACTTGTTATAAAAATTTGTATATGTATGTACTTACATAATATTAACAATTAATATCAAAGAATACGACTATTTTTATGATGAAGAGCAAAATTCTCTACAACATTATCTAAATTTAAACTTTTGGCAAATCGATTATAAGTATTTTATTTTTGAATTATTTTCGTCTATTATAAGTGAGTTATTTTTCGTAAAAAATTTCAGATTGTTCAAAAAAACTTGGACGGGCCAAAAAAAATTTTGGAAGGGCCTGGCCCACCCAGGCCCGCCCTTGGTTCCGCCACTGCATTTCATTAGGCCGCTAGAGAGCGACTCTTTAGCGTCCAAACGCGAATCGAACAAACACTCATGCGAATTATGCAGGCGGACTGACTCATCAACGCGGTGTTATCTCTAGCGTTCTGCAGCAGTGGATTCTTAGCGCCCCTGTCATATTCTTCATCTTTGCCAAGGTTTGGAAAAGTTCACAAACTGTCAACCAAAAACGAGTGCTCAGCATAAAGAACTGAGGGAATCACGAGTACAGCCTTTTTTAAATTGGCTGAGAGCCCATCATCCCTTCCCACATGTATCTGAATTACAAGAGGGGATTTACCCGGGCTGACGGAGGGGATTCATGAAGGGGATATGGAAGGGCTATACGACGGGTCTACAAAGAGGATCTATGCTAGGGGAAACAGAGGGGCTATACGACGAGTCTACAAAGGGCATACATAGAGGGTATACAGAGGGGCTACACGACAGTTTACAAAGGCGTTACTTAGAGGCATACGGAGGGGCTATACGATGGGTCTAAAAAGGGCATACATAAAGGGTATAGCACGGGTGTCTCAGCGCCGGCGTATAGCTCGTGTAGTGAGAGGGCTACACGTAAATGAAGCGCATGGCTCCTCTCGAATGGAGTGCTCTGATTGGCTGCTGGAGGGGAAACATACCTGGTTGAGACAGGGCTAATGAGGGTCGATTTTCGAAGGGTCTCGAGCGGGTTTACACGAACTTAAGTTTTCCGCATCATCTCTTGTAGCCACGCGCTTGTAGAAGAGGTTGTTTAAACGCAGAAAATTGCAGGCATGTAGATTTGTAGATTCGGATGAAGATGAATTCTTATAATAATAAAGATAATAAATTGAAATTATATCATGTAACATCCTATGCATCCAGTCATGTGTTTTCGCGATTATTTCAGCGTTTGTATACCGCGTGCGTTGTAGGCTACTCCATATTTACATGCTCGTATGATCTTGAACGCCGATTATCCTAGTTGGCATGGGATTCACAAAAAAAAAAAAATCCTTTTTGTCGAAAATTTTACGCTCTTTAATTTTGGTAAGGAATATTTTTACCTATAACTCAGTTTTAAGCTAGATACAAGCCAAAAACTGTTTCCAGGGGCACTTTTAGGACTCTGAGAGGTGATGCTCACACCAGGGGAGGGGGAGGGAAATCACGGGGCTTTTCTGAAGAGGGTACTGAAAAATCGTACCAGTTTCAGCTGTGCTGCAATTAATTCCATCAAACACCTCTTTTTTAACTAATTCTCCTGGACTACTACTTAACATACTTCGAGTTTCTCAACCGAATCGATTTAGCTCCTTCTCTCACATATAAAATGTCGATTTTAAGATATAAGTCGCGGCGGAATCAAAAATATATCGCAATATTTGAAATAGGCGACTCTAGAGACCCCAATTTCGAGACCTTGTTCGACTTTCCAAGTAAAATTAATTGGAGAATATTAAACTACACGAAAAGTAAAAGGCGCTTGACCCAAAAGTAGAAGCACGAAAAGTAATTCAAAATAAAGAAATTGTCAGTAGAGTTAACGAAAACTACCTTGCACGAAATGTTTAATGTTTTTGAAAGAAAAAAGAAGAACTATGACGAAAATTGTACATACGGGTTGCTGATGCCCGATGCGCAACATATCCCGCCAGTTACCCGGTAACTAAAGGAGAACCGAGGGTAACTGACGGGTTTTTGAGTAATCTGAGGGTAACTGAGAGTTGCAGATGGGTAACTTTTCCGCGGATAACTAGAGGGTAACTGCCTGCGCATCGGGATGCTCAAAATCCCGCCAGTTACCCGGGTAACTAAAGGGAAACCAAGGGGAATTGATGGGTTTCTGGATAATCTGAAGGTAACCGAGGGTTGCAAATGGGTAAATTTTCGGCGGATAACTAAAGGGTACCTGATTGCGCATCGGGTGGTGCATGTGATAACAGATAGGCCTACATGTGATACAGAATGCCCTCCATTTTTGAAAGGTTTGCACTGCAAGTACACAGTGGGTATGTGCACACGATTAAAGCTACTCACCGTGCTACCAGAAGCAAAAATGGTTCTATTAGCCCGAAAAAGTAAACGAGGCAGGCCGAGTAAAACAAAACGCTCGCGGCTAATTCAATAATTCTTCCTGGTTTTTCCGTTCATACCATTTTTTTCGTTCGATGTTTTAGTATTTCGCGATTCTTTTATTTTTTCGTTCAAAAGTTTTTCTTAATGTTCATGCGTTATATTTTCTGTTCCCATTATTTTATATTTCGTGAAATGATTACTAACCGCTCGATGTCTTTCTTTTTTCGTGATTTCGGACTTTGCTTTTCGTGCTAAAAAATCACACCCAAATTAATTTTATCAATTCGAAAGATGAAATTCAAATTTTAGAACTTGAATCAAGGCCTAACGAAAAGACCTCGAGACACATTCGAAATAAGCGATCTGAAAATCCGAGCTTTCTCAGTTTCTTCATTCGCGTTAATTTTGTCCTTTTCAAGCACGAATTTGGACTTCGGAATCTATATGGAGGCTACTCAAAATCTGCGACCGAAACACATTAGTTTTATACCTGATTCGAATTTCTAAGTACAGATAATTCGTCTATTGAAAGATGGAATTTTGATATCTAAATCTAAAATTGAAGCCAGACCAAAAAACTAATGTGATACTCGAGAACCTCTCGATCCTATACTTTGTCCACTTTGCCGAGTGAAGTAAATTTTGTCCATTCAAGAATGATATTTAAATTTTAGAGACGAAAAATCGAGATCAGCGAGTCCAAAAATCTATTCACAAGTCAGTTAAATTATCAGATTCGCTGGAACCCAAATCGAAATCACATCGAAAATCTACAGAGGTTTTCGGATCCGGAATTCAATAAATCTACGTTAAGATAATTTTCTCACTTTATTTTCATTTAAAATTCAAAAACTTGTGATACGTCCTAGAGTTCTTTTGCAGTGAGTGTAATTTTCTCGCAATGTAAGGCTTGTACGACTAGACCTATGAAGAATGTTCGTCTGTTTTTGGTCAAAAATGGCATTTCCAAGGAAGTGAAGGCTGGAATCTTCGAAATGAACGGCGTCACATTGGGGTCTCGTAGCCTGCTCAGGAGGGTAATTTCATTAAAGCAAATATTCCAATTTACTTCCAGACCACACGTTTTTCGATAACCAGCACTCTTACTTTCAAAATTCATGTTATAAAAAAGAATCCAGGGAAGAAAGGGACTAACAACCAATTTTTCGATTTCCCCAGTCTTCCACTTTATCGGCGGAGATGGCCCCTTAATAACTTCAAATGCGTTTTTAGCTGTGGTAGGGCTCCTTTCTCTCTTGTTTGAGTAATTCACCGAATTCTACTCTTCAAGAGCTACATGGTGCGGTGGGATGTATGGCGATGCATGCATGCACCGCACTCCTGGCTCGGAAACTACCCTTTCGAGTATCGCATCAGTGGCCGGAGAGACTCAAGAGCCACATATTACTAACCTTAACTGAATACTGAAAAATAAAAGGCAGTTAGCTCCGTTCTTCTCCGGACCCTTCAAATTGAATTTCCGCTCAGTAGCATATTCTGGTTCGTGTAGTCGAAAAACTACAAACCGGAAACAAAATGAAGCAGACAAAGATTGCATACGAAGCTACATTACACCAGCTGCAGCTGACGTGGTTGTTGATCCAAGTTAAGTACACATATTAGAGAAGCTACACAGATATCAAGCTGAAAATACGAGCGATTAAACTGTTCGCGAAAATATTCTACGCTACATATTAATTCGTTATATCAACATATTTATAACATTGAATTCGTTAAATAAAATTGAAGTAATAACGCCAGTTCGCTCGAATTAATTAACTTGTATACGCCATGTCGTATGCACTAAAGTGCAAAACCAGACAACGATCTACTTTACACCGCGGGATCAGTTTGTGGAATACGAGACCCTATCACGGAGGTTTCAAATAATTACGGGGTGGTAAATAACGTGAGGTATTTTACAGGTAATCGCAGAGCGAGAATATTTGCGGTCGGCGATATTATATTCCGAAATTCCGCACATAGGAGTACAGTTGTTTAAACAGAATCTGCTCCGGAATGTGATAAACAATCCTTTGTCCGCCACTTGGGGATAGATTGAAACTTCTGGTCCCACAGGGAACACATGTTTTAGGACTTCTTCACGCGTCTTTATAGGTCATAGCGCCTTTCGGATACACAATATTCTCATCGTTCGTTTGGAAATGATGTGAGAACTGTAACTTATTAATAATACAGGAAAATGGAGGGCCTTCTACGACTAGCTGGTCCAACGGCTCGCAGGAAACGATTATTTTTGAAGTATACCCTACGGGTACCTAACAGCCCAGTGTGAAGTTGCATCAAAAATAGGGTTAGAAGGGGGGGGGGAAACGTAATCAAAGATTTCTTTTCACGATTGTATAGGTACTGATCTCCAAAATACGGGGTGAAAATGCACAACCCCTAAGGCGAGTTAGTCCACGTCCACAGGGAGCAACAACGCCCAAAATGCAGTTTTTCCGCTTTATCTTCAAAATGAAGCAAGAAACGGATAAAAGTGAGCAGCACAAAATAATTCTACATAAAATTTCATACAAGAAATGTTCTATACATTTTTCGGTAAAACACTTATTACGCCCACCGCGGAACATTGTAATTTGTTATTATTTATAAATTAGATTTACAACCGCTGTACCCACTACGAATGTATGCCGCAGTCGTTTCAAAATATGAGATGTTCGACTGACGATTTATGTTTTCAATTACGCATTAACTAGTATAATTTTGTGGCGTGCTGTATTACGAACATTATTAAAAGCATACATTTTTGAATCTACATGCACTGCTGTTTTCATTTAGTCGTAATTTTTTATTAGCGTGAATTCATGAGTAGTAGCATACAATGGAAGGGAAAGTAACAGAATTGCAACAATGGTCTTCAAATGTCGTTAGATGACCTGTAACATGGACGTTTAAAAATATAATAAAATAAATTTTTAAACATTCGCTAGATCGAGGGAACTAAGAGTCTCTTCGAGTCAAGGTTGCTCCGAGGATATAATACACCCTATAAATACATGTTTACAACCTTGGTTCGTGGAAACTAGAAGATATAAGAGAGTTCTATGCGACCTAAGCGGATTAAAATGATAATAGCATTTGACTCCATTAGTGTCCTTAGTTCAATCTTAAAAAGGCCGATTTTGCGTTTTTTGAGTTTCTGAAAGGTGAGCCAAATTAATAGGGCGGTATTAAATTTGGAAATGAAAGGTTCGTTTTCACCATCCGGTTTCAATACCGCCGGCGTTAGGCGACTCACGAAATACACGCACTGAATGGGGGAGACTTATAGAATTGACGAAGGTTAGCGACGAACAAGGATACCTTCGACAGTTTTGTGGGCCGACACCTCAAACCGAGGTTTCCCACAGGTGGAATCTCGGCGGCCACGGGGTCGTGACCGAAACACCTGATAAAAGCGTCAGTTTCGGCAAGCTCAAAGTGTGCGAAATCGGACATCTTCTAAATTAGTGGTCCTAGGTTCTAGGTTGTATCTTTTCTATATGTGACGCGCCATGAGAAACCATACCTTCGGGTGAAAAAGTTGTTTTCAAGAAAAACGCCAAAACACGTTGAAAAATTGATTTTGATCAAAAATGACTTTTTGCCGGAAATGTGTTCTAGAGTATCTGAAGAACATTTTAGGCACCCATACTCGCTTGTTTTGTTGTTTATTTGTTTAGTTTTTATAATTTTTGTAAAAAAAACTTTTTTTATAATCAACGTCATTTACATACATTTTTTTTATAATAAACTTTATTTGCATACATTTGTCAGTTTTATTTTAGCAAACCTGAAACCTACACCATTGAATTCCTCATAAAATTTTACTTGGGGGGGGGGGGCTAATTTTCAACCATAATACCTTCGGAGAACTTGGTAATTTAAGCAATGTCCGAACGAAAAACTTTAAAGCTGTTTTTTCTCGAAAAGTACTTTTTAGTAGTTTCCAACTTCAAAATGGCATATCTCTGAGAATTTTGCTCCGATTGAGCTGCGGTTTGCGGCATTGGATTCTCCATACTTTTCTCTATTAGAATCAGTCAAAATTTCATTTTCGACCCTCTTCACCCGAAGGTATGGTTTCTCATGACGCGTCACATATATATTAAAAAAAAAAATCAACCAACGGGAAGATCGTAAATGACATCACAGGATTAGGATCACTCTGGTTGGTTGATGTCCTGCCCCCGCGATAACAGAGGAAGTCCTGCGTGACAAGAAGGGAAATGAGACTCCAGGCTTGGAAAAATCGCGGGAATTAGTCAAAAGTTACTCGTCGAAAAAGGTCGGTGGAAAAAGGTCGTCGAAAAATTCTCGTCCGAAAAGTACGCGTAAAAATGTGCGGCTTAGATCCGTAGGGTTTAACCCCCTCGAGGGGACCATCGTACGAGAGGTGCCCTAGACTTCACCAGGGACCTCGGCGACACGCGCTCCGCGTACGAACATACTTTTTTTTTTTGTCGCCAATCCGTCTTTTCCGTTTTGTTCATTTTTTAAATTAATTTCCTTGTAAAAATACTTTCGTTTCGCGTGAATGCGCCCGTGAACGGACATATGTATTATGTTAAAACCACGATGTCCAATGGGCTCGTGATAATCATCATCCACAATTCGGCAACCATTATCCAATTGATGGCGGTGACCCATTCCGGAGGAAAACACAGGATGATCGATGGACGCTGTGCCACAATGGGAGGCTGGCAAGTCGTCGGATGGCCAGCGTAACAAACTCACCAAGAGTACACATGGTGAGTGTGCAGAACTTTACGCCGTCGGTGGGCCGGGATGCGGTGGTGTCGGCATGGAGCCTGAATTGTAAAGTTTAAGCTGTAGCCCTGTATATGTACGTACCTAATCATAGGAATTTTAAGTGGCCACAAAAATCCCTCGTCGCCATACAAATTTTGATCCGAAAAGGGCGGTTTGTGGGGAACGACTCACGGTTACGAGGGGGGCACAGATGTCATGGCTTTCCCTCCCCTTTACCTCGTTCAGGAATAACCGAACATAATGAATAAATGGCCCTGTTTGCATAAGACCCCGCGAGTCCAAAGGCGTGACCCGGGAGCCCTTAAAGCCTAAAGGCATGGCTAGGGATGCTACAAAACAGTGGTAGCATATGTTTAATTATTATGTCGACCTCGCCATATAATTCGGCGGGTCGCTGGTTTATCTCAATCTAAAACATCTATCTACACCTAAGCGAGTGTAATACCCCCTGCGGGGGCTGTGATTTTTGGGCTTCCCTTAGTGGCCGGTGGGGGAGTTATCTCATGAACCGCCCTCCAAAATTAACAAAATTAATTAATGCAATGGGTAAATATGACCCGATTATTGGTCTTGGCTTATGCCTGATTGGCTCTGTAGGGATTTTGGTGACCGTAAAGTGGGCCCACGGTTAAGATGTATTTACGTCAAGATTTTAAGCTTCGTTACAGGACAGCTAAGTCCAAATACGACAACTTATCACTTTTCCCGTTTTTTCGTTTTCGATTTATAGTTACAGAAAAAACGGGTGGCATCCCTGGACGAGTGTTTACCCGGCACTCGCCCTTTCAAAATTCATTACGGGTAGGAGTCGGTTTACCCCTTACATTAGCGGTACCATCAGGGAATGCCGAATAAAAAAGCTTAGCACTCGAATGTTGGGTTTCAGAGAAGATCACAAAATCTTTGTTAATGAACATTTAACAAGGCAACGAGCTGAATTATTCCGCAAAGCACTCATATTAAGGAAGGAGCATCGATTTAAACGTGTTATGACATATAATCGTAAAATTCTAGCACAAAGGAACAACAATCAACCGTTAATTCATATCGAATCAATAGCAGACATTGAGGCAGCGAGGACCTCGTCGCATGACATAAGCGGTCATACAACCCTTATGAATGGTGAAACACAGCGTTAACACAATCAATGGTCCGATACATTAACGTATTTTTATCTGAAATGAACTGTAACAAACCCACGACATGGAAAAAAGATCCTATACATGTTTTTATCAAAATGTAAGAGGCATTAGAATGAAATTATCTGAATTTCGTTCAGCGATATCGCAAAACCAATATGACATCATTGCAATTACTGAAACTTGGTTACATGATGGTATACACACAGGTGAAATATTTGATAACTATAGGGTATACAGGCATGACAGGAATATCGCAGTGCACGGTACCAACAGAGGGGGTGGAACACTTATAGCTATAAAAGAAGGTACTCTTAGTTCGGCGAGATTATTCTTTCAAGACTTTGAAAATAAACCGTATGACTGTGTATAGATCCGAATAAAAATACCTAGAGTTACACGTTTCTACATACCTCCAGGGCTTCCGAGATCTGTACATAAAAACGTATACGATGCAATCTCTTCCATTCCCGAACTCGTCCAAAATGAAGTACTAATACTAGGTGATTTCAACGTACCGGTTATTATCCAGATAAAGCGAAAAAACTGAAATTCGGACATTGTTGCCCCTGTGGATGCGGACTGACTCGAGGTAGGGGTTGTGCATTTTCACCCCATATTCTGGGGACCAGTGCCTACACAATCCTGAAGAGAAATCTTCGATTACATTTTTTTCCCTTTCAAAACACAACTTCACTGAGCTTAAATGTCTGGTCAGAGAGATTTTGCGAAAATAGCTTTCAATCACTGAGTAAAGCTCAACGTCACATTTTGGATATCGTCGAAAAACTACAGTGTTTTCAGACCTATTTCGTGCACTGATTCCGAATTTGACCCTTTTTGATTGAACACTTCTCTGACTTTAAAAATGACCTTACGAAATCAAATGATAGGAGAAATTTTCAGTCGAACAAAAATATTTTGAAAAGAAAGTTTAATTTGGCATCCAAAATAAAAATCGTAAGCCAATGAGTAATTCTAACCTCCACGTATGGTGCACAAACATGAGTCCCAACGAAGGCACAAATAGACGGACTAAGAACCACCCAAAATCAGATGTTAATGAGCTTACTAGGAATTAAGAATAAGGTGCGAACGGAAATAATAAGACAAAATAAAACTGTTGGTAATTAATACATTTTCTCATGTTTATTTTGTGTTTTTGTTCACAGGTAAGCGCGGTAAAACCACGCATACAATTTCGTTCATAATGGTGGGGTATTATCCTCTTGTATCCGAATTTGAGTGCAAAACTGAGAATCGACTTCACATTGTTGGTGAGTTTATTTATTAGCCTTACGCAGTGAGGTTTACAATACAATAAATTGATATCACCGATCTTTTGCCAAACTCCGTTTTACTTCGCTAGGCCTTGTTTTTGGACGAAGAACTCCCTCAATCTGTTTCACTTCGATCTATTTCATATTACGCTATGGAAATTGTTTTTACTCCCTAAAAACGGGTCCACGTTGTCGCGCTAGGTAAGCCTTTTTCGCCTACTTTTCCTAAACGGTTGCTAAAAACTTAATTCGTACGTCCACCTGTTGGCGAGTTACTAAATACATTAAAAAAAAAGTCTTTCTATCCACCCGGATGGTCACGATTTCAAATCATGACATTACATCATAAAGAAAATGTGCTATATTTCAAATGCAGCAATAACATGACTGAAGTGTTAATATAATTGCATAACCGCAACGCCGTGAATATTCCGCTAATAACCGAATTATCTTGAAATGTTAATAAAATTGCATACACTAAACGCCGTAAATCTATCATGATGCTGTTTCGGTTCGTTCGAAATAATAATTATAGTTTGCCGTACTTAGGTATAGTCCGGGGTCTCGAACGAGCAAAACAGTCTGTATTTTGGCCAGGTATTAGCGCCGATATTAACCGTTTTATTGAACGATGCGAAGTCTGCTCCAAACATCGTCCTGCACCGAACCATCCTATGATGAAGTCAGAAACACCATACGAACCATGGGTAAAAGTTGCCACGGATTTTTTTGAACACAACAGGTATCGTTACCTTGCGGTTATCGATTTATTATTCTCGTTACATAAGCTCGAGTTTCAACTCTCACGGCTAGTGAATTAATCACGAAATGTAAAGCCATTTTTGCTCGTCGTTGCATTCCTTTATACGTATATCGTCCACATCGATAGAAACATTCATTTTGCGTGACAAATATATAAATTACCAATTAAAATTCAAAAATCTACTCAAAATCAAAAGATTACATCCAGTTTTATCAGATCACGTTTGTCCAGCGATAGTAGCACTCCTACAGGGCATGTAATTCGCGAATGCGACATTTCGTCTTTTCGTCACGTGTTGTAGGCAAGCCGTGAGGTAAAAATTTTTACCTCACTCTCCGGTTTTTACCTCACTCTTCGTTTCAGTCAAATAAAAAAGCCAGTTTACTCATGGGATGCTGTTTGGAAAAACAGTCTTTTTCAATTATACGAGTATTTTGGATAAAATACATTATTATTTATTCAAAGTGTTGTTAATGGAAAATATCGTCGTAAAATTTTCTCAACTGAAAAAGCACGGAGCTTAAACAAGGTCCAGATTAAAACTCGGCAGCGATATTCGAAATCAGCGACACAAATTCACCCCTATTTCGATGCTCCGTGCAATTTTTCGCCGGAGAAGCTAAATTCGTATTACGACAGTGCTTTGGAAAGGGTCGGATAAAAATCTGAGGCGATATTCGAAATCAGCGACTCAGAGCTTGGTTGACTATCCTGTCGAAAAAATTGACTTTAGAATCTCGTAAAGAATTTGGAACTTGACGAAAACTAGAGTAACCGGAATTAGCCCCTGCCTCGTGAAGACTGAATGATTTAGGGGGAGGGAACATAACTATTAAAATGAATTCCGGAACCCAGGTGAAAAAGCTGCAGCATACCTAACGACGAATGCTATGAAAGTAAAAAGGTGGTTACGATCTGGAAAATTATGGCACCAGGGGAGGCGGAAGAAGCCCCAATTTAAGAGTATCGACAGATACAATAAAAGGTCATATGTTTGAAAACAATGGACTCTTTCGTAACGCGATAACAATTATTACGTGGTCTTTAGATTTTTTCAAATTTTGTGGATTGATTACTCTTCCTCAGTGACGTAACGTCGGAGGGAGCACGTGCCCCCAATATTTTTACATAGTTCTCTAATATCGGCGATTTTAAAAAAATACCTCAGTTTTCGACTTTTTCTCACCTTGAAAATCTTATTTTGACCACCCCCCCCCCTTCGGGAAAATTCTAGCTGGCCACTGCTCTTCCCCAAAAATCTCGGAAGTCCCTTTCATTCACCCTTAACTACATTGACGGAGGAGAGGGGAACCGAAGAGAAACCCGATGGCAGGATGTCCTAGAAAGTGAATTCATTGGTTTCAAATTTTCGTTTCATTACGACTTCCTTCAAGAAAATCTTTACACTGAGGGAGAGAAGCTAGACCGAATATTTTTCTATTTTCACGTCTTTTCGCACCGATTTTCAAATTCTCGCGAACAGGATGAGATGAAAAGCACGAAAGAGCTGATATTGGGAGAAGTGTATAGGGATTGGTACGCGTTTCGTTCTATTCAGGGAACATTATTTTATGTCCTGAAAACAGTGAAATATGCGCATATAATATTCCCCAAAAAAGGCCAAAATATGTCAAAATATTCCCTCACGGGTAAAATACGAGTATGCTTAAAATATTCAAAATGCAGGACTTTTCAAGCTGAATAATTGTGACACCATGTCTATGGTCAAATATTACAAACACAAAAACTCAGTCCATCACAGATAGAAAAATCAACACATGCCACAAATAACATAATTCAGAAGTACAACTTCATATCCGCATTCGAATTTGAACCATGAAAAAATGTAGGAGCGCTAATGTGTACAACCAACCAGTTTCTGTCATTTCATTTCCTTAGTGTCCATTTTGGAATGTGAGTGAACGTGGTAATATTCCTTTTGTAGGGTGTGCCAAACCACTTTTCCTTCTTCTGTATTCCAGAGCGCTTTCGGCTGTTATGCCATCTGTCCAATTCGTGGGTGTTATGTTATTAGTTGGAATAAGTTCTCACTTTGGAAGTTGGTTGTTGTATTTATTAGGTTGTTTTGTTTTAGTTTATTATTTCTAGTTGTTCTTTTCATTTTCTTTTTCTTGTGTTGTTTTCTGTGTGTAGGATTTTGTACTTTTCTGTCAATTTGTCATTGTTGTGTCCCTGGTCATTGCAGTGTTTTCCAAACAGTGATTTGTCATCATTTAGCTTCTGTGATTTTTCGTGTTCTTTGATTCTGGTTGTGGATTTTCTGCCATTTTCTCCAATGTAGGTCATGTCACAGTGTTCATAGTCCAGTCTGTATACTCCGCTGCTGTTGTTTCTGTCCTTTGCTTCTGTTTTGTCATTGCTTATTTGTTTGATCAGAGGTGGTCTGTTTTTGATTCCGAGTTTTATGTTGTATTGGTTGAAGATTTTTTGTATTTTGTATGTATGTGTTCCGGTGAATGGTATTGCTCCTGCGTATTTGTCTGTTTTTGTGGTTATTGGTTCGGTGTCTGTGTTTTTTGGTTGTGTTAGTTTCTTAATTATTCTGTCTACTGTTTGTGGTTGGTATTTGTTGTTAATTGCTATTTGTTTAATTTTGTTAGCGCTCCGGAATACAGAAGAAGGAAAAGTGAATTGGCACACCCTACAAGAGGAATTCCATTTCCTATCGAATTTTCAGATGTTTTTATTGTTTTCCAGCAGAAAAGGAGAAATGTTCTCGAAAAGTTCTCCAAAATGGCTAAATATGCCCAAAAACCGAAGAAAATAATACAAATATGCATTTATATGCCTTTAATAGCAAAATATGTCAAAATATGTCCAATCAAGTTGGGTCCTATTGACTGCATACTACATGAATCATAAAGAAATGATGGATATTCCCTATATGAATCAATAGGAAAAATATGTCGAAACATAAAATAATTTTCCCTGGTCATATTTTTTGTGAAATGGTTCGTGGAAAGTCACGAAATACGAAATACGTTAAGTGTATAGCAGCCTTAATAGAAAGATGTAGACGCGAAACGAATACCATGAAAACGATTTCATCACACCAACACACTCTGCATCTACTACTGCGATGGAGAGGGGGTTGTATTACCCACGCCCTTCTCCTGCGAAAGAAAAATGATAAGATAATTGTCTGAGCGAAGCGAAGGGAAATTTTTTTATAACAAATAGGGTAAAATCTGTTTGAAATACTACAGAATTTCACAGTCGATTTTTTTACAGAATTCCCTGACTTTTAGGTGAAATATGCGGAAAATTCCAAAATTCCCTGACTTTTCCCAGACTTTTCCAGACGGACGAAATTCCCTGACTTTTTCCGGTTCTCCAGATTTTTCAGGGAATGGACACCCTGCGTGTGTATATCCCGGATCGTCAGTCAGAAGGTACTGTAGTTGACAGAGCTGGTACTCCTCGATCGGTCATGGTGGAAACCCCCGAGGGTACGATCCGTCGGAATTCCACTATGCTACGACAGTGGCAGAGGGAGTCATCATCGACGGCACCTCAAGCGTTATCAAAGAAAAGGTCACGTCGCCACAGGAAGGTCCGCCGAGATCCGAGTCAACATCGCCAGCACCTCCGGTTGCTTCTTCCAAGAGTTCGATGCCGACTTCCCGTTTTGGGCGTCCTCTCCTCGCTATGCATCGCTTTTAGAAGGGGAGATGTGGGATTCGGTACATTTATAAGAGGTCGGTTTATGTAGACGTAACATTATATCTCAGATATTATTGGCTATCATATTGGTGAAAAATGGAACGGTCAAGTTTTTCGACTTTGATGTTATTCTATCGAGTAAAATAAGTATATAACGTAGAAAACGTCACAGCTACCTGCTGTTATTCTTCCACCGGGCTTCCTTCCCTTTCTGATCTGGACTTTTGGCGCTTGTGAGTTGGTCGTATGTACCCAGGCTGACCAGGCGAATCTGGATCCTGAAATAAAGATAAATTAACAAATAAAAAGCCTGTCCTATTTGCTACGATTCTGCTTCTGACTTCTTACACTAACAAAGAACGCCTGTAATTTCGGTGGCATTATTTCATCTCGCAATGTCCATCAAAACGCCGTCTGATTCTCTACTTGATGTCGATAATTCCAAACATCGTATAGAATGTCTGCCGTATTTCTAGTCGATGTATAACTTAAAAACGTAATAATATTTCGGAGACGATATGTATGGAATGACTGTGCCAACTACCGACGAATCTTTCATCGGCTCCAGCGCGGTCGCGGACGTGGGTCTCGGGGACACGAAATATGAAAATCATTAACATGCGAAACGCCGAACCGAGTTCCGAAAGTTTATATCTCCGCCGTTAGGACTTCCCTACGCAGATAACAAAAGCCAAAGTACACCATTAAGGAATTTAGCGATCTTTCGATGTCCATTAAGAGTGTGCCAGCGACTCCCACGTGTTTGATTTGCTTCGTCGCAAATACCGGCAACGACTCAATCACCGCCTATACGTTTATTCTGTACGGCTGGCGCGCTCATTTAAGTAAGGCACGTTCCGGCCACATCAATAAGCAATCGCGTGATGCTAAATAATTATTCCGGATAATTAGTTTTTCGCGAATACGGCGTTGTATTTCGACGACACGCGTAATACACAGCAAACTTCGGGCAGGACGCGCTTTGCCGGCGTCGCATCCCCGTCCTCGAATTCGTCGAATAAGCGTTAAAATAACGGCGCGGCGGCAGGGGCGGCGGCCGCCGCCGCGGCCCTGGCGGCTCCGCTGAAAGTGATAAATGTTCGCATCTTGTTCGCGAAATTTCTTATCTGGAGGTTTTTCGGGAGCACGCGTTTCGGCCGATAAAAACGCGCGACGAGGACGTGAACGGGAATTATAAGACGTTTAAAACTTTCCCCGTCGACGTGCTCCTCAGCCGGTCCGTTAAAATTCTGCTCAAAAGGAAACGCCGCCGTGCCGGTAGAAGAAGAAAAAAAAAAAACAACAACAAAATGCGGTGAGTTCCGCAGAGAAAATTTCGTAAAAATTAGACGCTTCGGTGCCATCCCCAAGTTCATCTATACGTGTATCTTGCGAGTCCCTTCGGCACGAATGAATTTTGATATCGTTTTCGCCATTTCCATACAGACCCGGCGTGCATAGCACGAAAAGTAAAAAACCGTCGGTCATGTTTACCCACGCAGTCCCCAACCGACCCTGTATTTGCCGGGTCCGCAGATTATACACGTCAAATTACGAGACCACATACGGGTACACACGTTTTCCTATAACGGCGAGGGGTACCTCGAAACGCATTTCCAAATTTCACGTGTGGGGTGGGGAGTTGGGCACGAGCCGCTAATTTACGTTTGCAGTTACCGCAATCGCAAACCATATTAAGCACACGAATGTAAACGCCGCATAATGTTCATGTTTGTAATACGTACGTCAGTCAGCCGGACTCGACTAGATGAGGGGTCCAGGTGCAAACGAGATATATTACAAATTTCTCGAAAACGAGTTAAGCATGACACTGGATAGAACATTTCAAACCAAATCGAATGATGTAAAGATTTTTTCGAACTTCACTTTGTCTAGTGTAAAACGGGCCTTGAAACTACAGGGTTGGAGTCAAAAGTCACATGTTCCAATGGATCATGTTAATTTTGGGGATTAGGCTTTTCGTTATCACGTTTTGGGCAGGCTGGTTGATAAAATTGAAGCTGCATCATCTAAAAGGTTCTCAGATCAAGTTGTTGGAATGATAAACGAATATATTTTTCAAACGTATTCTGAGGACGCACACTGGGCTTCGTGATTCCAGGCGGCCAAAACCTAACTACACAGTTTTTCAATATTTGATTGGTTCCAAGTCAAAATTTTACATTGACTGGTACCTAGAAACAGTTCCTTTCCTTCCAGTGCTCAGTCCTTATATACAGGATGTCCTCTTGCTCCGCTTCACAAGTAACATACAGGGTGTCGCACAATGGGAGATTTCAAAATTTGAAGCTGCAAAAATCGGATTCGGGAAACTATTAACAACAATATATCAATTTAGGGGTATTTTGGCTCGCTGAGTTCATTTTTGAGCTTATTTTTACCCCATCTAGTAATCTACTCCTTTATTAGGGGATGAAAATTCAAAATTTTTGAAGAAATCGAGTTAGGTGTCCAAAGATATGTTTTTTAACACGCTGAATTCGTTTTTCAGCTAATATTTACCCTATCTGGTAACCTACCCCCTTTTAGGGGAGTTGAAAATTCAAAATGTTTGAAAATATCGAATTGGATATCTAAATGTATGTTTTTTGAGATGCTGAATTCGTTTTAGAGGTTAATATTAGCCCATCCGGTACCCTACCACTGTATTGGGGGAAGAATATTCAAAATTTGAAGGAATCGAAGTGGGTGTTAGAGTCCTGCACGGTCACGCGTTTACGAGTAGAACGAGTTAACTCGTCAGTGCACGGTTACGAGTTGACCCGTCTGATAAACGAGTTCGACTCGTACTACCCGGGTAAAGGTTTATTCGGAAGACCCGTGGTTCATTTTTGTACGCCTTTCGTTTGTACTTTGATAAGATCGATCTCCGCTACCGTTTCTCTAGTAATTTATACTTTTTCATTATCACACAAATTTACAAATTTTAACAAAAACATATTCTAAAAAACAGTTCTAAGAAAAAAAATTGATGTTTAAGAATCACGAGTAGTTACGGGTGCACCCGTAACTTTACTCGTCATGAACGGGTCAGAAGTTACCCGGGTACGATTTTACCCGACCACTCGAAACTCGTATCCGCATGCGGTACGAGTAGTAATCGGATTCAACCGGGTTACGGGTGGAATCGTGCAGGACTCTGGTGGGTGTCTGAATATTTTTGTTTTTTGAGACACTGAATTCGTTTTTGAGCTCATTTTTACCTCACATATGTGGTAACCGACGGCGAGGCTCCTAGGGTAACAGGAGGGTTGGTCGGTTAGAGGATGAACCACTGTTAGGCCACGACTAGCTCAAGGGGTCTACAGGGTGGATGGATTAGGAACGTGTTCGTGAGACGGAGCAACCCAGGGTTTGACTGAGTATCAGCTATCGGAATACCTCAAAGTAACGGATCCTACTCTGGTCGGATGGCAGACAGGTAGAACGCCGATACGAGATAACTTCGACTTAAAATACCAGCGATGACTAATAAGACAATGTTATTTATTCGGTAGCTTACGATCTAGTGAACAGAAAAACGATGATTCTTCGCAGGTAGAGCGGACGGTACTGGTCCTCCGGGATAGTCAGTACGGTGAAGCGACGATGTTAGTTCGGCGGTCCACACGTGATCCGGGAAGAGCGAACGGTCACGATTACGTGTTACAAAATCGTGAAAACTGCGCGATACCAGGAAAAACTCGCAATCGCGGAAAGTGTACGTTTCGCGAAATTGTTCACAGAGATCACAAGAAAAAGACTCAAAATTGGTTTAAGACTTAGATTTCTCGTTAAGAAATTTGATGCGGTCGTGCTTTGGCCGTCCCCAAGAACCGAGTCCTCGCTGCAGCGTTTTCTCCGATGGTCATCGGTGCATTTTCCCCCTCGATCGTGAGGTCAAGGAAGTCGAGGAAGGTAGGAAAAGTCGATAAAATTAAAAAAGAGCGGGCAGAATAATATTATCGGGATAGGACAGGAAATAACAGGAAAAGACATGTTTGGAGAAATGAGAGAAAGAGAACTCGTTTTCGTATCAATCGAATGATTCGATATCAACGCCTTGGCCATCCGGAAACCGCGTAGCTTGGTTACCACACATAGTAACCTACCCCCTTTATAGGGGGATGAAAATCCAAAACTTTTGAAGAAATCGAATTAGATGTCCAAATATATGTTTTTTGAGGCTCTGAATTCGTTTTCAGCTTATATTAACCCCATCTGGTAAACTACCTCCTTTATTGGGGGTTGAAGATTCAACATGTTTGAAAATATCGAATTGGAAATCTAAATGTATGTTTTTTGAGACGCTGAATTCGTTTTTGAGGTTATATTAGCCCATCCGGTAACCTACTCCTGTATTTGGGGAAGAATATTCAAAATCATTGAAAGAATCGAAGTGATTGTCTAAATATTTTTGTATTTCGAGACACTGAATTTGTTTTCAGGCCTATCTCCCTTTAAAAGGGATGAAAATACAATATTTTTGAAGAAGATCGAGTTGGGTGTCTAGATATATGTTTTTCCACACGTAGAATTCATTTTTGAGCTTATATTCAGGTACCCCATCTGATAACCTAAACCCTATATGAGGGGGGGGGGTGAAAATTCAAAATTTCCGACAAATTTGAGCTTTGATCGCTGCGGTAGCTTCTTCAAAAATGATGTTTGAAAATACTAAACTTCTTACCGCAAATGAGAGATAGGGTTTTTTGAGAATCAGTTTTTCACGTTTCCTGGAAAAAAAAGAAGTTTCGAGAACATGTCTTGTTTACACCTAGACCCCTCAGGTAGTGCTGTAACCAGAGGTTGGTGCAAATGAGACCTTGCTCGACCACAAATAATAAAAGATCACCGGCTAAGCAGGAGGCGAGATGGAGAGACTCGATAGCAAATTTTATGCTTAATAACAATTTCGAAAATGTAGCTCAGGACCGTAAAGAATAGCCGAGGTTGAAGGAGGCCTTCACTCTAAAAAAAGGGTCTCTAGGCATTTTTTTCATTGTATTGCTATTAATGAGATCACTCTTCAGGTTCGTTTCCTTCTCACACAAATACTATTCGCCAATGACTTCAGCATTCACCTCAAATCCAAAAATCCACAACGTGCCCATAGACTACTCCAAGAAAACATAAAACTAATCGAAGTATAGTCCTCTGAACAGGATTCCGTACATCACAATGGAAAACAGAATTCATCATGTTCCAGCATCGAACAAACAATCTAACTTTCCACCTCTTCTACTCAACTCACAATCGATTCCTCGCTCCAATTCAGTCAAATTTCTCGGTCTTCATCTTGACGCTCTCCTCTCCTGGTTACCTCATATAAAATACATAAAAGCCAAATGTATGCCCTCACTCAATGTTCTGAAGTGCCTCTCACATCCTTCCAAAGGATGTAGCAGAATACTACTCGTTCAGTTATACCAGACTCTGATCCGATCTATCATGGATTATGGATCACCCATATATGGACTTGCCCTTCCCTCATACTTAAAGCTTCTTGACGCTGTTCAAAATGCGGGTTTACGTATCGTCATTGATGCTCTTCGCACTAGCCCAGCTTTGAGTATGTGTACCGATCCTGGAATTCCTCCTCTCTCTTACCGCCAAATGCAACTCACTGCCAAACGTCTCCTTACGATAGTAGATAACTCTAATCTTCCTGCATATGAGTACCTCTTGAACCCTTCAAACTACACCCCTGTTCCTAAATCCTCACTACACTTACGTTCAAATTTTGAAGGGACAGTGTCCCGTATCTTTTCCCACAATTCACTACCAACAATCCATACGTCACCCCCACCGTGGTTGTTGAACCTTCCCCCATGCAATTTTGAATTTACAGAATTCCCTAAAAAATCTACATCCCTCCAAGTTTATCGGACACATTTGCAATAAATTCTGGACCGCCTTCCTGACCGTATCTATGCTTCACAGGTGGTTCAAAGTACAACCGACGCACCGCTAACGTCTACTCCATAGATGGCCTACTACACTCCTTTCAACTTGAAAACACAGCTTCCATCTACACAGCCGAACTTCATGCTATCCTACAGTGCCTAGTCACGATCTCCTCGCTCGAAGACCCGCCCACTCCCACCCACTATCTGGTCTTCTTAAATTCACTTTCCTCCCTAAGGTCTATTTCTGATCGCCTTTCAACGCACGCTCTCGTCCAGCGCATCCATCTCATTCTCCATCTCATTTTCTTCACCAACCAAGAGCATTTCACTCATCTGGATCCCAAGCCATATTGGTATCCCAGGAAATGAGGCTTGATCAAGCAGCACAGCAAGCTACACAGCTCCCATATATTACTCGTCACCTCATTATCTCAACATATCTCACTTCCGCTATTCACCAGATCATTTTGCGTAAGTGGTTCAAAGAGTGGCGGCATCAAGCCTCTCGGCACAACAAGTTCGCGCGAATCAAGCTTACACCTGTCCCCTGGTCAACGTCCCAACCTTCCTCCCGCTGTAAGGAAGTTATCATCACCTGCTTAAGGATGGGACATACACGCCTCACACAATACTTTATTGTTGACTGTTCTGCTATTACAAAATCGCCCAAAATCTCGATGGATCATATTTTGTCACTTTTCCACGACTCACTTTTTTTTCTGATTAAAAAAAAAAAAGTTTATTTTTCGGTACATTGAATTGTTAATTGGTGTTTCGATCCAAAACTGGAAGACGAATTGACTAAACTGCTTCATTAAGGCTTACTTCCTGACTTGGTGAAAAATCATCGGTACTGTTAATGAAAGCTCTTTGGCTTTTTCCTTTCACCTTCTTTATTCTTTCGAATTCTTCTCGAAAGTATATTAGAATTCTTTTATCTTCTCGTTACGTTTCACACCCTGCGTTTCGTTCCTTTGTATTTCCACTGATTACTTTCGGTTTTTGTTGTTATTTCACTTCGAAAAAGTGTATCTATATATAAATGAAGGAGAGAGAAAGAAACAAATACAGCCGGAGGAAGAAATTGAGCACAATACGTCTTAATTATTGTCGTATTTGGAGAGCATTTTTCTACATTTTCGGTCTTTTTCGTACACTCTTGTTAATTACATTTGTTCGCCAGTTCCATTGACAGAGCGACAATAAATCAACGATCACTCGTGAAACCGTTTTCGATTCTGATCCGAGTCGGAGTGTAAACGAACGTGTTTTAATTATTCTGCAAATTTCGTATCGTCGAATCGTTTGTATTCACAGAGAGACAGGAGAAGCGACGCCCAGATGAGTTCGTGTCACAACACTCGTTCAAATAAAGTCCTTCGTAAATATTTTTCTATCTGAAGACGATGTCTTAATAAAAAATATCAGTAGATTTATGAATGCAAGGGCGGATCGGGTTCGGGGAGGGGAAAACATTCATCCGGGCTGACTGGGAAAATTCCGACAAACCTACGCTAGGATTAATAATTTCGATTTGAGAGAAGCGATAAAGCAATATTTTTTATAGATTCTGTCGGAGCTCAAGCAAATTTTGTCAACTTTTTCAAGCTCTTCTTTTAAAGATATTTATTCAAACTCTGATAAGATTTCTCAATATCTCTGTCAAGACTTTCGTTTATCAACTTGAAAAATGTCGAGATCAGTAAGCAAGAAAAAGATGATTTTCAAGGTCAGAAGGTTTTAACTTACAAATTTAGTCAACCCACGAATCACTCCAGTTTGTTACCTGACGAAAGTATCTCGGTCATTCTAACTGTTTCTACTTCTGGGAATAAATCCCATCAATACTCACCCAGACTCTTGTAGGGCACTTTCAGACTCTGTTTAGACTCCCTGAGACTTTCTCACGACTATTTACAACTTCAACAAACTCTTTCAAGATTCGTTAAGGTTCACTTAACTCTGATACTATAACTATGGTCAATGCGACTCTGTTGAGACATCCATAGAAACAGCCCTGAGGGAAAGGGAAGTGAAGGAAAGCTTAATAAACTGGATTGTATCTATGCTAAAAGGCAGGGAGATCCGGATAACATACCAACAAGAACGGATCCATGCAACTACCATCAGGTGCTGCCCACAAGAGGGAGTACTCTCTCTCCCCTACTGTGGAGCCTGGTGGTGGACAGCTTGCTGGAGGAGTTAAATGGGCAAAAAATATACACACAGGGCTACGCTGACGATTTGGCTGTGGTGGTAACCGGCAAATTTCCGGGAACCATCGCGGAGATAATGCAGTGGGGACTCCGATGTGTGGAAAAATGGTATGTGAAAAAGGGGTTATCGATAAACCCGGACAAAACGGAGATCACTCTTTTCACTCGTAAAAGGAAAGGCAAGGAGTTGATCAAGGTGCAATACAAGGGAAGACCGTTAGCCCTCACAGGGAAGGTGAAGTACTTAGGAGTATATCTTGACGAAAAACTCTCCTGGAGGGATCACGTTTCAGATAAAATAAGAAAAGGGATTGAGGCTCTTTGGGCTTGCCGTACCTATGTCGGCAGGACCTGGGGACTCTCTCTCAAAATGATGCACTGGATATATACCGGTGTACTACGCCCCAGAATAACATATGCGGCCATTGTGTGGTGGGGCCGGGTCTACCTGGCCAACGTCAGAGAGGAACTAGACCACCTGCAAAGGCTCGCGTGCATGATGACAACGGGGGCAATGAGTACGGTGCCGACAAAGGCACTAGAAAGGCTTCTGAACTTGCCACCACTTCATACTGCTATAGAAGCAGCGGCGATAATGGGGGCTTATCGTCTGGGTCAACCAAACCTTCGGGCTCATAAGACAGGCCACGGAAGGATATGGGAGATCGCCAGGACGATAGACAAATGCTTTGGGATGCCAAAGGATAGAATTGCGATGGAACATTTCTTTGACAAACCATACCGTGCGCTTATACCCACACGGGAGGCTTGGGAAAAGAGGTGGCCAAGCATTCTAGGAAAAGAGGAAAATGTGTGGTTTGCAGATGCCTCTAAGAATGACCAAGGTGTAGGAATCGGAATCACGAATGCAAAAGGCGCTGACAACTGTTCAGTGGCACTGGGCGAGAGCGTCACTATCCTCCAAGCGGAGATAATGGCGATCACGGTGGCCATTGAGAGAAGCCAGCAGAAGGGCCTTGTTAATAAGCAGATCTATATCTGTAGTCTGTACAGACAGTCAGTCAGCTATCAAAGTACTATCGTCACACCAAACTACATCCCTGGTAGTGGCGGAGGGTGTTTAACGAGAACCGGGTCACCGTACTATGGACACCGGGACACTGCGGCATAAAAGGGAACATGATCGCTGGCAAGCTAGCGAAGGAGGGCACCAAAAAGGAACTGGCAACGCCCAGGCCGTGTCTTCCTGTAGCATACAGCGTCATAAAATCCAAAGTTAAGGTTTGGATAAGTAAGCAGACGGAAATGCGCTGGCGATCGGCCAGTGGCATAAAAGTCAGCAAAGCACTGATAGGGGACGCCCCCAGTAAGTATGCCAAGTTCCTATTAGGGCTTGACAGGAAACATGCAAGGCTCATGGTCGGACTACTAACCGGTCATGGGGCCACAAAACACATGTAGTATAAAATAGGAGTGGTAAGAAGCGGCTCCTGTAGGTACTGTGGAGAAGAGGAAGAAACCTCGATCCATATCATATGTCGGTGCCCAGCAATAGCCGGGACAAGACGCGAAGCATTGGGGCTAGAATATCCAGCACCCAGTGAAGTCAAAGGGATAGAGCTAAGTAAAATTCTCACTTTGGCTATAGAAGTAAGGCTACTGAGCTAATCCTTAACAGCAACTTGAGGAATAGTGCAATGGACTGCAGAGTCTGAGCGCTCGGTGCATGTAGCGCCACCTCACACACAAATGTATGTATACATAAAAATAAAAAAAAAAAAACATCAACCAACGGGAAGATCTTGAATGACATCACAGGATTAGGATCTCTCTGGTTGGTTGATGTCCTGCCCCCGCGATGATGGAGGAAGTCCTGCGTGACAAGAAGGGAAATGAGACTCCAGGCTTGGAAAAATCGCTGGAGGTAGTCTAAAGAGAGTCGAAAAAAGAGTCGCTGAAACAAGTCGCCGAAAAACATCGTCGTAAAATTTTGTCGTCGAAAAACGAACGCGTAAGAATGCGCGGCTAATCTCCGTCGAGTTCAACCCCCTCGAGGGGACCATCGTACGAGAGGTACCCTAGATTTCACCAGGGGCCTCGGCGACGCGCTCCGCGTAAGAACAGAAAGAATCATCGTCGCCTATTCGCCATTTCGTTGTTTTTTGTTTAAAAAAGTAATTTTACTGTATAAATTCATTTTTGTGTAAACGCGCACTTTGACGTACGAGTATTGTGCGAAATCAACGACATTCACCCGGTAGCAACAATCACCGGTTGATGGAGAAGACCAGTCCGGTAATTGAAACACACATATTATGGTGAGTGTGCGGAAATTTTCATCGTCAGCGATCCGGGAAGTGGGAATTCGTCATGGAGCCTTATTCTTAGAGGTTAAGATGTAACCATATGCCTAAGCATAAAAATTTTTAAGTAGTCACCGAAATCCCTCAATAGCTATCAAAATTTTGATCTGAAAAGTGGCGGTTTATGGGGGATGACTCACGGTTACGAGGGGGCACAGATGTCATGGCTTTCCCTCCTCTTCACCTCGTTCAGGAATAACTGAACTTAATGAACAAATGGGACTGTTTGCATAAGACCCCGCGAGTCCAAGGGCGTGACCCGGGAGCCCGTAAAGCCTTAAGGCATGGCTAGGGATGCTACAAAGCAGTGGTACCATATGTCTAATTATTATGTTGACTTCGCCATATAATTCGGCGGGTCGCCGGTTTCTTTTAAAACTTAAAACATCTATCCACACCTAAGCGAGTGTAATACCCCCTGTGGAGGCTGTGACATTTGGGCTTTACCTCAATGGCCGGTGGAGGAGTTACCTCATGGACCGCCCCCAAAATTAACAAAATTAAATAGAATGGGTGAGTATGACCCGACAATGGTCCTGGCTTGTACGTGATTGACCCTGTAGGGATTTCGGTGACAAGACAGTGTGCCCACCGTTAGTAACTAATGCATGATTTTTATTTTAAGCTTCGTTACAGGACATTTAAGTCCACATACGGCAACATACCACAATAAAATTTATGTTCTAAAACTTTTTCCCATTTTTTCGTTTTCGATTTATAGTTACAGAAAAAACGGGTGGCATCCCTGGACGAGTGTTCACCCGGCACTCGCACTTTCGAAATCCACCACGAGTAGGAGTCGGTTTACCCTTTACATTAGCGGTACGTAAGGCTCCGTTATGCGCCGAACCTCGCACTCTTGTTGGTATAATTCTCCATAGTATCGTGTTGCTATTTTCACAATGCTTTCCCTTTTGAACACCTTTTTGCCTTCTGTATTGTTCATTCCAGGGATGAGTTTCTTATCGCGAATTAGTTCCTTTTTAACTTTCTTGATTGAGCTACTACTCTCCAGTGTTTCCTCAATTATCCTCGTACCGTATTCTCGCATACCTTTCCTGATTTCCATCCTCACTTTTTTCCTCAATATCAGTAGCTCTAGCCTTTTTCTTGGGGACTTCGACTCAGTACTCTCGAGTTCGTCCCTCTTCTGGCGGTGAGCTTGTTGTCCGTACGTACCTTCGGGCTTACTTTTGGGTACTTGGTTGCTACTTCCTTAATCGTCTTTTCAACCATGTCGTAAGCCTCCTGTACCGAGCTCCCTTCTTCTGACTCATGTATTGCTTGTAATCTCTTACTCATCTCTTCACGGGTCTCCCCTAGCTTATGCGTAGGAAGAATTTTTTCCCCACCGAAATTGCGACAGCGATTATGATACTGAAGTGTTAATGGTACTCTGATTTCCCCTCTGCATAGACGGTGATCGAGCCCAAAACGGAAGCCCGGGAGGGTTGTTACGTTCTGCACCAAATTGACGTCATTAATCAACAAGTGATCAATTTTGTTCTTATATTTCACCCAGTTATCGCGATCGATTCGAACAGAGACGACGTGTTCGTGTATGTTATATCGTAATATTTCTGATAAACCGTTTCCGTGTCTTTCGTGTTCGCGCGCGTACCGACACATAGACATTCGAGTAAAATCCGATCGGAGCCATGTGCTCCGTGGAGGAATTCACCAAAAAAGTTGACCTTCTCATGAAGGAAGTCCAACGGCTAAAGGAAGAAAATCTAAAGCTCCGATCCAACCCGCAGGCGTTGAAGGCAGCGCCCCCGAATACCAGCAAGATTGCAGCCGAAAGTAGTTCAAACTCTACATCAAAGCAAGCTTCCGCTGACCCCAAGACTACCAACCCGCCGAAACCGCCACCCATTTTTGTTGCCGGTATCGAAAATATATCCGCGTTTGATAAACTCCTGGAAGAAAACAAGCTGTCCGATTGTGAACGCAGAACTCTGGCTAGTCATGAAGTGAAAGTACAGACAAAAACAGCTGACGACTACAGAAAACTCAAGTCAATACTTGATAAACAGCACGCCGACGTTACTACCAGTCCAGTGGGTAAGTTACAATACCGCACTTACCGGTTAAAGAGCGAAAAACCTTTCGTATTCTTTATACGTAATCTACATCAAACTACTGATACGGTCGATATCGCTTCCGAGCTGGCTAACCTCGGTCATTCAGCGCAACGTATCACGAACGTACAAATAAAAAGAAAAATCTGCGATAAAAATACGACGATTCACCTATCGCTATTTCGTATCGAATTAGATCCCCGTAAAAATAACGGCGAAGCGCTAGATATTAGTCATATCCTGCACGTTAAAATAACGACTGAACTTCCTAGGCAAAAATCAGAGGTAGTCCAGTGCAAACGTTGCCAAGACCTCGGCCACTCCAAAAACTATTGTACGAAAACGCCAAGATGCATCAAATATGGCGAAAACCACTTGACATCCGAGTGTAAAAAGCCCAAATCTATCAAAAGTAAATGCGCGAACTGTGGCGGCGAGCACACAGACAACTATAAAGGCTGTATCGCTTTCAAAACGCGAACGCAAGGGGCTAAGAAAATTACTAATTCTGAACGTATAAAATTATCAACCGCTGCAAATAAACCGGTTGCCCCGAATTCGACCGTCAACACAACAACTAATAGGACGAGCGACGTTGAACTCCGCAACGTCGTATGCTGCTAGAGCTGCTACCCTGACTAGAACTGCAAAAAGGTCGAACGAAACTGCACCAGGGCAGTCCGACCTGTTATCTTTGAGCGACTCCTCTTAAATATTAAGTACGCTGCAGTGCCTTTTAAAATCCAACCAAGCGTTAGAAAATAAGTTGGATAAGCTAACTGAAAGGGTCGAACTTCTAGAACGTACGTCATCTAGTCCTTCGCCCAAACGTAAAAATTTATGAAAATGATGAACTCTACTCGTGTACTGCTATGGAACGCGAACGGTCTACATTCGAAAAAACTAGAGTTAGAAAACTTCCTACATCAAGAAAACATAGACCTAGCCCTGGTAACAGAAACTCACTTCACGAGTCGCTTCTTCCTGAGTCGAATGAGAGGCTACTCAATACACTTCTGCAACCATCCCAGTGGTAAAGCCCAAGGAGGCAGCGCAGTTATTGTCAGAAACGGGGTACAGTTCTCAGCTGAGCAGAACATAAGTACTCAGTCCATTCAAGCCGCCAGCATCTCTATTCAACTTCATCATACAACCTGCGGTCTACTGTTTTCCAAACAAGAAGATATTGAAGGCCGATTTCGAGGACTTATTCGCCATGTTAGGCCCAAAATGGCTAGCTGGCGGTGACTACAATGCAAAGCACACCCAGTCGGGTTCTCGACTCATAAACTCGAGGGGACGAAAACTCTTAAAAGCCGTTCATAAGATTAATGGATCATTCTTCTCTGGCTCACAGCCAACTTATTGGCCTTCAGACTTGGAGAAAATTCCCGACCTAATTGATTTCTTTGTCACTAAAAATGTGTCAAGACCACACACCTATCGTGTTAACCCTCAGTGAAAAGGTGCTATTCAGGAAAAAAATAGCAGGACTAACCAGTAAATTGACTGTAACTAGCATACTGTATCTGTATTTTGGTAAATACATATTTAAAAAAAAAAAATGAAATCCTATATTGGATGCATTAATACTAGTAGGTAAGTCATACAACTTTCAACTAAGGAGCTGCACATTTAGAAAGATTTAAATACACTTTCAAGCTCTCCCAAACTTGATTAAACATTATTTTATATATTATATTTATATTTACAGCCTGGAATAGACAATTGTGTATATGTAAGTTACTTATTATATTTAGGTGAACCACCGTCTATCCCGCCCACCTTTGGGCATAGGCATCTGTCGCATTTTGCCAGAGTCTCCAGTGAGGGCCGATACGGAGTTGACAACATCATTAAAGTTCGGATTTTTTTTTTTTTTTTTTTGAACAGAATTAGAAATTTTAACACCTTGAAGGGGAGAGAATTCTTAGGTTCTTTTCACAACAGAAAGTAGAAGATTATCTTTTCGTTGCATAAAAGCTTGTGAATGCTATAAAGCCGATTGTGTGATAAACTATCGAAGCTAGCAGAATACTATCAATAGATTTCTCTTGGTGGCAATCAGTGATTTCAGGGTTTGTGTCTGTTTGCTATACCAAATTTATTGTTGTGCGCAGACTATCGTTTTTGGCGTTATTCGGGATTTAACTCAAATTTCGGCATTTATACCCCTTTCAGCATTATTTGGCAAAATAAAATTTCGTCTCCGGCCTTGTACTACCCTGATTCGTGTTCATCTTTAACTACATTCCATCTGCCCTTGAACAAACTCATTCGGCAAATGCCAACAAATCCTAGCTCTAGTTATCGATATTTTAGCGGTAGAAAAATATCGACAGTGCCCTTAGTTCCGAAAAATCACCATTATAATCCTCCTAACACCATTAGAGCAGCAAACAGCAAAACTAAACTAAAAAGTTGTTTTTTTTTACTTCTATGGTAATAGAAGAGAGAGGGGAAGAGGACCCAGAATTGCTAATGATTGGAAGCGGAAGGGTTAAAGAATAGGCCGCGCGTAGAATGTAGATTTCTATTGTTCCTCAACCCCTGTGAATAAATAAAAATAAATAAAAACGGCGTTTATTTTGTGGGTTTCTTCGTTGCCCTCTGATTACAAAATATTTTATAGCGCAGCTCATGCTTAGCGCTTCTTAGGAAAAAACAAAACAGAATAGAATCAAAATACTACATAAATTGGTTTTGTCGACCATACGCGCCTCAGGTGCAGGGAATCGGACCTCCTCCCTGCCCCCGGAGTTATCTTTTTCCTTAACCCGCCCATTTATGGGCATACGCCTCCCCTTCCTCCCTCCATTTTTTCTTGTCCCAAGTATACCTTCTCCACGTGGAACCTAGAGCCTTGTCGAATTCCTCTCTCCACCGGGTGATGGGTCTACCTATACCCCTTTTATTGTCTAATGGTATCCATCCTTCCACGATTCTTTCCCATCTGTCCTCTTTTTGCCACATGATATGCCCCCCATATCTCCACTTGCTCCTTTTGACTACAGGTCATACCTATACTCGTAAAAGGCTGGCCATATACAGAGTGCCTACCACTCACAGAAATCATGAAAGTCGTGAAAAAGTCAGGAATTGAATAAAATTTTATTTATTAAAGTTATATTTAAAGAATTTGGATTTTGAAAGTTAAATATGTATAAATCATGAAATTATTATTAATAACTGAAAGTCATATAAGTCATGAAAAACTCGTAAATTCAATTGTATATTTAGTTTAATTTTCTCCAAAAATAATAAATTCCTCCAAATTCTTTTGGAAATTTTTGCATGCTTCGGCTTGATATTATTGTTTGATTTGTATGCATTCCTAAACCGAGAGAATAAGTGAGATTTTGTGTTTTCCTAATCTGAAGTCGTTGATGATTGAGTTTTTTTTCTTCCCTTAATTTTTCAGTTATTTTTTAATGTACACTTTATTAAGTTTATTATTTTATCATCTTCCGTTGTAAATGTAAACCTAAGAATGTTTGCAAAATTGAACAAGGTTCACTGAAATGTTGAAATTACTTTTTGTTCTTGCAATTTAGAACCCCTAATATGAGTATTGTGAACCCATGGAAAAAAGTCGTGGGAAGGTAATAAAAAAATCGTGAATTTCACGCATTTTTATTTGGTACACACTCTCTGACAATTGGGTAACGTAATCATCTAAGGGGGAGGGTCCGGTATTTGATTTTACGCTTGGTTACGAGGGAGCTTAATGAATGATTACGTGATCAATTCTGGAACGCACGATTTGGGTTAAAGTGTGAATGAGTGACCGTAGACTTCATACTATACTGAATGAACAGGTTTTTATGTTGAAAACTTGTCCGGAAAATACGTGAGGATTTTTTGAGATACGAATGAAAAAGAGAAGTGTTAAGTCCAGACCGCAGTGAGGGCATTCGGCATTAAAGAAACGATAGTTATGTAGTAGAAAAAGCGTGTGTAAAACGATCGAATAGCTAGAATAAGACAATGCGAGAGCTGAAAATGCATATATACAGACAGAGCTGTAACTACTCCACAATCAACTAAACTAACTGTCCTGCCTGCCGATCAAAGGAAGAAAAAAAAGGACAATGAGTAAGAAGAAGAATGTGGTGTCAAAAAAGTTACCTACCGAATATAGGTATAGAAATGCAGGAGACAAAAGACGTTTGTGAGACGGTTGCATCGTGCTACCCAATAAATAGCCTGGCAGAACGATTTATACAAAAATGTACATTCGGGACGAGAGGGTCGCCGCATAATGTATATGGCTACGTGGGGAAGGGAAGCAATAGTAGAATAGTACTGTGTACTTGTGCCACCCACATCCATGTACTAATGATAACGGAATCAGAGGAGTGTGGTCACTTAAATAACTAAAGTTGATTATAAGGGGAGGGGGTTCTATGTAGAATGTGCTAATTTTAATTACTTACGTAATATCACGATTGACCACCTCCATACGGTAAATACACTCATTCAAAAATCATCCGAATATCAGATTCCCGTCCACCTAGCCTTCATCGACTTCACCAAGGCTTTCGATCTTATCAATCACAACTACATGATTCAAGCTCTTCAAAACCAGGGGATTAACAGGGGCTTCATCCAATTAATCCAGGAAATATACAAGGGGCTAAAAGCAAGAATAGTCACTGACATAGAGGGAAATATTTTTGAAATTAAAAGGGGAGTAAGGCAAGGAGATCCGATTTTACCGCTACTCTTCAACTGGAAATTTTCAGAAACCTGGATTGGGATAAAAAAGGGCTAAAAATTAACGGGGTATTTCTGAACAATTTAAGGTTTGCAGATGACGTGGTGGTAGTAGCGGGGAGTACATCCGAGCTCCAGGAAATGCTGGAAGAACTCAACAGAGAAAGTGTAAAAGCAGGGATGGAAATAAATTTGGCAAAAATAAAAATCCTAAACAACTCAGGGCAAACAAATATAATAAAAATTGGTACAAAAACAATTGATACAGTTGAAGATATAATATATCTTGGACTATTAATTTCATTCAAAAATCAAACAGAAAGAGAAATTGACAGAAGAATTACATTAGCATGGAGCAAATTTTCGTCTTTAAAATTTATATTCAAAAACAAATATCCTATTTATTTCAAAAGTCAATTATTTAATAGTTGTGTCCTCCCGGCATTATCTTATGGCTGCCAAACATGGTCTCTGACCAAACATTTGGGAAAAAAAACTTCGAACTGCACAAAACACTATGGAGAGGGCAATGCTTGACATTAAACTGAAAGACAAAGTGAATCTGACAAAAATTAAGAACGAATTGAAATCCAACAAAAATATCATCCATTTTGTTAGAAGGTTAAAATGGGACTGGGCAGGGCACGTGTGCAGAATGAAGGATGACAGATGGACTATAAAAACAACATTTTGGTTTCTAAAAGAAGGGAGAGAGCCGGGGAAGTAGAGGGCTAGGTGGTCGGACAATATCACCAACTTTATCAGAAACCGTCTCTATCACAGGGTTGCAGCAGACCGGACCGAATGGGAGAGGTTGAAGGAGGCATTTGCCCAGAATAAGGGATTTCGTAGATTTGTAACAAACCTATCATAGATAACTTAAATGTAACATATCTACCTCCGAATAAATGCTTATATTAATTAATTAATATAAGGAAGGTCCCTAAAATATTTCTTCATAATGTTATTTGTGCTAGAGTATAGCTTATGAGAGGGTTACTTTGAAACCGCATTTAGAGTACGTTCCAACCTGATAGAAAAATCGTACAAGTCATCAATTTAATGAAAAACTTTTTTCCCGACTAAATGTTGTTTTCAAATATTTCCGTTCCGAGGTTTTTTTTTTGTTTTTTTTTTTGGAAAACCTAAAGTTTGGGCGATTACGTCCTTTAAAGAAATTAGTAGACGAACAAATCGGAAAATTTTGACCGTGTTGTCTAGGATATTACCAACGACTATGTCATGCCTTTTTCAGGTACCGTATCCGATGTCGGACATTAGCGATGGCGGTTTTTGATTCTTAATTTTATATTTATATTTATATTTATATTTATTTATTTATATGAGAGGGAGGTCCTTCACAGCCGACAATGGCCAATAACGAAGGACCCCAATAAAAGATAAGAAAAAAAGAGAAAAAAAAAATCAAAAAATAAACTTAAAATAAAGAAAAATAAAAATAAAAAAGAACGCTAAGTGTGTGTGTGTGTGAGAGAGAGAGAGAGAAGGAAAGAGAGGAATGATCACCTTTTGCCCAACTATCCCAACGCCCAAGTATCCCATTCCCCGCGTGCACTGCGATCGCTACCCCGTCAGTGTCTAGTTTCTCATGGGGTGAAGTTTTTCAGGATCAGAGATTCGCAAATGCAGTTACTCAAAAAGTTTGAAGACCCGTTGCCTGAACCTAGCTTTATTTACTGCGTCAAGGACGTCAAGCTCCTTGTCTTTTTTACTCGCTTCGTTATAAAGTTTCAAGACTCGGTTTATTGGAGCGTTCGAGAAAAGAAGTGTACGAGAGTGACTCAGGGCGAAGAGATCTGTGGAACGACTATTAAAACTGGGTATACGAACTGTAATTTTTTCAAGCAGTATTGAGTCTCGCTTTTTGTACTGTATTATGTCATGGAGAAAGATCAACGATGAAATGTCCCTGCGCCCCTTAAGACTTTTTACTTGGTAACCCTGAAGTAATTCTTTGTATGTTATAGTATATGTGTAGTAGGAAAACTGCTTATGGTATAAATATCTTAAAAAACGTTTTTGTACTTTCTCTATGGACTTGACTGCTTCTACTGTTATTGGGTTCCATACTACAGATGCATATTCTAAGTGGGATCGGACTAGGGCATAATACAAGGTTTGTATAGTTTGTACATTAGTAAAATTAACTGAGTTTCTCATTAGAAACCCAAGCATCATTCTTGATTTATTAACTATGAAATTAACGTGGTTTTTGAATGTTACTTTGGAGTCAAGTATTACCCCAAGATCTTTGATTTCATTGTATTTTGTTAACAAGTGATTATTAATGGTATATACTGAGTGAATAGGAAAAATTTTACGCGTGTATGTAACTGAGCAGCATTTTCCCACATTGAAGGCTAGATGATTCATTTGGCTCCAGTTGACAAGAGTATCAATATCTTTTTGCAAGAGTTGTACGTCATTCCCCCTCGAATCTGTTTGAATAATTTTAAATCATCAGCATACAATAACACTTTAGAGTACTTTATATGGTTAGTTATATCATTGATAAACAGGAGAAATAGTAAGGGGCCAAGGTTAGAACCTTGAGGAACACCAGACGTACAAGTGAATTTTTTGGAAGTTGACCCTCTGTATATTACATATTGCTGCCTATTGGTTAAGTAAGATTTAAACAGTCGAATTAGTGGTTCTGAAAATCCCATTTTGGTTAATTTACTTAAGAGTATCTTATGATCTACCTTATCGAAAGCTTTCTGGAAATCAGTGTATATAGTATCTACCTGCGAGGTTTGATTTAGACTTCCGGATATGTAATTAACAAAAGACACCAGGTTCGTTTCTACTGATCTGCCTTCCATGAAGCCGTGTTGATTTTCAGAGATTTGGTTTTGAACTTGTTTGTATATCCGTTTATGTACAATGGATTCAAGGACTTTGGAGGGGACTGTAATAATTGAAATTGGTCTGTAATTAGTAACGTTCTTTGTTTGATCGTTCTTAGGAATTGGAGTGATACTGGATAATTTCCAGAGCAGTGGGAATTTGAATGTCTGTATTATTAGATTATATATGTATGTTAGTGGTTGTATGAAAAATTCATTGCATGCTCTGTATATATATGGGGGAATACCGTCTGGTCCACTAGTCCTTTTTGGTTTTAATTTTGTTAGGGCTTCTTTCACTTCACGCATGTTTATTCCAAGTAGATGTACATCTCCGAAAGTGTTTTCGGCGGTATCCTGAAATGAAGCTCTAGACGGTTCAGAAAAAACTGAGAAAAAGTGGTGGGCGAATGCATCAGCAATGTTTTGAGAAGAGTGTAAATCTTTTTCTTTATATTGAAATGTGTTTGTATTAGTATTCTGTTTTCTTTTTTCCTTGACGTACAACCAGAATTTCTTGGGGTTTTCCTTTAATCCCATCTCTGTGTTTATTTCCGATATTTTTTTAGCTTGTTTTATTAACTGCTTAGATTTTCTGCGCAATTCCTGGAAAGTTAGGCGGAAGAATTGATCCCCGGTTTTCTTGTACCGCAAGCGAAGCTTCTCCTTTTCTTTAACAGTACGGATTATTTCTGGTGTAAACCATGTAGGATAAGATCTTTTTTTCTTCACTGCCATTGGAACCGTAGCCAAGATTATTTGGGAGACTGTATCACTGAAATATGTGGCTGCCTCGTCACTGTTACTAATTTTGTAAAGTGGTTCTGAAATGCGACTTGAGTAGGGTTGGTCAGGGTAGATTGTCGTTGCTTTCCCCACGGTTTTTACTGCGTTAGAGTTTTCCTTCTCCGTGTCGAAGAGGGTGCAGCCGCAGTTCACTTTACTAGCCTTGTGTTTCACGACGTTGAGTAAGCTGTCCATGACGTGGACACGCACAATACCAATCTTTCTGATCTGGTGGTATCACTCCGTGCGATTGTAATTTCTTATTCGTGTGAACTGGCGGGGGTTATAGGACGCGCTACGTTTCCACCTAGATTGATACTGTAGCCGCTGTGTTCGCTCGGATGTCAGTGGGGGTGAATTCGAATATCACTAGCTTTCCGACGTTGGTAGAACTCTAACCTGAAATGCAAGGATTGCGAGGCGAGAACCTGACCACTTGGCGACACAGAGACCAATATCATGTCATGTCCTGCTTATTATTTCGTATTTACCCCCTGCCGTTTTCGTGTTATTGGTCTGAATCAACATGAATCCGACGACCTTTGAATCCTATGAGGTTGAGCACTTTCAGCAACCCGACTCGCGCAAATTAAATTGAAGCCCTATGGAGCACCGTGTCAGTCAAAGTGTAATGAATTTCGGTTTCCATCGTCGAAACATACGTTAGCTCAATATTTCTCGTAACCCGCTTTCACACATCACAGTATAAATATCTCGCGAGGGTTATCATCTAGCAACTTTCCAAGTAAGCCCTCTGGCCAGCCGCTTTCCGGAAGATAAATGAGGCTTCGCTAGATTGGAAAAATCAAAATCTCTGGTTGTCAAGATTAAACGTGACAAACGAAATGCGAAAAGCTTAAAAGCTTTATGATTCGGTGATTTGAAGTCCCGCTCGCAGCTGCCGTTATCACGTGAGGAACATCACGGTATCACGGATCACGCCGAACCGAAAGCCTATAATCGAAACGTTCGCGAACGAGCCTACTTTAGCTCATTCGTTCGAAATGAAGCACCATCGTCATTACAGTCTTCGTAGTACCGCAGAGGTGCGACGAAATTACGAGAGCGATGAAAGAATCGTCGCGACTCGTTTTTCGCTCGCTCGTCGAGGTGACAGCCCGCAATTACAAAACGATCGCTCCTATAGTCGTAATACGTAATCGCACACTCCGGACTGGCGAAAAATTGCCAACCGGCGAACGAGTGCGGCGGCGGAAAAATGAATGTTACAAATTCGAAACTATTACGTTGGTATATGGGGGCTCGGGAGATGGCGTATTCGAGTCACGAAACGCGATATAAATATATTTGAATGTGGTGCTGAAAATGCCTTTTCTCTTCGGCTGGATATTATATTATATATACGAGGCTGAAAAATTTCCATTTTCGTTAATATCAGTAAGAATCGCTGCGGCAGGGCGTAATATTTTCCCGCCGTTTTTATTCCATAATACGAGAATCGGTTCGCGTCCACTCTACCGCCGTAGATAGACAGCCGGGCGAGATCAGAGCTCGGAGAGTATTTCAAATTAAATTTCATATGCGTCGCGCGTTGCCGGAACGGTTGGCGTATTACTGCGAACGGCGGGAGAGAGGACCTGAACGTCGCAGTTGTGTAATGGTGGACGCTGAAAAGTGAACTATACGTTCGGAGCGAGAATAATGAATGGCGAATTACGACCTCACTGCTGAGTCCGAACTGTATTCGAGTCTGATGACAATGGCACGTGGTTTGCGATTCGTTTCTTTTCGTCGAAATAGTTCGTACCGAGACTGATAAGCGGACATTAGAACTGAAAATAAAATGGACAACATAAAATGGGACATCATCGAACTGCCAGAAATACGGAAAGAAGGGGAATATCTGGTCATGGAAAAACAAGAGTATGCCTACTACCACTTTGGCCAATCCAAGGGCTACACAGAGGGGTAAGATTCTACATAAAAAAAATAGTATAATGAAAAATGTCGTAGAAATTAGGGGCATTTCGGAAAGAATATGCTTCCTGAAATTAATAGTGAGAAAAAAAGAAAAAAATGTTGGTTGTATCAGTGTACGCCTCCGTCCTGGTCTTCGAAGGAAGCGTGGTAGAAAACTTTACCATGAGGAACTGAACAGAACTCTCGAAGAACATGGAGACTACTGTAACTGTGTTCTGGTAGATTGGAATGCAATTATTGGGAAAAGATAGACAGTAAAGAAAATATCGGGGATTTTAATGGCAGTAAACCACCGAAGGGAAGGGTGAAATATTTTTTTTTTTTCAACTCTTTATTATTATCGAACTGCCCGAGGGGCATACACAGATACAGTTCATAGTAAAAATCATCGCAGTTATTTTTGACGTCGGCCAGTGCCTAAGTCAGATTTTTTAATGACAGATACAGAGTACGTATTTGGTAACGTTAGACAAGTTCATGTGGCTTCAACCTTTTGAGCCTTCTGGTGTCGGCGCCGGTGTCGAGAAGCTCGAGCGCGGTGGTGTTCGGATGTTTGTGGAGCCGGTGTTCGTGCCTCTTCGCATGGACTTTGATCGTTTCATCGATTTCGGGAACATTAAGGTCGCGATGGAGGAGTGCATTCGTCACATACCATGGCGCGTTGGTGATTTGACGCAGTACCTTATTTTGGAAGCGTTGGATAATAAGTCGATTCGTTTTTTTTTGTTGTGCCCCAGATCTGCAGGCCTTAGGTCCATACAGGCTTGAGAATCGTCTTGTAGATAATAAGTTTGTTGGTTAGATTCATAGGCGATCGATACCCGATTAACCAATACATTTTTCGCAGCTTGATGTTCAGCTCCTCTCGCTTTTTCTTCACACGAACTTTCCAGTTCATGCGTCGGTCGAGATGCATCCCCAAGTATTTTGCTGAGTCAGATCGCGCGATGAATCTCTCGTTTATGGTCGTCGGAATGTAGCTGCTGGGGCGAAGGATGAAATCAACCCTGACAGATTTCCGTTCGTTAATTTTAATCTTCCAGTTTTGCGCCCAGTTGCAGACTTTGTCGGCTGCTGATTGTAGGTCTGCAACTGCATGCTCGTATGTACTGTTTGCTGATAAGATGGCTGTGTCATCAGTGAAGATAGCTACTTCTGTTCTGGTCGTCACGGGGGTATCTGCCACGTATATGATATAGAGTAGCGGCCCAAGGATACTTCCTTGAGGGACGCCGGCTCTAATTGTCATACGGCTTGATAAAGCGTCGTTGTACAGAACTTGAAAGCTTCTGTTGTGTATGTAGGACTCTAGTATTTCGCAGTGGTTTCCAGGGAGGAACCGGCTAAGTTTGTGGAGTAGGCCTTCATGCCATACTCTGTCAAAGGCTTTCTATACATCTAAGAAGATGGCTGGGCAGTATTTCTTGTCCTCCATTGCGTTTTCTATCAATCTTGTGATGCGGTGAATTTGATCAATAGTAGAGTGCTGACTACGAAACCCATATTGCGTGTCGGGTATGAAGGCTTCCTTGTCGACAAGGGGCTTGAGTCTCTTTAAGAAGAGCTTTTCAAGCAGTTTACTAGGTATCGACAGCAGAGAAATGGGTCTGTACGACTGCAGTTCGGCAAGTGGCTTGTTTGGCTTGGGAATCGCAATGATTTTTGCTTGCTTCCATTTATAAGGAATGTACTTGATTCTCAGGATGGCGTTGTAGACATATACGAGATATACAATCGCTTTTTTTGGAAGTTCTTGAAGCATTCTAGCTGAAATTCTGTCGATTCCAGGTGCTTTTTTGATGTTCAGCTTGTCGATCTCATGAGCAACTTCTTTGGGTGTGAATAGAGCAACAGGTACGTCGTCTGCTGACTTGGTTGCGATTTCAATGTTAGAGGATATATCGTTTGGCTGAAATATGTTCTCAAAGAATGATGCAAAAGCCTCTGCTTTCTCTTCGTCGCTCCTGGTCCAATTTACCTGTTGATTTCGGATAGGTACTTCACTGATGAATGGACGCTTGAGCCTCCGGGTGGCTTTCCATATGGAGTAGCCCTTTTCTTTCGCCGGTGAGAGGTCAGTCAGATATTCGTTGAGTGAACTCTGTTTCATCTCCTGGATTAATTCGGTCGTCTGCTTGCTGAGTTTGTTGAAGGTAGTTTTGTCAGCTGGATCGCGCGTACGCTGCCGTCTCTTACGCGCTGCGCGTCTTTTAGAAACCATCTCGCGAATGTGGTGTGGATACAGTATTTCTCGATTAATAACTGTATTCTGGACCGGTGTAGCGTCAGCCGTTGCGTTGACAACGAGCGATGTAAAGTTATCAACCGCAAGGTCGAGATCTGCAGGCGTTTTGAGCTTTATTTTCAGGTGTATGGAATCATTCAAAGACTGACGCATTTTTTCCCAGTCGTCTATCCATCTTGTGGGTGGCCTCCCTCGTTTCCTTTTCATGTTCCGTGGGACCCACTGTGTTTCCAACAAGTTTCATTTGTTCCTGTCCCCCCCTGGCCATATGTCCTGCATACTTGAATTTGAGCCTTTTAATGATATATCCGATGTCTTTGATTTTTGTTTTCTCTTTTATTTTATTGATACTAATCTTGTCTTTCAACTTGATATTACGTATGCTCCTCAGCATTGCGTACTGGGTTTTCTTAAGTTTAGAGGTAAGCTTCCTTGTCAAAGCCCACGTCTCACACCCGTAGCCCCGCACCGGCATCACGCACATTTCCAGAACTTTTATTTTACTCGTAAGTTTTATTTTACTTTTTAGAATTGTCTTTTTAGCCCAAGAAGCCCGCCATGCGTTTGCTATTCAGTAGCTTATTTCTTTTGATGCCCTTCCGTCGAAGGACATATTCTGGCCCAGGTATTTGTATTCTTTTACTTTTTTGATTGTTAATTCCCCTAGTTTGATAGATTCGATTCCTTCCTCGTTTGTCATTATATTCAGTCCCCGTCCATCCAATTCCAATTTCATGAAAATTTCCTCCAAGATAGCGTTAAAAATATTTGGAGAGAGAGGGTCCCCTTGTTTCACCCCTCTCTGAATTGGAAAGATTTCACCTTTTTTTATCCAATCTTACGTAAGTTTTAGATTTTTTGTCTAGCTTATTTATAGTAAGGATAATGTTTGGTTAATGCTGCTGTCATGCTAGCATGGGCTACGGAGTCGAAGGTCTTGTTGAAATCTACAAAAAGCAAACTTATTTTCATATCATGTTCTTTGGTTTTTTCTAATATTTGATTTATTGTGTGAATGTGATCCACCGTGGAGTAATCTTTTTTAAACCCTGCCTGTTCGACCGGTTGATTGAAATTTAGGGTTCTGTAAATTCTGCTTTTTAGAAGCATCATAAATAGCTTGCATATATTAGGCGAAAGACTTATGGGGCGATAGTTATTTATGTCCGCTTGATTGCCCTTCTTGAATAGGAGTATTATTTCCAAGAGTCCCCAGCTATCCGGTATATCGTCGCCCCCTAAGGTTTTGTTGAAAATTTTAGGATTAAACATTAGCATACCACTTATTAATGAGATTTAATATTAGAAAGCGCACGTTGAGATATTGTGACATCGAGCCTCGGAAGGAAAAAATCCAAATTTTGATTTACGAAAGCTGGACCTCAATGTATTTTTGCCTGTTAGCCTTATATGTACTTTCGGCGAAGAAAGAAAATCAAAATACACGAGCGTGTGTCGTAAATTATTTGTACGCCCCCCGAGTTTTACGAAGAAAAATATGCGAAATTCGCGTATCGCCAGCTAAGTTATCCTCCCCCGAAATCAATTTTCTTCAAAAATATTGAGAACCATCAAACTTAGGAAAAAATGTTTCAAACATTGTTCCTCAGAGAATTTTTCGTAAAATATTTTCAGGGTTTTTTTTTTCTTTCTTCTTTTTCCCCCCAGTTTTGCCCAAGACGAAACTGAGTTCCCTAACCTAGAACCCAAGAAACCATACCCATGTCGTAATAGTGCATTTTGTCTATCTATCCATCACTCAGCTCTCACCTTCCACCCAAGTACCTTAGTTATCAAGTGAGTAAAAAACGTTCTTAAAATTTTGTAATCAAACCATTTATCCTTCCCTACCACTCCATTATTCAACTTCAAATTTCTTGATAGTTGCAAAGCAATATCAACACTAAATTTGATGACTTCGGAAACCTGAAAACAATACGTATTCCTGAATCTGTAAATTTTTTATCCCCCCCCCCCTTCTCAACTCAATATGCCTCATCAGTTATCATGGTTCCCGATAAAGACGTGTAACGCCACTGCGCGAGTGCCTAGTTGATTTAGTTGCCTAACCTGTTTGCCGTAAAAATACAGAACAGCAATAATGTCTATGAAATTGCATAACTAATTCCCCGTAAATACAAATAGTAATAAAAAGTTTTGGACGGACAGAGGGATGTTGTTTTCCGAGGAGCTTCACAGAGGTTTAGTTCGTTGAAATATGAGCGGATCGGTGAGAAAATGTTTTGATAAGAAGTAGGAATTCGGGGTAAATTATTTGTACGGATTCAAGAACCACACAAAACCCTGAGTTGCTAATTTTGTGTTGTGGGCAAAGCCACATTCCTTGACCAAAAAAAATCAGTTTTTTTTTTCTTCAGAGTCACTGAGAATTATCAAACTAAGAAAAACCTGTTTGCAAATCACACAAGATATTATTTTCAATTTTGTAACTATAACGGTAATCTCAGAAGAAATGAAGAAAAGAGGATTAAAAATGTACCATTCTAATGTTACACAGAAACACAGGCTGTATGGATGGAAAACGCAGAATTGGCATCATTTTTCCGGAATCTCTAACTCTTGTGATTGGTTGAGCGGCGAGTTATCATCGAATACGCTTCTTAGCCAATGTAGAGCCCATCTCTGAAATTTTACCACACATCGCCCCAACCCTCCTGCCCTACACTACCACATAAATTGGATTGTCTTTTCAGTGTTTTGTCTGATCTCTGAACACTTTCATCAGGACATTTCAAAGCTTCGCAAAAGCACGTCAATAATCGGTTTTTAAAGTTATTATAATTGATTTTTCGCATTTGTTTCCCCTCTAATTCAATCCCCCTCCCCAAACACAAGAGGGTCTAACATTGCGCTAACTATAATACTGGACATCGTTTCTTACATTTTCTGAGTCATAGATTATGGTTAGTTTCGACATCGTTTTCCAGATACTACGAAAATTACATCTGATGAAATAGGCAGAGGCTGGAAGTACACAGAAAAATTTCATGTTACCTTTCAGTACCAGTTTTCGTGCCCAAAACGCTCTCCGTGCATTTGCCCTTCTGATTCAAGTTACTTTTCAGTTTTGTTGACAAAATACACCATTTGGCTCAGGTATACTCGGAAACAACCTCAATCAAATTATTGTTGATTTTAATCTCGCCGAAGGAAATTATGTTGATAAAATTTTTGTTTTGGTAAAGCTGATGGAGGGCCCCTACCTTCTCGTTCTTTCTCCTCAAGTACTCCGCCATACTCCTTAGTTCTTCTGTATTTTTCGTGATGATAACAATATCACCTGCAAAACGGAGGTTATTCACACTTTTTGATTAAGAATTAGAGGGCTCTATTTTGATAACTGATTAGCCCCAAAACTGAATAAACATTACGGATACGGACAGAATCTTCAAACAAAATTTGTTCTAAATGGTATTTTTTATAGAATGGTCGTATACTTTTTTCTCGCATCTACCCTAGAGCCGTCTTAGAGAAATTGAAAATGATCTTCCAGATAACCACAATTCAACACAAATCTTATAGGAGACAATTTAGTTTTTTAACGGATTCTCTAAATTCTCATCCCACGAAGTGATGCATCCAAAAGGCATTCAAATTTTCAACGGAATCGCTTCCTTTTCCGTTGTATATCGATTTTGGAGGTCAGAAAAGGTATAGAAAAGAATTTCAAAAAAAAATTGGTTGTATTTATACTGACAGTCTTTTCCCTTACATGCCAAAATTTTGTACCATTCTACTAAAAATGCTCAAGATTGAGGTGAAAGTATAAAAACTATATATTTCGAGATCATACCCCTCTGCAGGAGGTAGGATTGTGACGATGGGCTCTTAAATTCTCTTTTGCCAGTGCAAATGGAGGACTGGTGAAATATATGAAAAAATCGACTTTGGCCGATTCACTTAGCGTACCGGACTATAGCCCAGGATTAAAATACTGAATGAAAATCATTGCAGTCAAAAGAAAAAAAAAAGAAAAAAAAGTATTGAAGTTTACAAAGAACAACGATAAAGCTGTGACAATCAAGATCGAAAACGTAAATGAATTTAGGTATCTACTATCTAGGAGTGCTGATAAATAACGAAGGTAGAGATCTTAAAGAAATAAAGACGCGAATTAGCATGTCTAAAGCTGCATTCAACAACCTCAGCAAAGTCCTTGGAGGTCGAACGCTGAACATAAACCTCCGAAAAAGCACAGTGCGCTGCTACATATGGATGGTTTTCAAAGTGGCAGTGCAACGAATAAGGTCCCACTTTGTCGATATGGAGTTCTGAGCACTGGCATATACTAGATAAAATTCCGATAAAATTAGACTTATTAGAGCTCTGTAGCTCCAAAATTAGCCGAGATATGGCTGTTCAAAGTTCAAGCTTCAATAAACCTATTTTGAAAAAATTGCAATTTTAAAAAGGTTCAAAAACAAAATTTTACAAATTAAAAGTCACATATCTCGGAGACAAATAAATCTAGAAATCTCCGCGAGATTTCATTTTTTCCGCAATTTTATGAACAATTTCTTCGATAAAGTAGGAAACTGACACGAAGTTAAAATGTTTAATTTAATTTCCAGTGATAACGAAACAATGTTGGATGACAGAGAAGGTGAGTGTACGTTTTCATAAAGAAAAACGAATAACGCCATTCAGAAGAGGAGGGTTCCTTCTACCGAAATCGTCCCGAATTCTGAATTCGACAGTTTTGACCTTGATTCACAAAAATTGCTATTCCTTTTGTAGGGTGTGCCAATTCACTTTTCCTTCTTCTGTATTCCAGAGCGCTTTCGGCTGTTATGCCATCATCACTGGAGTACCCTAAATGAGACTTGTCTTTTGTGGTCCTGTAGTTATAATCGAGGGTAATACCGTATGGTGAGCCTGTTTAGCCTTGCGTTCCTATTGGTTGTCTGTGAATATGCAGTCTGTCCAATCAGTGGTTATTGTTATTGGTTGTGTGCTCTGATTGGTTGTCTCTGGTTGTGCAGTCTGTCCAATCCGTGCGTGTTATGTTATTAGTTGGAATAAGTTCTCACTTTGGAAGTTAGTTGTTGTATTTATTAGGTTCTTTTGTTTTGTTCTTGCCTTTATTATTTCTAGTTGTTCTTTTAATTTTCTGTTTCTTGTGTTGTTTTCTGTGTGTAGGATTTTGTACTTTTCTGTCAATTTGTCATTGTTGTGTCCCTGGTCATTGCAGTGTTTTCCAAACAGTGATTTGTCATCATTTAGCTTCTGTGATTTTTCGTGTTCTTTGATTCTGGTTGTGAATTTTCTGCCTGTTTCTCCAATGTAGGTCATGTCACAATGTTCACAGTCCAGTCTGTATACTCCGCTGCTGTTGTTTCTGTCCTTTGCTTCTGTTTTTTCATTGCTTATTTGTTTTGTTACGTACGCGCGTACTCTGTTTACTCAGGCGAGAAAATACTTCAAGATTCCACCACCACTAGAAGCGTAGTCGAGCGCTGCGACACAAAACCGGGTCTCGCGTTTCGGTTATGGAGAGAACAATTTTTGTGTTGCGCGAACCGACTTCGTACTGCGAGGGTGATTTCGCGGTGCGAGGGTGGTTCGTTTGTTACTCGCGGATGAAGTCTGTTGCTCCTTCCTATTTAACTACCCGGAGAAATTAGGGTAGACATGCCAACTCGGGCAAGCTTCTTGCGAAGGTATTTATTGCTGCTAGCACTTCTGGCTTCCTTACGATCAGATGCGAGCGCTTTACTGGCTACCGATGAACCCCAGCTCTTCTCCTTGCATTTGCCTTTCCTCCAGTCTTCCTCTGTGTACTGTGTGCGCTTTACTGGTTACCGGTGAACCCCAGTACCTTCCTGTCGGCGCGCTTTACTGGTTACCGGTGAACCCCGACTCCTCTCAAGTCAGCGCGCTTTACTGGTTACCGGTGAACCCTGACCATCCTTTTCCCATCCTTCGGCGCGCTTTACTGGCTACCGGTGAACCCCGAACTCCTCCTGACTGCTGGCAGTCCACTGCCTTCCCCGTTGCCAGTGCCACTAGAGAGTATCCGCGTCGCGCCACGACTGTGCTTCGCACTGTGTAGTGTTATTACGTGTTCAGGGAGCATTCGCGCCCCCTCCCCCTCGTGTATGGTTTAACGTTAACTAGTTTTCTTTATTTCGCTGTGGACTTGTAATTATTGCCGTGCTCGATCTTCTCGCCTCGATCTTAGTTCGTGTCTTCGTGTAAATACTTTTTGTGAATATACCTATCTCTGCCAACCCTCTGTGTCATTATTTGCCGTGCTAATTTTCGTGTCGAAATGTCCGCGTTCTGGAGCTTACGCTCCCGCAATGTGCCCCGCGAGGTCACCCATCCACGCGACTTCCGTGCTCGAACTCCCCCGGAAAGCGCGTCTCGCTGACCCCCGCGGTCCCGAAACGCGACAGTTTGATCAGAGGTGGTCTGTTTTTGATTCCGAGTTTTATGTTGTATTTGTATTTTGTATGTATGTGTTCCTGTGAATGGTATTGCTCCTGCGTATTTGTCTGTTTTTGTGGTTATTGGTTCGGTGTCTGTGTTTTTTGGTTGTGTTAGTTTGTTAATTATTCTGTCTACTATTTGTGGTTGGTATTTGTTGCAAAAACAAAACGAAACAACCTAATAAATACAACAACTAACTTCCAAAGTGAGAACTTATTCCAACTAATAACATAACACCCACGGATTGGACAGACTGCACAACCACAGACAACCAATCAGAACACACAACCAATAACAATAACCACTGATTGGAAAGACTGCATATACACAGACAACCAATAGGAACGCGAGACTAAACCGGCTCACCATACGGTACTACCCTCGACTATAACTACAGGACCACAAAAGACAAGTCTCATTTAGGGTACTCCACTGATGATGGCATAGCAGCCGAAAGCGCTCTGGAACACAGCAGAAGGAAAAATGAATTGGCACACCCTACAAAAGGAATATTACCCAGTTCACTCACACTCCAAAATGGACACTAAAATTGCTATTGTCTCAAAATACCAAGATCGACAAAGTGGGACCTTATTCCCCGCACCACCACATTAATATTCTTGCAAAACACGGACCATGAGTGCGGAATGCGAAAAGAAGATAACGGGCTTCGAGATGTGGTGTTACCGAAGACAGTTAAGGATCTTTTCCTACAAATAAATAACAAAACAGTCTTAGCAAGAATTGGAGAAGAACGGGAAATCATAGTCGAAGATATAAAGAACAGGAAAATGAAATATTTAGCGCACAAAATACGAGAAAACAGTATTTTTAAGCTAGCGATGCGGGAAAAGATACAAGGTAACACATCAAGAGGAAGGAAATGCTCAGAACTGATGACAGTCAACTCACCTTGCAAGACCCTGAAAGACACCATCAAGTACGTTAGAAGCCGAATCATACAGACAAAAACAAGATGCACGCAATTTCCTGCCAAGGAGAAGCGACGACGACGACGAACATCCCACGGATTTGCATCGAAGCAACGGGTGTCCACGAGTCTCCCTCCCTGTCGAGTCATATACCTGGGAAACGTTTCGACGTCAGCGAGGTAGCACCTCCAAAAGAGCGAGTTTTAATCGCGGTGCGAACGAATTAAACGCGCGTAAATCGACATTACACAGACTGATTCATAAAAAGGAAAAAGCCTCGGCCGCCTTTGACGTCGTAAACTAAAAGGAACGGGCCGGGCCACTCGACGTTTATTGCGTTCACAAACGCCGTCGAATTTCCCGGCTAGCATCCGACATCAGAACTGTCTCGCGCCGGCATCTTATATATTATAACTTAATGGCTGTGCATACTTCCCAGCCGGGCCCCCAGTCGGCCCCCCTCCGATGAGGCCGCCGCGCGTTTAACCCGAAAACAGCGACCGCAAGATGGGCTCGACCGGCAAAAGTTTGCGCGAGCGGTCAACCGGCACACGTTGCACGGTTCTTCGCCAGGTTGGACGTACACGATTTGCGAACCAAAAATGGGTATCGGTCGCAAGAAGAGGCGCAAGTCACACTGGCACTGACCGGTGAAATTTACGTACGAAGACGGCTGCCCCTTTTCTCTCCGTTTACTCGTGTTCACGGATATACGAACTTTTCGCTCGACATATCCGATTTAACATTTATACATACACAGGCTTTTCGAATTTAACGTCAAAGCGCAGCGCCGCCCGATATCCTACCCGTATAGAGCGCGGCTTTTATGCACACGGCATCGGTTTACTGAATTCACGTCGACGACCAACGCTTTTCCGAGTTTTCAATTATTTTTCCACCTTGTTAAAAAGTGAATTGATCGCGACAGTAAACGCCGCCCGGTTCATTTAGCCGAAACGGAGGGGCGCGTTTTTTTATCGCGCCGCCAATATTTTTGTACACGATTTTTACGCGTACGCCGCGTGTCCGTATAATATACTTTTCAGATTTTAGCCACCCCCTCCCCTCCCCCCATACTGGTTTTACGACACCCTTTGTTAGCCCCTCGGCATTCGACATTCCGCGTTAGACTTCATTTCCTTTCCACGTGCTGACCGCGGTACAAATCGACGACCTTGACTTTCGTATTGACTTCTCGTTAAACAGACCCAGACTTTCAGGTCGGCAGTAAAAAAAAAACAATATACGGACACGAGCCCTTCAGGTTTTTATTGGCGTTTTGCAATGACCATTAGCTAGCGGAGTTCCCGCGGGGGGGGGCGTTGCCTTAAAATTGAATTCATTGACTTCGGAAACCGATAAACTGGATACAGACTAGATATCTGGGATTATTAGCTGACTGGGCCCGCGTTCGCACGATTTAGCGTTACGAAAGGAAAGGAGACAAAAAAATTGTATGAGGAAAGATGTATTATTGCAGGGAGATCGACCTGAGCTGACTGAGAGATCGGCTGACTTTTCGATCGAGGTCGGTACTTCGACGATATTCGGCCTAGCCTGGGTAAAAAAAAAAGTGAAGACAGAAAGAAAGGAATGTATCTACGTGTGGTGTGTGTGTGTGAGAGAGAGAGAGAGAAAAGAGAAATCGAGTTGTTTCCAAATGAGAATAGACAGACGAAGTACTAAAATAGGGGTGTAAAAAAAAGCAGTTTAGAAGAAGTCGAAGTTGCCAGGTCAGGTCGAACAAAATGCAGTGCCGAGATGTGTCTATTTTTTTAAATACGTACATACAGACATCTCACCGGACAACAACACCAGAAATGAGATTGATTTCTGTGTGGTTAATGACATGAGGGTGGTAAAGGATGTCGCGTATTCTAAGGATCTCAACTTTCCATCCGACCGCAGAGTAGTACAACTTAAAATAGAAATCTCGAAAAGGGGTATAATAAAAAATTCATTGAAACCAGGTGGAGGAAGGAAAGAGATATTTCAAGAAGATAAAATACCCGAGTCCAAGCAAAAACTAAGAGAGGAGTTGAAGTGGGTAAACTTTGGAAACCTCGAAAAGGTTCAAGAAAATTATATCAAACTATAGAGCATTCTACGAAATATCACCTAAGTATGCGTTATAAGAAAGGAAACAGAAAAAACAGATAGCAAAATTTCAGCTAAAATGAAGGAGATATGCGCAAGAAGAAACGCTCTGGCTAGGAAAGAAACAAAAACATTAAGGGGAAAAGTGGAGCTGGTGGAGCTGGTGGAGCTGAGGAAACTAACAAAAAAGATGATAGGGCAAGACATCAGGGAACACAATGAGGAAAAATTAAAGGAAATTATTATCTCGACAGGCTCTATAAAGAAAGACAAAAAAGTAAACACTACCTACCAGAATCGAATACCAAAAGTTAAAAATGCAGAAAACGAGGTTGTACATACTAGACAGGATATTGTGAATACAGCAACGGAATTCTTTAGTAAACTGTATAGAAAAAAAAAAAAAAAATAGAAAAAAAACACACAGAAGAAGAAAGGTACAAGCTGCCCAAAAGAGAACAAGAAGGAGAGAGCACTTTCCTCCTGTCATAGAATGTGAAATAAAAAATATCCTCGGGAACCTCAAGATAGATAAAGCCACAGGCATGTACGAGATCGAGAACAAAATACTGAAAAAATTTGAGGAAGAACTCACACCATTTCTAACGGCTCTATTTAATGCAATAATAGCTACAGAAAGAATACCTGAACAATGGAAAATATCCGAAATTAATCTTCTCTTTAAAAAAGCGACAAAGCTGAAATAAACAACTACAGACCGATAAGCCTGACATCAAACTTGTGCAAAGTATTTTCCAAATTCATAAAAAATAGAATATACAATCAGTTACACTTCAGTCAAAGCCCAGAACAAGCGGGATTTAGACGAGGGAGGTCCACAGCCGATCAAATATTCATTATAAACCAACTAATCGAAAAAACAAAAGAATATAAGGTGCGCCTTAACCTGTTACTAATCGACTTTCAGAAAGCGTTCGATTCGGTTTACCTTTAATTTCTTTGGAAAGCCTTACACAGGCAAGGAATACCAGGAAAAGTTATTAATATCTTGGAAGAACTATATAGAAATTCTAAAGGGAGGGTAAAACGGGATACGGTTGGAAAGAAGTTTAAAATTAATAGAGGGGTCAAACAAGGAAATCCACTGTCCCCAAACCTTTTTAATAGTATTTTGGAGGAAATCTTCTAGGAATTAGGATGGGAAGAAAAAGGAATAAAAATAAACGGAAAGTGGCTCAGTAACGTGAGATTTTCGGACGATGTGATGCTTATCTCCCAAGAAGCAAATGAACTACAAAAAATGGTCAACGCGTTCTGCGAGATAAGCAAAAAAGCAGGTTTGGAAATAAATACAAGCAAAACGATTCTTCTCTCAAACCAGCAGGAAAGGCCCATTATCACAATTGAAGGTAAAGTAGTGGAAATTACAGAAGATGCCACATACCTGGGACAAACCATCTCTTTCGAAAACCGTCTAGTAAAGGAAATATGTAAAAGAAGAGCTAATGCGTGGGAAAACTACTGGTCCCTCAAAGAAATCTACAAAAGTAAAATGTCAATTAAACAAAAAATAAAAGTATTGGAGGGCTGTACTATCCCCGTCCTTACATACGGAGCCCAAACGTGAGCTGCCACAGAGGGACAGACGGACATGATCGCAAATACCCAAATAGCAATGGAACGGTCAATAATTGGTGTAAAAAAGAAGGACAGAGTAAGAAACCAAAATGTAAGAAAGAAAACGAAAGCAAGAGACTGCAGATACGTGGCTAAAAAACTAGATATGGATTACGCAGGGCGTGTGGCGAGAGGAGGAGAAAATAAATGGGAAATAATAATAATGGAATGGACACCGCTACAGGGGAAAAGAAGGGCGGGTAGACAAAAGACTAGATGGGAAGACGAAATCATAAAATTTGCAGGAACAGCATGGGGAAGGAATGCAAGAGTTCGTGATCGCTGGAGGAAAGTAGGGGAGGCCTATGCTCAAAGGTGGACGCATTAGTTTTAAGTTACATTCGTGTAAACGCATATAACATGTAAAATTGTAAATAAAGGCTGTACTAACTAACTAACATACATGCATATTATACAGATAGGTATACAGGGTTAGTCAGTTTAAAACGCAGCATAGGAAAATCCCGTTCGCTGCGTGTTAATGTGACTAGACGGACGCGGTGCGTACACTCGTATTATGATAAGCCAGTGCAACGAGGGAACTGCTTAGTCAATTTAAAACGCAGCATGAAAAATCTTGTTTACAAGTGAAGCGTACTCGGTGCTTCTCTTATTTTTTTTAAACAATGAATTAGTGAAGGGTACTCGGTGCGTTTCTTATTCAATAATCTTCGATGAAATCTCCAATGATTTTCGAAGAATTTCATCGAAAATCTTTGGGAAAATTTTCCAATGGTTTTTGAGGAATTTCACTGGAAATTTTCGGAAACGAATTACGGTAATTTTCGATACAATTAACCTCCAGGAAAAATATTCTCCGAAGAGATTCATCGAAAATCTTCAGGAATAATTTTCGATAATCTTTAAGAAATTTCATGAGAAATTTTTTGGAAAAAAATTCCAATAATGTCCGAAGAATCTCACTGGAAATCAGTAGAAAAATTCGGGGAAAATCCCGGATGATTTTTAAAGGAAGTTCATCGGAGATGGAAAGAAAATCTGAAAATTTTCAAGAATTTTATCGGAAATCTTTTGAGAAAATCTTCAATATTTTCCAACAAAAACTACTTCTGGAAAATCTCCCAATAACTTTGGAAGTATTTCAAAAGAAATAATTCGCGGGGGGGGGGGGCGGCTCCGTCAGTTCTTGAACAATTCAATAAAAAATCTCCCGCAGAATTTCTTCGGAAATCTTTTGAGAAAATTTCCAATATTATCCAACAAGAAATTACTTCGAGAAAATTTCCCGACAACTTTGGAAGTATTTCATAGGAAATATTGGGGGAGGGGAACTCCGTCAGTTTTGACAAATTTAATCGAAAATCTTCAGGAAGATCTTTGAGAAATTTCATTAGAAACTTCGGGGAAAATCTCTTAATGATTTTTACAAAATTTCAGCAGAAATTTTTGCTGAAAAAATTTGATAATGTCCTAAGAATTGCATTGGAAATTTTTCAATCAAAGAATTTTTTGGCTAATTTTCGAAAAGATCCCCATGACTGTTGAAAAACATCTCCGATAATTTCCGAATGATCTTATTGGAAATCTTCAGAAAAAATTTCCAATGTTTTCCGAAGAAATTCTTTAAAACTCTTCGCGGGAGAGTTTTTCGATAATTTTTGAAGAATTTCTTAAGAAATATCCGGGAAAAGTCTCCGGTGGAATTTTAAACTGCATAACCATGCAGAAATAATCAAAACTGTTTCTAAAAATTTCTGATGAAATTCTTTAAAAATTACAGGAGATTTTTTCCGAAGATTTACAATGAAATTCTTCGGACATTATCGAACATTTTTTCTGAAGGTTTCTGATGAAATTCTCTACAAACCATCGACTTTTCCCCTCGAATATTTCCTAGGGAATTCTTCAAAAATTATCGGGAAATTTTCTCGACGAATTTTATAATGTTATTTTTTGGAAAACATTGGAAATTTCTTCTGAAGATTTCTGATAAGATTCTTCAGAAATTATCGCATTTTTTTTTTCAAAATTTTCAATAAAATTCCTTAAATGTCATTGGAAAATTTTCCCGGAGATTTTCCCCGTAGATTTTCGATGAAATTCTTCGGAGAACATTGTACCTGAAAATTGCCGATAAAATTATTCAAAATCTGTCGGAGTTTTCCCATGAATATTACCTGTGAAATTCTTAAGAATGATCGGAAAACTCCCTCGAAGATTTTTGAAAGAAATCTTTAGAAAACAGAGATTTTCCGGAAATTATTCAAAAAATTTTCGATAAAATTCCTTAGAAGTCATCGGAGAATTTTCCCGAACATTTTTCCTGAAGATTTTCGATGAAATTCTTCAAAAACCACCAGAGTTCTCCCCCCCCCCTCCCGAATATTTCCTAATCGGAACATTTTCTCGAAGAATTTTAATGAAATTCTTTCGAAAACATTGGAAATTTTTTTCTAAAGACTTCCGTTGAGATTCTTCGGAAATTATCGGATTTTTTCTTCTTCAAAAATTGTTGATGAAATTTTTCGAAAATCATCGGACACTTTCCCCGCATCCCCGAGAGTTATTTTATCCTTTTGAAAGAATGAGAAACGCACCGAGTACGCTTCAAGACGCCGTGAACGAAATTTTTCATGCTGCGTTTTAAACTGACTAAGCAGTTCCGTCGTTGCACTGGCTTATCATAATACAAGTGTACGCACCACGTCGGTCGAGTCACATTAACACGCAGCGGACGGGATTTTCCTATGCTGCGTTTTAAACTGACTAACCCTGTATAAAGTTCGCGGCGAGTGGTTGCCGCAGATATAACGACGAATGTTTAGCTGGAATCTCCGTTTCTGGGATCAAAATATTAAGGGTCTCATGCACATTTGACTTGAGTAACATTTTGATGGAAATCGAGTCAAGTGTATACAGCCACTGCTGAAGCCACAAGCTATATCAGACCAGAAAATGAAGAATTAGTTGTGATTTTATCTTACCTTTCTTCCTATTGTAAAAATTAACTTCCTTTTTACTGCATCCCCTGAAAATATAAAATGTTCAGCATTAATACAAGACAGCAGTAATTTAAAATCAATATTACATATTTTAGCATTACGTCCCTTTATCCCCCCCCCCTATTCTGAGACAGGCCCATTCGGGGCGTTTCCGGAATAGGGGATGCGGTGTCCCGGGGCCAATTGGACATGCACGCATCACCATACGCCCTTCTATCATCGAATTACGTCACTCTGGGTTCAGTCTCAGTGGGAATTCATTTTTCTTCCAATTTTTTCTAGTGATCCCACCACCCTTAATCAGGTTTAATAAAACACTAGAAAATTCTGCAAAATTTTAATTCGAACGAATGAAGGAAACATAATATGTGCTATACGTTCTTTTTGCTTCCTAAGGAAAAATACACGAAGTTTCGGTATTGTTAACCAAAATTCATTTTATAATGAGTTGAAAATTAGTAATTATCGATTTGAATTGGCTATGGGACTGTGCTCAAAAATAAAACAGTTTGGCTCCGCAATCAAGGTCAATGGCCCCATGGATGGCTTCAGAAAAGGAGTAGGAGAGCTGAGAACATACAATGGTTTTTCAGGCAGCTGAATTCAACTTTGAAGTAGTTCTAACATTCAGCTTCTCAGAGTGTCACAAAGGGAGTTGAGACCAATTAATAATCAGTAGGTGTCCTAGTTACTATTAAATAATTTCAAAAAAAAAAAAAATTATAATTTAATTTGGACCCTTTTTGGGGCCGCCAGACGAGTCAGATACGAATTGGCTTCAGCGACCTCGAAGAATTGTAATGTGTTGATATCTCGAAAAAATTAACAATATTTGGTGCCAACCTTCTTTCGTGGTTCCTCGGGGATCAGACGTGAAAATTACCCGCAAATCGTCTTAAGAAACCTCAAAACCTTCAAGTCAATCTGTAACTCGAGTTTCATATTCCGCCCTTCCTCTTTTCATGTCAGAGTCATCCTTTGAAGCCACTGACCCACACTTCGCGCTTGACCAGTATCGTATAGCTTCTTGAAAATTATGAGAACAAATTTTCAACCGAATTAAATTCCATGGAAAAAGTTTTTCAATCAAAATTTTTATTCAATGCATTTCTTTATAGAAGGGTAGAGAGCATATGATACGCGTTCCTCATTTCCGATCAAACTAGCACTTTACTGGACTTTTTTTTGTATTTTGTTGAAACTAGAGGGGGTTTCGGTAGAAATTCTGGTGTTCAAAAATGACGATTTTTAATGTCCATGTACGTTAACTGGAAATGGAAAAGATTGTTCGAATTTTTTAAATATGTATTTCCAAAATTGTATTTTTTTCGAACAAAGGAAAACTTTAGGTAAATCAGTAACATTTTATGATACTTAAGCCTTAAGATGAGAATGTTTGGATGCAATAGAGTACACTGAGAAATTTTTATATGGTAAGTAGGGTTTGGATGTGGTCTTGTGACACAAGACTGAAATTTAAAAAATTTAACTTTTACTAGTTGCTTTTTTATGACTTTTGTCTTCTCAGTCTCCCTGTCCCACCAGAATCATCCTGCAGCATACTTTCTGCTCTGAAGGAGGCACTCTTACTAGTTACCTATACAGCCTAAAATTTCAAAGGTTCACATAAATATGAGAAAAATTACATTTATGGAGTAAAGGAAAGGATATATAATATTTCTAAAAGTGTTGTCACGTTATGATTACAGATCTGACTTCAGAATTTTCTAAAACCATTTTGCCACTAACGGGTGATTTTTATAAAATATATTAGGACTGATAGGTTTTGATTCAGCGCTCATTTAACCATATAGGCTAACTGAGCTACAGCTCAGAGCGACAAAATTTTGAGATGGCAAAATAGAAACTAGGTACCTCAATTTTGCGGACGGCGATGTAAAAAAAATGAGGCGGCAAAAACACTGCAGCCCAGGGCGACAAAGTACTTAAAACCGGCTCTGGGACTGGCTACACTGAACTTTCATCTGTGTAACCCTAAAGCGGCATTTGGAAATACCAGGCTATACTTCAGCAAATGCGACAGTAATTTCACGAAGAACATAATTAACAACATTTCTCAGGAGAGGTAAAAAACTATCTATACACTTCCCAACAAGTGAAATATTTTGGATAATTGGTGATACTGAAATAGAATTCGATACCGAACTCGAATCTGCTGAGTTCATTTTCCAAAGCAGTCACAAAGCGACAAATTCGATCTGGAGTTGCTGGACTTATGTTATTTCAACAATTAATGATATTTCTTGATAAAAATTACTCAAAAAACAGCACTAATTTACCAAAAATAAATATTTTTTATTCCTCGGATAGTAATTTAGGTTGTACTAGGGGGCTTGGCCCCTTGGCCGCTTCGCGGGCCAGAAAAGACAATTGCACTTGGTCATTTGAAGTTTCAATTAGATCCGTACCTAACGCCTGAGCATGTATCTTACCCTACATGAACAAATTTCCATGGAAATTACATATATGAAAATAACACGGCGCTACACCATCCAGGAACTCTCTCCTCCACCAAGGACCCCCCTGGGGTGGGCTACCCTCTGCCAACCCCCCACCACAGCTTTTCTCCTCCATCACAGTCACTTCCTCCACCATGCTTCTCCTCACCCGTCGCGACACCCTTCCTCACCGTGGCCGTCCTCCCTCTCCATGAGCTCCCACATCTCCACCGAGAAGCACCTCCGGGGTAGGGTACCTCTGGTGAAATGTGAGATTAAAGTACAGGGGAGGCCATCAGGAATTTATCCCCACGGAGGGGAAGGAGAAGGTGGCTTTTACTGTTTAGTGTATAGAGAGCCCTCCCCCACCACAACTCCTCTTCGTCCTTCACCATGACCTTCTTCCCCAAGCTCCCTCCTCCACCATGAAACCCCTCCCAACGGTAGGCTTAAGGGGCAGGGTAGGTAACCCGCAGTGTTTTTTTATCTCCCGGAGGCGGTGGTGGCAGTGGCGGCGGCGGCGGATTCTACTTTTTTAGTATAATAGAGAGATAGAGAGATAAATTCATCAAAAGAACATTTTTCATTCCTACAATCGTACTTCAGATCACTTCAAAATTCATAAAAATTTTAATTTAATCAAAATTACACCCCCTCCCCCTCAAAAATATAAAAACAAAAAAGAACAACTAAGAAACTATGATTTTTACGTCGTCAAAATTCTGAAAAGCTTAAAATTAATCGAAAATTATTAACAACATACGAGCATGATATCATTCGTTTGCCTTCAAATTCATCATCAGATTCATCAACTTCATCTCGATCTACATATAACAAAAGTATAATAATCTGTGTACTCGCCAAGGATATACATACTTCAAAATTTTCAATAAATCGGATTTCTTCCTCTTATTAATCGGACTACTATTTTCATTGTAAGCAGTTTCATTCGGCTAGTACTTCAGTGATCTCTCTTTGGATCACTCGCTCTTTCTTTTAACCCTCAACTCAACTGTAATCCGCAAATTAGGCCATCCCAAACTCACAACCAAAAATACGGATTGGGATATCTATCGGGAAAGAGTTCATCTGCTCACTGACCTGCGACTCCGGCTGAAAAAGACATAAGCATTGGAGTTGGCTGCTGACACCTTTACGAACATTCTAACCATGGCGGCCCGGAAAGCCACCCCACTTGCCAAATACCACTATCCTGAGCTACCCACATACCGTCAGGCAATTCGTGCCTCAGTCAAGGAGCGCCACCAGGCTCCGACGGCTGGCTGGCTACTCCAGATCTTATACTAACAACGGAATTTAACAAAAGTATAGTAAAACAGTTAAACAAGCGCTACGCAAGCACAATGAAGAATCGTTCAATGATTTAGTTACTCGGCCTGGAACCAACAAAGAGACGGACTACTCACTGTGGAAGATAGTAAAAGCAGCTCGCCGACTCCCAACCTATACACCCCCACTCCGGAAACCCGATGGGAGATGGATCCTGAGCAACCAGGAACGAGCAAATGCGTTCGCCACTCACCTCGACAGTGTTTTCCGGCCCCATGATATGCCTGTGGACGTCTCTCCCCACACTCTCTATCTAGAAGGGCCGGCTATTCGGCCGTGCTTGCCTAAGGAAATTAGGCACATCATCAAAAAACAACTATATCCGAAAAATGCACCTGGGCATGATCTTGTAACGGCACGCATGCTGCAGCAACTGCCGCTCAAAGGAATTGTTATGCTCATCACACTTTATAACGCAGCTTTTCAGCTTCATCACATGCCTCGGAAGTGGAAAATGGCAAAGGTAGTAATGATCCCAAAGCCTGGTAAGGCACTCGCAGAACCAGGATCCTAAGGCCGATATATCTACTACCCACAATCTCAAAATTGTCTGAGAAACTTCTAATGCGAAGACTGTTACCACTTGCCCAGGAGAGAAACGTGATTCCAGTGCACCAATTTGGATTCCGGGAGTTTATCTGCTTGGTTCTTGTAATTCTCGAACATGGACTTAGATGGTTATTGCGTTGAACATAAAATGACAAGAGACCAACAGTAGCGTTATCTGTCGATCTAAGGAGGAACTAATTTTAACTTCATAGCTAGTCGTTGCAGAAAATGTCGTGAGGTGTAAAAAATCGCGAAAACCTTATTTTTGAAAAATTCTCGACTTCGGTATGCCGTTCTTGGAACAACAGTGTCAAATGGCATGAAGGACTTCGGCCGTTTTGCAATATAGCTCGTCAATTACCCTAATTATGGTACACGTAGAGCCGTCAGAAGGTGTAGCCAGTGCCACAGAGCGAATTTTGATTTACCGCTGATCCTTCCGAGAAATCAAGTCATAAAATCTGAAAAGTGAAGACTTTTTTGTTATACCTGACAAACGAAAGTTGGGCCCATTCGGTATAGTACACGAAACCTACTCGTTGACAGTTTTCATATCTCGTATCCCAATAAATCTGCCTTTCCGCCCGGTGACGGTTTTCACATTCTATTCTGTACTATATACAAATCATCCAATCCAAATATAAAAGCTTTTCCCGATCACTTTCGAATTTATTATCTTCATCGGGCACTCGACATACATTTTTATAATACACAACCCTCAGGCTCGGCTGCCTACTCAACCACACCCTTGAAAACAGCAAAATAGGAACCGAACTTAATCGACGCGCAGAAATTCGGTACTTTAAAGGCAGTCAACCGCGAACCTTCATTAACGTTCACGAATTGTCAGTCACGAGGTTAACGAAAATGCCTTTGGAAGTTCAAATGGTCGCTTATCGACACTTTCGACCCGAAACACATTTCGCGGAACGAAGGTTATTTTGACGGATTACGTCTTGCGTTAAAAATCGACCATGTCCGAAAGCACTTCATTTTATCGCCTCGTCGTCTCCCTTCAATTTATATCTGACACAGACGCGGCGGCGAACGTCCAACGGGAAAGGGGGGGGGGAATTCGACAGATGCCTGAATCGGCCACAAATAATCATAACACTTATCGACTCAGCCTGAAATTCGGGCCGCCCTGATTTTGGACGCCGAAGAGCGAGAGCAAGAACGAAAGACTAATTCGTAACCGCAGATCCCTTCGTTAATTGATCCGTTCGACCATAGACATCGCCTTCGGGTGCCATTCCGAGAGATCAACGTTATCAACGCGTAACGTCTGTGGGACAATGGACCCTCCTCGGATGCCTTGTTCATCGAGTAGACAACGACAATTTCGGAAGCCAAACCGAGAACCTAATATCGTGTAATTACAGAGGATATGTGGTTTCGATACGAGTCGAAAGTTTTTTATAATTGAAGGCGACGCGGACGAGGGCGGTTCCAGGGAATACGTGATCCGAGGAGTGACTCGGGCTGCCACAGAGATAAGCGCCGGTTGTGCGGCTACCGAGCTGAAGGCTGAAGTATCCCGCCAAGTACTCTCAAATTTCTCGTTATGTGTACGTGCGTGGAAGTTGAACGCGGTCCAACTTTTTTGGCAGTCATACGGCACTTGACTCTGCAACCGCACGAACTCGTAATACATCGAGTGGCTCGAGCATAAAGGATTCGCCGTATCAATAATTATTAAAACTGCTATGGGGCTTCGCCCCCTGGCCGCCGCGCTGCCTGACGCCCTATCGCCCGCAACTGCCTCGTTCGTTTCGGCCTATACCCCGATGATTCATGCCTGGCAACCGGGCAGAGTTGGGATTGATTCGAATGAGACGTTATTCGAATAATAATCATGAATAACAGATCAATCATTATTCGTTATTCATTATTCGTCAACACGTAAAATTATTTGTCAATCATTATTAAGTAAAATGAAGATGTGAATAATATTCGTCAATCATCGTTATTCGTTATTCATTGCGGACGCAGTAACAAAACAAAAAATTCAACGAGTATCAGTGGCCTAGCAAAGATTTTTCTAGAGGGCCGGCGGTCAAAATAACATTTTCATGGGAGAAAAAGTCGAAAATTGAAGTATTTTTTAAAAATCGCCAATATTAGAGGACTATGTAAAATTATTGGGAAGAGGATTCTGTGTAGGTGTGTAGGTGTGTGTGTGTGTGTGTGTGTGTGATGGTGGGAGGGTAAAAATATTTTTGGAGTGGGGGAGGGAGTATTTTTCTTGATAGAAAAATATTCGCGGGGGGAGGGGGTAAATTTATTTTTAGGGAGGAGGTATTTTTTGGTTTTTCTTGGGTGGGGAGGGGGTATTTTCTTTGATGAAAATAATTGGGGAGAGTAAAAAAATTTTGGAAGTGGGAGGGGGCTATTTTTGGAGTACTTTTTTGGGAGTAAAAATATTTCTTGTTGGAAGGAGAGGGGGTGTAAAAAATATATTTTTGGGACTTTTTTGGGGGGAGGGGTAAAAATATTTTTTGTTGGAAGGGGAAAGCGTGTAAAAATATTTTTTTGGGGATTTTTTTAGGGGGGTAAAATATTTTTTTTGGGAGAGGGGAATGTGTAAAAATATTTTTTGGAATTTTTTTTTGAGGGGGGGGGGGGTAAAATATATTTGGTGGGGGTATTTTTCCTTCCTTATCTTACTGGGGTGGTGTGGTGGGACGTATGGCGATGCACGCATGTCAAAGTGGCCCCTGAGACACCGCACCCCCGGCAGCGAAAACAACCCTTTTGGGCATCGCATCTGTACCGAGGGGAAATCTTACTGGGGTAATTAGAAAGTAAAAAAAGTTTTTCCGATTTTCTCAGAGGGGGGGGGGGAGGGCAAATTACTGCGCCTGGCTACGGGTCTGATTTCATTATTCGCGTGATTGATGTTATTGAATGCTGATTACTGAATAATGAATGACTACTCGTTATTCATACTTACAATGGACGAATAAATTATTCGTTATTCGTTATTCATGCACTTATGAATAACGAATAAATTATTCATTATTCGAATATTATTCTGCCTAACTCTGCAACCAGGCTCGTACTGAAAAACCGAAGACTGTTACGAAGCGTATGGGCACCCAGTGCAAGTGGGGCATTGACGATACGCCATACCGAGAAAACTTCTTTCTTCGTTTTACTTTTTCACTGAATTCCGGAATACGACATTCGATGAGGAAACGGAGGTGACACTTTTTCTGGAATACCCGGGCCAGGTGAACCATGCACGTGAATCTCCCAGACCGAATATAGAAAAAGCTCGGCCTGAATCTGGTGTCCAGTCTCAAGGAGGAGAACTGGACGAGTGAACTAGTGTTCAGTTTCAAAGAAAGAGACCGGACTTGTGAACAACATGAGGTCGATGTTGTGGTATAAGAGAATGTTTTTCTTGTCTACCAAGATCAAACCACACAGAAAAATTGATAGTCCATCAGACAGAGAAACAGCCAGTCAGCCCGTTTGCATTATGTGCGGCTTCAGCTTCATCCTTACCAGGGCCGGTTTTAAGCTTTGCCGCACTGGGCTGCAGTATTTTTGTCGCCTAATTTTTTTTACATCCCGCTCCCGAAAATATTTTTTTGTGCCGCAAATGTGCCGCCCCAAAATTTTATCACTCTGAGCTGCAGCCCAGTCAGCCTGTATGTACAACCCGGCACTGCTGGTTACTTGCTTTTGATTTTTTGGCGATTTTCAGTCGTGCGTCTGACATGGATTACTTTTAAGTTTTGGACTGTTCATTTATTCTGGATAATTTACTGGTTTTTGGCTGTTCAAAAGTTCTGAGTTAATTTTCAGTATTGGACTGCTAGTCAGTTTTGGGATATTTAGCCGTTTCAGACTAATAATTAATTTTGGGCTGTTATTCAGGCATCACTGTTCGTCTGTTTCGAAGTGTTCGTTAGTTGTGCGCTGTTCACATGTTTTCTCCAATTTTTAAACTTTGAGCTAAAGCCGATTGAGCTATTCAACAATTCTGCATATTTTTTTATCCTTGAGTAATTAGCCCTTACGGAGCCACTCGTCAGATTTGGACAACTATGTAGGCCTTCAGGATTATTTGATAATTTCAAGGTGCTAATCAGTATTGACCAGTTTGCAAGATTTTGCCATAGTTTTTTCGATATTTTTCAATCGGATTTGATCATTTTTGATCACCTTGGTCCCGATGGTTTTTGGTGAAATTCGGTTACTTTTTGGTCAGATTTGATTGTATTCCGCTTTGGAATAAATTCCAGTCTGTTTTGGACTATGCAGTGGCTTTGGAAAATGTAGCAGCAACTCGCTACATTTCGACCTAGGCCGGTTTTTCGGCAAGAAGGGAAGAGGGCCAAGACAGCCCTAACAGGCTCCCCGACGTCTCTGAGGTAATGTTCAAAAGGGCAGATTCCAGGGCTCGGGTTGAGAGTAAAATTAGAAAAGAAAGAGATATCCTAGGTTCGAGCTCTTTTCCCATTGTCAATCACTTGTCCACATTGGGCTGTTTAGCCGTTAAAGGTGGTTCAAGAGTTTTGCATATTTTTTCAAGGTTTAGGCTACTGGCTTTCATCGAGCCCTTTGTCAATTTTAGGCTGTTTGTCTGTTCTGGGTGGTCTATTAGATTTCGACTGTTTGCGTTTGTTTCGAGTAGTTTATTAGTCAGACTATTTGTCACAGTTTCGAGTTTCTAATCAATTTTGGACTAGCTGTTCGTCAGTTCCGGACTGTTTGCCAGTTTCGAGTTCCTTGCTGTCAGTTTCAGATTGCTTGGCCGTTTAGAGTAACTCTCATAGTTTTTGCCTGTCGGTCAGTTTTAAACTGTTCACAAGATATTTAGCCATCCCTGGTCATTTTTTACTAGCTTTTGGTCAGATCTGGTCATTTCTAACCACGTTTGGTCTTCGTTCTTCGTGAAGTTTGATATTTTGTACAGTTATTCGTACAGTTATGTTGTTGTTTTTTCTAGAGGGGCTAGTTATATCTTTCTGACTGTTTGTTATCAGTAGAGCTTGGAATTTCCGGCACAATTAAATTACAATTCGGCATTTAAAATCACGATTTTCGGCATTATTCGGCAAAAACAAATTTTATTGAAAAATCGACTACTTTTGACAAAATTTAATGGAAAACGTGAATATTTTAGAACAAAATTTATAAAAAGCGTCTATTGAACATTACGATGAGATGTTTTTCAATATTCTCTTGTGTGAAACTCTGCCGACGGTCACTCAGGAGGTACATATTTATAATCGGAAAAAGACCGTTCAACATCTGCCGAAATAAGTGGAGCGTAGACATACGCAGCTATTTGCTGTGGAGGCAACGCACAATCAGATATTTGAATAGAGCCTACACATGAATATATTACTTGTACGTCCGACCCAGACTATCGACTCATGATTCAGGTACAGTATACTACGTGGACAGTGTCTATTTTACCGACTTTTCGAAGAAAAGGGAGGTATTACACTCGTCACAGTTGTGAAGTTGGGGGCGGGGGCAATGTTTTTTTTGCGTTATATATATATATATATATATATATATATAGATTTACTTTCAGTCATTGAGGCACCAAAATGTAAGGTTAAACGGTATTGTGGCACCAAAAATTTCGTTCAGGCACCAAAAATTGGTGCCTGAACGTTTTTCAATGGGAATGAGCGCAAATGGCTAGTAATGCTATCTACATGCGAAATACGAGAAATAGTCTTGGTGCCTATAGGAGGGTATTTCCATACTCATATACAAATTAGTGCGCAGTGTTTTTAACCAGATCGCGTTCGCTGTTATACACAGAATATAATTGCAAGAGGTTGAAGCACCAGCGTATATTTCTCGTTTCAATACAGTAGTAATAGAGTAATACACCTAGCGGTACGGAAATTTGGCATCAGCGTTTAGCCTTGTGTAGGGATACGAAGTTAGAATCAGCTGTCCGGAGAATGTAGCGACGACGTGTTTTCTGTCTGCGTCTCTGCGATCGCATAGCCACGGCCCCCAGTTTACCCACTTTTTTGACTGTATCTTGGCAACGGAGGGTCAGCGCCTGAATTGGTCGACGAATTCGAACTCAGCGCGAAAAATTGAGTAATAATTTGTTGTTATCTCATCTTTATGGAATTTCGATAATTTTGAAAACTTCTCCATACGTGGGTAATTCTCCGAAAAATGGACAATTCATGTAAATAGGCTGTAACTCTGCCACTTATTATCAGAATGCTATGCGCAATATATCAAAATTGAGGAAATGAACTTTTCTGATGGAGACAGTGGTAAAAGCTCTCCCTAGTTCAGCAGAACATCATTAGAAAATCGAAAATGCACTTGAAATGTCCATCAGCGTGGGTGTCAACCTGGCCTAGTTCCGTTTTTTTTTTTTGCTTGCTGGAAGGGTTTAATACATCATTTTCAGGAACTACTGTTTCCCATTGTTGAAGAGTTAAGTTGAGGCAACACGGTATAGGTCTTACAATTTTTTTCTGACCAAGTTAAGTAACCTTTAGAATACCTCAAAGTTGTGTCTAGGAAGAGATATGTCCTTCAACGTGGATAATTTTCAAACCTCTCTGTAGGGTTCCACTATAAGCATAAACTTCTCGAAAAAATGCTCATATAACTTCCTCATAACTTCCTCTAGAAGGCTGTGTAAGAACTTCTGTGAAATAATGATAATTTGTATGCTAAAATACTCATTTATTGCTGAGATCCTGGTTTAAAAAAAAAAAGTGTCCTTCATCGTGGACATCAACAGCCATATTGAATTTATAGCTCCGAATTTGTAAAAACGTAATAATATAACTAATGTTGGCCACATTACATTCAGCAACATGTATCAAATATTTTCCGCATATTTACCCAATGGGAAAAGGGAAAAGGCGACTTTGTCCTTAAACGTGGACATAAAATATTATTCAACGTGGCTACTCACGTATTCCTTGTATCCACGCTGAAGGACGTGAATCTTTCGACACTTAGAAGCAGTCTGTAGAAACAGCCTTTAAATCTTCTTCGTGCAGAGACTACTTTCCTAGATGAATTTTTGGTACTTCATAAAACCGTGATCCGTGAGATTGTAACCCACGGTGCCGCTGTGTGATCGTACAGCCTCATCTTATCACACTATGTAAACTTGAAAAATTTGTCTTTCAACGCGGACAACAATTTTTTTTACAACCCTCCAAAATCAAATTTAAGCCCGGCCGGTACCGGAATATGATTTCTAAACACCCCTAGTATCGATTTCAACGAAAAAAAATTGAAAAGTGAACCTCATTTTTTTTGGTTTTTGTCCACGTTGAATTGTCCATTTTTCGGAGAATCACCCACGTACATCAGGCATTTTTAAGGGCGAAAAAATTTTCCGAGAGTTTCGGTGCCCGGATCCGGCGAAATAGAATCAAAATGCCGAGACGAAATAAGAACCGTCGTCCAAATTGATTCACAGGCTATTTGGGATCCAGTATAGCCCTCGCCCCCATTATAACCACATTTTTGACCGTATCTCGGCAACGGAGGGTCAGCGTCTGATGGTCGACGAATTCGAACTCAACCCGAAAAACTGAGTAGCAATTTGTTGTTATCTTATCTATTTGGAATTTCTAAAATTATGAAAATTTCTCAATACCATACATACATCAGGCAATTTTTTGGGCGAAAAAATTTTCCGAGAGCTTCGGGCCCGGACCCGGTGAAATAGATTGGCAATGCCGAGACGAATTCAGAACCGTCGTCAAAATTGATTCACAGGCTATTTCTGACCCCGTATAGCTCCGCGGCCCCCAGTTTAACCACATTTTTGACTGTACCTCGGCAACGGAGGGTCAGCGTCTGATTTGGTCGACGAATCCGAACTCAGCGCGAAAAATTGAGTAGGAATTTCTTGTTATCTCATCTATTTGGAATTTCGATAATTTTGAAAATTTCTCCCTACGTACATCATCAGGCATTTTTTTGGGCGAGAAAATTTTCCGAGTGTTTCGGGGCCCGGATCCGGCGAAATAGAATCGAAATGCCGAGACGAATTCAGAACAATCGTCAAAATTGATTTACAGGCTCTTTCTGAGCCAGTATACCCCTCGCTCCCATTATAACCACATTCTTGACTGTATCTCTGCAACGGAGGTTCAGCGCCTGATTTGGTCGATGAATTCGAACTCAGCGCAAAAACTTGAGTAGGAATTTGTTGTTATCCCATTTTTTAGAAATTTCGAAAATTTTGATAATTACTCCACGCGTACATCCGGCATTTTTTTGGGCGAAAAAATTTTGCGAGAGTTTCGGGGCCCGGACCCGGTGAAATATATTCGAAATGCCGAGACGAATACTAAACCGTCGTCAGAATTGATTGACAGGCCATTTCTGACCCCGTATAGTCCTCGCCCCCAGTATAACCTCATTTCTGACTGTATCTCGGCCACGGAGGGTCAGCGCCTGATTTGGTCGACGAATTCGAACTCAGCGCGAAAAATTGAGTAGGTGTTTGTGGTTATCTCATCTTTTTGGAATTTCGAAGGTTTTGAAAATTTCTCCATACTAACATCAGGCATTCTTTTGTGCGGAAAATTTTTCCGAGAGCATCGGGGACCGGACCCGGCGAAATAGATTAGAGATGCCGAGACAAATTCAAAACCCTCGTCAAAATTGATTCATAGGCTATTTCTGACCCAGTATAGCCCTTGCCTCCAGTATAACCACATTTTTGACTGTATCTCGGCAAAGGAGGGTCAGCGCCTGATTTAGTCGACGAATTCGAACTCGGCGCGAATCATTTAGTAGGAGTTTGTGGTTATCTCATCTTTATGGAATTTTGAAAATTTTGAAAGTTTCTCCATACATCAGGCTTTTTTTTGGGCGGATAAATTTTCCGAGAGCTTCGGAGCCCGGACCCGGCGAAATAGATTCGAAATGCCGAGCCGAATTCAAAACAGTCGTCGAAATTGTTTCACAGGCCCTTTCTGGCCCAGTATAGGCCCTGCCCCAAGTGTACCCGTATTTTTGACTGTATCTCGGCAACGGGATCAGCGCCTGATTTGGTCGGACGAATTTGAACTCAGCGCAAAAAATTGAGTAAGAGTTTGCGGTTATCTCACCTTTTTGGAATTTGGAAAATTTTGAAAATTTCTCCATACGATAATATCAGGCATTTTTACTGGGCAAAAAAAATTTTCGCGAGCTTCTTGGGTCCCGGACCTGGCGGAATAGATTCGAAATGCCGAGGAGAATTCAGAGCTGTCATAAAAATTGATTCACAGGTTCTCTCTGACCTAGTATAGACTCCGCACCCAGTTTAACCCCTTTTTGACTGTATCGCGTCAACGGTGGGTCGGCGCCTAATTTGGTCGACGAATTCGAACTCAGCGCGAAAAATTGAGTAGGAATTGGTGGTTATCTCTGTATTTTTGAATTTCGAAAATTTTGAAAATTTCTCCTACCACACATCAAGCATTTTTTTGGTCGAAAAAAGTTCCGGGAGCTTCGGGGACCGGACCCGGCGAAATAGATTCGAAATGCCGAGACGAATTCAAAACCCTCGTCAGAATTGATTCACTGGCTATTTCTGACCCAGTGTATAGCCCTAGCCCTCAGTATATCCACATTTTTGACTGTATCTGGGGGCGGGGGCTATACTGGGTAAGAAATAGCCTGTGAATCAGTTTTGACGATGGTTCTGAATTCGTCTCGGGCTTTTGAATCTATTTCGCCGTTTTCGGGCCCCGAAGCTCTCGGATAATTTTTTTGCCCCAAAAAATATCTGACGTATAGTATGGAGAAATTTTCAAAATTTTCGAAATTTCAAATTAATGAGATGACTACCAATTCCTACTCAATTTTTCGCACTGAGTTCGAAATCGTCGACCAAAGCAGGCGCTGACCCTGTGTTGCCGAGATACAGTCAAAAATGTGGTTATACTGGGGGCTGGGCTATACTGGGTCAGGAATAGACTGTGATCAATTTTGACGATGGTTTAGAATTCGCCGGGTACGGGCCCCGGAGCTCTCGGAATATGTTTTCGCCTAAAAGAATGCCTGATGTATAGTATGGAGATATTTTACAAATTTTCAAAATTTGAAATAGATGAGATAACCACCAATTCCTACTCTATTTTTCGAACTGAGTTCGAATTCGTCGACCAAATCAGGCGCTGACACTCCGTTTCCAAGAGACAGTCAAAAATGTGGTTATACGGGGGGCGGTGGCTATAGTGGGTCAAAAATAGCCTTTCAATCAATTTGGACGACGGTGCTGAATTTGTCTCGAACTTTCAAATCTATTTGGCCGGGTCTGGGCCCCAAATCTCTCGGAAAATTTTTTTGCCCCCCAAAAAATGCCTGATGTATAGTATGGGGGAGTTTTCAAAATTTTCGGAATTCAAAAGTACTGAGATAAGCAGCAATTCCTACTAAATGTTTCGCGCCGAGTTCGAATTCGTCGACCAAATCTGGCGGTGACCCTCCGTCGCCGAGATACAGACAAAAATGTGTTTATACTGGGGGCCGGGCTATACTGGGTAACAAATAGCCTGTGAATCAATTTTGACGAGGGTTTTGAATTCGTCTCGGCATTTCGATTCTATATCGCCGGGTTCGGTCCCCGAAGCTCTCGGAAAATTTTTTCGCCCAAAAAAATGCCTGATGTGTGATAGGAGAAATTTTCAAAATTTTCGAAATTCAAAATAACAGAGATAACACCCAATTCTTACTCAATTATTCGCGCTGAGTTCGATTTTCTCGACCAAATCAGGCGCTGACTCACCGTTGACGAGATACAGTCAACAAGTGGTTATACTGGGGGCTGGGTCTATACTGGGTCAGAAAGAGCCTGTGAATCAGTTTTGATGACGGTTCTGAATTCGTCTCGGCATTTCCAATCGATTTCACCGGGTCCGGGCCCGAAGCTCTCGGAAAATTTTTTCGCCCAAAAAATTGCCTGATGTATGTATGGTATTGAGAAATTTTCATAATTTTAGAAATTCCAAATAGATAAGATAACAACAAATTGCTACTCAGTTTTTCGCGTTGAGTTCGAATTCGTCGACCAAATCAGACGCTGACCCTCCGTTGCCGAGATACGGTCAAAAATGTGGTTATAATGGGGGCGAGGGCTATACTGGATCCCAAATAGCCTGTGAATCAATTTGGATGACGGTTCTAAATTCGTCTCGGCGTTTCGATTCTATTTCGCCGAATCCGGGCACCGAAACTTTCGGAAAATTTTTTCGCCCTTAGAAATGCCTGATGTACGTATGGAGAAGTTATCAAAATTATCGAAATTCCATAAAGATGAGATAACAACAAATTATTACTCAATTTTTTGCGCTGAGTTCAAATTCGTCGACCAAATCAGACGCTGACCCTCCATTGCCGAGATACAGTCAAAAATGTGGTTAAACTGGGGCCGCGGAGCTATACGGGGTCAGAAATAGCCTGTGAATCAATTTTGACGACGGTTCTGAATTCGTCTCGGCATTGCCAATCTATTTCACCGGGTCCGGGCCCGAAGCTCTCGGAAAATTTTTTCGCCCAAAAAATTGCCTGATGTATGTATGGTATTGAGAAATTTTCATAATTTTAGAAATTCCAAATAGATAAGATAACAACAAATTGCTACTCAATTTTTCGCGCTGAGTTCGAATTCGTCTACCAAATCAGACGCTGACCCTCCGTTGCCGAGGTACAGTCAAAAATGTGGTTAAACTGGGGGCCGCGGAGCTAAACGGGGTCAGAAATAGCCTGTGAATCAATTTGGACGACGGTTCTGAATTCGTCTCGGCAATTCGATCCTATTTCGCCGGATTCGGGCCCCGAAATTCTCGGAAAATTTTCTCGCAAAAAAAAAAAATGCCTGATGTAAGTATGGAGAAATTTTCAAAATTTTCGAAATTCCAAATAGATGAGATAACAACAAATTCCTACACAATTATTCGCGCTGAGTTCGAATTCATCGACCAAAGCAGGCGTTGACCATCCGTTAGCAAGATACAGTCCAAAATATGGTTATACTGGGGCGGGGGCTATTCTGGGTCAGAAATAGCCTCTGAATCAATTTTGACGACGGTTCTGAATTCGTCTCGGCATTTCGATTCTATTTCGCCGGATCCAGGCCAATAAGCTCTCGGAAAATTTTCTCGCCCAAATGAATGCCTGACGTATACATACGGTATGGAACAATTTTCAAAATTTTCGAAATTCCAAATAGATGAGATAACAACAAATTCCTACACAATTTTTCGCGCTCAGTTCGAATTCGTCGACCTAATCAGACGCTGACCCTCCGTTGCCGAGATACAGTCAAAAATGTGGTTATAATGAGGGCGAGGGCTATAGAGGCTCGGAAAGACCCTGTGAATCAATTTTGACGATTGTTCTGAATTCTTCTCGGCATTTCGATTCTATTTCGCCGGATCCGGGCACCGAAACTCTCGGAAAATTTTTTCGCCCTTAGAAATGCCTGATGTACGTACGTATGGAGAAGTTTTCAAAATTATCGAAATTCCATAAAGATGAGATAACAACAAATTATTACTCAATTTTTCGCGCTGAGTTCGAATTCGTCTACCAAATCAGGCGCTGACCCTCCGTGGCCGAGGTACAGTCAGAAATGAGGTTATACTGGGGGCAGCGGAGCTATACGGGGTCAGAAATAGCCTGTGAATCAATTTTGACGACGGTTCTGAATTCGTCTCGGCAATTCGATCCTATTTCGCCGGATTCGGGCTCCGAAATTCTCGGAAAATATTCTCGCCCAAAAAAATGCCTGATGTATTGAGAAATTTTCAAAATTTTCGAAATTCCAAATAGATGAGATAACAACCAATTCCAACGTTCAAAGAAGGAGGCACAAAATGTGGGACCCTTGAGCACAATCAGAACAAATAAAATACAAGTTTGTGCCACTATTTTTGAGACCCCACCTTTGTTTGGGGGGTGGGCTAACATTTCACCGCCCTCCATTTTATTTTTGGGCTGTAGGTCCAAGGAAGGGGGCACAAATTGTGGGAACCTCGAGCACATTTAGCACAAATTAGGTAAAAATTCGTGCCATCACACCCGAGCCCCCACCCCTTTCTTGGGGGGGGGGTTGTGGCCCATATCCACACTGTTTTTACTTTCACCACTGGTTTCTTCGTTATCATTGTTGCCAAATCCGATGCGCAAAAACAGAAGTGTCGTTGCCTGAAATTATCGCACTTTCACCTCATGAGTTTTAAAAAAGTATGAACAAAGACAACAAAACTTTGGATAGAATGGGTGCATCTCCCAAAATTGGGGTAGGATATGAGATACCGTGAAAAGAAACCTGAAAAATTAATTCGGTGACAGCAGAAACCAGTTAATCTCTCCTTTTGAAGATCGTTTTTTTAAAATATCATAATTTTTCCAGCCCCCCCCCCCCAAATTGAGCACTGGACTGTGAGCCCAGAAAATGCGGCACAAATTCTGAGTCCTCGGAGCACAATTAGCACAAATTACGATAAAATTTGTGCCGCTAATTCCAACACCTATCTTCATTTGGGGGGGGGGGGGCAACATTTCTCTGGCCTCCCAAACTTTTCAGTAAGATGCAGACCCACGGGAGGCGGCACAAATTCTGGGACTTCGGAGCACAATTAGCACAAATTACAATAGAATTTGTGCCGCTAATTCCAACCCCCTACCTCATTTGGGGGGGGGGCGTAGAAATACAGCCTGAAAGGAGACAGTGATCACTGCACATGTGAAGTGACCGCCGTCGAGATGTTTTCATCTAAATGTGTTGCGGTTCGTGACTCCGATGTTTCTACTTGGTCGTGTAATAATAATATTGTTAAAATAACAGTCAATGAAGTTTGCGCGAGATTCGGCGTGGATATTGACAATGACAGAAGGAACAGATTTTTTTGGAAAATTCAACTGGATAAGAAGGTTATTGTTAATGAAGAATTACTCAATTGGCTAGGCTATAGTGGTTCTCGGTATTATTTAAAGAAGACAAAAATCACGGTGAAAAACTTGTAGCTACCTTGCATGAACTTGACATTTATATAGGAATCCGCAATGTAAACACATTCGGAAGGAACCGAACGAGTACATATGCAAAACTTCGCGCGCATGATTGAATATTATCGGTACGATACAGTTAATCTATGCAGATAAATTTGGCAGCAGTGTGTGGTGCCTAAATAAGGTTAATTATCATAAACATTTGGTGTCATAATACTGTTTATTGGCCTGGTGCTACAATACCGTCTATTTATCCCTGGTGCTGCAACGTACAGCAGTTGTGTGGTGCCTCAACACCCGTGAATATATATATATATATATATATATATATATATATATATATAGTTCACGGGTGTTGAGGCACCACACAACTGCTGTACGTTGCAGCACCAGGGATAAATAGACGGTATTGTAGCACCAGGCCAATAAACAGTATTATGACACCAAATGTTTATGATAATTAACCTTATTTAGGCACCACACACTGCTGCCAAATTTATCTGCATAGATTAACTGTATCGTACCGATAATATTCAATCATGCGCGCGAAGTTTTGCATTTGTACTCGTTCGGTTCCTTCCGAATGTGTTTAAATTGCGGATTCCTATATAAATGTCAAGTTCATGCAAGGTAGCTACAAGTTTTTCACCGTGATTTTTGTCTTCTTTAAATAATACCGAGAACCACTATAGCCTAGCCAATTGAGTAATTCTTCATTAACAATAACCTTCTTATCCAGTTGAATTTTCCAAAAAAATCTGTTCCTTCTGTCATTGTCAATATCCACGCCGAATCTCGCGCAAACTTCATTGACTGTTATTTTAACAATATTATTATTAGACGACCAAGTAGAAACATCGGAGTCACGAACCGCAACACATTTAGATGAAAACATCTCGACGGCGGTCACTTCACATGTGCAGTGATCACTGTCTCCTTTCAGGCTGTATTTCTACGCCCCCCCCCCCCAAATGAGGTAGGGGGTTGGAATTAGCGGCACAAATTCTATTGTAATTTGTGCTAATTGTGCTTCGAAGTCCCAGAATTTGTGCCGCCTCCCGTGGGTCTACATTTTAATAAAAAGTTTGGGAGGCCAGAGAAATGTTGGCCCCCCCCCCCCAAAATGAAGATAGGGGTTGGAATTAGCGGCACAAATTTTATCGTAATTTGTGCTAATTGTGCTCCGAGGACTCAGAATTTGTGCCGCATTTTCTGGGCTCACAGTCCAGTGCTCAATTTGGGGGGGGGGGGGCTGGAAAAATTATGATATTTTAAAAAAACGATCTTCAAAAGGAGAGATTAACTGGTTTCTGCTGTCACCGAATTAATTTTTCAGGTTTCTTTTCACGGTATCTCAAATCCTACCCCAATTTTGGGAGATGCACCCATTCTATCCAAAGTTTTGTTGTCTTTGTTCATACTTTTTTTAAACTCATGAGGTGAAAGTGCGATAATTTCAGGCAACGACACTTCTGTTTTTGCGCATCGGATTTGGCAACAATGATAACGAAGAAACCAGTGGTGAAAGTAAAAACAGTGTGGATATGGGCCACAACCCCCCCCCCCCCCCCCCAAGAAAGGGGTGAGGGGCTCGGGTGTGATGGCACGAATTTTTACCTAATTTGTGCTAAATGTGCTCGAGGTTCCCACAATTTGTGCCCCCTTCCTTGGACCTACAGCCCAAAAATAAAATGGAGGGCGGTGAAATGTTAGCCCACCCCCCAAACAAAGGTGGGGTCTCAAAAATAGTGGCACAAACTTGTATTTTATTTGTTCTGATTGTGCTCAAGGGTCCCACATTTTGTGCCTCCTTCTTTGAACGTTGGAATTGATTGTTATCTCATCTATTTGGAATTTCGAAAATTTTGAAAATTTCTCCATACATTAGGCATTTTTTTGGGCGAGAATATTTTCCGAGAATTTCGGAGCCCGAATCCGGCGAAATAGGATCGAATTGCCGAGACGAATTCAGAACCGTCGTCAAAATTGATTCACAGGCTATTTCTGACCCCGTATAGCTCCGCTGCCCCCAGTATAACCTCATTTCTGACTATACCTCGGCCACGGAGGGTCAGCGCCTGATTTGGTAGACGAATTCGAACTCAGCGCGAAAAATTGAGTAATAATTTGTTGTTATCTCATCTTTATGGAATTTCGATAATTTTGAAAACTTCTCCATACGTACGTACATCAGGCATTTCTAAGGGCGAAAAAATTTTCCGAGAGTTTCGGTGCCCGGATCCGGCGAAATAGAATCGAAATGCCGAGAAGAATTCAGAACAATCGTCAAAATTGATTCACAGGCTCTTTCCGAGCCTCTATAGCCCTCGCCCTCATTATAACCACATTTTTGACTGTATCTCGGCAACGGAGGGTCAGCGTCTGATTAGGTCGACGAATTCGAACTGAGCGCGAAAAATTGTGTAGGAATTTGTTGTTATCTCATCTATTTGGAATTTCGAAAATTTTGAAAATTGTTCCATACCGTATGTATACGTCAGGCATTCATTTGGGCGAGAAAATTTTCCGAGAGCTTATTGGCCTGGATCCGGCGAAATAGAATCGAAATGCCGAGACGAATTCAGAACCGTCGTCAAAATTGATTCAGAGGCTATTTCTGACCCAGAATACCCCCCGCCCCAGTATAACCATATTTTGGACTGTATCTTGCTAACGGATGGTCAACGCCTGCTTTGGTCGATGAATTCGAACTCAGCGCGAATAAATGTGTAGGAATTTGTTGTTATCTCATCTATTTGGAATTTCGAAAATTTTGAAAATTTCTCCATACTTACATCAGGTATTTTTTTTTTTTTGCGAGAAAATTTTCCGAGAATTTCGGGGCCCGAATCCGGCGAAATAGGATCGAATTGCCGAGACGAATTCAGAACCGTCGTCCAAATTGATTCACAGGCTATTTCTGACCCCGTTTAGCTCCGCGGCCCCCAGTTTAACCACATTTTTGACTGTACCTCGGCAACGGAGGGTCAGCGTCTGATTTGGTAGACGAATTCGAACTCAGCGCGAAAAATTGAGTAGCAATTTGTTGTTATCTTATCTATTTGGAATTTCTAAAATTATGAAAATTTCTCAATACCATACATACATCAGGCAATTTTTTGGGCGAAAAAATTTTCCGAGAGCTTCGGGCCCGGACCCGGTGAAATAGATTGGCAATGCCGAGACGAATTCAGAACCGTCGTCAAAATTGATTCACAGGCTATTTCTGACCCCGTATAGCTCCGCGGCCCCCAGTTTAACCACATTTTTGACTGTATCTCGGCAATGGAGGGTCAGCGTCTGATTTGGTCGACGAATTTGAACTCAGCGCAAAAAATTGAGTAATAATTTGTTGTTATCTCATCTTTATGGAATTTCGATAATTTTGATAACTTCTCAATACCATACATACATCAGGCATTTCTAAGGGCGAAAAAATTTTCCGAAAGTTTCGGTGCCCGGATCCGGCGAAATAGAATCGAAACGCCGAGACGAATTCAGAACCGTCATCCAAATTGATTCACAGGCTATTTGGGATCCAGTATAACCCTCGCCCCCATTATAACCACATTTTTGACCGTATCTCGGCAACGGAGGGTCAGCGTCTGATTTGGTCGACGAATTCGAACTCAACGCGAAATACTGAGTAGCAATTTGTTGTTATCTTATCTATGTGGAATTTCTAAAATTATGAAAATTTCTCAATACCATACATACATCAGGCAATTTTTTGGGCGAAAAAATTTTCCGAGAGCTTCGGGCCCGGACCCGGTGAAATCGATTGGAATTGCCGAGACGAATTCAGAACCGTCATCAAAACTGATTCACAGGCTCTTTCTGACCCAGTATAGGCCCAGCCCCCAGTATAACCACTTGTTGACTGTATCTCGTCAACGGTGAGTCAGCGCCTGATTTGGTCGAGAAAATCGAACTCAGCGCGAATAATTGAGTAAGAATTGGGTGTTATCTCTGTTATTTTGAATTTCGAAAATTTTGAAAATTTCTCCTACCACACATCAGGCATTTTTTTGGGCGAAAAAATTTTCCGAGAGCTTCGGGGACCGAACCCGGCGATATAGAATCGAAATGCCGAGACGAATTCAAAACCCTCGTCAAAATTGATTCACAGGCTATTTGTTACCCAGTATAGCCCGGCCCCCTGTATAAACACATTTTTGTCTGTATCTCGGCGACGGAGGGTCACCGCCAGATTTGGTCGACGAATTCGAACTCGGCGCGAAACATTTAGTAGGAATTGCTGCTTATCTCAGTACTTTTGAATTCCGAAAATTTTGAAAACTCCCCCATACTATACATCAGGCATTTTTTGGGGGGCAAAAAAATTTTCCGAGAGATTTGGGGCCCAGACCCGGCCAAATAGATTTGAAAGTTCGAGACAAATTCAGCACCGTCGTCCAAATTGATTGAAAGGCTATTTTTGACCCACCATAGCCACCGCCCCCCGTATAACCACATTTTTGACTGTCTCTTGGAAACGGAGTGTCAGCGCCTGATTTGGTCGACGAATTCGAACTCAGTTCGAAAAATAGAGTAGGAATTGGTGGTTATCTCATCTATTTCAAATTTTGAAAATTTGTAAAATATCTCCATACTATGCATCAGGCATTCTTTTAGGCGAAAACATATTCCGAGAGCTCCGGGGCCCGTACCCGGCGAATTCTAAACCATCGTCAAAATTGATCACAGTCTATTCCTGACCCAGTATAGCCCAGCCCCCAGTATAACCACATTTTTGACTGTATCTCGGCAACACAGGGTCAGCGCCTGCTTTGGTCGACGAATTCGAACTCAGTGCGAAAAATTGAGTAGGAATTGGTAGTCATCTCATTAATTTGAAATTTCGAAAATTTTGAAAATTTCTCCATACTATACGTCAGATATTTTTTGGGGCAAAAAAATTATCCGAGAGCTTCGGGCCCGAAAACGGCGAAATAGATTCAAAAGCCCGAGACGAATTCAGAACCATCGTCAAAACTGATTCACAGGCTATTTCTTACCCAGTATAGCCCCCGCCCCCAGATACAGTCAAAAATGTGGATATACTGAGGGCTAGGGCTATACACTGGGTCAGAAATAGCCAGTGAATCAATTCTGACGCGGGTTTTGAATTCGTCTCGGCATTTCGAATCTATTTCGCCGGGTCCGGTCCCCGAAGCTCCCGGAACTTTTTTCGACCAAAAAAATGCTTGATGTGTGGTAGGAGAAATTTTCAAAATTTTCGAAATTCAAAAATACAGAGATAACCACCAATTCCTACTCAATTTTTCGCGCTGAGTTCGAATTCGTCGACCAAATTAGGCGCCGACCCACCGTTGACGCGATACAGTCAAAAAGGGGTTAAACTGGGTGCGGAGTCTATACTAGGTCAGAGAGAGCCTATGAATCAATTTTTACGTCAGCTCTGAATTCTCCTCGGCATTTCGAATCTATTCCGCCAGGTCCGGGACCCAAGAAGCTCGCGAAAATTTTTTTTGCCCAGTAAAAATGCCTGATATTATCGTATGGAGAAATTTTCAAAATTTTCCAAATTCCAAAAAGGTGAGATAACCGCAAACTCTTACTCAATTTTTTGCGCTGAGTTCAAATTCGTCCGACCAAATCAGGCGCTGATCCCGTTGCCGAGATACAGTCAAAAATACGGGTACACTTGGGGCAGGGCCTATACTGAGCCAGAAAGGGCCTGTGAAACAATTTCGACGACTGTTTTGAATTCGGCTCGGCATTTCGAATCTATTTCGCCGGGTCCGGGCTCCGAAGCTCTCGGAAAATTTATCCGCCCAAAAAAAAGCCTGATGTATGGAGAAACTTTCAAAATTTTCAAAATTCCATAAAGATGAGATAACCACAAACTCCTACTAAATGATTCGCGCCGAGTTCGAATTCGTCGACTAAATCTGGCGCTGACCCTCCTTTGCCGAGATACAGTCAAAAATGTGGTTATACTGGAGGCGAGGGCTATACTGGGTCAGAAATAGCCTATGAATCAATTTTGACGAAGGTTTTGAATTTGTCTCGGCATCTCTAATCTATTTCGCCGGGTCCGGTCCCCGATGCTCTCGGAAAAATTTTCCGCACAAAAGAATACCTGATGTTAGTATGGAGAAATTTTCAAAACCTTCGAAATTCCAAAAAGATGAGATAACCACAAACACCTACTCAATTTTTCGCGCTGAGTTCGAATTCGTCGACCAAATCAGGCGCTGACCCTCCGTTGCCGAGGTACAGTCAAAAATGTGGTTAAACTGGGGGCCGCGGAGCTATACGGGGTCAGAAATAGCCTGTGAATCAATTTTGACGACGGTTCTGAATTCGTCTCGGCATTGCCAATCTATTTCACCGAGTCCGGGCCCGAAGCTCTCGGAAAATTTTTTCGCCCAAAAAATTGCCTGATGTATGTATGGTATTGAGAAATTTTCATAATTTTAGAAATTCCAAATAGATAAGATAACAACAAATTGCTACTCAGTTTTTCGGGTTGAGTTCGAATTCGTCGACCATCAGACGCTGACCCTCCGTTGCCGAGATACGGTCAAAAATGTGGTTATAATGGGGGCGAGGGCTATACTGGATCCCAAATAGCCTGTGAATCAATTTGGACGACGGTTCTTATTTCGTCTCGGCATTTCGATTCTATTTCGCCGGATCCGGGCACCGAAACTCTCGGAAAATTTTTCGCCCTTAAAAATGCCTGATGCACGTGGGTGATTCTCCGAAAAATAGACAATTCAACATGGACAAAAACCAAAAAAAATGAGGTTCACTTTTCAAATTTTTTTCGTTGAAATCGATACTAGGGGTGTTGAGAAATCATATTCCGGTACCGGCCGGGCTTAAATTTGATTTTGGAGGGTTGTAAAAAAAATTGTTGTCCGCGTTGAAAGACAAATTTTTCAAGTTTACATAGTGTGATAAGATGAGGCTGTACGATCACACAGCGGCACCGTGGGTTACAATCTCACGGATCACGGTTTTATGAAGTACCAAAAATTCATCTAGGAAAGTAGTCTCTGCACGAAGAAGATTTAAAGGCTGTTTCTACAGACTGCTTCTAAGTGTCGAAAGATTCACGTCCTTCAGCGTGGAGACAAGGAATACGTGAGTAGCCACGTTGAATAATATTTTATGTCCACGTTTAAGGACAAAATCGCCTTTTCCCTTTTCCCATTGGGTAAATATGCGGAAAATATTTGATACATGTTGCTGAATGTAATGTGGCCAACATTAGTTATATTATTACGTTTTTACAAATTCGGAGCTATAAATTCAATATGGCTGTTGATGTCCACGATGAAGGACACTTTTTTTTTTAGAAACCATGATCTCAGCAATAAATGAGTATTTTAGCATACAAATTATCATTATTTCACAGAAGTTCTTACACAGCCTTCTAGAGGAAGTTATGAGGAAGTTATATGAGCATTTGAGAGAAGTTTATGCTTATAGTGGAACCCTACAGAGAGGTTTGAAAATTATCCACGTTGAAGGACATATCTCTTCCTAGACACAACTTTGAGGTATTCTAAAGGTTACTTAACTTGGTCAGAAAAAGATTGTAAGACCTATACCGTGTTGCCTCAACTTAACTCTTCAACAATGGAAACAGTAGTTCCTGAAAATGATGTATTAAACCCTTCCAGCAAGCAAAAAAAAAAAACGGAACTAGGCCAGGTTGACACCCACGCTGATGGACATTTCAAGTGCATTTTCGATTTTCTAATGATGTTCTGCTGAACTAGGGAGAGCTTTTACCACTGTCTCCATCAGAAGAGTTCATTTCCTCAATTTTGATATATTGCGCATAGCATTCTGATAATAAGTGGCAGAGTTACAGCCTATTTACATGAATTGTCCATTTTTCGGAGAATTACCCACGTATGGAGAAGTTTTCAAAATTATCGAAATTCCATAAAGATGAGATAACAACAAATTATTACTCAATTTTTCGCGCTGAGTTCGAATTCGTCGACCAATTCAGGCGCTGACCCTCCGTTGCCAAGATACAGTCAAAAAAGTGGGTAAACTGGGGGCCGGGGCTATGCGATCGCAGAGACGCAGACAGAAAACACGTCGTCGCTACATTCTCCGGACAGCTGATTCTAACTTCGTATCCCTACACAAGGCTAAACGCTGATGCCAAATTTCCGTACCGCTAGGTGTATTACTCTATTACTACTGTATTGAAACGAGAAATATACGCTGGTGCTTCAACCTCTTGCAATTATATTCTGTGTATAACAGCGAACGCGATCTGGTTAAAAACACTGCGCACTAATTTGTATATGAGTATGGAAATACCCTCCTATAGGCACCAAGACTATTTCTCGTATTTCGCATGTAGATAGCATTACTAGCCATTTGCGCTCATTCCCATTGAAAAACGTTCAGGCACCAATTTTTGGTGCCTGAACGAAATTTTTGGTGCCACAATACCGTTTAACCTTACATTTTGGTGCCTCAATGACTGAAAGTAAATCTATATATATATATATATATATATATATATATATATATATATATATATAATATATATAATGTACACCTTAATTTTGTGGGAAGAAAATCTCGGAAACTATTGAATCAATTGATTCCAAATTTTGGTATATTATGGAGAAGTACTCGAAGTTGTTAAAATAAGCTTTTGAAGGCAATCGGTCGAGCCGTTCATCCTCGTAAGATTAAGGATTACTGTACATTTTTTGAAACTTTATTTTGGTATCACTGGATTCCGTAATTGAAGAACAGCCTAAAAGCGACATACTATCCAAAAGAGACAAATCAGTCGAAACTGACTAATAAATTCAATTTAAGAGCAGCCCGACACTGATAACTAGAGCTTGGATTTGCTCGCATTTGCCGAATGAGTTTTTTTAAGGGCAGATGGGATGTAGTGAAAGAAGAGTGCAAATCAGGGTAGTAGGAGTGTAGGAAACAAATTTTATTGTGCCGAAAAATGCCGAAATCGGGATAAATGCCGAAAATGAAGATAAATGCCGAATAATGCCGAAACTGCCACCTCCTCAAAAGAAAGACTAAAGTAAATAAAGAAAGAAGAAGAAAAAAAACTGCTTTCGCTTTGCGAAAGCAGTACCGACTTTTCGGCCTTCGGCCGAAAAGCACTCGGAACTCGCTTCGCTCGTTCCTCGCAGTAGTAGCGAAAAGTACTCGGAACTCGCTTCGCTCGTTCCTCGCGAAATCAAGACACTATCGACACGTTTTAAGTCGTTAACGTTTTAAAAAACGCAAATGTCGACAAGAACTAGTGGTATTCGGCTGAAATGTTTAAGGCCATTCACGTTTTAAAAAACGCAACTCTCGACAGGGAATAGTATTATAAAAATATACAACTACCCGGCTATCAAAATTAGAGTTCGTATAAATTTGAAATCGATACATTCAAGGCGGAAACGTGTAAGACCGAAACATTTGTATAATACAACAAAACTACGCGGCTATCAAAATTTGATTTCGTATAAATTAAATCCCAAACAACATCGAGTACGTAAGTCGCCTTGCGCTTCTTATGCTGAACTTAAATTGAGGAAACTCGTGAACGACTCACGAACGGCTCGACCGATTGCCTTCAAAAGCTTATTTTAACAACTTCGAGTACTTCTCCATAATATACCAAAATTTGGAATCAATTGATTCAATAGTTTCTGAGATTTTCTTCCCACAAAATTAAGGTGTACATATATATATTCCAAATTTTGGTATATTATGGAGAAGTACTCGAAGTTGTTAAAATAAGCTTTTGAAGGCAATCGGTCGAGCCGTTCGTGAGTCGTTCACGAGTTTCCTCAATTTAAGTTCAGCATAAGAAGCGCAAGGCGACTTACGTACTCGATGTTGTTTGGGATTTAATTTATACGAAATCAAATTTTGATAGCCGCGTAGTTTTGTTGTATTATACAAATGTTTCGGTCTTACACGTTTCCGCCTTGAATGTATCGATTTCAAATTTATACGAACTCTAATTTTGATAGCCGGGTAGTTGTATATTTTTATAATACTATTCCCTGTCGAGAGTTGCGTTTTTTAAAACGTGAATGGCCTTAAACATTTCAGCCGAATACCACTAGTTCTTGTCGACATTTGCGTTTTTTAAAACGTTAACGACTTAAAACGTGTCGACAGTGTCTTGATTTCGCGAGGAACGAGCGAAGCGAGTTCCGAGTACTTTTCGCTACTACTGCGAGGAACGAGCGAAGCGAGTTCCGAGTGCTTTTCGGCCGAAGGCCGAAAAGTCGGTACTGCTTTCGCAAAGCGAAAGCAGTTTTTTTTCTTCTTCTTTCTTTATTTACTTTAGTCTTTCTTTTGAGGAGGTGGCAGTTTCGGCATTATTCGGCATTTATCTTCATTTTCGGCATTTATCCCGATTTCGGCATTTTTCGGCACAATAAAATTTGTTTCCTACACTCCTACTACCCTGATTTGCACTCTTCTTTCACTACATCCCATCTGCCCTTAAAAAAACTCATTCGGCAAATGCGAGCAAATCCAAGCTCTAGTTATCAGTGTCGGGCTGCTCTTAAATTGAATTTATTAGTCAGTTTCGACTGATTTGTCTCTTTTGGATAGTATGTCGCTTTTAGGCTGTTCTTCAATTACGGAATCCAGTGATACCAAAATAAAGTTTCAAAAAATGTACAGTAATCCTTAATCTTACGAGGATAATTAGAAAGTAAAAAACGTTTTTCCGATTTTCTCAGGGGGAAGGGGCAAATGACTGCTCCAGGGGGAAGAGTTACCCCCTGCCTCCTGGCTACGGGCCTGCACCCATCTCTGGCGTTCCGATTCTCATTGCCGTTCCGTACGATCGAATTGTGAAACACCCTGTACTCGCCCACTGCAGCACACAGCTCGAAGAAGATAAAAACCCAGCGAATACATAACGTTCGAGTACCCTGGGAAAATCACCGACAGTGCCCGGACGGAAGCCTTTATACTTTATTTCCATAATTACGCCGATAAATTAAAGCCGGCCGTTTCGGATAACCACGTAAAAGACGATAGAAAAATTTACCATGTAAACCGGCGCAGCTTAATCCCCGTATAAGCCTATTAATAAATTAAATCGTTATTCCCGCCTTTCCCACATTCATTACCGGAATGTAGGTACGCTCGTTAATTTCTTTCCGTATCGACGGTGAAAAATGTCTTCTCCGAACCGGCGCACAGTTGCGTCGCACGGTGGAGCTAGACCTGCAGCACGCGCGGCCAACGGATGATTTTTTGCTCTGCAAACAAACCTTCTCAACCAGACTGTTTCTCTCTCTCTCTCTCTCTCTCTCTCTCCTGAACGAGATGAAGTGACTACCCGCCTTGAAAGCTACTTCTTCCTTTTACATCGAAAAACTTTCAGATTTCGTTATACGCCGTGCAGTCGCGAAGCAGACAGGCATCAGAAGAATAACGGAGTGAAGGGGAGGGGGGAGGGTGACTCGAAAGATTAAAAAAAAAAGCGTTCTTGTCGCTCCAACTTCCTACATACGTATTCCATAATACGAGAGAACGTTTTCCTATATATAATATGCTCGAAACACACAGAAAGAAAGAGATTCTCGGAAGAAAAATATTTCTCGCTAACTTAGTTGTAAATATGCGAGAGAAGGTGAAACGCCACTTGTAAAATAAGTACATTCGGTGTATTCTCTCGCAGGCAGGCGGCGCCGCACAGGGTCAAGTGTGGCGAGGAAGGTCGGGCAGGATTTTTCGCATACGGTTGTACACGGCACAGACGAATATAAACCAAATACGCGGCAATGGAAACGAATCTAAAGTAGTTCCACCCTTTGTAACCTTTGTTGGCGAGGGCGAAAATGAACGCTTCCATTCGATACTCGCGAAACCGGGGGCCGAGCGACGGTTAAGAGGGCACTTTTTAAAATTGCACGTCGTCTCGCTGAGAACGCAACGCCGAGATGCGGGCCTACCGGCTCCTCCGGTGTTCCAGCCGTGCTCCAGTTCGCGATGTTATCTTCGCTACACGAAGCAGCATGAGGACTGGTATGGCGCGAGCGTCGCCTGCCTGCCTGCCTATAGCTGCTTTTCTCATCCCCTGCACTCGGGCCGGGCACCCGGGTTCGGGTAGACCGCCTGATGTCCCGAGCCGGTTAGCGGTACGCGGTAACCGCTAACCGTTCCTCGGCTTTCGGGTTCGAACAATAAGCTCGCCGTTTGTCGGTAATCCTATGTCGCTCGTTAATTACCGACGGTCGCTTTGATTTACGCGAATAATTTACACGTCGCGAGAGTGGTGATGCGTTTACGAAGTACGTGGTACACTTACGTCGCCGCGCCTGCAGGTACACCCGTGGCCCTGAAAAGCGAACCGGTGCGACGTTAATGGGCGCCAGGATTTTGGGGCCGCACCAGGGTGCAGTCGGGAGCCCGGTGCAGAAGGATGCACGGTGCGAATCTCGATAAATGCTTATTAAAGGCGAAGACTATAAGACCCAGTGACTTTAATCAAACGTATACCGGCGTTATCTCAAACGACATTATAGATTACAGAATTTCGCTTTTCAATATTAAAGCAAGTAATTCATTGCGTGGAGTTGATGGATGCGGTCTCGAGGGGAGGCGAGTCGTGAATATTCCGATCGGATCGATCGCATGTACACTTGCGAAGGCGAATGAGAGCAAATTAAAGGTGCCAAGCAGAGTGTGACTAAAAACCGGGAAAAAGTTGAGTCTACTTATCTTTCGAACGAGTTCATGAGTTTTTTGTTTTTTTTTTAAACAGCCTTTATTCTAACGTACATTCGACCCTGGTTATGTGGGGGAGCTGTCACGCCGTCGAACGCACCCGGTTTCTGGCATAGACGTCTTCTTCCATCATCCCCTGAGTCATTCTACCATAACCTTGATAATTCATATTTTTTCTTTTTTAAACATTATTACTCTTTTTTCTTCATAGAAATAATTTATATACATACATAGGCTGTCGCCAAGTAATTGAAACTAAAATTCCTACGGCCCACCAACGCTACCTATCGGCGTTTCAGCGCAATAGGGGAATAATTTGGTTCATTAGCTATCGATTGAGATCACTCCGAGCTCATTTGATTGAAAACACGCTGTTCCAGACCAATTTGAAAGAAACTGGATGCGTTGAAACCTCCAGGTTTTTTAAAGATTTTTTTAAAGAATGAAAAAAAGCATACGATTACAAAATTTTTTTATTAATCATCATCTTCATTAAGTATACGAATATCTTTTTCAAAATAAGCGCCATTCATGGCTATACAGGCGCCCATTCGTTCTTGCCATTTATCAAACGTTTTTGCGTATTCCGCCGCCGGTAACGAGGAGAAAAACATCTGCGCCGCGGTGATGACTTCTTGATTCGTGTTGAATTGGCGACCGAGTAAGGCTGCCTTCAGTTGAGGAAACAACCAAAAGTCGCAGGGGCTAGGTCGGGACTATACAGGGGGGGGGGGGTGAATTATGATTTTTTTAGAAATCATCACCGCGGCTCAGATTTATTCCTTAGGTTCTGAGGATGTGAATCTCAACCTAATACGGAAGTACGGAAATTAAAATGGGGGGGGGGGTGGAGATAGACTGAGAAAATGGAAATGGCATAATAAGCGTATCACTGAATTCACTTCTCGTAGTAATTTCATCTTCATACATATGCGAATCCTCTCACAGCAGCAATGTATATTCTTTTCCTCCCAGTGTTTCCACATGAAATCTTCGCATCTCATCAGTTCTTACACTGATTTACTGAGCACCTCATTAAATTACTGTGGACTGTAGCCAAGTGTATTGGAGGACTGAAAATTGGAACTGCTCAATTAGAACTGCTTCTCCAATATGTCATTCATCGCTAGTTAAAATTCAGGAAACAAATAGTAGATAACGTCGTATTTGTTCCAGAGAGGGATATGTCCCATAAAGATACGCAAATATTATAATCCCGGGCATTTCCCCGAAAACCGAAATCCCGAGGGATGGCACAACCACTTTCGGATAATAGTGACAAAGTACCATCCCGACTTATACTCGGCGATCAGAGAATTCCAAAAAGAGCAAGGATTCGTAGAAACGTGCGTAGTAGAACTTGCTCTTGGAAAGCGTGTCAAAGCAATGCCCAAGAGGAAGTGGTCGGAGTTGCAGGATAGAATCCAGGGCATAGCCGCTTCTTATCTGACTTACAAAAATGGAAACAACGTCCTGGAGTACCTCCGGATCTTATTGTACAATGTCAGATTGTGAGCTTTTCTTATATTCTCTCATGAACTGTACACGAAAATAAACGAACTTCGAAAACATAGCTCACATTAAAATATTGAAGAAAAAAAGTTCGGGCAAACGGTAGACGGGTTTTTGTCCATTCTGGGACTTGGTCTTTGGGATATTGTCCGTTCAGGGAACTGGCCTTCGAGTAAAAGGATTCGGGATTTTGGTATTCGGGGGAAAAGATTCGAGAAATTGTCCGGGAACGTAGAAACCCATCCCCCCTATTTCCCCACTTTTCAACTCAAAGTCACGCCAATATCAAAAATAGAGAAAAGTGTCAGGCACTCGAATGTCCTGCTGTACGCGGATGACATGAAGATTTACCGTAGTATAGAACGTAAGGAAGAGTGTTATCAACTACAAAACGATCTAAACTCAATAGCAGAATGGAGTGAGGAAAATCACTTACCCTTCAATGTAGAAAAATGTGAAAAAATAACATACACTCGAAATACAGTAAGAACAATAAGTCACACCTACATGATAAACAATATGCGACTAAGGGAGATTGCAACAGTTAGGGATCTGGGCGTATTTCTGGATAGCAATGTAACTTTTAAATATCATACAGCGCAACTCATTAAGCAGGCAAGAAGGAGGGTAGGATTTATCATCAGAAATTCCAAAAACCTCAAACAAATTCAAACCCTAAGGGTCCTTTATTTTACTTTGGTACGCTCGTTACTGGAATTTGGGGTGTTAGTGTGGTACCCTTCGTCTATAACGTTTTCCGGAATTCTGGAATCAATACAGAAAAGATTCCTCAAATTTCTCTTTTACAAGACTTTTGAATACTACCCGTCTGGTATGGGATATGAGGAACTGTTACAGGGCTTCGAAATGCATTCATTGGAGGCAAGGCGTAGGACAGTTTCCTTATTATTCCTCTACGACCTGATGCGGTGCAGAGTTGTGGAACCAGAACTACTCTCAAAACTCAATCTATGGGTACCTAGGGCTAACAGCCGGCCCATGCAAACGTTCCGCACCCCATCCAAACGTACGGATATCCTGGGAAACAGTGTCTTATCCAGAGCATTGGATCAATATAATAGACTGTGTTTGAGCTGTCCGGACCTTGACATATTTTACCAGTCCAGGAATAATTTCCGTAAGACCATCCTGCAGGCTAAAGATTAGGAAATGAGCAAAAGGTGAGAAGAAAAATGAAATAAAGAATACGAATGAATGGATGAATGGATAAACGAACGACGAATGAATGAATTATGAATGAATGACTGAATGAATATAAATACTATACTCTTAGTTTTGTATTCTAATAAACAAATTATTAAGTATTTAATCTTAAGTGAAATTATTTTGTAAAGGTGGTGTCGGCAGTAATTGGTCTACGGACTGTTGTCAGCACCACCTCAAAAAAATAAACAAATTTAAAATAAATAAATAAATAAAATAAAAAATGTATGTATGTACTTAGAAAATTTGGAAACCTAAAGACTGATATTAACGTTGTACATGAGACTTTTTCTATTTCCAGCCTAGAACCTCAATTCGCAGATGCGGTCAAAATGCATACCGAGAATGAATTCAGCGACCTCCAAAGCAGAGTGACTCATACCCACATTACATTTTATTAATTTTTCAATCCCCTTTCTCCTATAGATATCCATGGTCTGGCCGATACGGAATATTAAATTCAAATAATAGACAAAGATAGCGTTTGCAATACTCTGATAATTTTCAGCAAAGTAAGTAGAAATACACGGAAATGAAGATCAGTGGTCCCAATAGGCCGTACCTACCCTTAGGTGCATCCAAACCTAACTGTATACAACTTCTTTGAAGATATCAATGTCATTTGTGTCATCAAATTGGAGGCTGTCACCGGATAGATCAAAGCCATTCGATACCATTCTCAGAACCGCTCCAGCGCACGCTATCTCCACTTCCGATGTGAGCGAATACCTCAACTTTCTCGCGTAGCTCTTCAATTACCACCGAAATCTTTCGATTTGTTTCATAACATGCAGAAATTTAATTTCCTCATCCATCACCGGATATATTTTTATTCTTTCACACCGCATCGAACATCGAGCGAGAATTCGCTTCGCGTGGCACGAGGCTACGATGGATTGCGACCTGCGCTCCAATTTTTATGGTAAACGAATCAATTTAAGAAATTGCGAAATTTTGATCACGTTCGATTCGCCTACATAAGAATCGCAGTGTTCTACCCTTCATATAATCAATTACCGGGGTTTTTGCTACCTGACAGGTAATATTTCCGAGCCCCTGCGCAGCCTGATTTGAAAAACGTAACCGCATAAATCGTCCAACTTATGTAACGAAAAACGTAATTTTGTATCATTTCCCATATTCGTATATCGTTAGTTCAAAAAAAAAACGGGCGAGCCATCTCGCGACTCAATTCAATTCATGAACACATCAATCAGCACTGATAGACTTGATTAATTCGTTCAGTGTCATCGTGCCATCGCGCTGGCTTTCGAAAAAGCCCTTTTATCACGTACCGCCGAATTTCGAACAATGACCCCACCAGACTACGGCGAGTTCGGAGGTCGGACGATGAAAATTTGACAGAGCGAACTTCCTCGAACGCAACAGACGCAACAGGTTCGTGGTAGTTTTCGATATTGACGAGCTAAGCTCGAATTCGCCCGCTGTATAAATAGCGAAGTTACGGAATAATAATGATTCCGAAAGCTGGAACTTAAAGATACGTCGGTGAGAAAGTAATCCAAGTCAATTTCTGGTTAAAATAATACGCAAAATTATCTACGGCTTGATTATTTCACGTAGGCGAGTTCTCGTGTTATTATTGGGCTCGTTTTCCCTCACGAAACTATCGACTTTGTTTATTTGGATGTTGGTGCTTGCAGGGGCTGCTAGTTCGACGCTTGTAACTCCAATATGGAAGATATTACAATTTCATTACATAACAAAATAAACACACCTTCTGAGAAACACCTCTATTACTTGCGAACTTCGATTTTCTATTAGTTTGAAGTCATGTTTAATCAAAATTTCTTCACGGCGCAAGGAGAATGAAATTTTATATACGTTTTACTTTACGTATGTACTTTAAAATTATCTTCATTTTCATATCAGACCACCATGATAATAAAAAATTCAATATAATGCTTAAAAACGAATAAGGTTGGATCACAAACCCTATATTCCTGGATCTTCCACATACCCTGATACGCTATCCACATTCATTCCAAGCCTATCTACTCCTATTTTACGTATACATTATACTTGAAATATTTTGTTCCACCTTACAGTACACTTTCCGGATGATATTTCTGCTTTACAACTGAGGATCCCGCTTACAATACGCGCTAACTGTATTTTTGGACAAATTGAGTTAGCAGCGCTATCGGGTAGCCGAAGGTGGTCCCTACCCCCCTACAAAATGGTAACACCGAAAAAGTCAGCCCATATCTATATAGCTATCTCAATTCAGTGGGAAGTAATGATAACGCTTCCAAAATATGTTACATTTTTCTCAATTCCTCAAAAATATTGTGTTTGCGGTTAGCACACGTCTTGAAAGTGAGATCCTCAGTTATTGCAAGAACAATCAAAACTTGACATTGTATAGTTGACAATGCCCTAAATGCTCCTCAAATGAACTCCCTGTCGAACATATACTTCACTGTCCTTCACTTACCTCTCACCACCAAAAACATTAACTACCACCAACAACGAAAAGCATGCTCCAAAACAACCAAATGACAATAGATAAACTCATCTCCTTCCTCCACGACACAAACCTCTTTCCATTAATTTAACCATCTCCGCCAGTCGAGCCGTATAGCCATTGGTGCAGCTAGTGGCTCGTAAATAAACAAATAAAAAATCAACCACTTAAAATACAATTTGAAATTCTCAGAAGAAATAAATCCGACACTTTGACGACGACGTATAATACGAACGCATTCCAATATGTAAGGAACATATTTACGGCAAATCAGTTATGCAATTCTATCAACACCAACATTTACGATTTACGGCGAATCAGTTCTGCAATTCCATCAACACCGAAATATAGCGCAAATCTGTTATGCAGTTCAATCAACATCAATTCCTCTGCCGTGTTAATATATTTATGTATAAGGTGAGACCGAAAAATCGAGCCCTCTATTTTTCTATTCACTGTGAAGGCGGATTGACGCGAGACAAAGAGTAGCAAATGCTCGCAGTTAGACTGCATTAAGCCCCTAACTTACATAAGGAAACTCACTTTGGAATATTTCAGTCACGAGCGGTTCAAATACACTCTTAATGTTGTCTATTCAAGAATTCTTTACTAACACTATTAAACTGATGTCGTGTTTAAAATCTGGTTTTATTTTAGGTGAAACTATTTGCCTTCTCTCAATGAGGGGGAACAGAGGGCTCCGTCAACTTTGTAATTCTAAATAAAAACGTATCTGGAAAATCATCTAAAATAGGATGGGTTTTCTGAGTCGCTCATTTCAAAATTCCAATCTGACCTGAACTTGGATAATTTGACTTTTTTCTTTCTCTCATGAAGAAAAATTGACTTTGCTAAAAAAAAAATTCAGCATCGGAAAAAGGGTTTTGTGGATTGTTAATTTCGATATTTAGGTTTGATTACACCTCAATGGGAGCTTAGTAAATCTAAAACTGACCCCTTCGAAAAATTGGCAAACCAATTCGGAAACGTGAATTAGGTATACTAAAACAGGGGCTCCATGTGTCTCTGATTTCAAGTATTGGCTGATTTCTGATCAACTGGAGCTCCAACATTCAAATTTTATCCCATCAAAAATTAGGGGCAAAATCGATCAACTTGGAGAATCGAACGTAGAATCAAGGCTCAGGGATTTCAAAAATTCAGTCAGATTATCAAAAATGAAAAAGAAATAAAGCTATTTTCAATAAAAATAAATAAATAATTTAGAATAGTTATATATAAATAACTAATTAAATTAAAATTTTTTATCAAATAAAAATTTATTATTAAATTATTGTTAATAATCTATATATTAAAAGAAACTAATACGAGTTCGTCCGGGCATTTGATCCGGTCGATTTGCTTCATTTTTTTCTAAATGAAAGGTACTTATATGTAGACATGTCATCAAGTATTGGAATTCACTTAACTTTGACCCTACTCAAGTTATACTCAAACGCGATTTAATTCATGATTTTTCCCAGCTTTTCCTCCACTCAAAGATCTATGTTTCAGGTTCTAATTGACGTAAAGAATTTTTTCTGCTCTAAGGAAAACTCATTGGATCAAGACCTTTCATTTCCGCTTTTGACCACTCAAATAGGTTGAGTATGAGGACAGTTGTGAGTGGAAATTCAACTTGATTTTTGATATTTTCAAGATTTTTCTTGACTCAAAGATCTATACCTCAAGTTTTAATTGAGTTAAAGAATTTGTTTTGCTCTAAGAACACTCCGTGGATTGAGACCTTTTATTTGAGCTTTTGACCACTCAAATTGGTTGAGTCTGAGGACAGTTGTGAGTGGACAATCAACTTCACCTGTTATAAGTTTAAAAGGAAAAAATGGTAGATTCGAGAAAAAATAAATAAAAAACACTTGCTTCATTCTGATTGGCTTTCAGCTTCAGTCATTACTCCTCCAATTAACAACTACTGCTGCGGAGCAGCACGGTCTTCTAGTAATAATTATTAATGTAATTCTTAATAAATTAATTATATTGTATTTATTTATTTATATTTATAATAATTTTTAATTTAAAAAAATTTTTAATACAATTATTTGAAATGTTTGTTCCGATTTCAATTTGAACTTCAAGAAATCTAACTTAGACCTTTCAAAAAATGGTCAAAATAAACCTAATTTGAAAACCTGAACGAAGTATCGGAATAGGGTTTCTTCTGGTGGGGCTGATTTTGAAAATCTAGTCGAATTCTTTCGTTCTCGCCCGCCCTATTTGAGCGGCAAAAAACTCAAATTTGACACTTTCAAATTCATTGTAAAAATTGACTTAACTTGAACGAAACATCGGAGCAGGCTTCTGTGTCGCTATTTTTGAAAATCTAATCTGACTTTTTTGATCTAAACCCAACTAAACCGCCAAAAAATGCACAGTTTAAATGGGCAAAGTTGACTTAATCCGGCAAACTGAACGAACATCTGAACAGGGGTAACTGATTTCAAAAATGCAATCAAATTTTCGATCCAAAGACAAAGTTACACTCAAAAAAAAAAAAGTCAAGATTAATCTCTTCGAAAATCGGACAAAACTGACTGAAAATAAAAATATGAAAATGCAATCAAATTTTTGATATACATTTAAGTTCTAAAATCAAAATTCAACCCTTTCAACAGACAAAGGTAACCTGACGTAAAGAATCAAGTCAATTATCGGAAGAAGGTATTTGTTTTGGGTCACTAATTTGAGAAATTCTATCAAATTATTGACCCAACTTCGATTTGAGCAACCAACATTCTGAATTTGATACTATACATAAATGGGTAAAATTGACCGGACTTACAAAATTGGATAAATTATCAAATACAAGGCTTCTTTGGACCGCTGATTCAAAAAATCGAATACAATTTTCGATCTGCTCCAATTCGAGTTCCAAAAATTAAAATCTGACCCTAGCCAAAAAAAAAAAAAAAATAGACCTAACATTAAAAATTAAAAGAGGTGGGAAGGCCGGAGATTTTGTGTCGCTGATTTCAAAAATCCAATCACATGTTTGATCTAACTTTGATTTCAGCTTCAAAAATTCCAAATTCGTCCGTTTAAATCGACAAAGTTGATCTAGCTCAGGAGATACAACTAATATTTAAAAATGGATTCGTTGGGAGGCTGATTTTAAATTCCATCAAATTTTCGATCTAGCCTAGATTCGAAGTCCGAAAAATTCATATTTCACTCTTTCAAAAAACAGAAAAAATTAAACCTACTACGAATCCGAACAGGGAGTTTTTGTGTCGCTGATGTTGCAACCCCAATCACATTCTTGATCCAACCCCAATCTGAGCACCAAGGATTTAAATTTGACCCTTTATATAGGCAACGTTGATCTGGCTTGGAGATTGGGAAAGAGTATCGGAACAAGGGGTTTTCAGACTACCGATTTCAAAAACCCAATCTATCTCCAATTTTGAGGTGCTATTGAGACTCAAGCGGAAGAAACCATCTGACTCACTAGTTAAAAACTTTAACGCCAAAATCATCTGAATGACTTCAGGGAAGACTGCCACTGGGAAATCACTCCACTCCAGTCAATTCCGATTCAACTCTGTAAATAGCCAAATGCTTGTTATGTGAGAAACTTCGGGATCTCTAATTTGAGCTCTTAGATCTAAAGACCTTTAAACAATGAGTGATCTCACAAAGTTCTGAACAAGACATAGAAAAATTCTAGCGAGTCTGATAGAGTACGGTAAGTGCCTGAGAAAGTTTAGAAAACGTGTAGGTAACCCCTGGAATAGTCGTAACGCATCTGAGAAAGCGGCGAGGATAGTTCAAAATAAGTCTGGAAAAGTTTTAGAGTATAAAACATGTTTTAGTAAGTCTTAGGAAAGAGTTGAGTCATCTAAGTAAGTCTGGAAAAGCTTACAGAGGCTCGATTGATCTTAAACCTGTCTGTATAACTCTTTTAAAAGTCTGATACCTATACTCAAATAGATTCGCGACAGTCTTAAAAGTGTGCGAGTCAAAAATATATTTTGGAACGTCTCGGTCGTAATGAGTACGAAACACAGCTGGAAACGTCTTAAAAAATAAACAGAAAACAAATCAGACCTGGAATAGTCTTAAATATGTCGACAAGATTCTTGAAGGATCTAAGTTGACCCTTCACGTTAAGACTATTGCAACCACGTATTAGACCGCCTAATATTTCGATGATAGAGGGGCATATGGCGATGCACGCATGCCAAATTGGCCCCGGGACACCGTACCCCCTATCGCAGAAACGCCCCGAATGGGTTTGTGTCAGAATAAGGGGTTTCAGAATAGGGGGAGGGACTGCCTAATATTTGGCTACAACAGTATTGAAATAGTCTTCGAGGGTTTTAAACAAGTTCGAAAAAGTCTTAAGCAATATTTCTCTTACACTTTCAGCGTCTTGGAAGAAACCTTAATAATAGTATATTTCAATAGGAATTTCGCACGTGGTTTTCATAAATTGAAATGCAACTTTACACATGCGATACCAAGAGGTCAGGAGGGACGAAAATTTTTCAGTAATGGGACGATATCTGGGTACAGAAGCCGGATCGATTATGGTAACTCTCAGTTTTTTCCTATCTCGATAAAGCTAGAAAAACAATTAAAATTTTACATTTCTACCCAAAGTCCGGTATCATTGTGTAGCAGTGAGAAAGGTTAGTATGAACCCTTCTTATCTGATGTTTCTATGGCATTTACGAAAAAATGCACATCATTTCTGTGTAGCATTGGTGAGCATTATTTAAAAATATACATATATTATATAATTAGTTTGTCTATGCAGGGCTGTTTGATCTCCTCAAACATTCGCCCAATGGGGCCTGTTGAATTCTAAGTCGATTTCCGTTCAATTTTCTCGAACGTTCGCCCAATGGGACCAAATCTTACCTCCTTTTCGTTATTTCTTAGACTGACGACAAATGTTTGTTGTTAGGTCCGAATCCCGAAACCGAGTTGACCATGCAGTAGATGAGAAATAATATACAAATATAGTACATCCTTAAAACTGTAAAATTTTACACTATATAAATTTAAATCGTATTCGAAATTTTGATTTCTTTTAGTCAACTCAATGGAACAAAATTTAAACAGGGCCTTTTCCCTTTAGTACTGACGTATCTCCCTCTAGGTTTAAACGATTCCGCATCCTCTTCAGATACACAAATTTACGTCAGTCCTATAGTGGCCTTGGCAGGGCAGCGCGAATCCGAAGCGAAGAGGCGAAAGGGGACTCGGACCAGCCTCAATGCGTCCCTCTAGTCACTGATACGATAGTCGAAAGGGTAGTTTCGGGAGTCAGAGGTGCGGTGTCCGGGGAGCCACGTTGGCAAGCGTACATCGCCATACGCTTCACCAAGTGACCCGGGAGGAAAAGGTGCATCACGCTCGTTTAAAGACACATTCTCGGCAAAGGATCGGCCTCCTCGTTATAGTCTTCGGCCGGCGGGAAATTATCTAATTATTTTTGCGAAACGAGGAAAACACATACTCCGCAACAATAAATTTCGCGTATTTCTTTCCGCCAAACGCTGTCCGGTGCTGAGGAAAACTGAATCACTGCGGCTAAAAACCGCACAAAAGAAAATAATTTTCGAATGAAATACACTCTGGACGATGCGATGGCCATACACATCAACGACAGAACGTGGACAGAGCTATGCGTGCCGTACAGCCACCGGGTCGGGTTCAAAATGACACGCAAAATGGGAATAGTACAAAGCTTCTCGCGGCGTTGTCGTTTACCACAAACCAGTAAACGGCTCAAAATACAAAAAAGTTAAGCGGGAAATGAAATTTTCAACGAAATTCGCCGACAAATGGCGAATAAGAAAGAGAAAGAGCGAGAAAGTGTGAGGGGGAGGGGGGAATAATTTCGAGTGAAAATACCATTTTTTAACACGGAAAATTATATCGAGCTCGGTTTCGTGTCTCGAACGAAATCATCTTCACTTTTTTCCACGGCGATGGAGGAAGGAGGAAGGAGGAGCTGGAATCTGAAAGCGATCTAATAGAAAATTCATTGAAATTGGCAACGTTTACCAATAAAAGAAAATTTGGGTTTTCGCCGCGTTGAACGTACTTATCGTTTCTTTTCTATTTATTCGAAATGGCAGCTTCGGTAGGTCTTCTTCTTTATTTTTAAAAATTGTATCGGCTTCGTTTCACGCTCCTCTTCAGCTGCGTCGACAGTCTTTAAAAAAATCACGAGTTCATCCTTCAGCAAGATCCATTATTCATATTCGAAATAAGAAGACGAAATTTTTCAGCATCCGTCGGGTGTTCCTGATTTTACCGGATCGTGTAGACAGTGCATTGTTTCAAAGCCAGCAGTGGTAGATCTAGGGGTTGCCACTTGCACGTTTGCCGGATGGACTTCAGTTTGACCGATCCGCAACGAAACTGAAGAATTTCATTTTACTAAAAATCTACTTCTTTCTAGAGGGGGAACAAGACAGGGAGGCGTCACCGAATTGAGTCCCAAGCACGGGGCTACCTGTTTTTACTATCCGAGTTGAGTCCCTTAATGTCGGAGGTTCCTACCCAAATTGAGTCCCATAGTGTCAGAAGCCTGTATCTGAATTGAGTCCCGGGTTCGCGACTGATTCATTTTTTCTAGTTGAGTCTGCATTTACGTCTGATTCTCATTTCCCTTCTCACTTTTCAACAGACTTTCGACAGTCCTAAGTATGTAATGTGTGTCGATGCATGTACCGGTGTGATTAAAAATAAGAATTATGACGTAGCTATATAGAAGATATTTCTGCCATCCAGAGTAATGGCTTCATCACACTTTTTTTTACGGTTTCACAATATATTGCAAATACTTTAAACAGTTTTACAGTATGTATTTTCATAGGATCAGAAATATTTTTCAGAAACTTACTTTTTAAGGGGTGGAGGGAGGAATTTAAAACTCACGCACTTCACAAATTCAGTTCGATTTAACTCAGTCAAATGGCGTCGAATCATGAAAGTAGCAACAGCAGCTTCTTTTTTCATTGAACAGGAACGTTTTTTAAAGTTTCAGATATCACATATTTTGGAATATGTGTTACACTGTACCTCAAGTAAGGTTTCTATAAGAACGAGAATATTAGGGTGAGTCACATAAAAATAAAGCCGTTCAGATGTGCATCGAAGGACTCATATGCTTTTGTTGTGCGACTGACGGTTGATGAGTATTCGGCCCACATAGCTGAAGGGAACTGGCTTCCAGAAGTTATATAATTTTCTAGTATAATCGGTAAATTTCGGCTCATTTTCATAGTCTGGGAGCAGTGTAGCATAAGGTCTCCCACGAAACAATCTCCAACATTAGCAAGGTGTAAGAATGGTAAACCAAGAAAAAGTTTTAAAAACTGTCCTTCCTTGCTTTCAACGTCTTTATACTTGTCGGTTAAGGAAACCAACTGGATACGACACACACTGGTCCAGACTGAAACTCTAGTTAGACAAAATTCAACAAGACCGATTTTCATGGCGCACAGTTAGAATTTGACGCTGCAAAAGTCAAAGAATAAAGTTTCTGGAATTAGGTGAAAATTGGTCCAGGTGTTCGTTATACTCTCACTACTAAATGTTCACAGTAGCGCTACTGTGGTAATCACCTGCTCACTATGGCAACACGATAAGAGTACTGTTAGGCCTAGTCCAGTAAACCGGTTGTTATCGTCTGTTTGTTTAACATATGTGTTAACTCAGGGTTTTTTAATGCAAAGTAGTGATGTGTAGACATCATTGGAAAGAGAATTTCTTCATCTTTCATGTGGTTTAAATTGTTTCATGTTTTGATCTAATATATTTTTTTGAAATGTAGATAAAGTACGTAGAATTTTTATGTTAATTTGTATTACATTGTGGTCCAGAAGCAGTTTGTGCCAAACTACGCCAAAATGGTTCTAGCGCCATTAGTTTCGTCTAATTATGTGCTTCAAATGTTAGTTGGTAGTTTTTCCTACAACGTCCAACCTTTGGTAAAAACCAGATTAAAAGGCCATAAATCATGGTACTGAACTATTTTTTGATAAATTTAGTAAATTTGAGTTTTTCTTCACCTTTTACTCAATCATTTGTAAAGCTGATACCAATTTGTGTCAACAGTGTACTGTAATGCACGATCATTTGCCGGGTTTTATTTTTTTAAAAAACGGTTATTGCAGTGTTAGTACAAAAATGGGTTCACAACGAATTCAGCATGTATATTTAGACACCTAACTCGATTTTGTCAGAAATTTTGAATTCTCACCCCTCCCCCTCATATAGGGTTCAGTTTATCAGATGGGGTACCTGCATATAAGCTCAAAAATGAATTCAGCGCGTCACAAAACATATACATATCTAGACACCCAACTCGATTTTCTTCCAAAAATTTTGTATTTTCATCCCTTTTAAAGGGAGTAGGTTACCACATGAGGTAAAAATAGGCGCGAAAACAAATTCAGTGTCTCAAAAAACAAAAATATTTAAATACCCACTTCAATTCTTTCAGAAGTTTCGACTATTCTTTCCCCAATACAAGGGTAGGTTACCGGATGGGCTAATATAACCTCAAAAACGAATTCAGCGCCTCGAAAAACATACATTTAGATATCCAGTTCGATTTTTTCAAACATTTTGAATTTTCTACCCCCAACAAAAGGAATGAGCTCAAAAACAAATTCAGCGCCTCAAAAAACATATTATGTATTTGGACACCTAACTCAATTTTTTCAAAAATTTTGGATTTTCATCCCCTACAAGGAGGGTAGGTTACCAAGTGGGGCTGAAAATGAGCTCAAAAACGAATTCAGCGTCTCCATAAACATATTTTTAGGTACCCAACTTGATTTCCTCAAAATTTTTGGATTTTCATCCTCCAATAAAGGGAGTAGGTTACCAGATGGGGTAAAAATAAGCTTAAAAATGAACTCAGCGAGCCAAAATACCCCTAAATTAATACATTGTTGTTAATAGTTTCATGAATCCGATTTTTGCAGCTTCAAATTTTTAAATCTCCCGCTGTGATAGCGTAAAGGTCTAACATTATGTTTTTGAGTCGTAGATTACGAATTTGGTATTATTTTTCTAATTGGACCCTCCCCATTTTGATTTTGAGCCGCCATTCCCCCCCCCCAAAAAAAAATTGGTAATTTTACAAGAATATGTGGCTGTTTCTATAAAAAAGGGGTAACTTTGTCGATCCAACGAATTTTGAGTTACGGACAGTACGTAATAGAGGAATGAATACCCATTCCAACGAGCTATCGGCGAGATTTGTAGCGTTTTTTGTTCCGGAAATACAAGCGGTCAAAGATGAGTGTAACGAGAACGCGCGAAAACACGTTTTTGGGGAAAACGCGTTTAAAGTTAGACACACCTTTTTCTCCCACTTCGTCAAGCGGCACTAACTCGCCGCGGAATCACGTTACCAGCCTCAACGAGGGCTTGCTGGAAAGGTAATTTTTCGCTCTTCTGCGTGGTAACAATTCAGAACATCGGATTTATTCGTGAGCTCCGAAAAATCGTGAAGAAGCGAACGCAGACATTTGCATTCTTTTCTCATTCTCTTTCATAATTCTCTTTCACTCTCTCTCTCTCTTCTCTCTCATGCGCGTAAATTTTGTCTCTTTGTTATTGCGACGTTTTTTCTACAGAAACCAACCAAAATCTCAAATTGATTTTTTTGACCAGAAAATGTTATATTTTTTCGAGTTTTCAGAGACTTTGATCAATCGACAGAGTTACCCCTTTTTATAAAAACTGCCACTATATTAATGTGATATGTCAGAAATTACATTTTTTGGGTCATAGATTACGAATTTGGTATTATTTTTCAAATTGGACCCCTTTGAAGACCCCCAATTAATTCTTTTGGAAATTTTGCAATATGATATTGGTATGACATATCAAAATTTACATTTTTTTTTTTTATAGATTACAAATGTGGTATGATTTTTCAAATTGGACTTCCCCTTGAAGCCCCCAAATAAAATTTTCGGCAATTTGAAAATATATTGATGTGAAATATCAAAAGTTACATTTTTTGGGTCATAGATTACGATTTTGGTATTATTTTTCAAATTGAACCTCTCCCCCTCCCTTGAAGCCTCGAAAATAAAATCTTTGGAAATTTTACAATAGTTTCTATAAAAAGGGGTAACTTTGTCGATACGACGAATTTGGAATTAATGATAGTAGGTAATAGAGGAATGAATGCCCGTTCCAACGAGCTATCGACGAGATCCGTAGCGTTTTTTGTTGCGGTGATCCAAGGGGTCAAAGATGAGTGTAACGAGAATGCGCGAAAACACGTTTTCGAGAAAAGCGCGTCCAAAGTTAGACACACCTTTTTTTCCCACTCCTTCAAGCGGCCATAACTCGCCGCGGAATTACGTTACCAGCCTCGACAAGGGCTTGTTGGAAATGTAATTTTTCGCTCTTCTACGTGGTAACAATTCAGAACATCGGATTTATTCGTGAGCTCCAAAAAATCGCGAAGAAGCGAACGCAGACATTCGCATTCTTTTCTCATTCTGTTTCATAATTCTCTTTCTCTCTCTCTCACGCGCGCAAATTTTGTCTCATCGTTATTGGGATGCCTTTTCTATAAAAACTGACCAAAATCTCAAAATTGATTTTTTCGACCAAAAAAATTTGTTTTTCTTTTTTCGCGTTTTCTGAGACTTTGATCGATCAACAAAGTTACCCCTTTTCATAGAAACTGCCACTATATTGATGCGACGTATCACAAGTTACATTTTTGGGGGCGTAGATTACGATTTTGGTATTATTTTTGGAAATGGATGATTAAGTGATCGTGTTCAATTGATAGGTTTTCTAGGTCGCTGAATTCAATTTTGAAGGCAAACTATGGACCCGACCCGTTAAGGCCCCACCAAAATAGTTCCGATTCGACTTCTAATCCCACTAAAGTGAGGTCCGCCTAAATAATGATCATTATATGAAAGCAGTATTCAATTTGTAGATTTTCAAGATCGCTGAATTCAATTTTGAAGACGATTTTCTGATGTGACATAATATTGGGTTCTTTCTGGAAGAGGTTCCTCCTCAGTAATGCTAGTTTGAAACGCTGTATGACTCTTCCATTGCTGATTTTTCCCCCAGTTTTTCTTCCTGGGTGCAGAAATTGTCCCAATATCCATTTCGTGTATTCGCGCCTTCTTCTTGGCAACTTTGGAAACGCAAATTGCTTAGCCTTCGATTTCAAGCATAATCTCTAAGGTGCGATATTGGATTTAGATCCTCTCTATATGGTAATGCCTGAATATTCTTTCTTTCCATTTGTAAAGCTAAAATCACGAGAATTAGACGCGAATTTCTTTCCATATGTCCTGGAAAACATACCTAAGTGTGGTATGTTTTAGGTCCTCTTTTCCGGGCATTCATCAGTGCACATAGAATTCTTTTCAAGGGCAGAGCAGGCTTCAGTTAACAGGCGAATAGAGTGGCTTTATTTGAGAAATGGATAGTTGCCCTAAAATCTGAAGAACGATTGCTCTTCAGCCGTGGAAGACAATAAAGATTTTTGTCATCCATCAGTGATGCGTTCGTACGTTATCTAACCACCCCCCCCCCCCCAGAAAAAAAGAAGAATTTAAGCCTTTTGCCTGATTATACTTGAAATACGTTTAAAAAAGGAGAGAAGACAAAAAAAAAAAAAAAAAGGATATAGCAAGTAAGATTCGCCTTTTTTGTCGGAGTATAATTTCGAGAGCGACATTAAAAATAGAATCGAATCACCCTCATTTGTAGGGCGTGGAACCCGAAAGCGGTACTGTGTACGGTTTAGTCGTCGAGATCATTAATAAAATAAACCATTAGCACTTCTTTTTTTTTTTTTTCATTTCTGCTGGTAGTCATCTTCACCCAACATTCGCAGATTTCCCCCTTTTTTTCAAAATTAAATAATGAAAAACGATTCCTATCGTCTGCTAATATTGCGAGTTGATTAATGTTTAGCGCTAGCCGTTCAAATCATCATCTTCAATTCTATCATATTATATGTATGTCGCTCTAAGTTGAAAGATTCAATCAGATTACACTACTGTACGTTCGTGCAAAATGGCGAACCTTGGTGATACTGCTGGCACGCGTTTTTCGTTCCCAATATATCTGACCGTCGACGGTAATTCATTTCGAAAATGCGATTAGGGTCGGAAAAGACAAATCTAATAGTATGATAATCGTAATGCTCCGCTTTAAATTGGAACTCAGATCGCCAATTCAATGATGTAAAAGGAGTACTCGTTTTTGAGAAACCGAAAAGTGGACACACGTACTACGTAGTGGGCTGGCACGAGCCAGAGCATGTCGGTATGGTGGAGGCTATGAAGCCCTCCTCACTTCCTCAACGATGTGAAAAATGAAATAAAACAAAACGCAGCTAAGCAAACTGAGATGAAATGGGTGATAACAGAATCGTTATAACGGCCATTTTCTAGACAACCCAGTGCCGTAGATATAGGGAAGGTCTCGAGGATAAAACCCCATGAAATATTTGAAGTTACAAAAAGTGAAAGATTCGGTGGACGAAGCGGCAGAAAATGTTACAGGTTTCTTGTTTCTTGAAAGTTGCTCCGAAATTGGTTCTTAGAACTGTCAGATTGTTTTGGTATTTTTCGTGATTTTTGGTTTTGTTCAGTTCTTTTTTGAATCTTTTAGGTATTTTCTAGCTTTTTTTGGTCTCGATTTGGAACATTTTTCATATTTTCTGGTCTTGTGCTTGTCGTAAAGTTTTGTTCTGGATTTAATTCGGATATTAATTCGCTCGTCATTTGATTTTATTTCGGTCTTTTGATTTCGCGAATTTCAGTGTTCTCCGTTTTTGTTTCGTTGTTTTGGTGTCGGAAATCACCTACCGACTCTTAAATTATTATATAGACTCTTCCAAAAATAGTATTTTCATAGGACCGAAGACCCCCTTTTTGATGGAATCTCGACGTGCCGAATCCAAAATTTATCCTCAGAATTGAATTCAGCGACTTCGAAAACCTGTATACGGACTACCACGTTGAATTACACTTTCACCACCCCCTATTCATTTTTTGAAACCACCTATTGAGGTCACTGATCTGTATCGAGGGACCAATCTATATTATATTTAATTGTTAATATTTAGCATACCAAAATCTACATTTATGTACGTTCGTAACATCCTTGAGCATCGAGGTCAAAAATCTTCTTTGAAAAATGTCAAAATCTAATGTATTTTCTCATGAGAAAAAATCTACATATTATCGAGGTAGGTTGCCTACTTACCAGGTGGAAAGGGGTCTTTTCAAGAGACACCCAGTATTAAGTAGAGATATAGTATTTTTCTAAAGCTGAGCACTAGGTCTGTAATCTGGAGGCCTGGTTGGCCGAGTGGATAGCGCGTTGGTCTTGGAATCCGAAGGTCCCGAGTTCGAACCCACGTAGAAACTCGCCAGATTTCGACCTAGGCTGGTTTTTCGGCCAGGAGGGAAGAGAGCTAAGACAGCCCTAACAGCCTTCCCGACGACTCTGAAGTAATGCTCAAAAGGGTGGATTCCAGGGTTCGAGTTGAAAGCAAATTAGAAAAAGAGGTCTGTAATTTACTTGGGTACCCAGTCGTCTCTAAGACAGTCGCTCTGACCACCCTTCCTCCATGCTGCTATTGTTGCGTTCTTTGTGTACCTTCAGCGTAAAGTTGTATAAGGTATTTCAGTCAGAACAGTTAGTATCGAGTGGCACAGATCAGAGAGGTTTCAAAACGAAAACGGAACCACACACACCATCGTTACGACGTACAATGTCAAAAAGTAAACTAACATCAAATTTTCTGGTTGCCTCCAGTTTTCCGACAGACAGTTTATGAACTTCTTTTCATTGTTTCCGTGTGGTTTTCTGCACCTGTTTTCATTTTTACCAACCGTAGCCGGCCGAATTCTTTCGCCCCAACAATGGCTTACATACGGGGCGGGAAGAGAACACGAAAAAGAAGCTTTCTCGTTCGTTATTTACAGTCGACATTTTTTATAGTCTGAATTACGTGCAACATCATTAGATGGCCGGACCAAAAGGCTTTAAAGCCAATTTCGATGCTTGTAGTGCGTTTCTCACCGGCATAACACCCTGCGGGCGAGGACCACATCCGTGTAATTCGCAGTGGTACACGTCGCACGCTGTTCACTCGAGTAACTAGAATCCTCTGGCATTTTCGTGCCACAGTTAAGGTTTCGTTTTTCTAAAAGGCGTGCTCCGAGAATAGCGAGCAGTTCAGGGTTAAATTGGGTGCTTTATATACTTCTAGTTCACGATGAGTCACGAATTACTCTTGTTTCATTAACTAGACAGAACCAGGAAGCATGATGAAAGTGGAGAATAATTGGAAGTACGAGAGACCAAACGGCGAAGACAATAAGTGACAGGTGGATTGGTGAGAGAGAGGAAAGAGGCAGGAAGGCGAGCAAAAGAGACAGGGATCTTTACAGCTCGGAAAATATCCCGAGAGGTAACTTAATACATACGTTTAACAATTCCAACGTGCGACAGCGAACGAGCGACACATAGAAGTTGAACATACGAGTACTTTTGGGTAAGACTCCTCGTATACTTTGCAATCCACCTGAAAAGCTCTCTCCTTCACGGGACACTTATCATCCAACACCGAAACCCATATCTAGGGAAATTTTAATTATCGAATGACCAGCGAACAGTGCGATGCGATTGGTTTTGGTGGAAAAGTCAATATCAAAATAGAACGGCTAGATACAGACTTGAACACCCACACGGCACATTTCATGCGGCTTCGGAATTTGAGCAGTGGACCTAAAGCACGAGTAGTTTTATTGCCGGGCACCACGTTGACAGGCTCGAAACAAAAAATGCTACACGAGTATCTTATTACAATTGCTGATATTTGATTAAATTCAATCGGCGAAAAATTTTATTGAACGTGGTGGGGCAGAACGGTGGACATGTTCTAGAATCGTCGTCAATCCTCTAATGGGTCACGTTAAAAGTAAAAGGTTCGGAAAAACTGCTCCCACCTTCTACGCCTACTCTTTCAATTTAATTTAAGTATCAATCCCACGCACATCAATATCTTAATTGTTCTCTTTCAGACTGTTATGATTGACTGCTCGGACAGTCGACGTGTTTATGGCCGTCGAGGTTAATTTTGAATAACATTTTTGAAGTTCGAGTCATCAGGGTGGCCACTTATTTTTCCAAGAATGAGTTTCCATGACTTTTTCAGGTTTTTCAGGCAAGCACGGCCTGACGATTAAATTTTTAGGATGCAAAACGTAAGGGACCCAGTCAACGAATTGAAAAAAATTTTTAGTGATGTAAATTGCGACAAAAAAGGCCCACAATACCACAATAGGTCGAAAGGCCCGGGATGCATTTACATATCCGCACCTCTAGCCAGGCCATGCGACTTTCCCGGGCTACTTTTCTATTAACTCATGAATTTTCCTTTCGAGTTGGGAAGGAGTTATGAGTATTGACAAGACTTTTTCCCCCTCATAATCCTGATCATAATGCCAGCAAGAAAAGACTACTACATTACGTCTGTCTGGCGCCGTATTTTGTAGACAGTAATCGGTACAATTTACGTACAATAATTCGAATGATGGACATGTACTCTTAATTGAATATGAATAAAGGGGGACACTTTTTCCTTTTTTAAACGTGATTATTCACTAACAATAAATTGGGGTAGAATACAAGCCATACAGCAAATTTGTCACGTAGAGAATCAAAATTCCATAATTTGGATGAAAATTCTATGACTTTTCCCAGACCATCCAAATTCCATGGCTTTTCTAGATTTTCCAGAAAGTGGCAACTCTGCGTGGATATGTAAATTTTGTTTTGTCTAATCGGAAGAAACGGCGCCGACGCCCGCCCTCCTGTCAAAGGCGGATAAAAAGAGTGATTATTCGTCAAAAGGTGTAAATTTACTAGTAGGTAGTTTTAACCTCAACCCTTTGTTCCGCCTGAGTAAATCATTTTCTCGCCCTTCCGACGGTAACTGGATGAATAGATGGGAGAGAAGTGCCGAGAGGTTCGAATGATTTGTACTGCTGTTTTCTTGTTGACGTGGGGACTAAAAAAATACCATCCTAAGTGAAAAGCCAAAATTTCAGCTAACTAGATTCTTGATGGAGCGGCGATTTTTGGAGAATTTTTGTTGCTCACGACAATACAATAAATTTTTCCTCGAGAAGGGAAGAGAAACAATTCTGAAGGCTAGCTAAGACTATCAAATCTTCAATGCCTGCGTAAAAATCTTTTAGATTTTTCTAGAGTTGTTTCAAAATAGTTACGATTTTTTCTAACGTATGTAAGATTCTCAAAAACTGTTCGAAACTCCTTTGTGACTCTCTAATACTCTGTAAAATGGAACTCTAAAAATATTTAGTGAGGTGCTAGTCACTCTCATGATTGCGGTCTTTAACTGCATTCTCTCGCTTAAACAGTGGCGCTTCTCCAAAATTATTTTACATTTTACTCCATTAAAAAAAGAAAAAAAAAAAAAAAAAAGTGATAGGGCCGATATAAATAATTATCGCTCAATCAGCCTATCCTACAAAATTTGTAAAGGGTTTATCAAGATAATAGAGCAGAACATTTACAACATTCTAGACTCTTTTAACAACTGTGGACCAGGCAGGTTAGGATCTAAACTTTAGACCCCATTTTTAGAAAACCAAAATAATTTCAAATTAAAATTGCGGTAATGTTTCTTCGGAAATTAGTGGAATTTTTTTCTACAAATTTCCGATGAAATTTCTTAATATCATCGGATATTGTTCCCGAAGATTCTCGATGAGATTCTTCGGAGATCATCGAACATTTTTGCTGAACATTGCTTATAAAAATTTTTCAAAAACCATCGGAGTTTTTCCCCCGAATATTTCCATGAAATTCTTTAAAAATCATCGAAAAATTTTCTCAAAGGATTTTGATGAAATTTTTCCAAAGATTTCCTATGAGATTCTTCGGAAATTATCGGAAATTTTTTCTAGAAGTTTCCTACGAAATTCCTTAAAAATTGTTAGAAATTTTCCAAAAGATTTTGATGAAATTCTTCGGAGATCATCGAACATTCTTTCTGATGAATTTTCATAAAATTCTTCAAACCATCAGAGTTCTCTCGAATATTTCCTACGAAATTCTTCAGAAGTATGGGAAAATTCTCCCGAAGATTTTTAAAGGAATTCTTTGGAAAACATTGGACATTTTCCCTAAAGATATTCGAAGAGATTCTTATCGGAAGTTTTTTCTCCAAAAATTTTAGATGCAATTCCTAGTCATCAAAGAATTTTTCCGAAGATTTTTCTCGATTTTCGATTAAATTCTTCGGAAAATATTTTACCTGAAGATTGTTGATACAATTCATCAAAAACCTTCGAAGTTTTTCACCGAATATTTACTACGAAGTACGAAATTCTTCATGATACAATTCTGCAAAACCGTCTGACTTTTCCCCGAATATTTCCTACGAAATCCTTCAAAATTAATCGGAAAATTCTACCGAAGATTTTTAAAGAAATTTTATGTAAAACAAGATGTTTGAGGAAATTATTCGGAAATTATCGGTATTTGTTTTTAAAAATTTCCGATGACATTCGTTAGAAGTCATCGGAGAATTTTCCCCAAAATTTTCACCAGAGATTTTTGATGAAATTCTTCGGAGAATATTTTACCTGAAGTTTGTTAATGAAATCCTTTAAAAACTGTCGTAGTTTTTTCCCAATTCCTATTAAATTCTTCAAAAATTAGCGAAAGATTTTCTTGATGAATTCTCATGAAATTCTTTGGAAAACATTGGAAATTTTTTCTAAATATTTCTGTTGAGATTCTTCGGAAATTATAGGTTTTTTTTTCAAACATATTCGATGAAATTCTTCGAAAATCCTCGGGCATTTTCTTATGTGACATTTTATGACTGATGGTAATTTTTATTTTGTCATTAGGAAAGTGAAGAATGCAAGTGCCACTGTGAAGTTTCAGCCAGAAGATTTTAGTTATTAGAAGAGATTTGTTTTGATTACCCAGTTATGTTCAACTCCAATAAATTCTATTAGTGAATTTTGTTGTCCTTAATTGTGGGCAATGATGAGAGTGACTTATTAAATTTTGGGAAAAATTACGACGGTTTTTAAAAGATTTTATCAACAAACTTCAGGTAAAATGTTTTCCGAAGAATTTCATCGAAAATCTTCGGGGGAAATTTTTGGAAGAAAATTCCGATAATTTCCAAAGATTTTTATCGGAAATCTTTAAAAAAAAATTTCCGATGCTTTCCGGAAAATCTCAACAAATTACTTAAAGAGAATTTTCTGGTTACTTATGAAGAATTTCATCGGAAATATTCGGGGGAAAACTCCGATGGTTTTTAAGAATTTCATGAAAAATTGTCAGAAAGAATGTTCGATGATCTCCGAAGAATTTCATCGAAAATATTCGGGAAATTTCCAATTATTTTCAAGGAATTTCATATTGTGTACGTACGTTACTATTTTCTTATCTGTTGTGTGTTGATATGTACCATTATGACGTTTTCCACAGTGGTACACATTAACGTGCGCTCTATGGGATTTTCCTATGTTGCGTGATGATCTGTACCACACTGTAGGTATGTATTTAGCGTGTATTTTAATGTTTCCAATCCGGTAGACACCCTGTTACTGCATTTTAAAGGTAGCTATTGAATGCTGAAGTTCAGAATGTAATTTACGTAAAAATTGTGGCTTATATCAGTACACGCTGAATGATGAAAAGAAAAAAAACTGCTAAAAACACAAATGTAGCTCAAAAATATTCCCAAACAGTTTCACTTACCGACTAGGGAAATAAAATGTCGGTGAGTCCCCTTGACCCGCCGTAGTCTGGATCTAAAACAGGGGATGGAGAATGGATAAAATGAAATTCAGAACTAGGATTGATTTATACGTTTTCAAGGCCAGTAAATCCGATTTTGAAATTAATTTTTGAATTCGACTACTGAAGGCTGAGACCAAGTGAAATGGTCGTTATTTCGAAAATTACATGTAAAACTTGTCCTGTGTAATAAAAATAAAAATTATTTTTCCTTAGCAAAAATCAAATGATGAAGGGCTCAATGCTGGTTCCGAAAATTTAGTCTTAAAAGGAACACGCTACCCCACCCAAACGGTTTTCTAGGAAAGGGTGAGCAATAATGAAACAAACGAGCGCATCCGCACTTAGCTGCTTAACACTTGCTTCTAGTGCTTCGACACAAGTGCTAAGAATGTCACATCTACTAACACTTTTGTTGAAGGCGTAACACACTCCTCGGTCAATACTCAGTAGGGTGTCTCATAGTGGTCTTGGCAAGACAGCGCGAATCCGAAGCAAAGAGGCGAAAGGGAGGCTCGAGCCAGCCTCAGTGTGTCCCACTGGGCACTGATACGATACTCAAAAGGGTAGATTCCGCGGCCAGGAGTGAGGTGTCTGAGGAGCCACTTTGGCACGCGTGCATCGCCATACGCTCCACCAAGTGAGCGCACCTGCACTTACGATCGGGATAGTCTTGAAGAAAAAATATGAATACCGACGGGAGGGGGGGCAGACAACCACATAGCCTTTAAATAGGGTGATATACGAGTATGTTTATGGGCGCACTGTATTCACAGTTTCGAAGAACATATTGGTACCAATTCCGTCCATCATCGGTACAATATTGTCCACTTTTGAGTTCCGGTGTCGCCTCAGCCCCCAACTCGATTCAGAGAACTTTCGAAGTAAGATGTCGGCCAATTCGGGCAGAAAGCTCTGCTGCTTTCACATTCGGAGGTTTTACGCCGTGTAAATGAAGAGCCCGAAATGGAACGATTGGGAATTCCCGAAGTTCGGCGCTTGGACCGAATAATAAATGAATACGAATTGAGAGGAATTAGTTCTGTACCATTTGATGTTTAATTCGCTGGCTGTTTACGCTTCGTTTCTCGGATTATAAAGTTTTCCGCGCTGCTGTAGATGGAAACTGCTGCTCCCCTCCCCCTCCCCTCGTCGGCCGGTTTTGCGGCAAACGGCGATGGAAAAAAAAAATGATTTCGATGTTCGCGCAGTTGGAGGATTCGGTTACATAACTCGATTTTTTGTAGCCGCTATCGTTATATGGTACTAATGGAGGACCCGAATCAGAGGACCTGTGGGGAACACGATAACGAAGAAAATTACTTCATAGGCCACTAAACTCGGCCTAAAAACTTCGGTTATGGCGTGAATGAAGCAAACTGTGGCTATGTTCTCTCACTGAAGAGAGGGGGGGGGAGAAACTGGGTAAAATTAAATATTCATTCGTTTCGAAAGGGGACCGACGTCAACGTCGACCTGTTGTGTTCCCTGTGTTCGCGGAAGAACGCGCGATTATAATAAGCTCGACTTCGTTACACATTCTCGAGTCTTAGAATCGTTTTAGCAAACAATCTGCCGGTATTCTGTAAATTAGTTTTATACGATATCTGCGGTGGTAAACGGCGCAGATTGTTTTTACTGTTCCGTAACTTCCAAGATAAAAGAGGATTTCTGTTTGTGAAGCCTTCCCTCACACTGAGGCGCTGCGGTGGAATTTGACCGCAGCCGCGTTGTGCAAAGTTCTGCTGAAAAAGGAAATACGAGTAGTTTTTATTCTCCGATTGTAAGATAGACTTGATTATTCCAAGACGCTCTGCTGATGAATTCTGTTCGCGACTGATAACGGCGAATGCAGGTATATATCCGATGAGAAGGCCGGGTTCCAATTCTGAACTATTATCGTACAAAATTGGCTTCTGAAATTATTTGAGTGACGATGGTGCTTGTACCTGTACAGAAATGAGGTATTACACTTCGGATCGGAGAGTGTCGCAATATTATAATTGTGCCCACCACGTCTACGAACCTTCAGTCGAGGATATCTTAGAGTACGCTAATTCCGCTGGAGATTTGATAGCACGAGCTCAAACCCAGGGAATCGGAAGATTCAAAGTACCAGTTGAGCACTGTTGATGACCTCCATCGGGAGGGGGGGGCGAATGACCCAATCTAACTCGTTCAATCCTGATTTGGGCTGAATATGTCTCCCTCAGACTCTGGTCAAAGTTTCATTTCAGCTCCCTTCAAAACCTGTTACCTCTTGTTCTGCTGTTCAATGCTTTATTTTAAATACCTTCGGAACTTGTTACCTCTTACTCTGCCAATTTCGAAAATGTTCAGACCTGTGCCTAGTAAGAATCGACCGGACTCTCTTAGGATTTGTTCACAGTCTTCAAATTTCAAACACATCAAGACTCATTTATTCGCGTAATTCATCTCGTATCTGTGAAAATTCATTCAGACTTTTGTCAGTACCCATTCGATCTCGTTAAATTTTATTTTATTTCATTTTATTTGCTACCTTGACTTAACAACTCTGTTATGCGGAAAGCCGCCCTGTTGCCAAATCCACCCGGTCTCGGGCATAGGCTTTGACCGTTCTTACCCATCTCTCTTTATCCCTACCTGCCCTTACCCACAGTATGCCAAAATAAATTTTTCACTAGTTCGTCCCTCCATCTTGTTGGGGGTCTCCCCCGTTTCCTGATAAGATACCTAGGGCCCCATTCTTCCGCTATCCTCGTCCACTTGCTTTTCTCCCTAGCTATATGACCCGCGTAGCTGAACTTTAGTTGCCGTTCACCCTATATTTTTGGCCCCGGTTTTCGCCAAAATTGACTCTATTTTTATTTTATCACTTATTTTTACTTTCATCAATCCGCGCAACATTCTGATGAATGTTCTCCTAATCCTTTCCCTTTGAGACATAGTCAGGGCCCGCGTTTATGCTCCACAGAGTAAAGAGGGTACTACACACTGCTCCATACCCTTACTTTCGCCTTTAGAGACAGCTTGCTATCAAATATTCTTTTGTTCGACCAAAATCCTTTCCAAGCACTTGCAATTCTTTCTTTCGTCACCCGTGTCCACCTTTCCGTTATTGCCACTGTTTGCCTGAGGTACTTGTACTCAACTACCTTTTCCAGTTTTTGCCCCTCTAGCCAACACTCTCCATTTTCCCTGTTCATCATCACGTTCGTCTTCGAGAAATTCATGCTAAGTCCGACCTTCCTACTCTCCTCGCAAAGTTCCCTAGCCATTTGTTTCAGCTCCTCCAAGCTATTACTCATCAGGACGATGTCGTCGGCAAAGCGCAGGTTACTCAGCCACTGACCATTTATCCTTAAGCCTTTTTCTTCCCAATTTAGTTTTCTAAAAATTTATTCAAGAACTGCCATGAACAAATTGGGCGATAGTGGGTCGCCCTGTTTGACCCCTTTTCGAATCTCAAATTCTTCCCCTTCAATATTCAGTCTTACATATGCCGTGGCCCCCTCGTACCATCTTTTGATAGTTTCTATTATGTCCTTTTTTACCCCTTGGTTGTTTAGTGCCCTTCAGACCGAACTGTGTTTACCGAGTCGAAATCATTATTAAAATCGATGAACAGCAGGTACAGTGGCATATCATACTCTCTCTATTATTTGATCTAAAGTGAATATATGGTCGACAACCGAGTACCCCTTTCTAAATCCCACTTGTTCCCTCGGTTGGTGCTCATACAGTATTCTATAAAGCCTGTTCTTTTAGAATTTTCCCAAATATTTTGCTAACGTTGGAGCTCAAGCTTATTAATCTTTAATTGTTCAGGTCACTTCTTCAACCCTTTTTATGTAGTAATACGATCTCCGATTGTTTCCATTGTTTAGGGATGTAGTTTTCTCTGATTATTTGTGTAAACCGTTTTGCTAGAAATGCCGCTATCGTACCGGCCACCATTTTTAGAACTGAATTTTCTATTTTATCTGGTCTGGCTATATTTCCAGTTTTCAAGGTACATAGTGTTTCTTGCACCTCTTCCACCATGAATTCGGACTCCTCCTCCCTGACACGCCAGTTTAGCTCCCTTTTCTCATTTGCTGTTCCTTGATTTCCGTCGCTAGGGTCAGCGAAGACCCCCCCTGTAGAATTCGGTGGCCTCCTTCCTGATTTTCTCTCTCTTGAATACTTTCTTCTCGTATTTTCCCAAATACACCGTTGGTAGTATGTGTTGCCCCCCCCCGGCTCAACGCCTTTCTTACCTTTTTACTCGACCAGTTCTCCTCAATGATCTCCTTCACAATGTCATTCTCGTAGTTCGGAATGTCCGCTCTTGTTCTTTTCTTAATGGCATTTCTCAGTTCGCATAACTCAATTTGATCCGCAGTATTTGTTTCTTGTCTGCCTTTGATTACTCCCCTCCTCTGCATTAATGCTTTTGTTTATACGCTAAGTTTATCGTCCGTTACCGGCTTACCCCTTTTCTTTCCTACCTCCTGCTCCACCTCCCGTATGGATTTCTCGAACCAGTCATATTTTTCTTGTATATTTTGAAAACCTTTTTCTTCCCCCTCTTTCAGTTTCTTATTAAGCACTTAATTTGCTATCCCCCATTTGTGTACTGGAATAATAAACTTCCCAGGTGTCTTCTTCTTGGGGTCTTTACGTGAGACAAGATCGATATTCAGATTTGCCCTGCCTACCCCGTGATCCGAGGAGAAGAGGAACTTCTGAATTACTTCGTATTTGGATACTACCTTTAAGTCATTGATCAAGAAATGGTTGATCTCGTTTTTTGTTAATTTGTCAGGTGACCTCCAAGTTTATTTTTGGTTATTTGATTTATTCATAAACGTGTTGCAAATTCTCAAGTTATTTTCTTAAGCCAAATTCATTAGTTTTTCACCAGTATGATTTGTTTCCCCGGCGATTCTAAATTTTCCTATCACTCCCGACTCTGGAAGGTCATTTCCAATTCTCGCATTCCAAAATCTCCCATCACTGTTGTATAGTACCATCCCTCCTCCTCGATCGTTTCTTCTACCTTCTTGTAAAAAGCTTCCACCTCCTCTTCCTGGGCCACATTGGTGGGGGCGTATATTTGAATTATTACCAGAATAATGTTGGCTTGCAATTCTAGCTTTAGTATCGCAATCCTTTCCGAAATTCCCCGAATTTCTTTTACTTTTTTCACTCATTTTTTTGAAACATAGAAACCCACGCCTCGGTACCCTTTTGATTCGCCGTACAAGAAGAGGAGGTTTCAGTTCTTCTTAAGTAGTATTAATTCCTCCTCCCTTCATGTTTCTGATAATCCCAATAAATCCCACTTGACTTTGCTCAATGCAAAATCTAGTTCGCATTCCCTATTTTCCCCTGCTAGTCCCTGACAGTTGTAGTGAAGAATTTGAATTTTCACCCCCCTTCCCGACCTTCCGTAATTTGATTTGTTGATGGGTAAAAACGGTATTTTATTACAGGCTAGTACTCCCTCGGTGCCTGTTACCCAGGTTGGGGGGGACTTACTCGTAATAACATTTTGTCCCCATACTTTTTGTCCAACCTATGTCTTGTCTTGTCCTTCCTCTCATTTACCCCCTTGGCGTTTTTTGTGGAGTTCCACGATTTCCCCTATTCCTTATCACGTCCCCTTTTCAGCAGCAGGAACGACTTACCCGCATTTACAACCTATTTGTTACCGATGTCGATGAAATTCCCGTTTTGCTGCTAGCTGTTGTTGCCTATCCTTGCGTATACTTCTCTTTACCCGGGTCTGTCGGTATTGTTTTCAGTGTGATGCCTGGTTGCTTGTTCCGGTGTCCGCCCACTCCAATTCCTCGGATTAGATGAATCCTCGGCTTTCTGCTTTTTGTATAGTTCGGATATTCTCGCTGACGGTGTGTATGTCTCCTGGGCCCCGAGGCTTCTTGTGTCTACATTCCTCTTCTTGCTCCCTGTCGGTCTTAGATCCTTCACCGATGTGATTCGTCCCCTAGGTCGCCCCTCAGCTTCTCGTACGAACATCTTTCCCTCTCTGGACCATACGGATTGAAACTGTCCCAGGTCTCGCGCTTTCTTTGCTTCGTTTAGTAATTCCATCGTCTGAGCCGATAAGTGCTGTTCATCTACAAAGATCGGATGATTACCCATTCCGAGGTCGCGACCGTTTATCTTCATCTTTTTGGCATTCCTTATCATCATCTTCTTTACCTCGAAGTTGTTGAATTTTATGAATATCGGATCAATCTCTCTTTTCGAAGGTAATCTATGGACATAGCATATGTGGTGGTCTTGGACCTCCACATTTATTTTGCTCGCCACGTATTTGACCATCTGGACCAAGTTTTCATTTTTCTGGAAAGGAATATCTTGTATCATCACATTCCCTTTCCTGCTGTACTGGGCTCAATCGTCAAGTCTTCTCTTTAGCTCAGCGTTTTCCTTCGTCAGAAATTGGATTTGTTCTTTACTTTGTTCAGTATCCGCTTTTACGATGGCCACTTCTTCTTTTAGAGCACCCTACTTGTTGCAACTCTCTTTGATAATTGCCACGTCCTCTAACAATTTTTTGAATTTCTCCATGAATTGTTTACCCATTGTCGCTTCTATGCTTCCTTAAGAATTCTTATCGTCGAATACCTTGGCTTTTTGGGAGCTACATTTGGTATCATGGATTGTCTTCGGATCGCTTTTTTGTTGGGGACGGTTTGCCGAAGCCGCTTGTCGTCGAGACTCGACGAACTTCACCAAAGAGCTTACGTCCTTCTTTACGCCCCCATGTACCGAGCTTTTGGCGTTTGGTGGCAGGATGGGCAATATGTTTCCACGCACTAGCCTTGAGTCCCCCTCTACGACTTCGCCTATTGTAGGGCAGCGGTTCGGGACGGACGGCGTAAAATCAAGCGGTGCGGCTACCGCTCTTCCGTTGAGCGATTGGCGAAAACCGGTTTCCTGTCGATATCTGTATCGTTAGTGTATCGAGACTGCTAAATTCTGAAGATCTGCCTTTCGACACGTACTAACCTGACCCAAAATTATACTCGTGGTTCAAAAAATTTTCACACTTTAGGACTTTACCCCGTTTCATTAGATTCGTTGTGCTTTCGTTTTTTTAGTCAATTTCACCATTTGTCCAGTGGTGAGAGTGTGTCAGGAAGGGGGTCAAAGATAGAAGTTTTAGCTTCCATTTTTGAATTTCGAACCAAAAATGGTCTCAGTATTCGACGTGGAGTTCAGAAGTTGGGAGGTTAGCATTTCTCAAACCTACATCCTTTTCGGACCAATGGGAGGAGGCACAAATTGAGGAAACTAAAGCTTAATCCTGCACGAACGGATTAGAGCGTACATCCTCCTACAGATACCGCTGGCAAAGGCACGAGAGAGCAAATTCTCAATATTCGCCAGGTGACAGAAAAAACTCGAGAGTTCAACAAGCCAGTGTATTTATACTTCATCGACTACGAAAAGGCGTTCGATAATGTCAACTGGCGGATACTCTGGAGTTGTTTAGAAAAACTAGGAGTACCAAAGCACCTGACTGCTCTGCTTAAGAGCAAGACAACTCTGCTCAAGTGAAAGTAGAAGGAGAACTCATGCAGCACTTCAAAATCGCCAAAGGAGTACGACAGGGGTGCATACTCAGCCCCATCCTTTTCAACGCTTATGGAGAGTGGGTTATGAGAGAAGCCCTGGATGGATGGGAAGGAGGAGTATCGCTAGGAGAGAAACGAATATCTGACCTCAGATATGCAGACGATACCACTCGGCTAGCCGAAACGATTTGAAGAGAGTGGAGGCAGCTAGTGCCGCGGCGGGCCTGAGAATAAATAAGTCCAAAACTAAAATTATGATCGTCGACCGCACGAATGACAACCAACCAGGGATCACAGACGTGGATGGAATAGAAGTAGTGCAGGACTTTACATACTTGGGCTCCATAACAGAGGCGGCTCAGAAGGAGAAATAAGCAGAAGAGCGGCAATCGCAAAAACAGCAGTAGGAACGCTCAATCGAATCTGGACAAGTCATGATGTCACATCAATACACAGCAAACTGAAAATAATCAAGTCCCTGATTTTTCCAATCTTTCTTCCAGGCCAGCCTGAGTAAATCTCTCTTCTCTCTGTCGCCATTCGTTTTTAGTTTCTACTTTCGGAAGATATGCTACCAATTCAGAGAAGCCGTAAACGTATCTTACACACCACTCAAATATCCGAGTTTAGATATAATGCACTCAAATTAGAGCTGCATTATATTATCGAATAACAAGACGTTAGTTCGAGAAAATGAGAAAATTAGTGGGTTATAAACTGGACTACCAGGATATCAAAATGGACGTAAAAGTCATATCGTATAAAAAAAAGACGTTAACGAGATAAAATAGTCGAACGACAAAGCTTTATGAGCATTTGAGTATCGCACACGCACGCCAAAGTATCACCATAGCACATAGTAAACCGTCTTTAAAAATAAGAGAACTAGTTCGTGTTCAAGCGTTTGAAGCTTTCAGCTACTTTCTCAGCTTCATTAGATATTTACGTAAATTCCATTAAAGAGAGGAAATAAATCTGCCCTCGGTTTAAAAGGTATTCGAGTATTTACGTGGACTCCCGTTATTACGGTCCTTCTGTTTCGGCAAACGTCCGGCAGATGGATTTCAAATCTTATATTCTCTCGGGCAGAATCAAAGATGAGAATTTAGAGTTATTCGTTTTGAAAAATGAAAAGTATGCGAGATTTTCTCTTGAGTTCTCGATTAGGATGTGCATCGAGGATGTTCAAAAAAAGCTTATATGCGGTATAACTCCGTTATTTCACAAAGGTAGTGCGTTGTACCTAGCTGGATATTATTTCGCAAATTATTCACGCCCTGCGGTGTTAGAAATTTTTTCGATATTTGCTATATTCGATGAGCAGAGCCGCTCTCGAACACATCCCACGCTTTCAATCTCTAATTTGTCATATATTTCAATCGCGTTCGGTAACTTTTTGGAAATAGTCAAAATCAGAACCCACCCCTAACAAATCTGGACCCAGCTGGAGATGACAAATATCGTTCACGTATGATACGAGTGAAAATTTCAAATCGCCATCGAGATTAATGATATTTATGGTCGCACCTGTTTACTCGTTCACGGCTGCCCGAGCGCATTTTCTAAAAATCGAAATACAAACAAGCCAGTTCAACGAATCGATATATGTATGTACAAAAAACGAAGATACCGAAGATATAAACACGAATAAGTTTTCGGCGTAATCAAGTTCTTTTGTACATATAGACACTAGAGTAATTATGCAAAGATGTTCGATGACAAGGTACGAACACAGAAAGCTGAAAGATACAGAGCTATTTGAAATCTGGACCCGCAGAAATTAAGCGAGAAAGGCAAATTGCGAGCTCTGCATTACATCTAACACTGAGAATTTTCACATTTCTTGATTTCATTATTTATTCAGCGTATTTCAAGTCGAATGAATAAATAAATAAAAAAAAGTTTCGAATCTTTCGTCGTCTTCGTAAATAACATTCCGAGTAATCCTGACACAGACACTGAAAGAAGTGACGCTAAAAACGATACTGAAATCGAGAATTTGCCATCAACGAGTCTTTGCAAGTTTTAAATGTCTTGAAAAGTTCTGAAGAAGCTTGAACATATTTGATGGGGAGACGGATGGGATTGAGAAACACTGATCAAGCTTAGAGGAGTTTCCTTAAACTCTCATCAAACTCGAACGGAAGGATGCTGAACGAGTCTTGAAGTGTCATTTTATATTTTTTTATTTATTATTCTTAGCCTGAGCGAGCAGAGGTCTCCCTCAGTTTTGCCCATTCCTGTCTATCGTAAGCTCTGGTTGTGTAGTTTCTTTCGCAAGAATTTACCTATTTCGTCCCTCCATCTAATTTATTTTATTATTATCGAGCCACGGAGCTACACTCGGGCTATGGGCTCGGAAAAGGTTGTTTTCTATATGTCGCAGAGGTACCCAGCAGCGGAAAGGTAAGTGAAGGTGTTATGTGCTTGTAGGAGTTGGAAAGAGCCAAAATTCGACTATGGAGGACGCGGTGAGAGTTACGAAGGCAAGGGGGCATGAGAAGAGGTGGTCCACGGCGAGAGGGCCTTCATCTTCACACTGCAGGCAGTTGAGGAGATAAAGGTTAGTGAGAAGATGCGTACGTGTTAGGCGTGTATGCCCAATCCTTAGGCGGGTGATGATAACTTCCTCGCGGCGGGAGGAACGTTGGGACGTTGACCGGGGGACAGGTGTAAGCTTGATTTGTGCGAGCTTGTTGTGCCGAGAGGCTTGATGCCGCCATCCTTTGAATAACTTACGCAAAATGGTCTGGCGAATGGCAGAAGTGAGAACTGGTGGGGTAGGGAGGTGACGAGTGATATACGGGAGTTGTGTAGCTTGCTGTGCTGCTTGATCCACTGCCTCATGTCCTGGGATACCAATACGACTTGGGATCCAGATAAGTGAAATGCTCTTGATGGTAAAGAAAATGAGATGGAGAATGAGATGGATGCGTTGGACGAGAGCGGGCGTTGAAAGGCGATCAGAAATAGACCTTAAGGAGGAAAGTGAATTTAAGAAGACCAGATAGTGGGTGGGAATGGGCGGGTCTTCGAACGAGGAGATCGTGACTTGGCACTGTATAGGATAGCATGGAGTTCGGCTGTGTAGATGGAAGTTGTGTTTTTAAGTCGGAAGAAGTGTAGTAGACTATCTAAGGAGTAGGCGTGTAAGCAGTGCGTCGGTTGTACTTTGAACCATTAGTGAAGCATAGGATACGGTCAGGAAAGCGGCCCAGAATTTCTTGCAAATGTGTCCGATAAACTTGGAGGGGGGGTGCGGATTTTCTAGGAAATTCTGTAAGTTCGAAATTGCACGGAGGAAGATTCAATAATCAAGGTAGGGGTGATGTAGGGATTGTTGGTAGCGAATTGTAGAAAAAGGCACGGGACAAGGTCCCTTCAAAGTGTGAAGATAAGTGCAGTGAGGATTTAGGAACAGGGGTGTAGTTTGAAGGGTCAAGAAGATACTCATAGGCAAGAAGATTAGGGTTGTGTGCTATCGTAACGAGAAGTTTGGCAGTGAGTTGCAATCGGCGATAAGAGAGAGGAGGACTTCCAGCATCGGCACACATACTCATGGCTGGGCTAGTACGAAGGGCGCTGATGGTGATACGTAAACCCGCATTTTGAACAGCGTCAAGAAGCTTAAAGTACGAGGGAGGGGTAAGTCCATATATAGATGATCCGTAAATCCATGACAGATCGGATCAGAGTCTGGTGTAACTGAATGAATAATCCTCTGCTACATCCTTTGAAAGGATGTGCGAAAGGCAATTCAGAACATTGAGTGAGCGCATACATTTGGATTTTAGGTGTTTTATACGAGGTAACCAGGAAAGGCGAGCATCAAGATAAAGGCCGAGAAATTTGACTGAATTGGAGCGAGGAATCGATTGTGAGTTGTGTAGAAAAGGTGAGAAAGTTAGATTGTCTGTTCGATGCTGGAACATCAGAAATTCTGTTCTGCTTTTTTTATATACGGAATCCATGTCTAGAGGACCATGCTTCGATTAGTTTTATGTTTTCTTAGAGTAGTACATGCGGGTATGTTGTCGGGTTTTGGATTTGAGGTGAATAAACACACGCCTTAACGATAAACAAACAAATGAACAAGCAAGATTTCGCAAAGGTTTCTCAACAATAGACTACCTTTTTACAATAGAACAAAAAAATTATGTAAAGCACCGAGAAATACCAAAAGGAAGTTCGTTTGGCCTTCATAGACTACGAAAACGCGTTCGATTCGATCAAACACGACTTCCTAGTAAAAATGGTACACAAACCTGAAAGCTACCGAATGCCCGGGTAGGAAATTTGCCATTCGACAGGGGGTAAAACAAGGTGACCCCTCTTTCCAATTTTATTCAATGCAGCTTTGAAAGAGATTATGACGGAAATGAACTGGTATAATAGGGGGTTACTCGTCAGCGGACTCATGCTAAACAATCCGAGATCTGCCGATGATATTGTTCTAATAACAGGCTCCAGAGCCGGGTTGGGAGAAATGCTAAAAAATGAATTGAGCGAGGGGGAAAAGGAGGCGCGTCTAACAATTAACATTGAAAAAACAAAAATTTTGGCGAATAAATCAGGGGAAGCTTTGGAAATAGGAGGAGAAAAACTAGAAACTGTGGGCGAAATTCAATATTATAGGACAAATAACTTCTTTCGATAAAACAAAAAATTTAGAATTAGTTCCAAGAATAGCAAACTCATGAAAAAAATTTTGGTCGTTAAAAAACATACTGAAAGGAAATTTCTCCGTAAAACACAAAGGAGAAATCCTAAACAGTTACGTTTCTCCAACCCTGCCGTACGGATGCCAGACCTGGGCTTTCACAGAAGCCGAAGAAAAAAAAAAGATAAGTAACCCTCCAAAATAATACGGAAAGAGAGATAAAACGAGGATTTCAAAAATCAAAAACAAACAAAAATATTATTATAATAATTTCCTCCACGTAATAAGGAGACTGAAGTGGACAGGGCCGGACATGTAGCCAGGATGGACAATAACACGCAGGCTAAACCATCCTCCAGGTAATACCTGGAGAGAGGGGAGGAAAAAAGGGGAAACTAAAAACCAGATGGAGAGATGAACTGGATAACTTGCTCAAAAACAAATTATACCACAGGGTGGCATAGGACAGAAGGGAATGGGAACGCCTAAGAGAGGCCTTTGCTCAGCAGAGGGCAACTTGACCTGCCGTTACGTAGATTTGGAATTATTTTTAAGGAAAAAGCTTTTTTAAAAAAAATGTGTGACGTGTCACGAGAAAATCGCCCCTTAGCGGCATCAGAATGTTCTAAGGAAAGATCCCTTAGTTGAATGTTACTAAGGACCCTTTTTTTTAAATCATTACGATGTCATTAAGGGCCTTATTCTTGTGACAATTGTGGTAACCGAGGAAAAGACCTATTTTCTGGGACACATCTAAGGGCTTGGAGGGCCGTATCTGGGAAAAGACAGGACAACCACCGCTAGATTTTCATGACTAGCTCGAGCATGGGATCTACAGGGTGTGCGGAATCGGACCACGGGCTTAAGTATTTTGGGAGGCGTGTATCGAGGTAACTCAGTTCGGAAGAGTATCAGAACGTTGAAGAATCTCAAGCAATACGGGATGGTACGATACGTATATTAAACAACAACACAAAAACGGAAGAGTAATAATAATATAACAATACTGCGATTACAGGATATTCAACGTCTGGTCCAATCCTTCCATGTGAGTCAGGAGTATGCGTGATCTAGATCAACGAGTAACAAAGTTTTGGTTCGCGTGGTGATGATGGAACGAAGATGTGGTCCCGAGTAGAGAAACGCGTATCAACGTTCACGGAGAGTGCGACAACCAAAAAAATTTGAGCTTTGAATGGGCGAGAGAATTTTTTTAAAATCATTTACACTTTTCCTCCGTGAGGTTTATGGAAAAAAAAAGAATGTTCACTAAATCAAAGAAAAATCTTTTTCATGCTAAAAAAAATCTTTGTTGAGAGCTCCAACACTCGTCCTTTACTCGCCGAACCTCGAAAACGCAATGTCTCCTTCCTTCCACCGAATGCTCATCGGTGAGACCATGATCTCGACGTTCATGAGGTTTGGGGAGGAAATAGAAGAAAAATAAATTGAAAATATTGAGAAGACCTTGTAACGGGGATATGACGGGAAAACGAGTTTCGGACAGATTGAGAAAAAGAAAAAAGAGGAAAAATCATGATTTCGCACTTTATCGGATTTTCCGACAGGAGCGCTAAGATTGAGTATTCCGGGAAGACAGGAGCCTGGTTACCACACTGTTCTTGATTCATTTTATTTTATTTATTTATTGGGCTGTGGGCTCGGAAAAAATTGTTATCTTTATGTCGTAAAGGTATCCACTATTCAGCAGCGGAAAGGTAGGTGAGGGTGTTGTTTATGTGCTTGTGGGAGTTAGAGAGGGCCAAAATTCAACCATGGAGCGTCAGGGAGGGGCGTGAGAAGAGGTGGTCCACGGTGAGAGGGCCTTCATCTTCACACTGTAGGCAGTTGAGGGGATAAAGATGTCCAATTCTTAGGCGAGTGATGATAACTTCCTCGCGGCGGGAGGAAAGTTGGGACGTTGACCAGGGGACAGGTGTAAGCTTGATTTGTGCGAGCTTTTTGTGCCGAGAGGCTTGATGCCACCACTCTTTGATCCACTTACGCAAAATGGTCCGACGAGTGGTGGAAGTGAGATCTATTGAGATAAGGAGGTGACGAGTGGTATATGGAAGCTGCATAGCTTGCTGTGCTGCTTGATCAACTGCCTCATTTCCTGGGATACCAATATGGCTTGGGATCTACATGAGTAAAAAATGCTCTTTGTGGTAAAGGAAATGAGATGGAGAATGAGATGGATGCGTTGGACGAGAGCGTGTGTTGAAAGGTGATCAGAAATAAACCTTAAAAAGGAAAGTGAACCTGAGAGGACCAGATAGTGGGTGGGGGTGAGTGAGTCTTCGAGCGAGGAGATCGTGGCTAGGCACTGTAGGATAGCATGGAGTTCGACTGTGTAGACTATCTATGGAGTAGGCGTAAGCGGTGCGTTGGCTGTACTTTGAACCATCAATGAAGCATATGATGTGGTCAGGAAAGCGGTCCAGAATTTCTTGCAAATGTGTCCGATAAACTTGGGAGGTGTAGATTTTTTAGGGAATTCTGTAAGTTCGAAAATGCATGGAGGAAGATTCAACAACCAAGGTGGGTGTGATGTATGGACCGTTGGTAGTGATTTGTAGGAAAAAGTACGGGACAGTGTCCCTTCAAAGTGTGAATGTAAGTGCAGTGAGGATTTAGGAACAGGGGTGTAGTTTTGAAGGGTTAAAGAGATACTCACAGGCAAGAAGATTAGGCAGAAGCGCAAGTAGGACTCAGAACTGGGAGGCTTAAGCCCCCTTATTATGAACCAACACCACCCCCGCATCATTTTCTTTGGTAATTTTTCATAGTTTGGGAGGGAGGCTATTTAGAAGTTTAGGGGGGCCACCCCCCAAGCCCTCACCTATTTGCGCCTATGAGATTAGGGTTGTGTGTTATCGTAATGAGAAGATTGGATGAGTTGCATTTGACGGTAGAAAATCTGCAGCAAGCAGAAAAGGGTATTCCTCACGTTTTTCTGTGATCACGCCGGTTAATCAGATCTGACATCTACATGTAGTTCACGGACGTTTTGGCGCCATTTCTTCGGCAATGACATCCTTTCGGCGCCGGATAATCTTCGGACAATTCGACGCGAGAAGAGATTAAATCAAATTTCTATCGTTGTCATGGGTCATCGTTTTGGAGCTGCGCACCCCCTCGTATATGCGCTGTTGCCGAATAAAAATGGCAAAACTTATCGTGCACTTTTTAAAGGCATCAAGACTCTTGATAGGACTAACGGCCTCGCGCCAGACACGTTCAACTGTGATTTTGAAATGGCGGTTATCAAAGGAATACAGCGTGCCTTTCCATCAGTCTCCATTGGTGGATGTTTGATATTGTTTCATTTTTCGCAAAATATTCAAAAACGAGTCAGCGAGTGCGGGTTGGAGGAAGAATACGAAACTAATTCGACCATAAATTTACACGTTCAGATGATTACAGCGCTCGCCTTTCCTCGGTTAGCAGACGTAGAGACTGGATTTGCGGAGCTGGAAGAGTATCATCACAGTGATGACAAAGCATAAATTTGCAGCTTCTTGTGGTACCCGACTAATGAAAATACAATATTGCGACGAACGTTCCCGAATATTCGAGATAAGCGAAGAAAGATCAACACATTTCTAGCAGCAGAATAGAAGATTGATAACGAGAGCGACAAGGAGTTTTGCCGATAACACCGGGGTACATGAAAGCCGCTGGCTGTCGCCGTATAGTCTAGTTTTGTGTGCGATAAATGGTGCGTTTTCAAAGCGAATTAGCTACTGTTTTGTGTTGCTGTATTAGTTGTGGAAATAAATTCGTTATTACGTGTTTTCGTGCATTTTTCAGTGCGAATTCCATTAAAATATGTAACAACTATGTTTTTCTTTTCGCGCCAAAAAGTTCCAAAAAGTTATCAAGCCGAAACGGATTCGCACCTTCAAGTACTCCGCGCCGAAATGTGCAGACTCCCTACATGTAGGGCTATTTAACGCTCCACCATTAGTAACCATAATCATATTTACGGGCATATTGCGAGAGCCTGCTTCATATGCGAGGATACAGCCAGACATTTACTAATAGCTTTCATGTTTTCAGTTCGGTAAAACAAACAATACTTTAGGACAATCGAACGGTACACAGACGAGAGATGATTCACGATAATAGACCGTCATTTATATTCGATATGCAACCCGAATGGGCGAATATCGAAACGATACTTTAATATTACATGCACTCTGCAACGATATGCACGCACAGGCTGACTTCAAAACGGTTTTAGACTTCTAACGACCCAACGTGAAGACAAAATAAAGGGTACAAACGAAGGGGAAACGGATAATTTGAATGTATAAGCTGACCTCACGATCCGGGATCATCGTATTTAAATACACTCGAATGCACCGATTTCTGTGGCTCGGGGCTTCGCCATATTTCAACGCGATTACTCTTCGTGTTTCGAATATATTTTCACGTAGCTATTGTACTACCTTTCGTTATTTTCTAACGTGTTTATTCAGTTCCGTCAGCTCGTTAATCTTGCTGACAAAACACAGAATTTTTCATAACGTTCGGTGACAAATTCGGCATTCAGAAACATGTCGATAGGTTTATACCGAATGTAATCAAAAACCGAGAGGAAACGGAAGTACGAAACGAATTTTGGCTTTTTACTCAGCGAATTAGTCAATTATTGGAACAGCTTCGAACGCCGATAGCAACTCTCAGCAGAAAGTAATTTCGAATTAGGTACGGAAGAGGTTATCGAAGTACATGGTTTCAGGGATGATCTAAGTAAGGTCCATAGAGCCAATAGGGGGTGGTACTCCATCACTGGCTGACATACGCCACGTGTTCGTGAATGCACATCCACGAATTCCCACTTTCACTGAATAAAAAGAGGCGTCAGTCTGACGTATTAACACTGTCTGAAATCTGGGTGGAGAAACAGAAGGTAGGATTCGTAAACATTCAGAAATATCATATAGGGTTTAGAAAACAGATAATAGATAGCAAAATGGGTAGCGAACTGCAAGGGCGTTCAAAAAGTAAGGTAACAAGGGCTATTATAAAATAACTATAAATCGTGAAGGCTTTATTTTGAAAAATTTGAAAAGGCACAACACAACAGAGTTACCAATTGAGGTATTTATCCTATCGGGTTGCCAACTCATCGATGTCTTCTCTATAAAATTTGCCGTCCACCGATTCGAACCGGCCATTCAAAAGTAAGGTAAGAAGGCTTGTTACGTTAAAACAGGGTGGCATAGGACAGAAGGGAATGGGAACGCCTAAGAGAGGCCTTTGCCCAGCAGAGGGCAACTTGACCTGCCGTTACGTAGATTTGGAATTATTTTCAAGGAAAAAGCTTAAAAAAAAAAAAATATGTGTGACGTGTCACGAGAAAACGGCCTTTAGTGGCATCAGAATGTTCTAAGGAAAGGGCACTTAGTTGAATGTTACTAAGGACCCTTTTTTTAAATCATTACGATGTCATTAAGAGCCTTATTCTTGTGACAAGTCACATGTGTTCTTGAATTATTTTATTTTATTTATTTATTGGGCTGTGGGCTCGGAAAAATTGTTGTCTTTATGTCGCAGAGGTATCCACTATTTAGCAGCGGAAAGGTAGGTGAGGGTGTTGTTTACGTGCTTGTGGGAGTTAGAGAGGGCCAAAATTCGACCATGGAGGGTGAGGGAGGGGCGTGAGAAGAGGTAGTCCACGGTGAGAGGGCCTTCATCTTCACACTGTAGGCAGTTGAGGGAATAAAGATGTCCAATTCTTAGGCGAGTGATGATAACTTCCTCACGGTGGGAGGAACGTTGGGGCGTTGACCAGGGGACAGGTGTAAACTTGATTTTTGCAAGCTTGTTGTCCCGAGAGGCTTGATGCCACCACTCTTTGAACCACTTACGCAAAATGGTCCGACGAGTGGCGGAAGTGAGATCTATTGAGATAAGGAGGTGACGAGTGGTATATGGGAGCTGCATAGCGGGCTGTGCTGCTTGATCAACTGCCTCATTTCCTGGGATACCAATATGGCTTGGGATCTACATGAGTAAAAAATGTTCTTGGTGGTGAAGGAAATGAGATGGAGAATGAGATGGATGCGTTGGACGAGAGCGGGCGTTGAAAGGCGATCAGAAATAGACCTTAAGAAGGAAAGTGAACCTGAGAGGACCAGATAGTGGGTGGGGGTGGGTGAGTCTTCGAACGAGGAGATCGTGACTAGGCACTGTAGGATAGCATGGAGTTCGACTGTGTAGACTATCTATGGAGTAGGCGTAAGCGGTGCGTTGGTTGTACTTTGAACCATCAATGAAGCATATGATGTGGTCAGGAAAGCGGTCCAGAATTTCTTGCAAATGTGTCCGATAAACTTGGGAGGTGTAGATTTTTTAGGGAATTCTGTAAGTTCGAAAATGCGTGGAGGAAGATTCAACAACCAAGGTGGTTGTGATGTATGGACCGTTGGTAGTGATTGTAGGAAAAAGTACGGGACAGTGTCCCTTCAAAGTGTGAATGTAAGTGCAGTGAGGATTTAGGAACAGGGGTGTAGTTTTGAAGGGTTAAAGAGATACTCATAGGCAGGAAGATTAGGCAGAAGCGCAAGTAGGACTCAGAACTGGGAGGCTTAAGCCCCCTTATTATGAAGCAACACCACCCCCGCATCATTTTCTTTGGTAATTTTTCATAGTTTGGGGGGGAGGCTATTTAGAAGTTTAGGGGGCCACCCCCCCCCAAGCCCTCACCTATTTGCGCCTATGAGATTAGGGTTATGTGTTATCGTAATGAGAAGATTGGATGAGTTGCATTTGACGGTAGAAAATCTGCAACAAGCAGAAAAGGGTATTCCTCACGTTTTTCTGTGATCACGCCGGTTAATCAGATCTGACATCTACAAGTAGTTCACGGACGTTTTGGCGCCATTTCTTCAGCAATGACATCCTTTCGGCGCCGGATAATCTTCGGACAATTCGACGCGAGAAAAGATTAAATCAAATTTCTATCGTTGTCATGGGTCATCGTTTTGGAGCTGCGCACCCCCTCGTATATGCGCTGTTGCCGAATAAAAAGGGCAAAACTTATCGTGCACTTTTTAAAGGCATCAAGACTCTTGATAGGACTAACGGCCTCGCGCCAGACACGTTCAACTGTGATTTTGAAATGGCGGTTATCAAAGAAATACAGCGTGCCTTTCCATCAGTCTCCATTGGTGGATGTTTGATATTGTTTCATTTTTCGCAAAATATTCAAAAACGAGTCAGCGAGTGCGGTTTGGAGGAAGAATACGAAACTAATTCGACCATAAATTTACACGTTCAGATGATTACAGCGCTCGCCTTTCCTCGGTTAGCAGACGTAGAGGCTGGATTTGCGGAGCTGGAAGAGTATCATCACAGTGATGACAAAGCATAAATTTGCAGCTTCTTGTGGTACCCGACTAATGAAAATACAATATTGTGACGAACGTTCCCGAATATTCGAGATAAGCGAAGAAAGATCAACACATTTCTAGCAGCAGAATAGAAGATAGATAACGAGAGCGACAAGGAGTTTCGCCGATAACACCGGGGTATATAAAAGCCGCTGGCTGTCGCCGTATAGTCTAGTTTTGTGTGCGATAAATGGTGCGTTTTCAAAGCGAATTAGCTACTGTTTTGTGTTGCTGTATTAGTTGTGGAAATAAATTCGTTATTACGTGTTTTCGTGCATTTTTCAGTGCGAATTCCATTAAAATATGTAACAACTATGTTTTTCTTTTCGCGCCAAAAAGTCCCAAAAAGTTATCGACTTGAAACGGATTCGCACCTTCAAGTACCCCACGCCGAAATGTGCAGACTCCCTACATGTAGGGCTATTTAACGCTCCACCATTAGTAACCATAATCATATTTACGGGCATATTGCGAGAGCCTGCTTCATATGCGAGGATACAGCCAGACATTTACTAATAGCTTTCATGTTTTCAGTTCGGTAAAACAAACAATACTTTAGGACAATCGAACGGTACACAGACGAGAGATGATTCACGATAATAGACCGTCATTTATATTCGATATGCAACCCGAATGGGCGAATATCGAAACGATACTTTAATATTACATGCACTCTGCAACGATATGCACGCACAGGCTGACTTCAAAACGGTTTTAGACTTCTAACGACCCAACGTGAAGACAAAATAAAGGGTACAAACGAAGGGGAAACGGATAATTTGAATGTATAAGCTGACCTCACGATCCGGGATCATCGTATTTAAATACACTCGAATGCACCGATTCCTGTGGCTCGGGGCTTCGCCATATTTCAACGCGATTACTCTTCGTGTTTCGAATATATTTTCACGTAGCTATTGTACTACCTTTCGTTATTTTCTAACCTGTTTATTCAGTTCCGTCAGCTCGTTAATCTTGCTGACAAAACACAGAATTTTTCATAACGTTCGGTGACAAATTCGGCATTCAGAAACATGTCGATAGGTTTATACCGAATGTAATCAAAAACCGAGAGGAAACGGAAGTACGAAACGAATTTTGGCTTTTTACTCAGCGAATTAGTCAATTATTGGAACAGCTTCGAACGCCGATAGCAACTCTCAGCAGAAAGTAATTTCGAATTAGGTACGGAAGAGGTTATCGAAGTACATGGTTTCAGGGATGATCTAAGTAAGGTCCATAGAGCCAATAGGGGGTGGTACTCCATCACTGACTGACATACGCCACGTGTTCGTGAATGCACATCCACGAATTCCCACTTTCACTGAATAAAAAGAGGCGTCAGTCTGACGTATTAACACTGTCTGAAATCTGGGTGGAGAAACAGAAGGTAGGATTCGTAAACATTCAGAAATATCATATAGGGTTTAGAAAACAGATAATAGATAGCAAAATGGGTAGCGAACTGCAAGGGCGTTCAAAAAGTAAGGTAACAAGGGCTATTATAAAATAACTATAAATCGTGAAGGCTTTATTTTGAAAAATTTGAAAAGGCACAACACAACAGAGTTACCAATTGAGGTATTTATCCTATCGGGTTGCCAACTCATCGATGCCTTCTCTATAAAATTTGCCGTCCACCGATTCGAACCGGCCATTCAAAAAGTAAGGTAAGAAGGCTTGTTACGTTAAAATCAGAGGACGGATTGTAAATCTAGCGAAATAACAGGATTCTACGTTCTTTTCATGTTGGGACAGCACACTTTGCCTCTATTTTAGTATTCGTGTGGACGGTTTCCTGTGCTGCGAACAAAATGATGGCATGCGTGTTTTTGGAGGCTCGTGGAATTCTTTTGGTTTTGACTGACTTTCTCCCATTGTTACAATAGTAAACTCAGATGTATACTACGACTAGCTGAACCGATTACAAGAGTCGCAGTGAGTCTCAACAGAGTCCAATTTGATCAGATCATGAAAGGATTTGAATGCGTTTTATCTTGATCTTCAAAAGAGCCTGATGAGGGTGACAAGTCTTAAGGAGTTCTAAAAAAATTTCAATAAGTCTGAAGGCAAAGAAGCCTCAGTCATAAGAAATAATAAGAGTGAATCTCAACTTGATTTAAATGAGTCTTAATCGCAATCAGTTGATCTGTTAACAGACTGTCCTAGAAAATGAATCATACACTAATTTTTCGCCCCCTCGTTTTTCGAATTGCGCGGAAAAAGCTCCCCGGGCGGCCTCGAATTGACGTGATAAGTAGGATATTGAGTCATTTTTTTCTTAGGATAGTCGCTACTGAGGGGATGGATTTTCTGACCATCGGGCTGTATTCCGGATTGCTTCAGTCTACTTGGTTCTGGAAGCTAAAGTACGTCGCCAAACAGTATTTTATCATTTTATATGCTTTTACTACTGGGTATACTTGAGCGAAAACCGTAACGCCCCGCTCCCCGTAACTACCCCCTGTAACACTCCTGTTACTATGACGTCATGCTACTGGGTATAGTTGGGTGAAGACCGTAACGCCCCTCTCGACGCGCTCCCCCCAGCACGCAGCCAGCGCACTTTCAGGCATTACCTGAGAGACGGGGTTCTCTTCTCATTTCCAGCTCAGTTCAGCTTACAGTTCTTATACCCTTCATGGTGACAATTCAGTTCAGTGGTTGACATTTCCATTTTCTTCTAGTTATACGGGTATACTTGAGCGAAAACCGTAACGCTCCCCCAACACGAACTCAATGGTTGACACTCGCTGCTCTCTACGCAAATACAGTCTGCAGCCGTGTTGTTGATAGAAATTTTCATGGAAATTTTTTTTATTAGGGTATGCAAGCATATAAAATGTTACACTATGTTCTCCATTCTTCTCCCCCTTCCGATTTCACAGGTTTTGGAGAGGTGCAGGGTCGTACCCAGGATTTAAGTAAGGGGGTTGTTTTAGATGAATTTTTTTCTTGGAGGGAGAGGGGCCACAAACACCCCAAATTTATCCACTTGCGTGCATGTATATGACAAAAATTTCAAACATTTTTTAAAACTCCCATTTTCATACCTTTTACAAAAAATGGGACAGATCTACCCTCCTCTCCGTCTAAAACCCGCTTTTTCGTGTTTTTTGCCGTGGGGGGGGGTTGCAGCTCTGCACTTTTCCGATGAACTAGGTACGTTTTTGAAATATCCTAGATAACATACGAGAAATTTCAAAATAATAATTTTCGTAATTGGCCTCAACAGAGTTGTTTAAGGGAACAAGGGGAATAAGTTGAAATTTTTCAAACAAAATCATAGTATTTCAAATGGTGAACAGGATGGATGAAATGGTTTTTGCTTTTTCGTCCATTTAAACTGAAAAAAAAAAATCAGTCATTTTCAAGGGTTTTCCGCGCTTGGATGGCTGGACATGGCAATGGAAGATGTAGGAAAAATGTTCCTTTTAAGAGGTCTTGCAAAACTGGCTAATTCAAGGAAGTCGATTCTTCATTATTGGGAAACATTTTAAAAGTGCATACCTATTTTTTGTTTTTTTATTTTTGGTTTGAGATTTCAAAAATGTCTATCGATTAGCAAAATCCAAAATTAATCAGAAGTTGGCCAAACAAATTTACTAAGTGTTGACCTTTTTAAATTATTATTATTATTATTATTATTATTGTTATCAGAGCCGTACCCAGGATTTAAATAAGAGGAGAGGGGTCTTGCGATCAAGATACAGGGACTCAATCACAGGTCCGCCCTCCTCTCCGTCTCAACCCATCGTTTTTCCGTGTTAACTACATACGAGGGCAATCCCAAAAGTAAGTCGTGTTTTGCTGTAAAATGATTAAGAGAGAACAAAAATTCAATATCAAACCAAATTTATTTAGGATTTGAGTTACACTATTTCTCTATAATAATCACTATCAACCTTCAAGCACTTCTGATACCGATCTTTCAGCCACGAAATGCCCATTTGGCAAAATTCAGGGAGTTGGTTTTTTGAAGAAGTTTGGGACTTCCTTTTGGATCGCGTCATTGTAGTTGAAATTTTTTCCCGCCCAAATGACGTTTTAAGGATGGAAACAGATGAAAATTACTCGGGGCAAGATCCAGTGATATTTTTAACTACACCTGCAATACTTTGCAGCCAGTCTTAAGTCTGGTTAAGTGGGAAGAGAAATATATGGGACGCAATTCAGGCATGTCTGGGATGCAATTAAGATGTGCCCTTCTTCCTAGTGGGACGCAACTGAGACAAAAATTGGTGGTCGGGACACAACTGGGATTCACCGGTGTCAAGATATGCCTCTTAATGAAGCTTTACAAGACTTTTTTTTTAAAGGGAACTTACCCATTAAAACTAAATTTAATTAAAATGTTTTAATTTAATATATTTAATATTATTATTAACTTTTTTTTTTAAATTTAATTTTATTTAATAATTTTATAAAATAATAATAAATTTAATAAGTTTAAAGAATATTATTTTGAAAAAATAAAGATTAATTTAAATTTTAAAAATAAAGAATTTTATTATAAAAAAGTTAGAAGCTTTATTTTTTAAATTCTAAAAATTCTGGAGCAATGTGCGGTACTTTTACTAGGGTACGAAAGCACATAAAATGTTCCACTACGTGTCTGTGTAGAATACGTAGGAGATACGTTTTTTAAGTTCCCTTCTCCCCTCCCCTCCCCCTTCAGACTTCACATTCGATAGGCATAGCCGAAGATGATCACTTTTAAGGAGAAATGGAGGGAGGTTCGTTTCTTCCAGGCATGGGTATACTTGAGCGAATTTAAGTCAGTGAGATGGGTAGTATATTGGAAATATAACAAAAACTTACAGCCTACCAACTGACTGTCTTCAATATTAAAGGGGCAATATAAGCTTGAAAATTCGAATCGTAAAATTTGAGTACAATTTCTGAGCACATAAATCTTGCCTTTGGCAGTCTGTTCAACATGAATAAGACAGTAAATTGTGATTATAGTATCGGTTGAATTTCCAAAGAACTGTTCACTGCTACCCTTCGAAACAAGATAGAAAGAAATTAACAAAATTCAATTCCAAAATTTGAGAAATTTCGAAATTCTGCAAGATTTTAAAATGAACAGAGAAATTTCATTATGAAATTTTCTCTGGTAAGAATGGCTACAGATGACATCTACTTTAAAAACTAAGCAGGAACTATAATAGTTATTAGTTGCCTATCTTGAATATTGAAGGGGCTACGAGAGTCAAAATCTACGTGTTAAAAATCATACCCTTTCATGGTTCGAATTATTTTTTTTCATGGAAAGCTCAAGGTCAGTAGCTAAAATCAAAAGCCACGAGCTGGTAACTGAACAATGGTAAACGGTAGCTTTGGATATACAAATATGCTATCTTTCTAATACCGGAGCTGAGAACTTCCAGACAAGCGGGTGGCCGACATAACAGAGAAAATGTGATGCTTGAAGCCCAATGGGCCTTATTTATAAGCCACCCGGATAGAGAAACAGATCAAGTACAGAAGGAAGTACTATATATACTCGATGTCTCACCTGGATAAGTACGTGCCCGAAAGTTAAAATGACTATCTTCGCAATTTCAGGGTGTTAGGTTAAGTCACTCGTCGAATAGTCTATATTGTACAGAAACCCTGGTCCGTGGTTCCAGTACGGCCCTTTCGCATGTAGTAAAAGCGAAAGTAAAGCCCGAGAAGAAAAATACTTTTATCGACCGTTCCGAGGCCAAAGCGGTTCGACATGATTGCATTAATTATTCGTTTTCTGAAAATTTCCTCCTCTATAATATAGGCACCGCATAAATTTGTAAGCATTAGGTACTCTTTTTTTAACACCAGTTCGCGGCGCATAGCTACACTCAAATTTATTATATCGTTAGTTATTGAAGTCACGCTGGAACGGCGAGGAGGTGGTGGATATTAACAGCGAGCTTACCACGGAAACCCATAAATCTGGCCTCATGTACACAGCGTAAAAAGCGAAAAGGTTCCTGAAAAATTTCACCAGCTGAATTTGCCCAGTTCGGCGACTACAACCACTATCACTGCTATATTTTTGTTAAATTCGGATAATCAGAAAATTGTGATGGCACGATTCCAACTCCAGAGTACAGCTACGCTTTTGCAATACTGTAACCTTTTTCTCGGGGTTATAAACGCGACAGATAATCCACCATTTAAAAAAACACACACAAAAAACCAAAATGCTTTCACATTTGGTCTGGTTAGGCAGAATACAATACCCAGTCACTAAGACGGAGATACAGCCGAATTAGAAACGAGAGCACCGATGAGCTCCGCAGTCTGCCTACAAGCTAAACCATAAGAAGCCTTCAATTTCCACCTCAAAGAGAGAGAGAGAGAGAGAAGAGCAAATCCATAAGCGAGTACATACTCAAAATGCGGGGGCGGGGGACGCCGACACTATGAATATTTTTCAAACGGCAAAACGCCTTTGTTTATTTTTACCGCGCCGAACAAAGGGTGAATTAGGTGTGAAATTATTTTCCCTGAATGCGGCACAAGTTGGAGCTCGGCGTCACGTCGGTCTTATTTTTAGGCGCCTGAAACGAGGCGTAACACGATTGCCACATACACACATTTACGTAAATTATTTCCCTTTATACGCCGTACACATCTATACCGATATTATCGTACCCTGTTATTCGATAAATTGGTTTCGAATTGAATATCGAAAGGATAAAAAAAAAACTTTATGAAGTTCGTTATTTCGGTATATGAAATTGATTTTCACGAGGAAAAATACTCTCGCTTTTTTGCGGCTTTTATAGCGTTCGTTATCCAAGCGGATGAGGGAGATGAGAGAGAAACTTTACTCATCTATATATAGGTACATACATAGTCTTTGAGACCATCTCTTTCATGATATAAAAAATGCTGCATATATAAGAAACGCTCTCTGGAATGGCGTATTTAGCACTACATGACAGGTAAATTGTAGAATGAGTGTATAGCTGGAGCTCGTGTAGACGTGCGAGTCGAGTGTTATTTAAATGTAAACGTCGAGTAGCAGTCGAGTGTCAAGCAGAATTCCAGCAGTTTACCAACTCGAAGATACGCTCGAACCCTCTCGAGTTGGGTAAACAAGCTTGTGAGTCAACTTTTCGCAATCCAGGTGCACTCGATACTGGCCAGGCTCATCGTGAACTTGCCACTTCTAAAATACACTCTTTCTACATCGAATTTGGAATCGCAAAGATACTCAAATTATATAATTTACGATGTGGATAGCTGATCTATACAGAAGTTGATAGAAAACTGGAAGAGAGTGAAAATTGAGAGTAGATAAAAGATCGGGATTATAGGCCAAAGCTTCCTGTACAGTTCTTATGGGAGATTCGCCGTGTGACGTCACAATGGAAGTACAATACTACTGGTTCCGCTTCTCCCCTACTGGACACTATTAGACGTAAACTTGTCGAAAATACCACAAGTTTTTTTCATCATTAATTTCACCTATCATCTGTACTACAGGTTTCTCCGATGTAACTTGCAAAATTAGAGGTCGTACAATTGCCAGAACTGATTCAATAACTCTTAAACCCAATGAAACGATATTTATATTGTGCTTATTGACACGTTTGCTATCCTGACCCAAAATTTGATACCTCCAAAATGATCGCACGACCAGATAACAGAATGACTCACCAAGAGTAAACAGAACTGTCAGATAAAACATCTAAGGAATGGGAGGGAGCGTTTAATACACATACTCGTAATTCTGCAAGATTAATCGAGGCATTTTCTTTCAATATCCACAGGGATGCAGTGCATATTCAATAACCTACGAGCCCAATTAATTAAAAAAAAGTATATACAGGACTTTGCTATCCACTTCAGGAAAATACTGGGGGAAGACACCACAGGGTCGGCAGGATTTTATACTCGTGAGCGTCTACAGCTCGCGAATATCACGTGCAAATCTTTTTTACCTTTCATTTTACTTGTACGGGACTCTCAAGTGGATAATATTTCTAATAATTATGTGAAGATTTTTTCAACATTCATTTTGACCTACACAGGATCTACACGAATGGACGAAATTTCAAGCATAGAACCCCGCTGGATTTTGGTCGGTTTATGTCTTGATTTTACGAACTCGAACAACTCAATTCAAACTACGAGTATGACTGTAGGTAGCCGACAACCGACCATAATGGGTGATACACAAGCCCTCTCCCCCATCCTAGACACCATGATTTTCCGACTAGGGTAAATTTGTTGCCAAAAATGAATTCGGCAAATCTTGACCCCAATGAAATGATACCTATGCGTCAGTGTTCCCAGATGGGCAGAACTTCTGCTCTTTTAGCAAAATTTTTAGTTTCGAGACAGAATTTTTCAGGATCAAGTAGAAAGCAGAATTTCCAGCAGAAGTTAGGAAAATGATGACAGAATCATCAGAAAAGCACAATTTTCAACAGAATTTAGAAAAATTATCTTATTTAAAATTTAAAATCGAGGGAACATTGCTTCTACAAAAAGTTGTACCGTACTCAATGACCAACGATTGTACTTTTCATTGGTCGATCGCTGAAGACTTAGTTTACGACACGGTACAATATAAAAGTAGTGACACGACGCGGAAATCGTGTCCGTATGTATGTAATAGTACGCGGCCTTGCCACCATGTAGCGCCACTGCAAAAACCTCTAGTCTTATCATTGTTGATATGGAAAAAACTGCATAGCACTCCTGTAAATTCCTCATTTGATGTCATTTTACGTCGAAGGATTTCAAGCGACTTCCTTTGAAATCCCGTGTTTTGTCACATTTTGCAAGTCCGGCTATGCCTCCAACGAAGAAAATGTATGAAAATGATACCGGAGCTGAGAACTTCCAGACAAGCGGGTGGCCGACATAACAGAGAAAATGTGATGCTTGAAGCCCAATGGGCCTTATTTATAAGCCACCCGGATAGAGAAACAGATCAAGTACAGAAGGAAGTACTATATATACTCGATGTCTCACCTGGATAAGTACGTTCCCGAAAGTTAAAATGACTATCTTCGCAATTTCAGGTTGTTAGGTTAGGTCACTCGTCGAATAGTCTATATTGTACAGAAACCCTGGTCCGTGGTTCCAGTACGGCCCTTTCACATGTAGTAAAAGCGAAAGTAAAGCCCGAGAAGAAAAATACTTTTATCGACCGTTCCGAGGCCAAAGCGGTTCGACATGATTGCAGTAATTATTCGTTTTCTGAAAATTTCCTCCTCCATAATATAGGCACCGCATAAATTTGTAAGCATTAGGTACTCTTTTTTTAACACCAGTTCGCGGCGCATAGCTACACTCAAATTTATTATATCGTTAGTTATTGAAGTCACGCTGGAACGGCGAGGAGGTGGTGGATATTAACAGCGAGCTTACCACGGAAACCCATAAATCTGGCCTCATGTACACAGCGTAAAAAGCGAAAAGGTTCCTGAAAAATTTCACCAGCTGAATTTGCCCAGTTCGGCGACTACAACCACTATCACTACTATATTTTTGTTAAATTCGGATAATCGGAAAATTGTGATGGCACGATTCCAACTCCAGAGTACAGCTACGCTTTTGCAATACTGTAACCTTTTTCTCGGGGTTATAAACGCGACAGATAATCCACCATTTAAAAAAACACACAAAAAACCAGAATGCTTTTACATTTGGTCTGGTTAGGCAGAATACAATACCCAGTCACTAAGACGGAGATACAGCCGAATTAGAAACGAGAGCACCGATGAGCTCCGCAGTCTGCCTACAAACTAAACCATAAGAAGTCTTCAATTTCCACCTCAAAGAGAGAGAGAGAGAGAGAGAAGAGCAAATCCATATCCATAAGCGAGTACATACTCAAAATGCGGGGGCGGGAGACGCCGACACTATGAATATTTTTCAAACGGCAAAACGCCTTTGTTTATTTTTACCGCGCCGAACAAAGGGTGAATTAGGTGTGAAATTATTTTCCCTGAATGCGGCACAAGTTGGAGCTCGGCGTCACGTCGGTCTTATTTTTAGGCGCCTGAAACGAGGCGTAACACGATTGCCACATACACACATTTACGTAAATTATTTCCCTCTATACGCCGTACACATCTATACCGATATTATCGTACCCTGTTATTCGATAAATTGGTTTCGAATTGAATATCGAAAGGATAAAAAAAAAACTTTATGAAGTTCGTTATTTCGGTATATGAAATTGATTTTCACGAGGAAAAATACTCTCGCTTTTTTGCGGCTTTTATAGCGTTCGTTATCCAAGCGGATGAGGGAGATGAGAGAGAAACTTTACTCATCTATATATAGGTACATACATAGTCTTTGAGACCATCTCTTTCATGATATAAAAAATGCTGCATATATAAGAAACGCTCTCTGGAATGGCGTATTTAGCACTACATGACAGGTAAATTGTAGAATGCGTGTATAGCTGGAGCTCGTGTAGACGTGCGAGTCGAGTGTTATTTAAATGTAAACGTCGAGTAGCAGTCGAGTGTCAAGCAGAATTCCAGTAGTTTACCAACTCGAAGATACGCTCGAACCCTCTCGAGTTGGGTAAACAAGCTTGTGAGTCAACTTTTCGCAATCCAGGTGCACTCGATACTGGCCAGGCTCATCGTGAACTTGCCACTTCTAAAATACACTCTTTCTACATCGAATTTGGAATCGCAAAGATACTCAAATTATATAATTTACGATGTAGATAGCTGATCTATACAGAAGTTGATAGAAAACTGGAAGAGAGTGAAAATTGAGAGTAGATAAAAGATCGGGATTATAGGCCAAAGCTTCCTGTACAGTTCTTATGGGAGATTCGCCGTGTGACGTCACAATGGAAGTACAATACTACTGGTTCCGCTTCTCCCCTACTGGACACTATTAGACGTAAACTTGTCGAAAATACCACAAGTTTTTTTCATCATTAATTTCACCTATCATCTGTACTACAGGTTTCTCCGATGTAACTTGCAAAATTAGAGGTCGTACAATTGCCAGAACTGATTCGATAACTCTTAAACCCAATGAAACGATATTTATATTGTGCTTATTGACACGTTTGCTATCCTGACCCAAAATTTGATACCTCCAAAATGATCGCACGACCAGATAACAGAATGACTCACCAAGAGTAAACAGAACTGTCAGATAAAACATCTAAGGAATGGGAGGGAGCGTTTAATACACATACTCGTAATTCTGCAAGATTAATCGAGGCATTTTCTTCCAATATCCACAGGGATGCAGCGCATATTCAATAACCTACGAGCCCAATTAATTAAAAACAAGTATATACAGGACTTTGCTATCCACTTCAGGAAAATACTGGGGGAAGACACCACAGGGTCGGCAGGATTTTATACTCGTGAGCGTCTACAGCTCGCGAATATCACGTGCAAATCTTTTTTACCTTTCATTTTACTTGTACGGGACTCTCAAGTGGATAATATTTCTAATAATTATGTGAAGATTTTTTCAACATTCATTTTGACCTACACAGGATCTACATGAATGGACGAAATTTCAAGCATAGAACCCCGCTGGATTTTGGTCGGTTTATGTCTTGATTTTACGAACTCGAACAACTCAATTCAAACTACGAGTATGACTGTAGGTAGCCGACAACCGACCATAATGGGTGATACACAAGCCCTCTCCCCCATCCTAGACACCATGATTTTCCGACTAGGGTAAATTTGTTGCCAAAAATGAATTCGGCAAATCTTGACCCCAATGAAATGATACCTATGCGTCAGTGTTCCCAGATGGGCAGAACTTCTGCTCTTTTAGCAAAATTTTTAGTTTCGAGACAGAATTTTTCAGGATCAAGCAGAAAGCAGAATTTCCAGCAGAAGTTAGGAAAATGATGACAGAATCATCAGAAAAGCACAATTTTCAACAGAATTTAGAAAAATTATCTCATTTAAAATTTAAAATCCAGGGAACATTGCTTCTACAAAAAGTTGTACCGTACTCAATGACCAACGATTGTACTTTTCATTGGTCGATCGCTAAAGACTTAGTTTACGACACGGTACAATATAAAGGTAGTGACACGACGCGGAAATCGTGTCCGTATGTATGTAATAGTACGCGGCTACGCCACCATGTAGCGCCACTGCAAAAAACTCTAGTCTTATCATTGTTGATATGGAAAAAACTGCATAGAAACTCCTGTAAATTCCTCATTTGATGTCATTTTACGTCGAAGGATTTCAAGCGACTTCCTTTGAAATCCCGTGTTTTGTCACATTTTGCAAGTCCGGCTATGCCTCCAACGAAGAAAATGTATGAAAATGAATAGGGCAGAAGTTGATCCATAGACAGAACTGATGTTCTTTCTTAACAGGTCCGTAACCAGAGAGGGGCTAAAGGAGGCTTAGCCCCCCTCCTTCCAAAAAATAATTTGCGAGGCCCCAAATTTTTTAAAAGTGTCTGGTAAATTCTTAAAACGTTCGAAAAAAATTTTTCGCTTTTCCAAAATCTTTGTTTTTATATGAATGCATAAATAAAATAATTTGAAATTCCTTTTCCATTTTTGAAGATATATATTGAATCTTCAATGTTGTTTTCTTATGAATGATAAATAAAAAATTTAAACCTTTCATGATATGAATCTCAATGTTCAGTGGTTTTTTACCACGAGAATAAAAAGAAAATAAAACGTATAGCTTCAGATATACATACTCAATTTAGTATCATATTAGGTACGTCTTCACATTTTTGTAACAAATAAAATAAAAAATTCAATCAGAATAATTGTACATTCCGTTCTTTTTGATCGATAAAAGCTCTCAGAAAGTCGCGAGCATCAATTTTTCAATCGTTCATGTTCAATAGCAATGAGAAAAGCTAAACTCCGCATTCTTTAGTAGTCATTGACAGTCGAGACGGTATGAATTACGATTTATTATTCAGTTATTTTACATACTATAGTCAAAAAATACGAGTCCCCCTTAGGATATACTCATGGTTATGAGCCTATTTCTTAAATACTTATCTTACGTCTTTAGGTATCTCTGTTCACTCCGCCGACGAATCCAGATAATTTTTTTAGTGGACGAAGGCAATCCCTAAGAGGGACTTGGAATTCAGCCATCTGATCTGTATGCGTCAATATGAGCCTGAGAAAAATTAGTCTATGACGAAGAAAACGAGGGGAAGAAGAAATAATCAAAATTATGTATTTCGTGAACAGCGTTACCAACTTTTGATAATAGGGTTACCATATTTTCAACAACAAAAAAATTACTGTATTTCAACCCTTATTACCGTACACCAAAATGCAAAATTTCCGCAAAAATGCAAAAAAATGATTCATAATTAACTATTTTTTTAGGCAAGTTGCTTGCAAGGTGCACCCGGGTTTCCACCCAGTAACTACCACATTACACTATCCTACTAACATATTAACATTAATTTCAAAAAGATTTCCATCATAATAATGAATCATGAACTCCCTCGGCCGGGCTCACCTCGCCGTCATCGCCTTCCTGCATCGCCACACGTACAAAGATGAGGAGGTGATGATGGATGAAGGAAGGAAGCGCGTCCGTCTGTGGTGCACCCGAATTTCAGGTTAATGCAGTATAAGATTTGCCTCGATCAATAGGATGTTCCATGGTGGCCCTGGCAGCAGACAGGTAAAATGGGGGCTCGGGCCAGTCTCAATGCGTCCCTCTAGTCACTGATGCGGTCCTCGAAAGGTTGTTTGTTTGTTTGTTTTTTTCAATTAAAAAACATTTCGGTTAAAAAATCGGAAAATGTTCAGTTTTTTACAAATTTTGTCGGCGAATTCTCAATTTTCAAAAAATATTTGTCGGCAAATTTTTCTCCCCCCCCCCCAATTGAAAATCAGGTTTCGTCTCTATCAAGGAGATGCATTTTGTTACGCGTTCGCTATTTTTATTTTAGATTTTGCTTACGACAACTGGAGTATTGTGCGTTTCGTACTTTCCTAAACGTAACAGACCCTCCTCGAGTAACGAGGTTACTGGTTGTTTGTTACAGGGTGTTTGGCAAATTTGAAAATCAAAAATATTGGACTTTTATTGGATTTTTATTGGACTGTTCTCGGGCTTTTTATGTTTTACCACGACTGCAAAAAAGAAGGAACCACGCAGAGTATGCTTGAGTACTTTGGAAATATAGAAAAAGTTAGGTTGGGATTTCTGGTTCCACGAAATGATAATGCATGATTCCTAATTTTTCAATTTTTATTGGGATCTGTATTAAAATTTATTAAAATTATTGACGTTTTATTGGACTTATTGGACCATTTTCAAATATTGGACTTATTGGCCCCGTAGACAACCTGTTGTATTATGCATTAATTGTTACTTAAGCTTACTCTTAATAAAATAAACTTCGGATTTTTCTTTCTAATTTTTGTGAAACCTTACAGCAATAAGAAGACCTCTTCTCAAACCATTGTTTGAAAATTGAAATACATCCTCATACTACGAAATTACTTTCAATGGAATCGATAAAGTTGCCAGTATTATATGTGCAAAGTTCAGTACTATATGTGCATTCCTAACTATTTTACATTTTTCTTTCACGAATGAGTATTTTCCATAAGATCACATGTGAAATGCGATGTAAAAATCAGTTGAAAGCAGAGTTTTTACAGAAGGCGCCATCTTGCGGCGCGTTCCCGAAGTATTACACAACCTGGGACAGCCGTCAGTACGGGCGAGATAGGCTCGTGTCCACTACCTTTATATTATACCGTGGTTTACGATTTACCCAGTTCCAGTCATATTTCTAAAAATTAAGTAATCTTAAATTGGGATATTTTTTCCTCTTTAATTATATCTTTTACGTCTTGATGTTCTTCGAGATTCTAAACCAAATTTGAATATTTTCAACTAATTTTGATATTATATGGGCAAACTTCACAAAATACTAGCAGCCCCCTCTCGACCCACCACAGACAGAAGACTCCAGAGAACACAGATCCATTCCCAGGAAGACCGATGAGCACCAAGCTACCCCCACCCCCATCAGCACCCTCAGCATCACAGAGAAGAAAGAAAGGGAGACCCCGGCAGGGTTGTGTGTAATTTTAAATACGTATAGAGTCTTTGATGGCCAAAAAGGGGGATACCGTATTTCTAATACCCCTGGATCCGCCGAAAAAGGGCGGAGACACAACAATTATATATATATATATATTAGAAATTAAAAATTTCTATCCCTAATTATTACTGAAGGGAGGCCGTTACAGCCACCAAATTTCAACATAATGAGTAGAAGTTCAATGTAAAACACTGTTGAAACGTCCAATTCGAAAAAGTTAGAGGGTGTAGAGAAGGCAAAATTTTATGACCCCCTTTTAATAAGGATGTTGAAATTTTTTATAGCCTGAAACTCATTCAGATTTCATACGAACACACCCAGAAAGTATGACCCCCCCCCAGCTCTTCTGGTTCACCCGCTAACCTCGAACAAACACACAGACAAACAAACACTTTTTATATTAGAAATATATGAGGAACAGCGTTATATTTTCTAAATACCCGTACACTCTATAATAAAAATTATAGAACAAGGGTGGAAAAATACAAATGACAGCATAGAATTTTCAGCAGTGAGCCCTAATTATTTTTACTCATAGTAAGGGAGCATTGAGCTTATTCAGAATTTAAATGAATCGGGCAAAAAATAATAGGTACAGAAAAAGAATATAAAATTTATTAGAATTCGACAAAACTTCGACAGAATTTAACATTCATGTGGTAGAAAAAGTGGCAAAATTGAACGTCTCGCTAGCAGAATAAAGCAGAATATTTGTTCATCTACAGCAGGATTTCACTTTTCTCATATGAGAACACTGGTTATGCATACTGAAACCTTTGTTTTCAATCCATATCTCCCACCCTAGGTGACAGGATTAGCGAATTGAGTCAAAGTGTTGTCAAAAATGGGCTTGGTAGCCTTCAATACCAATGAAATAATACCCACATGGTAATTATTGATATCTTCCCTGTCGAGCTTCCTTCATCACCTTATTTGCAAATTAGGGTGAAATCATTACAAAAAATAAGTTGAGCGACCGTTCAGACTTATGAAATGACATCCATATTGTATTTCTCGAGGTACCTAACCCCAACCCTCTTCCAAGTGCCACAATTTTCAATGTATATAGGATGAAACCAATATCAAACATGAATTCGCTGCCTTCGACCCCTTTCGGTAATATTTCAATTCGATGAATCACAGCTCTAAAATTTCCGCTACCCAAGTCCTCCGCGAAACTAATGAAACACATTTCTACAAATTTTGAATCTAGGGCGTGGAGGAAGGGAAAATAATTAAAAATTTCGGAGATGGGTTCACAGAGATATATAGAAACGGGTTCAGGGAGGAGGTAATTAGTATCCTTGCTGTTTACAAAATTCGCTGCAACTGAAGAAATGTCAAGATTTGCTTTCCTGAGGCCTGCGTTAATGTACGGCAGTGTACCGGATTATTTCAAACCTTCTTGTTGCAACACTTCGGGGGCAATTATGAAAAATTTGTAAGAGACCTTTCTTGCAGAATACCATGTTAAGAATATCATTCGTCGAAAATATTTTCTGGAAAATGTACCGGTCGCACGATACAGCGTGAGAATCCAACTTCGCTCCAGATTTTGAGTCCTGGAGGGTGAGGGGAGTACCGGTGGTATTCACGGATATTTTTAGGAAAATAATGGTAGTGAGGTACCAAAAAAGTATACCGACTCGAGTATCGTCTCCGCCGCATTCTGAATTAGTATTCAAATACACGTTGAAAATGCAATTGTGTCTCGCCTTTTGCATAACCGATTCCCCGTAAAAGCAGCCCAATGCGCCCATACGAAACACACTGCGCTGCGGGTTAAATGCAATATTGAGGGGCGGAGAATCACAACCAGGGTTATTCCGTAGAATAACTGGTGTAAATCTACAATTATTTTACGCGGAGAATAACGTAAAATAACTCGCGTAGAATAATTGAGTTATTTTACATTAGTCTACAATTGGTGTAGAATAACGTACATAATGAAATATTAAATTTTTCAGCCAAGAACAGCTGTTTAGAACTTTAAAAACACCAAAAAATGGGACATAATTACGTATACTTTCACTTTTGTTGCTTTATCTGCGCATTACATGAACAAATATCGAATAACAATTTGAAAATAGGAATTTTAAAGACGTAAAGACGAATACAAACGAAACGAATTACTAATTAAGATTAAATTGATGATGAGGTTGCATCAGTTTATCACTGTTATCAGTCGTTATTCTACGCGATTTAGTTTTTCTATGTAATTTTACGTTTATTTTATACATTTACGTCATTATCCTTCGTTATTTTACAACTAACGTCAAAACACTTTTTTCACGCGTAAAGGAACAACCCTGATCATAACTCGCCACATCCAGAAATGCAAAGTTTTTAGGAGAGCAAAAAGAACGTCTATAGCGACACTCACACTACCTAAAAAGCTGAAACCTGGTACGTACTTAATATTAAGTTGTTGAGCAGGACGACATCACATCCCGGCTAAAAAATAGCCCCGAAGACCTTTATGGGGACAACTGCATCATCCTTTAAAATGGTTCATGTGAGTTTTGACTCCACAGTGTGTTATAACATATAAAATAGCACGTGTTATCATCCTGAAAGAAGGAAAATAGTTTCACACCGTCTCAGCGATGAATATAAGGTTAAAAGAATCATTCGTGGTGCAGGGAGGATACAGAGGGACGTGGGTAAACGATGGTATATTAAGAGGTTTTCTTCTTCTAACGCCATCCATTTTGTGGCGTATCCGTCGTCAAAATCAAAATCTGGATCACTACTGAAAATACCGCTAAAAAGGGTTTCGTTTGGCATTGTTTCCCATCGATTTTCCTACCCTTGAGCACAGAACTCAAATTATCCATTGGATGATGTGAGTTATGATTCTAACCCTGCTTTCAGTCAAATTTAGCTATAATAACAGTATCGCCTGTAAAAATGGATAATGTGACGTCATGGAGCATGAAAATTCCTACCAGAAATAATTCTTGTCTCTTTTCCGCCAAAATTGGATGTGACAAGTTATGATTCTAAGCCCTTCAATTGTAGCCGAACGAAGTTCTTTTTTTTTTCGACTATACCACAAGAAAAAATGAACACCAAGAATGGATAAGATGTTCAATACTTTTTCTTGTCGTTCAGCGCCCTAGAGGCCATAATTTTTGGGCTGGCTTCTAATTAAACACCCTATCGGCTAAAATATGCTGATTTCAAGGTATCTCCATTACTAAGACCAGATTTTCATTCTGTCACATCGCTCCTAGAGCCTTTGTGGCCACAATTGAGGGGTTTTCACAAATTACACACTGTGCTGCCTATGATACGACACTTTAAGGTTACTGGGTCTAGTTTTTTGTAAATTTACTTCCAAAGCTCCTGTGACCCCAGTTTAAGGGTCATCTAGAATTACACCCACGGCCGCCCATAATGCATCAATTCATAGTTGTTATGGGTCACTTTGAATAAATTTTCTTTACATTATTTCAACTCATTTCAAGATACCCCTCTTTTCCGAAACTAAAGTAAAATGGGAAAACTTTCCCGCGTAGGATCCTTGAGGAGTGCTAGCTAGCCTTTCTTGAACAAGTGAGAAAGAAGAACACGTCCAGGAACTGATGATGGAAAAATCGTAACATGATTTGGCGAGATCTTTATTGAATTTACTCCTCCGAATCCTGTAGGAAAAGCTAAACCAGCATGTTGTGCTTATTTTGAGTCGTCACACGGAGGATCTCCCATATAGACTGTACAGGAGGCTTCGGTCTAAAATTCCCATTTTTTTAATCTACTCTTGAAGAGAATTGAAGATCGGAGAAGAGGAAGAAAAAAAAAGTTAGAAACTCCACTTAATCCAGAAATTATGGAGAAAAATCGCTTAAACTAGTCAGGAAGTGTTCGTGTACGTGCAAATTCATTTTCAATGCATCGTAAAGGCAAAATGCCGACATGGACATAGTCATAAAGTCAGTAGCAGGTCATTAGCCTGTAGACAGATATGGTGCCCATTTCACAAGGTCATTAACTCGGCAGTTTCCATGTAATCCATCTAGTTACCCATTCCTCTCACTGTTTATATAAAGCCAGTCATAAGGTCATTGACGTCTAGGTAGATATGATGTCAGTTGCAAGGTCATTGATTTTAGTGGTTTCAGTCATCTGACTAAGCAGGTCAAAATGACGTAACTAGTTACCTCTTCACTTACGCTTACTAATGAACTGGCTGTAAATAGATACCTTATACTATGATGCATTCATTGACGTATGAAATTTCATGACTTGTTTTGTCCTACAGCTCACTGCTGCCCTCGATAAGAGGCATATTAAAAATATCTGCGCTGCCAACGCTCTTCATTGTACCTAATCTGCCTAAAAAGAGGGGGACCAGAGGGACAGTTTGTCCCCGGCTGGGGTTTTCTAGGAAGCTCGATTGCATCACTTTATTTTTAAATTGGAGAACGTTAATGGATGAGGTCATTAAATTGTTTCAGTAGGTATGTAAAATGGGCACCACAGGGGCTTTTAATAAAACGGGGGCCCGTAAGTCTTCATTCCAGGCTCGAATTTTCTCCCCACGGACCTGAAGCTTCAGATATTCTCAACAGCTGATTAACCCCAACAGCTGATCAGGTGTAACCGATGATCCTTGATGCTTTACCCAGAGCTAAATATTTTCATTGGTAATGCTCCAAGAAGGTAAATATTGCTAGGTACTTACAAATACGTTATTAACTTTGCAACATCATGGTACTATGAAAATCTTGACACTCACCTGAAACAAATAAAAAAAAAAAAAAAAAAAAAAAAAAAACGTGGTACGTTAGAGCATTGAAAATGTACTTTAGATATCTACATGTAGTTAGCCGAGTTTTGGGCCACAGCGCGGATACATGTGAGGAAAGGCAATAGGGACAATTTCCCCTTTCAAAATAAAATACTTCAATTGATAATACTTCAAAAACAGTAAAACAGCAATATAATACAATAAATTCCCAAAATCGCGGGTAGCCAATTAGTAAATTTCTCGCAATAATGATACAGAAAATCAGACCATTACCACCTCGAAATCAAAAGCGGGTGACAATATACTTCTCTGAAATCAAGTCGGTTCCCTTAAGATTCAACGAGATAGACAAAGCTGACTAGTCTGCGATACACATCAGGACACAACAGTTGGAACAAAAACAGGTTAGCCAATTATTTCCATCATTGTTTTCTCTCCTTTTAGAGTGTTGGATTTACATGAGAGGCAAAATAGTGCAGGTGCCTACGGGCATAGATAAAAAATGAGGCAAAGGAAAGAGAAATGAAAGGAATAAAACAAAGAATACTTAGACTCTTTCAATTATTTGTCCAAGGGCGCACTTTACAATCCAGCACTCATTTTAAAGAGTCTTGGATAAATTTGAAAGAGTTCAATGTCACAAACCGTTCTCTGAACGTCTTCCGTCTTCGCGAATCTTAAACAAATCTGGAAGCGTCTCGAAGAAGTCTGCAAAAAGCCTTACACAGGTCTTGAAGAATCCTGAACAGGCGCGGATTTAGAAAAAGGAGATGGGGGGGGGGTACAGCAGCGGCGGTGACCTTCGTGGCGTGTAATGAGCGTACAATTCATCATTTTTATTTTTATTTTTTTCCCTATTATTGTGTTTAAAATATTCAACCAGGGGGGGGGCATGTACCCCATGGCCCCCCTTGGATCCGCCACTGATCTTAAAGTATCTTTGGAATCCTAGACAGACTTTTGAAGTGACGAATCCAGTTTGGAAGAGTCATAACCGTGAGTCCTGAACAGTTTCAATTTACCTAAGCCCGGCACTGAATAATTCTGAAAGATTCTCAACGTAACGAGCAGTTTCTAAAACGTTAGCGAATTTTGAACAGATCTTCAAGAGCCTTAAACAAGCCTGTAAGTCTTACACGGGTCTTGAAAAGTCTCGAAGAAGTCTCTAAGTGTCGAAAATAGGTCTGGAAGAGTTTTAGAGAATCTTTAAAATGCTGGACAGTCTTTTGAAGAGCCGAATCAAGTTCGGTAGAGTCACAAACTATGAGTCTTGAACAGTTTTAGTTTACCTAAATCCGGAACTTAATAAATCTGAGTTTCAAACACCACGAACTGTTTCCGAAATAGTTTAGCGAATTTCGCACAATTCTTCAAAAGTCTCGAACAAATCTGCAGAGGTTTCAAACAGGCCTTGAAGAGTTACAGACTAACAGAAATCCTATAAGGTTCTTCGAAGGGCCGAATCAAGTTTGGAAGAGTCAAAACAAGCCTTTAATAGTCTTAGCAAGCATTGAAAAAGTTCGAAACAATTTTACAAAATTTGAAACAAGTCTAGGAGAGTCATGGAGTCTTTAAATCAGTATTGAAGAATCCTAGCCTGCTATAAGAGTTCAACATAAAAAGTGAAGAAAATTACAAAGCCTTAAGTAAATCTACGGGAGTGTTCGAGCCTTATTTGTATCTTAAGCATAAACGTACAAGACATGATCAAGTGTTGAAGAGCTTCAATGAAGTGTCGAAAATAGTCATAATGTCGTAAACGAGTTTTGCACCATCTGAAAGTATCAAAAAAGTTCTGAAGAGTTTTAAACAAGTCTTAGAGAGTCCTTTAATTTGTGGAATGAGTATCGAAAAATCTCACCTAATCCTCAGAACTGTGTCCAGCTTCTGAAAGAAGAAAGATTGAATGGTGTCGAGATAAACGTTTAGAAAGTTCATACAACTGTCATTTAGCTGAGAATTCCATTAGTTGAAAATACTTTTAAAAGGTATTTCCTTTTTCTACCTCAGTACTTAAATATAAATAAGCAAACAGTTAGCATAAATAATTTGAAACTGTAAGTATTCCCCTCGCCTTTCTGCTCACTCAATGGCCATATTGAGGACATTAAAATTTATTTATTTATTTTTATTTATTGTATACATTTTACCCTCCCCTGCCGACAGGCAATACCCAAGTTCTTGACAGAGCAGCCACAATATTACATCAGATAATGGTAGTATTAATGAATAACTGAAAAACAAAACCAAAACAAGCAAACAAACAAACAAAAGACAAAGAAACGAAATACGAAGAGAAAAAAAAGAAATGGGAAAAAGAAGAAAAAGAAAACTATTTACTACCAACGAAGGCCATACAGGCATACACTTTCAAGTACACTCCTCCCTTGCACACAGGTATACCCACAAGCACACATACTATCTTTTTTCCATATACATAGGCAAGCATTTTCAAACATGCACCACTCAGGCAGAAATTGATGATTCCAGCTATATTATTCGCTACAAATATTTATCTTAGTTCCCGCAATATTCTTTTTAATGCCCCCCTTCCCTTAGGATCTAATAGGTCTATGCTTGGGTGCTTTCTGATAAGTTCATTACAATACATCAATCCTTTGACTACAGGAGAATTTCTGTGAGGTTGGGGGAGCGACTGGCAGGTCGAGGAATATTGATTTTGTATTTTGCCCAATAAGTGTGAATCGTGTATATGCGAGATTAGGATGTCGTTTATAAACAAAATTGCGGCTGCCTTCCGTCAAGTTTCCATAGACTGGAGTTGGTAGCCCTAAGTAGGGCTCTATAGTTTCACCTGGGTATACTAAGCCACCATTTTGGTTCATACTGCGCCCGTCGATGACGAATTGACTACGCGTTACGCTCCGCATAGTCGGATTCGGCATCCACGGGCGCAGTATGAACCAAAATGGCGGCTTAGTATACCCAGGTGAAACTATAGAGCCCTACCCTAAGTAACTCCTCATAAGTAAGGTCATTTGGATAATACTGAAATTGTTTTTTATATATGTATCGTAATAATCTTTCTTGAATTTTTTCAATTTGTTGATTGAGTTTTTTAGATTTAAAATGCCAAATGATGGATCCAAATTCTAGTCTAGACCTTACTAACGAGGAATATAGAATTAATATGGTATCAATTTTAAATAATGATTGAGCATTTCTGTAAAGAAAGCTGAGTATGGATCTAGCAGATTTTATTACATGGTTGAAGTGAGGAATAAATGACAGTTTAAAGTCGAGAATGACACCCAGGTCCCTAATTTCTAATTTGCTTTCCAGTGGATGCCTTCCTATGGTATACCGCAAAGCTATGGGATTTTGTTTCTTAGTGAAGGTTATTTGGCAACATTTTCTTCAAGTTAAGAGGCAGGTTATTTTCTTCACACCAAGCAGCGAGGATGTTAAGTTCATCTTGGAGCTTAATGGAGTCAGTACTATATTTGATTAATTTATAAAAAGCTTCAAGTCATCAGCATAGAGAAGAACGTGGCAGTTCCTTAACTTGGAGGGGAGATCGTTAGTAAATAAATCAAAAAGGAGTGGACCGAAATGAGACCCCTGGGGTACCCCTGAAATACTTTTATATGATTTGGAAATTGCTCCTCTGAAGTAAACGTTCTGTACTCTATTCAGAAGGTATGTCCTCAATAGCGATATTAACTAACAAGAGAAGCCAAGTGACTGCAGTTTTATTAAATGAATGTTGTGGTCTACCTTGTCAAATGCCTTTTGAAAGTCTGTATAAATGACGTCAGTCTAATACCCACCATTAAAGTTTTTTGCTTTTGATTCAAGGAAAGTACTCAAATTGGTGACCACACTCCTACCCGAGATAAAGCCATGCTGTTGATCGCAAATCATGTGTTTAATCTGATTGAATAATCTATCACATAGTATCGTTTCAAAAATTTTGCTTGGGGCAGATAAGATTGAGATAGGCCTATGTAGAGTAATGTCATTCAAGTTTTTAGTTTTTGGAACTGGCACTACTTTTGAGATTTTCCAAATATCAGGAAAAATGATCTAAATACTCAAATGAGGGACGGTTATAAGAGAAAAAATTCAATTTATGGCTCATACGAGTTATTCTCATCAAGATTGATTCCTGGATCCACCGCGACGCAAAAATTAATTTGAAATCACTCCGATGACATCAAAACTTTGCAGCAACGACCCCTTCTAAGTAGTTTATCACCATCGGGCCACCCCATCTAATGTACATTCGTAGTAGATCTGAAAATTGAATACCGGTTACAGGCAAATCAAGTATCACACTGGCTCAACATGAAGTTATCGTGTTCCAATAACTGGCAGTACCATTTCACGTATATTGCGAATCTACCGAAGACATGTGGTCAACTTCGAGCATCAATACGTCCCATATTTACATTCATTTGACTGCTTAATGGTAGCTATATATAACTGATTCTTCCAAAGGCGTAGATAAATGGGTCGAGGGGTTGGCCCCCATTAGCGAAGAATATAGGTGTTTTCAGGAGTTATGCCAGGCACATAATGAGGGGAGGTATACAGCGTCAGGCAAGACAGAGAAAACAATTTTTTGAGACACCCCCCCCCCTCCATAACAGAGCTATCTACGGTCTTAGATTCTTTATAAAATGTACGCGATGCTGATATTCAATTTGGACTGTTTATCGATTGATGAAGTCCGAATTCTCTAAGAGGACTCATGCACTCATTCCGCATCTAGAAACGTTTCCTTCATTTTATTCAAACTTTATTCTCGCGTTTTCAGATGACGCGAACCTGACGAAGTTTGTAAAGCACAACACAAAATGATGACTTCAAGTACAAACAAAACTTTTCCAGTACTCGCCAACGGTCTGACTTTAGAGTCACCGGCAGCAATGCCGCACCAGAAGAAAGCCACAGCTATAATCATATACCCGACGAGTGAGTATAAATAATACTAAATATTATACAACAGAGTATTTCAGCTCATAAACCGTCTCGGTTTCAAACCTACTGTGATCGTGCGGTATTGAAACTTTTCGTTCGAGCTGACATTTACAGGTGGACAGCGCTGACAAAGCTGCATGCATTTTCTCGTTAAAATATCGAATCGAGCGAGTAATTTAATTATAGAGTAGGGAATGCCAGAACTCGCGGTCGTCCTTATTCCGGAAACGTCTGACAACTTTCAAGATATTTAACTCAGACAACGTCGTAGCTAACCTGGGCTGAATGAAAGGACTGACTTCTGTTAGTTTCATTCTCGGATACCCGTATCTGTACGATAAGACATTTTCTGTAAAATGCAGAGATCGCCGCGGATGACATCTGTCTCTCATTAAGGTTTATATTCAACTAAGTACATCCAGACTGTACTCGTACACTGCCTTCAGTTTTAATCGCATAAATACGAGAGAGGGATCTAATGCGCATTTTGAAAGTTTCCGTATTCGGCGGTGCTTTCCATCTGTTTAGGACGACAGAGAGGACTTACGTAAAATCGCTCGAATTTAATAGCTCCCTGAAATGAAAGATTTAATCAGCACGAGCTCGTCACTCAATGTTCTGAAAAAACACATTCGTCGTTCACTCAGTTCTATGACTGAACCGTGTTTCTAAGATATTTCAATTCTTACACGACCCCAACACAGACCTGTTCAACCGAATAGAAAAAGCTTCAGCTGCATTCAAATAAGCAGCTTATTCCGGGTAAGAGATCGCTCGTCTGAAGTACAAAACTGGTTAGTATGTAAGAAGTTACTCCCGAAGCTGTGAGATCCAAGACGCTGAAATAATTCGTGATAGTTTCCAACTGAAAATGGTACCGGTAATTCTGTACATCAATAAGTAACACGAATCCCCTGATGCCCATAGCATACCCACTTTTCACCAGTAATTTAAAGGATAAGTACTGCTTCACTCTCGCCCACAGTGAGTCCGGTCAGCACGAAGGTAAGTGACCAAATTACTTCACTCAATCTTCCATTCAACAAAACAAATACAATTAAACCAAATCTAAAAAGTAAAAAAAGCAAAATAACCACTTGAACCAAACATTAAGAAATAGTGGCTCTTTTTCTGACCCTTTTTCTTTACAGTTGTTATTATCTCCAATGTTTTTTTGCGCGGGGGGGGGGGTAGCCACGTCATGTACAGCCTGTCGGTTAGAAACGTGCAGACTGTATAGGTTACATTTTGGTGTAGAGGTTTGTGGCTTTTAAGAATGATATCGAGTTCAAGGTTTTGGGTGTGATTGTTGGAGAGCAGGGATTCTAGTGTTGAGTTTGGGATATGTGTGTTTCGCTGGGACTGGAATTTTGGGCATTGAATAATTGCGTGGTTAATGGCGATAAGAGTATTACATATATCGCAGGTTGGTTGGGGTAGTTTCTTCAGAATATAACTATGAGTGAGAGCGGAGTGTCCAGTTCTTAGTCTGAAAAGTATTACTTCATTTTTTCTGGACTTTTGATAGGATGTTTTCCGGGAGTGAGCAGTAGTTTTTATGGAATTTAGTTTGTTAGTTGGTGGTACTATACCCCAGTGTCATTGGAAGGACTTGTATACGAATGATTTACCAACTTTTCTGACATCTGATATCGGGATTGGAATGTTACGGGTTGGAGAAATATTCAAGGAAAATTTAGCGGTTTCATCGGCGATGTCATTTTGAAGAATGTTAGAGCGGGAGGGGATTCAACATAGTGTGAATTCTTTATTGGAGAACGATGGCATTTGAACTATCTTTTGGGAGATGGGATGTTATTTTCTTTTTGTGAAAATTTTGTATGGATAGGAGAGCTGATAGCGAGTCTATAAGAAATAAAAAGTCGTTCAGTGTGAGAGTCTGAATAACTGCATTCTCTTCTTGAGTTGCTCACCCAATCAGTGGTATTCATCTGAAATAATTTTATTTTACAATAAGGGAGAGAGAGATCGGGCATAAATAACCATCGGCTTATCAGTTTCTCATCAAACATTTACAAGCTATTTATGAAAATAATCAAAAATAAAATCCACAACATTCTCGACGCACAGCAACCTGTCGAAGAGGCCGGTTTCCGCAAAATCTTTAGCACAACTAATCATATGCACATCCTGAACCAAAGACTGGAGAAAGCAAAAGAGTACCAATTCGAAATAGCATTAATGTTCGTTTATTTTGACAAGGCGTTCGACTCCATATAACACGACAGTATTTGGTTAGCTTTGGCAAAACAAAGGATTCCCCAAAGAATTATCGAAATTTTAATTGACCATTACTCAAACTCAGTAGCAACTATAAAACTAGATAAAGCGACTGACAGTATTAAAATTAACAGAGGAGTCAAACAGGGAGACCATTTCCTCCCATTAACTGGGAAGGGAGGGGAATTAAAATTAGAGGGCTATATTTTGATAAACCCAAAAATTTGAATAATCTCCCGTTCACAAATGACATTGTTATCATCGCAAAAAATGCAGAAGACCTGTGGAGTACGACTGAAGAATTGAGGAGGGAGGGATGCAGGGAGGGAGAGAAAGAGAGAGAGAGAGATAGATAGATAGAGAGAGGGAGAGAGAGAGAGAGAGAGAGAGAGAAGGCAGGGCTCTCCATCAAATTTACTAAAACAAAAATTTTAACCAACGTCATTCCCTTCGGCGATATCAGAATCAATAATGAATAATTGATCGAGATGGTACCCGAGTATAAGTATCTGGGCCAAACAGTATCGTTCGTCAACAAAACTGAAAACGAACTTAAAATCAAAATGGCAAATGCATGGAAAGCGTTTGGAGCACAAAGACTTGTACTGAAAGGTAACACGAAACTGAAAAGTAAAATAAGAATTTTCGAAAGTACAGTTATCCCGCTTTTAACATGCGGAGCCCAGACATGGCCCTGTACTGAAAAACAAGCACAAAAAATAGAAACTACTCAAAACGCAATGCTTAGAAGCATTCTAAACGTTAAGAAATGGTGGACATGTTTGGAAATTCTAAGGCAAAATCAGTGGAGGTAAAATAGAACTAAGAATAAGAAGTATATTTGGAACAAATTTTGTCCTTTAAAAATCAGAGGGATAAAGAATTAGATATCCGGGTCAAAAAAGGGCGGCAAAAGTACTGGGTACTTGAATCAATTTTTGAAGGGAGTTTTGGCAGTAATTTAAAAACAAAAATTTGAGAAAGCCGCACGCGATCCGTCCTCTGGTACGGGACCCAGCCCTGGGCCGTAACAAAAGGTGGTACGCAGAAAGTTCCAAAGAACGTAAAGAACTATGAAAAGGAGCATTTTTAGCATTAGGAGGGGGGAGTATTATCAAAACTCTTAAATTTAAATACGTGAGTCATCTTGCCAGAGAATCCAACTCGAAATGGAATAAAAGGGTAACGTTTTGGATCAGCTCAGTAGCCTCACTTTTATAGCCAAAGTGAGAATTTTACTTAGCTCTATCCATTTGACTCCACTGGGTGCTGGATATTCTAGCCCCAATGCTTCACGTCTTGTCCCGGCTATTGCTGGGCACCGACATATGATATGGATCGAGGTTTCTTCCTCTTCTCCACAGTACCTACAGGAGCCGCTTCTTACCACTCCTATTTTATACCGCATATGTTTTGCGGCCCCATGACCGGTTAGTAGTCCGACCATGAGCCTAGCATGTTTCCTGTCAAGCCCTAATAGGAAACTTGGCATACTTACTGGGGGTGTCCCCGCGAAGAAGTATACTTGAAGGCTATAAAAAAGATCTTGCTAGTTTTTAACTACTCTTTCTGTTGTACCGAAATATCGTATGTAGCGTATGAACAAAAATATTTAACGCCTAGAAATTGATATATGCGACCTGGTATCGTGAAATGTGCCTCTCGTGCGAAAACAGGTTTTCGAGATACACGAATGTAAAGATGGGATGATGGTAGTGATGCGCCCAGATGTACAGAGCGTGGGTACATCTGTGGTGGTGCGTTTACGCGTTGTTAAAGACAACCGCGCGTCGAATGCTTGTTCTCTGTCATTCCCGTAGTCCCGTTTCACACGACGCCATGTAAACGGATATGTTTTTAAACTTTTGACGTACTTAAATTTTAAACGCAATTTGTGCAAAAACTAATGAAGATAGGAAATTACGATTTGTTTCATTCAAAACAGCGTGATTTTGTCTATAAAAATTGTCAAGAAAGTGGAAAATGATTTTTTGACACCAGAGGCACATTTCATGATTCCAGGTCACATATAATAATTTATGTACTGTGGTCCAAGGAGCCATCAAAGTATAGGTGTACGTGAATATGGACAGAAAATTTGGACTCAACAACCAGTAATACCGTTGAATCGATACATCATGGACAATAAAAAGGGCGAGTTTTTCGGATTTGCACGAGAAGGGTTTTAGTCTGAACCGCAACGAGGGCATTCGAAATCAAACAACGAGAGTGAGTAGAACGCGGCTATATTCACTGATAGTAAATCTGAATGCGAGTGTTAAAACATAAACTGTAACTGCACTAAACGGATGTCCTGCCTGGCCAATCAAGAAGGGTGGGTAATAAAAAAAAATATGAATGTGGTTTGGAAAAGATCACGTACCGGATGTATAGGAATACAGGAGACAAAAGACGTTTGTTCGACACTCGCATCGTGCTATGCAAAAAGTAGCGAGGCAAGACGATTTACATAAAAATGAACATTAGAGAGGAGAGGGTCTTCGCAGGAGTAACACTTCAGTTAACCCCAAACTGTGGCCCCAGGGAATCTTCAAAGTAAGGTTATATGAAAATGAATAAAAAATTCAAATTTGAGAAACTCAAGTACCTATACACATGTACGTATCATAATTAACACAGCAGTCTACTGGACGGCACTCCTCAATTGTGGCCTCGAGCTTGACTTCAAAAAAGAGATTCTCAGCCATTTTCCCAACAATTAGTATTCAATTTCGAATCGATTCAGCCTGAAGAATCATTCTGTCCATTCTGTCCCACTGCACGCCGTTCATTAGTCCAGTGAGCGGAACTAACACAATTTCAAGCGAACTGAATGCAAAACGAACGATGCGTGAAAGATACCTCGGTCACGCTAACTGCTGACGAAAAAAAGCACCAACCCAGAAACCGTTTTCGCCGACCAGATTTGCAAACAGTTTCGTTTACCAATGTAAAAAGTGAAAAGGAGGTACGGAAGGAACCCAGAAACCCCAATTCTTTAAATGGAGAGCTCCGGCTCGTTTATTACTCCAAATCAGGAAGCGCAAACAGGAAATGAAAGAAGCCACCTGTGCAGGATTGTTGCTGCGGCCATGAAGAAAAACTTCAACGCCGTGCTAATCTCTCTCGTTATCAAACCTCAAAGCCGGATCAATTTAATAATCCCCTGGTTCAGATTTCGAAATAGGATTTACTCGTATGTGCCCAAGTAACAGCATATGCACCAATTTATCCCCTAACACGCTCTGTAGGTTGTTCGCAATGCTCGGAATACGAACACTCGTTATACGAGATATATTCGCAGCCAGTCTACATTTAGTAGCTGCAATGCTGCACCTTTTATAAAGGCCGCATTAACTTTGACACAGGAGCTTTTGTTATTTTTATCGCGCTTCTAATTAATCCCGTGCGCGAATCCGTTAACATTTTTACGAAAAGGAAAATTTACACTCGGGTCCGGATCGCAGAATCTCCGGCTGAATACGGTACTCTGGGATAATGCGGGCTTATAGGGTTCCCAGTTCGACCTCTTGAACAGCGTCACAATGACAGGACTATGAAAGACGAATAAACCCAAACATTCGGGGGAAAAAACACGAAAAACGGCGGCAGTAATGACAGATATCTCTTTCAAACGATAGAAGGGCAGGTACAAAATGACACACGGGTTATCCAGCGAAAAATATTGACCAGCGGGAAAAGAGATGAGTATAGTAAAGCAAGAACCCACGCGGAATATCTGAAACAAGGTTATATTTAAAGGGTCCGCAAGGCCTGTGGCTCTTATCGGTATAATTCATCCAGAATACCAAGAAATTACCAAAAACGGTATCCTTGACGCATTTGAAAAGAGAATAAGTTTTTGACTCGTTGATTTCCTGTCCTTTCATTTTGACTCAAAACGTAGGTGACAGGGGCCTAACAATTCTGAGTCTCAAGGCCTCCATATCTAATGTCCAGCTCCGTATGAAACTTTGGATTTTGAAATTCTTCGAGGTCATTCAATATAATATCGCACAGCCGTTGCAATCGACCTCTGCGATCTTGCAAACTTGCATGGGCGGTTCTACTCTATCTTCAAATACGCTTGTTGACCCGTTTTGAAAAATTTCGATCCGTTCATTATTTTTCAAAAATGGCGGCTCTCCAAAACCACGATTGAACTTCTGGCATATTTCATGAACAAACTGAGCTACACAAGTGCACGTGAGTTCCTTTTGCAAACGAAGATACATAGAATCACATTCTTAGGAAACAAAATACAAAAATTTTTCGTTTGAAAATTTTGAATCAGTTACCCAAAATAGCTGTGCATAAATTTAGCTGAATTTCCCACAGATCACAGTCAGAAGTCCCGTACCGTACATACTGTGAAAATTTGGCGGTAGTATTTTTCTCTAAAGGAAATAAAATTATTTTGAATATTTTGAAACTTCTCAACCGAATTGAAAATGTAACTATGGAACAGAAAATGCATACAAATAAATAGTCATATTGCCATACTGATTAGTACACTCTACCAGGAATGAATCTGTACAGTGCTTTGGCCTTCACGGCGAATATGACGATTGAAAACTGATTTTTCTGCTGCATATTTCCAAGTGTCAAGTAAATTGAAAAAAAGTTCCAAAGTTGTTCGTTATAAAATTTGCTACAAAAAGTACTCCTTACAAAATTTACCTATCTTCAAAGCGAAGCCCGTAATCTCCGTTCTCCATAATCGTCATTATGTCGCTAATATTAAACTGGAATTGTAATGACTTCTACTCGCACTACGAAGATCTCAAACTCCTTATTCATACTTACACTCGACAAATCCTATGTCTCCAAGAGACTCACTTCAAAACTAACTTTTCACCCTCTCATCCAAATTATACATCCCACTCTAACTGGCCAGCTGACAACGTAGTCGCCCATGAAGGAGTCACCATAGCAGTTTCTCACAAACTGTATGCAGAGAGAACCAATCTCCACACAAATCTCCAAGCTGTCGCAGTTCAAATTTTTGCCCCAAATCGTCTCACCGTCTGCAACATCTATCTTCCTCCCAACACTCCACTCGCACAAGCGGACCTCGAAGCGCTCCTGAACAACTTCCACACCCATTTCTGGGCAGCAACAACACCAACTCCAGAGGCCAAATACTGCACGAAATATTGGACACACTCAATCTCACCCTCCTCAACTACCGAGCCACACACTTCAACTTCACATATCGCACCTGGTTCCTCTTGAATCTCTTTATCAGCACCGCACAACTAAGCAGCCGACTAGTCGTCCAATATCACCCAGACATGTCTGGCAGCGACCATATCCCCCTCATCGTTGAATCACTACAAAATCCACCCAACCACGAACCACCTTTCGCAACTTCAAATCTACACCATCGGAAAATAGACTGGAGACTTCACTATAAAACAAGTGCTTCAATCATCAATTCTCTGATCACAAATCCAGAAGAAGCAACTCAATTTATCACCACAACACTCCTAGACATATCACACAAATGCACACCATATCCAACCCATCCAACTCCTCATAGCACAGTCACCTACAGAATACTTGTTCCTTGGTGGAACGTAGCTTGCTCCATCGCCCTCCAAAACGAAAAAAACGCACTACGAAAACTCAGAAGAAACTCCACGCCAGAAAATTACATATACGAGTACTTCAAAAAAATGAGAGCCAAAGCCAAACTGGAATTCAAGACAGCCAAGAAGCACTCGTGGCAGCTATATGTCTCAAATATCACCAAAAATACTCCACCTGCCGAAGTATGGAACAAAATACCGGCAATAGAAAGGAAACGAACATTCCACATATCCACCGCCATCATATCCGGAGATCAGCAACCTCATACATCGTCCGCAGACATAGTCGAATCCTTTGTTTATTCTTTCGCAAAGGCTTCAAATCGTTCAACAGCCCCACCACATCACCAACACTAGTCGGCACCAAATCAGCAAGTCCAAGACCAGACGAAATCCACATTTCGATGATCAAAAACGCACACCCCAACTGAAATTCTTCATTCTCCGCCTCTTCAACACCATCTGGAACACTAGACAATTTTCTCAAGCATGGCGACACGCAATCATCATGCCACTTCTCAAACCACACAAACCTCCACACCTCATCGACAGCTACAGACCCATCTCACTCACCACCGTACTCTGCAAGCTCCTAGAAAAAATAGTCAACACTCGGCTCCAACGCATTCTTTCCACAGAAAAACTAATGCCTCCTCAACAAGCTGGATTTCAACCCGGCCGATCAGCAGAAGAACAACTCGCCTTCTTTTCCAGCTCCATCTTCGAAACCTTCTCCCGTCGCCATCATGAACTAGCCGTCTTCTTCGATCTACAAAAAGCCTTCGACACCATCTGGAAAATATAAACCACCGAACAACTATACAAGTAGGATGGTGTGGTGGGACGTATGGCGATGCACGCATGCCAAAGTGGCCCCTGAAACACCGCACCCCCGGCCACAGGAACTACCCTTTCGAGTATCGTGTCAGTGACCGGAGGGATATCAAAGGCCGTATACTCCTCTTTATCCAGCAGTTCCTCACCAATTGAACCTGCAAAGTTCGTCTTGGTCACACCATCTCCTCAAGTCGAACACTAGACAATGGAGTTCCTCAAGGTTCTGTTCTCAGTCCCACACTCTTTAACACAGGTTTCGGCAGCATTTGTGAATAAATAGCAACACCCGTAAAATCAGCTGTCTTCGCAGACGACCTAACCATTTTCATTTCCAGCACATTGCCACAAAAAGGAACACGTCAGCTCCAAAAAACAGTAAACAAACTCGCAACCTGGGCTTCACACGCCACGACCTAGAATTTTCAGCTACAAAAACTAACGCCATACACGTCTGCAAAGCACACATCTGTCAATACTCCATCGGCATCACTTTAAATGGAACTTCCCCCTTCTCACTCCACCTACAATCAAATACTCGAACTTCACTTCAATCAATCACTCACCTTTAGACATCACATTACGGAACTCAAGAAATCCTGCCACTCATGTCTCAATCTTCTCAAAAAACTAGCACAGACATCCTACGGCGCCGATACCAACATCTTTACTACGCATCTATCGTTCACTTATCCGTTCAAAATGCGACTACGGACTTTCCATCTACTCAGCAGCAACCAAAACTGATTTAAACAAACTAAACGCCATTCATCATCGAGCTCTACGCCTGGCCAGTGGTGCCTTCCCCACCATAGCCTGCTCCAATTTCTATTTTATCTGCAACGAACTTCCACCAGACCTTCACCGATAACTACTTTTCCTTCGCTTCACTATCCGCATCAACAAATCCACACGAACGCCATTTCAAATGGAGGAAATCAACCACCACAGAACCTACAATCGGAAACGCTTTGCACCCATACTAGAAACTGCCCCAGAAACTTTCGAATTTCCATCTTCAATGCTGACCTACCCAGAAGCAACTTACCTCATCAACATAGCCATCGCAACAGAATAGTCACAATGCTGGCAAGCTCAACATCCCACACGTCAACTTCGATCCATCTTCGACACCCCAGCAACAGCCATCCTCTCCATCGGCCATCGAAAACACGACGTCATTCTCACCCGACTACTCACTGGCCACACTCGTCGTACTCACGAATTCCTCCTCAACAAATGACCTCCTCATGCTCTCAACGGCATTATCCACTCACCATTCTACACCTCCTACTGAGTGCCCAATCCTCACGTCTCTACGCTTCCATTTCCTCAATCCTCTTACACTCAGAAATCTTTTCCAAATCGTAACACCTGACTTACTAATCCACCATATTCAAAAAGCGAACATCTACACGCAATTACTCATAAATTGTGCATATTATGCATTAATTTCCTTTTGTTGTATCTTGTAACCTATAAAATCCCGTAATTGTGGCCCCAGTTGCCCCTACATTGCATAAATATATAAATTGTCAATTGTCCGTAACTCTTATTTGTAAAACATCGTGTGCGGTACCAGCCGGGTAGGTAGTAGGTACACGAACTTGAAAATACGAGTATAACCGGCTTCAGTGTCAAGTGGGGTTTCTTGGAACAGCCAGGTGACTTGGAACGCATCAGCAGAATTGTGTACGAGCCTCTTCACCTGCCTACTTCTAACTCGAAAGGGTAGTTTCTAGGACCAAGAGTGCGGTGTCTGGAGAGCCACTTTCGCATGCCTGCATCACCCCATACGCTCCACCAAACATCTTTATCCTGAACAGGAGCTCTCGTGCACCTTTGTAACTCAATTTGTTTACGAGATACAGCGAAGTTCCGTCGTGATCTTGAAAAGACACCATTATTAAGAAATATCAATAACTCGGGAACGGTGAGAAATTTTTGAAAACAGGTCCACAGGTATGTGGCATAGACCTGAACAGCCACTGCAAGTTTGGTCAAAATCGGAATGATCGATTGCAAAAAATGTTATTCTCCGTTTAAATTCGAAAGGCATTACTTTTGAAAGTAATCAAAGTTCAGCCGCATACACATGTATATCATACAGTGTGCACTGCGCCTACAAATGTAGTTTCTAGAACAACTCTGCTCGATACACCGAGATCAATAAACGAAATAGCTCTAGTATACATGTATCACCCCATTTGAGGCATTCTTCGAAGACCAAAGAACACGCGAAACGTGTAATTAATTCGTAAACATCGTCGAGCGTCGGTTCTTTCAGGCTCTGGGCTGCGCTGTACCGCCACGAGTACTAATCATTTCTTCGGGCTTTCCCACACGTCTGCGGCAGGTTCTTCGTTTAATTGAAATGGCTGAAACCACTCTGACCAAGCTATAAATAAAGCCCCATTGAACGACTCGAAGATTTGTAGAAAATATTTTTTCTTTTCGCACCGGGTGCAGAAGACTTAATTAATTTGGTGAAAAGAAAAAGTAAACTATTTCTTTTCATCTAAGATTCACACGTTTGCAGCGTTCAATGGCACGGCTGCGTGTCGAGCATGCAAAGTCCTCGATATTAGAAGCACAAAACGTAATAAATCATTCGACATATGCTTGGAATTCAAACGACATGCAATATGCATTGACATAATATGTATATGGCAAGACTTGATCTATACAGATCCACATCCTGATATGCCATAATAATTTGTTCAACATGGAGGAGGGGTGCTGATTCTAGATGCATAATATGACTCTAGGCAGCTGAAACCCCGCATAGATACAGAAAGTCTCCTACATTTCGACACTATAACGCCGTGGCGTAACAACTGAGAGGGCAGTTGCCTCTAAGGACCATTTTTAACACTGGGTTTTTGTAAGAACCAGGAGTAGACAGACCAGGTTTCACAAAAGAGCACATTTGCCCATCACTAGACGAGAGCGAAGACGAGACGGGAGGCATTTCGGGTCAGATGGGACATCCAGCAATCCACTGTATTCAGCAAATATAATTTATTGTAAACTAGTTATTGTATAAGGCTAATAATAAATAATAAATATGACTCACCAAAATCTAAATCTTACTTCCTGACACTCTTACGGGACGAGGTAGAAATTTTGTTATACTACTTGATCAGAAAGGCAATGTTTACACGTTGGTGTTTTACGGACAAGAAGCGCCTATCATGCATAGAGTGCTAACGAAACCTGCATGTAAAGTAAACGTCCCTCAATGTAAAGCGTTTTTACATGAAAAAATTGCTGGCCAATAATTTCGTATCGAGAATCGAACCCGCGTCCATTGAAACATTTGACTGAAATGCAGACATCGTCTCTAACCATTCGGCCATAGCGACTTAAGAACGAATTTAAATATTCACGACATAGTACAACAGCTTTTACCGTTCGTTGTTGACCGTCGTTACGTTTTTGCTAGCCACTACCTGTGTATGATGTTTGTGCACGTGAACAAACTGAAGACAAGACTGTGATACTGTACTCCGTAGTAATTAACTGAGCAAATTAAATTTTTGAATTAATTACGCTCACAAAAATCACCTGTCTATAATTTAAATAAATAAATAGATGAAAAATAAATAAATAAAAAGAATCCAGACCATGTCAGCAAAAAACATTGCCGCTTCTGATCAAGTAGTATACAAAATATCTTCCACAACAAGAGCCAAAAGTGAGTTTACATGACTCGGGAATTGCTCATTCGTTACGCTCGTTCGCAAACTTTCCCTCGCCATGTAAACACTCACTTCTGACTCTTGGTGTGTAATATACTATTTTAGTAAATTTCAACACCTAATAATATACTTCTTCATTCCCTCTGGTCACCAATGCAATACTCGAAAGAGTAGTTTCCGGGGCCAGGAGTGCGGTGTCTGGGAAAGCCAATTTGACGTGCATGCATCGCCATACGCTCCACCAAACATTCAGTATTTTTTCTCATAAGAAAGAGTATGGGAGGGGGGTCGAGGTGCCACCTGCTAATATTATCCGTTCCAACTGAAATTTTCTAAAGGTTACTTCGTCATCAAAAGTGAAATAATAAACTTCCCAGTAGTCCTTAATATTCACAAAACAATTTTCATTAAGTACAAAGAGAAGAAGCAAATAAAATGCATCGAATGCATAAGAAGATAAAATCCATGACGAAGAAGCCAAAGAAGAGCGTCTCAAAAATAGCTGTGATCAAGAACAAGTCCGACAAAATATGCACAGATGAAAAGGAGATCAGGAAGGTATGGCTGGATTATACAGAGAAGCTGTACAGCGACAACGACAGATCGGAATTTCCTCCGGAGAGGAGACGGACGGCAGACCATGCGCCGGACATAAAAATAAGTGAACTGGAGTTTGCTATATGCACAGCAAAAAGAAGGAAGGCTGCTGGGACGGATAAAATTCCTGCAGAATTTCTGAAGAGCCTGAATGCAATGAATAAAGCAGTCCTTCTCGCAATCCTGAATACGATTCATCGAACCAGCATCATGCCTGACGACTTCAGAACCTCAACATTTATACCTCTACCTAGAAAGAGCAATTCTCTAAAACGTAGCGACTACCGAACTATCAGTATAATGTCCCATACATTAAAAGTACTCTTAACGACAGTTAATAGACGCATAGAGAGCCGAATCGATGCCAGGCTGAGCCAGATGCAGTTTGGCTTTAGGGCAAAGGAAGGGACAAGAGACGCGGTCGCACTATTCAAGATATTACTACAAAGGGCTCTCGAAGTGAATCGTCAAATTTACGTCTATTTCGTAGACTATAAAAAAACCTTCGATAGAGTGGAACACAACAAACTGATGGATGGACATGTAGAAAGAATATGGCGTAGATGAAGGAGATATTTACCTCATTCAAAACCTCTACTGGAATCAGGAAGCAAATGTTCGAATAGGCAGGTCAACTTCATCGGAGATATGCAGTGTAAAGCGAGGAGTGAGACAGGGATGCCCAATGTCGCCGAGATTGTTTAATGCATACGCGGAACACATAATGAAACATCCAAAGTTTTCTAATGTCGGCTTTGCAGTCAATGGTACGAGAATTAATAACATAAGCTACGCAGACGATAAGGTCCTGATAGCTGCATCTCCCCAACAACTGCAGCAAATGGTCAGCAGATTAAATACAGAAGGCAAAAAAGTTAGTATGGACATAAACACCTCAAAGACAAAGGTAACGCTCATAGAGAAGAAAATAAGTGGAAAACAATTGCGCATAGAAGTAGATGGTCATATGTTGCAGCAGGTTAAAGTATAATATAAATATCTTGGAATTATGATCAGAAGCGACGGCAGGGACAACACCGACAGTGCTTGCCGGATAGCAAACGCTCGGGCTGCTTTTTACAACCTGAAATACGTCCTGAAGGACAGGAAATTAAGGTTTACAACACGTTGGAGGATATTACGCTGCTACATCTGGTCCATTTTAAAATACGCGTCAGAAGCCTGGATAATGACTAAAACAGTGAAGGCAAGAGAATAAAGACGTTTGAATTATGGCGCTACCGACGCATGCAACTTATAGCGTGGACCGAGAAAGTAAGAAACGTAGAAGTGCTGGCTAGATGCAAGATAGAGGAACCATTGTTGACGAATATGATCACTCAAGGCAAATCAAAATTTCTGGAAAAGAATAAAGAAGATCCGCTATTCAGATTGGTAATGTGTGGGAAAATTCCGGGAAAATCCCCAAGAGGAAGAAGAAGATCGACCCTTATGGATAGCGAATAATATTTTCACTGTAGTAACGCTATTATCATTAGTATTGGTATTATCATATTGTTATTGTTGGTCTGTACACATGATTTTGAGGGGCCACCTTCTCAGTAGAAGATGCCTACATATACATATATACATACACAAAGAGCTAGGACCCTAAGTGTTCATGTTGTAAAACAGCTTCCACATATCAGAAGGTATCAGTAATTTTTTTATGTTCGATTAAGCTTTCTTCTTTTCGTTCGTCCGGTTTCGGACATCGTGATCAGGTAACCTAATCGACCAGGCTTCTCCAGTTGTCTCTGTCCTCGGCTGTGCTAGTACATGATTCTATCGTCTTGCCAGTGATTTTCCGTATTAAATCTAGGTATCGTATGTGGGTGACCTGCCACGCGACTTGGTCCCCTCTACTCTTCCCCGCACAGTCAGTTTCCCCACATTGTCCCTTCTGATTACGTGACCAAAGTAACTGAGAATGCATCTCCTGATGGCTGTGCTGGAGTCTGTCTTTTACACTAAGTTCTTCGCGTATCGACGCATTCGTCCTCTTCTGATTCTCAGCATCCGTCTATAGTAGTTCATCTCGAAAACTTCAATTCGCTGTGTATGTCAGCATTTTCACTGCCCAGCACTCTGCTGCATACAAAAAGACTAGAAAAATCAGGGACTTGATTATTTTCAGCTCGGTGGGTATAGTGACCAGGGACGTCGCGAGGGGGGTGGACCCCCTCCCCACGCATTTTATACTCGTCGGCATTTCATTGACATTTTTTAGTACTTCGTCGGCAATTCTACAGTCGGCAAAAAAAAGCGCACATAAGCGTATTTACAAATTTTAATAACCCCCCCCACACACACACACACACACACACACACACACACACCACAGAATACAAGATCGCGCCGTTCCTGAAGTGACATCACGACTTTTCCAGATTCGATTGAGCTTTCCTGCTGATGTTTTTGCGATTGCCGCTCTTCTTCTTATTTCTCATTCTGAACCGCCTCTGTTGGACACCATGGAGCCCAAGTATGTGAAGTCTTGCACAACTTCTATTCCATCCACATCTGTGATCCCTGGTTAGTTATCATTCGTGCGGTCGGCGATCATAATTTTAGTTTTGGACTTATTTATTCTCAGGCCCGCCGCGGCCCCAGCTGCCTCTACTCTCTTCAGTAGTTCCCTCAGTTCCTCTAACGTTGTGGCTAGCAGAGTGGTATCGTCTGCACATTTGAGGTCAGGTATTCGTTTCTCCCTCCTAGCGATACTCCTCCTTCCCATTCATCCAGGGCTTCTCTCATAATCCACTCTCCATAAACGTTGAAAAGGATGGGGCTGAGTATGCATCCCTGTTGTACTCCTTTGGTAGTTTTGAAGTGCTGCGAGAGGTCTCCTTCTACTCTCACTTGAGCAGCGTTGTTTTTGTATAGGAGAGCAGTCAGTGCTTTGGTACTTCTAGTTTTCCTTTAAAAAAAACTCCAGAGTATCCGTCAGTTGACATTATCGAACGCCTTTTCGTAGTCGATGAAGCATAAATACACAGGCTTGTTGAACTACAGGAAGGGTAAATGAGGAGGAAGGTGCATCATTCCAGTCAGAAAGAAAGAGAAAGCATGCCAGAAACTAAAATCAGTACAAGAGGAAACGAAAGTCGAGGAAAATTGCTACAACAGGATGGTCCAAGCTTTAAAAAACACGTTTGAAGAGTTCGGAGTGAAAACGGCTAAAGAGAAAACGGGGGATAAACTCTTAAAACAGACTCTCGAGTTGATTCACAGGAAGAATACCCTGTGGACAAATGAAAATAAAACACCACTGGACAAAACTGAGCAAACTGAACTACAAAAATTGGAGAAGAAAAAGGTTAGAGAAGATATTGAAAATTTTGATAAGGAAAAAATTCAAGATATTTTGAAAGAAATTTGGTCCACTAAAGAAAGGCGGGAAATCGGTAGCGGGAGAGGGATGATGCTGAAGCTAAAAGATCAGACAGGAAAAGTGACGCAAAATCGAAAAGACATTGTTGAGGTAGCAACAAGTTTTTACGAGGACTTGTACCGCGAGCGAAACTAGAGCACCTGGAAACAACCGAGTATGGACATCCGCCATCTTGAGTCCAACCCCGCCCGTCAATGACGAATCCGACTATGAGAAACTAGCGGAGCGTACCGGGTAGTCAATTCGGCATCGACGAACGTGTTTGGACTCAAGATGGCAGATGTCGATACTCAGTTGTTTCCAGGTGCTCTAGCGGAACGAGATAACAAAAATAGTAAAAACTGGAGGGCGGAAGGATGAAGGAATCCCTGAGATAATGGAGAGAGAAGTGGAATACGTACTAAATAGACTGAAAAACGACTAAGCCCCAGGACCGGATAGAAACACGAACGAAATGCTGAAGGGGTTTAGCGATCAGATAGTACCACACTTGACTAAAATATTTAATAGAATTCTACATACAAAAATATGTCCAAAACAGTGGAACTTGTCCGACATAATATTATTATACGTACAAAAAAGGGGGAAAAAACTACCTAAAATTGAAAATTACAGGAACAATAAGCTTAACATCGAACATCTGTAAAGTATTTATGGCTGTTTTAAAAAGACGTATGTATAAACAATTCAAATCAGGGGAATGAAAAAGTGGGATTCAGAAAAAGCTTCTCAACTGTAGACAATATTTTCGTTGTGAATCAAATTATTGAAAAACCAAATTAATATGATGTGGAGATTAAAATGCTTTGCATCGACTTTCATAAGGCATTTGACTCAGTGAATCATAAATGTATGTTAAAAGCACTGGAAAATCAGGGAATTGAAACAGGGTTTATTGAAGTCATACAGAATTACTATGCGAATTCAACTACAAAAATCAGCCTTAAAAGCGAAGGGAGGGAATTCAAAATTGGGAAGGGGCCCGACAAGGTGATCCCTTGTCACTGAACCTCTTTAACTGCATTCTGGAAGAAGTATTTTGTAATCTGAAGCGGAAAGGAAGGGGACTAAGAATAAATGGAGAATTTGTAAGTAATTTAAGGTATGCAGACGATATTATCTTATTTGCAGAAAATCGTAAGGAGTTGAAGAAAATGGCAGAAGAGCTATTGAGGGAATGCAAGAAAGCTGGCCTCAAGCAGAATGGTAACAAATTAAAAATAATCAGAAGAGGGGAAAGAAAAATTCTGATAATCGATGGGCAAGAGATAGAAAAGGTAAAAGAAATCGAATATCTGGGACAGATTATCAGCTTTGAAGAAAGAGGTAACAAAGAAATTATGAGGCGTATCAAAAAGGGGCGGAAAAACTTCTGGGCATTAAAATCCATTTTTTGCACCGCCCTCAAAATGAAAATACTAAATAGCTCAACGGTACCCGTCCTCACGTATAGAGCGCAGACCTGGTCCCTTACCAGAAAAGCAATTACGTTCAGATCTATGGTGAGGAAAGTGCGAGAGCTGCCATAGGTAGACAAAATCTCGAACGCCAAACCATACGAAATAGTGGGAGCCGGAGATATAGGATACACTGTCCAAAAATTAAAGTGGAAATATGCGGGGCATCTGGCGAGGGCGAATAACCCGGAATCAACTCTGATCAAACAAATAAGCAATGATAAAACAGAAACAAAGGGCAGAAACAACATTAGTGGAGCATACAGACTGGACTATGAACACTGTGACATAACCTATACAGGAGAAACAGGCAGAAAATTCACAACCAAGAATAAAGAACATGAAAAATCGTAGACGCTAAATGATGAAAAATCACTGTTTGGAAAACACTGCAATGACCAGGGACATAACAATGACAAATTGACAGTAAAGTACAAAATCCTACATATAGATATTATCACACGAAAAAGAAAATTAAAAGAACAACTAGAAATAATAAAGGCAAAAACAAAACAAAACAACCTAATAAATACAACAACTAACGTCCAAAGTGAGAACTTATTCCAACTAATAACATAACACCCACGGATTGGACAGACTGCACAATCACAGATAATCAATAAGAGCACAAGACTAATAACACTCACTGATTGGACAGACTGCATAATCACAGGCAACCAATAGGAGCACACGACTAAACAGGTTCACCATACGGTACTACTCTCGACTTTGACTACAGAACCACAAGAGACAAGTCTCATTTAGGGTACTCCACTGATGATGGCATAACAGCCGAAAGTGCTCTGGAATACAGAATAAGAAAAAGTGAATTGGCACACCCCACACATGGAATAACAATAGATGGGGAGTAAAAGTACTCAACTGGATACCGTTGCAAAGGAAAATAAAGATAGGTAGACCAGTATCTAGATGAAGTGATGAACTTGTCAGAGAACTGGAGCCTCCGCGGCAAAGATTAGCGCAAGATAAAATAAAATGGAAAAGCTACGCGGAGGCGTATGCCCAAAAACGGGCGCAGGTGGGGGGGCCCCAGAGAGCCAATGCACTCGCTCACTAACGCCGTAATATAATAAGAAATAATAATGATGGAATGCATCATTTTTATGGAAAGTTGCATCAGTTCGCCGCACGATGAAAGGACGAAGTTCCAGCGAACGAATTTGATTAACTGCGGCGCAGACAGGACGCGACGCAGACTGCAGTGGAGATAAAAATGAAGTCCCTTCGATACGGACCAATTATCCGAAACGTAGATCATGTCGTCGGTATCGATGATTTATTAATTTCGTTTTTATACGTTTATGATGTATTACGCCGGGGTACGGCCGCGGAAAGGGCGCGGTGTACATTTTCGTCGCCATTAGACGTGATTAATAATTTTCCATTATCGGGTTGTATCGGATCGGCGTGGCGCAGCCGTCGATATAATTAATTCGAGCAGATTCCGTTTCCAATACGCTTTGCGGCAGAGTGTGTGTTTATGTTTCTTGCTTTCGCGAACGATTATATTTGTCATTGTGCGTGCCGAGTGTAGAAAATAATAGCAAACATTAACGAGCTTTCCAGCCCTTCCTGGGTCCCATCAGCTCAGCCGGCTTCTTCATCATCCGATTCATCGTTAACAGCCCTTTTTCTCTCTCGGTCTGTCTGTCTCCGCTCTATTTCTTTCCGCGCCACCATTTATAATAATTGCTGCATTATAAACGTATACCTACAGAGCCACACAAAACTCCAATCGAAGGCGGGCGGCTCATTCTCTGCGAAAGAATGTAGGCCGATTCGTCGGTGAGATGGAAAAACGAAACTTTAGTTTTTGAATTGTATTTCAGGCTGCGTATTGCGTTTTCCGACAGCGCTGCACCGCATTCTGATTCGGATTCGCGAAACCAGCAGACTGTTAAAGGCTCTTTCGCGTGGTCCAAGGACTTTTGAGCCACTTTCTGTGAGGGCTTGTCAATCCTCATTAGAACCCATTCAGATTTTCATAAATCAGTTCCGACTCACATGGAGAGTTGGGAAGTATCGTGGTCAATTTGAAACAGTGGCGTCGCGTGGTGCTCTTTCCCAGGTGTTCAACTGGCGGGTCTACACCCTCCCTCCACCTCAAAGAAAAAATCAGTATGTATCAAAAACTTATGGTCAGTATCAGTAAGTATAGATAATGAGTGTCAATGAAGAATGAAGTTGAATCCGCCCACTCACCACATAGCATGCACAGGCACTTCCGGAAGGTTCATTTTTGCTGGTGAACGCCTTGCCATTTAAATTAATGATGTCTCCGCTTCACTCTTCGTGGTCCTCGTTGCGAACGTCACTGCGATAAGACTGACAAGAGTGTGCAATGTTGCTAGTGAACATCCTACGCAATTCCCATACTATCTGACAAAGATAACGGCCACTGCGATAAGACCGACGAGAGTGTACAATGTTGCTAGTGAACATACTACGCAATTCCCATACTATGTGACAAAGATAACGCCACTGCGACAAGACTGACAAGAGTGTACAATGTTGTTAGGGAGCATCCTACGCGATTCCCATAGTATGCGACAAAGATAACGCCACTGTGACAAGACCAACAAGAGTATGCAATGTTGCTAGTGAACATCCTACGCAATTCCCATACCATGTGACAAAAATAACGCCACTGTGACAAGACCGACAAGAGTGTGCAATGTTCCTAGGGAACATCCTATGCGATCCCATAGTATGTGACGCGCGAAGCGCAAAGAGGAAAATTCGCACTATTTTTCAATTTTTCGAGGTTATATTTTGTATTTTAATCAAAATTTAAAATCTTTCCTCGTTTTTGGTATTGTTGTTGTAAGACAGAAATTAAGTAGTTGTGCAGTGAACACCTTGAACACCCAGACACGACGCTACTGATTTGAAACGAACTACAGCATTTGGAAAAATAACGCCATCTGTTATACAGAGGGTGCAACTGGGCGGTTCTTACTTACTTTCAGTGAGAAGATTTTCGTGTTTTTGGTCGGGCCACGCCTTGAATCGGTTTCATGGATTGAAAAGAGAACCTTTTCTGCCAAGTTTGAGCAAAATTGGTAAAGGGTAACAAGTACCGCAAGAAAGAAGAAGTTCTTATTGGAATTAACATTGATTTTTGGAATTTCAGTTTCACTCATTCGGAGAGCCTCTCCATTGTAAAAACCTATGTTTGGTAACTGTCGTGAGGTCGGAGAGCCTCTCGGGCTTCTGCTGGTTGGTGTAGTGGATTGATGATGACCAGAAAAGTCCACAGCGTGGGCTCAAGGAGCTGATCGTTAACAAGCCCCTCATTCGTGATTCTCGGCTTGACAAATGACTTGGCCGAGTAAAATTAATTTGAATAGATTTATTAACATTCTAGACAATACTTTGACTTTACGTTATTGAACAGTTACAACGGTTAGCCACTATAGGTATTGAGAGCATACGACACGACATAAGATTGGTTTACGTTAATTTACTAAGTCCCAGACCTGAATGCGAGAGACGTGAATGAAGTCGCCACTCAACTCTTTGGAAAGAGCAAGACTGAAGCAAGTCCGACGATTCTCGGCCCCTCTATTGAGTTTATAAGGCCGTTTCAGGTTCGTCCCATCTGCGGAATGGAGATTCTCCCGCAGCTGAGGTGATTTTGAAACTTCAGAGCCGCGTGCGGCAGTTTAGAAATCGAGACCGTGGATGGCTTCGAACCGCACGGACTCGATGACGTACTTAAGAGCCTGTCGATTGGTCGTTGAAAGTTTTCGAAATAATTGACGCCGAGACCGATGGCGGGAGGTACGAGCGGTGCTTATGCTTTGTTGTACGCTTGTAACTCGTACGGTCGCAAATTTTAAGTTTTGAAGTTGTCACTGAAGAATAAGGCGCGTGTGTATGAGTCATCAGGTCGAGAAACGAAGTCGGTTAATATGTCTGGTACTTCTCAAGGTCTAAGCAACGGACGGCTTTTCTGTACGGTTGCGGCATCGTTTGATCTCGAATAATTCCTCGATGGATCGAAAATATGAGAATAGATCGACAGGCGGCTAGATGACACCAGCCGAAATGGGGTGATGAAGAAAAGCCTTCGAAGTTGCAGAAGGTGAATTTCTCATCATGACAGCAACCTCATTATTCTAGGCATCTCTTGGCACTGGCCAACACCGCGAAGCTGTGAACATGGCCAGGCGAAGGTATGATATTTATTTTTCGAGGGTGTAAATAATAGGGATGATGTAACAACAGAGCCAACTCACACATAGACACAATCTTCGTTTCCTCTACGATTTCGGAGTATATCGACTCGTGTGGTCAATCTGGTTTTTGTGCTCCTGTGCACTCTCATTTTTTTGTATTTTTATGATACTCTCGTATCGCGATTTTGTGCATTTTAGTTGCAGAACTTTGGGTAAGTGTGCTCACCTCTTGAGTGGGTCACCTATTGAGTATTCGTATTTGATAAGTTTAGTAGAATTCCATTAGTCAGTACTTAGTATATATTAGGTCAGTGCTCGATCGACACTACTGTCTAGCGAACCCGACGGTACTCGGAAGGTAGTGCTGAGGGGAGGTACTATGCAGGGTTTGGGGAAGTCAAGCTCAGGTGACGATGTGCTTCCACTGCCGCTCCAGTCTTTAAGCTCTCTTAGGTGCACGCTGAGGGGTGGGGATACTAAGTGTCCTCTTTATGGAATGGATTGTCAGGATGACTCAGCTCTGAAGGATCTGCAGTCTACAAGGTGTGGAGGTTGAGCGCAGACCTCCACCGTTGATATGGCAGAATGCTGGATCGGTGGATTCATCCACGTCTCTTAATTTATTTTAGGGGTACAGGAGGTGATTAGAGACCTGAATACTAAGCCGTGTCTTTTTTTTTTCTGAATTATTGGTAAATAGCACCGCCACTTCGAGCCAGGGTCCAGCTACGTCGCGTTAGACTAAGAATTATGTATACGAGTACGTATTTTTAATATGTACAGTTGCTCCTTTTGCTATTAGTTTCATTGTTTCAGGGTGCTGTCTCACTTAGTTTTAGGTAAGGTTTCTCTTGCGTACACTGCATACTCGACAATGTACTGTTATTATATTACGCCATACGAGCCACAGGGGTGAAACTATAAGGGGTGTGGGAGTTGGACCCCCACCCCCCAGTAATCAGGCAGTCGGCAAATTTTGAAACTCTTCATTTTTTATGGATGCATGTTTGTTTGTCGGAAAATTTTCCTTCTCCACCTCCCCAAACTGAAAGTCAAATTTCGTTTCTGAAAATGGAGTATCCTGGACTCAGAGACTAGTCAGTCAAAAGCCGACGGTTCCAGCTGAGCATCGAACGTTATCTGAAAGGTTGAAATAAAGCTGAAATGTGGAAGACATTTCGAAAATCTGAAAGTCGGTAGCAAACGTTGAAATTCGAATTTCAATGACTGACTATTCTGCTTTTACTAAATTTTTTGTTTGACCTGGAGCCTCATATTTGAGGAAGTTGAAGATTTTACTACAATCTAAAAGTTGAAAGCAAAAGAACTTCAGAAGAAAATTTGATCCACTTTTAATGAGTCAAACTTGGACTAAAATATGCGAAAATGTCCGTCGGCATGGCTGTGCCTCGAACAATTATTATTATTATTTTGGTTTTTCCTAAATTTCCATGCTGTATATTAGAATAAACTGACATCGTAGTGCTACTTTAAATAGATGAAGGAATCACAAGGTAACACTGAAATCGCATCTCCACAGGTGGGAGTTAGTATGGCCAGCTTTGAAAACTGTCCCTCGACTTTGGGTCCATCGGCATGGCTCTTTCTCTACCAATCACAAAAAAGGAGTTTCAACATTTTTTCATCGCAATTAATGGTCAAACTGTACATTCTTATCAGAGCAATACGGTCTGCATATCAAATCCCGTTTTTTTTTTTGACGAGACTTGTGCATTCGCGTATTATTGTCTAAAATTAGGAATTTAAAAAAGTGTCTTTCGGAATGGTCATCTTCATGCAACGATAGACGTTCATCATCCAAGAATAATTACATCTAATTAATAGGTTAGAATGCGTTTATCAACTCTCCATATAATTTTTTGTTGTGGATTATCGACAGTACAACACTTTTTGTTCGCTATTATCTTTCGGCATAGACTTTTTAATGTATCCTTCGACGTGGCATTCATCATGATTGCCATGCCAAAATACAGAATCCCATCACTGTCGGCCCAATATTACCAATATGTTATACAGAACGCCTCTTAACGACTCCCCTCAAAAAAAGTTCAAATATCCTCTAGTTTCCTCCATGAAAAAACATACCTGAAATATCAACATTTTTGAAGAATGACCCAGGAGAGAAATTTAGTCTGGAACAAAAGTCAACACTCCATGCATTTTCCCATAAGAATGAAAGGAGCTTGTGGCACGGATTCCCCTAATCCGATCGACCTGAAACTTCGTAGTTTTTTTGTTTTTTTGTGTGTTTTTTTGTTGTTTTTTTTTTTGATTTTATTGGAATCAAGAGACGAATCAGAGGAAACAAAAAAAAAAGAAAAACAAAAGAAAAAAAAAGAAAAAAAAGATCACCGAGAGTAAATAACGACCACCTTAATCTGTGAAGAAAGTTGTGTGTTCCTCTCAAGTACATATTTAACATCCTTCCACCTTACCCTCCTAGACTAGGGTATGCTGATATGCGCAAATTTGAGTGCTTCGGGGATGAGGTTCCAATCTACATTTACTGGGACGAAACTATGGAGGAGGGAGTTAAACACCCCCAATAATTTGACAGTCGGCAAATTTTGAAACTATTCATTTCAATTTTTCATTTTCTAAGAATGTTTGTTTGTTTTGTTTGTTTATATTTTTTTTCCAATTAAAAATTATTCTCATGGAAAATCGGCAAATTTAAAAATTTAAAAAAAATTGTTTCTTCTCCACTCCCCCCCTCCCCCCGGCAACTGAAAGTCAAGTTTCGTCTCTGATAAGAGCCTAAGAATTTATTCACTATCTCAAATGGACGTTCTAATACGGGTCGTTTCATTTCAGGGATTTTTCCCTAGCCACAAGGAGGCTAATTTCCAATTATTGCAATTCTCTTAAATTTCTGAGTTTTCTTCGATACTTTTGTAAAAAACCAGTTGCGGATTTGAACCCCTCCTCCTACGAAATTTAGCAAGTCATCCGAGACTGCGTTCTTATTAGTTATTAAGAAGATCCCTGTAACAATATTCCACAAAATACCATTAGTACCAATTTTTCTTTCCAAAATCTCCTTTCACAGCCAATTTTATTGAGCTGAAAAGATTGTATTGAGCGCCACGATCCAGGAACTATAAGGGAAAATCTCGTTAACCCCCAAGTTAAGTCTAAAATGGGTTTCAAAAGAATGAAATACTCTATATGCATAAATCTCCATCTATCTCATTCTCATATAAATAAAGTTCAGATCCTTCAATTATGATCTGAACCGAGAACTGTTCAACAGCCAAGTCAGCCACTGCGAACGCACTCCAGTCACCCACATTCTTGGTAAATTCAGAGGTGGTAAATTTCAACTCAACTCCTTCGAGTCCATTCTGGAGAGCTTTGTTTCCATATTAATTGCCAATCATTGAGCACTCACAACCTTAGCTGGCTAAAGGAGAAGGTGAGCAGAAGACTGATGCATGGCAGGATAGTAGAAATAGCTTATGACAAGGGAGCGGATTTTTATGCGCTAAAGAAGGTGAAATGTGCACATACCTATAGACGAAGAAGGTCGCCAGGTCCAGAAAATCATTTCGGTGAGTGTACCTCAGGGATCGCTCTTGGGACCCCTATTGTCTTTTGACCGAAAGGAGCCCAGGCCATCTGTTTTGCCGACGACACCCTTTTCCTTGTGGAGTATCCACTTTTGGCGAAACTGTTTTCCTTGTTACAGTGGGAAGACAGAGGTACTCTCCATCGGCCCTGAACACACTCATTGACGAATGTTATCCAGGAACTAAGATATAAGCAGGGCTGTGATTTTGTTGCTCTAAAAAGTAGCTAAAGTTACGCAACTTTGTTGCTGTATCCTATCCACAGGTTGTTGACAAATTTCCCTCCAAACCCTAAAAGTTGCTCCAAAGTTGCTTTTTCAATATGGGTGTCATTGTACAGTGAAGACAGAACGCTCTTGAATGGTGCGATGTGTCAACTTCTAACAAAGGTTCTTCTCCGGCCATCCATTCAAAGAAGAATTATAAATGAAAAAAATTACGTGCGAGAGGGAGCGATTTCTGGCTATATGGCCCATTGCAGTGTTGCACTTTCCCGTAGATGAAGATGATCTCTCATACTTGTACTTGTATCAACATTCATTTTTTCTATAAGAACTTGAAAATTGTAAGAAAATATGAGAAATCGCTCGAATTTGCTCTAAATTACTGAAAGTTGCCCTTATATCCAGAAATTGCCCGGAGTTGCTTTTTAAAATAGGGGTCATTTGACAAGAAATTGTATGACCTGTAAAGATTCTTTGAGATACGAGTAACATAATTTCAAATGTTACAGAAAAAGTTACCAAAACAACAAAATCGTAGCCTTGGATATAAGTCATCAAAGTCATTTTTTTAACTTTTGAAGCAGGCAGTTTGCCTGGCGTTTTATTCTAATGGAGGAGGAGGAGGTAATGGCGGATATTATTTTTTCACTATACAGAGAAATTAAACTAGTTACTACCTGAACTCCCATATTTGCCCCCCCCCTTTTCCTCAAATATGGACCTAGGAAGAGATTTGATTTTCGCATATAATCTTCGGCGGATAGATAGATAGATAGAGAGAGAGAGATCCGTGTGTCTTTCCTAATTCTCTACTAAATTTCATGTTTCCACGATAAAATACACGATTCTTCTCCAATTCCCCGTACTATCACTCGAACCATTCGCGTGTTACGCAGCCGATGCGATACGACACGATTCCATTCGAGTCCGGTCTTCGTGTTCCCAAAAGTCGCCCAACCGTGCACGCGGATTCTGAATACAAATGCTCGATTCCCGCTACAGGCGTCGGATTACGATTGTCAAACATCGTTCTCTTTCTTTCTCGACATCTTCTACCCGAATTTCTGGCCTCGGATCGAGCTCGTGACTCGTGTCTCTTCAGCCTCGCCCTTGCTGAATACCCCGCATTGATTCGTTTACACTGGCCGGTTTTTTCGAAAAGTTATACACATACCTGCAGCAGATCTCATTATCACGGATCGTTTTTCACCCTTTCCACGTACCCGACTACCCACTATGCCTGCCTTCTACCGAGCTCCACATTCTCGGTGTTCTTTCACACTCCCGCTGGACGTTTATCCTCATTGCGAGTTCTGGCCGCGTCCGTGTGCACCATATAACGTGATTTACTCTTTCACTTTCTCGGCCTCTGATGGAAATTATTTCATTATTTTTGCGCCCACCCGATGCGATACGAATTCGCTCTCTGTGTGATATTCCCTCGGTTACCGTTTCTCACGCAACGAACGTGCACGTACCGGCACGAGCCGACTGTTCAATATACGACCAGCCAGCCCGGCATGGTCGGATCCAAGTACCAACGCGAAAATTAAACCTCGGCCAGGGATCGGATCGGGGCCAGACCTGTGGTTACTAAGTGAGGATCACCGTGTGCGACCAGAAACAATGAAATCTCCCGACTGGGAGACCATGTTACATGTCCTTCCCCCACCCTAACCTAGAACCTCAATATCTATAGCAGCTGAAAATTACTGCAAAAACTTATTCGAGGAACGATACTGTTACCTCGAACTCTTACACTTCTTCCCTATTCTCGTCCACTCCCCAAGAGGCTCAATTTTCATGATACCTGTAAATCAATGTCCAAATTGAATTCCCCTACCACATGCAAGAAACGATACCCAACTTGTACCTAGGGCCATATGGGGTGGTATGAGGCGGTTCGCCCCAACCCCCATGTTCTTCTTTCAAAGTTAGTTAAAGTCCCCCTTTTTTTATTATTATTATTATTATTATTATTATTATTATTATTATTATTATTTTGCTTAACAGTTGGAAACTGAAAACGGTTTGCTAATTGCCATCACAATAAACTATAAATTTTCTTCATTATATCCTCGCTCCTACCAGTACATTTTTCTTTTATCGAGCTCACCCCTCCTCATCCCAGGTATCTAAAGTTTCGTGGCAGCTCAGAAGCATTAGGTGTCTCAAGTTTTATGGTAGCCTGGAAGCACCAGATGCCGCAAATTTCATATCAGCTGGGAAGCAATATCAAAATCGAATTCCGCAATCCCAAGAACCCGAGTAACGATATATACCGTATTTTATCGAATCTACGACACCTTCGATTCTAAGACGCACCCAAAATTTGAAGAAGGCGTTTAAGAAACAAATTTAAGCACACTAATGGAAGACGCACTTTATTACGCTTCGTTACCATCGTTATCACTGCATTCTGAAGTATCGGTACTAGATTCTAATCCACTGGATAATAAGGGATCAGGATCGTCGTTTTCAGAGTCTTCCCATACCGCATAGTCTTCTGTTCCGTCAAATGCGTTAGTAATATAGCATTTCTTAAAAACTTTTTCAATGCTTGCGGGTTGTACTTTCTCCCATGCCCGAGAGACCCAATGGGCGACTGTCGAAGCTGGGGCTTTTTTAATTTTGCCGGATAGGGTCAGCTTAATTTTATTTACTTTCATCGAAATCATTAAATCTAAGATGCACTCGAATTTAGGACGCACCCCACATTTGAAAATTCAAAAAATTAATTTCGGGTACATCTTAGATTCGATAAAATACGGTATATCTAACCTATAAATTTTTTTCCATTTCGCGCTCCCACCGCTACCTAAGGCGCTATAATTCTCATGGTAGCTAACAAGCAATGTTGAAACCATATTTCACGACCGAGCAGTGGCGGATCCAAGGGGGGCATGGGGTACATGCCCCCCCCCTCTTGGTTGAAATTTTTAACGCAATAATGGGAAAAAAAGAACAGAAATGATGAATTGTACCCTCATTACACGCCACAAATGTATAATAACGCATCTACATATATACCGGGTGTTCCACGAAAGTTACCTCCCCCATTTTTTTTTCGAACCAATTGGCGGATCTTTGCCGGACAAATTGCCATCTTCCTGCGGCAAGTTCTACTAGTTTCTCTAGAGCTTGAAATACTTTCTCCCCCATTTATGGGGGGCTGTAACGTGCCACCAACTTCGGAATCTTAAATGGAAAGGTATGCCTTTATGCACATCGCTGGAAAAGGCATATCCTTCAGAATACGAATCCGTGAAAAAATTTCAAAATTCATCAATTTTGGGAGGCAAGGGACTTAAAGATGACCAAAATCCATCAAAAATCAAAGTGTCATAACCTAGCAAACAAACGATTGAAAGAGGGGTTTTTGACATCACGGATTCCGAATACACCATCTAACCCGGTTTAGGGCTTTAAACTCCATATTTTCAACCTAAAATTGGTTCCTATTCACAAATTTTTGACTTTCTAAATGCAGATTATTGAACTGGCTTCACGCGCGTATCATGACCTAGCAAACAGACTATCGAAAAGGGGGGTTTCGAGGTCGCTGATTCCGAATGTCACACGGGAAAATCTCCGCTGATTTTTAAGGAATTTTACCGGAATTTTGTTGGGAAAAAATTCCAAGAATTTCCAAAAAAAAATTTTGGAAACATCGGGGAAAATATTGGATGATTTTTAAGGAATTTCATCGGAAATTGTTGGAAAAATTTCCAGTGATTTCCAAGAAATTTCATCAAAATTCTTCAAGAGAATTTTTCGATAATTTTTGAAGTATTCCTGGGAAATACTCGGGAAGAATCTCTGATAATTTTTCAAGAGTTTTATTGGAACTCGGAAAGAATTTCCGATAAATTTTGCGGAATTTTATCGGAAATTGTTGAAAAAAATTCCAATAATTTCCAAAGAATTTCTTCGGAAACGTTGGAAAAATCTCCAATAAATTTTAAGGAATTCTATGGGAAACTCGGGAAGAATCTCCGATAAATTTTAAGGAATTTTTTCGGAAATTGTTGGAAACTTATCCGGATAATTTCCGAAGAATCTCATTGGAAATCTTTAGGAAAAATTTCACAATGATTTCCAAAAAATTTCATTAAACTCTTCGAGAATATTTTCCGATAATTTTTGAATTATTAAACCATTGGAGTATTCCCCCGAATATCCCTATGACAAGGTTCAAAAATTATCGGAAAAACTTCCTCGAAGAATCTTGATGAAACTTTTTGGAAATTAGAGGAAATTTTTTCTAAAGGTTTCCGATGAGATTCTTCGGACATTATCGAAATTTCTCCCAACAATTTCCGTTGAAATTCCTTAAAAATTATCGGAGATTTTTCCCGAGTTCCGGTAAAACTCCTTAAAAATTATCGCAGACTTTTCCAACAATTTCTGATGAAATTCCTTAAAATTTATCGGAGATTCTCACCAAAGTTTCCGAAGAAATTCTCCGGAGATTATCAAACATTTTTCCTGACGAGTTTCGATAAAATTCTTCAAAAACCATCGAAATCCCCCCCCCCCCCCGAATCGTTACATTTTCTGCTGTCCGTCACGGCGCACAGAGCACAATAAAATGTTGCGTTTAAATCTGAATAGACGGCCATAGTGTGGCCACTTATTCAAATTACCACGCAACATGCCGGGTTTTCCTATGTTTCAACGAAAACTGAATAACCCTGTATGTCTTGTAAGTCCCAAAATGTCAAAAATTTGTACTTGACGCCACCTTTCTCATTCAAATTTCGGATTTCGGGGCCCTAGGATGCACTGGATGTAGGAAATCACGTGATAAACCCAAACCTTTTTCGCACAGATTCGTTTTTGGGGGAAGTTCACCTTCCAATGACGTGCATAAAGCCATTTGGATAATCTGCAAAGAGAAATTCAAAAATTTGTAAATGGCAGCACTCTTCGGTATCTGATTTTGGATAGGGTTTGGCTAGGGTTAGACCCTGTCTCCCAAAATTGATGAATTTGCCATTTTCCTTTACGAATTCGTATTTTGGAGGAACTGCCCTATTCAACGATGTGCATGAGGCCACTTTGATACCTTGCGTTCAGAAACTCAAAAATTTGTAAATCAGAATCACTTTTGAGTCTAAAATTAAATTTTAGGGCCCTAAAACTGGTTCAATCGGGAGGAAAGTGTGACATTCAGAATCAGCGACCTCGAAAACCCCCTTTTCGATAGTCGGTTTGCTAGGTCATGATACTTCAATTTTGGACGGATTTTGGTCATCTCTAAGCCACTTACCCCCTAATGTGATGAATTTTGAAATTTTTTTCATAGATTCATACTCTGAAGGTCCCTCCGGTCACTGACGCGATGCTCGAAAGGGTAGTTCCTGTGGCCGGGGGTGCGGTGTCATAGGGGCCACTTTGGCATGCGTGCATCGCCATACGTCCCACCACACATCATACTCTGGAGGAAGTTCCCTATTCAACGATGTGCGTGAAGCCACTTTAATAATCTGCATTTAGAAAGTCAAAAATTTGTGAATAGGAACCAGTTTTAGGTTGAAAATTTGGAGTTTAAAGCCCTAAACCGGGTTAAATCGTGTATTCGGAATCCGTGATCTCGAAAACCACTCTTTCAATCGTTTGTTTGCTAGGTTATGACACTTTGATTTTTGATAGATTTTGGTCATCTTTAGGCCCCTTGCCCCCCAAAATTGATGAAATTTGAAATTTTTTCACGGATTCGTATTTTGCGGGATATGCTCTTTCCAGCGATGTGCATAAAGGCATACCTTTTCATTTAAGATTCCGAAGTTGGTGGCACGATACAGCCCCCATACATGGGGGAGAAAATTTTTCAAGCCCTAGAGAAACCAGACCTTGCCGCAGGAAGATAGCAATTTGTCCAGCAAAGATCCGCCAATCAGTTCAGGAAAAAAATGGGAGGTGGTGACTTTCGTGGAACACCCTGTATTCGTCATTGCGTATCCCACATTAGATAAAATATTTTTCCGGGAGCACCCCCGCTCCCTACACCCATGTCAACATAAAAGCAAATGCTAATCAGTATGCACCGCCGCTACTGTACTCCCCCTCTCCTTTTTCCAAGTCCGCGCCTGCGACCAAGACAAGCTAGAAAACGATATCCATACTGCAGTTAGAGTACATTTTGACCTCCGCTTCCATCATGGTGAGAGGAGAAGACCAAGTTAAGCTATGAGGATATGAAGAGTGCCCTTACGTCTTTTTCATTTTGCTCTCAATCCGAGCCCTGGAATCCCGCCTTTCGAGCATTACCTCAGAAACGTCGGGGAGACTGTTAGGGTTGTCTTAGCCCTCCTCTCTTCTTGCCGAAAAACCGGCCTAAGTCGAAATGTAACGAGTTGCTACGTAGGCTCAAGCCCGGGACCTCCGGATTCCGAGACCAGAGCGCTATCCACTCGGCCAACCAGACCCCAACACGAAGAGTGAACTTAATTTTGGCAAACCTAATTATAATGTAACCGATATTTTTCGTGTTTGTGCAAATTTTAAAAATGTTCTTACGTGTAAAGTCTTCAGAAATAACATAAAACACGAAAAGCAATTTTATTTATGTGGTATTCAAGGAGCATGGGAGCGGCCTAAAAAAAATCCACGCATGGAAAAGTACAGGGGTTGGAAACGTGTCCGATGACAACTTACACCCCAGGTCAAAAAAATTGGCGATCCCGGAAAAATTACCAAAATTCTATATCCCCTCCCTTCAAATACAGCATATGTTCGCGCATAATAGTGAGAAGGGCCATTTTGAATACTCTCTTCCCTTTCTGAGAGTTCTGGAGTGGTTACGAAAAAATTTAAAACTCGCTAATTTTTCTAACTTGGATAGCTCTCAATATTTTTGCAATAATTTTGAGGAGGGCTTAACACAGCACTATAAAATTAGCAACATGCGGATTCTGTGTGACTTTTCTTCTGAATTCAAAAAACAAACTCCCGCTTATCAAAAGATTTTGTTCAGTTCTTCAATTCTGCATATTTGCTCTAATTTTTCTACATTATATTTATAGTAGACTACTTTTAAAAAAAAATTAGGATTAAATCTGCTCTAGTTAATGTGAAAAACCTCTAGTGTTTTTTTTTTTTTGTTTTTTTTAATCAAAAATTATTTAGTGGTCACTTAATAATAATACCAGCGTTCAATGAGAGGTTTTCGATACAGTGTTGGTAACATTCATGTGTGATAGATAGTATATCAAATTACTCATAGTGTGGACGTTGTCAGCACGGTCTTCAGCCCCGCTCCGCGCCTCATTGGGCATTAGCCTCCTCCACTTTGGTCCAACGGTTGCAAACCCTCACATCCCTGCCCCAAACTATTCCACCGTATTGGATAATTTCATCTTCCCATCTTCTTCTGGGTCTACCTTTGTTTCTCTTTCCCTCGTACGGCGTCAACTCCAGCAACCTTCTTTCCCTTTTTTGACAAAATCAAACGAAAGAAAGAAAAATGCAACACCAAAGATGGAAAAAATGGTCAACACTCTTTCTTGTAATTCGGCGCTCCAAAGGCCATAATTTTAGAGCTGGCTTCAAATTACTCAGTCTGTTGGCCACAATAATCAGGGCCACAATTTAGGGGTTTCCATAAATTACACACTGTGCGACCCATGATGTATCGATTCACACGTATTTTGGGTTATAGGGTCTGGATTTTCTTTTCATTTTTTGTTGCTTTACTTCCAACGCTCCCTGTCACCCCAATTTGAGGGTTACCTGGAATTACACACTCATAAGTATTGCCGGTCACTTAAAATACATTTTTTACACATTATTCAACTCACTTCAAGGTTCCTCTCTTTTCCGAGACTAAAGTTGAGAGGGAAGTGGACTAACTTTCCCGCGCAGGAACCTTGGAAACACTTCTAGGGACTGTAGACCGAAAAAATCGTGACATGGTTTTTCCAATACTCTATTTTTACAAAAGCTACAAACGATAATCAGCATTCGAAAAATTAAAATAAATCAAAATAATATTTAAAAAATTTTCATTAATTAAAAAAATCAATCATATTAATATAAAAATTAATTTCATTAAATTTTTAAATTAATTAAATCAGTTCCAAAAAATTTTAATAATTTTTTATAATTCAAATTTTGTTTTAGTTTTTAAAATATTAGTTATTATTATAAATCGATTAGGTGATTGTGCCCCTCATCAAAATGAATCATGTAGAGGAAGCAAAACCAACATGTCGAGCTTGTGTTGAGTCGTCACACGGAGAATTTCCCATAGAGATTGTACAGAAGGCTTCGGTCTTAATTCCCCCTCTTTATTTACTCCAAAAGAAAATCGAAGACAGGAGAAGTAGAAGAGAAAAATAATAGAGGAAACTCCTCTGAATCCAGATCTCATGGTAAAAAAAGTCGCTCAAACAAGTCAGGAAGAGGGTTCGTGTACATGCAGATTCATTTTCAATGAAGCGTACTAGGAAAATGTTGATACGTACACAGTTATAAGGTCATTAACACGAAGTCAGTAGGAAATAAAGATGAACTAATAAGGTTATTGACATCTAGGCAGAAGGCCACTGTCATGTAACACCGCCGTTTCAATGTAAATGATCAAGTTACCCACTCCTCTCACTGCCCACATAGAGCCAGCCATGGGGACATTGACCTCTATGCAGATATTGTGACGATTGCAAAATCATTGATATTGGTAGTTTCAGCTATCTGGCTTAGCAGATTCAAAATGGCCTAACCAGTTACCTCTTCTACGTTTACTGATGAACTAGATAAATTCACTGAACTACAAGTATAAGGTTTTATAAGGGACATTAAAACTATTGAAAATTGAACATGGTGAAAATATTCGGGCCGTCCATCCTACAGAGAGCGTTGCAATCTGCCATTGTCATAAGTTATGAAAAGGTGAACCTTTTTGTCAAACCCTATTGTACTGGTGCCAAAAACATTCCTCTTTTCATCTGCGACACTAGCGCTGAACGGCCCGAATACCTACTTTTTATTCTATGATTTCACCCCCCCCCCCCCGGTAGAGGGAATGAGTAGTTACGCTACTGAAAACACAACACTGATTTTACACAATAACGTTTTATTATCCTATCATTAGGCTGTATGCATAATAAATTAAGCTTTAACGTCGAAGCAAAAGAGCAGAGTGAGAGCCTTAGCTCCGAAAGGGAAGGATAGTCGTTACCAGCCGACGTATGTGTCCATAAGGAAATTCTTCTAAATCGAAAATCATTCAAAGAAGCGAAGACAAAGATGATGGTGGTGTACGGTACAGGTGGAAAAAGCACCAAACACACAAACGATGAAATAATTTTCGGGGAAAATCTCCGACGATTTCCAAAGAATTTCATCAGAATTGATTTCCGAAGAATTTTATCGAAAATATTTGGGAAAAATTTCCGATCATTTTCGAAGAATTTCATCAGACATCACGGAGGAAAATCTCCGATAATTTCAGGAGATTTTTTTTTCAGAAATCTTTTCCGGAGAATTTCATCGGAAATCTTCAGAAAAAATTTCAAATGTTTTCCAAAGAATTTCAACAAAAATCTTCAGGAAGATTTTCCGATAATTTATGAAACATCGTCGGACGTCCTCCTCGAAGATTTCCAATGAAATTATTCTCTGGAAATCTTCGGAGATTTTTCCTGAAGATTTCAGATATAATTCTTCCAAAAACTATCTGAGTTTTTCTCCAAATATTTCCGATGAAATTTTTCATGAATTTCGTCGGAAATTTTTGGGAAAAAAATTTCTGTCAACTTTCAAAGAATTGAGACTATTTTCCACACGTGCGATAGAATCACAGATATTTCCCGAAGAATTTTGATGAAATTCTTCGGAAATTAGCCCACAATTTCCGAAGAATTTTATCGAAAATAATCTGAGAAAAATCTCCAATAATTTCAAAAAAATGTCATTGGAAGTCTTCGAAAATAATCTTCACTAATTTTCGGAGAATTTCATCGGAAATCTTCAGAAAAAATTTTCAACAATTTCCGAAAAATCTTCGGGAAAAAATCTCTGATTCCATCGCATGAGTGGGAAACAGTCTCAATTCTTCGGAAATCGGAATTTTTCCCCCAAAAATTCCCGATAGAATTCCTTAAAAATCATCCAGATTTTTTTGATCCTCAATGAAATTATTCTTTGGAAACCACTAGATCTTTCCTGAAGATTTTCGATAAAATTCTTCAAAAACTATCGGAGTTCTTCCTCGAATGTTTCCTATTGAAAAATTATCGGAAAATATTCTCCAAGAATTTTAATAAATTTTTTTGGAAAACATTGGAAACTATTTCTAAAGATTTTCAATGGGATTTTTCGGAAATTTTCTGAATTTTTTTGCAAAAATTTCCGATGAAATTCGTTTTAGATCATCGGAGATTCTTCTCGAAGATTTCCAATAAAATTATTATTGGGAAATTATTCCGATAAAATTCTTCAAAAACCATCGGATTTTTCCAAAATATTTTTGAAAAAATTCTTCGGAAAACATTGAAAATTTTCTCTGAAGATTTCCGATGAAATTCTCCGGAAATCATCGGCAATTTATCCCAAAGATTTCCGATGAAAATCTCTGAAAATCATCGAAAGTTTTCTTCTGAACGAATATGCTTCCAAAGATCATTCGCGATAATTTATCATCAATGTTTCTTCAATAAAATCCTTAGTATCGGAATTTTTCTAAATTTTAAACTACAAATTTTCTTAGACATCATCGAAGATTTTTCTCGAAGATGAATGATAACTGCACGTGTTTTTCGAAAAGAAGTCTGCTCGGGACTAGATGCATTTTTTCGCAAGGGAAAGCTTCACTTCTGAAGTTAACATTCCTCTTTATGCATACAACTCAAAGGGAAACCCTTTTCATGAAGAAAACGCTCTCACTCCTAAGCACAAGCTTCCTCTTACTTTTTTTATGCATACACTCTGCAGTATGCACTTCACTTTGGCGAAGTGAAAGCTGAAGCTTCTCTTTATGTATACTTCCAATTGTACCAAAAATTTCCCCGGTAATGCCACGTGTAGCATCGCTACACATGAAATTTCCCATGTGTAGCATTCGCTACACACGCTATACAGAAGTTGCCGGCCCTGGCCGAAAACGCCAAACAACAGAAACAAAAAAGTGAATTGGCACACCCTAAAAACAGAATAGTACCAAGTTCACTCATACTCCAACAGTGGATACTAAACAAAAGAGAAACGACGAACAGGTTGACCGCCAATCATTTTCATCTATGTTTTCTCCCACTTTTAGAGCGTTGGATTTGCATGGAGAAGCAAAATATGACACGGGCCCAAAGCAGACAAAAATGAGGCAATAAGAAAAGGAGATGAAAAAATAAGAAAAAGAAACGAGAAAACAGCACATTTCCAGGCACTTTTCAATGATTTGCCCAGTGGTGAACTTCACCTAAATCCATCATTCATCTTAAGAGTCTTGAATACGTCTGGAAGAGTCTCAACGTCACAAACCGTTCATTAAACGTCTTACGTATTAACGAATCTTAAACATGTCTGGAAAAGTCGATGGCTATATGGCTTTTATACCTTCTCAGACAGACGTCGCCAAACTGCACCCGCAATCATAGGTCAATCTGTTGGAGAGTGCGTATGCAGCTCTCGTCAGAAGTGTCAAAAGCACATGAATCATCATTCGGGATAACAAGGTTGGTACACGAATTTCGACGAAAAAATACATTCAACCAGCCAAGAGCTCGGTCAGGAATCGACTAGCTAACTCAGGTAAAGCACTGTAAGTAAACACGAGTGCGGCAATTCGCCATTTTGGATCCAACCGCGCCCGTCGATGTCGAATTGACTATGCGGTACGCCCCGCATAGTCGACTTTAGCATCCATGGGCACGGTTGGATCTAAAATGGCGTATTGCCGCACTTCTGTTTATAGTGCTCTAGCTCAGGTAGACCAAATTAGAAGTAAGGGACTTATATTACAGCGGCGGTGACACACAGATACAGAACTGATAATGGTGTGAACGATGTGTATGTGTGCGTTTGTGTGAGTAACTAACGTGTGTGTCTTACACGAGTCTCCTTAAAAGTATACTGAAATGAGAAATGAACTCAGCCTTACTCCCGGTCGCTCTGTCAAATTCCAGTCCTCAGTTTTTCAAAAATTTCTATTTACTCAGCATTGCGGGGAGGTCTCATAAATTCGTTTACGTTTTTCAGAAATTCAACAGGTTCAAAGATACGACTAACTTTTGTAAAATCACTAGGCTATAATCTCTGTGAGACAATTTCGTGAAAACGAAATTGATTGATCAACATCAAATTTACTGGTAAGTTGCATTACGGAGGTATCCGCAAGGTAGATGAGTCCTAATCATTCTTTACGGCAATATTCAGAATGAATTTAAGAGAAAAGGAGAGCTAATCAAGAAAAAGAAAGAACGGCATTGCATTTATCGTGAAAAATACTTCTAGTGTAGCCTACTCTCATTCTTGTAGTTTTTTGGGAGTATTATACTGTGAATTGGCCCGGGTTGAATGAAATCACTGATCACATTAGGTGCTGGCGATTGCGAGTACATACTTGGATGTTCCCTAGGAACGTAGGTGAAGATCAGCTTCGAGATTCCTCACTCACTTTCTCGATATTTGTAATCGTATCAGCTGCAGTAGCGTAGCCAGCCTAGTGTTCGAGGGGGGTCTGGTCTCGACCAAAGAGGGAGGCGGTGTTAGAAGTAGTGATGTTAAACGGATCTCCGGATCGCGGATTTTCTCCGGATCTTCTTGCTCCGGAGCATGAAAACTCCGGATCAGCAAGATCCGGAGTTTCAGCTAGAGCTCCGGAAGTTTGCTAATAAGCTAATATACGTCTGCTATGTGCCCATGATACAGGATTCGAGAATGTATTCTTAATCTTAAGGGCGTATCACAGAGCAGACCGTGTTCGAGAATTGTCCTTCATCAAATATAACTATGTGTAGGTATGCAGAAAAAAATATTTTGTTTTCAGTGTGAGAGTGAGTGCCAGTGGAAACTGGAAAGCTCATGGTTTTTGTATAATTAAATTTAGAAAAGTTCGTTTCTGATCATTTTTCCAGTGTTGCTCTGGTTACTATATTTTTCATTTTACTTCATGTTTCATTTATGTACAACGTAAGCCTACATTCTACATTGATGGAAAGAAAAAAAAAACAGGAATGAATTGTATTGCTGCCTACATTGTAATGATTTATTTTATATTTTATTTAACACAGAAGAAATTTTAATTTAGAAATGAAATTCACCTCTCCAGGGATTAGGCTGTATACTACATGTACTGGTACGAGTCATTCCATTTTCTATTTTATTTTGCACATAGAAGCTTTAGAACGCTCAGCAGTCATCACTCACTCGCTTTCTATTTCAGTGATTTAATTCAATGATTTTTGTAATGGGAAAAAGTGCAAATTTGAACCGGAGCTCTGGATATGATCCGGATTTTGCTTAATTTCTCCGGATCACAAAAAATCCGCTCCGTTAACATCACTAGTTAGAAGAGGTGCTACAATCAGAAGAATCACGATTTAACGAAGTCGCAAGGAGGTCGACACACCCCCTCGACGCCCCCTCGGCTTCGCCACTGATCAGCTGCAAGCTGAGACTTCATTGCTTCGTACAGTATTCACTAATTTAAGCTGATCAGTTTCAGCTGCAGAAACGTTTTCTCAAAGAGAAGCATTTGGACTGAATAACATTCGATTCCGTTGATTATAGTACATTGTGTATGAACTTAGTGGCCGAATTACTTTACTGCTTACCTCCAGCTGTACGGAAGACGATGCGAAACAGCGGCCCGTATTTGCTCTGGTGATTGCCCCTGATCTTCGAGCGGAAGCCACCGCAATATTGTCCATATTAAAAAACAAAACTCGCGAAAAACGAAAACTAAATACGCGCTGCGCACTACATATTAAATAAAAGTTTAGGATACGATCGCACTCGACTGACGAAACACGTTATGAGCAATTGAAGAGCTCACAATGACCATCGAAGCCTAGCGTCTAAAAGTGGGTTTTTTCATTTTTATCGGACAGATAAGGAAACCTTTTGTAAAGAAGGCACTACGCTAGCCCACACGAGTTCATGATGTTGCGATAAGTCTGTCTTGCTGTTTGAACGGAAGACTTGTCTAAGCTTGCATGAGAACAGAGTGACTCAGAAAAAGATCCGAACATTTTTTTTTGCCGGAATGCGACCCGTCTCTAACTCACCAATGATGATGCGGATTGAAATCTCGTATTCTGTAGTGCTTCTAGTTTACAGTGATCATTAAAGGGACATTTTCGCGATTTCTGTTAAGCAAAGTGAAAGATGACGTCGTATTCCTCGTGGGAAAAATATGTACATACACATGTATACGTGTTTGAATCAGAGTTGGGCAAAATGTATTCGAATACAATTACGATTACGCGATTACTATTCATGAAAAATATTCACGAATAATCTGATGAATATTTGTATTCGTTGAAAGCAGAGTTGGGCGTTATTAAAATAATACGTTATTCGAATAATAATCATGAATAAAGGTCCAACATTATTCATTATTCATTATTCGTAATTCATTATTCGTAAACATGTAAAATTATTCATCAATCATTATTCAGTAAAATGAGGATGTGAATAATATTCGTCAATCATCGTCATTCGTTATTCATTGCAAAACTTCTAACATTGCGAGCTCACTTACTACGAAGCAGAGTAGGTACTCAAGTACTGTGAGTCACAAAAATATTCGGAAATACAGTTTTTTTCGCAATATTGAAAGAAGAATGGGCGGAAAAAATCCGAAAAAGTTGTATGTGGCAGAAGGTAGAGTAGGGAGTATTGGAGCACCAATTTTTTTTGGAGAAGTACCAAAAATTATGCACAGAAAAAGAAAAACACGAAATATGTAGCCACATTAATATTCGGACACCGTGTATTTTTTCCATAAGAAATCCGACTTGATCTTACATTTTCCTGAGTAAGATTCTAGAAAATGTTCCTTTGATGATCACAAGTGATTTGTGTAAACTAGAAGCTTTACAGAATACGAAATTTTAACCCACATCATCATCGCTCCTGTACTGGTTGAGTTAGAAACGGGTCATAACTATATTTTGTTTCTTTTGGGTTGCATGCTTATTATAATGGGCGGACGCAGGAAGTTTTCTTGTTGCATATTTTTTCAACCCATACCTAACTTCGCATTCAGTCATGCTACGATGTCGTAATTACCTAACTCATAATCTGCAATATTTCAATTATTCAGGTATCAACTTTTGATCATCAAAGGAACATTTTCTAGAATCTTACTCAGGAAAATGTAAGATCAAGTCGGATTTCTTATGGAAAAAATACACGGTGTCCGAATATTAATGTGGCTACATATTTCGTGTTTTTCTTTTTCTGTGCATAATTTTTGGTACTTCTCCAAAAAAAATTGGTGCTCCAATACTCCCTACTCTACCTTCTGCCACATACAACTTTTTCAGATTTTTTCCGCCCATTCTTCTTTCAATATTGCCAAAAAAAACTGTATTTCCGAATATTTTTGTGACTCACAGTATATTCCCTAGTTTCTGTACCCGGTATTAGGTACAGTGTATTACCGGGTTTACCTGGTAGAAAGAAAACGTTCCACAATTTTCTTCCTTGTGAAAATATGAAGCAGATGAAACAAATATAAAAATCTCCAAAAATTAATGCCCAAGTATTTTTTCCAAGTTTAAATTTCATTCTTGTGAGGTTTCGGATGGAATTTTTCAATTAAATTGAAATATTATTTGCGAACATAGTGCTTGCTTACATTGACACAGAATAAACATAAAACGTTCAACGCAGTAACAAAACAAAAAATTTACCGAGGATCAGTGACATAACCAGGATTTTTCCAAAGGGGCGGGGGGTAAAATAAGATTTTTAAGGGAGAAAAAGTCGAAAATTGAAGTATTTTTTTTAAATCGCCAATATTAGGGGACTATGTAAAAAGATTGGGAGGGTAATTTTTTGTAGGGAGGGGGTAATTTTTTTGGGGAGGGTACAAATATATATACTTCTGGGGATTCTTAAGGGAGGGGGAGGAAATATTTTTGGTGGGGATATTTTTTTGGTGTGGGGGTAATATTTTTTCTAGGGGAAAACTTTTTCTGTGAGGAGTTAAAAATATTTTTGGGTACCCTCTCCTCCCTCTACGACACGCTACGCCACTGACGAGGATTGTTCTTTAACTAGGTAAGTAGTTTCGAGTCTTACCTCCCTCTACTAGGTAATGGCGAAAACTAGGTACCTATCCACAATAACAAAAAATTACCCCCCCCCCCCCCTCCAAAAAAAAGAAGAGAAGAAAAAGAGAGAAAGTGTAGAATAGTCATTCATTCTACATGGTGTATTCTATGTGTAGAATAAAAAAATCTACGCCAGCCACTTTATTCTACGGTACGAACTTGATGCGAAATGAACGAGAACGGAATCAGTGATACCAATATAAAGTTTCAAAACATGTATAGTAATCCTTAATCTTACTGGGGTAATCAGAAAGTAAATAAAGTTTTCCCGATTTTCTCGGAGGAGGAGGGGGGAAATAACTGTGCCAGGGGAGGGAAACGCACCCTGGCCCCACGTTGACTACGGGTCTGATTTCATTATTCCCGTGATTGATGTCATTGAATACTGATTACTGAATAATGAATGACTACTCGTTATTCATACTTACGACTAACGAATAAACTATTCGTTATTCGTTATTCATGGGCTTATGAATAACGAATAAAGGTTGCGTTATTCATTATTCAGTATTGTAATATTATTCTGCCCAACTCTGGTTGAAAGTATTCATGAATAGTTTGATGAGTATTTGTATTCATGAACAATATTTATGAATACAGTAAGCACTCGATTATCCGACACCTCTTTATCCGACACTCCGGCTCATCCGACACTAAAAATTTTCTCCCATTATGCGGCACTCCGATTATCAGACAATGCTCCGTATTATCCGACAGTAACAAACCGACTAACGTTGAATGCATTTTGCAATTTTATAATGAAATCTTGTTCAAATATTGCTGTTCTGAACTTTCTTTATCAATCTACTACCACTATTCAGGCCTACCGCATCAAAAAACCAAAAAATATATCACATTCGTATTATCCGACTTTTTCGTTATCCGATAGTCTCCATTCCCCAATTGTGTTGGATAATCGAGTGTCTACTGTACCTTTACATAATATGAATATTTGTATTCATGGAAAATATTCACGAATAATTTAATGAATATTTGTATTAATGAAAAATATTCATGAATAATTTGATAATTAACTATTTGGAATTATGCAGGTGTACCCAGTCCCGCAGCCAGCCATCTGCAGTAGGGGGTGCTGACTGTTTACCAGGGGGCTTAAGGATACACATTACACATAATATATAATGTAAAGATTTCTACGAGGCAGTGGTGTAGCCAGGGGGGGGGTGAATGCTCCCCAAGGCACCTGAAACTTAACGTAACACATGCAAAAGTAATAAGTAATTTTTCCTTCATTTTCATAAATTAGAGCTAATATCGGTGATTTTTGAAAAATACCTCAATTGTCGACTTTTTCTTCCTTAAAACTCCTACTTTGCCCCCCCCCCCCGAGAGTACCAAATTAGTTAACCAAGTTTTTGTTCTAAATTTTAAAATGTTTCTGTGATAGTAATTCTCTTCATCCCTTCTTTCTTTCTTGTTCAGTGTAACGATTTTTTTTAAGTGGTGGTATCTTTGCCTAGGGAGGCTCAAGGTACCTTTAGAGGAGGCTCAGCCCCAGCTCCCCCCATGGCTACGGGGCTCGGTATACCGATTACAATTACTAATCATGAACGTGCTAATTGTGGGGTAATTAACAGCTTTCTTTAATTTTTAATGAATAATTTCGTCATGAAACAGTATCGCGGTCTATGGATAAGCAGAGTTTTATTTTGCAGGTTTTTCAATTCTGCAAGTGTAGAGTAATAAGCAGGACCGAGATTTTTAGGCAACCCCCCCCCCCGTTTTTTCCAGCCTAGCCTATTCTATTATTGAGGTCTCCTAGATGCATCAGAAAATTCTAACCATGGAGCGATGCGGTCTTTTTCGGACTATTTTCCCTTTAAAAAATGTCATTTTTGCCTAAAATTGATGTTTTTAGACACATTTTTTGGGACTATTTCGGGAAGAAATCCAATTTTCGAGACTATTTTGTTATTTTCTACTTTTCGAGAAAAACATTCTAAATTTTCAACTTGTCGACAAAAACATGTTTAAAAATCTATTTCATTATGAAAAATCGTAACCGCCTTTTTATTCGTTGTAATAAAGTATTTTGATTCAGAATCGTGAAGTTGTACCTACACGGTTTGGGAGGGATATAAATATAAAAATTAGGTTCAGTTTTCCAAAACGTTTCATTTAATACCTATGAATCCATAGTGTTTTTGTTTGTTGTTTTTTTTTGAAGTTTTCGCGCCTAGAAAATATAAATCTAGGCCTTGTCACAAAGGCTCTAATGGCCCGGTATGATAAGTGAATCCGCCTGAGTTAGTTTTCTCAAATTTTTCCTCAGTCCGCGTCTATTTATAGTGGTACAAAAAAATTTCAGAGCCCATCGTCACAATCCTACTCCCCAGGGGGATTTGACCTCCAAATATATGATTTTCACACTTTCACAGCTCGATATTGGCATTTTTCGATCAAATAGTACGAAAATTGGCATATCAATAAAGGCTCTCGGTATAAATAAAATCAATCTTTTTGAAAATTTTCTCTACCTCTCTTGACCTTTAAAATCGAATACACACTTTATCATACACAGGTTGGCATCTGTACCACATGCAATGTTGCCTTATTTGCAGGGAGTGCAACAGGCCTGTAGCCAAGGGGGGCAGGGGGAAGCATTGCCCCTGGCTTTCAGCTTTGCTCCCGGCAAGAATCCGCCGACTGTTTATTTCAGTATCTTAGTAAATAACATTTCAAAAAAGCTTTGCATTTATTAAATTCCATACGAAACATCGTCTTTATATTTATCGACATTAATGACTGCCTCTCCCCTGAAAGTTCAATTGCACCCTCTGAAAAAATTCCTGGCTACAGGCCTGGAGTGGAAATGGGGCAGAGAAAACAACATTCTAGGCTATCCATTGGTAGTTTTGAGAAATTAATACGTATTCAACTAATTCAACATTAAATGCAATCGAGTACAGATTCGTGGTTTGGAGACTGTTACATTAGCTCTGCTACCACGTTGAAAAGTGTGTGTGCAGCTCTCGTCAGAAGTATCAACAGCATATGAATCATCCTTCGAGATAACAAGGTTATTCCATGATGTTCGACGAAAGAACATATTCCACTAGCCAGGGGCTTGGTCAGGAACCGACTAGCTAGCTCAGGTAAACCCCAAATAAATATAAAGGGCTCATTGTATGGTGTGTTCAAGCGGGTGTAACAGACGGCTACACGACCAATGACGGTGGGAAAAAGATGTCAGGTAAAGTGCCACTTACTGGCCGAGTGCCGATTAATGGTCAAAATTTTGGAGCTATACATCTGGTTCGTAGAGAGCGTGAGAGTTTCATTTTTTTTATCAGTGTCCGGCAGACCAACGTACTTCAGTATGATCTGCGTTCGAAGCGATTTTGATGATTCGCTTTGAAGACATGAACTGTGGAAGAATTTGTCTGTTTTCGGCGTAAATCTTGCATATTAGACGTTCATCATCAAAATCGAAAAAATAAGTACTTCATGCTACTAATTTCGGACTTTTTGTAGTTGTGAGGTCAAATAAGAAACATTTTTCGAATAATGAACAAATGACTGAGTAACTACCTATTGAGTACGGGTCCTGTGAATTAGGGATGGAATCCAGTTGTGGAACTGACTGTACCTCAGTCCTATCATTATGTTTTTTGATTTCATTAAGTTGGCTAGCCCATTTGTGAGTTGCAGAACAATTCCAGGTCTTTTCCTTGACAGGTCATTTTCCTGAAGTTTTTTTTTTTTTTTTACCCGAACTCATTTCCCCGACAGTAAAGCTAAGCTCGGTTAGGCTGACTTCTGTATTGACCTGTTCTATCCCTCACTAATATTTTTCTTTTCATTAAGTACTCCAGTACTGGCAGCATTTCATTTGGAGCATCTTGAAATAAAACTTCGAAAGTAGATGAACATGTGCGACAGGAAAGTACGCTAATGCTAATAACATAAATGGTAAACGTTTTGATGCTGCGATTTTCGGGGTCGTTGTATCTCTGCTGCAGGCCTTCAGCTTGAATCGTCCAGTAAAGAGACTGGCCCAAATGAAAAAAATAACAGACTGGTACATCTGGGATACTTCTTGACAGGTGTTGATGATGCATTTTTCAAAATAACACATGACTTTCAGTGACACGCAGGCGTTTCCTCGGTACTCTTGGACAGCATCTTTATAACAGCAAGCAGGACAGCATCTTGTTTTTTTTTTTCAAGCTGTATAAGAATCCGCAAACGAAAGGCAGTGGCATATCTTCACCGTTTATGCATTTCCTTGACGCAGACCGATAATGAGGAAGGGTTGAGTGAAGAGTATGCGGTGAATCTGAAGGATCTTTAATAACCACAATTCCATCTTCAGTACCAGCAGCAACACTTGTTATGGCACGAGCAGTACATTTTCCGGATCTGACCTTCTGGCACTTCCAATATACACAGAGTTCTGGTGGCCGAGTGGATAGCGCGTTGGTCTCGGAATCCAGAGGTCCCGGGTTCGAGCCCACGTAGTAACTCGCTACATTTCGGCCTAGGCCGGTTTTTCGGCAAGAAGAGAGGAGGGCTAAGGCAGCCCTAACAGCCTCCCCGACGTCTCTGAGGTAATGCTCGAAATGGCGGATTCCAGGGCTCGGGCTGAGAGCAAAATTAGAAAAGGTAAGTCCCAATATACACGCGTATTGCGCTGGCGCGATCGCACATGTATAAATCCTTCAATGATCGACTTGAGTCCAATTATTTTGGTCACTATCACTCATATGTTACTTAACCAAGTACAACACAGAGGATATGACAATTTTTCTTCAACAACACTTTCAATATTGCATAAACTTCCCCGTGTAATTAGAGCTCGAGATATAACCGTCCAAAAATCGAATTTAATAAATGGCACTTAACCGAGTGTGCGTGTGTGTGCGCTCGCGTTAGTGTGAATGACTAACGCTAGTGTCGATACAATCTCGACAGGCTAGGAACAAGTTCAAACTCCAGGAGTTGATACGGAAATAATGAAACAGAAGAAAATAATTCGAGATGAGAACTGACGTAATGCTTATGTACCTCATGCTGGTTGCGAAACTAGTCATCCATACTGTTATCTATGACCACCACTAACCTGATACGTTGTATTTACATGAAGAAGAAAATAAATTAATATCTTCGAAATGATTTTACAGAGGAGTGAGGGCAGACTTAGCTTACTGTAAATCAGTTAACCTGCCAACTTCCTGCAACCATCTTCAACCTCCTTACACGTCAGAGAAACGCAACCTACATCGATGTCGATACAACTCAATAACACAGCAATGAGAAGTCGCTGATCAAACATAGAATTACAGCTTGAGCCCCTAAGCTCGGTAAAGTGAATTTAAATTAACAGGCACAATACACCCTATACGTGCTCCCTCAACTTGAAATTTCGCATTAAATACTTCGATGAGGGTTACAACGTTACATGCACACCGAATAGCACCGGGTATTGTGCCATATCCGACGAGGCCGAAGTCAAATATTCCATTAAAATCGGCCAATAACTGCGTGTTTGTATGTTCTCACTTAACATTTAAAGTTCGATGAAACGAAGCCACTGTTCGTGCAGCAGTATTCAAGCGAAATAACCCTGCGAAACCTCTTGAAACTCCTCGCCCAACTATGCGCGCGTATTATCGACTGTCGTAAGTTCACCGTGTACTAAGACTCCAGACACTATACGTACACATAAATACTATGTACAGAAAATGGAATGACAAACACGTCGCTACATTATCATAGTTCGCCGAAAAGCTGTAATTTTAGAATCGCGTTTCCACCAGCCTGACACAAGAGTATACGCGGAAAACAGAGCCACCGTCTATTTAAGTCATCTACCTCGTTACTTCGAAACCTTATACTACGCTGGTTACCTTCTTCGGCGAGTTTAAAGTGAAATATATCATTTTCGGTGACAAGGGTGCAACGTTATTTACGATTCGAAAGTGACAATATGTACTTTGTTTACGTCATTCTAGTGGTCAATAAAGTCCATAAGTACGTAAAAAGAAACCAGCGAAACAAGCCGGGTTGTTCGGATTTTCTCCTGTCTTCTCTGAACCCCATTTCTGTCTAGGGACACCAGGGCCGTCGCGAATTTCAAACGTGTAACTCGATTTCCTCGATTTCTTCTCCTTAAATACTATACGTGACATTTTCCTCGCCGAACATAACCTCTCGCAAATGCGACAGCGAGTTTACTTCCGCACAAGATACAAATATTAAGCATGATATTCAAAATGTCATCCGGCTACAAAAAGAAGCTTCACAGCACAGTGCGTCCACGGTTTTGAATTAAGCCCACCACCTTCGGCATACCAATTCCATGAACCTGCCTAACCTAGCTACTAAGTTCTCACGTTACCTGACTCACAAGTCTATGATGATACAAACGACTTAGAACAAGAAATAGCCTTAATAGAAGTAGATAGCGAACTAGAACCAATATTTCTACGCGAGGAAATAGACGAAATAATAAAGAGGCTAAGAAATGATTTAAAATCGGTTGGTGACATAACGAATAAACTATTGAAAAAAGGAGAGGTCACGCTCAATAAACATTTAACACTCTTCAATTAAATTCTTGAAAAAGGCACCAGTTCACCCTCTTGGAAAGTATTAGATATTATACTGATACATGAAAAAGGCGATAGACACATGATAGGGAACTACAGACCGATATGTTTCAGCCCAGCATTAGGAAAAATATTCTCAAAATTAATCTCTTGGACAGCCAACAATCCAAAGAACAAGCTGGATATAGACGATAATTCTCAACTATAGACCACACCTTCATATAAAAAACCAACCAATTGATAGAGAAAAGCAAAGAATTTGGGAAGAAAATATACACCTAGCCTTCATAGACTATACAAAAACGTTCGACTCCCTGAAACATAAATCCACGAGTAAGGCTTTGAAGAAACAAGGTATCTCACCAGGGACGAAACTATAAAGGGCGTGGGGGTGAAACATCTCCCCAATAATTTGGCAGTTGGCAAATTTTGGAACTGTTCATTTTCATTTTTTATGAATGTTTACCTTTTTTCAATTAAAAAACATCTCAATTGAAGTCCTGACATAGGAAGTAGTCTAAGCCCATTTTTTCAAATTTTTCAAGAGAGCATTTATTCTGATTATTCATTGACTCGCATTCAGTAGATTGTTCTGAGGTAGCCAATTTAACAGAGGAGACAAGGGCTTACATTTAGAAAATTAAAAAAACGAAAACGTTAATATTTCTGACTAAAATTTAATCAGAATAAAACATTGGAAAACCCTTATATATGTATAATAATGTGGCAGTTTCTATAAAAAGGGGTAACTTTGTCGATCCGATCAATTTTGAGTTATGGACAGTACGTAATAGAGGAATGAATGCCCATTCCAACGAGCTATTGGCGAGATTTGTAGCGTTTTTTGTTCCCAAGATACAAGCGGTCAAAGATAAGTGTAACGAGAATACGCGAAAACACGTTTTTGGGGAAAACGCGTTTAGAGTTAGACACACCTTTTTCTCCCACTCTGTCAAGCGGCCCTAACTCGCCGCGGAATCACGTTACCAGCCTCGACGAGGGCTTGGGTTGGAAAGGTAATTTTTCGCTCTTCTGCGTGGTAACAATTATTCAGAACATCGGATTTATTCGTGAGCTCCAAAAAACCACAAAGAAGCGAACGTGGACATTCGCATTCTTTTCTCATTCTCTTTCTCTCTCTCCCTCTTCTTTCTCATGCACATAAATTTTGTCTCTTGGTTATAGCAATGTTTTTTCTATAGAAATCAACCAAAATCTCAAAACTGATTTTTCGACCAAAAAATTTTATTTTTATTTTTTTGCGTTTTCTGAGACTTTGATCGATTGACAAAGTTACCCTTTTTTATAGAAACTGCCACACTATGTTTCTTATGAGTATTATTTATTACTTAATAGTCCAGGAATTTTAGGAAATGAAAAGGGAAAAATTGCTGCAGATTTGGAACTTGGCATGATTCTCAAGGACAACCTGCTAATAAACATAGTAAAAAAAAACCCACCCGCAGGAGTGAACGTGACCCCCTATAGCTGAAAACCCGTATTGGAAAACAGTTTCAGTTTTTTGAACATAGCTCCATAAATATTGATTTATATGCGAAAATACTTCTTACCTAAATTAAAGAGCATAAATTTCTCTACAAAAAGGTTTCTTTTATTTTCGTCCTAGGATCAAGACTGACCGAGATATTCGACCAAGAAATATCCCAAAATCATCAATAGCTCAGAGTATTCATAAATAATGTACTAGGAGACGGGTCAGCGAAATAATAATGTTGTAATGCATGCAGACGGTAACAGAAAGATATGATTAGTATTTACAATGCGGTATAAGTAGAGAGGGGGGATATAAAGTGATAATGTTTAAAAAAGTGTGTATCTTGTACAAAATTCAGCACAGAAAAGGGGAAAAAATTATAATACAAATAAATCTTCAGTGTTTGAATCGTGTGAAACTGCACTTTCACACAAGTGCTTTCAACTGGAACTTTTTGGAATTGTTTTACATTGAACTTCTTCACACTATGTTCAAATTTGGTAGCGGTAACTCTCCCTTCAGAAATTATTAGGGAATTGAAAATCTGAAATTTTCAATAAAAGCTCAAAATGTCTTTTTAATTGCGTATTAGAAGAAAATAAATGGAGAAAATCTGAACCATCTAAGATTCGCGGACGCTGTGGCACAGATAAACGAGGATACAAAGATGCTACAAGAAACGGGAGAAAAATTGACAAAGGTAAGTGCAGAGGCGGGTTTAGAAATGAATACAAGTAAGACAAACTTACATATTACCCAATATGGGAGGGAAATGTAATCCACAATACAAGGAACTGAAACAGATACAATCTCCGAATTGGACTATTTGAGACCGATACAATCGTTTGAAGACAGAACAAATAGAGAAATAACTAAAAGAATAAATAAAGCACGGACAAGCTTCTGGGCTTTAAAAAATGTGTTTAAAGGTAAAATGAAGATTAAAACAAAGACGAAAATAATATTGAAAAGATGCACTCTACCAGTTCTCATCTATAAAGCCCAAACGTGGGCCCTAACGAAGAAGCAAATAAAAAAGTTAACTACCACAGTGAGAATAGGGACGAAACTGAGGGGTGGGCACGGGAAAGCAGCTCCCCCCAAGCCTCTGCCGGAGTTGGAAAATTTTAGTACATAGATGGATTAAAAGTTAGGAAAATGCAACCAGTCAAAAGAGATTTCGATTTTTTTCCTCTTCTTAGGTAATGTAAAAAAAATTTTTTACTTGGGAATTTTGATTTGAGACAGTTCGGGAATTTAACAATTTTTTCCTCCCTAGGAAAATCTTTTCGCTACGTTCGTGAGGTCATACTAGGATGAGGAATAAAAGACGTGAAAAACAAAAACATAAGAGAGGAAACGTGTATGAAAGAGGTAAGTTGGGAATCAAGAAATTAAAATGGGGTTACGCGGAACATATCGCGCATGAAGAAGGGACACGATAGAACAAAATTATCAGTGAGTGGAAACCTTACGACAAGAAAAGGAGAGAAAGCCCAAGTATAAAATGACGTGATGATATAACAAAAATTACGGGAATAATGTGGAGACGAGTAGCCCAAGACTGAAAATGATGAAAAAAAAAAAACTGTGGAGGCCTATACCCAAAGGATTTCAGTACTTCGGAGTACGAAGTGTATATCTTCTATTGTATGTATTTATCAAAAACTGTAAAAATACACAAATAAAAGGCTGATATTAATTACTATCCTAAAGATTTCAGTGGAAACCGTATTCAGCATCTATATTCTAATTATCCAATTGAATTTTTCAGAACCCTGACACTTTTGTCTGAACAACCTGCAAATGATTCAGGACACTCCGAATGATGTAAGCAATGTGGCTTGAAGAGCAGGTATCCCGGAGGTCTCAACCCTCCTTGCAACTTCGTCAAATACTTTTTTTTTCTAATTTTGCCCCCCCCCAATCTAACTCACTTAACCGAGCTCACTTTAGTCCACAGTCTTGATGAGCCGCGAAGCGGGTCAGCTAGTTACACATATAATAGGCCTATATGAATACTATAGACATATAAGGTATTGATGATTTTGGAATATTTCTTGGTCGATTATCCTGGTCAGTCTTGATCCTAGGACAAAAGTGAAAGAGATCTTTTTTATAGAAAATTTTATGTTCTTTAACTTAGGTGGGAAGTATTTTCGCATATAAATCAATATTTGTGGAGCTACAGTCAAAAAACTGTTTTTCGGTACAGTTTTTCAGCTCTAGATGGTCACGCTAAGCTCTGCGGGGCTGGGGATTTCAGTATGTTTATTAGGGAGTTGTCCTTGAAAACTATACCAAGTTTCAACTCTGCAGCAATTTTTCCCATTATATGCTATTTTTAGGTCTAATATTCCTGGACTATAAGGATCGATTTGTAAAAGAATGAGAATCATAGGAAGAAATAGTGTAAACTGCTGATACGAGCAATAGTCAACAATATTATTGGGAATTGGGAGTTAGACTAGTTTCTTGTGCCATAAGGAGTGTACATACACTAACGCTATCTTTTGGACGATGCTGTAAGTTCGAAAAATTTTTATCGTGACTTAGCCTACTTTCTATGCATTGGCGTTAGTTTGGAGGGCTGGTTTCAATCGAAACATTGGTTTCCATTTTCGTGGTACTTAAGCCGGCTGCACATTATGCTGACGTTTCGTGTTAACACGATACTTGACGAAAACAAAATCATCTAGTTCAATTGGACTGCTCACACTACACTGATGTGTCGTCATAATGCGTCATCTGACGACACATCAGTGTAGTGTGAACGGTCCAATTGAACTAGATGGTTTTGTTTTCGTCAGATGTCGTGTTAACACGTCATGAAAACGTCAGCGTTGTGCACCTAGCTTAAGACTTCTTTCTATGTCAGGTCTTCAATTAAAAATTGCCAAATTAATTTTTAAAAATTTTATCGGCGAATTTTTAATCAAAAACTATTTGTCGGCAAATTTTTCTTCTCCACCTCCTCAAACTAAAGTCAAATTTCGTTTCTGAAAATGGAGTAGCACCCTGGATTCTTGTCAGAGACTAGTCAGTCAAAAGCCGAAGGTTTCAAGCTGAGTATCGAACGTTATCTGAAAGGTTGAAATAAAGCTGAAATGTGGAAGACATTTCGAAAATCTGAAAGTCGGTAGCAAAAGTTGAATTTCGAATTTCAATGACTGTTCTGTTTTTACTAGATTCTGTGTTTGACCTATAGAGCTTAAAATTTGAGAAAGTTGAATATTTTATTAAAATCCAAAAGTTGAAAGCAAAAGACTTATTTTCGAATGTCATAAGCTGAATCCGATAGCAAATGTTCTATTGTTTGCTTTACGGGCTTAATTTTCCTAGTGAATATAGAAGGGAAATTGAGTCTGGAACAAAAGTCAAAACTCTACGTGTTTTTCCCCTAAGAACGACAGGGAGCTTGCGGCACGGATTCTCCTAATCTGATCAACCTGAAACTTTATAATTGTTTTTTTTTATTTTTTATTGGAACTCGTCTAGAAGATAAATCAGAGGAAATTCAGAAGGAAAAAATCATCAAGAGTAAATAACGACCACTTTAATGTGTAAAGGAAGTTGTGTGTTCCTCTCAAGTATTCCCAACATCCTTCACTAAAAATGGGTATGTCTGATTTACACCACTTTCAACTAGAATACATCCACACGCAATGAGTATTCCATTCTGAAGATAGCCGCTGGAAAGTATGGACCCTGTTGAGGTAAACTGAGAAATGGCCTACCGCATCTGTAAAATAACTAATTTATAATAAACAACCAAGAACTGAGAACCCAAACTATGTACTAGGTTATCCCCCAAAGATGAGAAAAAACCTCTTGCAGCTCGCCAAATTTGGAAACAAGACATTTGTTGGTCGGCCAGACGTCATTAATAAAGCAGTTATCGTAAAGCAGACATAGGATGCTGCGAAAGAAGAGAAAAATTTTAATCAACCCTCGAGTTAATGAAAGCATTCTAGTAGGATGCAGAAACTAGCCTAAACGGATAATAACCGCCGGGGTGTAATAAAAACCGAAACAAAAAGTGCGGAAGCTGGGCTCATTTATACGTGTTACAGAGTGCTTAATGAACGCAGATGTTACTCCGTCAGGACTCATACCACTGCCATCGACCCTTCGTGCTACCCTGGCATTTGGCAGGTTTAAACGCCACAAGTATCTCATTATTTTCTTCGTATAAAGTCGGCGCAGTTGACGCCACAAGTGGAGTTGACGGCCGCGAACGAGTAAATTATGCGCATGCATTAAATCTTGCCTCGAATATTCGGTGCGACGATGGAGTAAGTATCTTCATTATCCGCGGCAAACGGAGCTGCTGAAGAGGCTCGCCGGCGACGAATGAGCCCTGTACCTAAATCGCAAGCCTACGTTGTTTCTCCATCGACTCGATGGAAATTTTTTGTCGACGAATGCGTTTTCCGCAAATGGCTGTCTCGATCAGCGAAGTGGTCTTAACACCGACAACGGAATACTCGTACTGCGACATGGTACCCAAATTATTTAGCCACAGAATTACCCATACATTACACGGAAATCCAGAATATGCGCATACATTGGCATATAAGGTGTATGTGCGACGACCCTCTCCTCGCGAATGTATACTTCTGTATAAATCGTCCTGCCTGGCTACTTGCTGCGTAGCACGATGCGAGCATTTAACAAACGTATTTTGTCTCCTGCATACCTGTACTTTCTGTGTCCTCTAAACCACATTCTTCTACTTTTTCTTCTTCTTGTTATTCTTATTCCCACGCCTAAATCTCCTTTTTCTCCCTCGGTCGGACAGGTAGGACACTCACAAGATCTGTTTTTACCACGATCGTTCAATGCACGAGCCGTTTCACACTCTCTCGTCTTTTTGCTGCGATTCGGGCTAAAAATTTTTCTCTCTGTCTTAAATGAACAAAATTGACTTCAGAAATCAAACTAAGAATCTGCGACGACCTTCTCCTCTCGAATATGCATTTTTATATAAATCGTCTCGCCTGGCTACTTTTTGCGTTGAAGGATGCCAACGTCTAACAAACGTCTTTTGTCCCCTGCATTCCTGTACTTCTGGTACGTGAACATTTTAAAACTACGTTCTTCTTCTTATTCTCATGACTTACTCTCCTTTTTCTGCCTCGATCATCGAGGTAGGACATCCGTTTAGTTCAGTTAGAGTTTATGTTCAACACTCTCAAAAAGATCTCTTTTTGCTGTCAATCTTTCAATACACACTCTTTACTCTCGTTCCGTTAATTTCGAATGCCGTCACTGCGGTCTGGAATAAACACTAGGATAAAGCGATTTTGCCCTCCAAAAAAATTTGGTTTTTCAAAATTGGTTCGGGTGATTTTTTGTCTTTTAGTCTAAAAATAAAGTGTGTGAAATTTTATTCAAAAACTTTGATATCTTCAGTCTCCATAAACAATTGGAAATTATACCTAAATTTATCCTTCATTTTTTTCGATCAAGATTTATTTAAACAATACATTGAAACATTAGGTACCGAAAATTAAAATAGATTTTACAGTAAACTTTTTTTTCATTTCCAGTTTGTGGGCCTTTTTTTTCGTGTATCTATTGTATTGAAAATAAACCCATCTCTCTCTTTTTCTCCACATACTTTTTTTGATGCTTCAGTCACCATCTTGACACAGCTTTCCACAGCTTGCGTATGACATAAAACGGGCAAATCGCGGTTAAATTCACCTCGTTGTTACTCAAATTCGGCAAAAAAGTTTTCACCAAGGGTGGTTCAATTACAAGTTCTATTATCCATCGATTAATTCGGTATAATCCTTTGCGAGAAAATTCAATTTATTTGGATTAGAATACGTCTACTCCAAATCGCATTTGGCTGTATATATAGGATTATTTCATTTCCCCTCGGGATCGAGTGGGTGGGAGTATTCACTAATTTTCGAAAAAATTACCTCATACGGATTAGTAAACGATGATTTACCATTATTCAAAAATAAGTTTAGTAAATCTGATGAACACCATGGAGTATACAAAGACATCTATATTCATATTTAGATATCAACCACCTTAAGTCACACAACACTATCTCAAATTCTTTAAATAGAACATTGGACTTGGTACTTGCCAACTTCTCTCACATATTGCAGTTTCTGAGGGCGACTCCTAGACCGATACCTGTGACAGTTACCACTCACCTCTACTCGTCGAGTTTGGCTTCGTGAAACATTCCACAAAAAATAATACAACAACTACAGCTACAAACCCTCAGAAGTTTGATTTCAAAAAAGCAACTTTTTTGGAGATTATAATCTATTTAAATTGAAATGTTGGGATGAACTGTACAAATTTACAGATAGTAATCCAGCTGCTGAGTATTCCCAAAATTCAGTAATAAGACATCTTAAGCAAGACACTGCCATTAAAAAAGAATACTGGACGGAAATATATCCTACTTGATTCACATATGAATTCATTAAAAAATTGTAAAAGGAATCCTCTCTACATAAATAGATTAAAAAGACACATTCTAATGAAGAGTTGAAGCAAAAGTTCGGGCATATAAGAAAAAAAATTAAGGTTTTAATAACAAAAGCATGGAATACATATAAAAATGCTTTGGAGGACAAAATGAAGTCTCAATCAAAAGAATTCTGGCGAGAGATTGCCAATAGGCAAAGTAGTAAGTCTACAGAGTTATATATACCTTTGGTGAACAAATTTACCATTGCGGAATCATTTGCAAACTATTTTTCCAATGTTTCTAGCGATAAAAATTCAACTCAGAACCAAACTCAGAGTGCCAATAGGATGGAGCTATTGGAGGCGAAGGCCTTATATCGGTGGGTGTGATCACTATCGAGGATATAAAACGTGCCCTGTACGAGCTTAAACTTAAATCATCTTGTGGCCCTGATTCCATTCTACCATATTATATATTTCGAGCTTGCTCACAGTTTCTAATTACTTCCTTAACTTACGTCTTCAAAGCTGTCGTATTTATCCAATAATCTGGAAAATATCGAAAGTTATTCCACTTTACAAGTCAGGCAAAAAAGATGAAATAAAAAATTATCGTCCATCCCTCTAATTCCTTTCGCGGTCAAAATTTTTGAGACTGTCTTGCACAAATATCTATACAATCAATACAAAAATATCACATCTCCCTGTCAACATGGCTTTAGAAAGGGATATTTAGTGCAGACAAATCTAATGAAATTTACATATGATGTCAATATAACCCTTTCCAAGGCTAGGCAAATGGATACCATTTACACAGATTTTTCAAAAGCTTTTGACACTGTCAACCATAAAATCTTACTTCAAAAATTGGGCAGCTTCGGTTTTTCAAATGATCTAATAATTCTGTTTCACTCCTATTTAAATAACAGAATGCAGTTTGTCGAGTATAACGGAATGGCCTCTCAGGTGTTCCCCAGGGTTTGGTTTTGGGTCCATACCTATTTCTAATTTTAGTCTATGATATTTCTGTAAAAATCCAATATTCAAAATTATTGCTGTTGCAGATAATATGAAAATTTATGAAATTATAAAACCTCAAAATGATTGCGTTAAACTACAACAAGATCTTGACTCATGAGTTGAGTGGAGTAATAGTAACTTGTTACCATTGAATACTGACAAGTGTGAAAAAATTACCTTTTCAAGAAAAAGATGTCTCATTTTAATACGAGCATAAAATAATAAAAAATACACTTAGGTGTGTAAATTTTGTAAAAGACTTAGGCATCATTTTGGATTCGAAATTATTATTCAATATGCCTATCGATCACGTTCCTTTAAAATCTAAAAAAATGGCTGACTTCATAAAAAGAAGTGGAACTTTTTATAAAAATTTAGAAACAAAGAAAATTCTTTATTCTACTTCTGGCAATCAATGTTGGAATTCTCCTCTGTTGTATGGGATCCCAAAACTCTACAAGGTAAAGATAAAATTGAGAAAATTCAAAAAAAGATTTTTGAAATACATACTTATATTGCAGAATCTTTACATACTATTATTCTGAAATTGTATACAAAGAACTTTTGGTTAGCTTTGAGATTATGAGTCTAAAAAGTAGAAGATGTCTGACAAAGTTGATCTTCTTGAGGGATGTTCTGAATAACAAAATTTTGGATTCCAACAACTCAACACTTATTCAATTCAGGGTCCCTACATTTAATACAAGAAATAGTGATGTATTTGTAACATGCAGAAGCTCAGCCTCAAGTATGGCCAATACTCTAGTATTATATGCATGATAATATTACCCTAAAAGTCCCTCGGATCGACATATTCTTCATGAGTAGGAGGCAGTACAATTCATCAGTCATTAAAGTAATCGAGGGTATGTAGGTCCTAGTCTCTGCAGTTCTTTTCCTTATACCGCACAAGTGTGGTTCGTTTCGGCCCCTCGGCTTCCTTTCAACCCTCAGTTCTCAATTCACAATTCTCAACTGCCACCTGCGGACGTGCGCGCATACTAGAGTATTAGCCATACTTGATGCTGAGCTTCTACGTGTTACAAATAGATCACTATTTCTTGTATTAAATGTAGGGTGTGGTGAGTTGTGGGAATCCAAAATTTTGTCATTCGGAACATCCCTCAAGAAGATCATCTGCCCTTGCTCTGTCGCCTATCTCCCAATCCCTCTTTCTGTCATCGTTTCCTTCCTCTTCATCCTCCACCCTTCACGTGAAAAGTATTTTTTGTTTTTGTTTTTAAGAATTATTGTATCTACTGTCCCTCCTTGTCAATGGGACCCTCGGGCACCTGTTGGGGGGGGGACTCAAATACAAATAAATGAATAAAATGATACTACTGTCCACAGCTACACGAGTAGGAGTGATAAGTGCCCCCGTCCTTTGGCTCCGGTGCTACTGGTCCTCCGACATGATAGCTACGACGTATCACTACGCAGAATAGGGCAAAAGTCATTTTGAGACACGAGTTAACTTTTTTGCATTCGCAGAAGATGGAAAATTGTAAATTTGCAATTCAATTTATGGTCGACTTCTTATTTATTTATTATATTTTTACACCATGATCCAATGCGAGGATAGAAAAGGAATACAAAAAATTTAACATAAACCATTAGGTAGGTAAGTGAAACCCCCTCAAGATTTTACTCCTCGCCTTCGATCGCCCATTTTTGGGCTTAGGTTTCCGTCACCTGTTTCCATTTGCTTCGGTTCTTGGCCACCATGGGCCAATTTTGACCGAAATTTTGAACCAACTCGTCTGACCACATTGTTAGGGGTCTCCCTCGTCTCCTCCTCCCCTCATGAGGGACCCACAATGTCAATCTTTTGTTCCATTATAAGAGGAGTCCCTAACTATATGTCCTACATATTTGGGTTTGAGCCTTTTAGCATGGACCCAGATCTATTTGGCATTAGTTTTTCCCCAAATTGAACTTACTTTAATTTGATCTTTGAGTTTAACTCCTAAAATGCTTCGTAGCATGGAGTTATGGGTAGATTGAATTTTACAGATTTGTTTTTTCTTTTTCGTGGTAGCCCATGTTTGAGCACCATATGTGAGGACTGGGAGAACTGAGCTTTCTAGAATACGTATTTTTGATTTTAATTTTAGATAACATTAAAAAATTTTTTGTAATGACCAAAAAGCTTTCCACGCATTTGTTCTTCGAATTTTTAATTCTTTTTCTGTTTTGTTAGTAAATGCTACTGTTTGACCAATATTTGTACTCTGAGACAACTTCAATCTCCCTGCCCTCAATTTCAATTTTTTCAAAATTTGTAATATTTGTCAAAATTTTTGTTTCATTTCGGTTGATTGATAATCCCACCTTGCGGCTCTCTTTTACCAGGTCATCCACCATAGTTTTCAGTTCAGTATGGTTTCTCCCTATCAGAGCAATGTCATCTACAAATCTAAGATTATTCAAAAATTTACAATCAAACAAGTTTCTATTTCTGTCTTTGATTTTAAAACCTTTATTCCCCCAATTTAGCTGGCGAAATACCTGTTCCAAAACTGCATTAAAAATATTGAGGGATAAGGGATTCCCTTGCTTGACTCCTCGGGAGATTTGGAAATTTTTTGATATTTTATCTAATTTAATTTGAGCTTTAGAATTATTGTAAATGTTCATTAAAAAATTGATGATGTCCTCTGGGATGCCTTGGCATGCCAAGGCTACCCAGATTTTATCATGGTACAAAGGGTCAAATGCTTTATTAAAATCTATGAAAATAATTGCGAGATTTAATTGAAATTCATTTGTTTTTTTCTAAAAGTTGGTTAATAGCTTGAATATGATCAATAGTACTGAAATATTTTCTGAAACCTGCTTGTTCTGTTGATTGTTGGCTATCTAGGATTTTGTATATACTGTTTTTAACAAAGACATGAACATTTTACATATGTTAGAAGAGAGACTAATGGGTCTGCAATTATTGATATCCATTCTGTCACCTTTTTTGCGCAGCAAAATGATCTCAGATTGGTACCACTGCCATGGAGGGATTCCCAGAGTGAGTGCAGTATTAAAGAGAGCTTGAAGTGGGACTATCAGAGAGTTCTTAAAGGATTTCAGGGTTTCATTTTCGATTTGGTCAGGTCCTGGGGCCCGACCCGGTTTAAGTTTATTTATAATTGATTCGAGCTCATCTAGCCGAAAAGGTTGGGTTTTTTCCGAATTTTGAATTTTATTTCGCCATAGGTCTGGGTCGCCGCTTCCAGGTTTTTCGTTTCGGTATATATTATAAAAGAATTCCATGGCTGTGTTTGCGATAGATTCCCTATCCGAAATTATTTGACCAGCATTGTTTCTTATTTTACGGAACCAGGCGCGCCTACTTGATAACACTTTTTTAACCTGGTTAGTAGACTATGAGCTTTCAATGATCCCTGTTATCAGTTCATTTTCAAAATTACGGATATCCTCCCGGATATTTTTTCTAATTAATTTTTTAAGTTCGACTAGCTCAATTTGTTCTTTGAAAGTAAGTTCCATTTTTTGTCTGATAGCAGTTCTCTTTTTGATCAGCTCTTCGGTAGTGTTAGAGAGCTTGTCATCTGTTTTTACTAATTTTTTGTTGATTCCAAATTCCCGAAGGGTCTCTGATAAGGCTTCAACCAAGTAGTCGTAGTTATCTTGTAACATCATTGGGTCCATTCTTTCCCAATTTATCGCCTGAAGTTTTTGATTCAGAGCTGTCTCTGCTTCACTCCTCTTATGCACTGGAACCAATAGATTCCCTGGAAATCCTGGGACCAAGTTGACCTGTGGGGGATGAGCGGAGGAGGGTATGAGTGAAGTGTCTATTTTTGCTGTCACTGGACGGTGGTCCGAGAGAAATGAGACATCCGAGATCACCTTGATATCCTTCACCAGTCTCAAGTCGTTTATTAAGAAGTGATCAATTTCGTTTTTGGTGACTCCATCAGGTGATCTCCAAGTCCATTTCATTTCATGATTTTTTAGAAAAAATGTATTGGCTATTTTTAGGTTGAATTTTGTGGCTAGCTTTTTAACTTTCAAATCGTTTTTGTTTGATTGTCCCATGGTAGCCTGTCCTACACAATTCTTCCTCATCACCAATCTTAGCGTTGAAATCCCCCATTCCTATTATACTTTTACCTCGAAGGGACAATAGAGTTTTTTCCAAGGTATTGTAGAATTCTTTAATTTCATAATTTTGGGCCGAAAGTGTGGGAGAGTAAACCTGAATAATCGCAATCTCAATTTCGTTATCCATTTTTATTTTTAAAATTGCTAGACGTTCCGAGATACCTTTAAATTCCACTATTTTGTTCAGAAATTGTTTTTTGACGTAAAACCCTACACCCCTATACCCGACTGTGGAACCAAAGTAGCAAAATAAATTTCCGTTTGGTCTCCTAATAATTTTTTCACTGTTTCGTTTGATCTCGGCTAACCCTATAATATCCAACTTAAGTTTTTTAAAGGCATTTTCAAACTCCAGTAATCTGCCTTCATTTGCCATGCCTTGACAGTTAAAGTGTGCAATATTAAAATTGAAATTACTCGGGTGTAATTGGTTTGAATAGTTCTTATTTTTGATTTTTCTAGATTTTTTGAGATTATTTGGACAGTCGGGTATATTGGGGGGTTTGTGGGTTAGTTTATTGGTGATGAGTCCGAGGTTCTCAGGTGACGGAGTACTGTAGGTTATTTGCCCTCCTGTACCTACCATCCCTTTTAGGATAGTTCGATTCTCATGAGATTTATGAGATGAGCTGACTGGTGATTGGAAAGTAATCAACTTTTCCTCAACTAGAATAAGGCCCCCGGCTCATATTGGACAAAGATGTACCTCAACCTCTCCCACTCTTTCCGTTTTTACTCTGTTCGGTGCGGGAATGAAAAAACACGGTTTGCAAAAATGAAGGGGCTCCTCTTTTAGGCAAATTACACGGTCACATTTTTCCTGGAATCATTGAAAACCCTATTGTAATTATATTTTCTCCTCATGGCGCATAAATGGGGACACGCAGATTTCAAGTAATCAATTTTTCGCTGACAGAAACATCTGCTACGGACGCAGAAAGGAGAATATATACAGTCACGATTTTTTCCGTTGCCTTTTCTAGTGGATGTGACAGAATTTCAATTTTCAGTTAGTCATTTTCGGGTCTCTGTGCTCGCTATTTCGTACTTTCGCTCTTTCTTGGAACTGTACGAGAAAGTTGTTCAAACGACGGCAAATACAATAGCAACTTTTGATTAATTGGGGCAAAAAGAAAACTCAAAGAGAACGACAAACGGACAGCTCGCATTCGGGTCTGAAAATAATTAAAATTTTTGCTATACGCTTTCTCGGCCAATATTACCGATTGCAGAGAGGGTACGCAGTGATATTAATTCAACTAGACTCTCTGCGCGATAAAAATAAATCACGACTTTAGTCGACAACGCGTTGGATTCGGTCGGCAAAGAGGAGGCTCGTAAAAGGATGGAGACCGCCGGGGAGTTCACTATGTGATATAATAACTTTTCTCAGCCATACGCTTTTGTTTAAGCCGGATCCGGCTCAGGACTCGCGCTGTACTCGTAAAAATGAAACTTCCTTCGATTGCCTCGAGTCGGAAGTTCAAATTATTGTAGTCGGAGAGTCGAACTTTCGCCACACGTTTGTTTATCGATGAGCGGAATAAGGGCACTTATCAGATGATGAGTGTACCTCGAACTTCTTACATGCATGCCGGCGCTCCCGAGAGAACGGACTCGAGTAAGTTTAAGTGCTGGTTCCACCGTCGAGTCGTTTGAGCAAACTAATCTCCTCTCGGTCGTTATACGGCCGATAGACTTCTCGGTGCTTTTTATTTTTCTATATCTATGTTCGATTTGCTCATTAAAGCATACAGATTTAAGGTCTGCAAAAAGAAAAGAAAAAACTGTGCACTACAGTAATCTTCTTTTGCGGAACGAGCTAACATCGAAAATTTCCGTAATATTTTTCGAGGGCGGCACACGCAAGAAGAAGGGATCCCACGAATGACTGATGATATAGGTACAAAGATGGAAGGGCGAGGCGAGTGAGGTGAAAAACAAGACCTGAATAACACTGATAGTCACTTTAACGATTAAAGCAAAGTCCTGTTCTTCGACCCTCATAGGTTTTTGGGAAAAATTCGACGTTTCTGACCGAGAGTGCGAGAAGGAAGGAGTTCGTCCTACACGGTGTCATAATATCTCGATTTCAGACACGCTACACAATGTCACTTTTATTAAGGGTACAGTTTATATTGTCCGCTTTGACGACTCCAAAAGTGGTGTAAAGAATTCGACTGGTTGAGAAGGAAGAGAGTGTACACACAAGACGGGAAAGAGAAAATTAATATCGTACCGCAGATAATAAATTTCAGCTTCTCGTATATTTTTTGCTGTGTACGTATTTCCGCACGGAAATGGGTCAGGTTTTCGACGTACATAGTCGAATGGCGTACATGTGGTTTCGGAGGCCGAGTGACGTTACACTAAGAACCACAATGATGCTTAACTTTTCATTTCGAAAGTTGACATTAGTCTGACGAAAAGTCCGTTTAGAGCAGCGACCGGGCGCAGATTACTCTCGAACGAATGAAAAAATATTTTTATCGCCCATCGCAAGAATCGTTCTTCTAAAAGTTACGTGATACGGCGGCGGGATGAGCAAATTTTCGAAAAGCATTCGATATTTCCCCAAATGAAACGAACATCACTCGAAACAATAGACCACGGAAGTGGTAACGATTAATGGAAGCTAAAACTATTGACGTTTCAGTCGAAAAAATATCGCAGTCAGTGGAAGAATGCCAAAATTTGAGACGCTAAAACAGACGTTAGAGAAAGCAAATTTTCGATTGACATATCACATGCACCAAGATGGCACTATATTTTACACTTTTTTCATTTTATTTAGTAATTTATTCTCGTTCCCACTTCCTATACAAAAAATTGGTGAATTTATCTATAAAAACTCGGTGCCCAAAATTTCGCTCGATACTAATAATATCTATTGTATGCAAATGCCGATATTTCAGGTTAAAGCCACGATGACCACAAACTTTCGATTAAAAGTTTTCAGGGAGACTATAGAGTAGGGGTCTTTCACCCAATAAGCCTTGTGAGCAAGGGTGAGTACACTTTTTCTAATGCAGACACTCCCAACAAAACACAATACTTAAGCAAGACAAATCGTAGGAAAAATCTTGACTTTGGCAAAGATTTTACTAATGAAAAACCCAGCCCATGAAATACGAAAAACCAAAAAATTGGAAAAATAAATTACTACAAAACTAGGTAGAAATCAGCGAAGCCCCCAATAACAATAATACAGGTATATGCCCTTACATTCAGTACAGATGAAGAGGAAGTCGAAAACTTCGATGAAAACTTAACGGAATTGACATCTGCAAAATAACAACAACATATTCTTAATAGGGGACTAGAACAGCCAAGTAGGTCAAAGAGAAAAAGGAGAAAAAATCAGCTTGGGACCTCACAGATACGGGGAGTTTTCAACCAACTCGAATACGAAGAATCAGGTTGATTCGTGGTAAATAGTGATCATAAATTATTATCTTTCATGTAAAAAATGTCCAAAAAGTACGGAAAAATTGTTTAAGAAATATTAAATTTCGAAAAATTGAAGTTATTAAAATATCTCGGATGTTCCGACGATTTATGGAAGATTTTAGTAAACTGGGGAGACTAATCAAAAGGTTAGGTGTCATAAAAATTTTAAAATGTCGAAACTCGAAAAACTGTTCGTCGGGCGCCTTCAATTAATTTGCGTACAAAAATTAACAAGATTAATAGAACGTATCAGTCCCTTACAGAAAATGAACGTAATTTGAAAATTTTGAAAAATTCCACCAAATTATAAATTGAGCTTAATTTGATACTGGGAGTCCTTGACTAACTCGAATACGAAATTCCAGCTACGAGTAGATTCATTGAATAATTATATTGATACGCGAAAAATGACTACAAAGTTAGGGAACATAAAAATAAAAAATAAAATCTGAAATTTGAAAATGGGGCAAAATTGATCAAGAATCTGAATCCAAGTCCGAATATACTAAGAAAGTAGAATCCGCCGCCTCCACCACCGCCACCTCCGGGAGAAAAAACGTACTGCGGGTTGCCTACCTAAAAATCAGAAAAATTGCAGGGCTGATCAGCTACTTTCAAGGACATAATCTGTTCTAACATAAAAGATTTCCAAGTTTTATGACATAACCGACATAATAAGACATATAATGACATAATTACCCATAATCTCCAAGATTTCAAGTAGCAACATATAGCACGTAGTTCTACTTAAGATATGTATAAAGGCAGATATGGTCTTCATGAATTGGATTCTGATATCTCAGGTCCTTGTGACGTCATCATCATCTCATTAGATCTGTTCACTGAGAATTTTCCCAAAATCATAGGCGGTGGCTGCGTGACTGCACGGTGCCTCCGGGAGAAAAAGCCACTGCGGGTTGCCTACCCTGTCCCTTAATTGCTCATTTCACCAGGGGTAGCCTACCTTTGGGAGGGGGCTCATGGTGGAGGAGGGCCGCCACCAGCACCACTGCCTCCGGGAGAAAATCCCACTGCAGGTTGCCTACCCTGCTCCTTAATTACTTATTTCTCCAGAGGTAGCCTACCCTTGGAAGGAGGTTCATGGTGGGGGAGAGAGCTTAGTAAAATACGCCACCGCCACTGCCTCCAGGAAAAAAACACTGCGAGTTGCCTACCCTGCCTCTTAACTGCTCATTTCTCCAGGGGTAGCCTACCCCCTTGGGAGGGGGCGCTAATTTTTATTCTGTCTAGAGGCGCGAACATGTTAAATCCGGCTCTGGTTGTGGTGAAGGACCTTCCCCACCCTGGTCGAGTGAAGTTGGAGTTCCTGGGTGCTTCCTCTTACAGATTAAATTGAAAGGTGTGACTTATTCTTGAAGGTATGGAAACCCATCAGTTATTTGTACAACTGGTGTTGTCACAAAATACCCCGGGGGTCTTCTCGGTGGAGGTGGGAGCCCCTGGAGAGACTAAAAAAGTAAAATCCGCCGCCGCCACAGCCTCCGGAAGAGACAAACAGCACTGCTGGTTGCCTACTCTGCCCCATAATTGCTCATTTCTCCAGGGGTAGCCTACCCTTGGGAGGGAGTTCATGATGGATAAGGGAGCTGGGGGGAGCTCTCTATACACTAAACAGTAAAAGTCACCTCCTCCTTCCCATCCGTGGGGATAAATTCCTGGTGGCCTCCCCTGTACCTTAATCTCACATTTCACCACAGGTACCCTACCCCGGGGAGGCTTCTCGGTAGAGGTGGGAGCTCCTGGAGAGGGAGGATACTTTTTCAGCTTGCGAAATACTGCAGGCCGGCACGAGCAAAGCGAGTCCACGGCAGGGGTTGGGCCGCGAAGCAGTCTAGGGTCAGAGCCCCCTAGTTTTTATCTAAAATCAACTGTGTGATTCCGAATCCAAATTAGAAATTTTTTTTGCAGAAGCCATCAATATTTCAGAATTGTCAGCTCCTTATTAATTTTTTAAAACCGATTCTTTGGATTCTTCTTGAATCCTAGAATTCTTTATCCCGATTTCAAAATGAGAATCCAGATCTCAAAATTCTGGTTTTACAAGATGTACCGAGGCCATGGCCTATAGGCGATAAGTGTCTCGCTAAATATAAAATAAAAAAATAAGAAAATACAATATTAAAACAAAATTTGAATCCGCGGGTTTATATTCGCCTGAGATTCTAGAACCCTCTTTGTTGGATTCGAATTTTCAGTTTCGAAATCATTCTAATACCGGGTTCGGATTTTTGGATTTTAAATCACTTATTCCAGATTTAGTTTATTGAATTCGTATTTTATTTTTTTAAATTTCATTTTGAATTTCTTACTACTTTAGTCAAACATATAACTCTACAGCATGCGAATTCAAAATTGGGCAAGATACATACAAACTTGTAGAGCATTTATTGCTATTGTTTCTACTATGTTGACTGTGTTTGCAGAGTTTTGGTTTATGGGGGAGGGGGCTATTAAGTTTTCTTTCGCTTTTTTATTTTGCTGACTGTAAAATTGTAATTATTTTCTATTGAGTTTGAGAGGGTTTTCATTTGTGGATTCTCCGAATTGAAGGTTCAGTTCTTGTTTATATTTCCCGGGATTAATCGTGATCTTTGGTTACTACCCTTTTGGTTTCTGTAAGTCCTTAATTTCCTTTTAATTTGGATAGATACTTTTAGTAGTTGATGATCGGTGATGTCGTTGAACCTGTCAGTTAACTTGTATTTGTTTATAATTTTAATTAACTGGTGTTATTACGTAATCGATTAAAATTTTGTACTCTTGATTTGGGGACAGCCAAGACCATTTGTTTCCACCTCCATTTTTGAACAAACTGTTTATTATGTTTAAGTTATCCTCTTGGCAAAACCTCAACATTCTCCTTACAATTTTCTATGAATCGAACACAATTTTTATGCACTAGTTTGTTTTTCTCGAATTTCGTTCGATTTTTCAGCTTCACACCATCTTTCTATTTATTCAATTTTTGTCACAACCAAGTCATCATTTTCTATAAATATTCTCACAATTTTGAAAATAATCTGGTTGATTTTTATGAAACATGTGTTACTTGAAGACTCCGGACACTGAATTCATGTCAGTCCCTCAAAACTTGCAGTTACCATGGAAAATTGATAGACGAGTGACAGACAGGATTAAAAAAAAAAAATCTTAAAACTTTGAAAATTTGACGAGGCTGAAAATTAAATCGAATTTCATACTGGGAGTCTTAACACTCGCATACGTAAACTGAGTCTCATTTATGTAAAATTGGTTGTCTTGAAAAAATAAAACCGATTCGTGACCGAAACTTTTGGAGAAAAAAAATTATGATTAGAGGAAACTGGAAAAAGTTAAAAAATGACCTAATGTCGATATTACGAATTTTCAAATTACTCGTGTTCCGAAATGTTCTAAGATTCTAAAATAATGTCAAAAGAAGAAAAGTATTTGAAAATATCACTCAACTACGAGATAAATTTGGTAGAAATGTATTTCATTATCACAAAAATCAGAGACGTCGCTGGACGTATCCGAAGTGTCATAAGTTTTATAAGTTTCAAGATACATTTTTCTGTGTAGCAATACGGCGTAGCTGCATTGTGAATAGGTATTATTCACACATGCATTTTTAAAATGTTGCATAGGGTTGAAACGTAGTGTAGCTGTAGTGTGTAACGGGCCCTAAATCTTACAATTTCTTTTTCTTCTTATTACTTTCCCATTTCTCTCTCGATCGCGCTTTTCATTACGATCGATGCCCTCTACTGGTACGGGCAGAGCTTACCAAGGTCCGATTAATTTCGATATTTTTCAATTTAAACATCACTAGTTTCAATTTCCGACTAATCGTTATCACATTCTCGCTTGTATTATAATCGTTTGAACGTAAATGCTGCGTTTCATTTTCGTTTTTATGGTGGATCAAACAAAGGTTTCATTCTTTTACTTTACTCTGCCAGTTTTTACACGACATTCTGTAACGGTAAAGGTCATACCTCGCTATGGCGAGCGAAGTAAAGAAAAAGAAAACTGTGAACCGTATAGAAGTTGGAAATATTCGTCACGAAATCTTCAACTGTCATAAATCAGGCTCGGAGCACTCGAGTTTTCTTTGTCACGACGTAATTAATTACAGAGTTGTAAAAATTAAGAAGTTTCAAACGAATTATCGCTCTTTCTGCAGCGATAAAACTTTCATAAGTATCTTTTAGAGTTTAGACGTTACCTATGCATTCACAATGCGTGGGTGAAGGTTAAATCTAGATAATCTCAGAATCGGCGGAGAATCGGGAGCGGATTTGCACCCACTCTAATGTCAGATTTTCCATATGGCAAACTGTAAGTTGCTCGAGGCACCAGCCTCCGATAATCGCTATTTGGATACGCATACCCCCTCCCCCGAATTCACAGATCACGTTTGGCCAGTGCAAGAGTATTGCACACCCAATTCTAGCCAACTTAAGTCGCGGTTCTTCGTATATTATTGATACACTGAAGAAAAAAAATTCGTGCAACTTGAAAAGGAGATCCTCCCCTTCGAGGCGCGAAGCGTCGAGTCCTGCCCATCAAGTAATAAAAATTCCTTTTTCCCACTATGACACAATGTGTAAATCCGACACTGCCCCCTCCCCATAAAAAAATTGCCAGTTTTGCTGCAAAAGCTTCCCAATTTATAGGTATAATTGACTAGTTATGGTAATATATAACTTTCATAACTGCGAGAAAGAAACACTACTTTTCAAATAACGGTATATACGGGGTGTTTTACGAAAAATGGGCTCTAAATTCTTCTTCGCCTCCTTCTAAGAAACCAGGTTGACTTGACCGAAAAAACTGAACAGAATATCGGAATACGATTTTCGGGTTGCGGAGTCCGAAAATACAATCTGATTTTTAATCCGATCCTGATTCGGGTCTCAAAATCCAACTTTACCCTTCAAATGAGCAAAATTAACTCCATTTGGAAAACTGTACTGAGTACTGAGATAGTGGATTTTTGTGTCCCTGAGTTCGAAAATTCAAACAGATCTTTCGGTGTAGTCAGATTGATGTCCTAGATTCGAGTTTTCCTTTTTTAAAGAGGCAAACTTGACTTCCTCGAAAAATTGAACTTTGTACGGGACAGGGGTTTTCTGGATCGCTAATTTCGAAAATTCAATCTGGTTTTGGATTTGATCTCGATTCAGCCACAAAATCTTAATAAGAACCTTTCAAACGAGCATAATTAACTCGAGTTAAAAAATTAAACACAGTGTATTTTTAGGTCTCTGAGTTCAAAAACTTTATTAAATATTTGATCCAACCCCGATTTCGACCCCAAATTAGACCTCCTACTCTTTTGAAAGGACCAATTTTCCTTTCATTTAAAAAAAAAAAAAAAAACTTAAAGAAAGGATCGTAATAAAAGTTTTTGGATCGCTCATTTCGAAGATCAAGTTAGATATTGATCTAGACTCCAAAATTCGAATTTACCTCCTTACATGAACAAAACTGAGCTGAGTAGAAAATCAAATAAAATGACGGAATAGTGGTTGTTTAGTTCGAAACGAAATGTAACAGTTTTTTGGAACCAATGACCAAAAAGAAACTTAATGTCGATACTTTCCTAGATTTTCCAAGCTAAAAGTCAACTTAGCTCATGAAGCTTACTATTGGAGTTCGACGTTCGTTCTAGAATCCGATGAAATAAACGATCGAACTGACGAAATGATAAAGCGAAATATTTTGCTTTCCTCGAGAGGAAAGAAAAAAAATGTCTTCTACGAGATAGACTTAGGTTTTTCTTTTCCTTTCAGAAAGAAGAAAATTGCCCTTTCTCTTTTCTGAATCAGAAGAAGTTAAACACGGAGAAATACATTCACAAATATATATAATTCTTTGAAGAATGAGTAACTCACTGAAAGAAGAAGAAAGCGAAGATGAAGAAGAAACCAGTATACTTCCATTTCACAGTAAAAATCAATTTTTTCCCTTTCTCTCTCCTGAAAAGTAAAGAAAATCATCTCTTTCGTTTCCTGGATGAACAGAACATGATTCCTTTTATTAAAAGGTTAAAAAAATCGTTCCATTTTTTGAATAACGAGCAACTGTTTGAGAATAAGGAAGATTTAAGATAAGGAAGATTTAAGACTCTCAGCGAGATGAGTTTCGTTCTCTTCTTGGAGAAAAGAATATAAAATGGTCCCTTCTCTTTTGCCAATACACGTACAATGAATTTTATTATTTTCTTAGAAGAAAGTGTACCTAACCTGTTCCTTTTCTTAATTGAAGTAAGAAACGGTGTACTTATTTTTCAAAGTTTAAATTAGGTACTCTGTTTTTCTTTCAAAATAATAAAAAGCTAAGTTTTTTTTGTTTAAAAAAATCGTATTAATCATTTTTGTTTTTGCAGTGACAAATTTTTTTATTAAGGAGAAGGAAAGGACGATTTTGTTATGTGTTAAACAGTGTTGTAAGATAGGACGATTTTCTGACATTTTGTTAGACGAGCATTCATCTTTTTTTTAAACGTCATGAGTTTTGTCATGTTCAGAATTCCATCATTTTGTTTTTTCATGGTTTTGTTATATCTTAAAAAAATTATTTTGTCATTTTGTCTTCCTTTTTGTCATGTCGCTTAGCATAATTTATTGTGAATGGCAATGTCGCTTAGCACAAGTCGTCATAATTAATAAGTCGTTGGCATACAGTAGTTTATCATTTCATTGTTGCTAGGACGTACCGATGGGGGAGGGGGAACTCCCCCCAAGAAATTTTTTACTCAGCAGTTGGGAAAATTTACCATTCAAGTCAGGCGGAATTGGGAAAATTCAACAAGTCAAAAGGTGTTTTTGTTTTTTGTTTTGATATTTGGGAATTGAATTTTGAGTTAGATTAGTTGGAACTTTCACCCCCCCCCTCCCTCCCCAGGAAAACTCTTCGGTACGTCCCTGAATTGTTGATGAAATATCATAACCTAAGTTTTTTGTTTGAAATATTGATGGTTCCCTTTTCTCGAATCAGGCCATTTTGTCCATTTGGAGTCTAAAATTTGAATTCTGAGGGCCAAATTAAGACCGGTTCACAATATCTTATCGCGTTCACGAAATTAATGACACAAAAAGACATCACCCGATATTTAAATCAAATATTTTTCGCCTAAAACAGATCGGCCCCATCAGAAGTAGGCAAAGTAATCGCGATCCACTGAATAATCTGATTGAATTTTTGAACTTGAAAGATCTAAAATACACATACGTATTTCGATTTTTCTTGTGATAATTTTCAAATGTATTGCACGTCCACCCAACCCTTTGAGCAGAGGAAAAATGTTTCACCCTGAAGTAAACTAGACCTTAGTTCTTGAAGATGCTTATCCGTTCCATCGCGATTTGCTCGGCAATAAAGAAATAGGTGGGCGCCAATCCGTGAAACACTCTATACAGATATTAAAGGATTCTTATTTCAGCAAAATCTCAGAATTTTTACGTGTTACTCGATAAAATTGTGCACACAGTTTCAAGGTCGAAACTGGTTCAACCCGACCCTTAAGAGGTATCCAATGTTGCATGTAATAAAAGTTGTAACACAGCTTCAACAAGCCTAAAAATAATCTTAATGAGCCATTGTAGTCTTTATACATATAATCTTGAAGTAGTTTAAGCTGAGTTTTAACGTCTCAGTAAGTCTGATCCTAATCATAACCGTTCTCATGAAGAATTTTCATGAGTCTTAACTGAGTCTTAACGAGTACTACTAATTCTCTACGTCTTCAAAGGTTCTGATGCAAACAGGTGTCCCAGTTTCGGCTGCCAACAAGTTGAGGAATGATAGAACTCATCGAGACAAAAAAAAAAAATGTAAATACCATTTTCTCGAATTCTCAAATGGGAGGAAATTAAGTGTGCTTGAAAGAGTACTGGGGTGTACCAGCTACAATTTCTGAGATAGAGTAAAATGTTATCGATGAAACTTGAACTACTTTTAATCTCCAACAAAAAAGTAAAGTAACATTTTTGCCTATCATTGAAATTGAAGGCGCTATGCAACATCGAAAAATGACAACAATTTAAAAATTCTCCCTTAGTCTAGGGTGGGAGAGAGTGATTTAGGTCCGGTGGAGTGTTGAGCTAGGGGACTTCAACAAAGTATCATTGATTAAATTTGGTTCAGTGTATCCAAAGTTATTACCATTTGAAAATTGTTATTGTACAGGGTGTGGCATTTATCTTGCAAGCCTAGATCAACACTGCGGTACAAATAGTAGAAAAAGAATTCGATTCAAATCGGTGGCGGTGGTGGCAGGCCTGAAGTGGTGCTAACACCATGGTAGAATCGAAACGCGAGCAGATGCGGATGAATCATCGCAGTAGTGTGATAAGATTTGGACGTTGAATGCGTAATTAATTTTTTCTAGAAAAAATGGTTTATTCGAATGAAGAACGCGCCTGTATTATCGAACATTATTTCCAACGTGTTTCTTGTGTTTGTGATGAGGTTCCTAAATTGTAAGGCGTCTGATAAGAGCACGATTCAATGAATTGTGACGCTATTCCAGAGTCCAGACCGCACACGCTGTTGATATGTTGATCAACCTCGAATAATGTTGTGCAACAGTTGCTTCCAACAGATTACGAGAAGCGCACACACTATTGTCGCTGACTCCAAAATTTTGTCGATGAGATCGGGCAAGATGCGTTCAACAAAATTTATTTTCAGGCGAGGCCAACCATAATTATTTTCCACCCTAGTACTGAACCTCAAAAATAGCATAGCGAGATAATAAATAACGATTTTCAAATTATAATAACTTTGGATACATTGAAGCAAATTTAATAAATGATGGTTTGTTGAAGTCCCCTAGTTCAACACTCTACCTGACCTAAATTAGTCTCTCTCCTCTAAATTAGAAGAGAATTTTCAAAATTTTGTCATTTTTGATGTTATATAGCGCCTTCAATTTCAATGACAGGCAAAGATGTTGCTTCACTTTTTTTGTTAGAAATTAAAAATAGTTCAAGTTTTATACTATTTTACTCTATCTCAAAAATTGTAGCTGGTATACCCGGGTACACGTTTAGTTAGCCGGGTATTTCCTCCCATTTGAGAATTCGAGAAAATGGTGTTTAAAAATCTTTATTTTGTCTGAATGAGTTTTGTCGTTCCTCAACTGGTTGGCAGCCAAAACTGCGACTACCCTTAAGAAAATTTTGATAGGTCTTAGAAGTCCACTCATGTAATCTCAAGCAGTTAAGTTCAAAAATAGCATTTTCAAGTTCTAACCAAGTTTTAACAATTCTCGAAGCGCTTTAATATTGATATTTGAACAAGTACTAACATGGATTAAAGGAGAAGTGTAATACTTGCCACAATATTATCGATTCTCAACATAATCTGAACGTATAACATAAGTAGCCCACTTGTGTAAATTTGGGTGGTGGCTTAACCTGAAACTGTCCAACAGCCATGCTTTAAATCCGCCACTGCCATCGGGTCAAAAGGAATAGTTGATTCTGCTGTTCTCACCACAATTATACTCATCGTACCTCCTTAATATGAGCTAAGGAGTCTGACACTGGAACAAGAATAATCCAGAAAACCTAGAAGCCTCGACTGCCAATTCGCAGTCGTGCCACTAGGTCAACGACAATCCGGCCCTCCCACATTTCCAAAAAAAAAAAAAAAAAAAAAAAAAAAAAAACGGTCAAAAAGGGTTTTACATAAATGTTTTCAAATTCTGAAATAAAAAAACTACTCGTACAAGTAAACTACCAAAAAAACTGTCTTCGAACGATTAATTCGTACACTTTCTCGTTTTCAGAGCGTCCTAATTAAACAGGCGCCTCGGTGATTACTTTTTACGATTGAAAATAACAATTGATAACGGTTTGAATTTCGCGTACAGCGTTTTAACGACCTCGATTAGGCGCATCTTGAAAGACCCTCTCATTTCCCCCTTTTTTTTTCTTTCTCTCTCTCTGTGCTTTCAGTTGCTCCAGAAACGATAGTCATTCCCATAGTATCTTGTATATTCGGATTTCCACTGCTGGCGTTGCTCATCATCTGCTGCCTCAGACATCGGGCGAAACTGGCGAGAGAACGGGACAGGCGGCGTACCACGTACGTATACAATTTTTCTTTTATAATAAAACCCCCGGAATTCACGAGCTGCGTTACCATTATTTCTATCTCGTATAAGTTGAAACAACGCTCGCGAACTAAGCGCTTTACTGCCGACAGTACGGGATGATTCAGAAAGACGTGCACAGATTTGCGTGCACCAGAGGCCTTTTTGGCCATATCCGTTTTGTAGGCCTGGTTCCGAAATTTCACGGCCAGCAGAGCTCTTAGACATACAAGACTTCCTCCTCAAGTCTCTTCGGCATTCTTTATGGTTCGAGGCCGTAACAAGGAGGATGCAAACAAGGTAATTGTCTCCTAGCAACTTGATTTACCTTGTTCTAGCAGAAGAGAGAATTCGTTGTGATCCCCTCCTTCTGAAATTCAGGATTGACTCTCGACTCGGACTCCGTACCCTTTTAGCGAGTAGCACATCTGGATATATGATCTTGATTTTGGAAGAGTGGTGAAGCAATAATTTCAATGTTAGGATATCAGTAGAGAGGACTGAAGCGCCGAACAGGGGTCTAAGATCTCGGAAATGCGAGTCCCTCATTCGAACTAAGCTAGGACTCATACCAACTCAACCATAACTCACTAAAACATTTTTAGAGATCATAGGACTTTTTCTAGCTTGGTTACATTTTATTCGCACTTTAACAGGACTCATCTAAGACGCAGACCCTGTCGACTTTTCTGAGAAGATTTACTTCAAGCTCTCTCGTAGAACAAATTAAACTACTGAAACTCATTCGAATACTAAGACTCTTTCGAAACTCATCAATGCTCACTCATCAGACAATTCTTCCATGTTCTGTCAAAACTCGTGTGACACATTCGAAAACTCTCAAGTTTCAGTGCCCAAAACCAAAAGTCTCCCTGGGCGAGGCATTACAGGGATCTAAGGCGTCAATACGAAGGGAAACTTGCAGGATACTTTCAAAGGTTCGAAAGCGAAGCAATGATCAATTTCACAGTGTAAGAACATTACAATATGATTTATAGTGTCGTAAATAAAGCAACTGAAGAAATAACAGAAAATTTAGGACAGGATAGAAAGGAAAATTCAGCACCCAAGTATTGTCCGAGAACATGCAAAAACTAATTGAAAAAAGAGAAATTCTCAAACGAACTCTAGATGCAAATATAGTAAGAATAGAGATGGAGCGAGTTGAATAAACTGATCTACGAGTAATGAAAAAGGATACGGAACAAGCAAATGAAAGAAGGATTTTGGAGATTTTGGGATCATCTGAATCTACAAAAAAAATTTAAAAAGTAAAGCTGATTATTAAAAATGGATACCCCAAGTGAAATCTATCAACAAATCATCAGTTTTATTGGTAATTTTACGAGGAAGAGAGTACACCGACCTTATAAGCACCAAAAAAGTGAATAATGTGTCTGTCCCAAATATTATCTTTTCGGAACAAATAAAAATTCAAAGAAAGATAACTCACCAGATATGGACAAAATAGTCCGCGAGCAATTTATGGAAGGTCGCAATATTGTTATGGATTACATTCGCAAATTTATCAACAGAATACTTGAAACAAAACAAATTCCAAGTCAATGGAAGTTGTCCAAAATAATTTTACTGTTTGAAAAATGAGACCCCAGAAATATAGGAAATTACAGACCCATTACTATAATTTCCACGTTGCATACAGTATGTATTCGTAAAAGTCTTATAAAAAGAGTGAAAACTACCTTCGAAAATTCTCAGTTTATGGAACGGGCTAGATTCCGGAAGTAATTCTCAACCCTTGATCACATTTTGGTAATAGAACTAGGAAGAATTTAATTTTAACGTGTATTTTTGTTTTGTAGACTTTAAAAAAGCTTTTGACACGCTTAAACATACATAATATATGTTACAAGCCATGTCAGAGGCAGGAATTTATAAAACATAAAAGGGGTAATCGAACTTCAGAGAACAGGTGCAGAATTTCCTATATGTAGAGAGGTCAAGCAGGGGGCCCTCTTTCTCCAGGTATTTTCAATTAAGTATTATGAAAAGTATTTAACACCCTACAGTGAGAGGATAAAGGAATCACAGTAGCAGTTGAAAGGCTCACAAATCTCAGGTTTGCAAAGCTGAAGACGTAGAAACAAGGTTAAAAGAAAATTTGGAAAAACTTGCAAAATTGCCGGCTTAGATATACACTACCAAAATACACTAATTTTAACCAATAGTTTTAAAGAAACTAACTAAGACGGAGAAAAATCAAGCTATGCAAAAGAGGTCACTTATCTTGGAAAAGTAATATCTTTTCAAAATTGTATGCACAAGGAACTGAAAAAGAATCTTCTGCTGCCTAGAAAAGCTATTTAACACTCAAAAGTTTTTCAAGGTAACTTTATTGCAAAAATCAAAATCAAAGTGTTGGAAAAATGTATTTACCCCATTCTTCTATACGGCTGTCAAAACTTGGTCTCTGACAAAAATACAAAAAATTTTTCAGAAATATTTGTACAATAAAGGAGATTTTTAAGATTGATAATGGAAATAGCTTTAAAAGATAAGATTTCCAACAAGCAACTCCATCTAAAAACCAACTCCAGAACCAATTTGGTTCTTCTTTTAAAAGGGAACTACTGAGGTCATATCATAAAACAGAGAAAGGATAGACGGACAAAAACGAGTCTAGAAATGCAGGTATACGAATTTACGAATACAAACGAAAGAAATGAAGACCAGAAAATAAATGGGACAACAGATTTTGTCAATATGCAGGAAAATTGTGGCAGAGAGTAGCAAGAGAAAGGTATGCATGGAAAAATGGCAGTTGGGCTATGCTTAGTGTTAGGTTGGTGAGAGAGGGAAGGCCGCAAGACCCACGGGTTTAATCTAAGGCTGTATAAGACCAGGGTGACCACTCAAAATTTCAGGGGGAAAATGGAAAATGACCTTATTAAATATAGAAAATGACCAGAATTGGAGACTATTTGCAATTCTTGACATTTTTATGTCTTTACTTTGGCACACAACGAAAAAAAGCGTTACGAAAATAAATAATAATAATAAAACTACTGACTGATTGACTCAACACTTCATTCGTCTGCGAGTAACACACTCCTTGTATCAGCCTGTATTCCCTTGCGAGCATCACGTTCCTTGTACCAGCCTGCGAGCACTGCGCTCTGCTAGTGCATCATCTTGGAGACGAGTCTGCAATCACGGGAAAGCATTTCCATGTCTGCTTCGCACACTGCGCCGACATGAGAATGTCATCGCCCAGTGAACGTAGCGTCTAAAAAATGAGCGTGCCAAAAAATATGGAGCGTAGCGGACGACGACATTCTCATGTCGGCGCAGTCCATGAAGCAGACATGAAAATGCTCTCCCGTGGTTGCAGACTCGTCTGCAAGATGACGCGCTAGCAGAGCATGTGCTCGCAGGCTAGTACAAGGAATGTGACGCTCGTAAGGGAATACCGGCTGATACAAGGAGTGTGGTGCTCGCAGGCGAATAAAGTGTCGAGTCAGTCAGTCAGTCAGTCCTTTCTACCACTTTTCAGTTTTCGGGGAAAATTCGAAAGAAAAAAAAACGAAAAAAATACGGCTTTTGCTTTTAGCTTTGGCTTTCATGCCAAAATCGTTCGGTTAGCTTTCAGGCCCTGCTACTACCGTGATGTACTAGAAAGACTTCGAAAAAAGGTCATCAACAGAGTGCATCACGGACACCGCGAGTATGTGGATTCTTCATCATGACAATGCGCCATGCCACAGCATTTTTCATGATTCGTTGGCTTTTTAGAAACTTTTATTAAGGAATTTTTCAAGTTTATACAAGCGCGAAAAGACCATTTAGACATTGATAACTAGTTTTTCGAGGTCACTAAATTCGGTTTTTCGTATCTGTTTACCTCATGTTTGAAATTCGAAATCCCCGGTGGTCTGGGGTGAGGATAAATAATGGCCAAAGAATTGATTTCTGACATTGATTTTTAGCTATCATGAATATTAATGAATCTACGATAAGACAGGGGCTGGAAGTGATTCAGTGTCTTTTCGACTTCATCTTGGAGTATCAAAGGCGGCTCTTCTCTATTTGTCACTAATTTTTGCCATTTCCTCTCCCCTCCTTTTCCCTTCTTTTTTGTGCTTTTCCTTTCACATATTATTTACCATCATATATTTTTAACCCCCAACTGACTAGCTTGAGTTGCGTTGGAAGTTTTTGCAACAATCTGCCGTAAAATAGAATTCCAGTTTTATTTACATTGCACAGCGGAAACACAGAATAGAGGAAGAAAATAATTTTCTTCATAATTAGCAGAATTTCTAGATTTTGAAGGACGAATTTCCTTAAAACTGACTTAAATGACCATTTTAGGAGGGGGTGACCAATGACCAAAAATGACTTTACAAATAGATGAGTTAAGCTGTAAAAAATGACCAAGGGGTCACTCAGCATTACGAATAGGATAAGCTTCATTAAAACTTTGGAATTTTAAGATTAGTTTCGACCAAATTATGACTCATTCAAGCCTAATTATAACATGTCGAGACTTATTTGGTAATGTCCAGATTTCTAAAACTTATTCTGACTCAACTGAAACTCTATTAGTAATTCAAACGATTTTTATATGACTCATTCTATCGTGTCAAATCATTCACATTTCCTCGGGAAATTCATCAAGTCTTTTACAACTGATTCAGATTCTGTCAAGGCTTTTAAGATCAGTCCACTTGGCACTTGTCGGACTCATTATGAAAATACATCAGGACACTTCCTTACTCGGTTAAGACGCATTCGATTCTATCAATAGGACTTCCAGACCCTCCGACTACATTTCGCTTCGAAGATGTCGCTCTTTTCGAGACTCCATAAAATTCATTCAAACGTGTTAAAGATTCATTCAAGCTCCCTCAGGACTCCACAAACCGCAACCTAGATTTTCTTAAGATTCATTTAGCCTCCATAGAAGCGCACGGAACACATTCAGACTTCCTCAGGACTCTTCGAAACTCGCCAAATTCTTAAAACTCATTGAGATACTGCAAAACCGTTAAATACTCAGACTCCTCAACTTCACATACAGATTCTATTAAGACTCGTCTAGACTCATCAACCTAATTTAGACTCATTCGAATGCTTTCAAGTTAAGACGCTGCGGCCAAATAAATTACTGGGGAATTTCTCGGTAAGCCGATCTTTCATAAGATCTATGTAAGTACATTGGGAGTTTTAGGTCAGCGCAGTAGCTGGGGAAGAGGAGGAAAAGAAAACACGGTAAAAGGGCGATGAAAATGAAAATTTGGGTCGATGTAAAGTGATTGTAATTTTCCAGGTTACAATTCGCTCCAGCTATCCATCAGGATCAAACTAATTAAGACTGATCAATTCTTTTAGGACTCCTTCAGACTGATTTAAAACACTGTTACAACCCGGGTAATTCTGTTAGGACTAATTCAAACTCAAAAATCACAATCTGTAAAGATTCAATAAGACTTTATTCAGAATAATTCTGACTTTTGTTTTCATTAATACTCAGATATGAAATCATACCTTAAGATCTGAGGTCTCCTCTACCGCTCTTCTCGTTAATTTGAAAAGTAATACACGGGAGTGACTGGGGCTTGCAAAAATGTAGCTAAGCCGGCCTGCGGCTACAGCCCTGACTTCCACTAACAGGGAAGCGTGGTGCATCTTTCTGAATCACCCTGTATGTAGCAAAATCATATCGGCTAAGGATACCCTTCATAAAGCGACATAGAGAACACTAGTATATTAGTTATAAAAATTACTAAAGCAAACCTAAGAAGGAAATCAGACGTAGGAAATATATAACTTCTCTCTGTAATAAATGGTTAGATTCTCAACGGAAAACGAATTTATATCTTTCGCCTTTCAGTCTTTTTTGGGTAATCTCGTTCTCTTTCATTTCCTGTCTGTTTCCTTTCAAACTGGAAGGGTTCATTATTAATTTTTAAACATTTCTCGTTAGTTTTTGGTAAACGAATTTATACGATGGCTGTGACAGTGCCGTGGGTCGGCTTCGTTTACAAGAATACAAAAAACGTACAACTAGAACCTAATTCGACTAGAAAAGACTTTCGCGGCATTTCAGTTCCGTCAGGAATGAATGGCATTTTTAAAGTTTCTTGTAACGGAGCAACACTTACTGAAATTTTTTTAGAATTCTATGTTAATTAGGTCCGATTCAGCTAACTCACCACTTGTATTACAACTAGCTTGTGTCTCAAACTGATTTATTAAACATAAATTGAGCACTCAATGGTCTACATTACTTCAATTCGTTATTGTTTTGAAAAACTCAAATTTTTAACAGCATCAGAGCTTTTCCATTTCAGATTCCAAAGCAGGGACATATTGAGGAATATGAAGTACAAGAATTGAATTTAGTTTTTACATCCCTTTTTTTCAATGCCTAGATCATTTTTATGCCGTAAACACGTGGGTCTGTTTGAGTGTTGATAGTGAAAACATGAAGCCATAAAACATCGTAGCAGTTGAAGACGTTAAGACTGTTTAGAACTTACTTACACTCTGATACGACTCATCCAGATTCTGTTTAGGTTGGCCAAGGCTCAATCGGACTCTACTAAGACACACGCAGTGTCCATTAAAACTAATTTGAAACTTTAAATACTCATTCAGGCTATTATAAAATTCATTACCCCCTTGCCATAATTCTCGAGACTTATTTACATTCATCAAGACTGGATTAATACCGAAACACTCGTGACTGTACAAAACCTAATTCAGATCAGTTCAAGAATCATACAGCCTCTATTAAAAGCCTCGTTAGTTCACACTATTTTTGAGCATATTCAGAGGCTCCTCAGATTTATTCTACCTCTTAAAGCTCGTTTGGCCTTTCTTAGAACCCCCCTTCAATTACGACTCAATCAGACGGTTTCAAGACTTAGTCAAGCACTATTACATATTTATGTATGATCCGAGGGATCTCCCTCCCAAAACCACTAGACGTTTATAAACTAAATTTTTTGTAGAAACAAAAATACGTGGATAAACCCATTCCCCCTGGTTAAAGACAAACAAGAATCAATCTACTGCATTTCAACTGTCGGGGCCAAGTCGGTCCCGATAGGATCTACGAATTTGAAAACAAGTTTAACAAAATTAAATGGGACATAATCACCTTATTAAAAATAAGGAAAGAAGGGGAAAGTCTGATTAGAAGAATTCAAGGATATGTCTTCTACCACCTTGGCCAAACTAGAGGTTATAGGGAGTGGGGTTCTATAAAAAATGATTTAATAGCTAAAGTGACAGGAATTCGGGGGGTTTCGGAAAGGATGTATTCTTTGGAATTACTTGTGGACAAAAAAGTAAAAATGTTGATAATTTCGGTATATGCTCCTACTCTGTGCTCCTGAGAAAAACGAGGTGGACCAATTTTACGAAGACCTGAGCAACATTTTAGAAGAGCATGGGGAGTAATATAAATTATGTAATTACAATTTAGGAGACTGGAGAAAGAAAAGAAGACAACAGAGAAAATGTAGGCAATTTTGGATTGGGAACTCGAAACTCGACCGATAACAAACTAATCGAACTTTGGGCAAAAAATATTATTCTAAAAGTACATACATAGTAAATTCATTTTTTCCGAAGAATAATAAACTCAGATGGACGTGGCAGTCCCCAGGAGGAAAATATCTCTCTACATACTAAAAAAGTAAAATCCTCCACCGCCACCTCCGGGCGAAAAAACGCACTGCGGGTTGCCTACCTAAAAATCAGAAAAATTGCAGGGCAGATCAGCTACTTTCCAGGACATAATCTGTTCTAACATAAAAGATCTCAAAGTTTTAAGACATAACCGACATAATAAGACATAGAAAGACGTATTTCTCTACATAATAAGACATAAAAAGACATACCTCTCTGTATACAAAAAGTAAAATCAGCCGCCGCCACCGCCACCATCGCAACCTCTGGGAGAAAAAAAAACACTGCGGGTTGCCTACCCTGCCCCTTAATTGCTCATTTCTCCAGGAGTAGCCTACCCTCGGGAGGGTCCGCCACCTGCGGATTGTCTACCCCGCCCCACTAATTGCTTATTTCTCCAAGGGTAGCCTACCCCTAGGAGGTAGTTCATGGTGGAGGGAGCTCCAGAACGGGGAGGAGGTCCATAAGGGGCGTGGCCTCAGGAGGGGGATAAAGGCCCTGGGTGGTGGGGGTAATGGTAAGAGGTCCTGGTGGAGGAGGAAGTCCTGGGTGAAAGAGGGACCAGGGAGGGAAATGGAAGCCGAAGTGTGGGAGGGGCTGGTGGCGAGGGTCTGAAAGGGGAAGGGTGGTCATGGTGGTGAGAGCTCCTGAGTAGAGGACTAGGGAATCTTCGAGGGAGTTAGGACGAGCATGCCGCAGAGAAGGAGCACTGGAAGGGGAAGGCTGTAGCGAGGGATTAAGGTCGCAATTGGGGAGGGCGTAGTGATGGGTGAAGAGGTTTTGGTGGGGGCGTGGTACGTGAACAGAAATTAAGGCCATAGTGATGTGGGGGTGGTCCTGGGGACGTGGTCTTAATGGGGGAGGGCACTCGGGGTGGAAGTGGGTGATTGGGGAGGGCTAGATGGAGGACTGGGTGATGATCAGAGGGATGAACGGAGGGTGCCATGTGGGGGAGAAGCTGTTGACGAAGAAAGTCATGGAGCGAGGGAGAGGGTAATGTGAAGAGATTGGGGCCCAGGTGGTAGAGGTAGGTTGTGATGGTCGATGGTTGTAGAGGTGAGGAGGAAGTCCAAGGGAGAGGGAAGGGTTCGCAGGGGGATACTGTGGAGGTAAAATACCATGGGGTGGGCATTGAAGCCTCTGGTAGATTATGGCCGTTGTGGGGGAGGAGTTCGTGGCTGAGGAGGGCTGCGACTGTTGAAGTGCGACCGTGGAGGGGAAGAGCAACCGTGGTGGAGGAGAAGGCTCGTGATGAAGAAAGGATGGAAGGGAGTTCATGGTGAAAGATTGAGGACCGCTGATAGAGAGGGCGCAAAAGAAGCCCAAAGCAAACCTCAACTCAGGAACAAAAGTTTTAGACCAAACACTGAGGACTGTGGTGGTCGGACGAGGCGCGAAGTGAGTGACGGCGGGGGTTTAGGCCGCGAAGCGGCCAGGGGTCGAAGCCCCCTAGTAAGAATGAAATAAACAATTTGTTAATTAATGATATGAAATTAGTACAGAATGCATCGACACCTCCAGGTTCTAAGTTCGATTCGGACCACAGGATATGCAGAGGTGTAATAGATATTCAATAGAAGTATACCATAATCGCAATCCAAAAGGATGGAAAATCTTTCACGCATTCATTAGCAAATGAGGAAAAGCATGGAAGCAATCCAGAAGGTGTGGACAGAGAAATCCTTACAGAAGTTGTATGACATGGTAGAAAAAGCGATTAAAGAGGTGTTGGGTGCGAAATTAATACGTAAAATAATTAACTAGTGGACTGTATATTCGATGATAAGAGGGACGTATGGCGATGCACGCATGCCAAATTGGCCCCGGGACACCGCACCCTCCATCTCGGAAACGCCCCAAATAGGCCTGCGCCAGAATAGAGGGGATAGTGGACTGTATATTTATTAATTTTAGCATTATTATAAAATATCGAATCATGGACTAACTAGTCGATGATCGAGCGAAAAGACACATACACGACTTCTACTAAACTACACTACTACTCGACCGGAAACCGGCAAGAAGGTTCGCTCGAACTGCAGTTAAAAAAGATAAAGGAAGTAGAAAAAAAGCAGGACAACAAGGCTATAAAAGAGAAATTAAAGTTTTGAGAAGAAGATGCAGTTCGAGCAACAATCGTTCTTATATAAAAAATCCCATACAGGGGTACTTAAAACATACACAAGAACAAGAGGTTTAAGCCGAATTTTGTTAAATCAGCACTGTGACGGAAATCGACGACATGTTATCTAAGAAGACAAAAACCCTGATCGACTACAGGGATAAGCTTGGAGAGAAGGAGAAGAAATTTCCATAATGTTGAGGAAAAAAGTTAGGATGGAAATACGAAGGACGTAAAAGAGTATGATGCGAGGAAAATTGAGGAATTGCTGTCAAACAGCAGGTCAGTAAAAAAAATAGAGAGTCAAAAACGAAATATACCCGGATAGAAAACTTATCTCTAGTATGAACGATCAAAAAGGGAGCAAGGTGTACAAATGAAGAAGTATTGTAGGTGTCGCGACGCGATATTATGAAGAGCTGTACAGACATGAGGAGCCGGATGAGGAAGCGACTAATATCGAGCCGCGCACGGAATAAGATGAGTTCCCCGACTTTATGATAACGAAAGTGGATAAGACTGTAAATACGTTGAAAACCAGAAAAGCAATGGGTCCTGATGGAATAGATAATGCCACGCTGAGGACATTTGCACAACAACTTGCTCCCACTCTAAGCTCGCTAACAAAATAGTGGAAACGGAAATCTCCTCCAATCAATGGAAAGTGGCTGAGATAGTACTAATACACAAAAAAGGCAGTAAACCCGAAATTAAAAATTATACTATTAATCTCACTTCCAATATAGGGAAACTATTTATGAAAATTATTAAGGATAGGCTCTGTCCGAACCCGGATTTCCAACAGGCCAGGGAACAAGCGGGGTTTAGAAAGAATCATTCCACAGTGGATTAAATTTTCATAATCGACCAAATTATCGAAAGAGCCTTAAAATATAACTTCAAAGTGTACTTACTTTTTATAGACGTTGAGAAAGCGTTCGATTCGATCAGTCACACGTATTTACGGAAAGCACTCCAGGAACAGGGTGCGGGCGAAACGGCAATTTGTATCCTAAAAAATAAATAAAAAAACGTTATAGCTTATATCAAAACTGATGTGAAAGGGAAGAAGTTCAAAATAAGCCGAGGAGTAAGGCAAGGGGACCCCTTATCACCAAACTTACTGAACTGTGCATTACATGGTGTCTAATAAATTTGAAAATTATAATATATTGGACTTTTATCGGACTCTTTCCGGGCTTTTTGTTTTACCACGACCACAAAAAGAAGGGACCACGCAGAGTATGCTTAAGTACTTTGGAGATACAGAAAAAAAGTCCAAAAAAATTAAATTGGGATTTCTGATTCCGAGAATTACCCTTTCGTAAATCATGCATAATCCCTCATTTTTCAATTTTTGTTGACCCTATAATAGAATTTATTAAAATTGTTGAACTTTTATTGGACTTATATTGGCCCGGTAGACACCCTGCATTAGAGAGAGCTACAAGAAAGTTAGATTGGGAGAAGAAAGGCCTAAAAATCGATGGCGAGTATTTGTATTGATCGTCGAAGATCTGAAAGAATTGGCAGAATGTGCCAAAGAATTCATTCAGCTAGATGGTCTTCGCGCGAAAGTGCATGTCAGAGTCCCCACAAGTCGTGGAATGCGGTCTGTTTGGGTTGGAGTCACGATAACGCGAAAGCGAATGCAGCTAAAAAAAGGCAGAGTCTATGTAAAGCGTGTATTGGAAGACAACATTTTACTTTACAGTACAGAAAGATCGCACGGGAGAACGAAGGGTGACTTGTATGATCGTATTCGTATAATACAAAGGACGAAAAAAGAAACGACTAAAACCTAAAAAACACGATATTTACAACCATGACCGGATGTGAGCTAGCGAGAGGGAAAGAGAGAGAGAAAGGCCAACAGAGAAGGAATTCGGTTTTAAAATCGGGTGAAAGGGACAAAAAGGCAGAAGACGGTCTCAAAGGCTCAGAAATGGAAAAAATTGTGGAATCGGCGAGAACACGGTCTATGCTACCTTGTGTCATCTTGAAAACAAGCCTGGCTCAAAATCAATTGTTCAAAATGAAGTCAAAGGTCTCAGATAGAAATTAGAATGATTTGAAACAACGTTCATGGCTTGCTTTTGGGGCTTCTTCCTTAAGAGAATAAATAAATCGGGCTTGGCCTCTTCTTGCAAGCTGTGGAGATAGATGTTGCAGAAGTTGTGGAACTCGATGACACCCTGATATCTTTGATCGGGGCTAAACGAGATGATTTCGATAGATTCGAGGAGGAGGAGGCTAAGGCTATCTTCTTAATAGAAGGACGGGAACCAGATTTCGAATAAGGAAATCAGTGACGACGCAAAATTAGAACATATTGAGTCGGAACTGGCCTGTCCATTAAATGCAGTTGCTCTCATAGAAACGTTTTGCTAAAAAAAAAAACAAAAAAAAAACAGAAAGGCATTTGGAAAAAGTATCGACCTGGCGCTCACAAAGAGGGGGACAAAGATAGCTGTGTACCACAGGGTGCGAAAAAACATTTAGCCTATAGCGCAAAAAAGCTTAATGTGGCCCTGCTGGCACCAGTCGATGTAGCCATAGCCACAACATACAGGCGCGCTCTAATCGCGAGATTTCCTAAATGGGACTTATCACGTTTTGGAAAAATGCTCTTCAATTCAGTTCAGTGGTCCACATTTCTATGGAGATTTTTCGTTAGCCAACCATTGTTTCATTGAACTGATTGCAGAGTGCGTTCGTGTTGTTAATAAAAATTTACACGTTTTTTGTTGTTTTGTTTTTTTTTACTAGGGCAGAATCAGGTCGAATTATTTACTACTTTTTCCATGAATTTTTTTTCATTCATTATTCCGAGTCAAGAGTCATTTTCAGAACGTCTTAATTTTGATCAGGGATGGCAAACGAAACGAAACGAAATAACGATTGATTTTTGTCGAAAATTTTGAAACGAAATAACGAAACGAAAAAAAAAAACATTTCGTTTGCCATCCCTAGTTTTCTGATTTGTGATTTTTAGGATCGGCTACTAGTAAGCGAGCCTATTGCAACCACTTTCTAGGGTCGGGTACTAGTAGCCGAGCCTACTGTAATCTAAATTTCATTTCTTTTCCCGGGTGAGTTGAGTCAGGGTGAGTTCAGTAAATAGCAGGGATGGCAAACAAACGAAACGAAATAACGAAATTACGAAATAACGATTGATTTTTGTCAAAAATATTGAAACGAAATAACGAAACGAAAAAAAAAAAAAGTTTCGTTTGCCATCCCTGATTTTGATATAAGAAAAGAAGTCACGTTATGGTAACGTGGTGGACCATCTTGTCCCACAGATTGTGTGTTTCACTCAAACTTCAGACCATTACAAGACTCGCCGAAAAAAACTTTCGCAGGGGTCAGACTAATTCATTTTACAAAGCTCGTTATTACTGGAACATTGACAGTGATAACAAGTTGACATTTTCACCGTTCATTTGTGCTACGTCACCACGTCACGCTACATCGCTAGCTTGTTGGCTTTGCGGTGTGCATTGGGTACTTTCTCGAACACAGAACCAGTTCTGCGTTGTATTCAACTACTCGCGTAAACGATTACTCTCCGTCTTCTTGGTTCAGGTTTTTCCCTTCACAGCTCGAGATAGAAGGCCGGGTAAACGTCTGACGAAATAATCGACAAATGTTCGTTCGACGCGGAAAAACTATCAAATTAATTTTTGGAACTGCGTACCCCGGAGCCGAAGGGCGGAGCGGAGACGCGAGCAGGAAAAACGCTGACTCGTCGCGCTATCTCACCTCCTGCCCTCTCGAACATGTACATTGTTCTCGCTTTTTCGCCCAGACAAGACAGGTCTTAATTTAACGGTTTTCAATCGAGAATGTCAGTTTGATAAATATCTTAATATTCTCGCAAAGGCGAATTTAAATTAATAGCGACAGCTCTGTCGAATTTAATCGTCGGGTTCGCTCTATTCCGCACACGCACACGCGTACACCAACCGAATTTATGGAGGTCGTCTGGTGCCCCCTTCCCCTCTCCATTTGCCACGGTTATAATAAGTAAATACGCCGCGTAACGTAAATATTTGTATATCTTTCGCCAAAACATCAAATTGAAGTTAGGTGGAGGTGAGGGAGAAGCTAGAATAAGGAAGCTTTTTCACGATATCCCATCAAAACTGGATTATTCGTGCTCGAGTAGAGCGGTGTCACGTTCGAGGTGAAAAATTATGCTAAAGTTGTACGTGACGTCGTGACGAGCCGGTGTCGAGGTATCTCTTTCCTTTTGTCTCTCAGTTTCAATAAGCTCTCTTATTTCGGATTGTTGTTTTTGGTAATAAGCCCCCCCATGCAGCCTATTTTTTCCCGGTCGGTTTTAATGATCCGGAATGCGGATTAACGCGGCTTGATGGAGGAGAAAATAAAATATCGCCTAATCCGGCGTCCTTTATCCTCGAGATAGGTGAATTTTTGTGCAGACTATTTCGCTAAACATCGAATCGGCGTTTAACCGTACTTTATGACTTCGGAGGGAATTTTTTGGCCGTAGAACTTTTCGAACTAAAAAGCTTTCGATTTTTCTTTTTGCACGCGACGATAGAGACAGAGGGAGGGGGGGAGAACCTAGATTTATTTTGCAAAAGTTTCCTCATTTTCGAGTTGAAAAAAAATGTTATTCTGTTGAATGTTGACAATAAACCATCATAGAGCTAGTTTACTCGAGGTTATTTATTTTGGCGATAATTCTCGGACGAAGAGACGAAATTCTGGTTGCGATGATAAATAAAATGGATGCACAGTGCAATCTAATTCACTGTATTAGTTTTGTAGAGGAAGAATACTAACTTGTGTGTGTGGTGGAGGGGAAAGGGTAAAAAGTCAAAGAAAACTACGGGAGCAGAACATCGTAGGTCTTCACATGTTAAATTGGATGAAGAGATAAGGGCAAATGGAATGTCTCAAAATGTAAACAATTTTCCTTCTTGAAACGTGAAACCAAAGCAATCAAATAAAAGTCCCGGTCACAATAACATAACCAACGAACACATACAGATGAGAGGAAGGGAACTCTTTTTTCTAATTTGCTCTCCATCCGAATACTGGAATCCGCCCTTTCGAGCATTACTTCAGAGACGTCAGGGAGGCTGTTAGGGCTATCTTAGCCCTCATCCCTTCTGACCGAAAAACCGGTCTAGGTCGAGAATTCTGATGAGTCGCTACGCGGGTTAACTAACGCGCTATCCACTCGGCCAACCAGACCTCAAGGGAAGAAGGGAACTAGTAAAAATACTAACAAAATTATTCAATAAAATTTTGGAAACATGAAATATCCCACATGACTGAAAACTCTCAGACATAATAATACTCTTTTAAAAGAAAGGGACAGACATAAAGTAGAAAACTGCAGACCAATCACCCTTGTTTCGATAATTTCCAAAATATTTTCGAAAGTATGAGAAAACAGAGTTAGAAAAATACTAATCTCACAGCAACCAATAGAACAGGCGGAATTCCGAAGATCCTTCTCAATAGTGGACCATATACATATTACATACACAATCAGATAATAGAAACGCTTTACGAAAATAAAATTCACAGTTTGTGCCAAAACTCCAAAAAATACTATCATTCGGTTGTCATCGTGACAGTCGGAATCTTACAAAATGAAGTCATCGCCTTGTGGGGTCGTCGTATCCTTAGCTGGGAGGCAGATACCTTTTCGTGACTTCGGTAGAGGGGGTGAGCACTACTCTTCACTTGCGCGTTCTGAATGTTGCGTTTTCAGATGACGTATCTCTGGTAGAGACGCAATGGCACTCTGCGAGGCGTCCTCAAGACATACCGTGATAAACTGTATGAGGAACGGCTGATGTTGACTGCTCCTTACTTTTCAGCTCGCTCGTCATTTTGGCTGATTCAACTTTCTCCGAATTGGGGCTCAACGTTAATATCATACTTCTGTTCACATTTTGTTCAGTTTTGTTCATCCCCTCATTCCGAGATATACGAGTTTCAAATTTGGGAGGGCTGAAGAAATGAAGCCCCATCTTCAAATTTAGAATCTAATTTGATGTCATAATTTTGTTCATATTTTGTTCAATTTTAGTCAGCAAGTTCCACATTTTGTTCAACCTTACTTTTTTAGTTACACGCGTTTCAAATTTAGGAGAGATGCTGAAGGAATGCAGCCCTCCGTCTCCGAATTTTGAATCAAATTTGATGCCATAATTTTGTTCACATTTTGTTCAGTTGTACTTGGTAACTATGCAACTCGGTGGACTGTTCCTTCCTGGGCTACACGCAGTTTGAATTTTCAGGACACGAAATATACGTCTTCCTTCTTCAAATTTTAGAGAAAAATAGATGCTGTTGTTCTGTTTACATTTCTCTCATGATCCTGCATCTGCAGCTTTAGGTAATTGTGCTGCTCCCTAGCCGTGGATTTGGTGGGAACATTGTAATAACTGGTAATAACATCAGCCAACTATTTATTATTACATGTGATATCAAAAGTAATCATATTTTCATCTATTCAACTCCTATACTTTCTGCTGTTATAAAACAATAAGAGGAAGTCGAGGACATTTAACGGTGGAATTATTTTCAAAATCTGCTGATGAAAACAAATCTGGCGAGAAAATTCCAACATTTGAAGACTAGCTATACATTTATGATACTTTATTTATATGGATGCCGAGCAAGCAAACATAGGTACGCGACGACAAATGTTAACGGTCACCCTGTGACGACTATCGGAGATGAGAGCGTGAAGCATAGAGAACAATTACGAGAAATTAAAACAAAATCCAATAAATATGGAAATAGGGAATGAAAAAATAAGGAAGTACTTAGGTAGTCTGATAACGCAAGATAGAAGAAGTAACACAGAAATAAATAGTAAACTAGAAGAAGCTAAAAGAGTTATTTTTCTCTCAAAAAGGAGACACATTCGGGGCAAATACATGAACGTAAGACTAAGATTTCTTCGAACGTGTATTTGGAGTATTGTATGAATGTGAGACCAAGACAACAGGAACACAAGAAAGAAAAAAGATAGAATATGACACGTTTTCTATATTTTCAGACCAAAAGTAAAAGAAGAGGAATCACAGAGGACAAAATTTTGTATCCCATTTCTGAGTATAGTAGAGAAAAAATACCTAACTTTAAACCTATTCTGGACTCTGTGAACGTGTTCTGAAAATTTCAATCCCTGGCTATTATGACTCTGGCGCCAACTTCAAGCACACAAACTAACAGTCACATAAGGACAGAGAAGATGCTTAATATACTCATATTTTGCACAGAGGAAAATGCTACGTAGCAGAAGCTCAGCAATCTGATGTTTAAATAATTATTAGGTAATATGGGCACGTTAAATCAATGTACCTACATCAGAAATTCTTTTGATCATTTTTTGAGAAGATTTGAAATCTTTTAACCCCTTATGATTCCTGAAGAGGGGCTTCTACATCCACTGTTTTTGACGTAATACAAGGTCTGCCACCCCCTCCACGAAAAGATGTTTACATTTTAACCCGTGACCATAGGCGCAAATAGGGGGAGAAGCTTGGGGGCTTAGTCGCCCCCCAAACTTCCAAATAGCCTCCCCCCCCCAAAAAAAAAAAACTGAAAAATTACCAAAGAACATGATGCGCCGGGTGGTGTTGTTTCATTAATAATAAGGGGCTTAAGTCCCCAATTTCTGAGCCCTATAGGCCTTCTGCCCGTGACCATTCTCAGGGTTTTATAAATTATTGACAGATCATGAATATAGATGTTATTGAAATAGAAAAGATCAGGAATGAGGAAGGAAGTAAGATTGAGGCGAATAGGAAGGGAAAGAAAAATTCGGAATATAATTGTAAAGAAAAGAGTTGAAATAATAGATCATGATATAATAAGACATCCAGGGATATAGTTATTACTGCTACAGGTAATAGTTGAGGGAGTGCTAGTCGAGTGACTCAGGAATATATGTATAATCATCATTCTACAAGCAATCATCGGAAATGCAGCGACTGAGAGGAAGAGGAAGCATCTCCCTCTAATCAAGTTAGGTACAGAAAAATTGGGAATATCCGACTCCAAAACCATGCAGCAGACACTTCTACCTATTCTTACAACTCAAATTATCAAAAAAACTTTAGATATGAACTGATACAACTATCACTTTTGCACAGAAGTTATTGATGTTAAAATGGTTTTGGGGTAGATTAGCCATTTGTCCCCATCTTGCCATCTTTCTCCACTTTCCAAGTTCATATCACCATACTAAGAATGCGTTATGGCTAGTGCATTAAAAAAAAAAAATTTTGTTTTAAAAGTTGTAATAGGGGCAACTGTTGTACCTGGGACCAGTTGTACCTACGACCGATTTCTACTTTGATGCCCCCAAGTGGTAATAAACGAAACTAACACTACCAGCCTATGAATACTAACATTTGGTGACGTTTAACCTGTTGCACATGTTTACTTATCCGTTTTCGTGAAAACAGTTGACGATTTTTGATTTGGCGTTTGTAAAGTAAAATTTTCAGCACTCGGTGTTTTTCATCTTTTAGTTAGTAAAACTTCATCAAATGTTTCAATAACGCAAATCTGATGCCAGTATGCAATAGAGAAGTGAACTGGTAGGTTATTTAGGAAATTAGTTATCAACTTGTTTTTGCGAAAAATTTCTATCCTCAAATGAACAGGTCGTGTACCTAGGACCAATTTGCTTGTTGTACGTAGGACCACAGAAAACTTCGTATACAACGTTATAATTTTTTTTTGTTAGGATGCTACGAAGTGAAAATAATGTAAAACGAAAAAAATGGACCCTGTGGCTATGAAATCATTGACGATTTTCAATTCGTTGTCAAACAATGTACTTATTATTCAAAAATTAAAAATTTTTCGATCCGGCATGGATCTTTGCGCGTTATTGATAAAATTAGGTACAATGTGTAAGAATAACCTACCTACAAATGTTGTAATTTTGAAGTACTTATAACATTTGTACTTTTCAGACATCAAAATATACTTTCGTTTATAATTTTGTAGCTTTTAATGAGGTAGTCCTAAATACAACAAAATTTTCAAAAAAACATTAAAAATTGGATATTTGATGTTTTTGAAGTCCGTTTGTGCGAAAGCATGCAGAAAGTGTAGCTTTATCCAACAGAACAATTCAAAAAATTTTATCACTCATACAGCAGCTTACAGAGCTCAAAATGTGAAAAATGGTCCCAGGTACAACAGTTGCCCCTACTGCTAAATACTGCTAATCGAAAATAAATGTTCTTTTTTTGTGATAAAATATAAAGTTCCGGAATAAAATAAAACATTTTCGTAGTACCCTGTAAAACTGTACATCCATTGTCCAAAATGTTAATAAACGTACGAGAGAGAAATTTGAAAATTCGGTCCAAAAAATTATTTTAGGTACGTAACAGATAACTGATTTTATTGGTGATGTATTGATCAAGGAACTCTAAATTACTTTTCGAACTCTCCTGCGGTTACTTTTTTTTAATTTTACGCAATATGGCGAAAAGAGATTAAGTTTTGAAAACTTCAATTAGATATCTGTCGTCAACTCGCCACCCGCGGCGAAATGAAAAACTCTCAACCATCATAGTTGTCATTTTAACACGATATTTTAGAAGATATGTCAAAAACCGTTGTAATGAGATATTAAATGTACCAGCGAGTGGCTACAGATAGCAAAACTCGACCTTTTTTGTGTATTTCTACATTAATTACAATTCGGTTTTTCGTAATGGGGTTACTTAAACTAAGACGTTTGACGATTCCGATTATATCATGTATTTTGAGTTTTCCACGAACAGAATTACGCAAATGAAATGGTGGAACATGTTTAACGGGGCGACGGATAGCTAATATACCCTAAAATTTGCAAATATGTACGAAATTGAGCTTCAATATATTTCAAAAATCAGGGGAGGTATTAGTTTGCCTAGATTAAGACTGCCTCGGCCATCAAAATTTTGAAAGTTTTGATGTACATTTCCAGCAATACTGACCCATGTCGAAATGATACATTACAATATTAAAAATCATGAAGCACATTCTCTTCAAAACTTGTTCATTTTTAAAGAGAACATTGATTCCAGAACATTATGAAGCGTGTTCTCTGCTAGACTGGCTCATCTCGAAGTAAGGATGACAACATTGAAATATTAGGCTGAAAATCACAAGTCAATGAAATAGAATACCTGTCTTGTCAAGTACAGAGGTTTATTCGTTTACAGAGAAAGCTCAAGTTTTCCATCTTCTCTTACGAATAAGTAATATATTTTTAGGAACTGAAATTTCAACATGCTTCTCCTGAAAAATTGACTTTTTTGAATCGTGCTGTTCTTCTTCCGAGATAAAGATATAAGATAGTGCTTCAAGGTGAACACCGAGTATTGATCCGCCAGAAATATTTCAACAGCAGCTACGGCTCGCTAGCCTAAAGTAGAAACTAACCCTACTTATGAATGCAAATTTACAGGAAACTTTTTCTTCTTGAGAACTATCTAAATTTCGACCTGAGACTTGCCAATGTAATTACAACAGCACACTCATTTCTTGTCGTTTTTACAGGAATTTCACAAACGAACATAGCGCCATGTCTTTGGTCCGACTCAGCCCTATGCATAAGTTAGGTAAGTTGTTTTTTTCAATTTTCTTTACTTATCGTACTTTCAGTGTTCAGTAGCAACGACTCCCATACAGTGGGCACAGCGAATACCACAATTTCAAACGAGCAACCCATGAAGTGGTGAATCGAAGGTCAGGTAATTTAACACTTGCCGAGTGGATTCTCTCCCAAACTGGTTCACTTGAGTCGTAAGATACAGTAAGAATGTGTCAAGATACATTAGTACTCTGTTGAACTTGTTGAGCCCAGGCATACTCTCATAAGGAAGTATACTATTCCGTTTGTCGAAAATAGTTTTTAATTCGGGTGTGAACTACGGAAATTAAATAATTTAGTACTCCAGTTAAGTAGTATTTTCAACAAACTTAGTATGTAGCACCTTTTTATGCGGGGAGATACCTGAGGCGCAGATGATAATACGAGCTAGTCTCCGCTTATGGCTTTTTAAAGAGGGTATTAACCACGGTAAGGTTGTTTTCAAGCGCTGAATTTTCCCAGATAGGCTGAGGGTGGGAGGTCGCTGCCAAGTTTAGCAGTGAAGTCGCCCATAACAACAATAACTGCACCCAGTTCGCTTTCAATTACCACGTTAACTTTATCATAGAAATCTACAATCTCATTTTCATCGGACAAACTAGTAGGAGCATACACCTGAATAATTACCAACGACGACATATCAACTAACTTTAATTTTAGCACCGCGATCTATTTTCAGATACTCCCTTAAACTCGGATACACGGCGCACCAAATGCTCGGCAACATAAAAGCCCACCTCTGAATACCCTTAGTGTTGCCAAAAAAGTAGAAGTAATTTCCGTTGTTTCTTTTTTCACCCTCCCCTTCTAACTTCAAAAAGATCTACAATATCTCAATTCAACTTGCCAAGTGCATTCTTCAGTTCATATACCCTACTTTATCCGACCGGCTGCAACGTGTTTGGGCGAATTTAGGGGAAGTGGAATGCTTTTGGGCGAGTTTTTGCAATGGATTTGGGCGACCCTTTTTGAATATTTGATAATGGATTTGGGCGAGTGCTCGCCCAAATCCATTGCAGTATACCAAATAGAATTCTGTCTTTGAGGTTACAAATTTTTCATTTTCAAAGCTTTTCTGGGTGGATTTGAGACTGTATCACTCGACAGACCAGCATTCGGCAAATTGAAATAATTGAAACGATATTTTTTTCAAAAATATTAACGCAAAACTGATATTAAAACAAAGTACACGTACAGGACATGGTTTTCAATTTTAAAAAAAAAGTATTGCTTTGTTAAAAATAGGCGGCCAATATGCCTAAGATAAGTCTGGTGGTAATAAAGGCAAAGCAAAGAAATTCTTCAGCCAAATACGAAGTTCATTATTTTTTTCATTATATGCAAGCAGTAAGTTACGATTCTTTTGTATACGCTTGAACCAATTTTGAGCAAGGTGAAATCTGCAACATTTCACTTGACAACTAGGAAACAGCTCTAATATAGCATTGTGAGCTCCTACCTCAAAATCAGCAAAAAACAATGATATCTGCAAGTCCATTTTGATGAGATCTTTACACAATTTCTTGATTTCAGTCCACATAATTTTGATTTGACGGAAGGAAACAATATACAACAGGCAGGTAAAATCGATTAATATACGCATGAATCGTGTACAATTGAGTAAAGTGACATGGGGCGAAACTAAAAGTGCCATCTCCAAAAACAACATCACTTTGACAAAGCATTTGCAAGTTACGTGGAGTAGTGAAAAGAGCCAAAGTTCGATTCTCACTGACGAAGCAAAATTTACCTCCATTTTCATTATATGTCAAAGAAGACTGCATGTGATACAATTGCTCTAATGCCTCCTCCGTACTTTGAGGAATTTTTGGATATTTTTTCCCTCTGGCTCAATATACAGCTTCTCATCAATTTCATATCGGAATGAACAAAATTCTCTTCAATACATGAATGACTCACTTGTTGTAATTCTTTTATAATAATTTTATTTGGCCTTTCATGAATAGTGTCTACAGCCTTTCTCTTAACAGCTGCTCTTACAGACTGCACAGCTATTTGATGCTCAGTTGTTGGATCGTGATTATGCGGCTCTTAACATTTGTTTCTAATACTGATTTGACTGCTGCATCGATCACTACACTGGCCGAACATGTTTTATTAGTGTACAACGAAATCTGAAATTTCCATTGGCCAAAGTATTTGATTTTGTGAATTTAAATTTGTCAATTACAACACATACTACACCACGGTCAGTTTCAAAAATTGAATCAATTGTCACATTCATAATTAATAAACGTTTTTACGTAATGCCAGTTTCAAGACTGATCAGTTTAAAATAGATGTTCAGAGTACCTATAGAAGAGGAGAAACACTATTGCTTTTATATTTAAGACGTGTTCCAGCAAGTTGAGATTATATTTTGTACTCGCCCAAAAGCATTGATCAACTTCGCTTATCAGTCGCCTAAAACTATTGCGACTTATTTAGACTATTTTCGTACACTCGCCCAAATCCATTGCAGCCCTCCGACCAGCCCTTGCCAGTTGAAGTTCATAATATTTAGATTTGGCTTTTAACTTCCCGACCTTTTTTAGATTACCATGAACAGAATTTACTTTACCCAAATTACTTTTTTGAATTTTAGCCACCCCCCTTACGTAGTCCATGAAACAAAGACGAATCACCCTCAGAAAGCACCCGGTTACCAGAGATTAATCTATTACTAGAATTTTGCCTGTTTTCAAAGAATGAGACAGGCGGCGACGTTAAGCAGACTTCATCCCTCACGGGGTCTGCAATCCGGATGGGGGATCGAAGGGGAAGGATACACTACACAAAAAACCGGGTGAGCATCAAGATTTCATTTATCATTCCTGCAGATTTGACCTGGTCACGAGCTCGACGGAGTTAAACCTAAACATACCCCAGCAGATTAAAGAATGAAAATGGAAATACAGAGTCTTTGAAATAAGCTCCACAAAATACTTTAAACAATTCTCGAGTCAGATAATACCGAGTCTATACCGAGCGATGGAAGAAACGTGCAGATCCACGCGAAAGAAAGAAATGGAAAATAAAAAACCGAATAAACCGAGAACAATACGACACCGAGTAACGTAAACAAAAAGCTGCCAAAGTAAAGAAACCGACCGAATTTTTGATTCGATTTCAATTTTCTCTATTCCGTGTGTTGTTAAGATGAAAGTTTTTTTGTTATTATTCGCATTTATAGGTCGAATTTCTATGCGCAGCTTTCGCTTAATACCGCTTAATAGGGACTGCGAATATTATGCATACTTAGTTGAGATGGGAAATGATCCTCGGCAAACCGCGCTACAACTATGAATATGAAAAGCCAGCGATATAGCAAGCGCGGAAAAGAACTTCCAAAGAGTGTATTTACACTTGCCGAGGATACTTAAATATTCCCGCCGTTTTCCATTAAAACGAGTCAGCCGTTTAATTAAACGCGGAATCGTAAAAATTCAAATCAATAGATTGGATTGTTTAATAAGACGCCGGCACCGCAGTCTCTATGTAAATTGATCGAAAAAGAAAATTGAAAACCAACATATCGCGTCTCTGACCGTCTCTTCCCAGCTTCTTATAATACAAGAGCACCAACAATCGCGTCTAAATAGTCAACTTCGTTCTTTGACCTGAGATTCCTTAAGGCTACTCACTCAGTTTCTTCTAGAAGGGAGAATTGGTCTAGATTATATTACGGTGTCTAATGGGGGCTGAAAGATGAAAAGACACGACTTTTTCACGACTGCTTCGTTATTCGTTCAGGTCTTGTGGCGATAGTGATGATGGGTGAGGAGAAGGAGTGTCAGTCTCCGTTGATGGGCCAAAATATACTTTATCCAACATGTAATTGATAAAGACTATTTTTCCAAACAGTATCGAATGAGTAAACTGGCTCTTTTATTTGACTGAAACGGAGAGCGAGATAAAAGCCGGAGAGTGAGGTAAAAATTTTTTCCTCACGGCTTGCCTACAATACACGTGACCGCGACGAAAAAACACGAGAAGTAAACAACACTCATGACAGCACTGCATAAATGTGACCATCACAAAAAAAAAAAACCAAGTGGGATTCAACTAAGGGTCTTTTTCTTAAAACAGTTCGATTTTTATCTTGTGACACGAGTATCGCTCTGGTTTTGATTACGCTGCTGATTTTGAATTTCCATTTCAATGACCGCTTGTTGTAACTTGAATTCTTGTGCTATTTATACGCGTTTTTTTCTCTCTCTAAATTTGAATTCAAAATGGATCAAGATAATGAAGAATTTTCTGAAATTTGTACACCTCCCGACCTATGCGCTGCTGCCGATATAGCTACGTTTGCCACACTACCTCCTAAATCAAAGGGAAAATATGAATGGACGTACCGGAAGTTTTTAGAATGGAGAACATTGAAAAATACGACCTCATTTTCGGAACGAGTTCTATTAGCATACTTCAATTACTTTGTTGAAGTAAAAAAGTACGCACCGCCTACATTATGGTCGAACTACTCGATGCTCAAGATGACCCTTCAGATGAACCACAATGTCAGCATTCACTCCTACGCTAAACTGATTTCGTATATAAAAAGACAGAACGACGGTTATACACCAAAAAAGCCAGAACTTTTGCTCCCGAACAATTCAATAAGTTCTTAAACGAAGCACCCGATGATATCTTTTTGCTCGTGAAAGTAAGATATCTATTATGTACTTATTAACCTAAATTTAGACATCATTTTCTACTCAGGGTTGCTATACGTCCAGTATTTTACCAGACTGTCCAGTATTTCGTCGACTTGTCCTGTGAGAAGTAAAGACCCTGGACAATAAAAATGTCCAGTATTTTCAAAAATTCGTAAAAAGCATTTAAAAAAAAGAAAGAAAAAAAAGATAATAGTAGATATTATAAATTGCTGTTTTGAAATACGTTTTTGGTATTTTTACGTATCTCTCATCTATTTTTCTACGTTTTTGTAAGTTCTTCTATGCTTGTGTACGCTTTTCTATATTTTTTAAATAAAAAGTAAAGGGATAAAACATTTTTTTTTGCTTGTTTCAAATATGTCCGGTATTCCTAAAATTCAGATATGTAACAACCCTATTTCTACTATCCTACTAACATCAACTTGAATTTCTTCTTGATTGTTAAAACGTATAGGCTATAACTATCTTTGGTGTTCACGGTGCCTGTCGTAGTGCCGAACTTCAAAGTGTTATGGTAGAAGACATCAATGATTTAGGCAATACAATGTTGGTGAGACTTCCATGCACTAAAACCAAGGTAGAACGTCATTTCACTATTAGTGGAAGCAATTACAATATTGTCAAAAAATATTGGAATCTCAGACCAAAACAACTGGCCACATCAGGAAGATTTAATTGCAAAAGTACCGCAGATCATTGCATCGTCTCTGAAACTACCAGATGTAAAATCATACACTGGTATGCTTAATATTGCTATACATTTTAATAAAAAATTTAGATAGGTCCAAACACCCTATTGACCAAATCTACTGAAATTTCGCTTACTCCGTTGCGGAAATTTCAAATTTCCGCAAAAAATTCGAGGCAGATGCCGAATTCGGGAGCAGAACGTAGCGATTTTTCTGATTTTTCCGCTGCAGTATCTGCAGCGTCTCCAGAATTCCTGTCCATTACGTTGCGTTACGCTGCGATTATCTAACCCGCGGCGGGCGCGGAATTTACTATTACGCTGCATTCAGCAGCTTAAAATAAAGCCGCAACTGATGCGTAATTTAAATATTGAGGCGTTCAGCTGCGAATAATGAACGTGCCTCAGTAGCGGACATTGTGGAATTTCTGTTCTGCCGCGACTTTATCTGTTCCGCATCAATAGTGGCTGACGCAGAATAAAATGTTCTGCGGCGACTTTATTTGTTCCGCATCAGAAGTGACTGACGCAGAATAAAAGTTGAGGCGTTCTACCGCGACTATTCCCCATTCCGCGGCAGTAACGATTAGTGCGAAACATGAAAGTCGACACGTTCTACTGCGATCCAGAATTTTTTGGCCAGTATCGTTTAGAAGCTGCAAATACAAAGCAGTGGCTGATGCGGGCTTCAATATTAGAAGTGCTCCATTGTGACTGTGTATTCAATCTGCTGCACAGAATTTTTCTTAATATAGGCTAAAGGTACCGCAAAATTCAATAATAAACAATAAAGGATCTGTAGTAATAATCCTCCCTTTAAACCTCCCTAAACCTCCCTTCCATCCTCATTGTCACCAAGAAAACATATCTGTAGAACAAATTTTTTTCTTGTGTCTCAAAAAATTTAAATCGTTTTGAATTTTTATTGACGCTCGGATCATTTTTATGGTCTCTGATCATTATAATGACGTTGTTCTGTGTACACGTTCTTTATTATTGACGCAGCGCTCGAAATGATTGACCATGTATAATTCGCGTAAGTTGCCTCCAGGAAAAACGGTACATCCCTGCATTTTCGGAGCCTTTCCAATAATACGACGAATATCCCGATGAACAGTTTCATTGTGGTTGCCTTGAAGTTGCGAAAGAGGAGACATTATATTAAACTACCCGAAACCACAAAAACAACGGAAAATCGATTTTTTGACAGACCACGTTTCACCAGTTTCACCTTTCATGTACGAATGTAAATGTAGCGCAGTGCGCGATGATTTGGTTTCCCTATGTAGTCCCTGTATGAATAATGCAGTTATAGGGGGGAGAATTCCGCAGCCCCATAAGTTGATGACAGACAGAAAAAATAGTAGGTAACAGTATAGCAAAACTTTTCCTAGCATTTCATGTAATTTTCCATCTGTGTCCTCTTCCCCCTAGTCCGTCCCTAAAAGTAGATATATTTGTCCGAGGCACCCTGTTGTCAAGAGCGGACATTAAAAATTTGAAAACCTGAGTATAAATACCTATTTTCACTAACTCGAGCACCCGTAACCCATTCGATAATTTGAATGCGTATAAATTGGAACGAAATAACTGTCAAACGACCGTTCGCAATTCACTTTATTTTACTTATGGCAGTGAGGTGTCGTCAAATTATCAAATATTTGATAACTGAACGGAAAAAGTCATCCAAGACTGATACAATAAGACATTATGAAAATCGAAAATGTTGACAAAAATTAATGTCGGAATTGAAAGTGTATGTCAAACCCGGTGTGACCAGATCGAACAGAAATTTTTTTCTTTACTATTTTCCAATACTGCAGGCTGCGTAGCTGCCGGTCACTTAGCGTCGCCAAGTCGTCGTGTGATGTGTCGGCCGCTGTACCGCTGGCCGTTATTCGAATTTCGAAATAATGATAAACAAAAGTTTCGTGCAATTTCTGATCTTGTTCTGCAAACTTATGAAATTGAACCGTTAAAATTGTTGCAATTACTGTCGTTCATGGGAAGATTTTTTCACAAGGTTGTTTCCTAATATCGGTTATTCGCTAATGAAGAGAGGAACAAGTGATCAATTTATTTGATGAACTTGGTAAGTATTTACATTACCGGTAGCTGGTAGTACTATCTGACATCGGTTTCATATTGCACTGACATTTGTGTATTTGCATGAACACAGATTTATGACGAATGTAATCGCAGTTCCAACGTGCCCATTGTCCACTATTCAGTGATCCAAGTCGTCAGTTCACTCGTAAGTACAGTATTCATGTTTCAATATGCACGTTCAAAGCAAAGTCATATAGATACACCAAGTCGTTCGACTCTCCATTTAACCAATGTTAAACTTCGTATGTTACGATAATTTATCCCGATAGCAGCGCTGGCAGCGTTCGACTGCCGTGAAATCAATGTAAACGTTGGGAGCCCTAACAAGGTTTTGCGTTTATCTCACTAACGGTCGAGTTTTATGAAAACGTGAAAAGAACAAAATTTATTCTACCTGTTATTTTCTATCAGGTAAGATCAGTTTCAAAATTTTACCCATAAAAATTTCGAATTTACTCGCATTCGATGGGAAATTCCAAGGTGAACAAATTTAGCTCTTTCCAATTTTTCATCAAAATTGATAGTTTTTGAGCTAATCCGCAAAAACGTAAAAATGTCCATATACGCGCAATGCAACCAAAGGAGTTCAGCGATAGCAGCGCAATGGCATGACGGCAGAACGCGGAAACGCGCTAGTCGTCTAACTTGGTGTATCTATATGACTTTGGTTCAAAGGCTCGAGCATGGTGCAGGAACTTTCTGCTTGACGACTATTTTGGCAAAATTGCACTCGTAGGACGAGCGTGCACTAACGAATGTCACGCAACAAATTTCCTTAACGTATCCGCATTTAATCAATGTACAGTACCGTTGAATATGTTCATTCTGAACGTATGAACGTATTCAACGGTATTCAGAAATGAGATGTCGCTACTGCAAGATGCAGCGTACCGTTTTGTCAAATTCAAATTAGATTCTCATTTCGGCATTGGTTTTGATTAACAAAAAAACTGAAGCCAGTCTCAAGTTCTGAAATGTGGTACATGGTACAATTGACTAGTTCATGGACGATTGCTATCAGTTATCCAGGTGAGCGTTGTGAAGAAATTTTGTGAAATAGCTGTGTCTCAAGATTGTTTAATATCAGAACTCTAACGTCGCGAATCAAATAATGTGAAACTGATACAAATGAAGTTGGTGGCTGAATGAACAAACCTCTAGTATTTATCATTGGTAGCACGAATAGTTTGTTGTTGATAGGATTTCGTTGAACTCATTGCGGTTTCTGAAGTCAGTGGGCGGGTGTTTTTCCCTTCATGTGAAATTTCCTGTACAGTAGCGTTAGAAAGGGTGAATTCCAAATTCGACATTGTGAAAATCAATCTGATCTTAAAGTTCCTGGTTCAGAGTATTTCTTTGGCTGCGTGTACATTTTCATAGAGGGAATCGATATGGTGATTATTAGGTCTGTTCAGGCAGCGTATAGAAATTAATCTTGATGATTTTTTCTGTAAGTTCTGTACAAACGTCTCTGTTTGTTTCTGTAGTGATGTTGTGTAATCGTTTTAGCGTATGCTCAAACACTTTTTCTGCACTTTCTGTTGAAATTTCCGATCAACGTTTATTTTCATGGATAAATCTCCACATAAAATAAAATTGAACAATTGCAAATCACCTTCAACGTTCTCTTATGAAATTATTTAATTGTTAGCAAATTTTTTATAAGGAATAACCAAAGTTTTTTTCCGTTCCAACTGTTCACAAAAAAGTTACAAAAACTTACAGAAACTCCAGAAAGTTGGTGCTTGAACATTCTCTCTGCAGTTACAGAAAGTGCAGAAAAGTTGCCCAAACGCACTTTCTGTCCATTTTGTCAATTTTGGTAGTTTCTGTATGCTGCCCAAACAGACCTATTTTGTTTCAACAGACGCTAATATTTTTTCCTGACGTCTTGGCCGTATTATATGGGGTTAGCAGGGCGTCCATTTAGTCACTTTTTTCTACAAAGGTCACTTCTTGCCACTCATTCTGTATACATTTCACTTTTCAATAATCTGCTCTCATGCTGAAAATTTAATTTTCAGATTCCAGAAATGCAGCCACCCAGCACGCGAATGCGACGCGAAATTTATCTGAAAAACTTGCATAAATTGTTCGTTTATTTTCAAATAAAAATTGTTTTCTTTCATACTAGCATCAGAAATTAATGAAAGTCGGCGTAGTATGCATTGAAGAATATTCTGCTTTGTACAGCAGTGAAATAATAGTCGCTCCTGAACACTGCTGAATAAAATTTTCTGCGCAGTTCTGCTTCCAATATAGTCCGCTCCGAGACGCTCCAGAGAAATAATTATGTGGCAGAATATAATTGATGAAACGTAGTGGAACGCTGCGGAAAATAGATTTTGTTCGAAGCAGAACTATGCGGAAATAGATTTTTTTCGAAGCGGAATAATGCGGAAATATGATTTTTTCTGCGTCAGTAGAGGAATAGAATTCCGCAGCTGAACGTTGCGTGGTAGGAATACCGTACAGGATTGCGGAAACGGATTCAGTTTCTTCGCGACTGAAGTTGCGGAAATTATTTTCCGTTTAAGTAGCGAGAAAAAAGTGTCTCATTTTGCAGAAATTTTGAGACGCTGCGGAATCTTGCGGAATTTAAATGTGAAATTGGTCAATAGGGCGATGCTTATATTCCTTTGATTGTATTGAATAGGACACAGTCTTCGTCGAACTTCGGCAACTTTTCTCGCCAATGCCGGTGCAGATTTGCTCACAATTAAGCGACATGGCCGATGGAAAAGTAATACAGTAGCTGAAGGCTACATAGACGATTCTCTAGCATACAAACGAAAAACGGAAAATCTCATTGTACCGAACATGAGTTCAGCGTCTTCACTACCTACCTCTTCTTCTAATCGTGATTTCGTTCCGCAATCTACACCATCAAGTAGTTCCACTAGATCGACTTCATCAGTAATACCCAATAACTCGTTCGTCTTTCCCGACGACGATGAGTTATTTTTGCCAATTAATTTCAGTCTGCCATCTAATGATTCTAGTAATACTGTTCAAGCGTCATCGATACCCGAATTTGTAGATGAAAGCAATATTGACGATTTTATATTGATCGAAGAAGAAATAGTGACACCCTCGATTTCAGCTATCCTCTCGTAACCGAATTCACAGAAGAAAACAAAAAAGAAAAAATAGTAACACCCTCTACCTCTACTTTGCTGCAACAAGCTAGTTCGACTCTCGATTTTACATGTCCTTTAGTAACCCTGAATAACTGCTCTCAGTGCACGATTACAATTAATGTTCAGAAGTAGATACTTAATTCGCGATATTTTTATTGTTTTTATATTCAATCGAATAGTTACATTTGAATTCATAATTTCCACAAAATGTGTGTGAATATGCGTATAACTCTTGGAGAAATAATGCAGGCGACTATGATTGGGCACATTTTTTGAATTTTAAAATAGGATTTTTGTTAAAATATTTAAGTAATACCGATACGGACAATAATATATTACAAAACTTGAAGCATAACAATTAACGTCTATACTCATTATCTCGATGCGAGAATGTGCACATGTTGACGATTCGTGTAATCGTGCATTAAACTCACAAGTTGCACTTCCCACTCTCGAAGCCTTTTTTGATTATTTATGTTGGATAAAGTTACGTTCGTCACTCGTGGAAAAGTGAGTCAACACTGCTCGTGCAATTAACGAAACTCGCCTGCGGCTCGTTTTGCTAACTTTGCACTCGCAGGTAAAATTGCTCACTTTACCCACTTGTAACGAAAATGACTATTTTAACGCTAATTTATTGAAACTTCAAAAAATGTATTCTTTTTGTTTTTTACTATGAATCCTCTCCTGTAGACAAATCCCATACACAGTCCTGCTTTTCCGAGTTGTTGAAGTAGACCGATATAAATATGACTAGGGAAACCTTTTCGTATGTTGAAATAAAATGAATAAACGATAGGAAGATAACGATAAAATCGAATATATGAACGATAGGAAATGTTATCAATTAACGTTACACATTGCACGCTTTTCTACCATGAAGTAACATTATTTGAAATAAGTTCAACAATTGAAAGATACATTACAACCCCCCCCCCCCACCAGGTGCCCTCTTTCTTGGACCCTCCTCAAGTCTCTCACGAATTTTTCTCAGGCTCGTTAGTTTTAATCTTTTTGCAGCCGGTATAGGATAAGGAAACATTTATCACCATCAAAGGGCACCTCTATCCCTTTCAACTTTTCCCCAGACAATAAGCACATTTCTCACAAGTCATGTCCGGACCAGACACCTTCCTCTTTTTCGTCCTGATGCGGTATATCGCGCTGTTCAAGTCTTCTTGCATTCGGCGGGTGCCGTCGTTAGGGGAGGGCGTTGGGGGAACAGTTATTACATCACCTGTTGCAGCACCCCGGCTCCATTCGGATCGTCACCGACGGCCCTCCAGCTTTCTTTACGACCACGTTGTATGGTTTTGCTACGGACTCCCGGCAGCATTCACAGGATGGCCATTTTTCTTCAATTATGAATATCCCTGATTTTTCCAGATCCACTTCTCAATTTTTTCTCAACGAGTAGGTTTACTGGTTGAAAGTTCATTAATGAGCGTTGTCACTCAATGTTTTTTCAGGGTGTCTAACAAATTTTGGAAAGCGAAATGCAGGAGTTTTGCAGGAGATTTTGCAGGAGGTTTTTCAGCAGTTCAAACAACTAGAAACACCCCCCCCCCCCCAAAAAAAAAAAAATCTGTATTAAAATGGTTTCAAAATTGAAAAGGACTAAAAAAATGATACTTTTTAAATTTTGAGAATAAAATTAATGAAGTACAAATGAAAATAATTTTGCAGACTTCCTCAAAAGTTTATCGTACAATGCTTTAAGAAAAGCGCGACATTCATCAAGAAATTTCATTTTCTTCAACGGAGAAAATTTGGATACAATTGTTTTGGCTCCAAATCCGACGTTAACCTTCTCTGGTGGTAAAAGGTTCTTTTTAGTATGTATCTTCAAAACTATATGTGACTTTGGAGAGAAATCTGGTACCGATGTTTCGAAGAACAGTTCTAAGATCTTCATAAAGAAAGGGTATCAATTGGCTCATCGCTCTGGTATTATATCAAAAAATGGTACAAGTCATCACACACTGAAGACATAAAATGTAATTTTGCTTCCAAAAACTCCTTCTTCAAAGCTTCAGTTACATAAGTGTAATTGTGTGTTTTAGGAGGTTTATTTTTGACGCCCTCAACATACTTCTTGACATGAGGTAGTATATTCAATGCTCTCTGTAATACCTTTCCATTTTCCAGCCATCGAACAGAGAAACATTTTAATGTAAATAACGAAGATTTGGAATAATATTTCAAATCCGCGCGTCTAGTAGGGAAGTCTTTGAAGAGGTAATACAGACTTCGTAACAACCGATGAATATTCCAGTTGCTGCTATCGTGAGCAGTTTTATACTCGTTATGGACGATATGCAAGGTACAGGTACCCAAATTCAACATTTTGTTCATACCATTCTCTTCCATGTATTTCAACAGATCTGAATGTAATAATTTCAAATTAACGTTGGGGCCATCCATCGCCACTTGCAAAACGTTAGATAAATTCAACTTCAAATCTTTTAATGCATTTGTAATTGCTTTGAACAGTCCATCAGAAGTACATCGTTCTGGGAAAATGGAAGCCAAATAACGAGTTGATACCTCCTGTTTACTAGAATCCCAATAATGTACGATCATATCCATTTGGGCGCTTTGGCAAACTTTATTGAGATAGTGTCTGCGTTTTGAACTTCGTCTAGTAAGATCTGTCTGAAGTAAGGCCCAAGACCATATGTAATACAGTAGGCAATCTTATCTTTTTTTAAACTCATTTGCTAAAAAGTGCGTCAATTTTTCCACTTACGTTAGATACAGAATTGACATAGACGCAATATTTGCATCAGTACCAGTCAACGTATCAGCACTCCTACAAACGATACGCGTTAGGCAGCGCAACATACCTGCCACCTAGTTCAAAAACATGTTCATGCTAGCGCTAGTAATGGCACATTGCGGATTGATCAGTTTATGCAAACAACTGGTGGTGCAAACAACCATTTTTTTCATGAGAAAAGAAAAATTTTCAATTTCTGGTACATACCGTAATCTTCTACCAATAGGCAGTTAAAAAAAAAACAAAAAAAAACCTTACACAGAACTAAACATAGGTACCAACCACCAGGGGGAAAAATTCTTTTTTTTTCAAGTTTTTTATAGATAACTATTTGTACGTGATTCAAGTTGCAAAGAAAACAGAACCATGATACTTCTAAACCACGCAATTTTATTGAGAGTTCATTTTTTGAAAATTCCCTGACTTTCTCTCATTTCCAGTTTTTCCAGAAAACTGGCCACCCTGGATTCACTACGCCGTCACCAACTTCCTGCGTCGCCACACGTACCAATACGAGGAGGTGAGGGGTGAAGAAAGGAAGCACGTCCAGCTGCGGTGCACCCGAATTCACGATTGGGCGAGCGTTGCCTCGGTCTGTCCCACAGTGAGCCCGGCAGGACACTGCGAATCCGAAACAGAAAGGTGAAATGGGAGCCGGGGCCAGCCTCAGTTCGTCCCTCTGGTCACTGATACGATACTCGAAAGAGTAGTTTCCGGGGCCAGGGGTGTGGTGTCGAACCAACTTGGCATATGCTTCACCAAACATCCTCACACAAATATGATTCAGATCCGAGTCAGTTTTACAATTTTAGACTCTTCTTGACCCTGAGGATCTCTCACCAATTTCATTGTTTCAGTTTTACGCCAAATGTGTCTTTTTCCAACAGTTCTCCTCAAGTCTCATTCAAGTATTTTCAGAACCGAACCAATTTCACCTTCTTGTAGCTGGTATACATATAGGATACCGAAAAATTTGGCTCCATGAAAGTGCTCTTCACCTCTTTCCGCTCTTCCCCAGAATGATAACCCAAACTTCCATGCCCGCTTCCTCCAGCTAGAATGACCCCAAACCGAATGATTTTCACTTTTTGAGCCCTCCTCAATTCCAAGGATCTCTTACCACCCTCAGGTCTGCCATTTACTTATTCACTTTTCCTCAAATGCCCGTTTCCAGTGACCTTCCTTAAGGCTCACTCAAGTGTTTCCAGATAGAGTTAGTTTCATCAATTCGCAGGCATCTAGGAGTCTAATTTCAATTACGTTCACGTGCAATGTGTATCGCTACTTAATCAGTTCAACTTATTGTGTAATTAGGCTAACAATTTTTCCTACACAAATAGAACTGCATTATCGTGCATCTACTTTCTATGATTCGTTACTTCTTTTTTTCGGAGAACTCATTTTTCAGTTGTAACATTTTTCCCCGTCGTCCCTACCTACACTCCATCTTATCGGACAATTAAATTAATAACATCCGTATATTTGATAGCATTCTTTTGAACTCGCCAATTTTGCACATATCGATAGTAAAAGCAGATTTGATCGAGAGTGCTGAAACATAAACTGTGACTAAACAAAACGGATGTCCTACCTGGTCGATCGAGGAAAAAAGAGGAAAGTGAGTCGTGAGAATACGAAGAAAAACGTGGTTTCGAAACGATTACGTACCGAAAATACAGGAATGCAGGAGACAAAAGACAATTGTTAGACACTCACATCGTGCTACGCACAAAGTACCCAGGCAGGACGATTCATACAAAATTGTATATTCGAGAGGAGAGGGTCGCCGCAGATACTTAGTTTGATTTGTGAAATCGATTTCGTTCATTTAAAAGGTAAACCGTCTGCTTCGATTGCCAACCCGATACTCAAAATCCCACCAGTTACCCGGGTATTTGAAGGGGAATAAGGGTAATCTGAGGGTAACCGAGGGTGATAAATAGGGTAACTTTTCCGCCGCGGGTAACTAGAGGGTAACCGACTGCGTAGTATCCCGCCAGTTATCTGGGTAACTGAAGGGGAACACGGGTAATCTGAGGGTAACCCGAGGGTAACATGTAGGTAACTTTTCCTCGGGTAACTGGGTAACTAGAGAGTAACTGATTGCGCATCGGGGAATCACAGCTGGATTGAAAATTTGATGAGCCATTCTCACAGAGCTAGCAAACCTAAGAAATGTCTACTTCGATAAATCGTCCAATATACTCTCGTATATTTAAAATTTCCACGATGATGGACCTTTTCCTGGTCCTCCGTTGGTTAGGGGAAAGAATTAGTTTGACCCCTTAAGTAACTACACATTAGTCGTCTAAATTTCAAAGTCCTTCCTTTCTTCTATGTTGATCCGATAACACGTTAAGACAGTAAAATCATTTGCTTATGGAATTAATGAGCAAGTATAAGCTTCGGGATCCAAAGATGTAAGTACAATGGAATTATTGAGAAAAATTTCGAGAAGCAACGAAGTACAAGTGTAACTTTGAAACTAATAATGCTACTGACACCAAAACCCGAGGGAGAGAATGGACCCGTGTCACATGGTGCTGCGCAAAAAAGTATTCAGGCAGGACGATTCATACAAAAATGTACAATGGAGGGGGTCACCGCACGTACTTGTTTCTTTCCTATACACTTTTTGATTATTATTACATATTATAAATAATCAAGTAATAAAATGTTGCGAATTTCAACAGTTAACAAATGAAAAAACTATAATTTCATATTATAGAAAAACAAACATGATTTTTATATATTTTTCACGACTTCCATGCCCTACGAGTATAGACACCCTTTGTGTATAAGAACTTCCACAAAGAAAACAATAACACGAGCAATCTTATTCATGAAGAGGCTTTTGCATGACGAACCCCTTCCTCCGAACTCAGAAACCAAGTATCTGCAGCACTACAACTTGTCCTCGGCTCCTTCATTGCAACGTAATATTTTCAAAATAAAAATGTCTAAGCTTTTTAAAAAGTTGGCCGCTATCATTACAAGAAGCATTCGACGGGCGGATAAGCTACATCAAGTTACAGCGGAAAGCCACTCTGAAAATGTACGAAAGAAACCAAAAAGAAAGCTCTCACTGAAGCAGATCATTCGGTTTAATATATTATGTTTCGCATTTTTGTGTTAACCCACTGAGCCATTTATTCACTATGCTAAAGAACGTTGTCATGAACTTTTTTTTCACATCTAAGTTTCATTTCATCGGGCTATAAGTATTCAACTTTCCAACGAACTGCAATCGAATTTCCGGTGTAAATCTGTAGCTTGATTCCGGACTAACTCTAAATTGTTAACTGGATCAAGTATACTTTTTTGTGATTTTATAATAGACTGGGAATATTCGAAGACTGCTGCTGCAGCTTTCCAATTCTGATCGAGAAGATAAGGGATGTTCGACTGACGCGTAAATTGTATCATACTCATCAAACACACACCAATAAGACATTTCCTGTACCGTAAATTCAGCCATTGCTATCTATTGCTATAAAATACACGTAGGATATTTACATTTGTGTGTGAGGTGGCGCTGTACGCGCCGAGTGATCAGACTTTGTTGTCCGTTGCATTATTCCTCAGCTCAGTAGCCTCACTTTTGTAGCCAAAGTGAGAATTTTACTGAGCTCTATCCCATTGACTTCACTGGGTGCTGGATACTCTAGTCCCAGTGCTTCGCGTCTTGTCCCGGCTATTGCTGGGCATTGACACATGATATGGATCGAGGTTTCTTCCTCTTTTCCACAGTACCTACAGGAGCCGCTTTTCACCACCCCTAATTTCATACCACATGTGTTTTGTGGTCATAACCAGTTAGTCCGACCATGAGCTTTGCATGTTTTCTGTCAAGCCCTAATAGGAACTTAGCATACTTACTGGGGGCGTCCCCACGTAGTATATACCGAGGTAAGTTCTGAGAAGGGATTGTAGTAATTTTTCGAAGTTTAAAATGTTGACCGAATCGATCAGGAGACGACGAGCAAAGAAAAAGTCTCCACTTCTTCAATTTTATCAAGAGAGGGCACGATTTCGCCAACAGACCAAAATGTCAGTGATAATGTCTTCCTCCCCCCTCGGTGAATAACAACTGACAACTCACGATACGCGGTTCGTCGTTACAGACGACTCGCCCCTACGGATTCTCGAAATCGAAATTTAATCCATCGAAGAAATTTGAGCGACGCTATTTTCGCGCCGAAAACTCTTCCAACTCGAAGCAGCACAAAATCAAGCATTTCCCTCGAGCAAACATTCGCGAACATTCCAGCGATTCGGTAGCAGCAGCCCTTCCGTATATTGTGCATTACGATCAGAACAATATTTCCTATGCCCGAGGTAGCGAATACATATTTACACGAAACAATTCGAATACTCCGAAGTCGTAAATTCGGTTTCGAGGCAGCGCCTCCAAGGCTTCGAGCTAGAAAATAATATAGAAAAAAGTGAACGGCGCTCGAAAAATTTTCGACGACCTCCGGAGACCGAGAGGGGAAAAGAAAACGTCTAACGTTCTAAAAATACAATCTATTAGGTTGATTGATGGTTGTACAGAACTTCGGTGAAAATTAATACGTTGAAACACATTATATAAAAACATGGAACGCCGGGTTTAATTTTTCATAATGCATTTTTATATATAGAGAACGTACAGCAATTATCCTTTAAACAGTAGCACTGTTGACTTTTTGGAGCCACGATGTTTAAGTGATTGATCGACTCTCGGCTGGCTGTGTGTAGACGAAAAATTCCAGCTCCTTTTCGCACGCGACTCTTCTGGAAAGTCGACCGCTCTTGGTCGAACCGAAAATAATACGCCGGTGCCAATCTTCATTATTTACCTACTATTCTTTTTCATTGGGAAGATTATCATTCCACATTAGTCTTTAGTGGCGGGAACCCAGGTCATGTTTCGTTTCTCTCTGCCAGCTTTGCCCTTCCAGTCACAACACTCTCTCATCTCCAGGTTTGCAGACTTGTTTTCGCTCTCTAATCTCAGTTTGCAAGATGTCACCTTTCGGAGACTGGTATCTCGTGCAAAGTAAGAACAGCTGATCAACTGCAGGCTAATGAAGCATAAGGAGTAAATAGTCTGCGAGTATGAATGAAGTAAAAAGAAAGAATAGGAGTGACGTTTTAAATGCAACATAAAGCAACCAGAAAAATAAGTGATCGGAGCGAGCAAAAACTTTTTTGAGGCTACTGAAAAAAATGGATACAGGTCATCTGAAGTCAGTTTTTTTTTTAAATTAACAACTAAGCACATCAAGCCCAGGTAAGCCCGGTCAGCTAGGGCTTTGCAGACCACACTCCAATTATCAACCCACCCAAAAATCTGTAAACAAAAACAATCTCGAACACAAAAACATACAATCCTACACTCAAGGGCCATAAAAAAAAATAATAATTTCGAAACAATATATCTCCCAAAAATCCCGGAAATAACTATGAAAAAATATCAATCAAAAACTGCTAAGCCTATTTCAAGCAAGTAAAATTCTGTACAAGTTACCACTCTTAATGTAAGAACTCTAAAGCACCACGAAAACCTAGTAGAGCTAGAAAATGCTTTTTTAAACACAAAGTTTGACATTTTAGGCGCGGCAGGGACTCTCTCATAAAAACAGAAAATGCAAACCTCTTTGGCTACATAGGAAGGGAGGGTGGTCAGAGGGGAGTAGGGTTCCTAATCAAGAAGGGTGTAGAAAACAAACTAATAGAATTTAGAGGTATCAGTGACAGGATAGCTCTGATTAACTTGAAGCTTGAAAACATACTATTAACAATAATAGAAATCTATGCCCCTACAAGAATGTGAAACATTCTACTCAAAATGGGAAAAGTCTTACCCAATACCAAACAAAATTTGAAAAATCACTTAATAATAGGCGACTTCAACAGTCAAGTAGAAACTCAAAACGTTGATGAACAAAAAAATGCAGGTAAATATAATTAAGGAACTGGAAATCGTAGGGACATCAGGCTAGTCCAATTCTATCAAGAACAAAATTTTGGAATAATCATTACTTACTTTAAAAAAAGGAAAGGCGAGAGATGGACATGGATAGCCCTGAACCAGGAATATAAATCGCGAAGTGACTACATTCTGGCACTACCGCTCACACTTAAGAAAATTTTCAACTGCGATACCCTTAACAACTTCGAATTCCACTCTGACTATCGACCAGTTCACTGTAAAATCAATACGGGATAAGAAAGATACCACCTAAAAGATCGGCATTCCTAGAATCTCCCCAGACCATAACAGTCAATATCAGGCTTCACTGAACCAAAAGCTGAAGGAGGCATCGACCAGAGAAGAGGTCCCAAGCTGGGACCACCAGCAAAAAGTACTGAATGAGGCTTCAAACGAGGGTAACTCCACTAAAACTAACAAAAGAGTCCAATCTTTTCCAGAGACAATATATTAGAGCTAATCAGAAGAAGAGAAATGCTAAATAACAACCCAAATCCACCGGAAACAAAATAGAATTTAATTTGGTCTGTAAACTAATTTAAAAAAATTCTAAGGCTTCATAACCAAGACAAAATACATTCTCTTGTATCTCGATTTATGGATTCTACTATAAGCACAAAACTAATCAAAAAGGAAAGAACTATAGGTAAAAAATACTGCTTAACCAACAAAAAGGGAGAGATGATTTACAACCGAAAATAAATTAACCAAATTGCTACGGAATTCTATGCTGTCTTATACTCGGATAACAACCCTCCCCTCCCCCTTGCCCCTACCAATCAAGGAGAAGAGTGCTCAGAACCTGAGTTCCTAAAAGTAGAAGTAACATCTCAAAGAGGGTAACGCAGTAGGACATGATGGCATCAGTAATGAACATGTCAAATACGGTGGAGACTTTCGTCAAAATTCTAACTCACCTCTACAATGACATATTAAAAACAAAAACACAAAAAACCAAATTGGAAAACTTCCAAAATTATATTATTAATTAAAAAAGGCTGTAGATACAGTATCAAAAACTATAGACCAATTAGCCTCACACCAATCTTAACCAAAATCCCTTCGTCGATGCTAGATTTCCGTCTGAGAACAAAGCTAGAATTTCAACAAACTCCATGCCAGGCGGATTTTACGAGGGGCTTCTCCACGGTCGATCATCTTCACACAATACATTTATTATACTCACCCTGAGGGCAACCGAATGCCAAATTCCCATCCACCTGGCCTTCATAGACTTTACTAAGGCTTTCGATTTCCTCAAGCAAAATTTCATGCTTCAGACACTTATTAACCACGGAATAAACCAGGATTTTGTAACTTTAATTCAGGAAATATACTCGGGGCTAAAAGCGCAAATAGTCTCAGATCTGGAAGTGGAAATCTTCGAAATCAAAAAGGGGGTAAGACAAGGAGATCCAATCTCCCCGCAGCTATCTAACTGCGCCCTGGATGAAATTTTTAAAAATCCAAGTTAGAATGAATAGGGAATAAAAATTAACGGAGAATCTTTGAATAACTTATGGTTTGCAGACGACGTGGTGATAGTGGCGGGGAGTACGGACGTGTTACAGGTTATACTGGAGGAACTCAGTTGTGAAAGCAAAAAGGCAGGTATGGATATCAATCTATCCAAAACAAACCTTTTGAGCAGCTCTGAAAATACAAAATGGATAAAAATAAAGAGGGAAACTTTGGAAACAGTCAACAACATAATTTATCTATGTTAATTGATGGCATTTCAAAATCAAACCGAAAAAGAGGTAAATAGAAGAATTGCGTTAGCATGAGGTAAATTTTGGAGCTTAGAATTTATTCTAAAAAACAAGTTTTCGGTGTCCAACAAAAGCCAACTCTTCAACAGCTATGTTGTCCCGACACCAACCTATGGGTGCCAAACCTGGACAATTTTAAAACGAATTGAGAACAAACTCCAGGCTACGCAAAACTCTATGGAGAGATCCATGTTTGGTCTCAAACTGAAAGACAAGGCAAGGTTAACAAAAATAAAAGGCAAATTTAGGTCCAACAAAAATGTAGTACACTTTGCCAAAAGATTACAAAGAGACTGGGCAGGGCACCTATGCAAACTGAAGGACCAATGTTGGTCACAAAAAATTACTTTCTGGCAAATCAGAGGAGGGAGAAAGCCAGGTAAATAGAAGACCAGGCGGATGGACCACATCTGCAAGTTTAGCGAAACCAAACTCTTCCACAGAACAGCCACTGACCGGGTCGAATGAGCTGGATTGAGGGAGGCATTTGCCCAAGATAAGGGCTTCTGAAATCATTAATTGTAACTGCGGAAGTACTACAATTGTCATGCGCAATAAATGCTGTTGTATATAATAAGCACCCTGTCTAATAACTTTAAAAACTTGAAGTTATCAATTTTTTTCCAAGCTTGTGCAAGTTTTCAAAATGTCCTGATTAAAGTCGTCAGAAATCGGACGAAACATTAAACACAATACTATTTTTGTGCAATAAAGTGGAGGAAGTGGAAAGTTTGCGGTAACATTTCAGAGATGGACGTCTACAGGGATTGGATAGCGTCCTTGATGGCAACTTGTAACCCAAACTAGTCATAAAAATTGATGATCTCGGAAAAATGACCCAAATTCTGCGTTTTCTTCCACAGACCTGTGTGCGTGCATCGCAGTGTAAGGGACCAATTTATAATCCTCTGTTCTTCGCCCCTCTTAAGAATCTTGCCGTAGTTACAAAAATATTGAAAATCATATCAGTCCTTAACATGGGTAATGATCAGTCTTTGCGGCTTAACACTTCATTGTCGTACAGCTTCTACTGCTTCGACTCAGCGGCTAAGAATGTTACATCCGCTAGCACTTTTGTTGAAGGTGCCACACACCAGACCACTCGAAAACAAAAACTATGAAAATAATATCTTATGTAAAATCTTACGAGGAACAATATTTGTTTCAAACATATTTTCTAAGTTTGATAGTTCTTAATAATTCAAAAGAAAACTGACTTTAAGAAGTTTATGTTTGCCATCGCCATAAAATTAGCAACTCACAGATTTTGCGTGGCTTTTCTTCAAACTTGAGGAACCCATATGAACATTTTACGCCCAGGTTTCACGAAATGTTAAAACATTTTTCCAATCCGCTTATAAACCAACGAATAACACCTCTGTAAAATAACATCATCTCATCTTTGTCCATTTGTAACTTCTCTGCAATTATTTCTATTTACGGGGAATTAGTTATGCAATTTCATATACATCGTTTCTGTTCCATCGATGTTTTTACGGCAAACTGGTTAGGCAGCTAATTTAACAAGGCATTCGCACTGTGGCGTTACATGCTCTTACCAGGAACTATAACAACTGAGGCACATTGGGTTATGAAGTAGTACATAAAAAATCTCCAGGTTCGGAGACAGATATTGTTTCTCGAATCTCCGAAGTCTGAAGTTGAATAAGGAGAAAAAGTTTTGTTTACAAAGAATTGATAGCGTTTAATAGGTTTCTGATGTTGCATTCAAGCTGACGATATCTGAGGCATCCGAGGGGAGGGTGACAGCTGGGAGTAAAATGAAAAACACTTGGGTTTTGCGGGTGGTGGAAGTCAGTTTCGTTATGGGCGGTAACGAAAAAAATTAAAAACACCTTACGTAAAATTTTGCGAGGAATATTTGTTGGAAATATTTTTTCCTAAATGTGATAGTTCTCAGTATTTTTGTGGTTTCGGAGTGGCATAACTAACAATATGCAAATATTGCGATTTTTCCTCAAAAATTTGACGTCTTTGTAAGACGGGTGACTTTCTTCTTTTTAAACTAAAATTTAAGAATTTTCTCTCAGATTCCAACGCGCACTTCCCAAAATTTGAACTTTCGAAAATAACTGCCACCTATACTACACTTGTGTAGACTGTTTTCACTTTGTATCTAGCGGAATAACGATACAACTGTATCTGAGTCGACCTTTTCCATAATGTGTATCTAAAAAACACAGACACAACTGTGCGTGTGCCATTTTTCATACTCTATATAGGGGAACAATGACACAGTTGACTGTTTTCATACTGCGTATATTGTAAACAACTATACGGAAAATGATGAAACGACTGCAAGCTCTTCAACTACAGCAGCTATAAAACGACTTTATCACGGGAGAATTTAAGACGATCGGCCTAATTTTAACCCCTTTGTTAGATTTGATGATAAAATTTCCAGGCCACCCCACAATGACGGTTTTGCACGCGACCTCATGGCATTTTTATTTCGTAATCCCACTTCTTACCAGTTCCTGTTTATCGGTCTCATCTTGCCTTGCAGCTTCGTACAACTTACAAACTAAAATTTGCACTCAACACCATCGCTCGCAATCGTCGTGAAAATTAATCCTCCAACAGCGAGAGAAAATTCTAAATGTACAAATATAAATTAAAAACGTTATCATCGGTGGGTGCACTCATCGGTCTACTCGCATAGTTTCCCGGCTCAGAAACTTTCAGTGTTGTCGAATAAAGTTTTTCTCTCCCAAAAACAAATTAGTAACTCGAATTCGAATGAACGGTAATGGGTTGACGCAATTTCAACGTCAACACCGGCTGTTCCGCTACATAAGTTTATTGGGCAGTTAAATCAATTATACGCACTTTGGTGCGTTGGTTCTTAATTTCCAGATACAAAAGAAACAAAAACAGAAATGCAACGTTGACGGCGTATAATTTCTGCTTGTTTACTTTGCGTTCGTAACTCGCGCAAAATTTTATAATTGCCACTTTTCCTCCGGAAGAACTTTCATTATACTTTCGCGAGACGATAATTCTGCTGGAAATGTACTCGGTTACAGTCCATTTATTACTTGAAAATCATCCTAATTGGATGTAAGAAGACAAAAGAAATCCGACAAACAAGAGCCGATGTAAAATCGTCTTAATTTCAAGGCCTTCGAAGCACCAGCTAAATGGACTACCACACTGTGGCAATTCGCAACTTATCAGAAAGAAAGCTCGGCTGTAGATTGTCACCGTTCTGATAGATTTTGTAATTGTGAGGGTAGTTACACTACATGATTACCTATTACTAACATTGCACCAACCTGCTATAGGTGTCGCATTGCATTACCGCTAAACAAATTTTAGCCCAACAGATGTTTGTGAACCTGATTGCCACAAAAAAATATATTGCTATGTCACTGCCAGCTAATTTGGTAGTGATACTGCCAAAACTTGACACTAAATTCGGCAGAGCTACCCCACTGCTTGACAATATTCGGCTTCAGCAGTGAGTTGACAGTGCTCAGTGGCAGTATAATAATCAGTATAACTGACTGCGGGCTGACCGTGAACTGGCAGTGGGTTTTAGTATTCTGTAGTAGGCTTTTAATTCCTCGTTTCCTATACCATCTAATCCAGCAGCCTTGTTCGCCTTTAACCTCGCAAGGACAGAGAGGATCTCAAATTCGACAAACAGGGGGGTATTTCCTTTTCGTTTCCTTCTCTTTCAAATCCCACGCTCTCACACTCGCTGTTTTCTTCCTTATATAGCTTCTGATAGAATTCCGAAGCTATCTGAACTATTTTTCCCCGATCCGTCTCCAATGTTCCCCTCTTGTTTTTCATATTTGGTATTACTCGTAGGTTGAAATCTCTAAATAAATCTTCCTTAGCTTTCTTCACGGCGCCTGAATTTTTGATGATCTCATACAAAAATTCTGTGTCGAATTTACGAATATCATCCCTTACTTTTTTTCCTCACTGTCTTCCTTCCCACCGTTAGTTCGATCTTCTCTTGCCAAGATTTATTCATTTTCTTTGCCAAAAATTGCTTTTTTCGCACAGTTCTTTAGTTGCTTCTGAAACTCTATTTCTTGTACTTCCTGCAGGAGACTCCATTTATGAAATTTTTACACATTTTACCCAACATTTTTTCCAATTTGTCGTAAACATCCTGCACATTCTTTTCCTCTTCCCATAAAATGTTGCTCAGTTCTAGTTTCAGTCTTCGTCTCTCTACTTGAATATTGCACTCCAGAATTATTCTTTTCATTACGGTTTTTGCTTTCCTGAAGTTTTTAATTCTTCCCCTGTTGGGTATAGCTAGTTTTAGCTGAGAGACCCTATGATCTGATGGGAAAACAAACGAATCACACTTTCTGACATTCTTTACGATTTTCATATCGTTCGTTATAAAGTATTCAATTTCGTTTTTTACATCGCCACCTGGGGACATCCAAGTCCATTTTTCTACCTTCCTTTTTTCGTAGAAGGAGTTCACGATATTCAGGGAGTTATGTTCAGTAAAATTTAGTAAATATTCGCCATTTCTGTTTATATTTTCGCCTGAGCAAAATTTTCCAACCCCATTTAGGTTATTAATATCTAAGTCATTCCCCAGTTTTGCATTAAAATCCCCCATAATTATGTTGTAGTATTCTCTCTCTTTAGTCAAAATACTTTGCAGTGCTTTGCAGAAATCCGCTATTTCTTTCTCACTAGCCTGTAGTATGGGGGCGTAGACCTGAGTCAACAGGAGCTTAGTTTTGGAATCTATGTTTAATTTCGGAGTGCTTATTCTTTCAGAAATGCCTTTCACTTCTGCCACTCTATTTATCCATTTCTTATGGATATAGAACCATGTCCCTCTGAAGCGTTTCGTCTGGCCGGAGCAAAAGAGATAGTTGCCATTTTCTCTTTGTTGTAGTTTCTCCCCTAATTTTCGCGTTTCCGCTAGTCCAAAAATGTCAAAATTAATTTTTTTTGAAGTCAATTCAAACTCTAAAAGTCTTTCCTTTGTTTCCAAATTCTGAGCATTAAATGTAAATATATTAAGTTTTGTAGAAATTTTTTAAATGCTCAAATTTTTACCCTTTTTTGTTGTCCTTTGATTGGGATTGAGGTTGGGATCTCTTCCGATGGAGCCCGAGTGGGGAGTTATGCAGCTGAGAGGTCCCTCGGTAGCTGCGAACAAGCTTGGGCCCATTTTTGATTTTAGAAGCCTCATAAATCTCAGAGCTGAAATTTATGATTGACTTAGGAATTTTAAATATAAATATTTTGCCAGCTAAATAGCTAAAAATTCCAACTTCTCTCTTTCAATTATACTACACAACAATTTGAAATTTTTTTTTAAAACAATGGCATGAGAATACATGATTCAATATGTATTTTCAAAGAGGAATTTAATGCCGATGTTAATTTTTTGATTACAGTTCATTGTTTTTTCCTATCATGCAAATTTTAGTATCATCAAGATGATACTACTGATCAAACAACTATACGCATTCAGTATTGTTATCAGTATCAGTGTAGCTATTCCTGCACGACAAAAAGGAATAAAACGTGGAAATTTTAATAAAATTTTAATTTTGAATATGGAAAACGAGAGGTTCTCGAGAAAAATGGATAACGCCATCGTATTCAGCATTCAAAATACAGCTAAAATCATATAATCTCATCCCATTGTTTTTCATGCTGTTGTGTAGTGTAACACAGTACAAAGTTCAGTCTTCACATTTTCAAGTACAACTACTTCTTTGACAGGTAAGGGTTCTAGTTCGAATTTGTCAAACTTCACAAAAAAAAAAATGTTAGATGGTTTCATAATACGACTAACATGTTATACACAGTGAACGGATTTCTGAATGTAAACCATGGATTAATATTTTATTGAAAGATCGAAACTTTTCGGTAATATGGGTGAATAATTGAGAGAAAGCAAATAGGAATTCGAATTCAGCTTTATGAGTTTTCGTCAATAGAAAAGACTGAATGAGTTTACACAATTTGCTATTCGATAGTTTCGGCTTCTCTTGTAATCAGTGGCGGATCCAGGATTACACTTCGGGAGGGAGGGGGGGGGGCTAAATGTTGGAGAAAAAAAGAGCAAACAAAATTTTAAGCATGAATGCATGATTGTTGATAAGTGATAATGTTGATTCATTGATAACGCGATATGTATTCACGAACTGTGCTGTATGAGCGCTACTGTCATTAAAAACATCGGTGGCTAAAATAAGTGGAAAAGCGAGTGAAAATTTTTGTGGGGGGCTATAGCCCCTTTAGCCCCCCCCCCCCCACTTGGATCCGCCACTGCTTGTAATAGGGAAATTGAAAAATATTCTCTAATTGCAGGACTCTGCTCAATTATCATTTTTACTGAGTTTCCCAAAATCAATCCAGAACTGAAATGAGATTTAGTATTTTTACAGATTGCAATTTCAATTTTTCTTGAATGATGCGGTAATCTACTTTTCGGTTAGGGTATTTATGAATAAAATAATGCAAAGCTATAACAAATTCTACGATGCCATGGCCAATTTCATTAAGACCTTTTGAAAAGGCATTATGAACTTCATGTATGTATGTTGCAAGTCTCTATGTTCAGTAAACTTTTAGAACGTACACATATAATTTTTGCTTTCCCATTGAATAAACTGAACTCTGATCTGTTAACACTGAGAACATCTGAACCCAACATTAACGAATTTTTCAGTGGCAATTGAGCCTTATCCGTAGCCGACCAAACGGATTGAAAAATGATTTTAGCTTCAGCAGAGCCTAGGAAACTTGTTACTAAATGAGCAACTATCACCTTGTTCTTAATTTTAGACCAAAATCTAAAAAAAATTAGTAAGTAACTTTCTTATTAGCGACATTAGACGTCTCATCACACAGAAGAGAATAATAGGTACTACTTTTAATGACATTCTCAATAAAACACCCGTTGAAATATGGACCACAAGCTTCTGTTATTAGGTATCGAGCTTTTATTTTACTTAAAGCCATGGTTTCTATTTCTTGAGTTTTGAAAAACCTGGCGTTGAATAGAAAAGTTATATCGTCGCAGGATCGCAAACTGAAATAGCTTTCAACTACAGTAGGAATCATCTATAACGAGTCCGGTTGAAACAAGCAATCGGTTGTAATGAGGAAATCGCTCGGTCCCGGCGTGAGGTCCATATAGTACGTGTTTAAAAAAATCTGATATATCGAGGATCGGCTATAGCGAGATATTGGGTATAAAGAGCTGTTTTCCCCTCAAAATGTGAAATTTATACCTGTTGTAACGAGCGACATCATATCAAACATCATCATTCTTTCATGTTTGAACTAGTGCAGTACCAATCTTTCATTACTTAAACTGAACAGTATTACGTACATATGCACTGTACAGTACATAGTATGTTTCTGCATGTTCAGTGGAACAGTATCAAGTCGAGTGTTTGTAAAATGTCGCGACGTAGTTTTTCTTTGGAAGATAAATTGACTATTATTTCACTCCTTGAAAGTGGTACGAAGAACGTTGATTTAGCACTTACATCCGATATTACGTCTATTACGAGCACCTCCTTACAACCGGTTAAAGCGAGTATCTGTTATAGCGAGCAATTTGTCTTGGTCCCTTGAAACTCGCTATACTCGATTTCCACTGTACTTTCAGCACCCACAAGATTTCAGATCTGGTTGCAGCTTCATTACGACAGAAGAGCTGGGATAACAGGAATAACTGCAACACTGCTTGAAGAAAATAAAGCACTTGATACCACCGACGCTGATAGAACTGATGCAGATGGGACCTGAATTTCCAGTTCAGTTTGAAAGTTTAGCCACAATATTAGTTTGCTGTTTTGGAGGAGGAAAATTATTTTCAAAGAAAAAAGCCAGAATGACCAAGAATATGCCTTCAGATGGAAAAATGACCAAGTGGCCACCCTGCAACCTGGCTGACATGAATAGCAGTCAACTGGCAGTGACGTAATGGCAGCCTTGCCGGCGTAATTAACGTATGTGTAGCAGGCTGAAGAACCACCAAAATACTTTGATAGTCGGAATGGTAGTCCATTGCTATATTTGCAACCACCAAGAACTTTTCAGCCACCACACCGAATGTATCTGAAACAACTCTGCATTAATAGTTACCACAGCATTCTTCACGGGAATTGAGAGCTCTACAAAGATCTTTTGTTCTTCACTTTTTCAGTAATTCAGATGCTTTGCTCCCAGAGTGATGCCAATAGGAAGGACTTAGGGGCGGGGGAGCTCAAAAGAAAGTACGCAGATACTAGCAAGCCACAAAAGAATTCCAGAATAATTTGACTCGAGTAGTAATACGAAGTAAGAAACTGAGCTTCACTCCTTTAAAAAAAAAAAACTTCCCCTCTGCTCCAACTCTGTACATCAAAAATAGAAGTGGCAATCCCTACATCCCTACACAGTGAAATTATCTCACTTGCAGTCCAGTCGGAGTGATGCCTATAATGTATCATTCATTTCGTGATGATATTTAATGACAAGTCCCTTCAAAATAGATCCAATAGAAACGGGGAATATATAATAGCACAGGAAAGTAAAAAATTTGCACAGGAATAAAGTACACAGGACAATAATTAGAAATCCCACAGATTTAAAATTAAAATCACGAGATCCGTCACATAGCATTTATAGGTGTATGAACGAGATTTTTTTTCGCAGGAGGGGAAGATCTCGTGAAGGTGATGATTGGGGCAAGAGTTCGTGATTGAGGAGAGGCTTGAGATGGGGGATGTGACGGGGTTAGGTCATAGTGAGGGAGGCCCGGAATATGTGCGAACTCTTGGTGGAGAAGGAGGTTGTGGTCGGGAAGGGAATTTATGGTTAGAGAGGGGGTGTTATTGGAAAAGGGGATCGTGAGGAAAAGCTTCGTTGTGAGGGTTGTGTTGGACGTCAGGACATTTGCGGGGAAGAGGCACGGTGTGGGGGAGAAGGAGATGGAGGCTCGGGAGGAGGGATCTCGTGATGAAGGAGGATGCCCGATGTGGAGGAGAGGGCTAAAGGTGGTGATCAGTGTCTTCTCCATTTCAGATTCCTATTCGAAAATGACAGGAATGGTGGCGTTTTCGCCTCCTCATTTACCCATGCACCTTCAGAAAAAAAAAAACCTACCGACGATCCGAGACTTCTAGGAGATCTAACCCACTCAGCCTGCCCTAAAATATCAAATTGATAGATTTAGTCCATAATGCTACATTTTTCATTATTTGTCATAAACATTAAATTCCTAACAATTCACGAACGTTTTAAATATGGTTCGTGATTTTCATATTGATATGTCGTGATTTTTTTTTTTCTACCGGGATTATTTGTCTTTCTACAGTTCATTTGTCACTTTTCCTGTTCGCGTTTTTTTTTTACCGGGAAATATTTATTTTCTTGCTGTATATAAATTTTTCCTGTAGAAAGAGTTTATTGTTCCTGTGAATTTCATTTTTCATTCCTGTGGTGATAAATGCATGCCAATAGAAACTCCAGAATGATCAAAATGTCAAAATTGGAGTCTGACACGCTTTAGGGGACCAACAGACCATGTACCAAGATTGTGAATACAGCAGTATTCTGTCATGTGACATTGCACGTAAAACGTGGTCGAAGACAGCCTTGCAGACTATCACTGAACATTCTATATTCTACAATTTAAATGTGTAGGTAGTTGGTAAACTCCAGTTTTCCATCCCTCGCCCGTGAGAAACGATATGAAGACATCATAAACATTGCGGGAAAACTGATTTTGATTGGGCTTTTGGGTCTAAACTCAAAACTATGAAAGACATGTATCATACACATTCTCGTTGTGCTGTCCTCTGTATTTGTTCACAAAACATTGTTTTGCACATCTGTACGGTTTTTGTTCGAAATACTCGCAGTTCGTGGAAACCGCAAAAGCCGCAACAGCCGCGGAGAACGCACAAAACTATCAGCCACATGAAATGGCATTACAACACGATAACAAATAATCTCTGCAAATAAAAAGAAAAAATAATAAAAACTCTATTCTGGGACATGGCGAAAGTTCCAGAAATATAATTAAAAATCCAGACCGGCAAAACGAACACAAAAATCCGAGGCATTTAGACGCAGCCGGATTTAAAACATAAACGTCGACTGTCACTGAAAGCAGACCGTTAATTTATAACAAAAAAATTCCAAATAAAATGTCCTTCTTTTCTTCACTGTCGCGGAAAATAGAAAAAGATAAAAAAGATGCGACTCAAAAAAAAAATGGAAATGGAAATTCTGCAAAGTGAAAGAGATTTGACGAACGAGTTAAATCTAAAAATTGTTGAAAAATGACGGGAAAATACGAGTGTTTTAAGCCCTCTTCTTATCAGCACTATCGCATCATCGAGGTGAAAATGGTTTGCGCAAAAAAATCAGAATTTTCAAGATAAACAACCTACTTTTGTACGAACCAGCAAACTGAACTTGGAGACGAAGTGTAGTGCTCATAAAGTAGGCGGAGTAATACTTGAACACAGCTCGATATTTTGATGCCATATTGCGAAATCGCAACACTAAAATTGCGCAGATAAAATATGTTTTCCCTTCGTATTTTTTAGCATGGGCAATACTGCGTGCAAGATATAATCGACATCTTGCGATATTTTTCAACTATTGCGAGTACCTACACAATATTCTACATATAACTGTCGATGGCAATCGTGATCTACGCGATATTTGATGAGCACGATATCCAAGCACTAACCGTAAGTTGACCCTGGGTATGTGGAGCTCTGAGATTGGTAGAACATCTCCTAAGCGCCGCTCAGTGGACAACTCCGCGGCAACTTGCATCAAATCAGTAGTAAGCTCTGCTGTAGATCGTTGCCGGTATCTCACCGTGAGGTGTAGCTTGTCCGAGTAGACCGATCACGTGTTTTTCAGCCACGCAGCTTCCGTGACAGATTAGTTGAGGCAGCGCACTTAGAAACATCCGAGTAAGGACGGACGCCATTCCTAGTTCCAACCAGGGTTGCCGTGTTTAAAACAATAGTGTTTAACACAATGAGAAAACACTTTCTTTTATATTTATTTATTTGCCGCCTGGAATAGACAACATAGTGCATAATATGTAAGTTACTTATTATACTTCGGTGAGTCACCGTCTATCCCACCCACCTTTGGGCATAGACATCTGTCGCATTCCGTCAGAATCTCCTGTCGAGGGCATTACTAGCCCAGTGAGGGCCAATATATCTCACAACGTCGTCTATCCATCTTGTGGGTGGCCACGATTGCTTCCTTTTCATGTCCCACAGGACCCAGTGTGTTGCCAGCAGGTTCCACTTATTCCTGTTCCCCCCTGGCCAATGTCCTACATACTTAAATTTAAGCCTTTTAATAATATATCCGATATTCGCCATACGTCCCACCACACCTCCTCTTTCTAATTTGCTCTCCATCCGAGTCCTGGAATCCGCCCTTTCGAGCATTACTTCAGAGACGTCATATCCGATATTTTTGTTTTCTCTTTTATTTTATCGATACCACTCTTGTCTTTCAACTTGATATTAAGTATGCTCCTCAGCAATGCATACTGGGTTTACTTAAGTTTAGAGGTAAGCTTCCTTGTTAAAGCCCACGTCTGACCAGTGTTTGGAACCGGAACCGAAACCGAATCCGGAACCCATTCAAATTCAACAGTTTCATGAGACCGAAACCAAAACCCATTAATGTGCAAAAGACCAAATTAAGACCTAGAACCTTGAACTCAACTGGTCATTAACCAAAACACAAACCAAATGTTTGAAATGTAGGTTTAACTGAAACCAAAACCGACTGCTCATATCTGCGTCAAGACCGTTAACCAATTAAATGAAAAGGTCCCAATCGGTCTTCGGTCAATGCGGTTGTTGCCGCTTGTGTGCTTGCTGGCTGTTGGCCTGCATGCTTCAGACATCCCACTGATAAGGATAAGATGTCTGTGCCTTGAGCAGTCAACGTGGGCACAACAAAGAACAAAAATAAACAGTTGGCGAACCATGACCATGAGGCAATTTGAATTTGCATCTTATGTTGTTATGTTGTTTTTTTGCTGGTCTGTCTCTCACTGTCTTTACTTAGAGGATTTTTCTAATGTAATTTGTTGTCGACGACAAAGTCTTGGCTAATTTGACTATAGAAATGATGAGATTTTTATTTTGTTTGAGAAAGATCTTTTGAGCCCGACTGAAACCGATTCATTATGTGAAGTGAAGACCATAACCAAAACCGGCTCAGCAATGAAAGACCGAAATAAGGCCCTTTCAGTATTTTAAATCGGTCTCATGACCGAAACCGAAACCTATTGAGAAATTAAATGGAAGTTCCGAACCGAAACCAACCTAAATGGAAGCTACAAAGCCCGAAACCGATCAAAACGAAAAATTGAATCGGTTCCAAACACTGCGTCTGACACCCATAGCCCAGCACCGGCATCACGCATATTTTCAGAACTTTTATTTTAGTCGTAAGTTTTATTTTACTCTTTCGAATCGTCTTTTTGGCCAAAAAAGCCCGCTATGCGTTTGCTATTTTGATGCTTATTTCTTATGATGCCCTCCCGTCGAAGGATATACTCTGGCCCAGGTATTTGTATTCTTTACTTTTTTGATTGTTAGTTCCCCTAGTCTGATAGATCCGATCCCGTCCTCGTTTGTCATTATTTTGGTTTTGGATGCACTCATGCTGAGACTCACCTTGGCACATTCGTCTTTTAGTTCGGTTCCCATTCTGATCAGCTCGCATACCTTTTTACCAATTATTACAATATCGTCCGCTAACCTCAGATTGTTTTGTGTTTTCCCTCCTATTTTTATTCTAATTTCCTGAAAATTTCCTCCAAGATAGCGTTAAAAATATTTGGGGAAAGAGGGACTCCTTGTTTAACCCCTCTCTGAATTGGAAAAATTTTACCTTTTTTATCCAATCTTACGTAGGCTGTAGATTTTTTGTACAACTTATTTATAGCTAGGATACTTCCTCCAGAGACACACTGTTTCGTAAGTGCTGCTGTCATGCTGGCACGGGCTACGGAGTCAGAGGCCTTGTTGAAATCTACAAAAAGCAAGCTTATTTTCATGTCATGTTCTTTCGTTTTTTCTAATATTTGATTTATTGTATATATGTAATCCACCGTGGAATAAAATTTTCTAAGCTCCGCCTGTTCGACCGGTTGGTTGAAGTTTAGGATTCTGTAAAATTCTACTTTTTAGAAGCATCATAAATACATTAGACGAAAAACCTATGGGGCGATAGTTATTTATGTCCGATTGATGGGTACGTTTCCCCAGCCCCCCCTTTTTCGCCGAAACTGTCAAATATGACCTTAATGAATTGTACTCGAATTGTACCGAAATGTACCAACCATTAAATGAATTGTACCTCGCTCCTTTGAGAGATATTAGCGGGGTACGCTCGGAGGAGCTGGGGAAACGGTAGCCCCCCTTGGTGGAAAAATTGGGCAAATCCAGGCTAAATGAATTGTACTCGAATTGTACCGAAATGTACCAGCCATAAAATGATTTGTACCAACCCGCTCCTCGAGATATAAGGGGGCACTTTCCGGGGGGGCTGGGGAAACGGTAGGGTTGTCATTATGACCCCTATCGAAAATAGTTGTTTCTCATCCAAAATGAATTGTACCGAAATGTACCAACGATATTTTTCCATTTCCCGCATTTCTGCCCCCTCCCCTGACTACCGTTTCAAACACCCTTCTACTCGTACTATCAGAAATGAAGATTGATGATTGGGAACTCTCATATCGGAAATGAACTGTACTCGAATTGTATCGAAATGTACCAGCCATAAAATGATTTGTACCTACCCCATCTTCGAGATATAAGAGGGTTCATTCCGGGGGAGGGGGGCGCTGGGGAAACAGCAGGGTCGTCATTATGACCCCTATCGAAAATGGTTGTTCCTCATCCAACATGAATTGTACCGCAATGTACCGACGATATTTTTCCATTTCCCGCATTTCTGCCCCCTCCCCTGACTACCACTTCATACACCCTTCTACTCGTACTATCAGAAATGAAGATTGATGATTGGGAACTCTCTTATCGGTAATGAACCGTACTCGAATTGTATCGAAACGTACCAGCCATAAAATGATTTGTACCAACCCACTCCTCGAGATATAAGAGGGTTCATTCCGGGGAGGGGGGGGGGGCGCTGGGGAAACAGTAGGGGTTGTCATTATGACCCCTATCGAAAATGGTTGTTTCTCATCCAACATGAATTGTACCGAAATGTACCGACGAAATTTTTCCATTTCCCGCATTTCTGCCCCCTCCCCTGACTACCACTATACTATCAGAAATGAAGATTGATGATTGAAAACTCTCTTATCGGAAATGAACTGTACTCGAATTGTACCGAAATGTACCAGCCATAAAATGATTTGTACCCACCCGCTCCTCGAGATATAAGGGGGTACTTTCCGGGGGGGCTGGGGAAACGGTAGGGTTGTCATTATGACCCCTATTGAAAATGGTTGTTTCTCATTCAAAATGAATTGTACCGAAATGTACCAACGATATTTTTCCATTTCCCGCTTTTGTGCTCCCTCCCCTGACTCTCACTTCATACAGCCTTATACTATCAGAAATAAAGATTAATGACTGAGATCTTTCTTATCGGAAATGAACTGTACTCGAATTGTACCGAAATGTACCAACCATAAATTGATTTGTACCAACCTCCTCTTCGAGATATAAGGGGTCCACTCCGGGGGAGGAGCTGGGGAAACGGTAGGGTTGTCATTACGACCCGTATTGAACATTTTTGTTTCTAACACCAGATGAATTGTACCCAAATGTACCGAAGATATTTTTCCATTTCCCGTATTTCTGCCCCCTCCCCTGACTACCACTTCGTACACCCTTATACTGTATCAGAAATGAATATTAATGATTGAGAACTCTCTTATCGGAAATGTACTGTACTCGAATCGTACCGAAATGTACCAGCCATAAAATGATTTGTACCAACCCCCTCCTCGAGATATAAGTGGGGCCAATTCTGGGGGACTGGTGAAACGGTATTGTTATCATTAAGACCCCTATTGGAAATTGTTGTTTTTGACACCAAATGAATTGTACCCAAATGTTCCACCGATATTTTTCCATTTCTCACATTTCTGCCCTCTCTTCTGACTACCACTTCATACACCCCTTATATGACAAGAAATGAAGATTATCAATTGAAAAACACTCATCAAAAATCAGCTTGTTTACCTCTCTCTGTTAGAAAATGCCCTCCTTCACTGATAACGTCTTGGACTATTGTATTAGTTTTCTTATGGAAAATGTTATGTTTTTATGGTGTTTTCCCGTTTGTAATTAATTGAATTTTACTAATAAATCATTCTGCTTACAAATGTCAGCTGGTTCCCTTTTGCGCTCAACAGCGTCCAACTGACGGTTGCAAATGGATGACTTCCGCGGGTAACTAGGGTAACTGATTGCGCATCTGGTTGGGATACAGATTAATACCAAATTCAAAACTCAGTTCCTGTTGTGACTTTTTACTATAGATCTTTCATTTTACAAACACTTTTTTGCTTCATTTTTCATTTATTGAGAAGATTAAAGAGATGTAAGTAGATGTTTCATGTTGCATCTTTTTACTATCGAATTTTCATATTTTGCAAATAATACTTTTTTTTTATTTCATCTGACTGGGACTGGGCAAATTGTAGAAGCGCCATAGCGTCGAATCTTCTAGTGCGTTTTTTTTTTTACTATCAAACTTTTATTTTTACAAAAATACTTTTTTGCTTCATTTTTCATTTATTGATGAGATTAAAGAGATTTTGATGATTAGTATACCGGCTCGGGTTTTTGAAAGCCTCTGACCGGGACTGTGCAAATTATAGAAGCGCCAGCGTCGAATAGGTTATAATGTAAACCATCACCATTCGAACTCTTATCCTCTGAGGCCTATTCCGCAATATTTTACTAAAAACTATGGGGCTCTGCCCCCTGCCCGCTTCGCTGGCCAACCCCTGGAGTTAATGAAATATAGGTTAATTTGCACTAAAGAAACTCAGAATTTATTTTATGTATATAGGAAAAAAAGTTAACCTCTATGAGGATGCACCTATTATCATTACACAGAGATACACCTATGTAAATGTCAAACTACAGTATATGCATATACTGTAACTATTTCAAATTTAGAAGTGTCCACTGCAGGTAAAGTCGTTGATACATAGAGATAGATGTTCTCATACTGTCCGAGAGAAAAAAGCAGTTTTAATCAAAACATGTATTTTTTCGACTTCACATCAAGTTTACTGTTTCAAGGGAGAAACATTGGAAATGTTAAAAAAAGGCTAAAGAAATCAAGTAAAACTTCATTTTTCTACATGCACAGTTCTAATTATGGATTTTAAGTATGACAGGTTATGTTTTACATATAAAAAACAATACAGAAAATATACTCTATTACATGCAAAAAATTGAATTTTGTTTAGGCTTTACTCCATTTCAATTCATTATCGACCGAGTAACCATTTTTTACGATTTTTCGGACTTCTGAGTATACGTTCCCTTCTGAAATTTCTAGTTATGGTCCCTAGAGAGAAATTCAAGAACATGAAAATACTACATAAATCAATGATTTGTGAGTTAAATACTATTACGGCTACAAATGTCACTGTTCTGATATACCTTATGACTCTTCAAAAGACTTCGAACAAAAAAATAAGCAGGGGCTCAGGGAAAATTATTTCTTAAGCCGACCAAATGGAGAATTCAATTTTCGGAGTTGGGATCGGGGTCAACCCAACGGATCCACAATAGATCTGAATGGAAAAAAGTTAACCATGAATAATCTTGAGAGGCTGAAAGATCGAGAATTAGATTTGCGGAATTGGGGTGGAGACAATCCATCGGGTCCACAATATTATATTATTATTTTTATTTACTGAGAGGGTTATTGCCTTGCTGCTATAATCTAACTATTATTAAAACTAACGTAAATTATTAGAAGAGGATTAACGCATTATTTGAATTGAAAAAATAAGTCGTTCACCAAGAATAACTTTTGAGAAGCTGAAAAATCGAGTTTTTGATTTTCGTCGTGGGTGGGAGAGTTATTCCTTGATCCACAAAAGATCTCGATCAAAAATAAGGGGTTTATGGAAAATTGTTTTTCAACATCGATAATCGAGAATTTGATTTCCGGAGGTGGGGTGTGGGCTACCCCATGGATCCACGAATTATTTCAATCAAAAAAAAAAAAAGTTCACCAACGAAAACTCGAAAATATACTCTTTTGGTGTAGGGGGCGCGACTCTACTTTTCCCGTGTAGAAAATGTATCAGTTGAAAAAAGGGGAGGCTTGCGTAAAATAATTCAGAAATTTGAAGAATCGAGAATTCGATTTTCAGAGTTCAGGTCGAACTTCACCCCTCAAGTCCACAATAGATTTTATCAAAAAAAATTAAAGGTTCACGAAAAATGAATTGTCCGATAGGTTGAGGGTCCACATGTCGAATCCACAAAATACTTCGATCAACAAAATAAGGGGTTCACGGGAAATTATTGTTCAAGCCTGAAAGATCGATAATTAGACTTCCTGAGTTGGGGTGATGGTCCACCCCTCGGAACCACAACAGACTTCGAGAATCAAAAATTATTTTTCACGTCAGAAAAATCGAGAATTTGATTTGCAGAGTTGAGGGCGGGGTCAACTCATCGGGACTCAACCATTAGACCCCACAAATGATTACAACTGAAAAACGGAAAAGGTCACTAAAAAGATTTCTATAGGCCAAAAAATTGAGGATTCGATTTTCGGGGTTGGGGGTGGGGTTCCATTCCTCGGATCCACAAAATAATTTAGAAGTTTGAAGAATCGAATGTTATATTTTTGGAGTTAGAGTGGTGGTCTACCCCAGGTTCCACAAATTACTTCGATCAACAAATTAAGAGGTTCGCTGGAAATAATTGTTCAATCCTGCAAATTCGAGAATTAGACTTCTGGAATTGGACCCACGAAAGATTCCAATTGCAAAAATTAACAGAGGTTATCAAAATTATTCTTCAAGGCCGAAAAATCGAGAATTAGATTTTCGGTGTTAGGGTGGGGAGCACCTTCCATTTTTCAGTTACATGTTTAAAACTGCTGAAATGAGCTATTCCTTTGCAATGCATTATGGTTTCATACACAAACATTTATTTTCTGAATGAGGCCTCGCTTTCATTACACGGGGCATCCACAAGATGGCTATTTACATCTGAAAGTTCTTTAGTGCACTGTGGGCCCCCTAATTTCGTCTCAGTGCGCCCATCTTTCTGTTGTACTGTATTACAAAGCACATACATGTGTTTCTTTATGGTCTACTCAATGAAAGTGGACTTATCACCTTGAGCCTCTTCCCCTACGGCAAACATACCCTCTGGACCCACATAAGATTTCAATTAAAAAATAAACAGTCACCAAAAATGACAGCACAGGTGTAATCAGAATAATAATAATAATAATAACAATAACGACAATAATAATAATAATAATAATGTAACCTTGGATAGGTGGGCCATGCCAGTTATTCTGCCCATTTGAGGGCATAGGTTTCCACCATCTCTCTCCATATGTCACGGTCAATTTTAATTTGCTGATTATGTAGCTAATATCCTTTACATTAATTCTTTCTTTGATGTCCAGAAGCCTAATTTTGTCTTTTAATTTGATTTTTAGGATGTTTCTAAACATTGAATTTTGCATAACTTTTAACTTCTTTAAATGTCTTTTAGCTATTGGCCACATCTGGGCCCCATGTGTTGCCACTGGGAGCACACAAGTACTTACGATTCTTGCTTTTGTTTTAATTTTCATGTTGCTTTTAAAAATATGTTTTTGTGCCCAACATGCTTTCCATGAGTTATTTATACAAATAATTTTAATTTCCTTATTACTTCTGTTTTTAAAAGATACAGTTTGTCCTAAGTACTTGTCATCATCGACCATCTCGAGTTCTGCTGCGCTGGATCAAAGGTATTTGTGTCCTTTTTTCCCATCTTTCGTCATAATTTTGGATTTCTCCAGGTTGATCGATAATCCTACATTAGCCCCTTGTTGTGCCAAATCTTCTATCATTATATTTATCTCTTCACTGTTTTTACCTATTAATACGATGTCATCGGCAAATCTGAGATTATTAATCTGCACCCCATTTATCTTCAGTCCGTAACTATCCCAGTCCAATTTTCTGAAAAGATCCTCCAGTACAGCATTAAAGATGTTTGGTGACACTGGATCTCCCTGTTTGGCCCCCCTTACCCGCCTTAAATATATCCCCCTTTTTTGTCCAGTGAAATATATGCTACCGAGTTTTGGTATAAATTTTCTAATAATATTTTCAGGAACTCCTTGCGATGTTAGAGCATTCCAGGCGCTACGGTGACTGATAAATGGAATCAAAGGCCTTATTAAAATCGATGAATGCCAAAACGGTATAATGAAGCAGAATTCCGAATTTTAAACAACACATTTTTTGTGAGCGGGTGAAGTAGAAGGGACTGGTTCGGTCGACGTTATTTTTCATCTTTGTGATATGTAGAAGTAGAACATCGAGCTTCGAGAACGAACGCGACGTAAAACACGACTTCTTCCCTCGAGCTGGAGGAGTCGTTCCCGCACATGGCGCATATAGAGCGTCGATGAAACTTACGATTTTATAATATAGTAAGAAGATAAGAAGATAAGAAAATGGATAAGCCTTGTAATCTTTGGAAATTAAATAGAATTACCAATTCTTCTCTATCTCCAAAATGAGATATGATTGAATTACCCTGTACACTTCACGTCCTCAATAGAAGTACTGAGCGGTACTTTTGCCCAAACATATGCAATAGTATGAAACGAAATTACATGTAAATTCCCATATAGAAATAAACAGGCTTATACTTATACGTTTTGATAATTTTCTTTAATGAAAGAAAATGAAGCATGAAATTGTTTTTTCATAAATGTGTAAGCTTTGTAATCTTTGAAAATTAAATCGGATTACCCGTTCTTCTCTATCTAAAAAATAAGAAGTGATCAAATTATCCTGTACATTTCACGACCTCAATAGGAGTACTGAGGGTGTTTTTGTTCATTGTCACGCCCTGCTTCAACAGTAATAAATATTACCTATCTTGAAGAACGCATTACTACTTGTGACAGTTACTTCTAAGTTTTAAGCACTTTTGGATTTTTGGCGAATTTTTTTCCAAAAGTTCTCAAAACCCAAGATTGAGTCCTGCTCCCACTTATGCGTATTTTCTGATTCTCCAACAATTCACTATAAAATATCCTCGCAAATGACACTGAGGCCTTCTAAGTTGTTCAAAATTCCAGGTGGAATTTTCTCGATCCGAACAACGTTTGAAAATACCAAGTATGGGTCGACCCATATTAATTGGCAACGACCCACAATTGGTAAGTATAATAAATCAAATGAAAAATGATGTAGTTTACTTAAGTAAGTATTTCAAATTTATTTTAAAAACCCGTTGACTCGTCTTATTTGACTTTTAAGTATTTTAAAAACACATTAAAGTCGAGTAAATTCACAGTACACCAATAATGGAGAAAAACGTGAAATTTGGTCTTATAAGTTAAAGTATCACTTGTACTACACTTTTCATTCGATTACCCGATCATTCACTTTGATTTTTCGCGATTTTTGCAAACTTCCCCCCCCCCATTTTTTGAATTCCTTTCTTCTTTCCGCACGCGCGCGCGCGCGCACACACACACACACACACACACACACACACACACACACACACACACACACACACACATACATACGCGCGCATATATGTGTGGACCAAAATCGAAAACTGAAGCAGAAAAATGTTCCCTAGACTCTCCTCTACACAACCATATAAAATACGTTGAGAAAATATTAATTTATTGTACTTATCGAACGTTTTTCACAGAATTGAAACTTCACACACATGAAAAATAAGGCATGTTTTGATAACAACTATGGAAAAAAATTCCATCACAACAAACACATTGAGTTATGAACTTGAAACCAACATGGATAGTGTAAAACATGTTGGTCCTTCGAATGGAAGAGGTTTCACGGTTATCCAATGCCTCGATCTAGCGAGAAAACGCGTTTTCAAAAAAAGGACTCACAATTGATGCTAGGCTGAGAATTGGTAGCTTCACTCACTATTACACTACTGAACAACTATTTTGCACAATGCATTTCGACAGGTGATTCTGAGGTACTTTTTAACGCTGAACACGATACTGCGACCCATTTTTCTCTATCACGTCACAATTCGGACTTCTGAACGACTGAAATTCGTTTCCATTTTGTTTTTGGAGTGGAAAAGAGGTACCACTGACTGACATTATCAGTGTTATCAGACCACTATAACAGAAAACAAACCGACGGAATACACACCACTACACACAACCTCAACACACAACAACACGAATCAGTATGACCACATTCAGTTCCTAAACCTCTTTTTGAGCACATTTAGTTGAATTTTTTGTAGTTTTCGATCAGAAAAACTAGACGTGATAGAGAAAAACGGCTGACGGCACTGTATTCAGCGTTGAAAAGTAGTCAAGAATCACCTCCTTAAATGCGTTGTGCAAACAAAAAATTTCATTTTGTTCAGTAATGTTATCAATTTTAATAAAATATTTCGGCATAGACCTCAGAGGATAAGAGTTCGAATGGTGATGGTTTACATTATAACCTATTCGACGCTGGCGCTTCTATATTTTGCACAGTCCCTGTCGGAGGCTTTCAAAAACATTAATTATAGATAACAACTTTGATAACAGTGTTTGTATGTTTATGTCACAGGTCGCGCTATATGCTCTTCTTATCATTGTATGCAGTACAATTGTAATTTCGCACTTTGAAAATGCCGAGCCGGTATACTAATCATCAAAATCTCTTTAATCTCATCAATAAATGAAAAATGAAGCAAAAAAGTATTTTTGTAAAATAAAAGTTTGATAGTAAAAAAAAAAACGCACTAAAAGATTCGACGCTATGGCGCTTCTACAATTTGCCCAGTCCCAGTCAGATGAAATAAAAAAAAAGTATTATTTGCAAAATATGAAAATTCGATAGTAAAAAAATGCAACATGAGACATCTACTTACATCTCTTTAATCTTCTCAATAAATGAAAAATGAAGCAAAAAAGTGTTTGTAAAACGAAAGATCTATAGTAAGAAGTCACAACATGAACTGAGTTTTGAACTTGGTATTAATCTGTATCCCAACCAGATGCGCAATCAGTTACCCTAGTTACCCGCGGAAGTCACCCATTTGCAACCGTCAGTTGGACGCTGTTGAGCGCAAAAGGGAACCAGCTGACATTTGTAAGCAGAATGATTTATTAGTAAAATTCAATTAATTACAAACGGGAAAACACCATAAAAACATAACATTTTCCATAAGAAAACTAATACAATAGTCCAAGACGTTATCAGTGAAGGAGGGCATTTTCTAACAGAGAGAGGTAAACAAGCTGATTTTTGATGAGTGTTTTTCAATTGACAATCTTCATTTCTTGTCATATAAGGGGTGTATGAAGTGGTAGTCAGAAGAGAGGGCAGAAATGTGAGAAATGGAAAAATATCGGTGGAACATTTGGGTACAATTCATTTGGTGTCAAAAACAACAATTTCCAATATGGGTCTTAATGACAACAATACCGTTTCACCAGTCCCCCAGAATTGGCCCCACTTATATCTCGATGAGGGGGTTGGTACAAATCATTTTATGGCTGGTACATTTCGGTACGATTCGAGTACAAAACATTTCCGATAAGAGAGTTCTCAATCATTAATATTCATTTCTGATACAGTATAAGGGTGTACGAAGTGGTAGTCAGGGGAGGGGGCAGAAATACGGGAAATGGAAAAATATCTTCGGTACATTTGGGTACAATTCATCTGGTGTTAGAAACAAAAATGTTCAATACGGGTCGTAATGACAACCCTACCGTTTCCCCAGCCCCTCCCCCGGAGTGGACCCCTTATATCTCGAAGAGGAGGTTGATACAAATCAATTTATGGTTCGTACATTTCGGTACAATTCGAATACAGTTCATTTCCGATAAGAAAGATCTCAATCATTAATCTTTATTTCTGATAGTATAAGGCTGTATGAAGTGAGAGTCAGGGGAGGGAGCATAAAAGCGGGAAATGGAAAAATATCGTTGGTACATTTGGGTACAATTCATTTGGTGTCAAAAACAACAATTTCCAATATGGGTCTTAATGACAACCCTACCGTTTCCCCAGCCCCCCCGGAAAGTACCCCCTTATATCTCGAGGAGCGGGTGGGTACAAATCATTTTATGGCTGGTACATTTCGGTACAATTCGAGTACAGTTCATTTCCGATAAGAGAGTTTTCAATCATCAATCTTCATTTCTGATAGTATAGTGGTAGTCAGGGAAGGGGGCAGAAATGCGGGAAATGGAAAAATATCGTCGGTACATTTCGGTACAATTCATGTTGGATGAGAAACAACCATTTTCGATAGGGGTCATAATGAAAACCCTACTGTTTCCCCAGCGCCCCCCCTCCCCGGAATGAACCCTCTTATATCTCGAGGAGTGGGTTGGTACAAATCATTTTATGGCTGGTACATTTCGATACAATTCGAGTACAGTTCATTTCCGATAAGAGAGTTCCCAATCATCAATCTTCATTTCTGATAGTACGAGTAGAAGGGTGTTTGAAGTGGTAGTCAGGGAAGGGGGCAGAAATGCGGGAAATGGAAAAATATCGTCGGTACATTTCGGTACAATTCATGTTGGATGAGAAACAACCATTTTCGATAGGGGTCATAATGAAAACCCTACTGTTTCCCCAGCGCCCCCCCCCCTCCCCGGAATGAACCCTCTTATATCTCGAGGAGTGGGTTGGTACAAATCATTTTATGGCTGGTACATTTCGATACAATTCGAGTACAGTTCATTTCCGATAAGAGAGTTCCCAATCATCAATCTTCATTTCTGATAGTACGAGTAGAAGGGTGTTTGAAGTGGTAGTCAGGGGAGGGGGCAGAAATGCGGGAAATGGAAAAATATCGTTGGTACATTTCGGTACAATTCATTTTGGATGAGAAACAACCATTTTCGATAGGGGTCATAATGACAACCCTACCGTTTCCCCAGCCCCCCCCCCGGAAAGTACCCCTTATATCTCGAGGAGCGGGTTGGTACAAATCATTTTATGGCTGGTACATTTCGGTACAATTCGAGTACAATTCATTTAGCCTGCATTTGCCCAATTTTTCCACCAAGGGGGGGCTACCGTTTCCCCAGCCCCCCCGAGCGTACCCCGCTAATATCTCTCAAAGGAGCGAGGTACAATTCATTTAATGGTTGGTACATTTCGGTACAATTCGAGTACAATTCATTAAGGTCATATTTGACAGTTTCGGCGAAAAAGGGGGGGCTGGGGAAACGTACCCCCGATTGATTGCCCTTCTTGAATAGGAGTATCATTTCCCAGAGTCCCCAGCTATCTGGTATATCGTCGCCTCTTAAGATTTTGTTGAAAATGTTGGTTATTGTGGGTACTATCCCTTCAGCCAGTGATTTTATTATCTCGTTTTCGATGCCGTCCGGCCATGGTGCTTTGTTGGTTTTCATAATTTTTTGACTGCCTCGAGTACTCTTCTTCCAGGAAGGGTGATACAGGTTCATGGTCAGGGGTGACAGGAGGATGTTCAGCAACTACATTTTCCTCCCCCTCTTCACTCTCAAGGCCCTCGCTGAATAAAGATGTTTATAAAATTTTGTTGCTAGCTCAATAATGTCTGCTCTATTGTACACATTTGCACAATCACTTGCATTCAGTTTAGTAAGGAGGCTTTTACCTTTGCTAATTCTTTCTGCCACCTTTTTTGCGGACCAGCTTTCTTTTAGTGTTTCGCTCACTATCTTCTCTTCATACGCATTCCAGTCTTCCCTAACCTCTTTTGGTGAGTTTACTCATCTCTGTTAATTTAATTTTTTCCCTCGCTGTTTTGTTTTGTTTGCTTCTGAGTTTGGCTCTCCTTAGAATGAGTTTTTTGGTCCCTACGCTAATTTTGTCATCCGTACTTAGACTCTTCTTCTGAGAGCCAAACTCATTGGCAGTCTCATGAATGAGTTTTTCCAAAAGGTTGTATAAGCTTTATGCGCTCCCCGTGTCTCAGGGAGACCTTTCGGCAAGAGGGTTTTTCATTTTCTGGATTGCCTCTGGAATCTTGTACAAACGTATTACTTGCTTCAGACTTTTTTCTTTTTTGCTTGAGATGAGTGCTTCAGTTTGCGATACAAATTTAAGTGTGCATCTTCCAGGCTTGTGGTCAGAGGAAAATTGCAGGGTTGTAAGGAAGTCGTAGTTGGCTACTACTGACAAGTCATTTATTAGGGCATGGTCGATCTCACTTTTAGTAGCTCTATTTGGTGACCTCCAGGACCATCTTCTTTTAGTGTTCTTTTTGAAGAAGATAGAGATTAGTTTTAACTTAATCCTTCAGATACTGGTGGTAATATCGATGGTGTTGCGCAAGAAGGGCGCCAATCTGATATTTTCTATCAACGAGTTGAAGTAATTTTTCGCATTTGCAGTGATCAGGTCATGAGGGCCAATCTGCCGGGGTCAAATTGAATCGCGTAGTTTAGCCCTAGTTGACTGGCACTCACTGTTTGATACTGCAGATGCGAAAAACTGCTGGAACTTACAAATCGAAAATATCAGATTGGCTCTTCTTGCGCAACTCCATCGATATATTCTGTGAGTATAATGCCTTGTTCTTGAGAACTACCAGGGAGCTGTAGAGTACGCTATCTATCTACCTTCACTAGTACTGCGGTCGCTTTGTTCGCAAGGATGTTGCAGAGAGACGAAACCTGATGATTTAGCTTCCAAGCGCTGAGAATCAACCCCCCGCATCGGATACGATACCACTCAGCCAGACCGCAACTCTGGTGGTACTTCGAAGACCTTAAAATTGCGACGATCTCGCACAGGCTTTTAATAACTGAGCAGAACTGAGTACAGAATTAAATTAACGACACGAATTCATTCAATATTCTTTTTCTTTATCTATGCTCGAGTATTTCTAGTTGGTCACCGCCCTGCAGCCCATTGCAAAACGTACGCATATGGCATTGTATCAGCTATAATTTTTTACATTCCACAAGACGAAGCTGCAAAAGGGCTTCCCGCATTTGAAAAATTAAATTTTTCCATTTTGCCGTGCAAAGGAACAGAACTAAGCTGGCAACGTGTTACCGCGGGTTCGGAGGCCGCATGTGGCTTGTGCAGTCGAGATTTATTTTACTTTTACTTAGGTGGGTACTTTTTTTTTTTTTTTGTTGGAAGAAAGTTTATAACCACGCCACATGTAAAATAGGCTCGGTCTCCTTTTAATTTTACGTCGTCGGCACCATGCTCGCTCTACAGCTTATGGTAATTTGTCTTTATTTACCCCGGCAAGTGACGCACCGTTTAAGCGACAGAAACAGCTTCGAAATGATAAGAGATTTGGTGTACTGAATATAATTTCGAGGAGTTAATGCGATTTTCTCAGTCTGCAAAAGTTCAAACGTGAAATCGTTCACGATGCTGGGTTCGCGCTTATTGTCATTCGAAAATTGCCTGTCATGCTCATACAGGTACGAACCTTCTTCTACAACTGCAGCTTTTCCGATGTTTTTTGGGGACACTTTATGGAACTCGCGTGGAGTGGACTTCATCCAGTGAAATCAAACTCGATGAAGTTTTCAAACAAGCATACCCAGTTGTAAAAGCATATAAAATATCTACTAAACACACGTGGTGATCACGAAAGCCAATCTTTCCTCATTGGTAAACGACTTCTTGTAAACTTGGCACACCATCGCCCATTGTCGATTTGCTTCATCAGTGTGTTGATTTGAATTGCAACGATTTCGTGACTTCCAATTCAAAGAGAAAGAACAGGATCGCGATACACGTTTTGAAGCGGGTACTTCCAGATTTGATAATCCGTTACAAACATCAAGTCAAAAGATAATTCTCAATTTAATTTTAAAACAACCCCCCTGGGCCCCTAGTAACTTACTATGGGTGATTTCGGCTATACTAAGACTCATTCTGCCGCTCTTAGCGCTCGTCAAGACTAGTCAGACTCCTTTGAAATTCATTTAGAAACTTTCAACTTACTCTGACTAAGCTATAACGTAATTTAGGTGCTTTTCAGGCTCTTCACAACTCACCAGACTCATTTGAAACTCATTAAGATTCAATAAGATGCATTCAAACAATGTGAAGAGCTTAGGACTCATCAGAACTTTACGAGTTTCCAAACTCCAATAAGAATCCAACCCCTCAGCCCCCGCTCTGCCCTTGATTGGTGCCTGTCTCCCCTCCATCTTTCTGTCATATTTTCCTTCTTCTTTATCTCCCACCCTTCCTTCGAAAAGTATTTTTGTTGTTTTTTTTTCTTATTTTTATTTATTATTATTTTTTTGTTTTTGTTTTCAAGAATAATTATTATATATTTTAACTATTGTCCCTCCCTGTCAATGGGACCTTCTGGCACCCGTTGGGGGGGGGGGACTTAAATACAAATAAATAAATAATCATTGAGACTTGGTTGAAACTCAGACTTTACAAGATCAACTTAGGTACTGAGACTCTTCATAAAAACTTTAATAACGATACTGGCTTCGGAATAATCTCTCTAGACATTACACTTCATTATGTTTTCGTAGTGGGAGGGAGAGGGGAGAAAAACAGAGAGACCGACGTGTTTACACACATTCGAAAAGTGTAAGTATGCATATGTATACCGAGCGTGTCTTGAGAATAAAGGAAGGTGGAAGGCTGTCAATTTTTCATTTTCATTGAAAACCCCGTCCAAAAACTAGCCAAAAAACGGGTTAAAACACCAAGAACCCGACAAAAGACGCAGTAAACACCGTGGTACAAATCAATTATACAAATCAAGGAGAATCAATTGAAAAACCAAGGGACAAGTAGGGTGAGACGTGAAACCCGAATCACAACCGGGAGTTGAAATCAGCAAGAGTAAGGCATACGTGAAAACTGATTGAAATAACAAGAAGAAGCTATTTAGCTGCAGTCAGGTCATGATATAGGCGACAATTTTATTCTTCTCATGGGGTGCTCGACTTGGTTAGACTCTCTCCTCCCCTCTCAGAATCTTTTGAGATACCTCTACCCGCCTTGTCCACCTAAGATATTAATTTTCCTATGTGGTGCTCATAGCAAGGGAAATCCGCAAAGATCTAGCCACTAACAAAATAATTCCCAATTAGCGATAGACAGGAAGCCAAAAAGTTTATAGTCGACATTGTCGACCAGATTGGCTGGACTAAACTGAATACTAACAATCTTCAAGGTAATTACAATATACTGATGTCCTCTGTAGTAAACGCCAGTAACAAGTTTGGCATAAGGAAAAATCAACTAAGAACCAATTACAAGCTTACCATAGAAACCAAAAACCTTATAGCCAAAAGAACAGAACTAAAACAGAAAATCAATCTTTCCAAAAACGAACAACTAGAACTAGTCGAAGTTACAAAACTCATCAAAATGAAAATTAGGAACGACGTTCAGTCATTCGAACAGGCAACAATTAAAGAAATTATACCTATAGAATCAACAAGACAGATGAAAAAAACATTCGCTAAAGGGAAGTGGCTTCTACCAAAAATCAAAAATGAAAAAGGAAAACCAGTCTGGGATAGAAAATTAATTGCCAATACAGCTAACAAATTTTATCAAAAACTCTACGAAGACGACAGGGAAGGACCGGAACAGACGATAGACCTCAACAGGGGAACCGGGCACCACGGTGACCTGAGCGACATACCCATTATTCAAGATAAAGAAGTATACGAGACACTCAACTCCCTTAAGACCAACAGTGCCTCGGGGCCGGACGGGATAGACAATACGCATCTAAAAATATTCAATAAAGTTCTATCGACCCCGTTAGCAGCGATATTCAACTGCATACTCTCCTCGGGTCGCTCGCCAGAACAGTGGCACCTCTCTGATATTATACTTCTACACAAAAAAAGAGATAGAGACGATATTAATAACTGTCGACCTATCAGTCTCTCATCCAATGTTTGTAAAACATTTATGAAAATTTTTAAACATAGAATTGATTTACTTCTAGACGCCCAACAACCTCACGAACATCAGGCGGGTCTTAGGAAAAAGTACAGCATTAGTGATCACATCCATACTGTAGGGCAGGTTTTTGAAAAGTCGAAAGAATTTTAATGCCAGGTAGCAGTCATGTTCATAGACTTTCATACAGCTTTCCATTCACTATCATGATAAAATTTGGATAACATTAAGAACTGAAGGAGTTCACTGGGGGATAGTTGAAGTTTTGAAAGAAATCTATTCCAAATCGGAAGCTATCATCAGATAGGATGGAAATGAAAAGAAGTTCAACATTAGGAGAGGTGTCTAACAGGGTGATCCGCTATTTCCTAACGTTTTCAATGCAGTACTGGAAGAAAGTTTTAGAAAGGTGGACTGGAGGGGTAAAGAACTAAAAATGGGGCTAAAGTACGCTGTTGGCAAGTATAAATACCTAAATCACTTGAGATTTCCTGACGACATTGTTATTATAGGGAAAAACAGCAAGGAACTTGAAGCAATGGTGGAGGATTTGAGGAGGGAGGGAGGGAGGGAGGGAGAGAGAGAGAGAGAGCGCAAAAAGTTTGGTCTAACAATTAACTGTGATGAAACCAAAATTGTGACTAACACATTTTGATCAGATTAGTATGAAGAATAACAATATCGAAATAGTAAGATTATAAGTATCTAAGCCAAAACATGACCATAGACAATAAAACTAAAAACGAAATCAAAATCAGGCAAGCCAAAGCCTGAGAGGCGTTCTGGACCCAAATGGATATTCTTAAGGGGAAACTCAAACTGCTATCTAAAATAAAAATACTTGAAAGTACTGTCTACCCGGTACTGACCTACGGGGTACAAACGTGGGCCTATACTAATAACCAAATACATAAAATGGAAACAACGCAACGCGCCAGGCTAAGGAATATATCGAGCATAAGATTAAGGGACAAAATTCGTGTTTCGGAATTGTTCATCAAAACAAAAACTAGAACCATTGTCACGATCATCAAAAAGCTAAAATTTAACTATGCAGGGCATTTTGCGAGAGAATCCAGATTGAAATGGAACAGAGTTGCCGCTTTCTGGATCCCGGGCGAGGGAAAACACAAAGTTGAGAGACCATCGAAAAGGTGGGTAGATGAGGTGCTCGCGGTGGCCAGCCCCAACTGGGCACAGAAGGCCGCAAACAGAAAAACTTGGTTAGATTTGACCAACGCTCATACCCAGAACTGGGTGGCTGGGTGAAAAGCGAGACCAACCCCCCCACACACGAAACTATCGATTCAATGTGTTATTGTTCCGTCGATTTCGTTCCGCTGAGCCTGCAAGCTTGTAATTTAAAAAATTAATTTAAAAAAATGGTATGTAATCGATGTGAACATGATAGCTTAAATATAAATATTGGGCAGGAAAAGATTGAAGAAGTAAGCGAATTTTGCTATTTAGAAGATGGAAGGAGTAAAAGGGATATTAGGAGCAGAATAGTACAAGCCATATTAGCATTTTATCGAAACAGTGATATGTATTTTCAAATCGAAATTAAATCTGGAAATCAAAAAAAAATTGTTCATGAAAACTTGTGTTTGGAGTGTAGCCTTGTATGGATGTGAAACTTGGACCATAGTGGACCATAGGAAAACTAGAGAAGAGAAGAATCGAAGCTTTGAGACGTGGAGCTATAGGCGGATACTTAGCATCAAATGGATGGATAAGGTAAGAAATGAGGCAGTACATACTTAACAGAGTAGGAGGTAAAGCAGATATCTGGAATTGTCTGACATGGGACATAATTTGAGGCACCCAGGAATATCACTGCTGCTAGAAGGAAGAGTGGAAAGAAAGAATTGGGTAGGTCGGCAAAGATTCCAGTATGTTCAGCAAATAATCAAGGATGTCAAATGTAAATGTTATTACGAAAAGAAAGAACTTTGCGCAAGATAGGGAGAAATGGAGAGCTGCATCAAGCCGGTTGCAAGACTGATAACCTTATCATCAATTTATCGCATTTATGGAAATGGACGAGGAGGGCGCAAATCCACTTCTGTTCACGAAATTCGACTTTGCCAGTGCGATTCATAACCAGTGCTCCCTCTCCGAATACAAACATACGGTATCCGCTAATTACCTGAATCTAATTCGGCAGTAGAATCCACTCACGCGCATCATTTGTCAAACTTAAATCCGGAAATGAATTATTAAAAACGCATTAAGCAATTCGTGAATTAAAAAGAACAGAATGTGGAACGGTTAATGGGTCGTGAACATCAACGACGTCTTTCTCCCCTCGTCCGTGTCCACCGTCGGTGAAATTAATTTAAAAAAAAAAAAAAGTGTTTCCAACCACGAACAGCAACAGGGCAACGTGATTTATTTCATTTGTTTTTACACAACCAGCAACAGAGCGTATCCCTCGAAAATGCTGGAAAAGAAGAAACTATAACAGCGGTAGGGAGGGAACAAGCACGAGTGAAATTAATAAACCGGTGCTATACTCGGTAAAAAAAACGAATACACGTAAGGATTGCTGCGGTTTATTCGGCGACAAGATAAATATCAATTAACGTTGTATCTATCGCACAATATCATTCACTTTGTAGGTAACGCCTTAATGGTTGTTCCATGTTGCCGCGGCAGATTTACACCCACATTGAAATCGGTCGAAAACGAACCCTCATTTCCCGAGTATTACCTACACCAGTCCCTCTTATATATGTTTACTTATGCAAATGACACTCACCCGCTCACTCTTCACGCAAACGTATATACCTGCGTTCCATTAGAATTCGCAACTAAGTAAACCAGCACAGAGTTCGTAGTTCAACTTGAGATGCGATTCCCAGGTTCAGCCGTTTTCACCTGGTTTCAGAGATACGCAAGATTTCCGCTGAAAATGAGAGCGAACAACCCTTATCACACCTTTCATTCGAAATCCCCGCCACTGAGTCTGCGGCGGCTTAACAAAAGGCTACATGCCAACCACCAACTTGAAACTTCCGAAGAGATCGGTGAAAATCTAGAGCTCTTCGATTTGGTTTATAGACTGAGTTCTAATCCGCATCCAACGCGAAACTTCTTTCTTTCTTTCTCTTTTCCCTCGAAAAATTGCAAGTAATTTAACTACAAATCCTCCCAACTGAAACCGCTGTTTCTCATGAGCAGAAAGTGATAAACGTGTTTCACGGGAATCAGAGCAAACAAATACGGAACTTACATCAAGTATGTGTACAAGGTTTTGCATATTTACCCTTTAGATTACCCTAAATATTCAACTGAAAACGGATAGTAGCTTTGAAAAAGCATTTATTTCTCGCAGGAAGTAAAACAGACAAAACCATTGTGTTCTAAAAAGTCTTATCGACGCCCTGACACTTTCAAAGTTCTGACGCGTCCTAACACAATATTCTAACAAAAAATTGTTTGATACGCTATCTTGTGGTACAAAATAGAAGCTATATAAGGTAGGTTTCCTTGCATTCCTACCGCTTTACATTCCAACATTACCAGCGATTAAAAAAGTACCGAGTTGGTTTCTAAAGTCTTTGAAGTCAAACGCCTTCCTTGGTGACATAAAGCCAAAAATTTCAATTTTCCAGTGAATGCAATAAAAAGTAAGTTAATTTTTTCAACAGTAAGAAGGGTAAGGAAAGAAAAGTCGAAGTAGATTTCGACAATGTGCTACATAGTACGACTTATTATGGCGAGAATCAACCGAAAGCCAACGTTTCAGCATTATCAGACACATTTTACTCTTCCAAAGTGACCCAAGTTAAGGAGTTTCCAATTCTGACGACTTCTAACCTACGAAATACAAATTTTTCAGAAGTAATTTTCATGAATTAGTTAGATACACAATCGCTGTGTGGCTGAGTTGTTAACGTGCCCCCTTCGCAATCCTTGCGTCTTGGGTTCGAGCTTTACCAACGATGGAAAGCTAGGGATATTCGAATATCCCCCACTATCATCCTAACGAACACAGCGACTACAGTATCAATCGAGGTGAAGAAATAACGCGTCCTGTAACCCCGACAGTTCGATCGAACAACGCATTACAATCATAAGGTGTGTAACCGCCAGATCGGAAAGATTGAGACTGGCGTGTGCACGTCGTAAACAGCTCAATCAATGTCGTACGAACAAGTGGCAAGCAAGTGATCTGCGGTTGTACACTCTTCGACACAAAGAAGGAAAACTTTAACACAATAAACCGTGAGGAAAGCAACGGCAAACTACTCCTACTAACCCGGCCCAGGAAAGGCGTCAGAAACCGCGACCGCCAATATCCGGCAACGGATACGGCACCTGACTGACTGAATCAGATATACCTTTCAACAACAATATTCAATTTTTGCTATATGAAACCCAACATAGAGCGGGGAAGAAAATAGTTCTCATCATATTATGAAAAACACTTTTTTTGATTTAGAACACTTCGGAAAAGAGCTTCTTAAATGAATTCAATGAAGTCTTACCACAGAGTCCGATTGGTTACGAAGTATTCGAATGCATTTTATAAGAATCGGCTGAGTCTCAATGAGTCCTACGGACAGCTTAATGTGTATCAGCAGAGTCAGAAAGAGCTTTAACCAGTTCATATGAAGGTAAATTTTTCTGGACCACCTAGCCTGTTGAATTTTTGGCCAAACTGTAGATATTCATTTGTATCCTGTTTGTATAATATTATGTTTTTTAAAGATTTATTTCATTCGTATACAACCACCCTCCTGAGTTCGGGGGTGGGGAGGGTCAGAAATGGACTTACAAAAAAGACAGGCTTAAGCAATAGCAAAAGGGGGCGAAAACTAATGGCGGAAAAATTTAAGTAACGAAAAAACTGTCAAAAATAAAGCAGTAACAGTCAAGACAAGGTTGACAACAAAAGTAGTCCTAGCCGGTGCTTGAATCTGTATTGAGATAAATATAAGACTATACACAGGGTTTGTCAGAAAATCCCCATTTTTTAATGAATTTGGATCAATACGGGGCGCGGACGAGAATCTTCAAGTGGCGAAGTTTAGTTTTGTTCCTAGTAAAAATCTTAGCTCCATATGCACCCTTGATTTTGGAATTTCAAACAGAAATATATTAAACAATTTATCGAACTAGTGGTATTTTGGGTCGCCAATTATGAATATCGCATCAGATATCCGATCCAACAACGATTTTAATCTAAAAATTCCAATATTAAACCTAACACAGGCAAAACTGACTTAGATTGAAAAATTATGTGGCTGTTTGGGCCAAAATCCGAAGTGGAATCGAAATCTGAAACGACATCTGTAATTAGCGACCCAGAATACTCATATTTTGACTTTTTTTTGAGAGAGAGCGAGATCTTTTCATTTGAAATCCTAAATTTGGTTGTACAATATGCGAGAAAAGAAAAATGTTCTTTTACTTAAAAAGGAAGTACAAATAGGACGCGTCACATGAAGATATGCACGTCCTCCCGCATAAACCCAACCTCGCAATAACAAAAACAGAGAGAAAGAATTTCATGACACGCTCAGAAAATAAAACAACACAAATCACTACTTCCAGTAGTTTGGAACAGCTTCTTGTTTCTTTCTGTTGTTAGCCTTACCTAGATTTACAGACTTTTAGAGCCTATTCATGAGTAAATAAGTTACAACGTTTTGATTTTCTGTTTTTTGGATATTTATTGTTCTTCTCGGTTTCCATTTTCAGCTACTGGCAGTGGCGCCGAGAAGGGGGAAAAGGGGGAACTTCCCCTGGGCCCGAACTATTTGGCGGGCCCTTCAAATACGGGATACAGAGATACATATGTACATTATGAATAAACATAGATGAACAGATGAAGCAAATATTTGAAATACTTTTGTTACGTGCGTGCGTGTGCACCTGGATGCCGTCATTGCTACTATAAAGTAAAGGATTAGAGGCCCTTACAACAATCAGCGCCGCTGGCTACTGGCCAAATGAGTTACTATCATAGGCGCAACCAGGGAAGCCCAAAGCATTTCTTAAAAAATCGTAGCAATTAAGCGAAGTAATTTCAAGTATATGGACTCGTAATGCCCGATTAATCGATTTACACTAAAAGAAATCAATTAAAAAATCGATTTTGACACAACTCGCAAAATGATCGGTTAATCAATTTTTCGACAAAAAAAGTCGATTTTCATATCATTGCATGTTTTGAATGTTCTCTTATTATTGGTCGGGGGAAAAATTGAGAATACAGAATTGAATTTTCAGACAGCGCTTGAACCTGAAGTAACAGTACTGGGCATGGGTCTAGTATCTGTAGGAGTACGAGAGCGCGGTGACTTAATTCGTCTTTACTCCTTTATATTTTCAATTTTTTCATTACAACAACATGCCAAAATAATCAATTAAAAATCGATTAATTGATTTTTTTGTCATGATGGGAAAATTGGATAATCAGTTTTTAATGATAATCGATTTCTAGGCATCGCTAGTGTGGACCAAGAAGATTAGATTTTAGTGCAGTTTTTTTTTTTTTTTTAAATTTTTGTTTCGTAATTCCGTTTACATTGCTTCTAAGAATAAACTTTTGTGTAACTTTAAGCTAAAAATTATAAGTCAAGCATTTTACTTTTTCGTACAAAATTTATCCCCCCCCCACCACTTTTCTATGGTTCAGATCCTCCCAGATGTCCTTTCGACATAATGCATTTTGATGCATATTAAAATTTTACAGGACATTTTGTGGTATAATCTATTGATACTTTCAGTTTCATAAGCCCCCCCCCCCCCGGAACACTAGCACAATTTTGGATTTCAATGTTTACTCTGGAGCGTATAGCGATGCACGCATGCCAGAAGTGACTCCTCAAACACCGCACTTCTGGCCCCGGAATATACCCTTTCAAGTATCGCGTCGGTGACCAGAGAGGGATAATTTTGAGTTTGAGTCTGTATATCTCTGTATCATTCCCCTTCCGAGTTATGGGGAGTCATAACTCAAAGGAGGGTTGCATACAAGCGAAATACTTGTACAAAATCGTATACATACGAAATACAAGCTAATACAATCGTTTTCAGTCCCGAAATCGGAAGAGGATGGTCTGTCATCAGTTAGCTCCCCTCCCTCTTCCTCGCACATAACTCAAGAGGCGGTCGCATATAAACAAGATAGTTAAATATAAAAACGTGTACAAAGAAATACATAATGAATACGATAGTTATTTTTAAACTCAAAATAAGAAATCGGTAGTCCACGCCAACAATCACGCTTCCCCCATAAAGCAAAAATAGGTTGAATACAAACAAAATAACGATACAGAGGAATACAATCGTTTTGAGATCTATAATCAAAAATGGGTAGTACACCACCAATCAGTTCCCACTCCATGACTCGTGATTGTATAAAAACATAATAATATTGATTAAGCAAATGTATACAAACAAAAACGAATGTAATCATTTCAGGCTCAAAAGTGGAAATTGGTTATATACCATCAAGAAGCCTCTCCACTTATAACTCAGGGGAGGGGGTATACTAACGTATACAAAAGAAATACAAACGAATTTGAGGAGGAAGTTATATAGGAATGAAATGATTGTGTGTACAAATAAAATATGAACGATTTCATAAACCTTTGCCAAAGAATTCAATAAAGGGGTGGTCCAACAAAATGCACCCAAGTTATAGAGAAATTCTAATGAGTTTCTCAAATCTTGACGAAGTCTTAGTCACTCCTAACGAATCGTAACAGTTTGAATCTGAATGAATTCGAACTCATACAGCGACAAAGAGCTTTTCGAGAAGATGGGGAAAGCATCAAATTTCTTTTCTTGCCAATTTGTACAGCTTGAATCTGTTCCTACCACCCTGCGTATGTGATTTTCATATTTTTTGGTAGGGTGATTTCAGAAATTTTCGAAAACCTAAGCCCTCAGTAAAGCACTACTAATTTGTAATTACACGAGCTTCAGTTCGTCCCTTGCTCAGTGCATGTCTCATGCTTTAAGTTTGACTGTTAGTCACGGCTGGCACTTTTTCAGTTTCTTATTAGGTGCAAACTTAAAACCGTTGATGGGAGTAATTTCCACGAAAGAGGTAAAATTTTTATCTCAAAACGTAAATAAAACTACAGATTTTTTTTTCCATTTTAATTTGAGAGGTGAGTTCTGTGGTTTTTTCCCCAGTCATTTAAAGAAAAAAGTAATTGAATTTCCACCCAGCTGTGTTGCACCTGATTGGAAATCCAGTTAGGTGGAAGCGTACGCTTGGTACTGGAGATTCATCGGCCATGTTAATCTATCGGTGTGTCTGTCTCTTTGTATCAATAATAAACGCAAGGTGACCACTCGAAATTTCAGGGGGGAAAATAGAAAAATGACCTTATTAAATTTGGAAAATTACCAAATAAAAGATCAGAATATTGGAAACCACTTGCAATTTTTTTCTACTTTTTTGTGCATCTCCCTTTACACACTACTCGTCATCATATATTCTCAACCCCTCGCCACAAAAAACTAGAATTTTTAAATGAATAAAGATAAAGAAGGAGTAACACAACATTAGATTTTCTTTTCGCTTTGCCGTTTATACCAGCGTGCTTAATTGTTTCATAACAGTCATTCATTGTTCTCAGACACAACTGACTAGCTACAGTTGCAAAGTTTTTGCTGCAATTTACCGGGAAAATGAATTTCAACGTTATTTATACTGCACAGCAGAAGCACAAAATGAAGGGGAAAACTGTCTTCATAATCAACAGAATTTCCAGAATTTGAACGAAAAACTTCCTAAAAAAATACTTAAGTGACCATTCAACGGGGGAAATGACCGAAAATGACCTTAGATGACTTAAAATGGAAAATATGCCCCATTGATCACCCTGCATTCGCTTTGACCCAACGTTAAAAACGGTGGCACTAAAGGAAGGGGTTGGAGTTCTGAGTCACAGATGTTATAAAATTAAGCGTACACGGTAAATATCGTCAGAGTTTGATTGTCCCAGAATTTATATTTGAAATTATTCGACTTCATTTTTATGACTGTGACTGGTTTAATTTGTATGTTACGGTATCACCCATGACCGCTTTCCGCGAGGTCCCAGTCGATACCTCACGCATCCTCAAAAATACCTTCTTTGGTTTCGTTCTTCTAGACTAAAATAAGAAGACCAAAATAGTCCGCGATTCGCCTGTCTTATGCCTTTTAAATTTAACAGAAACGCAAATTTCAGTATTTTTTGTTTGACTGCCGGATTGTACTACATTACTACAGTGACAGCTGAACAACCGAAGAAAATAAGAGCCCTGACATCAAACTGGTCTGCACTGCTGATTAAATACCAACTTGAACTCGGCAAGGCGTAACCCTCAAGACGAGAACTCCTCAGCGTACTTCCTATCGTCGCGACTATATTTATTCGCCACTCGGTCGACATTTGCATAAATCCGAACACCTTTGCAGAGCATCCGCACGAAAGACTCGCATTCTTTCCCGCAGCCGAACAAATTAAAATTCGTATACAATTGTAGCGGCCTCAATAAATCTACATTTAATTTTTACTCTTTGTCTCCATCACTTATACTCGACAATTTATCGTTTCTAAAACAGGAATCGCTCCGGCGGAAAGCCTGTAATTTTCATCTCACTACGTTACATTTGAATTCGGCGTAAGGACTGCCTCTCATGAATTATACATGGTTATATCTATGAGACTGAGTGTACAATCTTCTGCAGCATCTCTGCGCGTGTGCGAAAAAACACCACGGCTTGTAAATGTAAATCTAGGTATACAGCAGTATAACCTAGAAACCCAGATAACTTGCATTCTCTATATCCATCAACTTTCAACTTTCGATTATCTCTCTCTAGTTTGTGAACAACTTAGCCGTCATTGTCGTCTCCTCTCTATCTACCCGTCGCCGCGGAAAGAAACTCCAGGATGGAAAAGAAGACAGACAGGCAGGCAGCCAGCGGGGGGAAACTCAAGGATCCTACATAGATAGATAGACTGAGCCGCAAAAAGAGAAACACAGTCAGGTAACTGGTTAGTCAGTCAGCCAGTTAATATACCGAAGACACTTAGTGTCCATTTTGGAGTGTGAGTGAACTTGGTAATATTCCTTTTGTAGGGTGTGCCAATTCACTTTTCCTTCTTCTGTATTCCAGAGCGCTTTCGGCTGTTATGCCATCATCAGTGGAGTACCCTAAATGAGACTTGTCTCTTGTGGTCCTGTAGTTATAGTCGAGGGTAGTACCGTATGGATAGCCTGTTTAGTCTTGCGTACCAAAAAACACAGACACCGAACCAATAACCACAAAAACAGACAAATACGCAGGAGCAATACCATTCACAGGAACACATACATACAAAATACAAAAAATCTTCAACCAATACAACATAAAACTCGGAATCAAAAACAGACCACCTCTGATCAAACAAATAAGCAATGACAAAACAGAAGTAAAGGACAGAAACAACAGCAGCGGAGTATACAGACTGGACTGCGAACACTGTGACATGACCTACATTGGAGAAACAGGCACAAAATGCACAACCAGAATCAAAGAACACGAAAAATCACAGAAGCTAAATGATGACAAATCACTGTTTGGAAAACACTGCAATGACCAGGGACACAACAATGACAAATTGACAGAAACGTACAAAATCCTACACACAGAAAACAACACAAGAAAAAGAAAATTAAAAGAACAACTAGAAATAATAAAGGCAAAAACAAAACAAAACGACCTAATAAATACAACAACTAACTTCCAAAGTGAGAACTTATTCCAACTAATAACATAACACCCGCGGATTGGACAGACTACACAACCACAGACAACCAATCAAAGCACACAACCAATAACAATAACCACTGATTGGACAGACTGCATATTCACAGACAACCAATAGGAACGCAAGACTGAACAGGCTATCCATACGGTACTACCCTCGACTATAACTACAGGACCACAAGAGACAAGTCTCATTTAGGGTACTCCACTGATGATGGCATAACAGCCGAAAGCGCTCTGGAATACAGAAGAAGGAAAAGTAAATTGGCACACCCTACAAAAGGAACCGAAGACACGATTTCCACTTTCAGGAAATACTGAAACCCCAACCTTTCAGATCGCCAACAGACCCAGTCAGCTTGACCAGACTCCCCAACAGACAAAAGCTGTTGGACAAATAGCCAAAAGCCAGCTAGACCAGGTTCTCAGACAGACACGGCCTGTCGAACAAGCAGTCATTAATGTGAATCAGTCAGCCGGACAGACTCCCGGACACACAGACTAACAAAACGAGCCAATTCGCTACATGGATTGATGTCTTCTTCCTGGGTTGCTGCCTTGTCTTTTGTCTGCCTGTCTCTATATATGTTTTTCGTCTTTGTCCATCGTCTGTTAACCAGTACTGGGCGACCATGTATCTCATTCTCCACAATCATCGCAGTTTCATCTTCCACTCGGTCGGCAGATCCAGCTGTTGTTTTCTAAGCAGATACCATTTTCTCAATGCTAGTTTCATCATGGCTATACCGTATTTCTGAAGCATATATTACAAACTCCCATTTCCTTTCAGTTGAAATATGTCGCACATTCTGCGGGAGAGGAAGGAGCAGAAAATCCACTCTCGGAGATCGCTAAGTGGCTAGCTGGCTAATCCCCCTAATTACATCTAATTAAAAACTGTCAACAGAAAGAATAACTTTTTCAAACTGCAACTAACAGTTCGTCTTATTCGTTCCAGGTGTCTACCTAGCTGGCGCCCAACAAGCTCGGAAAACGGCATCCCTACGCAACGACCGCTCGGTCACGCGGAACTTCCAGTCGCTCGAGCTGGATACGGTCATCGAGGAGCGCAACAGCGAGCCGGACATCGAGAACACCATCTCCTCGATGGAGCTATTCTCGCAGTCGTCGCAGAGTTAGCAATCAACCCATCCACCTGGTCGGGTGGACGTAGGCGTGCAGACAGACAAAGCGCGAAAACCGCCGCCCCGAAGTCCACTGTGGAGCGCGTTGACCAACAATAAGGACGACGAGAATAGCAGCGACGCCGCCGAGGGCAGCTGACAAAACGAGTGCCCGTTGCCCGGGCCTCCCCTAGCGTCCTTTTCAGACTGACGTCTCACCGTCGAACCAACTCTTGTGATACGAGTGTAACCGCACACACACAACAGATTTCGAATGATGTTTTCTAGAAGCACAGGCAGAAGGCCTCCCCCGCGCAAACAAAAACGTTCACGCAAATTTCTGTCTTCGAAGTAATTTTGCTGGAAGTTCTGGGTGTCTCGCAGGGGCCCCTGGCAAAAAAGTCTCAGTTCACCATCGCTCGAACCTGCAAGTCAAATTCGAGAATCATCTTCTAGATCACATCTTCGGATTGTAAAGGTGTAAATATTCTTTCAGCTGCCGGTTTTATTTATCAATATTATTCGTAAACATTTTCGCATTGTTATGTATGTATGTACTTCACGACGAATGTGACGTATTGAAAGCTTGTTTTTTATCACCAGTCTCTGTTACCAAATTCACCTTCTTAGACCAAACATTTCAGAATGGATGATCAACGAATCATCATTTTGTCGTTGATTTACCTTCCATACAATGTATAGGAATAAGAATTTGAATAACGTCTTTTGTTAACGTGTACATAAATCTACCTACTTCGAATTATAGAAACTCGATACGCTGGTACGACTTGACGTGTACTGTACAATTGTTAATTTCTTGCTATTTAAACCGTACAAATAAATGAATAACCCTCGAATACTCTTGTGAAGGTAATTATACTGGATTGAGCACACAATCCAATAATTGTAAAATTCAGAGGAAAGACGATCAAAGAACTAGAAATCTAAACAAGAACTTTAGCTCTAACTATTTGTAAATCAGGCTCGATGCCAGGAGTTCTCTGATGAAAGTAAATTTCGTGACGCTGAGCTCTCAAAAGCTATTATTCAATTTTACAGGCAATTCCCGTGGAGAGATTATATTTTTGGCCGATTATTTAAAGAGGGAGAGGGAAAGAGTTATCACAGAAAACTCCTTTCCTTCAAAGTCAACATAGAAACTCTCGCTACTTGAAATACTATTTTAAACAACTCGATAGAAGATCCAATTCTGTAGATGACCTTGCGGTATACGCCAAGCCCTTGGCCATCATTTACCAGGCAAAATGTATCTTCGTTCGGTGATACCAGTGGTGGATTTACGCATAGGTGAGATAGGACCGTGCCTAGGTCGGAAAATTGTGGACGGGATACTGGAAAAAATGCGTGGATTTTTGTAGGAGGAATTTTTAATGTATTCCAGCATTTCGGTGATCTCTATCTCACTCCACTTCCGACTGGAGTACGGTAGCAGGGTGTCCATTCTTGTTCAAAAATGATTTTCCCTGACTTTTCCAGGTTTTCCAGGCCCATTTTTCCGCTTTTCCAGACCCTTCAAATAGAAATTACACATGCAGGGGGGGGGGTCAAATTTTTTCGAACATAGTGAGCGACGAAAGTTTTTTCTTACTACCGTGTGCTTATGAATCTGTGGCAGAGGGGGTGTAAACGTTTAATGATGGAAATAAAATAGCGCTCTATAGGGTGCAGCGTGGTGCAGTGTCAATTAAGGACTTCATAGATTTTTTAACGTGTAACTTAATGCCGACCGTGAAGGGGGGGGGGAGCTGAAAGAATAAAATTCTAAAATTGATTTATAGGTTTTCGAGGTCACTGTATTCGGTTTTACGGGTAATTTTTGGATCCTGTCCCTCCTGGTGCGACCAATGAGGTAGCAAGAGCGTAGGACAAGCAACGGTAGACTCGGAATTCACCTTTTCTAATTAAAGCCACCGAATAGGGTTAAAATACAGTTTTATTTATTCAAAGTGTTGTTAATAGAAAATAACGTCGTTGAAATTTATCAATTGAAAAAGCACGGGAACTTGAATTTGGTCCAGATTAAAACTCGGCAGCGATATTCGAAATCAGCGATACAAATTTACCCCTATTTCGATGCTTCGTGCAATTTTTTGCCGGAGAAGCTAAATTCGTATGACGACAGTGCTTTCGAAGGAGTCGGATAAAAATCTGAGGCGATATTCGAAATCAGCGACTCAGAGCTTGGTTGGCTATCTTGTCGAAAAAATTAACTTTAGAATCTCGTAAAGAATTTGGAACTTGAGGAAAACTAGAGTAACCGGAATTAGCCCCTGCCTCGTGAAGCCTGAATGATTTAGGGGGAGGGAACATAACTATTAAAATTATTTCTGGAATCCAGGTGAAAAAGCTGCAGCATATCTAACGACAAATGCTATGAAAGTAAAAAGGTGGTTAGGATCTGGAAAATTATGGCATCAGGGGAGGCGGAAGAGGCTTCAATTTATGAGTACCGACAGATACAATAATAGGTCATACATTTGAAAACAATGGACTCTTTCGTAACGCGATAATAATTATTATGCGGTCTTTAGATTTTTTCAAATTTTGTGGATTAATTACTCTTCCTCAGTGACGTATCGTCAGGGGGGCACGCGACCCCCAATATTTTTACATAGTTCTCTAATATCGGCGATTCTTAAAAAAGACCTCAGATTTCGACTTTTACTCCCTTGAAAATCTTCTTTTGCCCTCCCCCCTCCCCTTCGGGAAAATCCTAGCTGACCACTGCTCTTCCCCCAAAATCTCGGAAGTCCCTTTCATTCATCCTTATCTACATTTGCGAAGGAGAGGGAAACCGAAGCAAAACCCGATGGCAGGATGTCCCAGAAGGTGAATTCATTAGTTCCAAATTTTCGTTTCATTACGACTTCCTCAAGAAAATCTTTACACTGGGGAGAGAAGCTAGACCGAATATTTTTTCATTTTCGCGTATTTTCGCACCGATTTTTAAATTCTCGCGAATAGGATGAGATGAAGACACGAAACAAGAAACAGCTGATATAGGGAGAAGTGTATAGGGATTGGTACGCGTTTCGTCATATTCAGGGAAAATTATTTCATGTCCTAAAAACAGTGAAATATGCGCATATAATATTCTCTAAAAAAGGCCCAAATATGTCAAAATATTCCCTCACGTGTAAAATATGCTAAAAATATTCAAAATGCAGGACTTTTCAAGCTGAATAATTGTGACACCTTGTCTATGGTCAAAAATTACAAACACAAAAACATAGTCCATCACAGATAACGAAATCAACACATGCCACAAATAACATAATTCAGAAGTACAACTTCACATCCGCATTCGGATTTGAACCATGAAAAAATGTAGGAGCGCTAATGTACAACCAACCAGTTTCTGTCATTTCATTTCCTATCGAATTTTCAGATGTTTTTTATTGTTTGCCAGCAGAAAAGTAGAAATATTTCCGGAAAGTTCTCCAAAATGGCCAAATATTCCCAAAATATGCCCAAAAATCGAGGAAAATAATACAAATATGCATTTATATGCTTTTAATAAAAAAATATGTCCAATCAATTGGGTTCAATTGAATGCATATTACATGAATCATAAAGATATGATGGATATTCCCTATATGAATCAATAGAAAAAATAAGTCGAAACATAAAATAATTTTTCCTGGTCATATTTTTTGTGAAATGGTTCGTGAAAAGTCACGAAATACGTTAAGTGTATAGCAGCCTTAATAGAAAAACGTAGACGCGAAACGAATACCATGAAAATGATTTCATCACATCAACACACTCTGCATCCACTACTGCGATGGAGAGGGGGTTGTATTACCCACACCCTTCTCCTGTGAAAGAAAAATGATAAGAAAATTGCCTGAGCGAAGCGAAGGAAATTTTTTTTTATAACAAATACGGTAAAATCTGTTTGAAATACTACAGAATTTCGTAGTCGATTTTTTTACAAAATTCCCTGACTTTTCCAGACAGATAAAATTCCCTGACTTTTCTCAGTTTTCCCGAAAATGGACACCTTGGGTAGAGTAACTGAGATACAAAATTATCGGTGACTGTTGGTTACACGTTTTTGAACGCGCCCCTGAATGTGTAGATTTTACACTACGAGGTGTCAAGCATATGACAATGACGCTAATATGAGAGGTTCTTACAAAGGTCTCCAAGGACGAATTACAGTAAAAAATGCATTAGCAGAATACACTCCTTGCGCTTCACACCAGCTAAATTTTTAATAGGTACTCATGCGGTAGAAAGTTGCGCCGAAGCCGCTGTATTTTTCAACCTGATTCAAGCTGTGTATAATTTTTTTTACAAATCGACCAAACGCTGGGAAATTTTTTCGAAATTGTCCTTAAAATTTTTATCCACTACTCGATGGGCTGCTCGTGCAGACACGGTCCTGGTTCTCAACAAATTTTTACCTCAAATAACTGCTGCTTTGTCGTCAATCATGAAAAGGCCATTACAAAAAACATAGTAAAAGGTTTTCTACATAAAATGAAACGGTCAGAGACAGCGTTCATGTTCATCGTTTGGTCCACACTACTCAGTCATTTCAACCTTGTCAGCAAACAATTACAAAGTGTTTCTACCAGCTTATCCGAAGTTGTTGATCTTCATGGAAGCCTTGCCGAGTTTGTAGCAGAAATTCGCAGAAATTTTTTCGATTTGTATGAAGGTAGAGCGCGAGAAATTTCGCAAGGTACAGACTATGAAGTAGACACTCTCAACAGACCAGAAAAAAAATTGTACGATCTGATGAAACGAATGAGGGATACGTCCAGCTTCAGAGACAAGACCATTTTAGGGTCAATACTTTCATTCAATGCATTTTTGGATCGATTGGTTGTTGAACTACAAGAAAAACATTTTGAATATTAATCGATATCAGAAAAGTACTCATGCATCCTGCAGATTAACTCGTTGAGTGAAGTGAAGCTGAGAGAAAAAGCTAGAATTTGCAGAAATTTTTCCCAAATGACTTGGAACCAATAATATTTGAAGACGAATTATTTCATTTCAAGATGCATTACCAAAGAGCAACAGGTAATGTAAACGACTCCCCTACTAAAATTTTCGAATATATCCGAAGGAATAATTTAGAAACCGTATTTCCCAATGTTGAAATTGCGTATCGAATGTTTGGTTGCACAGCAGTGACAAACTGTAGCGCCGAACGTTCATTCTCTTGCCTAAAAAGAGTGAAAAATCTTTTGCGAGCAAATACACTCCAGGATCGCTTGAATTCCCTTATGATTCTGGCTGTAGAATCCGAATTGGTCTCATCAATAGATTTCGAATCAATTATCGGCAGCTTCGCGGAAAGGAAAGCGGGACGAAAAGCATTACATTATTAATTTATAACTTTTTTGGTTTGTTATTTGTTCTTTTCAACTGTATGTACCTGGATAGGTACTCCCAATATATGTTATTACCGACTGACATTTTTTTTTGGGACCTATTTATCGGCCCACAATGGTAATGTTGAATTCACGAAAGAAATATGCTGTTTGCACGAAATATATAAATGACAAGCGCAATAAAAAGTAAGAAACAGGAAAAAAAAAGAGTTTGAAGAAAAAATTAAACTTCAGAACGCAGTATAATTCACCTACACGATAGAATAAAATACGCCCGGAATTTTAATACCTTCTACACACAATGAAAAAAAGAGACACGATATTACTGCGCCCGAAATAAAAAGTTTAAATTCTCGGCCTCCATACTTGCCACAAATTTACAATTGCGCACAAATTAATGTCAAAATCAAATTTTGGAGCAATAAAAATCTATGAATCGATTCTCCACCTCCTCAGGAACCAAAAATTTAGATTAAGAGCCAAACCGATATCAAAAACGAATTCGTTGAGTTCAAAACCCCTCGATGATCTTGATGGGGTCATTCGCATAAATAATAGGTCTAAAAATTCCTAATGTACTATAATAAAGGGTAATTTTTACACGCCCACTCTTTTTTTGTTCTCTCAACCCGAGCCCTGAAATCCGCCCTTTCGAGCATTACCTCAGAGCTCCTCTCTATGGCGTTTCTAGAGTACTTGAGAAAAAATTCTTAATGACCGTTTTTATAGAAAATGGGACCCCTCTTAAACTCATGAATCTCCTATCTCCACGAGTATGTACGTTATCCGCGATGACGTATACTTTTTGTGTTTAAACAACATAATATACCGTATGCAAGTCATTTCGTGATATCGATTTTAAAACTCGTAATTTAAACTTTTTTATTCGTGGCTTCACATTTCGTTCAATCACACTTTTTATTTCGTGCTATTTAATACTTCCCTTTTTTTTTGCATTTTCAGAAGACAAAAAGAAGCTTCTTTCGGAAACCACCGAAACAAAATTTATAGGGTGGCAATATCTAGGTTGCCTAGAGCGGCCAAAGTGTTAAATCCGCCACTGGGTGATACCGTTACATTTCTGGTAATGCAATTCACCTAACCAGCATCGGTTGGTGCCAAGCACTCTTATCTCGATGCCGCCTCCCTAAACTGCACGTACTGCGAGTATGTTGCAAGCTGTAATCTACCCGACCGGTGTACCGGCCGAATCAGTCCAGCTATCCCGCAGAAAAAACGAGAAGCCGACTAGGACAGCCACCCCAGCCCCCAGCCAGGCGGAAAACTAGATCCTGTGACCAATGCCAAGGGCAGGAGTGGTCACAGAAAAAGGAATCAGCCCACCAACAGAGAAAGGAAACCAAACGCCTTTCCCGAGTTGCTCTGGATTGATATGAGATAGTCTACTGTTCAAGTCTGCCCGGTGGTCAGCAAGGTCGAACCTATACCCCGGCTACAAGGGTGTTGACCGAATCAATGTCACACTCTGCCATGATGGACTAACAACATACAAGTTAAACTCAAACTAAAGATGCCTCCTCCAAGCTGGGACCAGTCTCCCCACTTGATGGATAGTACTGATAGGCCAAGAGGACATCTTAAAGCCCAACTTTGACCTGGTTGAATGGAAGACAGATTATCGCCAGTTAGTAGAGCTCCTCCATGACAGTTTGGAACTTTAAAAAATCATTGCATGCCAGCTAATGCCACTGCTGAGACAGGAGCGAGATGTGAGATACTGGATCATTCTGCAGGAGCTGGATGAATTCATCTGGCAGCTCCCGCGACAAAACAAGAGAATTCGAGTGTTCAAGACATCGCTAGTAGTGCTCAGAACACAGGGAAGAGAAGAGGAACCTCAACTCCTACTTCCTGGATGAGAATGGTCAGTTCCGCCACGAATGGAAATTGAGAAACATTTCGAAACTCACAGCGGTGGGAAAACCAGACCTAGTCTCCCTGACCCTGTATGGCAATAGCGAACTCGAATGCCGACTATCCAGATTTGTCGATGAACTCAAGCCCCCGAAATCTAGACCCATCCAGTCCGCCACAGAGGGAATGAGCTCCAGGAAGTAGCTCAGCCAAGGAGACGTAGCCGAGCTCCTAGCTAGCGTTATCGACGAGACCATTGATGATGATATTCTTGACAATTACTCGGTTCCTTTAGAACGTCAGTGTCGCCAACTCCTACACCGCAGGGTGAAGATTGCAGTCTTAGAAGCAGAAGCGCTAGTAGACCCAGGGAGTCCATACAGCTTTATTGGTGTGGGAAAACCCTGAGACAAAGTTCTACGACATCAAGATAAGCAGCTTTAGACAGCGAGGAGTCCTAGGAAAACAGCCGATTAAGATAATATCACTGATCCTCCTGGTCTTCAACATGATCTCCTCTGATGGAAATCAATTCGAATTCAAGACTGCCTGCCGAGTGGCCAAGGAGTTGAACACGCCGCTCATACTGGGTCGCAGCTTCCTATACGACTTCAAATTGGACTTAAGCCCGTGGAGGGGATATGGAAGCGTATTCAAAGAAGACGAGGTGCATGAGCACCGGTTCGACTTTGTAAAGATGGTAGCCGATGATTCAGCTAACTTATCTGCGGCCTCAGCGGGAGCAATCTGCCCCCCCCCCCGCCAATCTGAGCTGAAGTATGCTGCCACTTACACTACTGCTGAAGCTGCTGTAAATGCCAAGTTGTTGTATGTGCCAAATGGAACGTCAACACCACGATTGGACTCTAATAAATTAGACATATTACCTGCCAAAACGTGATGTAAAGGGGGTGAGGAGGAATATACTCGTCAACGATTTGGATGCCATTTTGAGCCGCTTGCGGCACTCATCACAATGCACCACGTTTAAGGAATTTCTGTAGGTAAAATCTTTTGTTTCCAGCACTTTTCTTAAATTAGGCGGCAATCCATTCAGAATTCGTAAAAAATCATACGTGCATACCACCTGACTGATAAAAATACTTCAGGTTGGCTATTCAAGAATATTTGCTCTGTGTTTGTTTTCTGATTGATTCAAAGTCGACCACGGCGAAGGAAAAAAAAGCAAGAGACTCGTTTTCAAGTATAGCTGCACTGTTTATTGTACTTACAAAAATTATACACGCGCATCAGTTCATCCAAAAACGCAGTGATATTTTAAAAAAATATTTTCAAGTCCAGTCCACGGTGAAGAACAGCCACGATGAATGAATTTTCAAGCATTTAAATATTATTTCCACAATAGGGGTGGGGGCACGATACTTCGAATTAATAATAAAGATATAATAAGTTATCCTCTGAGCCTATACAGTAATAGAGGACCCTATTGTTCATACATTGCCAGATATCTATCTGGGACGAAAGTAATAACAAGGTTTCGGTAGAATGACCCATCTACACAATCAATCCTAAAATATCTTATCTCCCTGTCAACATGGCTTTAGAAAGGGATATAATCAGTACAGACAAATCTAATGAACTTCACATATGATGTCAATATAACCCTCTCCAAGGATGGGCAAATGAATACCATTTGCACAGATTTTTCAAAGGCTTAGGACACTGTCAAACACAAAATCTTACTCCAAAAATTGTGCAGCTTTTGGCTTTTCAAAAGATCTAATGATCCTATTTGAAGGCGTTACGTCGAAAGTTTACAGGAGAAGCAAAAAACTGTTTCAGTTGAAGTGAAGGGGTGGGTTCGGTAAAATGGGTGCTCAGCCAATTTTCTGAAGCTTCTACATATGTCCATATACAAATTTTTGGGCTCAGTCATGCCTAAGCTGAAAAAATGAGGGTAGATGTTTTGCTTTGTCTTTCCCACGGACTTTAGATGTGTTGCGCACATCTAAAGTCCGTGGGAAAGACAAAGCAAAACATTCCATGTGCCATCAACTCTAATGAGAAAAAAATGAAGTAGTCGAATACGATGTTTTTACTATCCACAAAAGTACTAACTTTTACATTTATGCATTTTTTATATTTAAGCTAAAAAAATGGAAACGCTTCCTGCCACATTGGAGTTTGGCATGGATCGCTCGCCAGCATATGTGCGTACTGCGATCTTTGGGTTGAAATTAGAAGTGCTTTGATGCTCTATAGGCACTTAAAATGTTTAGTATTGTATAGCGGGGGTTTTCAGAACAGTCTGCATGCACAAAACCACTTTTGCAAAAGTTGGCGTATAGGATGGAACTTCACGCCTTCATTTCACTCCCACTTAAATAACAGAATGCAGTTTGTCGAGTATAAAGGAATGGCCTCTATGTGTTACAATTACAAGAGTGTGTCAGGTGTTCTCCAGGATTCGATTTTGGGTCCATAACTACCTACTTCTAATGTTTTTCAATGATATTTCTGAAAAATTCAATACTCTGAACTCAAAATATAACAGTAATCGAAAAACTGTTTTTAGCATTAATATCATTTTGAGGTAAGACTGTTTCACTTTAGCGCTCTTTCCTTTTGTCTGGTTCAACTCGAGACGAGACAATCTTGAACGAAACGCTGTTTCCTTTTTGATCTAATTCGAGCTGGGCCAGTCTTGAACAAAAAGCCATTTTTTCTTTTTAACAGTCCGAAATATACCACTTTTGAATCGAACGCTTTCTCTTTGAATGTTTAATACAAGACTGGTATAATTATCTTAAAATAAAACGTTACAAGTCTAAGAATAAGCTGAGCTTTTATGTTATCAATTACATGTTCATGTTTCACATTTTGATCAATACTATCTGAAGTCATTTTAGAACATTGGAATGGTATCGCCATGGAAAAAAATAGTCCACACAAAAAGTCATCAATTCGTATCAGATGCCACGATTCGGCTACTTAACAATAAGGATACTGGGAAGAAATAACTCACAGTTACATTAAATAACTACCATTAAAGAAAGAAGAAGGAAAATCGAAGAAGTATATTTTCAATAATATTTTCAGACAGAGAGGTCAATGTTATTAATTTAGATAAGTAATCGACTTTTTTGTTGTTTTTTTTCTTTTAGTATTTGCAATTTGTACTAATGGAGTAGATTCCAAACTTGAGGTATGCAGTATGTAGTCATCAAGTTTGCTTTGTGTTTTAAATTATAGTAAAACCTGAGAAATATCATCACTCCTCAGCATAATGCATATACTTCAAAGACAGAAAGGTTATTTCATATCAAATCATCCAGGCTGTCCAGGATACACTTTTACTTTTCTTTTTTTTCCCCAATCTTATTCAGACCAAATATTCTTTGTACAAAATAGAACGACCCGTATTGTTTTCTTTTCGCTGTATAATCGCTTTCTTTCTTTTAATTTTTCAATTTTTTTGATAATGTTCAACTTTGTCCTCGTGAGATTCCCTCTCCCCCTCCCCCACAAAATAATTCAGTAGCAACCTCAAAAAAGTACGAAACGAATTTGAGTTTTTCTTCATTCGTGGGTATAATTGAATGTATTTGAGAAATCTGGTCATGCAATTTCGATTGAAGAGTCTCAAGATTAGTTATTAAATCCAGCTAAATGTATGAATACCGCCAGAAAGCGTGATTCTGAAATAGATTATTGTACAACAAAGTGGAATTTTCTTTTTAAAAACATTGCTTTGGAAAGAATTTTCTTTTTTCTTTTCGTCTAAGCATCACAAGAGTTCGTTTCAATATGTATTGAAGTAAAATAATATTGTATTTTCTTTTTAATAGGTACCATTACTTTATAAACAATTCATGTTTATTGCTTTTATTTTCATATGAGAATAATTAGAATAAATGGCTAAATGTAGATATTAAAACAGAAAGAAAAAAAAAATTAAATATTTGAACTATAATATACTGCACTTCAACCCGAATATTTTTATTTTATTTTTATTTTTTAATTCAAAGAAACCAGAAGCAAAGGCAGTGAACCTGCTTTTTTTCATTCGAACGAAGCAGAAGTACTTATAAACCGTGAAATTGACAAATTTTAAAGGCAAGAAACCACAAGTGTACCAAAACTTTACAGAGCAAAAAGTCGAACTCATCAACAATAGATACAATAATTATCAGACTTCTACCTCAGAGTTAAATTGTTTCAAACGTATCCTATTACTTAGCAACGTTTTTTTCTACAAATTGCAAACATTTTTGTTTGAAAAAGAGCCAACCTTCTTCATTAAGTAAACCAGGCAATCATTCATAGAGTATCTCTGCATGATACGAGTATCTGATTTACTCAATTGTTATAAATTCATCATTGCTGAACCACACAGCAGCCGAATCAATTAAAACACTTTTGGTTCAAACGAACCAACTTTTTTCAGTATAATAAGTGGAACCATTTACCCGGTACCATCTGAATGATACGAGTATTTGACAACTCATCAATTCTACACTGAACCATAAAACAACTGCAAGACTGAACCATATAGCAACCCAGTCAATTCTACCAACCAATTCAGAATTATCAATTCTTTTTCTTTGCCAAACTAAATCGAAAAACATCACAACATATAGGTACTCTACTAATGCAGTGTGTATTCTTACCAGGTATACTTATTGGTGGTTTTCTGAGTTTTCAATAGATAAAAATATATGTTCGTTAGTTAAGATTTTCCTGGCTTTTCTTATTCAAACTTCAATATTATCATCGATTTTCAATTTATTTATCAACTTTTAGCAATTGATCAAATTCCCAAGCACCATCTACTTTCACGTCCACCAATCACATTCGTTGAATTCGACTCACAACTAATAAAAAACAGAGAATGGCTTCAATTCTCAGTCGAAATACATTCCAATCATTACAATGTCTAGGTTTATAATTAATCCATCATACAATCAACTCAAAACGTAAATTAACGCTATTTATTTCTCTATAATTTTTACAAAATCAATTCGACGATTTAAAAAAAAAAGGTAAGTAATCTGAAATCTTTAAACAAAACTGGGCAGTTTGAACGATGTGATCATTTCAAATCCGTATTAAAAAACTTCGCTCCACAATGTATCCTTATAAAAAAAAAAAAATTAAATGCACCAAAATAATGGAAGTTCATCGAGGTCGATTCATGTTCTTAAACTGGAATCCAACTATAAAAGACAACGATGCCTAATTAGAATAATTTCTGAAATAAGAGGAAGGTTAGTGACAACATCGTCATAATAAATCGTATGATACATTGATGGCATAAATTATGTATTACAAATAGTGACAAAAAAATAGCTGAAACAAAAAGAAAACAATGTAAAATTCGTTTTGTACATACACAAAATATTTTAATTATCTATCACAGAAATATACTCAGGTAACAAGACGTCAAAAGTTTCATACGTGTGTTTATGTACAATGAAAAGTAACATCGTAATATACACAAGAAAGTAGCACTCCGAAATTATATTTTTGTGGGTTTTGTTGTGCTCGAGTTAAGACTAGCGATAAGACTGAAGGTATTATGTTTCAAGGACCAGAAGAAAAATCATTGTAAGCGTACCAATTTCAACATAACTATCAACGAGCAACGTGAAGCACTATTTGCTGATGATACAGAAAACATAGGTATAACTGGGAGTGATCATTATGTTTCTATTTAGGTTGCTTAAATTTTAGAGAGGAAAGAAAGTGGATTTGAATATGAAATGTTCATTATCAATCAACTTCATTCAAGAAATTTTATACACCAGAAGAAGAGGAAAGCTCTCCAACAGATATGCAGTATTATCGGTTATCACATTTCGCCACCTGACAAGGAGAAATCTATCTCTGTATTTCTGATTCGGGATCTTTCAAGAGGGGGGAAGGGGCGGAGTACCTATATTTTTAAATGAAAATGGCAAAGAGATTTCCTTAAGAACATACTGTGAAGTTTTACGTTAAAACTTGAAACACCCTTCAGAGTGCCGCGACCAAGGTACAATGTTCATTTATTCTCTTCGAAATAGGGGACAGTTTATCGTTCTTCGAACCTCTTACGATTATTTCGAACACTTATTTATTATCTTGTACACTCTGTAGATTCTTTTATGAGTAGAAGAAGCATGGCAACTACCTCGTAAATATAAGAAATATATTTGTTCAACACTTCTACACAAAAAAAAAAAAAAAAAAAAAAAAAATCTGAAGAAAATTACTCACAATTATTATAAATGAATGGAAAAACAGTACAGAAGTGCATTTCTATAGAAGATAAATTCGAAAAAAACTCTTAAACTTGAATTTTGGTTAGAATAGTCTGTTGTTACTCATCCATGTTAATAAGATGTCAATTGCTAACGGGAAATTCTGGAAATATCACAAGGCTACTTCTCGTAATGAGCACTTCAAATACAGCTCAACACTGCGATCACTGTCAATCCTTTTACAGCAACAGACTTTATATCCTTTCACAGAACCAGACTCCAGTACAAAGTGTTGTATGTGACCTCTAAGTTACGACATGTATCACTAAGTTGTTATATGATCGATTTCAGGTCAGTTGCCTTTACCCAATGATTCATAGAATTCATTATATCAAGCTGAAGCAGAAACTAAAAATTTCAAGATGACGATGAAAACCGCAATCTATGCGATTCCACGATATTTATTTTCCTTATCATCATCATCATCATCATCAGAATTATCCAAAGAAACCCAACAGAACCTAATAAGTAGATAAAAGCAATTTTGTAAAGGTTTTATTTATTTTATTCTACTTCATTTCAGATAGGTACCTATCCACAGAAACTGATAGGGAAAAAGCAATTTGTCCAGTTACTACTTTTTAGAATTAGAAAAAAAGAAGTCATTCTTGCTTCTTATGCTTAGTTAGAAACAGCTCTTTCTCTTCAAGTAAATAGTAAAAGGGTATACTGATCCCTTCTCTCCTTAGAAACAGTATCCCTATTCTTGATGTCTCCACGTATCGTCAACTGGGGTATCTTGGAACAATCGTGTAACTTCGGACATACCGATATAGGCTTGCACAGTATCCACACCAATTTCAACCGTTCACTGCTAATGTTCATTGAAAACCGGTGAGGTTCAGGGATTAGTTTAAGCTGGCAAATAAGGATCTCGATTATCCGAACTAACTGGGGAATGAGAAGTTCGGATAATCAAAATTTCAGATTATCGCGAGGTTTTTCAAACTTGTATTTTTTTAATTGTGATCATCCTGATATAACCCTCATCATTTCCCTAGTAGTTTACTGCAGGTAGGTAAATAGTGAGAAATACATAATTGAAGAGTCCCAATTTATTTGGCACGCATGTTCGGATAACCAAGAAAAATTCAGATATTCGTGAACTTCGGATAATGTCGGATACTCAAGAGTCTACTGTACCTCCTAAGCATGTCTGCTGGTGTGTTCAAAGTTACCAGGCTGATTCAAGGTGCTCCATTCGACGGTACCATCAGCTGAGGGAATATCAGACACCCGTGGTAATATCGGTCACTCATAAGTCATAACTTGTTTACTGATAACGACACTAGTGCTTCTATAACGAATCATGGGTGGCTGATATTACTATCGGTGTCCGATATTATACTCCAGCTGACTTTACTCATAACGATTCTAGCGCTCCTACAAGTCATGAGTGGCCGATATATTACCACCAGTGTCCAATATTGCCCAAATTGACGGTACTGGTTTTCCCAAGGTTCAAAACGAATCCACTAAAATTGGATTCGAATCCGAATCCACGAATCACTACCTTTTTTATGGATTCGAATATAATTCGAGAATGATTCACATTTACTGTGATTCGAATCGGATTCGAATAAATGAAGTAGATTCGTGGATTCGAATAAATGAAGTAGATTCGTGGATTCGAATCCACAAATTATCAGAATCTAAAAATCATGGAATCTTTTTTTGCTGTTACAAATTTTTATTTTTTATTTTATTTTATTTGTTGCTTTGACTAGGGCGCCACTGCATCCTAGTCCGTCCAACGTTGGGCATAAGCATTCGTCACCTTAGCCCATGCTCCCCAGTTTTGGGCAGTGCTCGACCATCTCAATCCCACTAATCCCATTATCTCGTCAAGCCAGCGAGTTGCTGGTCTACCCCGTTTTCTTTTGTTGCCGGATGGGGCCCATTCTGTTAAGATGAAGTTTTATTTCTTGATTTTATTCCTTGTTAGGTGGCCTGCATATTTAAATTGTTAATGTTTTAACCGTACTCCCAAAATTTGTCACCCCTGTTAGTTCTTTAATTTTAGTATTTTTAACTTTGTCTTTTAAACGAATTTTTAATATACTTCTTAACATCGAATTTTTTTGTAAGTTTTGAGTCTGACTTTTAGTTAAGGCCCAAGTTTGGGCTCCATACGACAACACTGGGAATACACAACTCTCCAGTATACGATTTTTTTTTTCAAATTGGTTGGTCCTTTTAAAATAATTTTATACGACCAAAAGGCTTTCCAGGCTTTCGCGGTTCTTATGTCCAACTCTTTGGCGGCACGGTTTTCAAAGGACATGGTCTGACCCAGGTAATTGCAGCTGTCGACCCTTTCAATAGATACGTTATCTACCCGTAATACCACAATCTTCTCATCTTTAGTTAGTAATTTTATGGAATCTCTTTTTGCTGTTACAAAATCAAAATAAACGATATACCTATTTTACTCACTTAGCAATCGTTGACTTTTTTTTTCTTCAGAAAGACCAAATACTCCAAAAACTGGATCTTATTCTCTTATTCAATGTAATAATGGTAAACATACTGTCAGCAATGTAGTTCCCAAAGAAATTCAACTTAATGTTTTGACTGAGGAGGCCAGAAGGAATTTTGTAGCTTTTATTACGTTTTTTGATCTTTTTTTTTTTTTTTCAATTAAAAAAAAGAAAAAGAAAAGTGACCAAAGCGGATGGCCATATTAGGCGACTTCAGCGTCTAGTATGGCTAACTAAAAAATTCCGACGAATCCACTAAAAAGATTCGAATAAATTTTACGAATCCGGGTCGTCCATTGGATTCGAATCGCTGATACGAATCCAATTCCCAGAAGCGGATTCGAATCCGCGAACTGGATTCGAATCTTTTCCAATCAAACACCAGGGTTGTCATTCATTCAGTGATTACAACAGATTTAAATTCGATTCGCAGGACATGTATAGACCTATAAATACTGAATCATTTTTCTGAGCATTTGCACCCAAATATTAAAAGTATTCGAACAATTTACTCAACACTGAGATTACCATTTGCAGCACTTCACACGGGGGTTTGGCACTCTGAGGGGGTTTGAATTAGTTTCATTCAATTTCAAATTTCCAAAACAGATATTTCAACTGAAACCATGCAGCAACCTCTTTTCCAAGATACAACCCTCTGACCTGGAACAATAATTACATCAGTCTCGTTTCACAATTCACACTTCCCCAAAAACGGCTAAATGCAATCAATATTTTTCCCTGACCAATTGCAGCTATTCATATGTTTAATCAGCAGCAGACCGCGAGGCCTCAAGCAGACATCGAAATACGAAGCTAATTCCCGGAAAAATTGTTTCACAAATTGGAAACTGCATGTGCTCGTTTCACTTACAAATGTTTTTACAACAATTTTAATGCACATTTGGTCGAAATTCATTCGAACACCATATATCTTCGATTCACGCTGTCGATATGCGGTTTTCGTGCACGCGGTTTCCAACTGGTCAGTGCCCAAGTCAAGAAATCACGAAATAAGCTACTGCTTCGAAAAATAACAAAATAAAATATTTAATGATTGACTGGTCCTTAGAAACATAATATCTTTACCTACTCGTCTCCAAATTCCTTGAATGAACCCCACAGTATCGAGTGAAAACAATTATTTACATAGGTATGTACAAGACATTACTACAGAACAGTTTACGTTTCAACGTATTTTACAATGACACAAAATCTATTCGAGTGACGAATAATTCACAGAATACCTAGTTCATAAATTTCTTGGGTGTACAGAATTTTGTGTAATTTGTAATTGTTTCAGAATCAGCAAAGGCAGCTTTAAGCCGCCTCCGACTCGGTGTACAAATAAACAGCACCAATTTCAAGTGGGACCAAGAAACCAAATCTCACAGATCAGAAACACAAAGTTTCCAACCATACCTGCAGTTTCATCTCCAACATATTTACTACGTTCATTTAGCTGAAATGTTTTTAACGTTTTCAACTTTGAACAGAAATTGAGCGCACAAAGCGGAGAAAAATTACCAAAAATGAAAAAACAGAGTTTCTATCTTTAGAAAATAGAGGAAGTTGACTATAGGTACTTGGAAGAGGAAAAACAGAATATGGTAGCACGTTCTGCACACAGTGCAACACTAGTTGTTCTCAGAGGCATTTCATAGAGTATTTTTATAAGTCACAAACAAGAATGAAACCAACAATACAATAAGAATCGATTATACTCCACAAACCTACAACAGGTGTTTCCGGGTGAATTCTTTTTCATTTTCACGAGATATAAAAATATAATGGTTGAACTTTGTGAGAGGTGCGACAAACAGAAGAAATTGTCGCAGAATGCGTGCCATATCTGACTATATATCCAGGTGATAGCTTACAAAGTAAATAAAAGTTTGGATCCTCATTTCCTCACGTTTATTCCGAAAAGGAATTAGAAACAAATAACAAGCAAACGTTAACAACAGAAGAGAGCGATGAACTTTAATCTTTAGTTGTCGCTTTTTAACGATCCAGTATACTCTCCAGTATCTGTACTAAGTTTATGTTCTTAAAAGGACATAAACTTCAAGAACTTCAATAATTAATACTTGGCCGATCTGTCGAAAATTTTTCGACTTGAATTCTCTTTTATTGAGTTCGACTATGAGGACATCCATGACAGCGACATCATACAGGTATTGTTTTTCTTTTACATTGTTCAAAAATACACGTATGTAGTATATATGTCTGAACAGTGGCGTTAACTTTACTAAATTTTTTAGGATACCATTGTTTTTCAGTATTCTGTCGTCTTTATCCTGCACACGGGATTTTCACGCATAAGAAATTAGACACGTCCTGGAAAAGAGACTCGCCTCTTTTCTCGGACAATATCAATTATACGTATGTGGGTTCCACTATATTAATTACAAATCGGGATACTGTCCGAAGTTTTTTCGTATCACATACGAGTCAAGTGTACCTACGTAAGTGACAACTGTAAAGAGCAACAATACCATCGCAGCGGAAATGAGTTATAAGGTAAAGTCCCAAATGTGGATCAATACCCAAACGAGGATCGACAGTTGTGTAGCGTGAGGCAAATACATGACGTCATGAATATCACACCTTATTATCAACTGTAACTCTTCCACAACCTAGAATAGTAATTACCTTGACATTTTTCTCCATTGAAATGTCGGAAAAAAATATTTCTGTTGTGTTATCAGCAAACGTGTTTTTTTACATGCGCCGAATCTTAGACGTTTGCTAAAAATTCATTATTTCAGTAAGCATTTACAAATTTTGTGATTGTAATAAGTTTTATGCCTTTAGATTTGTTTAAGAGAAAATAGTAATAGTTCAGTTCATCCTTTTTTGGACAGTTAAAATATTTTATTTTTGATATTTTTTTCTGTTTTGTAGTATATTAAGATTAATGGCAGCACAGCGAGAAAGATAATGATTATACCAGTTGGTAATCGAATCATGTTTAAATGAATATAATGTTCAAAATGTAAATATTATATAAGAAAGTTCTACAACAGTTTGGCGACGCGGATCGGCTACGAACTCAAGCATGTGAATTAAATCAGAGATCACCAAAGGAGGTCGCAGTACATGAATGGGCAGAACCGGAGGAAAACTTCGACCGGGTACATATCGACTTTGCCGGCCCAAAACTAGGAAAGCATTTTTTGATCCTGATTGATGCAAAATCACGTTGGCCAGAAATTGAAATATTTAGAGAAGACCCCACCTCAGCTTCAACAATGGAAGACCCCGAAAATCTATTTTCGAGGCATGGCGACCCAAAGATCATAGTCTCTTCAAAAGTGAGGAGTTCAGAGCCGTCTGTAAGGAAAGAGGTATTCATCAAGCATTCTCAGCGCCAGGGCACTCGGCAACCAACGATTTAACAGAACGAAATGTCCAGTCATTTAAAAGCAAATTGGAGAAGATAGAAAACGAGAACAGTACTCTAGGAGGGAAACTTAGGCGGATTGTTCGACAAATGCGAGCCCCTCCATTAAATCTGTACCTCACTGACTGGTAGTCCCTCCGCTACTATTTCTGGGTTGATGTCCACTGTCTGTTTAATCGTAGCATTTTGGCGTTTTCTTCAAAAGGTAATGGGAAGAAAAAAGGGGACAGAAAGATAAAAGGACGCTTCTCACCGCCCACGTCACGTGTGTATCAGCCTCCTGCCAACTGAATCTGTCTGTCTTCCAACGGGCGGGCTGGTTTTCTGGCTGTCGCCATCAGACCTACTGTCCATCTTTCCGTCTGGATGATCCTCCACCTTCCTTCTCGCACAAACTCCTTCAGTAAGCCTTAGCAGTTTGAAGATATTATCAAATTAATATTTAGAAACCGACTATCCAGTCTTCCACAGAACAGGCCTTTAATGGCTCGAAATATAAAAATACCACCAGTCAGAGTCACTTTTACAAGGGAATCGCTCGTCACACCAACAGCTCAGGTTAAATCTGACACCAACGCACCGATTTATTCAAACGAGGTCATTAAATTTTCGCGCCTCTCACCCCGACCCAACTACTCCAACAATATATATAAATGTTCTCGACTTTGCACCTTCATAATAAAAAACGGCTTTTCTTCTGTATCGATTCTTACCGCTGATACGGTATGTACAAATAACTTGGCAAATATGGCAAAATGATCATTAATAAACGTCGAAAGCGATCGCACCTTCAAATTGAAGTCGGAAAAAAATTGAAGTCGGAAAAACGAAACTCGGAGGGGAGAGAGCACGCCAAGCAAAACTGGAGGAAATCGTTCGGAAGAATCTGGATACAAGAACACGATGATAGACTCACGGAGGGAAGGCATTTACAACGAGTAATTATCAAATTCAACTATACCTATATATTGCAAGAAATTCGAACTTGAATGCCTTTCAACGTGCAGAGCTGAGAGCTACAGCATAGCGTCAATACTAAAATCTCAGCGAGGCAATCCCACTCTTTATAAGAACTAATCAAACAAGTGCAAAATCCTAATGTTTCGAAAACAAAAGAAAACATTACCAGCATTTGAATTTTCTGGTGGTTAATTTGTCACCGATGGTAGACCACGATTTTTGGGATTTCTTCGGACTGAAAATAATATACATACACGTTGTAACAAAATGCATATTCACCTAACAAAGTAGAATAACCTACACAGGCCAAGTGGTAAGCGCGTTATAAGACCCGAGTCCTGACACAACTTTTGTTATTCCCTGAAAGTGTCTCCCTCCATGAATGAATGAAAAAATAGTTTAAAAATACGGCTTTAAAGATTTTAGAAATTTTTCGCTTGCTGACTCAACTTTTAAAGACAAATCCCGTTTTTTGCTTGTCAACTCTAGGTGCTGCACCCTCCCTCCCCCGCTCCCCGGTAAAGAAAACTTTCAACGCGATTGTCAGTTTCAAAATACTGTTGATGTAAATGGAAAGGTATAGAACTCTATCATAAACGACCCATTTGAAATATACCGATGACATAATTCATTCATACAGTCCTTGATTTCGTCCGAGTCTCACAAACTAATTAAAACTCGAATTAAAATTAATAATTACTCCGTCTCATGTATGATGTACTTAGCTAAAATGTCATGAAAGATAACATGTTTTTGCGATATCTGCAAGCTTCTACATCCACCAATATACCAAAATAAGATAGAATACAATATAGACAGAACATAAGTAATCTCCAGCACCCAACCATCGACTTCTGTCAACTACTCAAGTTTTGTTCTGGTTGAGAAACTTTTACTTCCTTAACCACTCAATTAAGCTGCGCCAAACCTTTTCTTATATGCGAGTTATCTCATTGCTAACACAAACGTAAGAAATGCCAAACTACTGAACAAAAAATGGTAACTATAGCGCTGTAGTGCTCAAAGCACGTCTCGTATTTGAACCAACATCAGAGAGCGCAGTATTTGAAATGGAAAAACCAAAGAAAGAAAGTATGTAAGACTAGACTGTAAGACAGAAGAGGATGAAGACAAAAAATACATATTTCACCGACTTAAATAGCGAATATGTCGAAATAATACAATGCAATCGTTATTCTCCGACAGAAAAAGTACCAGAACTCTCATCCCTTTTATCCATTTATATCGTTACAGATTGGACTGACAAAAAAGTGTAATTTGAACTACGAGCGGAATAAATTACATTTTATCCGAGCGCAGAAAACAGCGGTACGGTTCTCATCGTGAGCGCAGTAAAATGTGCTCAAAGAACGTACTGGAAAACCCTGCGCGTATAATTCAACAGACGAGAACGGACTACCTTCATTGAAAGTGGTAAAGGAAAACTCAAAAAGCGGTGAAGAGGTTTCGAGTTTATATCGATACCGTATTTACGGTTATTGCATGAGAGAAGGTTTTCATCAGTGACTGTGACGGCAATGCACAGAGCTGATACAGAGATGCATTCTATATACATATAACTGTTGAAATCAACAAAAATTTTCTAATTGCAACTAATAAGATCACAGTATGTACTTTCAAATTTCTTCAAAACCGATTTATTCCATACTCAAGCGAGAGGTTCCCAGAAATTTCGTAGTTTAGGCAATAGGTACCGAAAATGAGTACATTTTCAACTACCTACCTAAAAAACAAAATTCCTGTAAACTTCGCATCATAATACCTATCAAAATCATGTTAAATGAAAGCTGAAAAAACATATTATAATTTTGTAATCAGAAATGGTAGTTGACAGTCGCCGTTAATTTGCCTGTTATTTAATATCCAGTCAGGTTTGAAAACTGAATGAAATTAGCATTAGTCAACATAAAAACCAAGAAGACAAATAAAGGGTAAAGAATCAAAACTTACATTTGCCATTCTACTTCAAGGGCGCAAAGAGGCAAAATACTGTACACAGGTGCAGGAACATATCTTTGCTGCGCCTGTAAACGAGAAGTATAATGTACATACCACACATTCACAGGCGCAGCAAAGATATTCCTGCACTCGTGTACAGTATTTTGCCTATTTGCGCCCTTGGAGTAAAATGGCAAGATTCTTTACCCTTCAAAAAACTTATCCTTTGCTACTCTGAAATTACCAGGGAGGGGAAACTTGAACCCGGAGACTCTTTGTGATGTAGTAGGACTGAAATCAATTCCGGGATAAGCAATACCAAAACCCAACTAACCGCACAGCAACAAACATGACAGGTAATGTTTGGTGGAGCGTATGGCGATGCACGCATGCCAAATTGGCTCTCTAGACACCGCACCCCGAGCCTCGGAAACTACCCTCTCACATGTCGCATCAGTGACTAGAGGGACAGCAACAAAGATGACTGATAGGATAAATATTGTTGAAGATACGAATCAATGCAATGGTGTTTACTACCAACACATCACGATCAGATATGAGAACACGCAGCAATTTTCTCAAGCTCTAACAACTACTGAAGTTGTTTCTAATCGAATTGTACAATACTATATGCAAGGAAGATTCGGGACTAATTACAGACAAAAATGACACTCAAGGGACCTTTTAACTTTTCCGTAACTTCTCGAATGCCTTAGCATGAACAAGGTTCAATAACCAACTGTCCGTGAAGCTGGACATCATGCGATTGATGTTGCCAGAGGACTACAATGTGTGGTGGACATAAACTATTATCTCCAGGAGACCACGGGTGAACTTGAACAATCAACTTTCAATGGAAAGACACTACCAAAAGTAACCCTCGAAGAGGCGATCGAAAAGGCAGTCGATTAGTTCCATGCTCTATGAACAAATGAAACCTTAAAACCACCCAACAGATTACAAAATACGAGAACGAATACTGTTCCTAATGTCATTCTTAACATCGACTAACACTTCACGATAATATTCAGTCTTTTTCGAATAAATGCACGAAAAATAAATTTAAAAATTTTACATCGCTTTATAAAGTAGTAGACAAATTGCCTATCATAGGAACCTCGGCACTGTCAAGCCAGCTCGGTGTAGTACTGGCCGCGTGCCTGATCGTACATGACGACGGAATTACTCAGCGTGAATTGACTTTGCTGGGTATTTTGCGCGGGGTAGTATTGCATTTGATGCCTTATCGTGTACACCTGGTAGGGATACTTTTTGTTAACGTCACCGTTTAAATGTGGCATCGCGAAACGGTGTTTACGCGGTTGCGTTGCGGTAGCTCCTGTCTGGACCTGCTGGCTCGTTTGGTTCTGCTGCGGAAATCGTTTCGTTTTAGCCCGTTCCCATTCCATCAGTAGCTGACGCATGCGGGCGCATTCCAGCAGGCGTTCTTTCTCGTTCATTTCATCGTAATCAGGTCCCTAAAAGCAAAATAACTAGTTACGACGATTTTACTTCATGAAAAACAGAAAAATTTGATTTATACTTCTCAAAGTCGCAGCTGAATTCGCAAGTGGCTGATACAGTGACCGTAACAATTTGGCAATATTGGAGAAAGCCATCTCATTACATTCCAAATGGATACAAGCATTCAACTGACCACTTCAGACTGAAGTTTGCCACTTTTTAGTTGCAATGGGACTGATGGCAGATACCAAATGGAACTTTGCGATACACAAACGCCTTTTTCATTTAAAGTAAATGAATGGTTCCATGAAAAATTTCATCCTAGGAGTTCAAAAGTAATAAGACCCCTTGGTGCTGGTGTGCGTCATAAATATTCTAGATAGTATGTTCCAAATTAGAATGAAAAGGAAAAACTACAGACTATAATACGCTTATATACACAGGCAACACAGCCCTGGCGTTTTTCTTCAGAGCTCCACGGCCGTTTTCTTTTTCATTCTAATTTAAAAAACACTATGGCACTAATATGCTTCAGAGCTCATATTTTCAGCCACCGTTGATGTCATCTGCTTCCTGGCTTCCGAAATAGAAATGTATGAACTTGATACCAAAAGTATTTTTATTTCCAATATTATAGCATCTAACTAAATTTTAAAACGAAGATTAACTCGGTTTACCGGCTAAATATCAGGTTGAATCTGAAAATCTATCCATCGATTCGTCTTCCAAATTGGTATATGTAGTTTGTAATCGGACATGGCAACAAACTTTACCTACTATTCCAGCCATTTTCTCTTGCTGTAGGTGTAATTCTACCAGGAGAACAGTATTATTATCCATTGCAGCACTTTCTCTTTTCAGATTGATGAAGTTTAATACATTCAAGTTCAGAGACAATCCCAATTCTTGAAAGTACGGGTATAAATTACACATTATAAACGAAATAACTGAACTGATAAACTAATGTAAATCACTCAAGAACATAACATTGATTTTGTTTCCTCACTAGCAGTCAAACCATTAACAAGTGTTCCAATCACGTTGAAAATAAAATCTGGTATCTTTATATTATAAAAAAGATACTAACAACCTTGTAGTTTCACACAGAAACATCAATAACAATGCAAGATTTCTCTTTCACTTATGAGTAAAAGAGGGAGCGTACTGATTACAATACTACTCATGATACCACCTTTTGACATAGATTTTTTATTGAATTCCTCACGATGTAATTATTCTACAGAAACATATACCTTGAAGTCTATACATTCATCTTAGACCTATATGCTACCCAATATTATCTATCACCTACACTTCGGCGCCATGTCTGAAGTATGTATTCAATTAAGACCAATTTAACCACGGAATACGATTTCCCCATCAGGAACTGTAGCTCAAATGAAAACTATCACAGTAGAAGTAGTAGGTATACAATCAAAGCCAATTTAACCGTGGAATGCAATTTCCCATCACAAACTATAGTTCAAATGAAAGCTAAGTATCAAGGTAGAAATTTCTTCCTTTTGTTTCCAGCAGTTTATTGAATCAAAAGAAAATTGAAACAGTATGTCCTCTAATATAAAACGTGTATGTATGTAACGTCCATATACTTATGAGATCATCACACAACCAATGAGTATTTCACACAAAAATTGAATTCAATGATATCAACGAATTCTGAAAATATTATAAGTACCTACTTAGCTATGTGAATTTACAACAGGTACACATAACCAACGGCATACTCGTTGGCTGTAATGACAGGGAATCTCTAAATGATAATTCTTGCAGTTTTTCCATTTAGCGATCAACACAGCATATAGCTGTATAAGCTCAAAAATGAACATTTTTCCAAGACAGAGAGATAATTGTCTGGCTCTTCGCCTATATGAATCGGTATGAAGTATCATATCACTGGTCAGTGTTCGGAACCAGAACCAAAACCGAATCTGGAACCCATTCAAATTCAACAGTTTCATGCGACTGAAACCAAAACCCTTTCATGTGCAAAAGACCAAATTAAGACCTAAAACCTTAAACTCAACTGGTCATTAACCAAAACACAACCCAAATGTTTGAAATGTAGGTTTAACTGAAACCAAAACCGACTGCTCTCATATCTGCGTCAAGACCGTTAACCAATTAAATGAAAAAGTCCCAATTAGTCTTCGGTCAATGCGGTTTTCTGTTATCTGTTCTTCTTTGTTGTCGACCTAGTAAGAGAGTTAGATATTTGAACTGATCTACAGAATAATTCAACCTGCCAATGCCCATTCCCAAGTAAGTCGATGCTACAGTTCATATCTTATGGTTGGTTTCCAATTATGGCTGATTTGACAACAGAAATGATAAGATTTTTATTTTGTTTCAGAAAGATCTTTTGAGCCCGACTGAAACCAATACATTATGTGAAGTGAAGACCATAACCAAAACCGGCTCAGAAATGAAAGACCAAAATAAGACCCTTTCAGTATTTTAAATCGGTCTCATGACCAAAACCGAAACCTATTGAGAAATTAAATGGAAGTTCCGAACCAAAAACAAACCTAAATGGAAGCTACAAAGCCCGAAATCGATCAAAACGAAAAATTGAATCGGTTCCAAACACTGTCAGTGGTTATAATTTCTATGCCAAGTTGGCGGAGTAAACTATTTAGGGTGATTTAGAAAGCCGTACACGTTTGCATACATTCAGTTTAGGGGTGCACAGCTTTATGAATAATTAAGCACCTACACAGTTCTATTTTGTTCTTTCAGATCATCATAGTATGATGTATTACACCTAATGCGTGGTAGTACTAGGAATGTAGAAATGAACCACAAAGGACCCATTAGGAAGCACTACCTCCCAACATAGGAGAATTTCTATAATGAATTAATTCTATCCGTTCATCTCATCAGTACTAGTAGAATATAAAACGGAACTCACAGGTACCCAACATACACATAATCACATGCAATGCAAGATGGTTCCTGCATCTGAACGCAGCGCCTTAAGATGAGATCTCGATTTCCCATAATACATCCCAGAGAATAGTACGGACTCACAGTCGATACACGGATGCCGGCACAAATTGAAAACGCAATTCCAAGCGTTTAAAAACGAATGAAATAAAAACATAATGATTTCTGACCTGTACATAAGTTGATTGCATTTCTAATCCTGGACTACTTCAAAAGCAGATTTACCATTCTGTAACTGCATGGCATCCATCACTTGGGCACGAGTTTTATCACGTTTACAGGAAAACACTTCATTTTACGCAAAAATACGCACGCGCGACACAATATACATCCAGTGGATAAAGACGATTATAGGAACACGTTTTGTCATAATAAAGCACTTTGTAGCCGTCCACAGTACACATATTCTTTCACACACTCATCACTTTCGAAACAAAAAGCAGCAATTTCTTTCTGTACACGACAAACACGAACAACTTTGAAGTCACTTCCGACATACCAAACTGAAGCATGAATAGATACTGATCTCATTCACAAAAAATGAACCTGCATCAAGATTCACTTAAACGCAATGAAAGATACTAAATGTCCAAGAAAACCGAATATCCGAACAACAAAATAAACAACCCAAACAATATTCCGAACCGAACTATACAACCAGAGCACAAACGCCACAATCAACATAATTTCACGATAGAACATGAAAGATGAAACCGAAAAATACCGACTATACCGACAACTGACACGCCGACAGCAGCGAATTGCGATTATGAATCATTTATTCAGAGATCAGTGTAGCCAATTCGAATGTTACAAAGGTACTATGAGTTAGGAAAAAAGTTACCAAAACCTGATAAATATTTTATTAAATAGATGATATGTACCTAATTAATCTTTCAAAAAATGATCAAATTTGCTTTTAAAATACCAGATTTTCTTCTATTAGTTACACAAGAGCCAAATTTAAAAATTATTCGACAATTTTTCAATAAAAAAGAAGTGCTAACATGCTACCTGGTAAATCTCGGTATTTTTGAGCTGAAATGCACAAAACTTTTGGAATTGAAAACCCACTCAACATTTGATTTTCAATAATATCAACAAGTCACAGTTAATATTTGTCTTATCACAATTTAATTCGGTTGGTACTCAAACCTTTGGCACTGAATTTTAAGGTTCGGTCACTGATCGAAGTGAAGAGCTAAGGAGACAATAAGATGCTACTGTGGGTAAATATTATTATAAATCGATCTAGAAAGACTGTACAACAGTTTTATATAATTTTTTGCTCAGAAACGTGGATAAATACTCGTATATGTCGATTACAAAATGAATTTGAAGGCTATATTTTTCAAAACTGTCAAAAGGTCAAACCATAAACATGTTACGCATCATCACGGTTATCCTTATCCGTTATGTTGAAGCATTAAATTTTATGGCTTGTACAGAAGACCTTACCATTAACCATTATCCAGTTCCCTTATCCTACTAAAGTCGCCGTGACAGCAATAATTGTGACCTGCCAGGAAGAAAGGAACCTGTGCGCAAAAAATCATTTTTTTGATAACTGTTTTTGACTAATTTTTGGCCGCTCTTTCGCGTGGTGTTGTCGAAAAATGCTTAAAAATTTTCCCAAACTGCTGTAAGACTTCAAAGTTGAGTGTCTCCATAATGTGAAAACGTTATCAATTTTGTTAATCCGCTCTCCTGTGAAATTTGCATTGCACTCAGATCCCTTTCTTCCTGGCAGGTCATAATTGGTTGTTTTCTGGGTTCGGTTATCACTACTACTTGTTATGGTTATTTTACGTTATTTCGTAGTTATCACCTTATCATTTAGGTATCCATACATTATTATGGTATACCGTTACTGAGGAAATTCGCAACCTCGACAAACTTGATACCATATATTCCATATTTTGAATTTAAGAAAATTAAAATGAGAAAAACAAATTTTGATTTTGAACACCATCACGAGCGAAACAAAACGCAAAAGTAAAAGGCAGGACTTGCCATCACAACAAACATACAACACCGAAAAAAAGAAAGGAGCTTGAAATAAAGTTGAGGTTTGAAGGCTTGAATGGTTGAATGTATAATCAAGTTTCAGTACGACTCAAAACAGGAGCTCTAATTAAAGATGATTTTAGTCCTTCGTCTATAACATTACTAAGGTCATATTGAATGAATAATTTTTCAGAATTGCAGATTCACAAACCGTGAGAGAAAATAAAAGTAAAAACCCTAAAAACAGAACTGACCAAAATAACAATAACTGTACGTTTTTGTACAGTTTTCATAAAAGTTTGGTTTTCAATTTAGTTAGGTTATTTGACTCAAATCTCAAAAACAGGAAGCAGTTACCTATCAGTTGTGTTATGTTTTTTGTTCTAGATACATATGAAGGATAAAGAATCAAAACTCACATTTCCCATTTTACTTCAAGGGCGCAAAAAGGCGAAATACTGTACACGGGTGCAGGAATATCTTTGCTGCGCCTGTGAACGTGGAGTATGTTATACATATTGCATATTCACATGTGCAGCAAAGATATTCCTGCACCTGTGTACAGTATTTTGCCTATTTGCGCCCTTGAAGTAAAATGGCAAATGTGAGTTTTGATTCTCTACCCTTCATACACTATATGGTTAATGGTTTTTGATTGCTTGCAGATTTTCAACCAATAACAATTATTTTACAGTTACTGTTTCTGGGTTGACAGCTCTGATATTTTCACTGGTTGTGTATATGGCTACGGATAGCGATACGTCGATAACTAACATGGTAATTTATCGGGAAAATTACCGAAAATCTATAAGGATTAACTGGTAATTTACCACGGGCGTTTTATGGGAATATGGGAAATACCGATAAGTTACTGGTAAAGCCAATCCTTATGTAGCATGTGGGATATCGCATGACAGTGTGCGGAAATGGCGGGCGATCATACTTACCGCATTATAATGCTTCAATTACAAAACAATACTGACGAAAGCATAAGTCACGTTTTTCCAATTCGCACACGAGCATTCGGCAATAAATTTTGATGATTACTTGGCACATATGTGGGAAAAAAAACAATTTTCTGCCATCACAAGCATAACAAAACGAACCATACTGGGAAGGTGGGCAAAAGAATTTCCCGGGGAATCAGGCATCAGACTTCTATAATTGATTCTGTAATTGGTACCGACAGGCTCAAGTTACAGTGCACTAGATATAAATTTGCATTTATTGATAGGTAGATACTGATTTATGGAACACTTGATTAATAGGTAGTAATCTAGCAAAGACTTATAAGTATACGCTTGACTGCTAGTGAAAAATCAAGATCAACGTCAATGAGCAACATGAAAACGTTGAACAAAATATAGGCAACTAACTGCATTTTTGAATTTCGTGTTTGAACCATCGTACTTTCACTTTTCAATCAATGATACGACTTTGTTTTATTTTCCAGACACATTCCAGAGTTTGAATTTGCAAGTTCAAGCTTGAGATGGTAAAAGGGAACGAATAAAGAGTGTAAGAACATTTTACTTCTCACTTTTCATCCTTCTGCTTTGTCTACTACCTATCTAAGTATTTCAACTAGAAACGAAAGAGCAAGGTTCAAACGCGACAATAAACAGATAAACTTGCGTTAAAAATAAGAGGAAAACGGAATCATGCATGCTTGAAATTTAGCTTCATTAACTCATTAAAAAGAAAGAAAGGGAAAAAATGAGTAAATAAAAAAATTTTTTAGTGAAGATGCTTTGAGCATAGCAACACCATAACTTCCTGATTTACAAAGGAGAAAACAAGATAATATAACAGTTTACGTTGGCTGAAATACACTTACTTGCTTAATTCGTGTTCATGTGTTGCTGGATTTACACCAACGTTATAAGCATGCTATTAACAAGTATGATCCATTTAAAATGTACCTATGTAACATACATATTTGTTAATAGCATGTCTATAACTTTGGAAATCCAACATGAACGTGATAAAATGAGAAAGTGGCTGAAATAGGAAGAAGGCGATGTCATTCATCGACATCTAGTTCAAAATTCAAATTAGGGTCGTAGTTATGAGCAGAATGTGCTAAGTTACTTCTTTCGCTAATAGTTTCTTCTTTTTTTTCTCTCTCACCCTATACTCTCTGCTCTTTTAGATGAAACAACTACGACCCTGGTTCAAATTTATCACAACAAAATCATACTATCACGTAGTATAACGTTGAAATGTTGACTCAAATCATAAGAATCAACCAAATAGATAAGTAATGAGACAAGAAGGAGCTTCTAAGAATATAGTTACTCACATGACTAGAGCTACTATAGCACCAACATTTTTCTTAGCTTTTACCTATTTACATCGCAATTCCTAATTTATTAAGGAGTCCACCTCGAAAACCTTAATTTAAAAAAATATATTACTACATCAACCTGTATTAAAATATGTAGTCCAGGGGAATATGGTCAACCAGACAAATTTTAACAAGCAAAAATTTTCGGCAGTAAATGTGTACCTAGTTAAAATTGACCAGCTATACATTTCTACAAACATTAAGTGCTACAAATTCGCCTGTTAAAGATGATTTTGAATTACTTTACCATCATCTTGTCTTAAGATGACCCTAAGTAAGAGTAATTATTAACCACAATTCGACCTTTGAAAATATCAAGCGATACTCTGCAGCACATATAAAGCTAGCCATTTCTGTGAGCTGTGAACTGGTAAATTAAATTTCTGTACTTTGAAGAAAAAAAAAGAAAAAAAGACGGCATAAAGACGATACGCTTTGTCTTACGACATGATTAGCTTCACTTACGTTGTCGATTTTTTCATCCAGCATTCTAAAAAATTCTATTTGACTAGATGACATTTCTCTGCAAAAAAAAAGGAATAAAACGTTAATCAAGTCGGTAATTATTAAAAGTCTTAAACTGAACAAGATGAAAATATGAGAACCTTCCTCACGAATTCAGTTTAGTATATACATACTCTATACAGCTACAGTTAGTCTAATAACTTGATAAGAGATTTAAAGAGCTTTTCTCTTTTACAACATGACAGGTATAAGAGGCTCATTTTCCATCTCTCGCAGTCAGTTTCAAAGAAATCAGAATGCAACGTCATTGGAGCGGCCATATTATAGCAACGTGAAATCAAAAGAGTGTAGTTTACACCTACTCATCCCCTCTCCACAGGGAAAGAAAGTTTAGAGCGATAGTCGGTATTTTAAGAAGCCAATTCTACAACCTTGAGAAGCGAATTTATTATTGCTTATAAACCGAAATTCTGTTCCAATTATGAACAGTTGAAAAAATTCAATCAGTAGACATTTTTCAAATTTTGCACTCATACAAATTTAGCTTTGCTAGACCCAGATCACAGAAGTCACATGTATTATTAATTGCGATCAAAAGCCAATTCGAAAGAAACTTTCGAATGAACTCGCCAAATGAACCAAAAATACGAACTAAAGGTCATATATATATTTCTTGAAAGCATTCCTTCCCGAGCTAAGTTAAATTGCTGAGATACACTAGTCAGGGAATGTAAGGCCGTTGTTATCCAAGCATAAATCACGCAGCTGGAGTGCGAATTCGGTCCCCCAATAAAAAAAAAATTGTTGACGTTAAATTGGGATGACACGTCGGGTGGTCTGAGGGGGTAGGTAAACACTGAAACGCATAAATTTCAGAGAAAGCTGATATTATAAGTTTCTTTTTGTTCCCTTAAAATATTTTCTCAATTTCATGAATTACATCGCGTTTACATTTCCTTGCTTTCTTTTCTCTTTCCTTTTATTTCCGCTCGTACTTCCTATTTTTCTGTGTTTCTATAATACATTAAAACATTTTTTTACACAAATAAAATACCAAGCCAATATGAATGTACACGTTATCGGCAGTAATGTTAAAAAAGTAAGAATATACTGTCTCGTGTCTGTATACCGAATAGGTTGGCAATTTTCATTTTCTGTTTTTGGTTTCCTTTTGTAAAATGTAAAGGCACGTATTTTGTACCTATATATCTCGAGAGAAATATGAAAAGGGAAAATTTGAGTACGAGTCGATTGTGTAATTCTGTATCTGCCTCCGGAAAATTTTTACTCTCTCAGGAATTACTTTTCAAAAAATTTGAATTGAATGCGCCATCAATATTTTACGAGTAAGATAATACAAATTCCACAACTGACTACATTCCTCATTATTCGGTAACTGGGTATACACCGCTGATTACTCGTACAAAGTCTACCTCGAACCAATGTTACCATCAACCTTGCTCAAACTTCAGAAGATTCAAGTAATTTTGAAAAATCCCCTGAATGTTTCCTGAACTTCTAACAGCTGAAAGCGTGAAAGTAAGTCAAATTTCCTGAATTAGGTCTCCAAAATTTCTGGCGTGTTTATGGCACGGTTTTGATCACTTCTCCCAGATCTTCGGCGAATCTCCTCGAAATAATCAAACATATTTTTGTAAATGCCCTAAAAATTTCTGATCTTGACTTCTCGAATGGTCTGAATTTTTATGAAATTTTAAATTAGCTATCCTAAAATTCCTTCCACTTCAGTTGGCTCAACTACTTCAGATTTTGCCAAGATATTAAGTCTCATTCCACATAAGGTCATAATTTTATAATACAAGAATGTGCCAGTTTTTTGGAAGGGGGGAGGGGGATTATGATAGTTTCAAAACTACGAGATATCCAGCTGAATGACTGAAAAAGTGTTAGGATCAATAAGAATTAAAATATAAATAAATTATATTTGGTAGCTTATATGAGACGGGCAATCGTACGCACTGTTACAATCAAATAACAGATTATGCTAAGTGGCAAGTAAAATTCGAATGAATTTCAATTATTATTTCCCAGTTAAACGGATCATTCACTTAATTTAGCCCAATTACTAGTCATAATAGATTCGAATGTGCTGATTTTTAAGGTTAATGGGAGGCAAATATTAGTATAATCGGGCAAAATCAGAATTAATATGAGTTTTAATGCCATTAACATATTTTCCGACTGACTGCCAAGGCACTTGACGATTGTACGTCATACAGGCGGTGATCTGTATACTTCGCCCACCTGAGGATTATATTCTTCCTAAATGATGAAAATGTACAAAAATAACAAGCAAGAACCTGCTCTTTCAATTTTAATTACGAAACCGTCGAGTTACCCTATTTTTCCCCAAACACGCATCAAAGCCAAGGCACCTTAGTTGGACGAGGGGTGATGCTGCAATTCGCCAACCATAAAATGTAATCTTCACCAATAATACACACACACACGCAAAAAAAAAAAAAAAAAACCGTCAAGAAACAGAAAAAGAATACGGAGTCCAGATTTTACTACGTAGCTTATATTATATTTCCAAACCAAAATCTGGTACAGGGACGTACCAATGGGGGGGGGGGCTTACCCCCCCCCCCCCTGAAAGAATTTTTCACTGCGCAGTTGGGAAAATTTACCATTTCAGTCAGGCGAATTGGGAAAATCCAACAAGTTGAAAAGTTTTTTTTTTTTTTTTTTTTTTTTTTGCTTTGATACTTGGGAATTGAGCTGAGAAGTTGGAAAAAAACCCAACAAAGTCTAAAGATTTTCCTTCTTTTGCATTGATACTTTGATACTGAGGAATTTTGAGTCGAGTCAGTTGGAAAACCCCAACAGGTCAAAGGGTTTTTTTTTTGGCTTTGATAATTGGGAATCTTGAGAGCTGAGTCAGTTGGAAAAATCCAACAAGTTAAAAGTTTTTGTGTTTTCTTTTTTTCTTTTTTCTTCTTGCTTTGATACTTGGGAATTCTGAGTTGAGTCAGTTGGGACTTCCACAATTTTTACTCCTCCTGGAAAAACTCTTCGGTACATCCCTGATCTGGTGCACTTCACTGCTTTTCCTCGCCCCCTTCTCATGCAAATAGAAATAGCAGATTATATTAGCATTACGAGAATATGATGGCACGAAAATGCAATCCTTTTTATTTACATCTAACAGGAAATTCGTTCAGTGCGTCAGCAGACCTTCGGAGCAATCAGTCAGAAATTCCGAACGAACAAACCAGGGGTATTAAGTCAATGGTCACTGGCTTAAGCTCAGCTAATGGTTTTTAAGCTACTGGTTGACTTGGCTTATGGCTTAAACCCAATTTCCCGGCTTCAAAAATGGCTTCATGCTGTTTGGCTTATGGCTTAATCTTTGCACATGAGTTGACATCAGTCAAAGTTACAAAACTTGTGATTTCTCATCATTTTGATAACTGATAAGACCAATTATTCAAAACATTAAATTCTTTATACTGTGTACATGAATGATATCAAATTTTGTATCAGTTTATCAAACATACATTACATTTGTGTGAGGTGGGGCTGTATGCGCCGAGTGCTCAGACTTTGTAGTCCATTGCACTATTCCTCAGATTGCTGTTAAGGATCAGCTCAATAGCCTCACTTTTACAGCCAACGTGAGAATTTTACTGAATTCTATCCCTTTGACTTCACTGAGTGCTGGATTCTCTAGTCCCTGTGCTTCGCGTCTCGTCCCGGCCATTGCTGGATATTGACACATGATATGGATCAAGGTTTCTTCCTCTTCACAGTACCCACAGGAGCCGCTTTTCCCCACTCCTATTTTACACCACATGTGTTTTGTGGCCCCATGACCAGTTAGTAATCCGACCATGAGCCTTGCATGTTTCCTGTCAGGCCCTAGTAGCAACTTAGCGTACTTATTGGGGGTGTCCCCTATCAGTGTTTTGCCGAGTTTCATGCCACTGGCCATCCGCCAGTGCATTTCCGTCTGCTTATATCTAAGCCTTCACTTTGGATTTTACGACGCTGTATGCTACAGGAAGACACGGCCTGGACGTTCCAGTTCCTTTCTTATGCCCTCCTTCGTTCGCTAGCTTGTCAGCGATCATGATCCCTTTTATGCCGCAGTCGGTGTCCATAGTATGGTGACACGGTTCTCCTGGGCAAGGGGAGTTTATCTAGAAATTATTTTTATTTGACTTTTGGCATTAGCTGAATTGATAAGTTTAAGCCAGAAAATCTAACTTATGGGCTGAAAGCCGACTTGCAGAATTCGCCTTTCTAACATTCAGCTTAATCAATAACGACCAAAATTGTGACTTAATCTTTAACTTAAGCCACTAGCAGCTTCAGCCTAACATCTCGGCCAACGAACGTCCGCCCGTTCACATTTGTCTTAAAAATGAACGTCAGCCGTTCTTTCATTTTCCCATTCGTTGAACGCTAAACAGAACTGAACGCGTTTGCTTATGTTCACTAGGATGGCAAACGACAAGCAACGGAATGATACACAAAAAAACATATGCTGAATGATAAAGGAGGATAACCGCGAAAAGATGAACGCGAACAACCGGCATTCGTTCACAGGACGTCATCGTGAATGGATAAACCCGATGCACAAAAACCCGCCAGTTACCCGTGGAAAAGTTACGGTTTTGTAACCCTTTGATTACCCAGGGAAAATTACAGGGCTACATCGGTAACCCTCTAGTTACCCATGTAGCGATGTAGTTACCCGTCAGCTACCCTCGGAAACCCTTTAGTTACCCGGGTAATATCGAAGGGTTACAAACTGGTAACTTTTCCGCGGGTAACTGCGGGTTTTTGCGCAGCAGGATAACGCGAACGAATGCCGTTCATTTCCGTTCGTTCGGCATCTCTGCAACCAACCGAACAATTTGTATCAGTACATCCGAAAACGTTCGCCGTTACAGAATGTTGAATTTTCGTTAAAGTGGTAGCACAGGGTTGCACTGAATTATTGTTTACCAGCTAACAAGTACAAAACTGCATTTCAGCCCCTGCGTTCCATTTCAGGAGACATGCAACTTTCTTAGTTCTGGTTCAGCCACAGTCACACTCTTTTAAGATTATTTCGGGTAACTTATAGACTTGACAATTAAATTCATTCAACCTTAAGGGACTTATTTAAACTCTACCAGAACTCAATCATGGATGGGTGCCACCAGACTTTTTTCCGAAGGGCCACAATCCTTTTCCACGAAAAACACGTTTGCCTTCTCTGGTAAAATAATGCATTTTTGAAATCCAGGGAAACCCGTACCCTAACAGGGCCCACAAATTCATACTCATTCAAGTAGCCCTAACACTTTTAACCATAACACTGAGACTCTTCTAAACAAGATTCATACAGCGTTAGTGATGATTTATTTGTCAGAATCCCGGCTCGATACTGAAACATGGGAGCAAATGAATGGGTGAAGCGTGAAATGCACCGAAGATTATAGCTAATTCATTTCATGCATCTGGTATCGCATTAAATCTACATAATCGAACATAGGCTCGTTGACAGTGAAAGTGGTTTGCTAAATTACTTCCTATCCGACAAGTGCGGTGTATTATTTTCAGGAAACTGAAACCTGGAAAAGTAGCAGAGAGATGCCTTATCCGATACACAAAAATGGAGAATGCTTTTGGAATCGACACGCATGCTTTTACCAGCATACCTACATGTTCTGTCTCAGCATCCGTGCCACTGGAAACGTGCAGCTGAAACCGAAGTCGGTTGATACGACGAAGATGTAATAGGAGATTTTACGGTGGCACGGAAAAAGGAAATCTAACAGCATTGTGTTACATCTTTCACTAAAGGAAGAATAGAAAAACTAGGAGGGAAAAAAAAGTTCTATTCTCGTTAACTTCGTATCTTGTATGAGAAAAAGGTCTCTTACTTATGAGCAAGCAAAGTAGAGCTCGAAGATACTTCGGTTGAGTTAGGTAACTTCGAATTATCCAATAGGCGTTCTTCTTTATCAGCAGCAGCCACTAGATTCGGGATTGATCTGTTGCTGATCAGCCGACCGCCAATAAGTTTATCGTCTTCATTTTCTTCATCACTGTCGTCTTCTTTGCCATCTGCAAACAGGAAATTATATCAGCCTGCTGTACAATAATATCTCCTTTTGAGTACATTAAACAGCCCGTCTCAGTCAGCTCTACGGTTGATTCAAATTCGACGAAATTTTCATCCTGCGGCGCATTATATTCGAAGCAAACGAGAAATTATGTCTCTCGACTACTCAGCCCGAGTTAAATTTTCGCCATAGATTTGGAATATTGTTTGAAAACTTTTAAAATACACAATAGGATAGATACTTCCAGTTCCAACGTAAAAGGCTGAATGAGTTCGAAAAGCTGAGTAAATTGCATAACGACCAACAGGGTTCCCCTTTTTGTTTTTCGAAGTTATTAATCGTCGACCTTTCCTTTAACTTTTCATTCAGGACTTCAGGTTAGGTTTATTGTAGATTATCGATTGACGAAGAAAATACGTTTACAGCGTTTTTAATATTATTCGTTGATATTCCTTTTTATATAGCTCATTTTCGAATACATGCAGACGAGTGCCAGAGAAGTTTTTCTTTTTCCGAAAACTTATACTCACGAGTATCAAGAGAACGCCACCAAACACTAAATTTTAATTTCAAATCGCACTAAAAATCTAACAGTTTGCCGTGGACAGTTCAGACATGTTGGGAGTAAAATCAGAAACCTGTCGAACATGAGAAGCGGAGGGGGGGGTGGTACATTGAGGCTGTGCGCTTACTCTGAAGAATGCAGCACCTAATGGTCATTCGGCAAAATTGTGTAAGTCAGTATTTTCCCTTCTTTTGACTCATCTGGTAACTACTTTTGGGTTGCTGTTCGGCAACTTTGAGTTTTGTATACCCCCCACCCCCGCGCCCCGGTCACCGGTTACAAAGGCCACACACGGTCCCGATGTAAAATGGCCATATTTCGTTCAACTCTAACACTGAGTAACTTTCCTGCAGGATTCACATTTCAAGTAGAAAGGATAAGACATCTATACCTGGAACTAGGAGCTAACATCCAAATGGAAGTGGATCCTTACTTAGTGCAAAATAAAGTTCCAGTTCCGGCAAAAAATTTGTGGTTTTGACTCCAGCTCCAGATTCTTTTGTAAGGGAAGGAAAGAAGATCCAAATCAGAAATCGAGACCGGAGTAGCTATGACAGCTCTAAAACTGCACTGATGTCAGCAGGTATGAAATAGGTATTCTCCCCCTTTTTTTCTTCATAGCTATACTTATATATAAAAATCCGCTCTCTGTTTATGAGTATATAAAAATCGCAGCTGGTCGATTTTTGACTTTGTTTGACAAATTGTGTTCTCAATGTAGAGTACCATTGTTCTTAATGTGAGGTACCAATTAATATGTCCTAACATATTGTACAAGTCTACTAGGTTCAGTGTGTTCTGAAACAATTACAATCGATAAGGCAAAAATTGTTACCATAGAATGATTTTTTTTTTTTTTTTTTTTTTTTTTTTACAGAATACAACTTTTTGACATGACATTTATAAAATTTCGAAGTCTGTCATTCTTCTAAACATAAATCACATAAGAACTGCGCGTTGGTGAATAATTTACAGGGGTCACAGCATTCTTCAAGCATCTATTCTGTATATTGGGTCCACTGTATCCACTTGGCCCCTTTTTTGTCGCGAGAGAAGAGGGACTAGAAATACGGTATACCCTATTAGGAAAATCGCGTACCCTATTATTAGGAACAAAGTTTAAATTCTCGAACAAGTGCATTCCAGGAATTTCAATTTAAAAACAAATACATATACGGAACGTGAAATAAATGAGGTATTTACTTCGTCTTTCCCATTGGTTTCTTTTTTCTCTCTCTCTCACTTTCTTTTTTGAAACCTCTTTTCACAGTTCTTCGGATTTTCTTCCAAACATTTCCACGTGATAAGAAACATTATTCTGCGATACACTACGCACAAAGATGTTTATAGACATTAAACCTTCAATGGATGACTAATGTACTGTAGTACAGATGACTTTTTCCGTTAGGTAGCGCTAATAGCGGCTGATATCGGATTGCAACAATTTTTCTTTTTCGGTTTGTCCACGGGTTCTCGTTGGTATTTTCGGATAGCTTAGGTCTAGAAAAAATTAAGAACTGCAATAGACCACTTAGAATTTTGTTTTTGTCCTAGCTGTCTGCTTACGAAAACACAGATACTACCATTACGTGACCAAATTCAAATCTGTCTATAATCTTGATTGAAAACAAAGTCTTCAGGGACGTACCGAAGAGTTTTTCCGGGGGGAGGGGGTAAAAACTGTGAAAGATTCAACTAACTCAACCCAGAATTCCCAAGTATCAAAGCAAAAGAAACAAAAACAAATTTTGACCTGTTGAATTTTTCCAACTTCTCAACTCAATTCCCAAGTATTAAAGCAAAAAAAACCTTCTAACTTGTTGGATTTTCCCAACTCGCCTGACTGAAATGGTAAATTTTCCCAGCTGCCGAGTGCAAAATTCCTACGGGTGGGGGGATTCCACCCTGCCCCCTATCGGTGCGTCCCTGAAAGTCTCAGTCGATGGATGGTCCATTTGTCATTAACTACGATGTAAGAGACAAGAGTAGACCGTAAGTAGCTGTGTCTAAAATATTTTGTTGCACAGTGTATATTATGGTACCCCATATTAAAAACATGCCCCATAATAAGCTAAATTTCTCAAATGTGTTTCCTTTTTTTTCTTATGTTCCACTTTATATAATAAAAATATGATAGTGACTGGGCGGGTGCCACCAGGATACTTCCGCAGGAAGGCACTTCCTTTTTCAGCGATAACCAACTTGAAGATTTATTGAGTATCATCTAGTGTAAAGGGTACAATTCAAAGTCTCAGTGGGGCAAATGGTGATATACCCCTTCCCTAACAGCGCCCACGATAGTGATTAATTACGTTACTAACTTCCAAAAGGCTGGTTGTACAATAGACGGTTAAATGATGGTAAGCGATTACAAATCGGCTAAGAAAATTAAGCCGCCCAATTGCCCGATGCGCAAAATCCTACCAATTACCCAAGTAACTGAAGGGGAACAGGGGTAATGGATAACCGAGGGTAACAAACGGGTAACTTTTCCGCCGCGGGGAACTAAAGGGCAATTAATCCCGTAGTATCCCGCCAGTTACCCGGGTAACTAAAGGGGAACAAAGGGAACTAAAGCGGAACAAGGGTAATCTGAGGGTAATAAATGGATAACTTTTCCGCGGGGTAACTGGCTAACTAGAGGGTAACTGATAGCGCATCAGGTGGTCGGTTTACTAATGGTGACCCCGGTAAAAACACATGGCACTACTCACGGATGATGACGAGTACAATCAGCCCTCATTGGCTCTTTATAATGATTTCTTATCAGCAGCATTGAGTTTTTGTAGCAAGTCATAGCTGTGGCTCGACTTGTTGAGTTGTTTTCAGTTAATTAACCTTTAACTTCATTCTGTGCATTTTGAGCGTTCAAATTTACGATACACTAACTGTGAAAATTACACAGTTGAGTTGATCTTATCGATCTGAATAGTAAAAGACATTCATTTCACCTCTCGGCCATTTGAGTGGAAATGAGTAAACGACTCCGTAAACCCAACACAAACGAATATCCAACGAGACCTGAGAGGAGCAGGAAGATACGTCGTCGGCGACTTGCAAGCCGCTACAATTCTCTGTTCGAACAATAGTCTGTACAGCGTTTTGCGAGCTCTATGTTCAGCAGCTCGTTATTATCGGATTATGGAAAAAGCGAAAATACTAATTAATAAGATCACAAGAGCAAGGAGTGGCGTATTCAATGGCTTGTATCGTCTCGTTGGACCGAAAACGACATTTTCCACAAAAGGCTAGGGGAAGTCTCAGTGTGTATAGAAAGTTGTTAATGTCACAGGATAGCGTTTTCTATAAAGCCCTCCGTCACCACTAAAAATAATGGAAGCGAATAGATACACGCTTACACGGTGACCTAGTTTCAGAACCAATTTTTTTTTTCGTTAGTTCGACGATTTCCCAGGAAAATGGAAGCTTATTAAGCGCTACAAGCTCCTATGTACGTATGCGAAAGAGAGAGAATATTTGATAATTTTCCGCGCCAATCAAGCGCAGCTGAGAAAACGTACATTTTTATTTTTCCTCTAATTCAAAATGTATAAAACCACAGCCAAAGAGGAGTAAATATCGATATATATGTTTTCGTAGAGGGGGCCAGGCAAAATTATCGCTGTCATCTGGAAATATAAGTCTCCGCCCTCTTACATATCGAAGTCGCAGAAATTATTCCAAAACGCCCGAAAAATTTACACCGACCATGTCACAATTTGTTCGGTGGACCAGCGTTCTGTTGATTTTAACGTCGACCTTATCCGGTATACCATTCGATATATTTCTAGCAAACTTTTGCGAAGTCCTTACTTATATTTGTTCAAGCAGACAACTTCTGTTCGACTGTGCCAACCCTTGCCCTTCCTCGCCCTTGCTGCGCATAAAAGCTCTCGTATGTGGCTGGTTTGTGTGCTTTATTTCTTCCTCTTCCACGCTGTTAAACAAAATATACAAGTTTACTCTCATGATCATCGACTGGGCGAAGGGCAACGGCATTGGATATTAGCCAACCGCCAAATTTTGAAGCCGGCAAACTTATTTTTACTTCTGAGGCAGGCGCATAGTAAAAGTTTTTCTAACCCGCAGGGGCAAATACTTCTGCAGTTTCTGGGTATTTTATTAATTCCTCAATTACAATAATTATCTTCACGGAATCGTTTCGGATCCACCCTGTGAGGCATAATACAAATCTAAGGGAATGAACCATGGTCCTAATGAGTCTAAGAGAGTTTTGACGGAGTCAAAATAAATCGTACATAGTCTTTAGAGGGGCTTTTCAAGTTGAACATAGCGTTAATCAGTCGTAACACATTTTCATTGGAATCTAGAGAAGGAAAAGAATTTTAATTAGTCTTAAAAAGTCTTATGTAGTCTTAACAAGTAATACTATTCGATCACAATGGTTTCTAAAAAAACTTAAAAGAGTGTTAACGCGTCTTAGGCAGTCTTAATAAGCCCATACGGGGTCTGATAGAGCTTGCATCAGCCTGCAAGTGTCGTCATCAGTCTGCATTCATCTTTAAAGGTCTCAGTGAAGTTTTATAGAACCTTACGCAGTCTTAAACGAGACTCAATATTCTGAACGATGTCCTATCATTGCGGCAACCCACTCCTCTCGAATGTATGTTTTTGTATAAATCGTCCTGCCAGGCTACTTCCGGCGTTGCATGATGCGAACATCTCGTAAACATATTTTGTCTCCTGTATACCTGCATTTCCTGTACATAATCTTTTCAAACACCACATTCTTCTTCTTCGAATGCGCATGACTCACTCTCCTTTTTCTCCCTCGATCGGCCACGTAGGACATCCGTTCAGTTCGGTTACAATCACTGCCACAGTTTATGTTTAGCATTCTGAAGATCTGTTTTTACTATCGATGAATACGCGCAGTTCTGACACACTCTCGGTTCTTTAATTTTGAATGCCCTCGCTGCCCTCCAGACTAAACACTTTTCTGTCTCGTACAATTTCCGAAAAACCTGCAACGCCATCTATCTATCTCCATATTCCCTATATCGCGCCCTTCTTCTGAAATACGCTTGGTTAAATTTTTCAACTGAGAAAGTCGAGAGGACGAATTAAGATGGTGGCAAGGAACGAAGTCCCCTAATTTATTCTAATTTTGAAGTACTTTTCTAACATCAGGGGAAGAATGAAGGGAAAAAATGAAACTTTGAGGACCATCACTAAAAGCGGGACTCAAAAGAAGTAAAAATGGCTAAGGAAGACATACTGCGAGTCCAGGACAGCTACCAGGAGAGTACAAATAAGGACACTTTCCCCTGGCAATTCTATTTGTCCCCTAGCAAAAAGGAGATCTACTAGTATTCTTGTTCCTTGCTAAAATTTATCCCCCAAAAATGTAGACTCTTTTTCCATGTTGCTCTGAACCCGAGCCCTGGAAGCCGGCCTTTCGAACATTACCTCAGAAACGTCTGGGAGGCTGTTAGAGCTGTAGCCCTCTTCTCTTCTGGCCGAAAAACCGACCTAGGTCAAAATGTAGCGAGTCGCTACGCGGGCTCGAACCCGGAACCTTCGGAATCCGAGACCAGCGCGCTATATATCCACTCACAGCCAACCAGACTCCTCCAAAAATGTAGTCTGCCCACTCTACAATTTGGATTCATTCGCAAAAACCAGAGGCGTTCCGAGCTGATGTTAGCTCCAGAGCATTTTTTGCCAATATGGTTGAAACTGAGGAGGTCGAGTGTAGTGTAGCTATAGTCAGCCTCATTTGCCGACTTTTCCAGGGCTGTTACCCGAGTAGTGAATCTGATGAGAGCCGCCACAAGACTCTTCTCTTGGTCCAGCAAGGCTTCCTTAGCGCCCTTGTTTTCTTTCTCCAGCTGAAGTACTCGAGCTGTGAGGTAGGCGTAAGCTAACTTGTTCTTCTTTTCGTGGTCATTGTAAGCAGATTGAAGGGACTACACAGATTGAAAGGGCAAATGAAACATAAGTCTGAGAAAACTGAAAAGACAAGGAGAACTGGAAATACCAAACAGACTAGAAATATTAAAAAGATTAAAAGATTGAGAATAATGGAAACGCTAAAATACTGAGAAATTCGAAGAAAGGCAACTGAAAGGACGAAAAATTTCAAGTAAAGGAATAAGCAAAATAAAATAAATAAAAAAAATAAAAAAAAAAGACTGAAGTTTGAAAATACTAGAAAGACTGAGAAGAGTACCAAAATAGAAAAGATTTAACAAAATACAAAGGTTTAAAAATATCAAAAAATAGGAAAAAATAGGGACTCGGCGACGGAGCTCAGGGCCTCGGAGCAGGACTATTTTCTAGGGGAAAAGTGATTTTAGGGCCACGTGAGAGTTGGGGCTGGAGCTCGAGAAAAATTATTTCCTGGAGCCAAAGCCAGAGCATAAAAACACGAGCCAATTTCAGAATTTTACTGGAGTTTGAGCCAGATCCGATTTCTTGGTCCAACTCTGACTTCAGCTTCATCCCTTTGATCTTTTCTTCCTCCCACTTCTCCCGCCGCTCATAACAATAACTGAAAAATGAAGAGAGTAAGGGAATTGAAATTACTAATAAGATCGAAAAGGCTGGGAAATACAACAAGACGAAGGATACAAAAAGATGAGGAAAGAACAATAAGAGTGCGCATGGCTGATTTTTCGGTAAATTGCACCTTCTTGCAGCTGTTGATGGAATTTAAGTATACCTTGTGAATCTATGTTTACATTGATTACTTACATAGTTACCAAAATGTTGTACACAGCCATAAAAAAATTTAAGTTTCAATTCGTAATTCTAATTGCAATATTTTCGAGGTCGAATACAGTAATTACCTGGATAATTTTTGAACGAATTTGCATAGTTGAGGTATCAAACGAAAAACAAAAGAAAGTACTATCAGTTACAATAAACCGACTCTCCTCAAATACTACCTGAAAATTTCATGAAAATTTATTTCCACAGACTACAACGGATCCTCGGAGTGCGCAAAGTGTTCTACAAAAACATGTTGCAGTTAGATGCAGAAAATCAACGACATATGTTCATAAGTTCGACGGTCGAAGATATAGAACTACTTGCTGATATTTCTGGAAGCTGCGATCTTCTTCATGTGACGGAGCATCGAATTTCGTACAAAAATTCATAATAATCTCGAAATTGATTTTTCTTTTGCTAAAAATGTTACTTTTTAGTTCTTCCCGTTTTCCTTGTTTTTTTTCTTAGCGACTACATTCTCCACCTTTATAGAAACTGCCACATACGAAGCCTTTTCTGGTCTCTTAGTTTTTTCAATCATCTTTTACATTCCACAGCATCTCGTTGTTTCGGTCTTTCCACTCTTTTCGGTCTTTTTACCATTTCAAACTTTTCGGTCACTTCAGTCTTTCCAGTCCTCCAGTAGGATCACTTCAGCATTTAACTCGTTGGACAGAACACGCAGAACAAAGGAACAATGAAATCATTCAAATGATTATAAACAAACTTCGAACCTATCTACCGACGCTTACTAATTATGGAAAAATACTTACCTGGCTACAACAACAGGCACGAATACAGTTCGAAATTCAGAAAATCATCAGACTAGAAATAAACGAAATTTGGAAACGAATTCAACCGTGTCCCCTCGGAAAAACCGCGAATAGACATCGCTTTCGCACATAATTTCACAAACTGGTGTCACAGTCTCAAAATTGCGCTAACCGGGGAAGGATGCCTAGAAAAATTACAAAATTATGCTACAGCCGAGGCACGCGTATAAATATCGCGAATTAAGGATTACTCTATAGTCGTTTCATCTACCTTGAAACATAAACTTATCTACATTTCGAAATAGTGAACTCGAGAGCGGTGGCAAAAAACCCTAATTAAGCGGCTGCTGGCGTGAGTAAGGTTATTTTCAACGTTGAAAAATGGGAGAAGTATATAATATAGTCGAAAGCGAGAGTAAATTTCGGCTTTTTAAGACAATGATATTTTCTACGTCTTCGTGCAGAACGCAGAGCAGAAGACAGGGAAGACAAATTAAATTAAAAGAAAACAAGTGAAAAGAAAATTCTCGGCAGTCGTGTGCATTGTTCGTTCATAAAAACTGGATGATTACGATCGTAAAAAGAGATAAACGTTTTCTGCAAATGCGATGACGTGCTTCAACGTCGGTGCTTTTCATTTTTCCTCCCCCCTTTCTTTTAGTTTTTGAGCTCGCCTTCCCAGCCTTTTTTCCCGCCCGCGAACTTCCAATATCTGGACGAGTGTTACCGCTCGGCTATGAGCTTTTTGAAAGTTCTTCAGCTCCTGTTGTTGCCAAATGCACCGAAAAACATGAAAAATTCATTACTGGTTGAGGATAAGACAGCCAGCGATTGTCACAAACTAAGCAGGAATTATGATTCAACGAGAGAGCTTCATTTCTCAGCGCTTCATGGTCTAACCCCCGCCCACCAATCGCGCTGCTCAAGGTAATCTGCGACGTCAACCCATGGGAAGGAAAATCGTTGGTGAAGACTGAAACAAAGTGTAAGACTTAGCCATGAAGACCTACTGAAACCTCTCCCCAGTAAAGTACATCTTACCAGAAATCCGCCACCTTTCAGACTAAGGCAACGGTACGGGCCTGTCGCATTCGTAAATACTGGTCAATTATTCGAGCAAGTTATTTACAAAATGAAAACGGCATAGTCATCTGGGATAAGCAGGGATTCCTAGATAAATGGAAGTTGTATTGCGGTCAGCTGTTTCAAGAACATGCAGCGGAAGATTCCACCGACACACTGCCAATCATCCAAGGGAATGATGAAGACCAACCAAAAATCATGCTCGACGAGGTCAGGGAAGCAATACACCGAATCAAGAAGCGTAAAGCTCCAAACTGCGATAGTATGGAAGCAGAGCTAATACAGGCACTAGATGAACGGCCGATAAAGTTCTTTTGAAATTATGCAATGTGATATAGCACCACAGGAAATGACCAGTGGAGTGGTGCTATTCAATACTGATTCCCCCTCCACAAAAAAGGCGACGCACGGAACTGTGCCACCTACCGCATCATTGCCCTCATTCCGCATGCGAGCAGAGTTCTGAGAATCATCAACAGCAGAGTAAAAGCATCCCTAAACCGGCAGATACCATCAGACCAGTGTTGCCATGTCTCATAAAATTTCGTGAGATCTCACGAGCTTTTGAAGAATCTCAGAATTTTCCACAGACCCACGAATTTTTTTTACCTCGCTAAATTCTGCTCAAGTAATCTCAACAAAATCCCAATTTTTTTCATATAGGTATTTCTGTGTGTTATCGCTATTATAGGCTTTCACACTTTAGGTTTGTTTACACCTATTCTTATCAAACGTATGGTGAAATGTTGCTATCGCAAACATGAATAAAATGGAACACACGATTTCCGTTCATCTTATTTCTTCTGAAATTTGATGTTAAAATAGAGATATTATCGTTATTATTGAAAAATGCGGTTCATAATAGGTGGAACTTTCTCAGGGAGTCACTGATGTGCCAGCATACTGGGCCTAAGGACCAAAGGAAATAGGAAAATACTGATATGGCTGAAGATTTCGGACATTTGTTCTCAAAACGTAAGAAAAATGTATTGAGACCGTACAATGACGACGAAAAAAGAAATAATTTTGAATAAGACCACTTTCTCTTTTAAAGTATGTATGTACACGTTGAAACCTCTCTCAATGGAGTGAAGGGAATAAATCCAGAAAATATCCCATTGAAACTGAAAGTAGTACGACCGTTTAGCAACATTACAGGTGAAACTTTTCCTTCAACAATTTGTACAATGAATAGTATCTTAATGTAAAGATATTCGTTAAGTCTACTTATAATGGCCGTTTAGAAAACAAATTTCAGAAATCTTCGGCCATGTCAGTATTTTTCTATTTTCTTTGGTCCTTGGGCCCATCAGTGTGCGGGCACATCAGTATTTCCTCGAGGAAGTTCCATCTATTAAGAAACACATTTTTCAATAATACCGATAATATTTCTATTTTAACATCAAAACTCAGAAGGAATAAGATGAACGAAAATCGCGCTCAATATTATTCGTGTTTCTGAAACAACATTTCACCATGCGTTTGATAAGAACAGTGACGGAAAGCGATTCAATAACGCTTCCACTTTTCAATTTATTTTGCTTTCGACCTTGAAAAATGAAACTTGCGCTTTCAGCTTTTGACTTCCCACATTTTAAAAACTTCTGGCTTAAAACTTTTTGCTTTCCGCTTTTGTCAAAACTCAAAAACAACAAGGATGAAAAAAGGCAAGAGTCCATTGAAAAAATTTCAAAAATCACATTAAAAATCATCTCACCAATTAAGTAAAAAGCGAATTGAATAAAACTTTTTGCTTTTCGCTTGCACTTTTCGCTTTCAAAAATTCGAATAATTCAAAGGCTTTTTACTTAAAACTTTTCGCTTTTCAATTTCTTTCCATCACTGGATAAGAATACATGTAAACAAACCAGAAGTGTGAAAGCCTAATTAGAATATAAACCTGCACTAGAGTGCGCTGCAAAATCACATGTGCGGGTGTTAGCGGGGGAAATGAAAGGGTGGTCATGTGTACTTTCGAATAGAAAAATCTCTATGACCACCCATTCATACCACTGATAAGATGCAATCGTGCCAACATTTGCAAGTGTAAACTCCTGTGCATCCATGTGACACAACCAAATTAATGTCATTGTATCTTCCAGGCTTCCACTCATTGAGTATCTGATTGTATAAGAAAACAAGGACATACATGTAAAACAAGTTTGAAAAAAGGTCATTTTTAATTTTATAAAATTTCACGAAAAATTTTGTGATCTCACGAAATTTTTTTCGAGAAATCTCAAGAATTTTTATGAAAGGGATCTGACAACACTGCATCAGACCAAGCTGGGTTTGTCTCCGGACGTGGGACCAGAGAACAGATCTTGAATACTCGTCAAATAGTCGAAAAATACAGAGGAATCAACATTTCCACTGTCCTTTGTTACATTGACTGCGCCAAAAGGCCTTCGACTGTGTTAAACGGAAGAGCGAGATGGGTGTCCCAGCTCACCTGCTGGACTTGATAAAATCTCTCTATGAAACAAATGAAATGGTCGTAAGAGCCAATGGTGAAGAATTAACAACGTTTTACGTAAGCCGCAGCGGTAGGCAAAGATGTATAGGTATCGGTTATTGTCACCGCAAGTCTTCATACGAGGTCTGACAATTAAAGTAAGATGTCCGGTTATACCAAAGTATTCGCGCTTGAACTCGTACCGTGTTTTCATTTATACTTTCGTGATTGTTGAATTACTGAACTAGTTTGCTGAATCAGCCCGCCCTACCAGAGACAAACGGACTCCACTCCAATGGACAAATACGCCATCATCGCCAACCTGCGCCAACAGCTGGCCACGCAGTCGCAAACTATCTCTTCCCTTCGCCTCGAGATCCGAAATCTCAAAAATAGCGACACTTGGTAGCCAAACAAAAAAATCTAAATACCAGCCAATCTCGGTTTCAGCTTCCACTCGATTCCACTCAAAATGCAACACCGAATAGTAGCAAACGGTCTGCTTCTGAAGCTCTTACCTCCAACAGTGAACTCAGTGAAAGAGGACCCACCGTTACCCGTACCTGAGAAGAGGGCTAGGCCCCCTCCGTCAATAACTATCCACAAAGTAAATAACTTTCAAAATTTACAAAAAAAAACAACTCAAAAACCAGTTCAACAAGCACCAAAACATTGGCAAATGGTAATATGAAGGTGATTACTCACACAGATGGTGAATATCGGCATATCGTTCATCCACCTATTACGCGAGGCTAAATACGAGTATCATCACTATCAACTCAAGTCCGACCAAGCATTTCGAATTGTTGTCCGAGAGAAGCAATGAATATCCGCTACTTGGTTCACCAACGTATTGGGGTTGAACCCCCGAGGCCAGCAGTCCAGATTCCCCAATGCAAGAGATGCCAGCTATTCGGACATACGCCGAACTATTTCTCTTTAACACCACGCCGTGTCAAGAAGTGTGGCAATCAACACCAAACTAGTGAGTACACTTAAAATAAGGAAGCCAGACCAACCTGTGCCAACTGCGCAGGGGATCATCCAGCAAACTGAAGAAAATGCCCTGCGCACAAACAAGCCCTTCGAAATTTTAAGCCAGTTCCAGCGCCAACGCAAATAGCAGTTCAAAGGCTCTCTACTCGCCAACAAAATGTGTCATATAGCTGAGCAGTCGAAGAAAACCCTAAATCAACCGCACCTTCATCATCCACAGAAAAACCTGCCTACGCTGCAGATTCACTGTCCTGCTGGAAAAGCCAATCCAACGAGTGGAAAAAATAGAAAGGGGTAATCGAGACTGCCAACTTGAATCCAATAAAAAAAAAAGAAACTGAAAAAAATGCTGAGAACACCTTGGACGACAGGACAGATAAATGAGTCCACAATAGCAGAACTGAACGAGCAGTGCAGACTTGCTCTGTGCGATAAAAGGATCCCGAGTTATTTTGGCCACATAGCACGCAGAGATGGCGAAAACTTGGAGCGAAACATAGTTCAACATACCAGAGGCAGAGGAATATCACCAATACGATGGACAGACGACGTAAAGAACAGATTCAGATCTGTGGCGACAGCGGAGGTCATAACCCGAGATCGTAACAGGTGAAGAGATGCCATCGGAAGGTCGATGATAGAGGGGCGTATGGCGATGCACGCATGCCAAATTGGCCCCGGGACACCGCACCCCCTATCCCGGAAACCCCCCCCCCCGAATGGGAATGCATCAGAATGGGGGGAGCTGTTGGAAGTTAGAACAGTCGCTATTGACCAGGAACTAGATGATTATTTACACAAAGACTAACGCAAGCCTGTAGCCAAGTCGAATCTGGGAATCTGAGGGCCAGTTTTGAATAGTTTTAACGAATTTTAAGTTCGGAAAAGGCTCGATAAGTTTTAAACACATTTAGGAGATCATAAAATATTCTCGCACGATTATTATAGGGTGTATCTCAAAAATAAATTTCGACGTCCAATCTCACCTCGCAAAATGGCCCGCTGTAAGACGAAAACAATACACGTTGAAAGATTCTTTAAAAAATTGGAAGGTGACCGAAGAACCGTGAATTTTCTCATGAGAAAGTGTACGTAAAATGCATCATATTACGTCGTACAATGCTTCATGAAGTAAAAAAAACTTCAGCTATGTTTTTTGAGTTTGAAATGTTCAAGAAAAGAGACATACATGGAACATGAATGTGAGTCGGTTGGGAGGGGGTAAATAGAATAAAAATTCACATTTATAAAATTATTACGTAGAAATAGGATTTGCTACCTTTTCACAGTTCGTTCACTTGCCACCATCAACTTCTTTCTCTCTCATCCTCCAAATAGCCCCCCTCCCAAATCAAAAACATCAAAGAGTTAGACATTATACAGTTCAGTTATCATTTTCAAATATACCAGGAGGCACCGAAGAAGATGGAGAAAGACACTTCCAAGAAAGGGCCAACCAATTCCGAAAAAAAGAGAATTCAAAAAGGCATCCGTCTAAATAGGTATTAAGATTTTCATACGATAAATTCGGTTTCTCTTCTTGAATGGTGTACTGAACGGTCCCCCAGGCTGAGAATTCTGCAAGGAAATATACCACTTCATGGGTATCGAAGGATAGCTGTGTTTAAAGGAATACCAAGTCACAAAATTATGAAATTTATGGCCCTTCATCTCCAGTTTGAGTCGAGCAGTGAACTTTGGCGTGGTCCGGGTCTTCTTTGTACCGTTTATTTTGACACCCCATTAATTTTTACACCGTTCCCGTCTGAGTTCTCAAAATCCAAATTTTATTTGAAGACTAAAGAGAAAAAAATAAAATTATTTTATCATTTGGGTAATGATCTGTAAGAGGGCACAGTCGAGACTGATATTATCATTTCATTCACTGAATATGTGGCAACATTGCACCTCTAAAATGATAACAATTAGTCCAAAGATTCCGGATTTGCAGTCAGTTTTGTTCAAATTCCAGCCATTCTTAGGTGTCTCTCGATGCAAATCGGATTTTACCCGATAATATAGGATAATGTGACAGTCAACGACCGCACCAAACCGGGTAAGTTTGTACATCCCTAGAAAGCTAACGGCGAGAGCTTCCCACTAAAATATAAATTATGAGATATTAAGTTCATCATTGGCTATGATAGGGTGGAAATGAAAAAACATGCCAGTTTTGTAAGAAAGCGTATTATTGCTATTGTGTTTTTTTACAGAAATGATTTTCCGGGCAGATAATATACCGCAGTAAATACATACAATCCAAAACGGAAAACTTGGTAAAAACGAAACTTCAAAGCCGAATTTCATTCCCATTCCTTTGTCCCAACTCAACTTCTAGGACTAATCTCTTTTGGCTTCGCAGGAGAAAACTTACGCCTGAAGAAAACTGATTATTGTACAGCTGGTGCAGAAAGCGAAAATGGAGATGAGAGCGATCACAGAAACCACGAGGTAAGGTGTACTGGGACCTATACTCAGAGAAGGACAATGAATAATTCGGGGGCCAAGCCTGCACCAGCGTAGGAAGGTCTCAGTCTTGGGGGGAGGGGAACGCCACTGCACATATACTGTTGTCTTATTGCTGTCATTAATGCGCTAAAATACATTCTGAAATGCTCTTTTTGACAACGTTGGAGGAGGCTATCCCTGTCCTTATGCCGGTGCAGGGCTGCACGAAATGGGCACATACTGAATGTGTATGGGTTATGTAGGCACAGGTTGAATTAGTTTGTAAAATTCGCAATGATGAGTAATATGCTTCGTGTTAATCAACTTTCCATACACCAACTGCAATGCATTAACTTCGATTATCAAATAAATTAAATTTTGGACAGACTTTCACCGTTTCATTGCAATTTTCGATGGCTTTCATAAGTGCGCACTCTTAGGAACCCTTTTCCCGCGACTGAAATTTGCAGTGTTCTAAAAAATATAGCTATATCTCAAGTCAGATTATTCCATTTCACATCAAATTTAGGTACGTTATAGGTAACGTTTTTGAGCATGCTGACTGGTTCACTAGGGGCGGGATACGGATAATTTCTCTGTGCACACTATTACAGATCCTTACCCTAGTTGCTATGCAAATTATTGAAAACAGTGCAAATACAGATTTCAAATCCCAGTGACTCGGGGGCGCTAAACTTTGGACAAATGCATGCAGTAAATAATACGAAAAGGCTTCGTGGTCCATGCGCTTGCCTACACTCGATTTTGTCATTCCGACTTTCTATTTTTGAGACTAAGTCTAACGCTAACGTTTTACGTCGATTTTCCCGATGCCACTTTCCCTTCAACACCTGCTCCCTCCCCTCAAAAAATACCTTACTTTATTCGTCTAGACGAGATAGGAATGCTAGCGTGCATCGATGTACCGAAAAGACGAAAGCTGCGACGGCATCAGCATTTCCTCCGATGACGTCTATGTCATAAAAATAGTCCTCTGGTAAAAAGAGCAAACTGAAAACGTCGCCTTTTACACGATCTCCTAATGATCGTTTTCGAACAGCGATAAATTCGACAACTTTATGGTCATTTTTCAGCCAATCCAGTCGTAAAATCTGTGTGTATACGTGCACAATGTGTATATTATACGGAACTCAATCACCAGCTCTTATTAAGTCCTGCGAGAAAGAATCCCGATCGTAATTAAGTTTTAACTACACGTACATAAAACAAGTTGGCAACGATTCGCAGTTCGAAAGAGGGGGATAAAATAATAAAAATGAAGGTGAAAAAACGAGGAACCGGTGCGAGCGAGAAAGATGGACGCCGGAACAGAGAAAGTTCTACCGCAGTTTTCCTCTCGCCTGCTCGGTGGCTTCTTTCACTATTATTCATGCAGACAGCAATTTAAAAAAATATTTAAAAAAGGGCAAAACTAAGTTATAACGGAACCGTAATCGACTCGGCTATGAAATTTGCTTCGCTAAATTTATGGTTATTTTTTGTGCACCAGAATATTATTTATACGGCGATGCGAGATGATGTAGCGGTTCACAGAGCTAGGAAGAGCAGAAGCTGGAGCAGATGAAACCTGCGTATGGAAAAACGTTCATCTAATTTCATTACGAACGTAATTTGATGCCTGATGCACTTCCAAAATTTTTAATGATAAGAGGCAAATTAGCAAGAGCACAGCTTTTTCCGAGGGGTCAAAGGGTACATCTTGGTTAAAAGTATCGTGTAAGGTATTCTTAGAAACTCTAGGAAACAAGTCTGTAGTAGATGAGTTGCATTAGATCAAGAGGAAGTAAAATTGGGTATTGCAAATTAATCTGCACCAATGCAAATAAGCCGCCTGTTACCTACTGAGCAGGAGGCTGCAAAAGGGGCAAACAAATATATGCCTGTTACAGGAATCATGGTATCATCGGGAACAAGTTAGAGGCATACAGATGGCACAGGGGCACTTCATTTATGAAAAAATGCAGGAAGACCATGTGCAGCGATATTTACGTATCAAGTGAGCTGCACAGCAATACCGAGATTTACCCTACGGGATCTTGTGGCGGCCATTTTGGAATATGAAGAGGGAGGGAACAAGAAGAAGATAGTGATATGCTCAGCATATTTCCCATCCGACTTTCGGAACCCTCCCCCAACTGATGAGCTCAGGGAATTGGTGGAATACTGTGTGAAGAAAAAGCTGGACCTTCTTGTCAGATGCGATGCCAACTCGCATCATACTATTTGGGGGAGTACAGGCACAAATCCGAGAGGGAAAGGGCTAGTAGACTACCGTGCGACACAGGATCGGCTGGTTCTAAATGAGGGAAGCAAACCAACGTTTGTCACAAAAGTAAGGCAAGAAGTTATAGACATAACACTCTGTAATTCCAAACTTAGGGACCGAGTCCAGGGATGGAGAGTGTTGGACGAACCGTCTTTATTGGATCACCGATACATCCAATACCAGATCCGGGCACCTAAGAAGGAACAAAAAGCTAATAGGAACCCTAGGAAAACAAACTGGGGAGGCTTCAAAAATGACTTGGAAAGACTGACAAGGTACAACTGGCGACGGATTCAGAACGTACGTAGACGACCTGGAAGCACAAGCCAACATACTGGATGGTGCACTCAAGAACGCCTACGAGAAGAACTGTGAGCCTAAGATAATAAAATTACGCAAAACCATCTAATGGACAGCAGAGTTGGGGAAACGTAGGAAAGACACTCGAAGAAGGCTGAGTGCTACACTGAAAAATAATACACCGGCTTACTGGGAATTATATCATGAGGCCTAAAAAGCATATAAAAAGGCGGTTAAGAAAGCCAAAACAGAGGGGTGGAGATGTTTCTGCGAATCTATAGAAAAGGTACCGGAGACGGCGCGCCTGCAAAAACTTCTCAGTAAGGAAAGGTGGGTGGAAGAGGGGCCGCTCGAACTCCCGACAGGTGGTTTCTCCACCACCCCGAGAGAGGCAATAGAGCACCTCATTGACACGCACTTTCCGCCAGCAAAAATCATGATAAACACACAGCCGCAGCCAGGAGCCGAATGTGTGCAAAGAGGAACGGATTGAGAAACGGCGAAGGAGGTGGTTACAGGAGACAGGGTATGTTGGGTGGTAAACACATTCTCGCCGTACAAAGCACCGGGTCCAGATGGAATCTATCCAGTCTGCCTACAGATAGGACTAGAGACCATAATGGGAACGTTCATTAGGATCCTCAGGGCATCATTAGCCCTAGGGCACATTCCAAAATCGTAGAGGGGTGTGAGAGTGGTGTTTTTGCCTAAACCAGGCAGAGACTCCTGCAAAGCCAAATCCTACAGGCCGATTAGTCTCTCATCATTCACGCTTTAAACCTTAGAAAGGCTGATAAGACAGGCACCTAAAAGAGGTTACCCTGAAAAGGTTCCCACTAAATAAGAACCGGCATACATATAGGGCAGGCAAATCAGTAGAGTCATCACTGCACTCACTTGTTACAGCAATTGAGAGAGGGATGACTTGCGGAGATTATGTCCAGGCCACATTCATGGATATACAGGGAGCGTTTGACGCGACCTCTCTAGAATCCATAGAAACAGCCCTGAAGGAAAGGGGAAGTGAAGGAAAGCTTAATAAACTGGATTGTATCTATGCTAAAAGGCAGGGAGATCCGGATAACATGCCAACAAGAACGGATCCATGCAACGACCATCAGGGGCTGCCCACAAGGGGGAGTATACTCTCTCCCCTACTGTGAAGCCTGGTGATGGACAGCTTGCTGGAGGAGTTAAATGGGTAAAAAATATACACACAGGGCTACGCTGATGATTTGGCTGTGGTGGTAACCGGCAAATTTTCGGGAACCATCGCGGAGTTAACACAGTGGGGAGGGACTCCGATGTGTGGAAAAATGGTGCGTGAAAAAAGGGTTATCGATAAACCCGGACAAAACGGAGATCACTCTTTTCACCCGTAAAAGGAAAAGCAAGGAGTTGATCAAGGTGCAATACAAGGGAAGACCGTTAGCCCTCACAGGAAAGGTGAAGTACTTAGGGAGTATATCTTGACGAAAAACTCTCCTGGAGGTATCACGTTTCAGATAAAATAAGAAAAGAGATTGAGGCTCTTTGGGCTTGCCGCACCTAAGACGGCAGGACCTGGGGACTCTCTCCCAAAATGATGCACTGGATATATACCGGTATAATACGTCCCAGAATCACATATGCGGCCATTGTGTGGTGGGACCGAGTCCACTTGGCCAACGTCAGAGAGGAACTAGACCACCTGCAAAGGCTCGCGTGCGTGATGACAACGGGGGCAATGAGTACAGTGCCGACAAAGGCACTGGAAAGGCTCCTGAACTTGCCACCTCTTTACACTGCTATAGAAGCAGCGGCGATAATGGGGGCTTATCGTCTGGGTCAACCAAACCTTCGGGCCCATAAGACAGGCCACGGAAGGATATGGAAGATGGCCAGGACGATAGACAAATGCTTTGGGATGCCAAAGGATAGAACTGCGAAGGAACATTTCTTTGACAAGCCATACCGTGCGCTAATACCCACACGGGAAGCTTGGGAAAAGAGGTCGCCAAGCATTCTAAGAAAAGAGGAGAATGTGTGGTTTGCAGATGCCTCTAAGTATGACCAAAGGGTAGGAATCGGAATCACGAATGTAAAATGCGCTGATAACTGTTCAGTGGCACTGGGCGAGAGCGTCACTATCCTCCAAGCAGAGATAATGGCGATCACGGTGGCCATTGAAAGAAGCCAGCAGAAGGGCCTTGTTAATAAGCAGATCTATATCTGTGCAGACAGTCAATCAGCTATCAAAGTACTATAGTCACACCAAACTGCATCCCTGGTAGTGGCGGAGTGTGTTAACAAACTATACACCCTTGCTCAGGAGAACCGGGTCACCGTACTATGGACACCGGGACACTGCGGCATAAAAGAGAACATGATCGCTGGCAAGCTAGCGAAGGAGGGCACAAAAAAGGAACTGGCAACGCCCAGGTCGTGTCTTCCTGTAGCATACAGCGTCATAAAATCCAAAGTAAAGGCCTGGATAAATAAGCAGACGGAAATGCAGGCATGAACGTCAGCAAAACACTGATATAGAGGACACCCCCAGTAAGTATGCCAAGTTCCTATTAGGGCTTGACAGGAAACATGCAAGGCTCATGGTCGGACTACTAACCGGTCATGGGGCCACAAAGCGGCTCATGTAGGTACTGTGAAGAACAGGAAGAAACCTCGATCCATATCATATGTCGGTGCCCAGCAATAGCCGGGACAAGACGCGAAGCATTGGGGCTAGAATATTCAGCACCCAGTGAAGTCAAAGGGATAGAGCTAAGTAAAATTCTCACTCCGGCTATAAAAGAGAGGCTACTGAGCTGATCCTTAACAGCAACTTGAGGAATAGTGCAATGGACTGCAAAATCTGAGCGCTCGGCGCATATAGCGCCACCTCACACACAAATGAATGAAGTAAAATTAGTTCGAACATCAATGCCGTTCTTTTTGGTTAGAAATACAGTGGAACTTCCCTATAACGAACTTTTTGGCTGGTCTCTTGGAATTTCCATTCAAAAACGTTTCTTTATAACGAAAGAAAATTTCTACACAACGAACTTTTTTTCACCGTTTAGACTCTAGAAGCTCGAATGCTTGAATCACATTGAAAACATGCACAGTGATTTCTGGTAATTTAACGATTGACCAAAATGATAACGAGAACTACACTGTACATATAATATGTATATGGGTGGGTATTTCTTTTCATTAAAAGCTCTCAGTTTCTCGTGTGTATTCTACCTAATCAATTACACCCGTTATTATTTACATATAGTCTGATCATTCGAAATACAAATCGAAAAATTTTCTCTCGATAATTTGTACGATATCTCCTTGTATTGAACCACCTTCACTTTTTACGACTGAGAAAACATTTTTATCTAAAGAGAGAAGTTAATTGAGTAACTCTTGCCACTTGGACATCTCTTTGTTTCGTGCTGATTCGGTCAGGCGTTCAAAAAATGAAGGGGGCTTACTCAGTGAAACATCCTGAATAAACATTAAGTAGGTCATGTTTCTGTGACTCGCAAACCTGTTCAAATGTTGATTTTCTTCCAGTTTTTATCGAACTCTTACAATACCTTCATTACTGTTACGAGGCTCAAACCGATGAACACCCAGGGGAGTATTCTTGCTACTCCATTCTCCCACTAAAATCTAGATTGTTTCTTATTCAATGTTCATAATACGTTGTAAATTAATGTTGTCACGCCCGGTCCAAGATTACAAATTAAATTACAGAGTACCCCGGGACCTTTGTTTTTTCATTTGCCCGCCTCTTCCTCTGGGGTAATATTTCTTTTCCGAAATTATTGTCTTCTAAACATTGCTAACCGTCACTACTCAACGGCTCTTCACACGGACGAAGTTAATTTGTGCATTATACGGATACTCCAGCAAAAGAGCAACTTTAATCCTCGAGTGATTTTAGCGGAAGTGTTCGAGCACGAAACCTCGAAAACCTCGCTCGAGTCTCGAACGTGGAGTAAATTTTCATTTAACGACGGATGCAAATAATTAAACAGTTTTCTAGCCCAAAGGGTAGAGAAGGGGGCGGCTCGTGAAATAAAATAATTTTACGAAGGCGACTGCAAATCACCGCTATAGGTATCTCGTTTAGGTGCCCGCCATCCACCAGCCGTACCCATTTCCCTCAATTAATAAACCTCGTTTCGGGTAAAATCAAATTAGTCCGGTTTGACATTAATTGGATCCGGGCCGTTTCGCGAATAAATTTCTCCCGGAGTCCGACTATTTCGCGCGCTCGTTGAAGACGAACAAATCGGACGCCTCGTGTTGTTTCGGATCCAAAATATCACAGGACGAAGAGAGGTTCCAATGCTAAACATTAGTGGTTATTCCAGCGGCCATTCCGCCATATTCGAGTAATTCCAAGATGGAAATTGGCAGTTCAGAGGAAGAGTTCGGGTGTTGTAAATTGCAATATTTTTACTTATTAGAAAGGAACAAAACGGCATGATTTTCGAGTTTGGATGAAGCACTCAACTTAGAATGCTGTATTCTGTCATAAAGTTAACGTGTGCAGAATTTCATTGAAAAATATTTCAAGAGAAGCTGAAAATTTTCTCTTCAACATTCTTCGAAGCATTTTTATGACTCGTTAGGATTCATTCAGACAATTTTAAGATTCTACCAAACATGTCATGTTTAAGACTCTCTATATACTCAGCGATGAATTTTCATAAAAGACTAGAAAAAGATCATTGGCTCCGGATAGCCACGAGGAAGGGACACCTAGAAAATAAAGTTTAAAAAAGGGAGAAAGTGGGAAGAAGACAAAAAAGACAGTGAAAGAAGAAGCGGGAAGCGGGAACAAGAGAAAAATGTAGAACTTTTTAGGCTTGATTTTAAAATACATAAATACCTCCTGGTGGGCCTCAAAATTCTTTGAGATTCTTTACAGATTTTCCGATTGTTTCAAAATTTCTTCAAGACTCTTCCAGATACGTCTAAGTATAAGTTCTAAAGTACCATACGTTCAGACTTTTCCAGTCTTCCTGTAGAGCATTCCAGGCTTGGTTACACTTCTTCAGATTCTTTCTGGCCTGATCAAGTCTCTGCAAGACTCATTCGAATGAGTTTGCTAAAAGTTTGTAAGACTCTCTCATGAAGACATTTTCAAGACCAGACTCTTTGAACTGTTAAAATGCTTCGTCTGGATGGGTTTAATATTTTTATGACTGATTTGGGCTTTTCCAAACATGATTTAGACTTTTCACTCTTTCAAGACTTTTTTTAGACTTGCCTCGGACACTTCAAGACTTTGAGATATATGTGGACGAGTGTTAAAGATTCATGAACAGAGTTCTCCAAAAAAAATTTGAAAAAATCTTACCAAAATTTAAGGAGGTCAGTCAATCAGTCATTTATTATTATTCCTATTTGTTATTATTATTTTCGTAATGCTCTTTTCGTTACGCTTTTCTCCGTTGTGTGCCAAAGTAAAAACATAAAAATGTCAGAAAGTTCTGCAATCAAAAATATTGAATTCTGCCTCACCATTAAAAGGTTCCCCCATTACGTTCATTTTAAAAGGCTGCCGCCTCCCCGTTATACAGAAGCGAGCATTTTCTAGACACTATTCTGAAAAGATTACAGCGTTATTTGGCCGTGAAACTCCGCGGATCTTCAATTCAAGAAGAAACGTTTTCTTATAAAAGTTGAATTTTGTTCTGCCTCCGACAAGAAAAGAAGGAGAGAAAGCCCAGGAACAAAATGGCATGATGATACGGAAACAAACATTTAATGTGGGAAAGAGTAGCCCAAGACCGAAAAATATGGAAAAAATCTAGGGGAAAAGACAAGAGTGAAGAACAAAAAAATAAGAGAGGAAACGGGTACGAACGAAGTAAGTCATGAAATCAAGAAATTAAAACAAAATTACACCGGGCATATCGCATGTCAAGAAGGGACAAGATAGAACAGAATAATCAGCAAATGGGAACCTTACACCTTACCTACACCAAGAAAAGAAGAAGAGGAAGACCAGGAACAAGGTGGCGTGACGATAATATAACAAACAGTATCCAACTCACTGAAGCCAACTCACTTTAGCCAGCTCACCTTAGCCAACTCACTTTAAGCCACAGTCCAGATGAACCGCGAAGCTGGTCAGCTAGTTATTCTATAAATATTGAAGAGATGATATACAGCAACCTATAATAATTGCAACGGGCCTGAGATCTCAAGAACGCGAGCATTACCAGGCAAAGTTAGTGACAACGGAAAATGATGGCATTGTGGAAGCGTCATCATATCGTCAGTTTTCGATTTCACCTGCAATTAGTCCCTCCAGAACTCCTAAAACTTTATTTGAACCTTATGAATTGAAATGTTATCTCGAGTCATTCCTCAATTCAAGTTTAAATTTTCCAGACTTTGCCCAAAAAGTGACACCCAATTGTTCTATTCACCTCAGTTATTGTTTTTCTTCTGGGTTGGCTACATCTCCAAAGCTCCTCCACAGGTCTACCTGACCCATAACTTTTCAGGATAGCGACGTCATCAATTTCTAATAATCAAACTTTCCAGCGGAATTTTTGAACTACAAAATGAAGCGCACAACTTACATCCACAACTGAAGACTGAGTTTACTGCGAACAGTCCAATTGCACTTACCTAAAACAAACAAGGAATAAAAATGCAATTAGTTAGGAAATAAACTCGCATTTGTAAATTCTCAGTTGTACATATATAAACTTAATTAAGAGCATTAAAAATGGCCAAGAAGAAGTAGCACCCTCCCCCACCACAGAACCATCATAATCATTTTATTTTAAGACTATTCTAAGTTATTTGAGAAGTTGCTGTGTGGCCAGTAGGTAACGTTCCCACTTCGCAATCCTTCGAGTGCCACAAACGCCGCCGGAAAGCTAGTGATATTCGAACACCCTCGCGAACATCCCAGTGAGCACATCGACTATCCCATCAATCGCGCAGTTTACATGAACAATACATTACAATCGCAAGGCGTGTTACAACCAGATCAGAAAAATTGGTACTGTGCGTCTGCACTTTGCGAACAACTTACTCAACGTCGTGAAATATGTGCTAGCAAGCGAACTGCGGCTGCATACACTCCGGCACAGCGAAGGAAAACTCTGACGCAAGAAAACCGCGGGGAAAGCAACGGCAAACCACCCCGGCTAATTTTCCTAGGACAGTTGTGCATCAGAAAGCGCGACCGCCAAAGTCCAGCATCGGATATGGTACCCGAAGAGGAACAAGAATAGACCGGTACTGTTAGCCATCATAGATGGAAAAACTGATTGGAGACCAAATTTTAGCACAAGGGGTCGGATGTAGGGATGGACAATATCGCCAGTTACATGATGCATCATGATATTAACTCATTCGAAAATCTGCTTGAATCGCAAGGTGTTCCAATTGAATACACCAAGCTGGCAGGAAGCGATAGAAGTGTCAGGTAAATTCGTTGCTTGGAAAGTTCTTCGCCGGAAAAATTATTTGTTGGTAAGTTCCTAGGGTTACACCAATTTTAGAATTCTGAACATAAAATTTGAGCATAATTTTCGAAGGGCACAATTTATAACTATCATAGCCCACCTGATTTTCGAAACTGACAACAGGTGGTAACAACAATTTGTTACATTTTGAGCATATATTCTCTGCGCCACCCCGTCAAGCAGGTCGTACAAAAGCCGTTACAGACAAAATTTAATAGAGAATTTTAAAAATTTCATAAAATCTAAACATTTTTGAAGGAAAATCCTCCGCAGCAAGATGTCATTATTTATCAAAAATACCAACCTATGAATCACGACTAAAGTGGAAGAGAAAACAAAAATTACAACCACTGTCTATTGCCTATACCTCAAAAACTGAAGGAAGTATTATAGTTAAATGTAGTGCATTTCAAAAATTGTACTCAAACTTTATGTTTAAAACTAGTATAGCCCTATTAAAATTAAAGATAAGCAATTCAGGCCGGTGAATTTCTTTTGCGTTTTAAACGGAATGAGGACAAAAAATTATTTATCCAATATTTTCGCTTTCCTTGCTCATGTTTGAAACTCATTTTGCTCGTCCGGAACTCATTCGTCTCATTTTTCATGAAAATTCTTTTTTAGCCATTACCGAGAAAAAATTTTGAACAACCCGCAATAAAGCCAGGAATAATCTCGAACGACCCCCAGAGAGCCTGAAATATAGTCTTACACATCGTCTTGAAATGCACAGAACATGTCTGGAAGGGTTTTAAAAAAAATAATTCAAGAGTACGAGAAATTTCCTCGAAAATTATTTAGCAAGTCTTCGAGAAGGCTCGACGAACGTACAGGATTTGGAACCAAAGTCTAACAGAATCTCACTTTCGATCAAGTTTGGAACCCTCATAAGTAACATGAAGCAAGCCTAGAGGACGGTAGAGGAGTCTCTAAATAACTCGAATACGTTAGTTCAAGTTTCAAACTGGGCTGGATAAGTCTTAATGGGTCCTAAATAGGTTTGAAGAGTCTTGAATTAGCCTAAAACAGTTTTTAATAAAAGCTGGATTGTCCGTTCAATCAAGCTTCGAGTATTCTCAAACTAGTCTGAGTGCGTTACGAAATCCTAAACAAAGGGAACGAGGAAACTAATTTTCCTTCTCCCAAGACAGTAGAAAAGTCAAAATTTAGGAGCCAATGAACTTTTTTCTTTTTTGTTTATCAAGTTAATATTTGGGAGAAATTTTGTGAATCCGCTTCTATTTTACTTACAAAATGTTCGTCTACCTACTTCTCCCCTCCCCCTCGTGGAGAACTTCCTGTTGATGATGCTGGGCCTGGAACATATCTAAATATCTTGAATAGCTTAAAACCTGTTCCCTAAAATTTTCAGCTTCCAGGGCATAACTTGAATTTCAATACTTTATAGTGGTCAGGACTTCAGAGCTTTTCAAGACTTGCAGACTCCAAATTTCTTCAAAACGAACTGACGTTTATCAGTACTGATTTAGGACTCAACCACGCTTGTTCATGACTTTGTGCGGCCCTAGTTTATGGAGCAGACCTCACATCTCTACTCCGGGTATACCGCGGCCACATCAGATCCAAATGCGAATACGGACTGGCTTCATTTTCTTCAGCGTCTCCCGCACTTTCAAACTCGCTGAATGTTATACTTTAGCCCGCACTCCGATTCAGCAGTGGGGCTCTCCATTCCACTCCATGTCCCAGTCTGTATCTTTACGCCATCACAAGCGAACATCCACCTGACCTCGCACACTGACCCAAGTCTTGCCTGCGGCTTGTCAATCTACCACGTACTATGGTTACAACAGCAACGTCAATTCCAAACAATCGTCGTCATGCCCAACTCATACTACGCTATATAGGATTGAAGCAGCCTTACGCTCATTCAGCCTGGAATATGTAACAGACTTTCAACCTGGATCATCCAGACTACTCTCTGAAGCAGTGCACTCTAAATGGCACGGCCCGGCCGTTGGTCTATACTTCCTCTTCGAAACCAGCTTCGAACAATCATCGATGAACCAGTAAGACTGATTCCGAACACAGGAAATCGCCGCCTCGAAGTTGTACTCACACGCTTGCCTACTGGACGTACTCAACTCACACACGAACACCTTTTCCTTTGTACCCGTTTTCCCACATGCCATACGCGCCATGTTCCTATCACAGTTCCTCATCTCCTCCTCGAATGCCCTATCTCTAATAAACTTCGCTCCACTCTTCCTTATCCGCCCACACTCAAACCCGTCTTTCAAACCACTAACTTGCAAAACCTCAACTCCTTTCTCCGGTCATTCAGCCTTTACTCATCGTGTTAATCGCTAACCGCATGTACGATACACAACTTAAAAAATAAGCATAAATTGCAAAATACCAGCCATAGATGTTGTATACAGTACAATAAAACAACAATGAAATGAAAATGAGGATAGAAAAGAAAATTCTCAATTAGGCGGCTGGGGAGCCCGAGTGCTTGTAAGCGGTCTTAATCTTAATTCGGGGCTGCCCTCTCCTCTGAACATGCTAGGGAAAGGAATGATGGGGCAGCAAATGTAATTTTACCTACAGGCGACAAAAGGTTGTGTACATCGTAGAAAAACTCGGATTCTCGCATTTCCAACGGTGCGTCTGACTAGATACCTCCAAAAAACTGTGATCCTAGCTTTTTTAGAACCACCTTCCAGAAACACACCAACCGCTGCTGTAGACATCGTTCGCTGGTGAAGGAAAATTCGCATGTCTAGCGGTCAGTAGGAGCGCCACTTTCCACGAGGACGAAATGATGATCAATGTACAAAAGCTCCATTTAAATAACACAGCCGATTTTCAAAAGCTTTATTCTCGCTTCTTTTTCATCAATTTTGAAAAGTCAAATACACAAAAGATAGAGTGACGTTTACTCTACCAATTTTTAATATTTCTAAAATAGGTATTCATTTGAATTTTCTGAGAAAAAAGGAGCTTAAAAAAGTGCGCCGTGGTATATGAATGACGCTTATCAATTTGATCATCGTTTCGTCCAAGCTTCACGAATTTTCAGCGTGAGAGCGACTCTTTTGTTACAAACGCGAATAGAAAACTCAACATAAGATGACAGCGATCGCTTGAAAATAAGAATGAATTCGATTTAGCCCTTCAATTCCTAAAGAGAAATTCTGTATTTATGTGAGAGCTTCACTCAAATCGCACTTGGCGGCAACAATACGTCAGAAATTCGGTTTAAATTATTCGAGAATACGGTAATAATAAATCGAATGAAATAAATAATACGATTCGGCGAATAATCTGATAAATTTTCTTGGAAGCCGAGATTTAGAAGGGCAAAGAAGAAAGAAAGAAATGAGAGATCTCACAATCAAGAAATTTTAATTCGAATTCTTCGTTCGCATCTTTATGAGGTCCAGCTCGGTGAACCCTTACGGTGGTTGACTTTCACGGCCAGACCAAAAAGTTGAAACATACGGTGGTCTTTATTCGCATTCTTGCCTCGATTATTATACGCGCATGTTGAAAAATATTACTCGTGCACTAAAATCTCGAGGTTACGATCGCGGTTTCTCTGCACACAATTTTTCGTCAAAAGATACCATTTCGCCATCATCCGTGTAATAAATGATATTTTTATATTCTTCGTAAACGTCTCTATATGCTTTCTTTTACTCCTTTTCGTCCCATTCAGGGGCTTTGCTTCCGCGTTGATAAATGACCGATTTGTTGCTATTTTATACTCGATTTATCATGCGGATTTAAATTGGAGGTGGTCGCGTTTTTATGAGGTCGATATTTGGCTGTAGCAAATGGATTCTTTCAGATTGTCGACGACTTTTTTCTTCTCTTCGCCTGCTTCGCGTTTCGACGAGTCTCGTTTATAAGAGCGATGTTGACACACGATTCGCGGTCGTCGCCTTTCTTTGAAATGCTCGCTGGGACTGCCAGTCGAAAGGGAAGCTCCAACAATGAGGAAGCGTATAAATGTACACAGTCAAAACGAACAAACCCTTAGATGATTTATAACCGGCTGAGGTCAGACGGTTTTAGATTTCATATATTATGCAAAAAATGCACGAGGAAACGCGAGTGTATCGATCTAGTCAGCTTCCATCAGACATTCGTCGGTTTTGCAGAAAACGCAGCGGAATAAAGAACTGAAAAGAAGAATATTCGTTTTCATTTTCCGCTACCGAGTTCGAAGCACCCAACACCAGAAAAACAATGAAGATGATCTTATTTCTTCCCAGCTATTTATTCGATGCTGCCGTAGCAGAGTTGGTAAACTAAACTTTAACAAAACTAGAATAAGTATACCGGCTACACGCGCCATCGAACTTTTCTCTTTCAAAGATTTATAAATGAAATGAACCGGAGTAGTACTTTTCGTTAAAATCACAATAGACTGTAGAAGGGAAAATGAAATTAAACTCCTATTTTTGTTTTGCTGAAGATCATTTCTCGGCTCGACCAACAACGCCGGAGTAACAACAATTTTGATGGTAATTTGTTGTTACCCTCACTGCGTCGAAATGAAGGCAATCGACTGCTTTTAAGACAAGTGCGTAAGTGCGACCGGGTTACACGCACGAAAATGCGAAAAATGAGGCATCATACAGAGTGGCATATCCAGAAAACAATAAAAGAACCCAAAAGTTAAAAGGTCTTATTTGCCATAAATGATCGCGAGCGAAAAGTTTCACTTTTACTAGCACTAAATTAGGGGACATAATCGGTCACAATTGTTAATATCTTTAATTTTGTAAGCCATTGTCAATCTTATCTAGCGTAAACTTGTACCAAAAAGAGAGGACCATAGCCTCTGAGACCACACTCTCGGATCCATACCACTGATCGGCATTGGACGATACTTAGCGCTTGCACTTAGGCCTCCACATATCACCCAATATGCTTACAACCAAAATCAACAATATTTACTGCCAAAAATTCATGTTTCACTTAATAAGGAGGATTCGGAGACGGAACCGAAGCAACGAACCTCAGAGTCGGCAGATTCTGCCAGGGACAGACTTCATGAAAAAGAAAGCTAACGTAAGTGAGGATCACATTCAATGGCCTATTGACAGGCACAGAGCCACATTTTGATGACATGCTGACCGAGTCAGTCATTTAAACGCATTTCCGCTTCCGAAATGAAAAATAATTCGTCAGTTAAATTTATTTTTCTGTCACCGGAACTAGAACTACAACCATTATATTTTTCCGACAAAGTGGGCGCCGGGGCGCTGAATCCTTAAACGGTCCTACAGCCAATTTCAGAACTTTTGTGAAAGCCGGAGTGATTTTTGTTTCTACCGGTGGAACAGCTCCAGTTTCAATGCTCACTGGGTATATTTATCTTCTCCATGCACCCCCCTCTCTCGCTCCCATCCCTACACACTCCTTCAATCCCCCCCCCCATGAGAGCCAGGGATCCGGGAAATACTGCTTATGACTTTTTCGGTAGAAAAATGTCGTTAACACTTTAAAATTTGGTCTAGGAAATTACTAAACATAAATTCCCGCAATTCAATGAAACAAAGCTCCTTCTCAGGAATTCTGAAAATATTATGGGACGCAAGTTCAACCGTCCTCACCAGTAAACATCCGACAACTAACAATCTGTCCACAATTGAAAAATAAGTAAAAAGGACCAATAGTTCAATATATTGGAGAACATGGCACAACTTAAAACGGCCAGTGTGAAAAACAGACCAGAAATAGAAAACAGCCATAGTGATTTGACAAGCAATGCAAATAAAAATTTTAAAAAAAAATCCAACTGTACAAATTTGATGAACAGCTCACAACAAAATTTGACTCACATTAAGAAATTCCGACCCAATACGCCAGAAAGGATCCGAGTCGACCAGAAAAAACCAAAATCAATGTTTGTTAGTTTCACCTTTTTGTAGCTGGTGACACGGAAAAATTTGGCACCATCAAAGCGCCCTTGACTTCTTTCCGCTTTTCCCCAGAATGACACAAAATCTGACCAATGTCAATCAAGTCCAACCCAATACACCAGAGATCAAATTCGACCAGAAAAGACCAGAAATAAACCGAGGTAGTTTCACGTTTTAGTAGTTGGTACAGGATAAGGAAAAATTTGACACTGTCAAAATACCCGCGACTTTTTTCCACTCTTTCCCAGCATGACAGAACAATCTCCTTCGCCCGCCTCTTCACGCTAATGACTCCGATCCGAGTTAGAGTCACGTTTTTGAACTCACCTCAACCCTTCATATCACTTACCAAATTTAGGTTTGCTTTTCACTTTTTCAATTTTTTTCCAACGGCCTTCCTCAAGTCTCACTCACGTGTTTATCAGACGACGGTTAATTTCATCTTTTTTAGTTGGCATAAAGTCGGGGAAAATTCGACCCCATCAAAGGCTTCCATGCCTTTCTGCTCTTCTCCAGAATGATATAATAATCTTCCTCGCTGACCTTCCTCACGCTAGTATGACTTTCAATCTGAGTTAGTTTCACCTTATAGGACTCCCCTCAATCATAAGGCTCCCTCGCCACCCAAAGATTCACCAACCCTTTTTCCCTTTTTCGAATTTTCCTCAAGTGTCACTCAAGTGTTTCCAGACCCGAGCTAATTTCAACAGTTTGTAAGCATATCTGATTTTTGGGTGCCAAATTCCACACTTTAGTATATTCGGTTGTCTTTTTTTTTTTTTTTCCAAGTCCCCAATGTGCACGTGTTGGACTTCAAAGAACTCAGATGCCTACTGTTGTAGACCCCCGACTAAATAAAAAGTCTAGAGAGTAATACGACTTAGTTACGCTCATTTTCGAGTCGACGTTCAATGGTAAATGTGAAATTCAAGATTTTTATTGGCAAAAAGCGACGCCATTCAAAATGTTCAAGTCAAAAGCTGAAGCCATTTTTCTTCGAAATGATTGATTTAATGTTTTAAAACTAAAAGGTGACGCCATTTTTTTAAAAACATCTCTTAAATTTAAAGAGTACTTTCCTAATTTAGAGTAAAATGATAAGATCCGTCAACAATTCTAAATTTTCGAAAGAAACCGTACCACTTACTCGCATTTAGTCAAACTAAACAGTTACATGGTAAAGGGGAGACTTATGATTTTCAAAAGCAATTGGTATAACACTGTTTTTCGTTGAAAATTTTTCGAATTCGTACGCTATACGTATTTCCAATTGAGGACGGAATGATGAAATGTGCTTCATGTTTGGGAAAAAAATACTCATCGTTGAGTCAACTCTCACACATTTATATGTTAAATGGGAGTTCTAAAAGTCTTCAGAGGCAAATATAGCGACGCCACTCAAAATGTTTAAGCCAAAAGCTGAAGTCATTTTACTCCCAAATTTCTTTGAAGGTTAATTTCCAAACTGAGGATCAAATACAATAACTTTTTTTTTTTTTTTTTTTTTTTTACATTAACGAGATTTTTAATGCCTAACGGCTAGGGTCTCGGGAATGGAATTACATGGAATTACAATAGTTACAGAGTTTGGGTTCTATGGTTACAGGTAAATGCATCTAAAATTCGGAATTTTCAAAAAGCAGAAAAAGTATTTTTTATTCAGTCAGCCTGCGCGTGCATAATATATGGTAAATAATAGGCTTGAAATTTTAAAATTAAAAGGCGAGGTCATTTTATTCTAAAATTTCTTAAATTTGGAGGGTATATTCTTAAATGAAAGCAAAATGAGAAATTTTCAGAAAAAATGTACCACTTATTTAGACAGACTACACATTTGAGGCAAAATGATGAAATGTTCTTTTTAGGAAACTAAAAAAAAGTACCTATCATTAAACGAATGTTTACATTTACATGTTACATGGAAGATCCAAAAATCTATAGAGGCAAAACGAGACACCCATTAAAATGTTCAAGTCAAAAGCAGAAGCCAATTTTTCTTCTCTCGAATTTTGCAGGTACCTTTCTAATCGCGGGCAAACTGACTAAATGGATATAACGTTTGAAATTTTCCAAAAATAAGAAGTACCTTTCATTCAAATAGCTTGCACGAACGCCTCGTAAATGATTTAATATTTTCAAACCAAAAGGTGACGTCATTTTTTTCTTCAACGTTCTCGAATTTTGAAAGGTATATTCCTAATTGAGAGCAAAATAATAAGATGGGTCTAAAGTTTTAAATTTTCCACAGAAACTGTACCTTTCATTCAGTCAAACTAGGTATCTATTTGCATGATAAATGGGAGACCCAAAATTTTCAAACGCAAAATGCGACGTAACTTTTTTTTTTTAATTTCTTAAATTTAGAGGATAATATATTCCTAATTAAAGGCAACATGATAAACTGCGTCTAAAATATTACAAAAAAAAGTATTGACGTTTACAGATGGAAAATGGGTAAACCAAAATTTTCAAATGCAAAAGGGGACGCCATTTGGTATTCAAAATTTCTCAAATTTCGATCGTATATTTCTGATTGAAAGCAAAGTGATTTAATGGGTTTCAGCTGGTAATTTTCAATAGAAAAAAAATAAGATGTACCAATCATTTAATCAACGTTCATGTACATAAATAGGTGTCCCCACATTTTAAAATCAAAATCTTCAAGAATGTAAGCATCAAATTTCGAATAAATTGGATCAATCGAGATCTTCCGAATGATATCTGGTACGAGTGCTGAAGCAGATTAGTCAAATTCTACTCCTGCCTCTACCGTCTCATCCATGTATGAAGTTTCTTTCCTTTTGAAGTAGAACTCTCCACCATACTGAATGGGTCGCAGTGTTTTGAATTAGCCTCCCCTCCTACTTTTGCGTTGCAGTCCCCCATTATTACCAGATAGTATTCCTTCTCTTTTTGAATTGTTGCCGCCAACTCGTCATAAAATTTATCTGCTTCTGCCTTCTCTGCTCCGGCTGTAGGTGCATACACTTTCAAGATTAACATTTTTGTCTTCTCATCTATTTTCAGTTTTAGTAGGCATATTCTTTCCGATATCATTTTAATTTCCACAACATTATATTTGATACTTTTGTTAATATAAAAACCCACCCTCTGTAACCTTTTGTGAAACCAACACAGTATACATAGCTGCCTCTCCTCCTTTCTGCCAGTCTTTCCCCACATTTTCTAACTTCCGACACGTTTTTTAAATAATTTTCATTATTACTTATCATTTTTTAAACATTTTTCTTGGTGTTCTCAGTTATAAATACACTTTATTAAAAAAGTCAATTAAATTTATATGTGTGTATTGGGGGGGGGGGAGAGAAAGCTTTTAAGGCGCCGCACCACTACAAATGCCCGGTAGTAATTTTAGCGCCCATCCGCTCCTGAATGCGTGGAAAAGCTACTGAAGCCTAAAAAGAATCTTTAAAAAGGCAAAATGTCAATAAACCTGAAGAAGAAAATCTTCGAGAGTTTCATACTTCCGGTTCTCACCTATGGAGCGCAAACATGGACGATCACGGAGGGGCAACTATTAAGACTGGCGAGAACACAAAAAGCGATGGAAAAATCACTGGTTGGCGTCAAAAAGTCAGACAAGACAAGACACACAGGGGTTAGAGCCAAAACAAAAATTACCGTGGTTAAAAAGCTAAAGATGGAGTATGCCGGCCACGTAGTCAGAAGGAATGAAGGGAGGTGGGAAAGAAGAATCTTGGAATGGGTCCCCAGGGACAGGAAGAGGAAGGTGGGAAGGCCAAAGACAAGGTGGGAGGGCGAAATTGTAGTAAGCAAAGGAGGTACAGCGTGGAAAAGGGATGCTCTGAACAGGACACGGTGGAGGCGGGTAGGGGAGGCCCATGCCCAGTCTTGGGCCCATTCAACTTAAGAAACACATGTAGTTGTCGTATGTATAATAAATAAAGGCTGTTCATGTTATGTTATATTGCCGGTGGGGGGAGGAGTCGACTCGCGAAGCAGTTAGAGAGCCCCTTATTTCATATCAAACAAAGTCTCTCGGGTAACCCCGCCACCACTACATCTACGAAATTCGCTCGTTTAGCCAATGATAGGCCTTTCGGACGTTACACGCTGACTGGGCCTTTTACCTTGGATCCGCCACTGCTCAGTTTCCTTCATTCGGCGACGATTCTTGGCTTTCGCCTCATAGAAATTTGAAATCGAACGTCACAGAATTCGCTCGCTTCGCTCGTTTAGCCAATGATAGGCTTTTCGGACGTTACACGCTGACTTGGCCTTTTACCTTGTATCGCCGCTCAATTTCTTTCGTTCGTTCAGCGAGGATTCTCAGCTCTCGCCTCCCCGGAACTCGAACGTCACATCGCGGTCACTAAGCCGGCATTCGTACCGGGTTATTTTATTCCGGCTACGGTTTGTCGCATCGGATCCAGCTCGCTGTATCACCAGGCCTAGGCTGGTGACCTTTTCGTGCGCGCACTCGAAACACTCGACCGCTTTTTACCGATTACCGAAGGAAGACAACACACCGAGCACACGAGTCGACTAATAACCGTAAAATTGTTTTACGTTCTCTCGCGACTATTATAAAAACAAGTCATCCTCCGCCCTCGGGTCTCATTTTCGCACAAGCCGGCGATGAAGATTGGTAACGTAGGTACTTTTCTCGTTTTTGTCGTCGTCGCATACGCGCCGCGTACAGTCAAAAAGACAAATATTTTACGTCAATTTTGCGTCGCCGTCGACGCATCAGCGAACGTTATTTGCCCACTCGCTTTTCCCCGCTCGCCGATGCTTTTTCCGCCGTAACAGCGACGCTGCGGGAAAGCCGCGACAAACGCGTCAAAATCCGCTCTAAGTCGACGCGCGCGAAAAGCTGGGCTTCGTCGTTTTTATTCGTTGAAATTCATCCGGCCGCGAGGAGGTGCCGCCGTCGCCCGAGTGTAACTCGCCGTGAGCTCTCGCGAAAAAGGCCGCTTAAGCCAGCTAGACTGCATTATCGTTTGATAATTAAATGCGCCCGCCACCCCTCCCCCCTCGCACTCGCTCCTGTCCGTCGTTGACCGAAATGGGTTAACGATGCGCGATTAAAATTAAAACCGCGTTAAGAACTTTTTAGCCGTGTTTTCCCTTTCGCGGTGGATATTAAAAATTTTTGACGCGAGCTCTCGAGCCGAGTTTGGGGGAAAAAGCGAAAAAAGATACGAGCATTTTTCATCTTTAACACGATGGGATGTAAGTACCAAGCACCGGTGAAAAGACCGCGCGGCTCGGTGAACTTCGCGTCGAATTTCCATATTTACGCGGCCGGCCCGCTGGTGTGGCGCGTGTGTCCGGGAATTATGTCTCATTAAACCCGTCCAGCTTTTAACTTCATACGGCGACCTGTCCGGCTTTTCATCGAATATCGCTCATGTCGGGATCGGCATTCCGAACTGTAGTGGCGGTTTCGACTAGCCGCAGTGCCGCAGACGTGTACGGTTAATCCTGCGTACCACTCCAGCCGGTGATTTTCCTCTGTCGACCTACTTTTGATTCGGAAATTTCCTCGTCTTCCACTTGTACGTCAGCACGCTCTCGGCAAACCCTTTTACATCCGAACGAAACACGTCCAAATAACAAAAGAGATTTTAGTATTAAACGACTGAATACTGAACAGTAAACACACATGAATGACCGATGTCGAAGTCCTAGAAGCCGGAGGTGGAGGTCGGCTTTTCAGGAAAATCGTTGGCCTGAAGTATGTAATTTCTCCCCCTCTATGTGTGCTACCTTTACGGGATGAGGGGCTTAAAAAAGAACTAAAGGCACATAGGAGAGAACAAACTCCGACCATCAACTTTGATGAAAGCAAGGGGGAACTACGTCAGTATTTTTCTCAGGAGATACATCTTCGCCATCATAATTATGATGCCATTACGAAGTAAATAATAATTCTGGACGTAAAGGTCTCCCCCATTCGAATGTTCGGGCGGAGACTACATAGTGAGAAACTATTAAAATTGAAAATAGGGACGTGGAATGTAAGGTCACTAAATAAGGTAAGTAAATTAGAAAACGTAAAGAAAGAAATGAAAACAGAGGTGAAACTTGACTTCAAGTTTGAGGGGTGGAGAAGGAAAATTTGTCGACAAATATTTTATTTTAACTAAAAATTCGAAAATTCATCGATTTTTCAATCAAAATATTTTTTGGTTGAAAAAAAAATAATAATAAACAAACGTTCTTAGAAAATGAAAAATTCAAAATAAACAGTTTCAAAATTTGCTGACTGCCCAATTATTGGGGGTGTTTCATTCCCTCCCCATACTTTCGTCCCTGCAAATGCAGATTGGAACCTTTTCTCCCAAGCACTCACATTTGCGCACATGAGCATACCTTATTCTGGGAGGGTAAGGTGGAAGGATTTTAGGAATACTTGAGAGGAACACACAACTACATTGAGGTGGTCGTTGTTTACTCTTGGTGATCTGTTTTTCTGAATTTCCTCTGATTCATCTCCTAAATTAATTCCAATAAGATGAAATAAAAATACAAAAAAAAAAAAAAAAAAAAAAAAAAAACTACAAAGTTTCCTGTCGATCGGATTAGGGGAATCCGTGTCCTTATGGGAAAATACGGCGAGTTTTGACTTTTGTTCCAGACTAAATTTTCCTTCTATTCGGGTCGTACAGCGCCAATATCGACTACTCTTATCAGCGACCAAAAGGTGAAGTTTTTAACACATGTAGCAAAATTTTGGAATCTAGGTATAAAAATAGTCTTAATCAAAAGAAAATTCGTTGTTCGAAAAATTCGTTTCTCTTTAAATACTTCAAAAAGTCCTAATTTTCGAGATATTTCAACTTTAATGAGTATGTATACATTAATGGGGAAAATGTATAGATTTACCTTTTGCTACTTATCTCTTCGACTCGATAGCGACGCGCTCTGATGGATGTACGGCCCGAATATTCACCAGAACCAAAGGCCGTAAATTAAACAATAGAACATTTGCTAACGGATTCAGCTTGTAACATTGGAAGATAATTCTTTTGCTTTCAACTTTTAGATTTTAATAAAATGTTAACTTTCTCAAATTTCAGGCTCCAGGTCAAACAGAGAATCTAGTAACAACAGATTTCGGGCTGCTCAAAGCGGTGGCGCGTTGCAGTCGTTTACCAATGATTGAGTGAGTGAGTGAATCACTGACTCATTGAATGAGTGAAGAAGTGAATGAAAAACGGAACTAGAGAATGAATGAATCTGACGAGTGAGTGAGTGAACCACTAAATCACTGAGTGAGTGATTGAGTAACTGTGTGAATAACTGAATGAGTAAGAGAATGACTGAGTGAGTGAATCACTGACTCATTGAGTGAGTGACGGAGTAACTGAGTGAATAACTCAATAAATAAGCGAGTGATTGAGTGAATCATTGAGTCACTGCGCAAGTGATTGAGTAACTGTGTGAATAACTGAATAAATAAGCGAGTAACTAAGTGAATCACTAAATAAGTAAGCGATTCGAGTGAGTGAATTGCTGACGCAGTGGGCGAGTGATGGAGTAAGGAAGTGAATGAATAACTGACTTAGAGAATGAATGCATGACTAAGTGAGTGAATCACTTAATAAGTAAGCAAGTGACTGAGTGAATGAGTGAATCACTGACTTAGAAGTCGCTATATAATATGCAATTTTTTTAGTTTCACCTAACGGATTCACAAGAGGAGAAAATGGATGCGTCATAGGTCGATTGAGTCGGTATCATATCCTTGTACTGAGTACTGGAGACGTGATGTGAACAATGGTCATGAAATTATGGACAGGGTGAAACCGTTTTACAGAAAAACGCCGCATTAGCTAAGAAAGGCGAAGGGAAATGTGAAAGCGGTCGAGTTCAAATTTCTCAAATTTCAGTTTCTAGGTCAAACAGAGAATCTAGTTACAACAGATTTCGGGCTGCTCAATGCGGTGGCGCGCTGTAGTTGTTTACCTTGTAACCCTGATCGAGGGGAATATTTCATTTACAGGCATACGAAGAAATCTCAAAGCATTATGAAAACGAAAGCGCTTATCGAAAAAATAATTCGGACAAAATTTATAGCACATAAAATTTTCCTTCCATTGAGACCATTTTCATTTCCATCTGATGAATTTTTCTAAAATATATAGGGTTTCAAATTTCAATAGTTCTTTTTTCTCACGTGCCTAAAATTATAGAGGGCGACTCTTTCGCGCTGGCAGTCCAAATAGTCATTGATATTTGAAATTCAACGTTTGCTACCGACTTTCAGATTTTTGAAACGTCTTCCACATTCCAGCTTTGTTTTGACCATTCAAATAACGTTCGATACTCAGCTAGAAACCGTCTGCTTTTGACTGACTAGTCTCTAATATTAGGAGTCCCAGGGTACTCCATTTTCAGAAACGAAATTTGACTTTCAGTTTGGAAAGGTGGTGATGGAAAGGTGGTGAAGAAAAATTTGCCGCCAAATATTTTTTGAAAACTAAAAATTCGCTGACAATATGTTTGAAAAATTAAGAATTTACCAAGTTTTTAATTGAAAAAGAAAATAAATAAACAAACCAACATGCATAAAAAATGAAAATTCAAATGAACAGTTTCAAAATTTGCGGACTGCAAATTATGGGGGGGGGTGTCAAATGAACAGTCTTAAAATTTGCCGACTGCCAAATTATTGGGGGTGTTTCAACCCCCACACCCCTATAGATTCGCCCCTGGATGAAAACATTAAAATTATGTGAAGAGTGTTATTCTAAACTGCTCTAAGTCAAAAACAGTGAAATCGAGAAAAACGCAAAAAACTATCTCTGCGGAAAAGATGGCATTTTGGGAAGGTGAACGTTGACTACATTGGTAGCTAGTATAACTCACAACATTTTGTATGAAATCCGGGTAACCCCCCCCCCTGGAGTATCCTAGGGGCCGATTAGTTCTGTAAACCTATGAAATAGGTAGTTCCAATACTGAACATTTATTTTTCGTGATAATCGGCCGGATTAATGATTATTATGCGCAAATTGTTCGATAAATGGGTAATATAAATGAAGCTAATAAATGTGAAGCACTTTGTGAAAAGGTACCATACATCAGAAAACTTGTTTTTGAGTTTTCGGTAAAATCTGAGGGAGCAAAAATTCACCTGCATTTAAAAAAATGAAAAGACTGAAACAGAAGTAGCTGAAGTTTGAAAACGTGAAATCTTAATTTTGAGAAAAATGCGTTCACAGTTGTAAGACAGAAAAATAGATAAAAAAATCGATGTCTCAGCGTTTACTGCGCCAATGCGTCTCAAATTTTGCTATAATATCCTGCGAACATGTACCAAAACATCCTGCAAGGCTTAAGGGAGTCGATGCTGTACATGGAGGAACACAACTTTGAAAAGAACAGTCCGTATGAGAAACAAGTGAAAGGTTGGTTTTGAAAAACCGGTAAGTCTGAAAACTAAGTCCTCCAAGGTCATACATTTGAAAAGAATGAACTCATCGGTAACGCGATAATAATTATTATTCCCAGCTGTAGTGATAACACGTGCACAAACGTAAACAAGATCGGCGCGACTTATGGTACCTTTTCCGAATATCAGCCTGTGGCTTGAAATATCTTCTCCTAGACGACTATTTTCTACTGTACATTGGGGGGCCAACCAAGTGTGTCTAGAAACAGTTTCCGCTGAAATGTGAAAAACGGGATTTCCGACTTGAAAACACACGTTGTGCTGTAGGGCAGAATACACTTTTCCTACATATGGTACCTTTTCACAGAGCACCTCACAAAATCTGTTAATTAACAAGCGCAGCGGATATTGACGAGAATGGTAAGAACCACCGTGACTTAGTACAATTTCGAAGTAATTCTTCTTTCATCGTTGTTTGCACTCCTCACTCAGAGACTTTTTTCATACGATCTGAAACGAGTTCGATAACTTGTTGGTAATCACCTTTCGCCACTAGATTGCGCTCTTATCTCATTATTTGTGACAAATGACTGAGGCGAGCAGTTCGGAATAACACTCTTCAATATAATAGGAAATAGTGAAGCGAGATGACCAGAAAAAACTTATTTTTGGACGGGGAGTGTAGAATAATTAATACCGCAGTAAAAAGAGAGCAAGCAGGCATAGGCATTATAATGATGACTGAAAAGATGAATAAGAAAAAAGGGAAAATTTGGGAAGTTATTGAAAGTGAAGAAAAGATAATATTAAAAAGAAGTAACGAGAGAATTTTGTAAATCAAAAAAAGGAACTGATAATGAAGGGAAGTGGATAGTACTAAAAAAAAAACAATAAATCAGGCTGCAAGGCAGAAAATAGGCACTCAAATAATAGAAGAACACCATGGGTGAGAAGTGAAATATTAGAGTTAATGGAAGAAAGTATAAACAAGCCAATAATAGAGAAAGTAAAAAAAAAATGTAAGGCTTTAAGAAATCAATTCATGAGAAAATGTAAGAAGGCAAAAGAAAAATGGATTAAAATCAGAACTGTGAGGAAACTGAGAAGCAAATGAGAGCAGTACAAATTGATCAGGCATAATTAAAGTAAAAGATATTTTGGATCACAAAAAAAGAGAACAAAAATAAGTTAACGAATTGAAAAGGAGAATTACTAGACTCTAAAAAAGACAAAATAAAAATATGTATGGATGAGACATATTCAAAAACTGTATAACAGGGTGTCTACCAAATATGAATTTTCCAAAAGTATGATTCTTGTGAGACTTTTTTATAATCTTTTCTTGGAACATTTTCACACCTGAACAGAATTTCCACAAGGAAAAAAATTCAAAAACGTGCTAATGTCAAATGAAAACGCTGAAGAAATTTGAATAATAACGAACGAATTATTGCAAAGAATGTTGCAAAGAACACAATTTTTCGATTAAATTTCAATTTGGCCATATCACGATAAGAAATATTGCGATTGTTCAGGAAAAATTACCAAATTTGTAAGTAATTAGACGCAATCGTATGACTTGTATGACTACTGCCTCAATTGTACGAGTCGAACTTTTGTACGACTTGTATTTGTATAACCAGTATAGATACCTTGTATAGAATGGATCAAATATCAGTAAATGTAAGGAAAGAGAGGACCGCGTGGAGAATGAAGAAAAAGGAAATCCTGCTTTTAGATCAGAATTCGATAAAGCCCTGAAAGAAATGAAAACGGGTTGTCAAAAATTCGCAAATTTTTGATTCGATTAAATCGAAAATCAGGTAATAATTATAATAAAGGAGAAAGGGGTATAGGGAGAGCTAAAATTTAAAAACACTATTTGACGAAGTCGCAAACCTCCATGGCTAGCCACTGTTTTAAAGCAAGATGTTTCAATTTTTTAACCTGCACGCGGAGTCTGTAATTTGATGTCCAAAAGCTAAACACTCAGGATAGTTATTTGCCTTCGCAATCAGTCCTTCCTCAGATCCGCGAAACTTCTTCACTGTAAGTGACAAATTTAATTGTTGACGGTGAAAAACTAATTACCATGTATTACATTTTGCGGTGTTTACATTATCGAATTCGCTATCGCAATCATCGCTAATTGCGAAAGTAAATAAGACCATGTTCGAACGGTAAGTTGCCTCGATGAAACTGATGTTTATCCACTGGTCTAACATCCAACTTCTCGTATTCGTGCGGTAATTCCTATATTCGTCCTTACGGAAAAGGTAATTTGTAAATTACACTGCACTATATAGGGTATTATGTCGCCTCGCTTACTATTCGTCTCCATTCTCCAAAACTTCGTCGCACAACTTTAATCTACCAACAAGTTTTCTCGTTAAAAATACGCTCGTCCAGCCGATTTGAAATTCACAGAACGTCGGCACACCCGACACTACACCGTTCACTTCCCACTTCCATGAATTATTGCAAGTGCAAAAACTCGGGGTTAAGTAGCAGTTTTGGCTCCTAGTATGGTCCTTACTTTCAGGTATACCATGCCTTTCTGAACATCATAAAGTTGAGTACATAATTCAAATTGCGAATTGTTGTATGATGTTCGCTTCTCGACAGACGACTACTACAGCAAAAGGTTCCCGAAGAATTTGAACTGGTTAATGTTCAGTTCATTTAGCCTGAAGAATAGGACCAACCGCAAAATGACCCAGTTCACGAGAACATCATCTGTTGAACGGGTTCACATTCACTTTGTTTTCTCAAGGAACGCAAAGGGAGTCAGTACAGAAGGACGTTAGTGGACGCACTCAATACTACAGAAAGGTTACACCAGTGTGAACGGATTTTCATGTTCAGATCGTTCTGCGAACGCGAGCAACCGCAATGTGGACCTATTTATTCAAGGACACTACCTATCTGTCAAAAACGGTATCACATACAGTTTTTTTTTTTTTTGGTCTCAGAAACACAAAGTAAACCTATTTTATGTATTGAAGAACACTCCTATAGGTACTCAATATTACAGAAAGAAGAGGACACCACCCTGTGAACAAGTTCACGTTTAGTTTGTTTTGTCTAAGCTGAATATGTATCCAGAAGGAAGCTATAGTGAATACCAACACTATACAAAGGAGAGATAAACTAATAGGCCATAACTTTTGATGCACCCAGGAATAATATCACTGCTGCTAGAAGGGAGAGTGGAAGGAAAGAATTGGGTCGGTCGGCAAAGATTCAAGTATGGTCAGCAGACAATCAAGGATATGTCAAATGTGTTATTACAAAATGAAAGAACTCGCACAAGATAGAGAGAAATGGAGAGCTGCATCAAACCGGCCATAAGACTGATAACCTTATCAGCATCATCAATACTATGCAGGAATGTTTTACCAGTGTGAACGGATTCAGGCTCTGTTCATTCTATTTCAGGAACGTGAACAACCGCAAAGTAAACCCATTCACAAAACCACTATCTGCTAAACGCAAAACCGACTCACATTCAGTTTGTTTTGTCCAAAGAATGCAAAGTAAGCCCATTCAGGGGGACACTAGCAGATACTGAGTACTATAGGAAGCAGGCCACTATCTTGGGAGTGGGTTCACAGTTAGTTTGTTTCGTCTAAGATAAATCTATCCAGAAGGACGCTAGCAGACGACACTCAATATTATAGGAATGTTTTAACAGGGTGAACGGATTCACGTTATATTTGTTCTGCCTAGAGAACGCAGACAGCATCCGTGAAGTGAACCCAGGGGCGAAACTATAGGTGGGCGGGGGGTTTAACCTCCCCTCCTCCACCCCAATAATTTGGCGGTCGGCAAATTCTGAAACAGTTCATTTGAGTTTTTCATTTTTTATGAATGTTTGTTTGCTTTTTTTTTTTCAATTAAAAAATATTTCGATTAAAAAATTGGCAAATTTTTAATTTTTAAAAGATTTTGTCAGCGAATTTTTAGTTTTCAAAAAATATTTGTCGGCAAGTTTTTCTTCTTCATCTCCCCAAACTGAAAGTCAAATTTCCTTTCTGAAAATGGAGTACCCGAGACTACTGTCAGAGACTCGTCTGTTAAGAGCCGAAGGTTTCAAGCTTAGTATCCAACGTTATCTGAAAGGTTGAAACAAAGCTGAGATGTGGAAGATACTCCGAAAATTTGAAAGTTGGTAGCAAACGTTGAATTTCGAATTTCAATGACTATTCTGTTCTTACTAGACTCTCTGTTTGACCTACAGCCTAAAATTTAAGAAAGTTGAAGTTTTTATTAAAATCTAAAAGCAGGCCCGTAGCCAGCCATCTGCGGTAGGTGGTGCTGACTGTTTACCAGGGGAGGGGGCTCGAGGATACACATAGTATATAATGTGAAGAGTTCTACGAGGCAGTGGTATAGCCAGGGGGAAAATGGGGCGAATGCCCCCCAAGGCACCTGAAATAGAATGTAAAATATGCAGAAATGAGCAATTTTTCGCTTTAAAACATGTTTTTTCGAAAAATTTTCGCTCGAGTAGTAATTTTACCTTCATTTTCATACAATAGTCCTCTAATATCGGCGATTTAAAAAAATACTTCAATTTTCGACTTTGTGAAAATCTTACTTTGCCCCCCCCCCCCGGAAAATCTTGACTGCACCAGGGATTGAATTTGGTCTCAAAATTCATAATCAAAACTGGTGATTCAACTTACCGACAACCCATTTTAAAAAAATTGAATAGATCGTGTGAAAAAAAATTAACACTTACAATGATCAAATTTTCGAACTTTTGGAAGTAAAAAAACTCTATTTCTGTGGACTTATCAAGTTATCAGTTCTCAAACAGCCATTCAGGTATTTAGCCTTCGATATTCAATGTGAACTGGATTGCGAGCCTCCTACTGTGTTTGCGAATATTATAATATAACACAAGAAAAAGGCCTGTGTGTCTGAAACTGCTGGATGGACACTCGGGCCTTTTTCTTGTAACACGTCACATATAAAGAACGACAAACACACGATTCTTCTATCTTTCAAAGCAAAATCAGTGTTGACAAGTTTATAAATATGAAAATGTAGTGGAACGAAGGGTTTTGAACAAAACTAGCGAGAAAAATAGAAGGAATTCGTTATTCTTATTCACGAAATTTTGCCAGGAGGGCTACTCAGTACTTCCTAGCACCACTCTGGCTAGGGGCCTGGCGTAATTATGATTTTTTAAATGGTGGTATCTCTGCCTAAGAGGGGAGGGCTCAAGATACCTTTAGAGGTTGCTCAGCCCTGGCTTGCCCCCCCCCCATGGCTACGGGGCTGTCTAAAAGTTGAAAGCAAAAGACTTATTTTCCAATGTCACAAGCTGAATCCAATACCAAATGTTCTATTACATGTTTAATTTACGTGCTTTGGTCCTGGTGAATATAGGAGGGAAATTTAGTCTCTGGAACAAAATTCAAAACTCCATGTGTTTTTCCCATAAGAACGAAACGGAGCTTGTGGCACGGATTTCCCTAAACCCGATCGACCTGAAACTTTGTAGTTTTTTTTTTTAAATTGATTTCATTGGAACCAATTTCGGAGAAGAATCAGAAGAAATTCAGAAAAAAAAAAAACATTACTAAAAATAAATAACAACCACCTTAATGTGTAAAGGAAGTTGTGTGTTTCTCTCAAGTATTCCTAATATCCTTCTAGCTTACCCTCCCAGACTAAGGTATGCTCATGTGCGCAAATGTGAGTGCTTGGGTGATACGGTTCCAATCTGCATTTGCAGGGACGAAACTATGGGGGGGGGTGAAAAAAACCACTATAATTTGACAGTCGGTAAATTTTGAAACTGTTCATTTGAATGTTTCATTTTCTAAGGTATAATGTTTTAATGAAGCCTGAAAAAGTCTTGAACAAATTCGGAAGATCTTTAAAGTCTCAGAGAAGTCTGAAAGAGTCCTAAAAGTTCTACATACGTTGGAGGAGGAGGTCTTGATGGGTCAAAAGAGTCTTATTATCATAGTAATAAATGAATCCAAGAAACCTCTCGGATGGTGTACGTTTGCACACAAGAGCCGAGGAAGGAGAATGTCTCAAGCGGCTCACTATAAGAAAGGCGCTTCAAAAATAAGGTAAAAACAGGAACGAAGAAAGGAAGAAAAATAAAGAGTAGAAAAAAGGCAGACTCTTTTTGAGGGTGCAAGGACTTTCTTAAAAATTAGTCCCTGGGCCCATATTTTGCTTCTGTTTTATTATTATTATTATTATTATTATTATTATTTTTTTAATTAAGAAATATTTTGAGTGAAAAATCGGCAAATTTTCAAATTTTTAAAATGCTTTGTCGGCGAATTTTTAGTTTAAAAAATATTCGTTGGCAAATTTATAGTTTCGCCTCCGAGTGAACCCATTCACAAGGACACTATCTACCAAACGCAAAAGGAATTCGTGTTTAGTTTGCTTTGTCCAAAGAATGCAAAGTAAGGTCATTCAGAAGGACACTAGTGGATACTCAATACTACAGGAAAAAGGACCCGATGCGCAAAGCAAAATCCCACCAGTTACCCGGGTAACTAAAAGGGAACAAGGGAAATCTCAGGGTAACCGAGGGTAACAAGAGGGTAACTAATTGCGTAGTATCCCCCCAATTACCCGGGTAACTAAAGGAGAACAGGGGTAATTTGAGGGTAATCCGAAGGTAAGAAATAGGTAACTTTTCCGCGGGTAACTGGGTAACTAGAGGGTAACTGATTGCACATCGGGGAGACTATACCTATGAATGAGTTTAGCGTTTAGTTTGTTTTGTCTAAGATGAATCTATCATCCAGAAGGGCGCTAATGGATACTCAATACTACAGAAATGTTTTACAGGGTAAACGGATTCATGTTCAGTTCATTTTTCTATGGAACGCAAATAAATGCTAAGTGAACCCATGGAACATTTACAAGGACACTATCTGTAATGGTACTATCTACATTCGGTTTGTTTTGTCTAAGGAACGCGAAGTAAACCCGTTCAGAAAGACACTAGGGTACAATCTGATGCGCAAAATCCTACCAGTTACCCGGGTAACTAGGAGAAGCAAGGGTAACTGATGGATTTCTAGGTAATCTGAGGGTAACCGAGGGTAACAAGTGGGTAACTTTTCCGCGCGGGTAACTAGAGGGTAACTGATTCTCATCTGTTTCCAAATAAAAGAGTCGTGCATTGATCCTGGGAATTGTGCGTTTATGCTCCGGATACAATACCTAATACTCATGATCAGTGATTTATATATGGTTGAATTCAATAGAATCTCGTTCACATTTACTCTGACTGAGAACTAAATTTAATACACAAGTGAACAACCGCAAAATGAACCCATTCAACAGGACAATCTATTAAACAGGTTTACGTTCAGTTTGTTTTGCCTATAGAACGCAACTGAATGCAAAAAGTCAAGTCCTCCAGGAAGACCCTGGTAACTATGGTTCATTGATGTGTCTGGAGTAGTAAAATGCTTTCTTGTAATGGTAATTTCATAACCGGGATGGGGTTTACCAATACTGAAATGTTTATTTTGAGGTTAACGGGCTCTGGAAAGCGTCTAAACGAACCGTGTATTTCAGTGATTACATAGAGAGAAGAAGTTCCCGATGCACAAAATCCCACCAGTTACCCGGGTAACTAAAGGGGAACCAAGGGTTACTGATGGGTTTCTGGGTAATCTGAGGGTAACCGAGGGGTAACCGAGGGTTGCAAGTGGGTAACTTCTCCGCAAGTAACTAGAGGGTAACTGATTGCTCATCAGGATCTGTTGTGACGAAACTGGACGATGATAGAACCAAACCAAATTGTTGCAAACGGGTCTGCAACAACGGGAGAGCATTTTCATATCTAGAATCCCAGCGCGACCAACTACATTCTGCAGCCGTGTTGTTGCTGCGCAACTGCAGTCTGCAGCCTTGTTATTAATTCCATGGAAATTTTTAAAACTGAGGATGATTGGAAGACGGTACCATAGACACGCGTATGCCAGGGCCCTGCGCGGTCAGTCAGCCAGTCAGTCCGTAGGTCAGAAATGTAATGCGTAAAATGTAACGTTTTTTCCTTCTGGGTTCCAAAGTAAAGACTTGAAAAGGTCAATAAGAAAAAGTCAGTCAGTCAGCATAGACAGCCCGGAACGCGATTTTTGCGACGCTCCAAAGTAACGTTTTTTTCCGTTGTGTGCCGAAGTAAGAACATGAAAATGTCAATAATGATTGAACAGAACCAAACGATGATTGAAACAGTTCATTTTGCTTTGTTTGGGTGAGTAATGTGCTACATATTATTGTATCTGTAAAAACACAGTTAATGGTTATTGTTATGGTTAAGTTATTTAATTCATGCATTTTAACATTTATGTGGGTAAAGTTAAGTTATTTGATTCATGTATAATTAACAGTTAGGGTTATGTTATGAATTTTCTTTAATAGTTATTTAACCATTACTCTACCCATACGGCTTTACTATAGAAAAACCATACAAGGTTGATGAGGTTAAGTTATTTGATTCACACGGTTAACAGTTATGGTTCAAGTTATGTTATTTGATTCATATTCAGTTACTTAATGGTTACAGTTAGGTATGTTATTGTTATTAAATACTTTCAGTTAACGGGTATCTAAATATTATTATGTACAATTATAGTTTTCGGTTTGAAGCACTGTTTGGGAATCCTGTACCTATTCATTTTCCTGACCAAACTCGAGTATATAGGTACTTAGAAGTACTTATGTACCTACTTCAGAGAAACCACGTTTGGTGTGCCTTTACAGGCGTAAACGTCGTAACGGCGTCAGCTTGGAGCAACGAATGCGAGCATGCCTCACGATGGGCGCTGGCGGCTCTGCTTCTTCACTTTCCTCAACACACAAAATTGTTTTTGCCGATAGGGACTTAGAAAAGGTTTGTTCCTCAATAGCAGTGGCGCCTTTTGACGTTCCAAATCAATTCGAACAGTAACGAGTATTTCAAACGTGATATCACCGCGTCGATTTTACCTAGAAGAAAAATTTTTACAGGGGAAAAAAAAGCTGCGGCGAGGGTTGCCTGGTATCGAATCGATTCACGGCTGGCTTTTCGGAGTACATAAAGAACCTGGTAATACGAACGATTAATCAAACTGACAACTCGGGTCATGTCTCTAATGCATCAGCATGTGTACGAGCTAAAGGGTGAAATTCGGCCGCGGCTGCTGTCTATATTCATTATACGAGTGGTTCCCAAAAGTTATTTTATTTAATTTATGGCCGTCGAGCGAGACTGTGTATAACGAAGACCAGGCCCAGGTCGACCAATGAATTCTATTAAACGCTTTCCCGAGCACCACGGAATGACATATGTCCGGCGATTACAACGAAATTCACTCGACCGCGTGAAAAATTACATTCTGGCGACGCGGATTCCCAAAAGTCGGCGTGCTTTTCTTCTTTTTTTTTTTTTGTACAATAAAAATGCCGCCCGGGTACCGGCGGGGATACTCGGATGCACGATGTAATCGATAATAGGAGGGGCGTGAATCGCGATTATCACTTTTGGTTGGACGAAAAGAAGAAAAAAAAAAAAGTGTAAATATTTACGGTTTACAGAGGTCGTCGAAATGTATATATATCTTTGGAATTGAAAGTACGAAAAAGTGTCACGAAATCGTTAATTTTTCGGTTTCGAAAAGCGTGTCGCACTTCGAACGGCTTTTCAACTCGCAGCGAGTGTATTTAGGTTGACTGATAGGGCCTGGAAAAGAGTTTGGGGAAATGAAAATGATCGATGAGCGAATGACAGCGGAGCAAGCTCAGATTTACAACAAACAAAAGAAGCTCGACTTTGATGTTGAAATTGAAAACTGAAAATCGAATTTAAATTACAATCGAAGTTGACGCGATGCAACACGAACTGCTCAAAATTGATGTATGAAACGGTTTACACGATGGGGCGGCATTTCGTACGACAGATTTGCCGTAAGAAAAGACAATGGAAAGGGAATCTAATTTCCTCCAGTTATAAGAGTTCAGAGGCATTTAAAGCTAAAACTAAATCCACTGGCACTGCAATCTCGGAGTTGTTTTAAAAACAGATCAGCATTTCGCCACGCCGCCTTTTTAATGACCAACACTGATCAACTCATTTAGAATCGCGAAACTCGGTAATTTTGTTTCTTTGCCCGGGACGGCGGATTCCTCTTTTGAAATCACTCTTATTTTCCACTGAGACCAGTGGCAACCAATGGTTGGCTTTCTCTCATTTTTCACTGAGACAAAAAAGGCAACCCTTCGCGGACTTTGCGAGGTTGCTGGAGATGCTGAGCAGCACCACGAGAAGATCGACTCAACTTCCTCGAGAAAATTTTGAAAATACATTCAAAATGTATTACTAAGATTGGCTAAAATCGACATTTTGTACAAGATAGCCCTCTTAGTCTCTCCCTCCATTTTATAACCGAGTCCAATTATGGTGGAAGTCTTCATTAAAATTGGGTCAATCACGCTTGGCAATAAAGTTATCCACTATACTGAATGCTTGAAGGAAAATATCAAATTTTGATAGTTCTATAAAAGTTTCTTTTTAAAATGTGATAATACGTATCTGTAAAGTTAGGAAATCGAGGGCCACCATGTTTGAAAAATACTCGAATTCCTCCCCCCCCCCCCGCACTCCAAAAATTTCCAAACATCGTACAATTAAAATTAAGGTTAGATTCTCAATGATGATTTTGTTCTGGTTTCTCTTACTGCCTCCGAATAGAAAACTAGAGTGACATTCGAGTAATAGAATGACTACTGAAGTACTCTTACAGCTCCCCTTGAAGCGATAAGGAAACCGTAAAGCACAAAATGAGGAAAACTGGATTTTCAAATTTTATGAACTCATTATAATTACCAACAAATTTAGATATGCTTCATAATGCTGGGGTACAATTGAGCATGTCAAAGCAATTTCAGCAAATCTATCGCTTAACTAGTATTGAGAAAAATTCCCCCTGCAGAGCCGGGGGATCAAAAACAATTTAAAAATTTCCATATTGGCTTTCTGTAACCCCTTAATATTATCAACTAGTGATTTTCAGTTTCATACAAATCGACACTATTATGGAAAACGTATTCAAGTGTTATGAAAATCAAATGACCGAGTGTACTCAAAAACAAGAAAGCAGATTTCTTTCAATACCCTTTGTCATTGCAGTTCCATGGCGCTCGGACACTTTTCCCAATAGCATCCCAACTGTGGTAGAATTAAGGAGTTTTCTTTCAAGATACTTCAATAACCCAAACCTGCTCTGATAACAAACAAACCTCGGAAGAATCTCTTTAATATTTTAATGAATAATGACCAATTTATTCGGAGGAAATTTTTCAATTGAATCCTACAGCGCTGAATAGCTCAAATCAGGTATCACACAGTTATCTGCAGAGTATTTCAAGATACGGGTCATTATTTTTTTTCACGATTCTTCACTATTCTATTTATCACCCTCAAAAATATTCTCAATCAAGAATTAGCCATTATAAATTGCTATTGAAACTTTCTCATCTTTAAATTTTATATTCTTGTCGTCCTTTTAATTTCGATAATAATAGAGAAGAAGCCATATCTGAGCACTGAGTTTGTGGTTCCATTAGTCTCCCACACAGTTTTTGAGGAATTTTAACGTTGATCACATGCCATTCAATTTTTTGCTTTCGTAGGCGGAAGGGGATTTATTAAATACTAGCTTAGACTCATCAGTGTTCGTGCAACGAATTATTAATACGCTCTCAATTTTGTTTAAAACTGGTCAAGATTCTTCAAAATTCTCTGACTTTTTGTGATTCTTGACTTGATTTTAGGATTCTTTAGGATGTCGTCAGGACTTAAAATATGCGCTGAATGCCAATCGTATAAGACTTCGCTCTACATCACATCACGTAAGTTAAACTTCTTCAAGATTCAACGACGACTTAAATACGGATTGGGAGTATGGGGACATCCCTGTTCCTCCCTCCGATGCAGGGGAAAAGTAAAATGGTTAGAGAATTTCACCTAGTATTTCAGACTCGAAATCTTTCCTTTTTTCCTTCCTTATTTTTTCTTCCTTTCACGAAATCACAATTCAGAGAAAACTTTACAAACATACATTTTACAAGGCCCAGTTGAATTTTATAAATCCACCATTATTTTATCTACAACATTTTTATATTTTAGTTTCCCCAACCCCAGAACTTCATATTTATCTACACTACTTGGACCTACGTGACAGTAAAATTTATTTTCTCATTAAGTTAAATTTCAATTTCATATTCTATGACTCATTTAGAGTAACTGATTTCCGATTTTTTATTTTATTTTACTGAAGCCAAATATCTCGAACGGGGGTCTCCAGACCTGTTTAAGACTCCTCATGGCTATAGCCATAAGGAACATAGAGTGGCCCCCGATAATTCGACATCATCAAGAATCGATAAACTGAGCAGCTGAAGCTTCCTTTTGCGGGATGATCTCAAACTTTGATTTTCAGTAAGGAAAATTTTCGGTTAGTTAAAAATTCTTCAAGAATTAACAAATCTAACAAATACAATTTTTTCCCTCGATGATCGACGATCTTAAAATTTTAGTTATCAGTTGTCAAAATTAAAACTGTAACCCCCTACCAAAAAGGAAGCCACTTCACTACGACCTGCATTAGACTCCATCAGATGCTGGAGTGGTCGAAGTCAAGCGAAGCAACATTCCAGGTAGTCTGCCAAAACTACGTGGACTACATCAAAAGGCACTTTGGGAGCAATGCCATAGTGGTTTTTGATGGTTATCCTAGTGGGATAAGCTACCAAAGCACCAAGGCAATAGAACGTTATCGGCGTTCCATGCTGAACCCCTCTACCAAGTTTGTGTTCTCGAAGACCACCTCAGTCAGCACCATCATGCAAGCAAAATTTCTCTTCAACGACAAAAACAAGATGAATTTCATAACGATGCTGAAGGGTGAACTGTAAGCCAAGGGGATCCAAGTCAAGCAGGCGATAGAAGATACTGATGTGCTGATCGTACAGACTGCTGTCTCAGTTGCCGAGGAGTACGACAGTGTCGTTATTACAGGGGAGGACATTGATCTTCTGGTGCTGCTGAATGCTTTGGGGTTTTCAAAGAAAAACGTCTACTTCCAGGAGAGTGGGAAGGGTAACACCCTAACCGTCCTTTATTCTTCCCATTCTTTCAAACACGGGCCACAGGACATACTCTTCCTGCACACGATTAGTGGGTGCGACACCACCTTAGCACCCCTTGGGATTGGGAAGAAGAAGGTGATACAGACGTATCAGAAGAACCCCAGCCTCCCCGAGATGTTGGAGATTTTCAAGGACTTCCAGACTCAGGACTTACCAACAAGTCCAGACGTGGATGGGAGGAAGCCAAGGGGTCTACGAGAAGTTGCCATCTGCTTGGGGATGGAAGATTACCAAACGAGGTGGGTATTATTATGCTCGTCATCCTGAAGTAGTACATTTTTCATTCTTAACCCCCCCCCAATCATTATTTTATTATTCACTCTTGTAACAAAGTCACCAGTGTTATTGAGCGATTCATATATGTTCACAGGGGTGGTTCCCATTACCACAACAATGGATACTGCCTTAGAACAGCTGCTCCGCATCGTCAGCTGCAAGTGCACAACTGGTTGCGCCACCGCTGGCTGCAGCTGTAAAAAGGCTGGTCAGTTGTGCTCCGCAGTATGCAAGCACTGCGTGGGCACAGCATGCGAAAACAGCCCTCAGCCTGACACCAATGAAGTTGATACTAACGACGAGACTGAGGAAAATCTCCCACTTACGCCTGCACCAGACATGTCCATGGACCCCGACAACGACAAAGATGGTGCAGCAGCCTCCAAGCGCTCCAAATGTTGGTGGCCTCATGAAGTTTTTGTGCATAAATTGTATAATTATACTTCTATTATTGTACATACTACCATTATTCTTATATCAATTATAGTCTTTAATTAATTCTTGGTAATTATTCATTGATTTCAACTAGCTGATCTATGTTTATTGAGGTTCAAGATTATGGGTTGACAGAAAATTACAGTAGGGTGATGACCAGTCACTATAACGAGTGTTTCATGCACACTTGACCTAAGTGACATTTTGACGAAAATGAGTTTAATACATATTCATATAGATCTCGATGCCCTACATCCGGCTACACTCGCAAATGACGAATTACTTCCTTTTTTAGCCCGCTATATGGCGTAAGCCATTTGAGCCACGTATATAACACAACGTTATTTATTATTTTCAAATTGCTCTCCTGAAAAAAAAAAAAAAACGTTTTTGTCACTTAGGTCAAGTGTGCAGGAGATACTCGATAACATTGAAATAACTACACTTCACAAAAACAGGCGCGTGTTCAGCTGACCCCCCCCCCCGTGTTCATTGATGACGGATTACCATAATTACCATAGAACTGATGGTAATTGATAGTTAGAGAGCAAAAACCTTCGTTTTTGGCCAATTTTTGCCATTTTGAGAAAATTCCTCTAACTTTGATCGGCTGTATCTCGGTTAATATTGGGTTTAGGAAAAAGTTTATGCACACAAAACTGTAGTAAATTTAATGCTCTACAATTTTTAAACTAAACGTTTTGGTCAAAAACTACTTAGTTTAGAAGTTATGAGCAAAAAACCGAAGAAAGTCCGAAAATTTTGAGGGTTTTCGGTCCTCCGCAAGTTAGCACAGATCCTCAAAGTGGAAAACAAGTTTCATTAAGTTCGAAATTTTTTCCAGGTACAATGTACATATTTACTGGACTATTTATGGTGACAATTTAGTTCAGTGGTTGACATTACCATTTTCTTTCAGCCATGGGTATACTCGAGCAAAAACCGTAACGCTTCCCCGATACAAATCCAATGGTAGACATTTGTTGCCCCCTGTGCGACTACAGTCTGCAGCCGTGTTGTTAATAGAAATTTCCATGGAAATTTTTTAATTAGAGTACGAACGCATATAAGATGTAACATGACAAGAGGAAGTCGGGGACAGTTATAATCGATTATTATTTTCCAATTCTTTCTCTCTGATAGCTGTACAATGCAAGATTTCGTCATCTATTTTGGTGGGACAGAAAGCAAATAAATTCGTTCGAGTTGAACGAGGCCATTTTTAGAGCTCGTCAGTGTCAAGGACTGCCAAGGCTCTGACACAGCCGGAGGTGAAAAAGAAAAAGGCGACTAACGTCGAGGATTGTTGTTGCCGCGTGTAAAAAGAAAGCAAAACCGAAATTAAGACAGAAAATGTCAACAGAGAGAAAGAGAACAATACCTACAGTACCCCAGCGAAGAAGGAAAATATTAAAATCGATTTTCGCCCGAAAGAAACACACGGTGTATCAGACGAACGTACTCGGTACTTGTTGCTATTTATCGTACGGGGTGGTATAAATATAATACGAAATAGTATACGAATATAAGTTACGGGCTGGGAAAAGGGAAAATATTAACAGTCGGGTCGCGTTTGTTGAATTATGCAAAAAACGCGGTCGCGGCCGCCGGCCTGCTGGTTATTAAACAGGCACCTTCGAGCGAGGATTGCGATTGCGGGTATTTGAATTTTCAGGCCATAAAGTAATGAAAATTTTGCTCGTTTCTATATACATCGAATATACATATGCACATGCACAGCCAGCCATCCTACTATCCTATTCGTCTAATTTTCTCAAGTACATGTGTGCCTCTCTCTGCCCTCTGAAAAACCACTCGAATTTTCCGTTGTTCTCTCTCGTGGATTGCTCTTTCCCGTCGCGAGCAGATTTATATCCTACTCATCTCTTATATGCGTAAAACGCAAAAAAAAAATGCGAGACCTGCTGCTCGGCTTCTCGCCTTGATTAGACGGATAGAGGGTCGTCAATTTTTTACGTCCATTATCTCTATATACGATGCGACGCGGATGGTTGCCGAAAAGAGAGTAATGTGTTTCTCATCGTCGAAATAATTCTAGATTAATGGAAAATCGATTTTATGTTCCATACGTTTATCGGCAACGAGCCACAAAATTACGTAGTTTTAGTGGATTATCCGCTGCGACTGCTGGTGGGAGGTATTGGTACGTTCTTGCATTCGCATTTGAGTGATTGTATACGAATAACAGAAGTTGTCTACATGGCAAGGCCTGGCTGGCTCTGGTGTCGAATACAACAAATCGAAAACGGAATGTGTGTTACGTTAAAGCACTTTTCCGCCCGCGACTTTGAAATCATGCAGCCTCGAGCGAACGATAAAGTCGATCGTAAAACGCTCGTATATTCAAATCGGTATCAGCGTACATAATTTTCTGAAGAGTATGATCGATTACTGAAACGTGTGCCATTCCAATTGAGAAGACGTTATTACAGACACGGTCAGATCTAGGATTTTTGGACCCCGGACTCAAGCTTGTTGGAGGCCCCGGCCCACTCTGTGTGCATTCCAATTGAGAATACGTTATTACAGGCGAGGTCGAATCCAGGATTTTTGAGCCCCGGGACCCAAGCGTGTTGAAGGCACCTCCTCACTTTGTGTGCCATTCCAATTGAGAAGACGACATTATAGGCAAGATCGGATTTAGGATTGTTGGGCCCCGAAACTCAAGATTGTTAGAGCCCCCTTTACACTTTTTAAGGTTGGTAATTTCCAGGGGTATGTATTTTCCACTATGACCTAGCGTTACCATAACTGCGTCATTTCCGAAGCATGTAAAATGTTGACGAATTTAGCTAGCGACACACACCGGGCGAAATGTGTGTTTTAGGCGGCCAAAACTCCATAAAATGAAGAAATGGTGGAAATAATTATTCTTCAATATCGGATGACCTAAAAACAGCAAAACTTATCTCCCCAAAAATATTATTTGAATGCAGAGCTGGATATCAATTTGAACATTTCAAAATTTAAGTACACTGTTTTCAAAGATGTTGACTAGCAGCGCACCACATATCTCCATTCTATATATTCAAAAAAAAATGAAAATTACAAAAATTTATAATTTTATCATATTACAGGACCTCCTTCCACATCACATTTGCAGTTTTATAGCTTCCAGGTTGTACTTGGATTTTTAAATTATTAAATGAAGTTGTCCGCGACAGAGCTACGTGTAATTGTCCATGACTGAAGACATACTAGGGTAGATACATCCCAACCTTCTCCAGCGTCTGTCCCTCGGCCTTGTTGATCGTCATACAAAAGGCTACCTTTATTGGAAATTATCTCCTTTTGAATGAAATAGGCAAGGTGGAATCCGCTGGCGACAGGTCCACTCTTGGGAGTAATATCCTTCGACCGCACTCCACCCTAGTCATTATTTCCAGATCCAGTGCATTCGTGTACATGTTTCTCACAATTAGTCGTGTCCCATTCAGCAGTCCAAGTGCCACATTCATATTACGAAGCAATATAACAATCGCACCAACTTTTACGTGTAATTTATTTGGTGGTAAACCTGTCCACTCCAGACTATCCAGAAATTCAACGGGGAATTGCAGGATTTCACTGTCATTTTCACTGATCAGTCTATTCACGCTTGTGTAAGTTTTGGCTTCTCCGGGAATCAAGTCCAAAATCTTGTCGTTGATCTTCTGACAATGATCATTCTTTGGTGCCAGAATTTCAACATAAGAAAATTTCAGGACATCCTCTAAAGTATCAAACTTTTCGCCATAGACATCTCTTATAATATCCTGAGAAATTGTGCTTGTAGGTAATTCTATAATGCCCCCATTTTCAGAGCCAGAATGAGAGAAAGTACCATTACCAATGTGCAGCAAGAATTCTGAGAACTCTTTTTCTCCTGCTTCCGCTCGCATGTTCTGGGTCAGTCTCAGCATCTTGAATATAGGCCATAAAGGAGAAAACTTGATGAAATTAGCAATTGTAGAAGCTCTCGAACCATGTGGAACTACTGGCAGAACCTGCCTAAAATCTCCACCTAAACCTACAATGTTGCCGCCAAACGGCACGTCATTTCCCATGATGTCTTTCAATAGTCTGTTTACACACATCACAGCGTACATGTTTGCCATTGGAGCTTCATGGGTGCCGACATGTCAGTCGACAGCATGTTGGTCGACTACTAATTGGTCGCACCATGTTGGTCGACTCACAAGTTGGTCGACTCGACATGTTGGTCGACTTCCAAAAAAAAAGTTGGTCGACTTCCAAAAAAGATGGTCAGCCAAGAAATAAAGAATTTGGTCGCATTTTCGATATACTAACGACCCGCTATCACGAATCTCTTTGGGAAACTATAGAAAATTTTCGCAGAGAGCAGAGTCTATCAGAAGTTACACGTGAGTCTGATCTCGCGGTGGCCCTCCTCCAGCAAAGAAGCGTCGCGTATGGGACGCCTGTGATCGGTTACAAGCTGTTGTGCTGGACTACGAGGAGAGCGAATTTGTTTCTGATTATCTTAGGGGTATAGCCCACAATTTAGCCTATTAATCATTTTATATTATATTATGTATTTTTCAACAAAGTAGTTTATGTCTTCTGCTGCATTTCGTTCGTATAATTCATATCTGACATTTTTCAACAATGCTATTGTAGTGATTGTCTTTTAATATATAAAAAAATGTGATTCAATGTTCCTCATTCTAACTTAATTTCCTTTATAAAAAATAAAAATAAAAAAAATTGTCGACCAAAAAAAAAGTAGTTGACCAAAAAAATAAAGTTGGTCGACCAACATGTTGTCGACCAACTTTGCTGTCAATGCGACCAACTAGTCGGTCGACCGACATGCAATTCGACCAACGTGGTGCGACCAACGTGCAGTCGACCAACTTGACGTGAACCAATTTTTAAAGAATTGCATCGGAAATTTTCAATAACAGCTCCGATAATTTCCGAAGAATCTCATCGAAAATTTTTAGAAAAACTTTCCAGTATTTTCCGAGAAAGTTGATCAGTATTCTTCGAAAAAATTTCCTGACAATTTTTGAAGAATTTCATACAAAATATTCGAAGAACAACTCCGATGGTTCTGATGAATTTTATCGAAAGTCTTCTGGAAAAATGTTCGATAATTCTCCGAAGAATTTCATCGGTAATCTTCGGAAAAAATCTCGGATGATTTTTAAGCAATTTCATTGTAAATTTTCGGAAAAAATGTCCAATAATTTCCGAAGAATCGCTTCGGAAATCTGTAGAAAAAATCTCCATTGTTTTCCAAATAATTTCATAAAAATTCTTCTAGAAAATTTCCAGAGAATTTTTGGAGAATTTTATCGAAAACACTCGGGGAACAACACCAAGAGTTTTGAAGAATTGTATCAAATATCTTCAGAAAAAACCTAGCGATTATTTGCAAGGAATTTCATGAAAAATATTCGGGACGATTCCTTTGATTTTTAAAGATTATTTCCGACGAACTTAATCTAAAATATTAAGGGTAATTTTCCGATCATTTTCAATGAATTTTATCGGACATCACTGAAAAATATTATCCGATGACTTCAGAAGAAATTTTAGGAAAACTCTGCAATTATTCCAAAGTATTTTATCGTAAATTATTGAGAAGTACCTCCGATGATTCTTGAAGGGTTTCTTCAAAAAAATATTTGGATGATTTCTAGATATTTTCATCAGAAATTTTTGGGATAAATATTTCGATGATCTCAGAAGAATTCCATCAGAAATGTTCGGGGAAGATCTCCGATGATTTCTACAGAATAATTTCATTAGAATAATTTCGATGAGATTCTTCGAAAATTATCGGAAAATTTTCCCGAAGATTTTCGAGTAAATTCTTTGGAAAACACTGGACTTTTTCCTGAATATTTCCGATGAAATTCTCCGGAAATCTTCACATTTTTTCTCCAAAATTTCTGATTAATTCCTTAGAAATCATTGGAGATTTTCCCCGAACATTTTCGACGAAAATTTCTGAAAAACATCAAAAGTTTTCTACGGATATCCTTCCAAAATCATCAGACTTCTCGATGATTCTTGATAAAATTGTTTGGAATGATTGGAGATTTTTCCTAAAATTTCTGACAAAATTCGCGTGAAATTGGAGATGGTTCTTTATGATTTCCGATTAAATTCTTCGAAAATTATCGCAAATGGTTCCTGACTAGGAGATTTTTTTCGAAGATTTCCGATGAAATTCTTCAGAGACTTAGAAAATTTTTCCTGAAGATTCTTGATAAAATTTTTCAAAAGCCATCGGAGTTTTCCCCTGGGAATTTTAGGAGAGAACAACCACTTCTAAAAGTATGGTAAGGATTCGTAAAAATACATGTTATTTCTTCTGAGTTACGAAATTCAGAACTTATTTTTACGGTACATCTCTAACCTCATGAAATTGCTTGTTTTTTCGTATGTTCGAGATTGCCGCGTGAACTATGCGAAAACTGAAATATTCAAATTTTCAGCACGTTGTTCGTATGACTCTTGAGAAGGTTTAGGCTAAAAAATTTTGTCTGCACCCCAATTAGGAGGGGACCAACAAAATTTTACTAGTTCCGACCAACCTAAATAGTCCGCCCCTCAGATCAGGTTCCCAATATTAAAAGAAAAGTCTGTAAAACTTAAGCGAACCCGGAAAAGTTAACCTGTGCCGAAAGCAGGGAGAAGTTTTAGCATTCTTCAAATCTACAAATCTGGAATTTCTGGAAATGTTTTCCATCGAGGCAGTACTAGAGAAAGAACAGAAACACAATCCCAAAATATATATTCAGTTCAACAGCTTTATAATACCTAAGGCCCGGATTTTTCGGCAAAAACCTTTCGTTTTTCTAGCCTAGCCAATTCGGTCTATTGAGGTTGGCTGGACGAATCAGGAAATTCTGAAACCAATGAGCTAACTTTGATATAGCTTTTTTTGGACTATTGCCTCTTTAAAATGACATTTTCGCCTAAAATTAAGTTTTTAGAGACTTTGTGAGACTGTTTTGGTAGAAATCCGATTTTCAAACCTATTTTGTCAATTTCAAATTTTCTGAGAAAAAAACTCGAGTTTCCCTGATATTCAAATTCTTTACGTTTATAGTACATTTTTGTTGGGTCTCTGAATCCGTTTCAAAGGTTATTTCTCCCAACCCATCCACCCTTGAGGCTTCTCAATGGTCTAATGTTCAAGTACGAATTTCTCCAATTTTTCAATTCTTTATGTTGTTAAAAAAGCCTTCTGAGTCTCTGAATCCTTTTCTGTCTATTTTTCCCACCCATTAACCCTTCAGGCTCCTAATTTCCGTCAATTTTCGAGTTTTTACATCGATAGTAAAGTTTCTTGGGTTAATAATTCAATTTCAGAAGTTCTATCTCCCCTTCCCTTTAATCCCTCAGATTCCACAGAAAGTTAATCTTCAGATACACCAGTTTCTCAGATTTCTAACTTCTATATATCGATAGTAATTTTTATTAGGTCGCTAAATCCGTTTCAAAAGGCACCTCCCCTTCCCTCCATCCTTGAGGCTCCTCTCTACTCCTCTCTGGCATTCAAGTATTCAAATTTCCCCAATTTCCAAATTCTTTACGTTGTTAGTAGGGCTTTCTGAGCCCCTGAATCCATTTTCAAGTTTCTTTTACCTCTCCATTCAACCCTTCAAGCTTCACAATACAACGACGCCCACAAAATAAATGCTACAGTTCAAAAATGTATAGGGCATAATTATTATTCACGGGGGCTCGACTTCCTCAACGTCGTGTATTTCGCCTGTCGGGCAGTTGTATTTAAATGGTCGTTAGTGATAGTTTGTCGTGCGTTCTTACGAAAAAGGTCGTTTATTTCGTCTACAATATCTCACGTCGTGGAATTCATTTCTCTTCCCGTTCACTTTTATATTTTCCTTTTCTTTTAAAAATGACATTTTCGCATAAAATTTTCGGCACTATTGTGGGTAGAAATTCAATTTTTTGACGACTATTTTGTCAACTTTCTATTTTTTTAAGGAGAAAATTTCTAAATTTTCGAGAAAAAATTTTAAAATATGCATTTTTTACTTGAGAAACAAAATTAAAGAACTGTAACAACCTTATTATTTGTAGTAATAAAGTATTTTGATTCAAAATTGTTACACTTTGTACTCGTTTGTGAGGAACAGAAATATAAAAATTAGGTTCAGTTTTCCAAGAGCCTTAATTTGATACCCATGAAGTCATAGTTTTATAGGGACCTTTTGAGATTATTTTACTTTTTTGGAGACAATTTCACTTTTATAGGGACTTCTTATGGACTATTTAGGTCTTGTTAGAGACTTTTAAGGTCTTTTTTTGAGTTTTTAAAGCATAAAATTTCCGGACCCTGAACATTATTAAGACTAATCGAAACTATTTAGGATGCATCATGGTTCAGTCAAGTCTTATTCAGACTCATCCAGACTTTGTAATGACTGACTTCGTTTCAGCTCCCTCGTACTCAAACAGGAATCCAAAACTTTATAGGGAAAGGTCGCTCTATTGTCTTCCTAAATTCGTTGCTACTGTGTTTGTAATGTATTTTATTTTGGAATATATTACCTCACATTTACTCAACAGTGGGGCCGACGTAACGAGGCCCGGAATTACCATTTTGCATTCCTGTAAGCTGCCATTAGATGTTAAAGGAGCCGCAACAATCACAAGTAAACTTTGGTACTTATATTTCCTTTGAATTTGAAAAAGTTCACGTCTACAAGAACAAAGACATTCATTCGACTTTCTAGTCCTCGTGAAAAATGACATTACTTAAATTTTATTCATAATAAAAACTTGGAAACGAATATTTACGTATTTGAGACGGATGACGAAAAAATGAAAACACAGACGCGCCGGCGAATATAATGGAAAATATACAGTGCTCGCAAAATTGAAATTCAACGCGAGTTGCGTTTTGCAAACCCAGTTCGAGCTCCGCACGAAGTCCTCCCTTCGTATGCGGATTCCAGCATTCTAGCTGCTTCGTGTTTTACGATCAAGGCACTGAGTTTTAAAAGGCCAGACACCACGATGCTGCCACGGGTGCCTTACAGGCTTTATCGTACTATGTAACACTTAAACATCAGTCTCGAGAGGCTAGAAGCTAATTCGACTGACAGACAAGCTAACACCCTCATTAGAACATTGAGCCTCTATATAATGTTATACGGTTACTCTGCTGCGAGTAAAACGTGAAAAGGAGAAAACTTGAAGCCGTCAAATACCCAACCGAGTAGCTTATCGATAAGCTAGATGTTTCATCATCAGGGCTTAAATCTCACGTTGAAATTTATACCCCAGTTGTAGAGAAGTTTAAACGTTTGCGATTCTCTCAGTGTCACCACAATAGATTATTACGAGATATTTTTGTAATCACGGGCCTCCTAAAACCTTTGCGACGGGGGCGGGGGTAACTCTTTCAAATGTTTGTTGAATAGCAGTCCAAAAATACTGAATAATCAGAAAGAAAACTTTCTACTTGTCCAATTTCGCCAAATGGCGACAGAATATACCAAAAATACCGAGTGCGCGCACGGTCGGGGGTTACTAACGTACCTTTCCTCTCCCCAGAAAACCGCTCTGTTTGAGGATTTAAGTTCACTAGAGGAACTCGAAATGAAGCTGAATTATTGAAGGCGCCAAACTAGACGGAAAATATCAACTGACTTGTAGTCCGGGACAATCAGGTTTCAAGAAAATGTTCCCATTGCACATCCACAACGAAGATTTTCATAAACTGGTTTTTAAGACTCACTATAAGATATACAGAGATCACCAGCGGAATCAGTGGCTGATAGTGATGTCAATTACGAAGAATTTTTAATATCCATATCATCGATAATTTCTCCGCCAATATCGATATTTTATCGATATTGATGTTTTCTTCATTGGTTTAAAAAAGCCGCGGGAGCGCTAATGTAGTAAAATAATTCTACCAGTGCGTATTGTGAAACTGATGATTATGACACTCCACTCACAAGCACAAGTGTAACTGGAGCACCTGGAAACACCCAAGTACTGAAATCCGCCATTTTGAGTCACTTGGAGCCCAACGATTGACAATTCACTACGCGGGACGTGCCGCGTATTGTGTGTGAATTATTGGGCCCCTGACGACTCGAAATGGCGGATGTCAGTACTCGGGTGTTTCCAGGTGCTCTAGTGTAGCTAGTGGAGGTAGTCCCCATTTCTTAATTAGCAAAAGGATGTATCTCTATTTGTGGCAATATCAAAACAACATCTAAAATATAAAGGTAAGTATTTACAAGAAAACTCATTTTGCTATCAAATTCTCCTCTGAAAAGTGACATGGGAATGCTCATCATTTACCAGTTTCAAGAGTATCTCAAGTCTCTTGAAACTTGAATCTCTTCTCGGTTCTCTGGCTGGCTACTTCCCTGAACTCTGATAGCCGATAAGCTGATATCTCTGTACTCATAATCTGTACCTTACCTACCGGAAACCACATTGCATGATTGACATGATTTACCATCCACGACTGCATATTTGACTATTGGAAAACTCGCGCCGCCTATCCACTGCAGCGTGCAGCCGCGCAGTCTCTTATTTTTAAAAATTGGTAAGATTGACAGATCGTCGATATTTATCGATATCTGGAAATTCATATCGATATTGTCAATACGTTAGAAAGAGCGATAATATCGATAAATATCGACAATTTAGCAATCACTAGTGGCGGATCCAGAAACCAATTCTAGAATGGGCAATTCACAATCGATGGAATTTGAAGGCTTTTAACCTCCTCCTCCCCCTGGCGGATCCAGAAAGCAATTCTGGGAGGATCAGTTTAGAATAAATTGGGCATATATTGAATATTCTCACTTCCTCCACTTGTAAGTAATATTTAAATGATTATATGCCCCCCCCCCCCAGACATTCATCCCTGAGTAAATAGATAAACGAGAAATATTCTGAGTTTTGGATGTTTTTGTGCAACTCGATTTTTTACTGACACTGAAAATGAAAGCACGTTCCGAAGAGTCTATCATCCAGTTTTTACAACTTACTGCATTCGTTAGTGAGCCATAATTTTTGATAAATTGTTCAATGTTACATCACATACCATTCAATTTTTTATAAAATTCTCTAAAATCTTTCCAAGCTAACTTAAGGTACTTTCAAGCTGTTTCTAACTCATTTAAAACTAGATAAGCCAACTCAAGACTTCTTAATACTACTCCATACTTGTGCATGGCACCTGGAGAATCATTTGAAGCTCCTTAAAAGTCCTCCAGACTTTTATCAAACTATTACGACTCTTCCAAATTTATTAATGAATTGATAGTTTAAGACATTTTAGATTCTTCCATACATCTTTAAGACTCGTTAAAAGGAGCTATGATTCTTTGGCGAGGATTTTTCCCAGCTGGTTTAAGACATTTCAAAGCTCTTCCTGACTTATTAAAAACGACACATCTCAAAACTTTTCAAGTCTATTCAATACTTCCAAGGCCAGATTTAACATTTCGTGGCCTTGGAGTCCAGGAAGACGTGGAGGCCCAAAAGTGTCAAGCAACCCCCCCCCCCTCCAAAACAAAACAGAAAAAGTTCAAAATTACGAGTAAAAATTATTCGACGTACACATAAAGTATGAACAACATATTATATTTGTAATAACGACATTTTCATGACTAATTTGTAGAGGCCCCTAATTTGTGGAGGCCCGGGGCCATGGGCCCCGTGGGCCCTCCCCTAAATCTGGCCCTGAATACTTCTATACACCACCATGAGACTCATTTAAAACTATGAAAGGTTCCTCCAGGCCTTTATAAGACTATTAAGATTCTTCAAAACGTTTTTAAAAATCACTATGACTATTCAAGACTTTTTCAAAACTTTCTTAAATTCTTCCAAACTGGTTTAAGACTCCTCAAAATAGCTATGATTCTTCAATGCTCATTCAAGACCTTCTATGCCTTTCCCAAGAAGTTCGACTTTCATAACGTCGCTGACTGATGTTCAAAATGCCTACTAAATGACCGAAAAATTATCAGAAAAATGCCGACTCTATGAGAAAATTTTACGTACGAGAAAAAGAAAAACAACCTGAAAATTTTCACATTTTGCCGACTAAGCTCACTAAATGGCCGAAACCGAACGAAAATTTAAAGGAAAATGCCGACTCGACACAAAAATTTCCCATACAAGCAAAAAAGGTTAATCAATGATTTTGTTATTTTGCTGACTGAAGATCCAAAATGCCGACTGCATCGGTCGAACTTACCAGAAAATACCAACCAAGGATGTTTGTGCCCCCCCCCCCACACACACACACTATTGAAGCGACAAAATCGAAACTTTTCCATTTTTCAGCTGTTAACCAGAAAAAAAGAGCAGCTTTCAAGGTGCGTGAATTTGCCGACTGAATTAGTACCCGAAATTGCCAATTTGCCAACTCTGAAAAGATTATTAGGGCAATCCTGTTTTTGGGTCGTTGATTTCGAAAATTTCACCAGAGGATTCTTCTTTAAGCCCTGAGTTGACTTTCAGAGTTCTCTATTCTTGGAAAATTGAGTAACGAAACAAAATACAAGCAGTTTTTCGCATCATCGCTGAATTCGAAAGCTTCTATGAGCTTTCTTATTAAACTGCGATTTGGGCCCCAAAATTCCAAATTGATTTGTAGGAAATCGAATAAAGTATTAGAATTTTCTGGGTTGCTGAATTCGAAATTTTCTTCAGATTCCTCTTGGATTCCCGATTTAGGCTTCAAAAGCCAAAACTGTTCTCCAGAAGTGATTAAAATTGACTTCCCGGCAGGCCATACCGATGGGGGGGGGGTTCACCCCCTCCATTGGCCAAAAGAAAACAATGGGTTGAGACGGAGCGAAAGGCGGATCTGTGACTGATTATACCCCTCCAAGAAATAATATTCATCTTAATCGCAACCCCCCCCCCCTTACTGAAATCCTAGGTACGGCCCTGCTTCCAGGTAACCGAATCAAATATCGAAATGGGGAAGGGGAGAGGAGAGGTCGCCCAATTTGAAAATTCCATCAACGCGATAAATTTTCGATACTGACTCTCGGGTAGGCCCCAAACACCAAAATGAGACTCGAAATTGAACGAACTTGATTTAATCTTTCAACATTTTCATAACCATCAAATTAGCAAAATTCAAATTGAAGGGGAAATTTCAAAATTATCCAAGTATGAGTAATTATAAGGGGAACATTCAAGTCTTTAAAAATCAAAAACTATGAAATTACAATAGTCGCTGTTTCAACAGATTACTTTCGGATTTTCAACGTCAATTAATTTTTGTCAATCTTTGGACTTCAAACGTTGGCTCGTAAAGATGCAAGCTTTATTGAGTTTTTTCTTCAACATTACACGCAAAAATTGCCATTGAACCTAAGAATAATGAAGTCCAATCAAAGGTCCACAAGGGTCATTACTAAATTTGTAACAGCTTCCCCCCCCCCCTCCTCAAACAAAAAATGGAAATAAAACAACTTTCACCTCGATAGTTCAATCATTTTTTATAAAATCATGTATGCTACTTTTAAAAATTCGGCATTTGACGATTTAACTCTTTCTCAAGAGATTAGGATGTTAATGATGAAAATGAATCAGCGATCTTCAGCATTTTCAAAAACAGTCTGTTAATTTGAATTTAAGATCGTAAGAACTCTCCACTTCAATAGTCTACTCGATTTGTAAAAACTATTAGTGCTTGTCCATTTCGATGTATGGGGTCTTTCAAGCTTGAATCAGATACAAAATTTAACGCATGTTCGAATTCAACTACCCTTAAGGTCAGTAATTAATGTCGATAGTCTATTCACTTTTGGATCCCATTCTGAGTTCTGGAGTCCAGGGACGTACCGAAGAGTTTTCTTGATGGAAATGGGGGGGGGGGGGTAAAAATCGTGAAAGTCCCAACTGACTCAACTCAAAATTTCCAAGTATCAATGCAAAAGAAGAAAAACCTTTTGACTTGTTGGGGTTTCCCAACCTCTCAACTCAATTCCCAAATATCAAAGAAAAAAACAACTAAAAAAACAACTTTTAACTTGTTAGATTTTCTCAACTCGCCTAACTGAACTGGTAAATCTTCCCGTTGCCCCCTGCCCCCTTATCGGTACGTTCCTGCCTTCAATAATTTGGCAATTGGCGAAACTGTTCATTTGAATTTTTCATTTTCTAAGAACGTTTGTTCGTTTGTTTGTTTGTTTATTATTATTATTATTATTATTATTTTCAATTGAAAATTATTTTAATTAAAAAATCGGCAAATTTAAAATAATATTTGCCGGCAAATCTTCCTTTTCCACCCCCCAAACTGAAAGTCAAATTTCGTCTCTGCTCACAACATTGAGTAAGCGAACCACAAAACACACACAACATCAATCCTTCAGATACTGGTGATAACGTCCTCACAACTGGCTGTAGACTTCAGCGTACGCTATCTACATATCTACCCTGACTGGTACTGCTTCTGCTGTGTTCGCTAAGATGTTTCCTGATGGAGAATCAAAACCGGTTCACTAGCTTTTCAGCACTAGGAATCGAATCCACTTCGCAAGAAAGCGAGATGGGCTCGATGTTAGCCGCAGAGGTTTACTGAACTATAACTATATAAATACACACGGACTTTGCAGGAAGATGAGCCCCCGCCCCTCTCCAGAAAATCGATTCTACCCCTCTCAAAAAAGTTTGAGGATATATTACGAAGCTATTGGTAGGGAGCTAAAATCGACTTTCTGGACAGGATATAATAGCTCTTTTAGCCCTCGCAGACTTATATAACTAGAGACCGGATTCCTCGGCATTTGTCACTTTTGTTCCTGAAGGGGCGGGAGCGTAATTTTTACATATGAGTACAAATCGGAGTGAATGGAGCCCAGGAAAAAATTTTTACTTTGCCGAAAAACGCCGAAAATGAGAAAAATGCCGGAACATGCCGAAAATTGCAGATTTCGCTAATTCCATCACACTTTTCGTTAGAAATCATCATTGCATCACGCATACAGTCATTGACAGTGAAAAATAGCGAGAAAAATATTTCTGAAATGTCCTGCCCGTGTTTCGAAGTACTCGGAGATCATGAAATGTGAATTACCTCCCGACGTTATTATCACGAGATGGGGCTTATGGGTACGAGCTGCAGTATTTTTCGCCAACAGATTCCCAGCATTTTCCGAGCTCATTTCAAACCTTCCTGACAGCTCGCAAGAAATGAGTAAAATAAAGGCGCTGATGACGGATAAGAGTCTACCAAGCGATTTGACCTTCATTAAAACGTATGCTTCCTTCTTACCAGACGTCATACAGAAATTAGAATCTCGCGGCTTGTCCCAAAGTGCGCAAGTGGAGGAAATAGAAAATGTTCGAGCCAAAATAGCCAACATTCCTGGACCAAGAGGGGTCGTCCTGAAGAACAAATGCGACTCCGTCTTCACTAAGAACGTCGGCTTCTCTAAGTTACGAGATCTTGCTGCCTCTCTCATCGATAGTGCGCTTCTTACGTCCGACATTTCACAAGATCCGGCTGTACTCAGCTTTTAGACATATGCGCCACTCGTCTCAGTTGACGTGGAAAGGTCTTTTTCCGAGGACAAAAATCTCTTAACCGATAAAAGGTTTAATTTGAAGGAAGGAAACATCGAGAAGCACCTCACCGTGCTGCATAACGATAAATTTGTCTAAAAATGCATTTTCCTTTATCTATGAAATAGAGTTTACTTTTTTGTTGCTTTTGAGGGGTTTTTGTAGGTTACTGCCGAATAATGCCGAAAATGAAGTTTTCAATGCCGATTTTTTCACTTTTTCATGCCTATAACCCACGTCCGCTTACGCAGTAGCCACTTCTAGACCCTCTTGTAGATGTTTTCGTTCTTTTCTAGCTAATCATATGGTCCGCGTACATCATCGGCCCACTGTATCGCAGTTGGACTTCGTGCACAATTTCCGCATCACATTAGGAAGAATCTGCGCAGCGACCATAAATTTTGTCTTCAGCCACTTCCTCGCCTCCAGTATTTTCAGCTTTCCGGGAAATTTTCGTCAATACCCTGGGTTTGGTCTCTCGGTTAAAATTCGTTGCGAGTGAGCACTACCGCGGGGCGTGAGCGGCGCGGCGCGACGGCGAATGTAAATCGCGTTCGCCCGCCGGCTGGTACCGCGATAAGACAAAACAAAAACTACATATACGCGATGATTGTTGATATTAACGCGACGCTTGTTTACGAAAATTCTCTAGGTATTCAATGAGCCAGACGCGTTCTATACATGCCACCATTTTATGGAACGAGAAAAGAAAATAAGAGTAAACAGCGCGGTAACTGGGGTGACGTCAATTCCGGATCGCGAAATCCATTATCCTCGATTGAATTACCGAAAGCTGAGTTGAGCACCGCTTGAAATTTGCGAAGCCTAATAGCCTGTCAAAGTTCATTTCACCGCCGTCGCGTCTAGTCACGCGTCCAGAGCGTGAATACAACTGACGTGTTACTTAAACGCGGTGATTCAAACCGGATTCTTTTTAAAACTCGCCGACATCGAAACCACAGTCTTCTATACGGGGATGCGTATCAGGACTCTTGTACCCCTTCCAGACTCTCCAAGACGCTTCCAAATTTACTTACGGTTCTTCAAGACTTGTTCAAGACTCGCCCAACGTATGATGTTCACACTACACAGAGCACAATTAATAAGCACCCGAAGTTGGCCACTTGCATGAACAATTGCCTATGGTAGCGTTTGAAGGAGCAAATTTGTAGGAAATGTTGGTTTTTTCAGTTTATTTAATTGGTCGAATCAATCTTTCTTATAATACGTATGATCGTTTTATATTTTCCCTGAATACGTTTCCTCGAATGGAGAAAATTTTCTTGTTCTCGTCTGAAGAAACGTAAACCTGTTTAATGTATTGTAAATCATCGTTGTTCAACTAATTTTGACCTTTTGCGACCTTGAACTGGGAAAATGTTACAAAATTGTAATTTTGTATTATGTTATTTGGATTGAGTAACGACCTCATATTAAGGATGTGTCAAAAACTAATTGTAATTCTCGGAATCACGGCCAAGACGACTCTGATTCTAATAGGGCAATAAATTATCTGAAATCTGAACCCTCAAGGGAGGGAGTACATCGCATTGAATTCCGATACATATATTTTGAAGTGCCCATCCGAGGATTTCATCTTGTATCTACCACAAATAAAACTTGCTTTTCCACAATATGCGTTCGTGTTATAGACCATTAGGCCACGGCAACACAGTAAGACAGAGATCAAATGTCGGGCCATGCCAAACGATTACGGTATCTTCTGAGCGGGAACTCACCCAAGGGCTTTGAACCGGCTTTTAGGCTAACAACTGGTATGAAGCTTTCGACGTGGCGAGAGTTGACGATGCGTTCGCAATTTTCGCCCTCGGTCAGTCAAACTTACGCTTGTCGCACAGAATTGCTGTCCGTGTCTCGTATACTTCTGTCCGGCCAGTAATTGGCCGGGCTGCTGGTGCGGCGACCGCGCGCAGCATCTCTGCCAGCGACTGTGGAATAATTTGCATTTTCGATTCCCTCAGCGACCCCGACCGATGAATTTACATCGAACGTTCTGCGGCTGGGGCCGGGACCGATGCTGTTGATACATGTCAACAATAATTGGACGTTGATTACGGTTGGCGTCGCCGATGATATACGTCGGTTGTGGTCATCGCCTTTTACACAGCCAGTCGTCTCTGCTGAGCGGCCATTGCCGACGGCGAAAGGTACACACGTAAAACGAATCGCTGATACACTCATACGACGGGCTCGTTGATTACACTGCGAATAATTAATATTAATCGACCGAACTGGCTCGTAACTCATCGACGTTGCAAATTTTTACGCGTTCGCCGACTTTACGATTACAAATCAGCACGAGGCTCTACATCGAAGAGGAAAAAACGTCGGGAAGAGGAAAACTTTTCTATTGTCTCGAAATTTTCCGAGATTTTAATTTCCGCAATTTACGGCGGCATTTATCTCGCCTTTATATTCTTGGGTATATTTTCAAGTCGGAGTGGGAGACTCGAATATAGAAATCGATCCCAATTCACGGTTTCCATCCAAAGGACTGATGATGCAACTCCGCAAAGCCATTCTCTGTTTCAAGCTCGTGATATATGAGAAATGTCTTCAATTTCTTTGTTTTATGAACGGAGATAGATCCGGGACGACCGGGTATTTCTAAGTGGCGAAGTTGGTTCCGTTTCAACGAAAATCCCCCCCCCCAAGGGGGCCCGTGTGTATTTACGTATTATCCATTTTGGAATCATAAATGGAAAGATACCGAAGAAAGTATGGAACTAGTGGTATTTTGGGTCTGATTACGAATGCCGCATCAGGTTTTTAAATCAGCCTTTTGGGTCCAAACATTCAAATGTTATACCTGAAACGAGTAAATTAATATTCCTTTTGTAGGGTGTGCCAATTCACTTTTCCTTCTGCTGTATTCTAGAGCGCTTTCGGCTGTTGTGCCATCATCAGTACTGATGATGGCACAGCAGCCGAAAGCGCTCTGGAATACAGCAGAAGGAAAAGTGAATTGGCACATCCTACAAAAGGAATATAACCAAGTTCACTCACACTCCAAAATGGACACTGAGTAAATTAACGTGGCTTGAAGGATGTAGGCCTAAGATTTGGTATAAAAGTAAAGTAAAATATGAGTATTTTTAATGAGGATTTATTCCTTAGTCTCTCAACTAGTAGGTTGCATCTCTCCACTTTTCTCTTTCCTTAATCCTTTCATTTCTGAGAAGGATTTACACTTTGTATCTTTCATTATCTGCTCTTCATAGCTCATTCTTTGCCTTCTTTTCCAGTTCTTTCCCTCAACCATCCCCTCTAGGAGTAATAACAATATCCTCGCATATCTTATATTATGCGACCTATCATTTTAATTCTAATCAATTATAAGTTTCAAATTTCTCTTTCCCTTCGTATTCACCTCAATTTTTCCTCATTTCGGAGGTTTTTCTATCCATTTGATTTTCAAACTTCTCCAACATTATATTTCAAAAGCTTATCTCCTTTTTCTTTCTTGTGTTCCTGTTGTCAGGTCTCGTATTCATACAGTGCTGCTCTCCAAATATACGTTTGAAGAAATCTCAGTCTTACTTCCAAATCTATATTTGTCCTAAATATGTGTTGTTTTTTTTTTTAAAAAAAAAAAGAAGCTTTCTCAGCTTGTTCTGTTCTACTCTTTATGTTTTATTTCTTCCATCTTCCGTTATCTGACTACCTAAGTATTTAAACTCCTTTACCTCCTTCATTTTATCGCCTCCTATTTCCACATTTATTGGATTTTATTCCCATATCTGCAGATTACCATCACTTTTGTTTCATTTTTATTCACCTTCATTTTACATAATATATTTTATTTACAATTTTTCATCAATTAAAAAAATTTTTCTTTTCAAGTTCTTCTTTATTTCTTCCCACTCTTAGATACAGTGTCATCCATAAATCTTACTGTTCGAACCGTCTTTTTATTTTCACATCTGATTTCCTTTTATCCCTTTCTTCAATTACTTTTTTCTATATAGATGTTAAACGGTATTGGTGATAAACAAGAATCTTGTCTCACTCTTTTGTGAATTTCCGTATCTCCCACTACATTCTTTATTTTTTGTATTTAAGCCCTTTGGTCTTTAAATAGATTCCGTATTACTCTCCTTTCTTTATATGTAATTCCTAACTCCTTCAATATTTGAACCATTTTTGACCATCCAACATAACGAAAGTTTGTTCTAAATATACAATGATACATATGTATCCGAACTTCAGTCTTTCTTTCTAATAGAAACCTCAAACATGAAATTGTTTCCCTAGTTCCTCTATACCTTTACCGAATTCAAACTAATCTTTCCCATTCTTTCTTTCATTTTAATGTTTTTTATTCTTTTATTTATTGCCCTTGCTTGAATATTTGATGCATGTGAAAGTAAGTTTATAATTGGATCATGTTCACATTTACTTGCCTCTGCTTTTTTAGGGATCATAATTAACTTGCTTTTCTGTAAATCTATTGGCATTTATCCTTTCTCGTACAATCTGCAAATCAGTTCATGTAAAATTTCCTGAATTCTTCAATAACTCACCAGCGATCTCATCAATACATCTGCTTTACCTGCTTACTTCTTTTTCAGAGATTTATCAAATTCTGACCTGAAAATAGGATTCTTCCTCATCTACACTCTCCTTCCGTATATTTACCTGCACCTACTACATTCTTATACAGTTTTTTTTTTTTTACATATCTCATCCATCTTTTCACTTTGACTTTTTAGAGTCCGATAATTTTCCTTTTTCATCCGTTAAATTATTTGTTTTCTTTCCTCTTATTCCAAAATATCTTTTTTACTTTATTACATGTCTGATCGTGTTTCCCTGCTTTCATTTGCTCCTCAATTTCCTCACAATTCTGATGAGTCAATTTTTTGTCCTTCTTACATTCTCTCTTCATTTGATTTTTAGAACCTTAAATTTTTTATTACTTTTTCTATCATTGGCCTATTTATACTTTATTTTTTCTTCTAATAACATTTAATTTTTCATTTATTATTTTATCTTTCTTATTATTTAAATACCTATTTTCTTCCTCGCTACTTATTGCTTTTCTTTAATGCTATCCACTTCCCTTCAAGAGCATTCTCTTCCTTTGATTTACAAAGTTCTTTCGTCACTTCTTTTGGTATTGTTCTTCTTTCTTTACATTTTTCAATAACTCCAAATTCCATTTTATTTTTATTTCATCCTGTTTATCTTTTTGAATCTAAACCTATATTGCATTACTACTAAATCGTGCTCACTATCTAAATCCAGTTCATTTAGTTTCTTGCACGGGACCCTTCGCCTCTGTAGAGTCCAATAACACGGAGGACAAGTTTCGTTCTCAGTGGTCTTGCATCTTTTGGGGTTTCAATGTGTGATTCTTCTTCTTGTTTATAACATAAAGTGAACGTAGACGCAATTAGGTAATATGTATCTATTGTTGTACCATTATTTGTGTGATTGATGATTATTGAATACTGAATAATGAATGACTACTCGTTCTTCATACTTACGAATAACGAATAATTATTCATTATTCATAAGTAACGAATAGAGTTTGCGTTATTCATTATTCAGTATTCGAATATTATTTTGCCCTAGTCTCTCTCTTGCTAACTACATCATCTGTTCCTAGGTATGTCTTACAATCCAATGTTCGATTTTTGTATCTTTTTCGAGTCAAAAAATCTATTTTATAGGTATCTTCTTTCATTTCCCCGGACTTTTTAAAGTATATTTTCTTCTTCCATGATTAGTTACCTATAGCTGCAAAGTTAAGGTTTTTTAGTTAGTGGCCCCAACTGTTAGGAGGGACCATAAACTACATTAGTACCCATCTGGTATCGAGTATACTTCAAGTACCATATCTATCTTATATCAGTCTCTGTCATTATTTCTTATCAGTAGAGTGCGGATTTTTCGGCATTGAAACGTGTGTGAATTTCGGCACTAAAATCAAAAAATTCGGCATAATTCGGCATTAAAAAAAAAAGTGGGAAAATCAATGTTTATTTTAATTACGTATTCGATAACACTACTGAACAAAATGAAATTTTTCGTTTGCACAACGCATTTAAGGAGGTGATTCTTGAGTACTTTTCAACGCTGAGTACAGTGCCGTCGGCCGTTTTTCTCTATCACGTCTAGTTTTTCTGATCGAAAACTACAAAAAATTCAACTAAATGTGCTCAAAAAGAGGTTTAGGAACTGAATGTGGTTATACTGATTCGTGTTGTTGTGTGTTGAGGTTGTGTGTAGTGGTGTGTATTCCGTCGGTTTGTTTTCTGTTATAGTGGTCTGATAACACTGATAATGTCAGTCAGTGGTACCGCTTTTCCACTGCAAAAACAAAATGGAAACGAATTTCAGTCGTTCAGAAGTCCGAATTGTGACGTGATAGAGAAAAATGGGTCGCAGTATCGTGTTCAGCGTTAAAAAGTACCTCAGAATCACCTGTCGAAATGCGTTGTGCAAAATAGTTGTTCAGTAGTGTAATTAGAGAATTACAAAAATTTGCTGTTATGCATAGTAATTATATGCTGTTCTGTATGTTCTGCTGTTAAATTGCGTCGTTTATCGGACACAATATGCAGTTGACTCCGAAAAAGAGCACTAAGTCCACGGAGGTTAGAGGCGCGTGAGTATAGGCCGGCTATATTTGATAATTCGATAGTCTTTAGCGTCATGTTCGAGCTGTAGTACAATACTTCATTCCTTAATTTTATGCGAGAACGATTTTTTTCGTTTCGGCATTTTTCGGCAAAATAAAATTTTTTTCCTAGCCCCCCTAACCTGTGACATGAACTTCTATTTCATTTTCAACCGTTCGCCCTTCAAGGAAATGATTCGGCAAATGCCGGAGAATCCGCACTCTACTTATCAGTAACAGATAGACAAGTCTTATGTCTGCCTTTACATCTTATCAGTAGGGAAGGAGAAATTCAGACTGTCTCAGTGTCCTATCAGCAGGAAAAGAATATAGTCCCTAGTAACATTTATATGGGAATACGCTTCAAATTTCACGTCTACCTTATACTTGTCTCTATATTATTCATGTCGTTATGTCTTACCAGCAATATAAATATAGACAAGTCTCACGCCTGTTTTCATGTTTTAGCAGTGGTGAAGAAGACGGTGGCTCATGGCTGGTCTGTTCTTGCAAGTTCAGATTTTCAGGTAGGCAACCCTTTTAGTGTTTTTCCCACAGAAGAAAAGGCAGAAGAGGAGGCGAATATAAATGTATAGAGGTTTAATATTCAGCTACAGGAAAGCTGAAGCTGACATGTAGAATTAGGAGTCTTATCACGTGTCTGCATTCTTCGTAGGATGAAAAGTTATTCTCAGTTTGGTGGAACTCGATGTCTATAAAAGGTTTCGGTTATTTTATTTTGCCTGGTCGATTTTCTTGTAAGAAAAACAAATTTCAATTGGTATTGAGTTATCTTTTCCCCCTTCATTTTCCTTTTTTTTTCTTTCTTTCTTCCCGCTTTCTCTTTCCCTTTTTTACTTTACTTTTTAAGCGCTCCTTTCTGACCAGGCTCTATGATGGAGCCAATGATCTCTTTCGCTCCTAATTTCATCGCTGCTCGCAAGCATACGTAGGAATGCGAATGATGTGACTAATTCCGAGATTCGCGAAAACAAACTCGTAACTCGTGTGGTACACGAGAAAACAGCTATACCTTTTCCAACTCGAGTATCACATACTTCGGAGATACTTTTCCAACTATTTTTCAACCGCTTTACCTCTTTTACGTCACCATGACCATATCCCGTCTTTGATGGCCAGGTCTAACTACCCCGGCTTAACTACACCGCCGTTTTTCAAAGAACAACCCACGAAATGAGTCATGTGGCAGGACAGCATCTTCACTCGAAACGTCGTCAACACATGTACAGTACATGGACTCGTGTACGTGGACCACGAAAAAGCAAACTGAAGTCGAAGAAGAAGCGGATCTTACACTCTCTAAATCGTAAATTAAATTCGCGAGGGAGAGACTGAGAATTTATGTATCGACATAAATCAAAGATATAAGTCAACCAACACCAAAAATGGGAGCGATTCGACGTCTCAGTTCGGCAAACACGGCGAATCATTTTGGATTTCACTTTGCAGGCTGAAAAACTTAAAAATTCGGAACAGTCTGGCTGCAGAGTAACGTGGGACATCGAGTGGCACCATGTACACGTGTATCGTCGAGTAGGAAAATTTCGTATATTGATCGCACACTCGGCGTCTCCACGGCTAACTTCCTAGTTGCGCTTCGACCCCGAATCCACGAATTGGTCACGTTCTCCAGCGCGCTGCGTATGCACAAATCTCGAATACAATAGTGGTGCCATCGGAGCACCCATCTGGCGGGTCACGAATAAGATTTATAAGCCTCAAACTATCAAACGTTAATAAATTCTAGCCTTCCTCGAGTTTTCAATGCACAGGGTGTCTCTAGAATGAGTGCCCTATCTTTTGATGTTATTCTTATTTATTTGAATCGTTTAGTTCAGCTACCGTTTACGTGCATAGAGAATCTCTCGGCACATACACAGTTTTTGAATTAAATGATTCATATACAGGGTAGCCAGAGCCACTTTTTTTTAGAATGATTTTCCCTCAATTTTTCCTGTTTTCCGGACCAATTTTCCAAATTCTCCTTGACATTTTTTCAGCTAGTATTGTACACAACTTTGAGAATATTGACAGTACACTCATATCAGTACTCATTATTCTCAAGATTCTGACCAAAATTATAGCAATTTCCTGACTTTTCCCTAACTTTTCCAGACTGACAATATTCCCTGACTTTTCCCGATTTTTTAGAAAGTGTCTACCCCGATATACACTGTTTCACGAACTGGTTCCTCCCCCTTCTACTTTTCTTCTTGTAAAGTCGAATCAAGATGGAACAATGGTTATCATCAAGAACTAAAGTACAGTTTACTCCAGGGTGAAAAATGTTTGCCTCCCTCAAAGGGCGGCTGGGATGTGCCACCACCTTCGATATTTTAAATCCAGAATGGAAACATATCACGAAGAACATATCGAAATAGGAATACTTTGAGTCGCTAAATTCAAAAATGCAATCCGATTTTCGATTTGACTTCGATTTGGGCCCCAAATTCAACTGTTTCCCATTCTGAGAGGTTAGTTTAAACTTGGGGGGAAGATTTAGCAGGGTATCGCAAACAGGGGTCTTTTGAGTTTCTGAGTTCGAAATTCCTACTAAATTTTGGTCCGATCCCGATTCGGGCTCCGAAATCCACACTTGGGTCCCTTAAATCAAAGAATATGACTTTGCTGTGAAAATTGAACAAAGTGTCTCAATACAAATTCGTTAGGTTGCTATGTTCAAAAATGTCATCGAATTTTCGATTCGACTCTAATGTATACCCCGGGATCCAAACATGAGTTTTTCAAATGAACCCATTTAACTATGATGAAAAAATAGAACAAGAAAATAGGCAACATTGATTACAGTTAGGAAATCGAACGAAGTCGAATAAGGGGTTTTCGTGTCGCTCATTTTGAAAATCAGACTAAACTATAGGATCAAATTTCCATTTGGGCCCTCAAATCTAAATTTGACTCCTATGATCAGGAAAAGTCGATTGATTAGGAAAATTGAACAACGTATCAGAATACTGAATTCGAGAGTTTAGTCGTTTTAATCCGATCGTCATTTGGGCCTCGTATGCGACTTCTTTCTCTTCCAAAAAACTAATTTATGGGTGTTTCACAAACAAGTAAAAAAGAAAAACTTTCCTTTTTAAAATGAGAAGAACTCTGATCTTTTCCACGACAAAGGAGACAAAAATTGTCCTGCTCTAATTGACCCTACACAGAAAAATCAAATAATTTCGGAATCCGGAGTTTTTTGTCTCCTGAGCTAGCAAATTCAATCAGATTTTCGATGAAACTGCCATTTATGCCGCTTAAACATGGTCAATAACGAAAAAGCATTTGAAGACACTAGAAGTAATGCAAAATTCCATGTTCAGAAGTATTGTGAAGATTAAATTGAGAGACAAAATTAGACTTTCAGACATGAAAAAAAAAATTAGTGATTAGAAAATTAAAATGGAATTATGCAGGCCACTTGATGAGAGACGAAGAACCCAAACAGCATAAAATCGTAACTTTTTGGGCCCCATATGGCCATAAACGCACAAGGGGCAGACCAATACTGCCCTGGAGAGACGACTTCAAAGAGCTGGGGGGAGGGTGGACAAGATTGGCGGGAAACCGCGACACATGGAAAGAGATGGTGGAAACCTATGCCCTCAAATGGGCGGGGTAGCTGGCTGTAGCGTACCTACCCAAGGTTGTATAAATAAATAAAAATATGCCGAAAATTTGACTTGTTCCTCTTTAAAGGGACCAATCTGACTTCAACGAAAAATTAAACCAAGTATCGGAAGAGTTTTATCGGGTCGCTGATTCGGCACAGTCGCAATAAGATTAGGCGATGTTTTCTTAATTCGGTAACCAAAATTCAAATTCAAAGTTCAAACATTGAACAGACAAAATTAACTTGACTAAAAAATCGAACTTTCAACCAGGATTTGCAGGTAAAATACATTTTACATGCTCATTCTACATGTAAAATAGGGTTGATGTAAAATAACTTTTTATTTTTCATTTTACGTGTAAAATGTAAAATACATCAAAATGAGTAAAAAAAAAAATTGGAGTTCAATTTTTCAATTAAAATTTTTAAAACTTGCACACAACTGGAACTACAGTCAAAAATGGACGTCTCCTTTATCATTCAATCTTATGATTTATACTCTTCAAATTAATTTTAGGTAACTCATGAGAAAGTAGTGTTTTATCCTGAATTACAAAAGACAAGGAAGCAATTTTTTCAAAACTGAGGAATTCAGGCCACAACAAATTTTAACATTTTTCGAAAAAATTCTTAAAATTTAAACTTGAAATTACAAATTTTCGAAGAACAAAAACTCACAAAAACTAACTATAAATAAATCTTATTAATTCCATTAAAAAAAAATCAAGTTAAAACTCATCGGAATTTGTGGTATCAGCAATTTTAATCAAATCTACTTGTTTCATTTTACCGTCAAAATTTAATTAATTTCATCTCAATTATTTATTTCGTAATCCTTTTTCAATTTTTCATTCTCATTTGTTATCATATCATCATCATCATCTATCAATAATCAATTCTTTATTGTTTTGTTTTTTTTCGCATTTTACATCGATTTTATATTCTACGTGTATTTTACATCTTACTTTTCATTTTACGTTCATTTTACGTAAAGTGTAAAATAAATCATTTTACATGTAAAATGCCGACTCTGCCTTCAACATTAGATTAAAGCGAGTCTCAAAATCCTCCGTTGTCCCCTTCATTTTTTCATTGTAGACTCGTTTTCTCTTGTACAAAAAAAAAACCACCACCACCACCACAAGGTTCTTCTCTTTTTTCTCAAAGAAAGGAAACAGTCTTCTGTTATGTAAAAAAAAAATAAAAAATAAAAAGTTACTTACCTACATTTAAAAAAAAATTAATGATATTGTTCTTCTTTTTCGAAGAAAAGTGGCAAGGTTACTTTTTTTTTTCCGAGAAGAAAAGGTAAATTAATTTCTCATTGAGTAAAGGGAAGAGACAAGATACCATTTCCTTTAAGAAAGAAGATAAAGAGCGATTTATTTTTCTCAAAGAGAAAAAACAAAGGGATTCTTACCAAGGAAAAACGAGATTTTTTTTTCCTTCTAAAATATGTTTTTGTACATAAAAAATTAAAATGTTTGGTTAAACTTCCTTTGATAATATACCATATTCTTTTCATTCAAGAAATGTTCCAAAGAAAAGGATGGACTCTTTTCACAGAGGAAAGGGCTGTTTCCTTCTTCTTCTCTTTTTCAATAAGTAACGCATTCTTCAAAAATCATTTCCTCGCTGTTAAAAAGAGGGATGAAGTTCTCCTCATTCAGCAAGAGGGCGAGTTTCTTCTCTTCAAAGAAAGAAACAGAGTTCATTGTTTCCGAGTTTAACTGTGTGACCGAACATCTAATTTGATTTTTGAAATAGGAGACCCAAAAAACCCTTATTTCAGTACCAAGTTTTTCCGATAAGACAAATTAGACCCTTCGAATGAGATAGAGAAATAAATTTAAGGGAGTATCTTATAGTCATCAATAATCTAAAGACTCGAGGTCAGAAAGGGGTCGCTTGAACATTGAATTAACCACTAACAGTTCTACAATCTTTAGAAAAACAGACAAAAGCAATGGTAGTTTTGTTATGTTCCAGTCATACGGCTCCCAGCTAGGTAGTTTCAAGTCTTCTCGACACAAAGTTGAAAGTCTTAACCTTGGTCAGGGGCAGATTGGGACCAAGAAAATGTTATTGAATCTGCTTACACTTTCAACTCTCATTACCCCTTGAACATGTCTCCTGTTCCCCCTCTCTTTCAGTCACTACAGTAGTTCAAAACTTTTAAAGGTGCCGGCCAACCGAGAAATTTCTTGGTAATTTATGCGGCCAATATGCCCCTGCCTTTGACCATTGACCGTGAAGCACTAACCGGAATCTGAAGCAAAATGGACGCACAATATATTTTTGCTACACCATGTGGCCGGTTTTGTGAGATACTCCCATAACCATCCAAAATATAATTTCTCCATAAAAATTCCCTAAAAAGTTGGAAAAATGTTGCTCCCTTCGCTCACAAATTAGTGCTATTTACTACTTTTAAGTCAGCATTCTGAAATCAACCCTTATAACATCTAGAACCGAGCTTATGCTACACACCGACGACACAGCATTACAAAAATAAAAACTTAAAGCTATGTAAAGGAAAAGAGAATCCTTATGGATAAAGCCACCCAGTCTCTTCGCCTTCAATCATTGTCCAAGGGCTTAGGCAATAGCTCAATTGATATTCCTGGCTTACTGTTGGTCTTCAAGTAATATTTATACTGAAAATATAATCTGCCTCCTCCGAGATGAGAAGAAGACTTGTTCAACATATCCATCTGTCTATCTGTCTGAGACTTCTCTTGCTCTCTGTTCTAAATATTCAAACATCTCTCTGCCTGTCTATCGAAGGTCTTACTGACTCCCTACATCTAACGATATAATTAGGTAGGTGCCGTAACGAGAAAGAATCAATAGAGAACGCCGAAACGTCGAGAAAAAAAAATTAAAACCAGGATGCTATAGCCGATCAAAGTCGAAGCAAATCGTTTTTTATAGCTGCACTTTTCGTCCTTGTTCCGCATTAAAAAAGAAATTACGATATTTCGCAGAAGATGGACAAATTTTGATACCATTCCAATTCACATAATCGTTCAGTTTCAGTTTTACGCCCGTAAAATCATAAGCGTTATACTATCCCGTTTCATGTCTGGAATCGAAATAAGCGCCATCCATAACGGAACTTTTTTCATCTCTTTCGCCCGCGAGAGGCTTATTTTTAAGGAGGAAAAAAATACTTTCTCTTCTCGGGCGCATTATTTCGAAGCCGAAGAAATATGATATACGTCGACGTGTATAATCCGCGCGCTGTGTTTCTGAAATAGAATGCAAATGAAAACTTTCGGCTCGGTATAGCAAGCTGAATAGCGAAAGCTGATGATCTGTCTGAACCGAGGTGAAAAACGAATAAGTATCATTTGAAAGAGCGACTCCAAGTTGAGTGTTAACATAAATGTGTGAACGTGTAAACTCGATACCTCGTGCGGCGGTGCGAATTGATGGCGTGAAAATGTACGCGGAGAACTTGAATGAAAAGAAAAGGCAGCCGGTCGAAACGGCTGACTGATTTCCCCACACATAGGAAATGAAAATCTGATGGGTTAAAAATGTTTGGAAGCCAACAGCAGGACTGTAGCTATGGAGAAAAAGGAGGGTATAGGTTCAAAACTCAAAACCCATACCCTTGTACAGGAGCGAATCCAAGAAACCATTCTGGGGGAGGCAGTTCAAAATATTCACAAACTATTACAGCTTTATCAACCCCTTCCTCCTCAGCATTTGGATTATTTCCTCGCACTCACTACAATGGTTATTGAATGAGTAGACAAGAGATAAGTATTCAGAACTTTGAACGATTTGTATTGCTGACGTTTTTTTTTTCTTTTAATTAACATTGAAAGTGAAAATGTTTTCCACCGGGTGATTCTAAATTCCTTTCCTTAGTTTTCGACTGAACGAGGATTTCTCAAGTTTTCAATGTTCGTCATAATTCCATCAAGTTTTTCCCTCCTCAGGAGGAAGGCGAGCGATTATTAAAAGAAGCAAATATTTATTACTCAATTTTCAATGCTCGTGTAAGAAGTTTTCGGACTCTTGAAACTCTTCATGCTTTTCAGAACTTATTTAAGACTCGCTAAAACCGTTCAAAGCTTGTTTCTGACCTTTTACAACTTTTCCAAGCTTCATTATGACTCTTTGACTATTCGGAACATGAGCACAAGCCCAAGACTTTTTAGCAGGATTCTCCCACACTTCGTCACAACTTTCTAAGGCATTTCGAGATCGAGTCAAAGCCAATAAAAAATCTTCAATACTTGTTTAAAATAGGTACATGCTCTTCAGGACGCTTTCAAACTTCTTAAAGCTGCGCTAAGATCGTCGAAGACTGGTTCAAGACTCTATATGTGAGGACACACAATGGTCAGAGAAAATAAATTCCAAAAAATGTGTTTCTTATGTATACTGTGTTCTAGTCTTTTCGGCTGCCTAAGAAATGTAGTATCTCCTTGAATTTTGAAGTTAAGGGCTTAGGGGCGCTTTCATCGTTTTTTGAGCGAGGTTTCTACGTACATAAAATGGGCCGAAAAAGGGAAAATCAAAATTTTTGTCCATAGGTCCCGCTCCCCATGCGCCCTTACATATAACCATAAGTGGGAGGGTTATGGGAGAGCTGACAAATATGAGAATAATGCTAAAAACATTTAGGCTCGCGCAATTTTAAATTTTTTCAGGAAGAGAGCTCTCAGTGGATTGGAGAGGGGCAGTCCTCCAAGCCCCTATTTACGCCAGTGTTTATAACTCTTCCAGACCTGTTAGAGATTCTTTTGAAAACTTTCAAGCTTGATTGAGACTAAATTATAACTTTTTGAGTTTCCTCGAGACTTATCAAAAAGACTTGCTTAAAATCCACGAAAACTAGCTTAAGACTCTGTGAGGTTCTTTTAAACCTGTTTAAAATTTGCTACGACTCTTAAAGATTGACTAACAATTTCCGAGACTCTTTCACAATGCTATCTAGCAAGACACCTCAGGCTCATTTGAGTCACTGCAAAACGTGGCCATTTGTACAGCGAGGGTGATTTATTTCTTCCATTGCACCCCCCCCCCCCAACCTAAGTAATTTCAACTGCTTGATTGACGAAAATGCAGATTAAAACTACTTTCGATTTTAACTCGTTTTAAACTTCAAATCATACGGAAGTAAGATTTTTGCCAGACAAAAATGCAGACAAAAATTTAATTTGTGCGCTTCTGGGAATCCTCATTGCTCACCATTGGATCTTTAAGGGCATCTATGTGACCAGAGAATAATAGCTGCATCAATCCCTACAATCTGGGTCATACTTTGTTACCAAAAGTTTTGTAGATTCTATCTTAGGGCCACGCCATAAGGACCATAATCGATCTACAGGATTAACCGATCAGCCGTAGCATAAGTGCTTATTTTGTTTGCACTGGAGCGTAAAATAAAACCGTAAATAAGAATCAGGCTTTAAAAAAAGAAGATAGTACAATAAAACAAGACGGACTACTTTAGGCAATTGTTTAATTCAGTGTACAATAGAACCACCCCTATGGAAATAAGAAAAATAATGAATATTATAATCCGAAGAGGCTCCTTGACCATAAGGAAGGGACAATACATCCCTAAGGGATAGGTCTAGAACTACATGCATATTTCTGATTTGATCATAATCATAGGCAGATCTAAAGGGGGAGAGGCTTCGAACTTGATTTTTAAATTTAAAAGTACAAAATAACCCCCAGTAGATAGTTTTTATTTAATATTAGTATTATAATTAATTCCCCCTAAGACGGGAGGCAGCCACCGTGGAGGAAAAAGGCTGTAATACTTACACACCTGTTTTCAAGGAAGGAGAACGGGAAGAAAAATGCGTAAGGTTTGAATTTATTGTATTATAATTGCAGGAGGATGGCGGGGGAAAACAGGATATACGAATTTGAAAAGAAAAAATTAAACGGGATACAGCAGGATTAAGGGAAGTAAAACTAACACAAAGAACGAACGGAAATTTCATGTATTATTATGGGGAGACAAGAAGGTACAGGGAAGTGGGGTTTTATATCCGAAAACCAAAAATGAGAAAAATCAAAGAAACAGGAGTCTTTGAACAGATTCGCTACCTCATACTCTCAGTGGGAGAAAAAGTCAATACATTGATAGTCCAAATATATGCACCCACAACAGAGGCTAAGGAAAAGGAAAGGGAGGAGTTCTATGGAAGGCCGGAAGAGCTTTTGGAGCAAAACAAAGAATATTATACAATGATAATGAGGAACTGGAATGCGAAAATTGGCGGAAACGAGGTAGGGTCGGGAATCTTGGGTAAATAATGTTTAAGAATCAAAAATAAAAATAGAGAAAGATTAATAAAATTTGCACCTCAGCAAAATCTTAAAATTGCAAATACTTTCCAAAAAAAAAAAAAAAAAACAAGCCATAAAATTCATGTGGATATCCCCCGATCAAAAACCAGAAACGAAATAGATAATGAAATAATTTTACTTCATAAAAAAGGAGATAGAAAAAGCTTAGCAAATTACAGACCAATAAGTTTATAATACAATGTTTGAGTAAACTTTTTTTGACTTTTGTCAAAAATCGTTTATGCAATCAACTAGATACAAATCAGAGTTGAGAACAAACGGGCTTCCACAAAATTACTCAACAATAGACAAAATCTTCATACCTAAGTTAATCAGTTAACTGAAAAAGCCAATGAATACAATCGGGAAGTGCATCTCATGTTTATCGACTTCAAAAAAGCCTTTGATTCAGTTCACCACAACTTTTTATGGAAAGCTACGAGAAAACAGAGAGTTGAAGCAAAATGGATAAATATAGTCAAAAAAATGTAGGAAATCGCAATAGCCTACATAAAAATGGACAACCAAGGACGGGGAGTATGTCAAGGTAATCCACTATACCCGATTTCATTCAACTGCATCGTAGAACAGATTTTCAGGAACTTAAACCTGGAAACAACGGGGAGTAAAAATAGATGGGGACAGGATAGGCTGACGAGCTTAAGATTTGCGGATTGTATTGTAATTATAGCGGAAAGTAAAAAGGACCTCCAAAATATGGCAAACGAGCTCATAAACGAAAGCAAAATAGCAAGACTATCAATAAATATCGAAAACACAAAAATTATAACAAACAAGGGAATGGGGGAATTCAAAATTAAAGAAGGGATAATACAAACAGTAAAAGAAATCAAACGCTTGGGACAAACAATTTCATTTCAAAATAGGAACAAAAAAGAAATATCCAAAAGAAAAAAGGGATGATGGAAAAACTATTGAGCCAAAAAAGAATTCTACAAAGGGAAAATAATAGCAAAGAAAGTGAAATTCAAAATCTGGGAGAGTTGTACCTTACCATCACTAACATACGGATGTCAAACATGGGCGGCAACAAAAGCTAGTGTGGAAAATATTCAATCCACTCAAAGAGCAATGGAAAGAAGTATCTTGGCTGGACGAAATCAAAAACACGGAAATCAGGGAAAATCAGGACTAAAAGCAATAGGATATACACGATCAAAAAGTTAAAAGCAAAATACGCGGGACATGTAATTAGGGAAGAGAACAGATGGGGGAGGAAAGTTTTGAACTGGTTACCAAGAGAAGGGAAGCGCGACAGGGGAAGACCACAAACAAGAGGAAGAGACGAGATGGTTCAGAAGTGGGGACCTACTGGGGAAAGAGAAGCACGAGAGAGGAAAAGATGGAAGGGACGTGTAGAGGCATTTACCCAGAAATGGGCCAATAGTGGGAGAATAGAGTTCGACAAGAGTTAAATATAAGAGATTTTATCAACCAATATGCTGTAAAATAAAATGAACATAAATTATTATTCATGTTTTTAACCCCACCCCCACCCCGTCAAGAAAATCCTCGATCTACCAGTGATCATAATGATTATACGATCAATCAGCATTTGATTTACTGTGGGCCCAACCTGTATTATAAATATTGATCATACTATTATCTACAGTTGATTGGGAATTTCTTTGCCAGCAAAAATAATTATTCGCATCAATGACCTCTGTAAAATGGCCAAATTAGAGCTTCTGAAGCTCCTGGACAAGTGAATGTACGGGGCTCCTTATCTATGGGCAAATTTATTTTAAAAAATTGCTCGCTGTACTCGTGATGCGGTACTCATCGAAAGGTTTTATATTTGCCATTTTGTTGAGATAGTACTGCATCTAGAGATTTTCTGGGTCAATGAATTCGATTCTGCAAGTAATTATCTTCTCTTTCTGTCTCCAGCCTCTCGATACCAGACCTGTGAAACGTGTGTGTGTTTCAGTTGTTCAGAATGACACTATTATAGGCAGTTCTCAAACTTGCAAGACTATAAATATCATATCAGCCGTAATTCGGCGTTCTTAAAACAATTAAGGTGAAAAGGAAAATTCATTTCATACAGAACATTTTTGACAAACTCCAATTTCTATCATAACTATTTTGCGTTCACGGCCATGGTTCACAAGCTTTTGGTCAAAAACTGACATTTACCTTCTTTATTCTCGACTAGGATAACACTCGACATATTCACCGAGAGTTTTAAGGCAAAAACCAGGATGATGTCCAGAAGATACATTCCAAACAGCAACTTGCTCATTTTTCTCCCATTACAGTCCCTTTTCGTATCTGTATAGCTCAACTATTGATCTATATAAATGTTGGTTAATCGATTATTTTTAACCGGTTTAGTAAATTAATTAGGGTAACTAGCTGTTAGTTTCGAGTCTCACCCCCGTTTGGCGCTGAGTTTTCCCGGGCAAAATACAAACTTCGTTCCTTCCGTGTAAATGATTAATGGAAAATTATGCAGGCTCGAGTTGACCTGATGACGGCGCAAATACTAGCTTCTAATAAATGAAATAACGAAACGGAACAAAAAAGTCCATTTGTTGTTCCAGTCGTATTGGGAAACGCAGCATGCCGAACGTAATTCAATAAACAAACACAGGAATAAATAAATAACGTTCCATCATAAGTGTCACATTTCCCAATCAGAACAACCGCTTCGCTATATTTTTTTTTTCAACAGCTGACCGGATATTTTATTCATTGGCGAAAAGTTACGGGCCCATCGCATCTGTTTTAGCAAATCTCAAACATTATACCCAGTAAAACTCTTTGGCTTTGCCGTTCTGTTGATTACTTTTTAACTCCACCGAGTTTCTTCGGCATTAATTATTCTTTTTCATTTACGACGCCCGGACGAGACTGCGAATAATTAAGGAACATTTTTCACATTCCTTTCTGATTTATTGGTGCGGGGCGATTCAATTTTCCTTAAGTAGTGTGCGTGGTAGAGTTCTACCCCAATTTTGGTAGTGGAATCTAAAGGAGGACCAATTTTCATAAAATCATTTCGACTTTTCAGTGCTTAAAATGTTAGAACTGCAGATTAGTTGGAAGACTGAACCATCGAAATCAGTGACGACCTGAGTTTCAGAATGAGGTAAAATGAAATGTGTAAAATATTCGACCCTAAATGAAAGCCAAAAAAGATGATGAAATGCGGTAATAGAGTCATGAAATGTTGGGTTATATAGAGCCAGATTAACCCTAAGCAAATAGGAGCCCTCTGTCCTTCGTGTTTTTCTGTTGTTTTTTTTTTCTAAGTTGAAAACATTTTTTTTTTTTAGTTCAACACAATATGCTCAAAACAGCCGTTCCTTTTTACTTGTCGCAGTTCTATACTCGGTCATCTCGAAAGTGACTGAACGCGTGCAGCTAGGGAGGGCTAAAAATCGAAAGTTTGAATTTCAAAACGCAGTAGGGGAGAAGATGAGTATTGCAAGGTAACCATTCGAAATATAAAAAATTTTTTAAAAATGGAAAAATGACCTCTTACGTGTTTACAGAAACTGAAAAGGAAAAATGAAGTACTCTTTTTCAGTACCCTTTGCAGGACTGTAGCCGGAATAGGAACTTTCCAAGGTGGTGGCGCGCTAGTATTGTAGTTACTGATAAGCAAATACGAGTAACAACAGTGAAGCAGGATCAAATTTATCAGTTGCATTTAGTTTGCACAGAGTACATTTAGATTTTAGTTCTTCCTCTTTTCTTATAGCTTCGTCAAGACAATCAACGCGTTTTATTACGTCCACAGCACGAATCATCATAAATAATAAATTAATTAATTAATTACGAATAAAAAATCATCACGTAATAAACTCTGGGGAGAAACTGTCAGTGTTGCCAGATTGGATTTTCCGAAATCCGTACATCTGAAGGGCGCGTACGGATTTTGTACGGATTTTTTCCGAGAACTTTTCCTTTAGGACAGAATCATTTTCAAACCGCTAAAATGTAGTTTTTCATGTATTTTCACTCACGTTTCAGTATTAATATTCAACAAGAATTTGATAACTAGTTACACTAGGTTAACAGTCAGAGGAGTGAAATACAGTTTCGTCCCACTTCCTATCTTTGGTTTAACTTAGAGAAGCTGATATTAGTCTCGCGCTTTAGTACTAGCGATGGGCGGTGGGAATATTCCCAGGAAAAAAAAAAAACTGGGAAGGGAAGAAATTTTCGGTGGGATGTTATTTTCAGGGAAGATTAGATTGGGAATTCACTCTGAATAAAAATAAATTCCCAGCTTCCGCGATGCGCCCAGCATTTCACTAGTTGGTAGTTGGTACTTGGTACGCTCTATTTCAGCTATTCGCGAGAGGATACCTCATCGGGAGCACTAGTGTTAAGGACGAAAATATGATCAAATTAATGTAGTGCACTTATGGGAGAATTTCGTAAAATCCAAAATATCTCGATAAATATAATTTTTTTTTTTTTTTTTTTAAATTAAAGAGAACTGAATTTGTTCCCGAGCAAATTTCGAATGTAATGCACTCGCATCAAGACGCGTTCATGGAAATGACAGTCAATATTCAGTAATTTACTCTCTCAAATTCGACTTGACAGTTGACACTATGTACTTTTCAAGTTTTCATACACCCTTATTCGTGTCAGGACACGAAGGGTGCGTTGCAGATAGCAAAATTAGGATACTGGACGAAAGTATGATCCGTCATCGGTCCTGATAAGGACGTATGAAAGGTACAGTGTCAAGTCGAATTTGAGAGAATAGATTAATTATTACTGAATATTGACTGTGATTTCCATGAACGCGTCTTGATGTGAGCACGTTATATTCGAAATTTACTGTGAAATAAATTAAGTTCTCTTCAATTTTCAAAAAAAAAATTATATTTACCTAATGAGATATTCTAGATTTTACGAAATTCTCCCAAAAGCGCAATACATGTGATGATATTTTCGTCCAGTTTCCTAATTTTGCCACCTGCAGCGCATGCTTCGTGTCCCGTCGCGAATATTTTTAGATAGATTTTCGATTTGATGACGTGATGATCATTCAGTCCTCCGAAAAATTTACTTCAAAAAGAAATTAACACAAAGATGAAGACGCGATAGCATAGTTGGAGTGTAATCTTTTTTTTTACCGACTTTTCGAAGAAAAGGGAGGTATTACACTCGTCACAGTTGTGAAGTTGGGGGCGGGGCAATGTTTTTTTTGCGTTTCAGAGTGTTTAGAACACGACTGTAATAGTGGCTGAATTTCAGGTTTCCTTATATATATATATATATATATATATATGTAAAGGTACAGTACGTTGACTGCCCTTTCATTCTCGCACGAGTCAACCTGACTGTTTCCTCTTATCGCCTATCGGGACAATTGCAGGTTGTTATCAATTAGTCCGCATACCTACTTGTATATTTTCGCTCACTGCTTGAATCGGTTATCGACTCTCGTGTAACATTATTATTTCCGTCGTCGTATAGTGTACAGCATATTCTTTATATCTTATTAAAACCCGTGTGTACGCGAGTTAATTTGTTTTCGATTCACTTAAGATAAGTGCATCGTTCATCTTAAGGTTGTTTTCGCGCATTTGAATAAATCTATATTTCTTGTGTCGCAAATTTCGTCTTACAAATCGAAAACAACACTCTCGCGTCATGTCAAATCCAGATGTTGAAAATCTTGCTGCCGCTTCACCAAGTTCGAATCCTCCCATCAAAGATCGCGTTCGGTTTCATATTTTTACTGCGGCAGATCCACTAAATTCGAAAAACACAATTCCATTTGTGAAAAGCCTTCAATCAGAAGGAACTGTAGAAGTCTACTGTTTTCCGGCTGAGCATCAACCACTTCGGCTACACACTGAATTGAGCCAAAATTCAACTATCCGAGCAGTTGTCAAGTCTATGAAACAGCGAGGTAAAAATCAAAGGCCAATGATTACTCTCAATGATATACTTCGACGCACATACTTTGATGAAGAAGACAACCCACGTTTTGGTGATGAATATCTCGAGGAAATTGAGGTTCCTGGAAAATTCACCACCATATCAAATCCAACCTCTGAAAAACGCCAGTCGCTGCAATCAATCACAAAGGACGCCGTCCTAGAACATTTCAATATATAATTATATATATATATATATATATATATAATATATATATAATATATATATATAATATATATATATGTTTTAATTCGCGTCATTGTGGTGCCCGAAATGGTCATTAACTGAACTTGAGGTGCCCGGTCATGACGTTGAGGTGCCCGTTTCGGGCACCACAAGGTATTTACGTTATTTCAAGCTGAAGTACGAGGTAGGGGGACAGGGTATCGGAAAAACGCATTTTTGGATGGGCACCTCTAAGTCGGATTTTATAGAGTCTTATACAGTTTAGTCCTAGGTGTTTTTAATCAGAGAGCGCCACTTGTTATACACTGTATATGTTACTATTCGGTAATAATGCGTTGAGGAGCCCAGTAGAATTTATAATGAAAACTCCCTGAGGTGCCCGGTTTCCGACAACGTCGCAATGCTGTGGAGATACCTATGTAATACGTTACACTGTGATGGGCTGTTATTTTTTAAGGGTCGCGGTCGGCTGCGAATAGCCGAGCCTATTGTAGTTTTTTTTTTCCTTCTCTTCTTCTCAATTCCAGTTCGAAATGTCAATGGTCATGCAAGGTAAATGTACCAGTAGCTGTCTGTTTAAAAGCCGTATTTGGCTAATAATGAATTGTTTCTCTTTGTGTTTTGATCATAAGTACCTACTTGGTAATTTTTTTTTTAATTTGGACACTTAAGTCATGAACATCGCTAGGGGCGAAGGTAAATAGGTGATACTTGCCCCCTCAAATGTTTCTTTTTTGGGGTGAGTAGAAATGATTAAACTTACCCTCCCCCAAATTCAAATGCGAACGTGAGTATTAAAAAAATTACTCCTCCATCGCCTAAAAAAATACACCGAAGCCGATGAATGTAGGTCAACACTACTGAAAAAATTACCCTTTCAAAAAATTTTCCAGCGACGTCTCTGATTCGACTTATTAATTAAATTTTTTACTTGAATTTACATTCATTTTAAAATTTAATAATTAATTTTTTCTGAGGTATAAAATTGCATGAATATTCTGTACATAGGATGTGCCAATTCACTTGTTTTCTCTTCTGTATCCCAGAGCGCTTTCGGCTGTTACGCCGTCTCCAGTGGAATACCCCGAAGAAAAGTGAATTGGCACACCCTACATACAGAATACTAGCAAGTTCGCTTACACTACAAAATTGACAGTAAAGTTCATGAATGCCCGACCAGGTCTATCAGTAACTGACCACACCGTGTTCCAATAGCTGACCACATTTATAAATTGATAATTCTAGGCAATCAAGGAATGGGCTCTGTGGCAAAATAAATTCGTTTTGGACAGAAAAGAGAAAATTCTGTAAGTACATCCCTAAATTCCTAATTTCTTACGAATTCTCCAACTGAAATGACATTGCATAAGGAAAGGGAATAAAAAGCGGTAAAGTAATTTCATTTAAAATTGATAGCATATATATTTTTCGGAACAGATAAACCAAAAACGATGTTCTTTCAAGAAGTAGAAGGGACGATTTTTTCCCTCTCGACCAAAAATAAAATGTTTCCCTTTTTTTTCACATTCATGACATTGAAGAGAGGGAAGGGCTGAGTTCTTTTTCCTCCTGAAAAGACGTGATACCAAAGCTCACGGAATGATTGACTGAGGAGGGGTCTATTTGCTTCTAGGAAAGAACAAATCTTCAGTTTCTAACTTTGCTCATTATTTTTTTAAATTTACAAAATTTGCTTTTGAGGGGGAAAATCGGGTTATGGGGTCCCCTATTCAACTAGCCCCATTGCAATTTTTTGGCACAGCAAAAAACAGGGAATTGGCATTTATCATATCACAAGTTTTTTTTTTCTACACCCTTCCCCCCTTTAAAAAAAAAAATTCCCAATTTTTAAAAGTGTTTGTTAAAAAAAAAAAATTTTTTACCTTTTTAAAATTTTTTTTTTTTTTCAAAAAAAAAAAAAGGAAGGAATTTTTTAAAAAAACTAAAAAAAAGCCAAAATATAAAAAAAAATTTTTTTAAAAAAAAAAAATTTTAATTTTCAATTTTAATTCACCCCAAAACATGCAAAAACATTCCCTTTTAACCCCCTTTCCATTTTTCCACCCAAATTTCATTTCCCAAATTTTTTTCACCCTTCCCACCCTTAAAAAAATCCCCTCCTTTTAAATTTTACCGAAATACAACCACCAAAAAAAATTAATTTTTCCATTTCCAAACCCTTCCGTTTTTAAATTTTCCTTTTTTTCTTAATCAAAAAATTAACTTTTTACTTTTTTGAACCCCCAAAAATTTCTCCCCCTTGGGCAACCCCCCCCCCGGGCCCCGTCCCCCTTTGGTTTGAAATTTTTTTATTAGCCCCTTTTGAAATAAAAACAAATTAAAAAACGAGGAAACCCCAACTTTCCGAAAAACCCCCCCCCGAAAAGACTTTCCTTCGGGGAAAAACGCCCCCTTTGCCCCGGTTTACACTCTTTTTTAATCCTACTTTTCTACTTTTAACAAAACCAAAACTTTTTCCTCTCTAAACCAAAAAAATTTTCCCTTCCTCCCAAAAAAACCATTTTCCCCCTCCTCAAAAACCAAAAACCCCCCATTTTTCTAAAAAAGGGCAATTAATTTCCCCCTTTAATTTATTTTCCTTTTTCCCCCAAAAATTTGGAAATTTAACCGTCCACTCAAACGCCCTTTCCATCCCCCTTTATTCTTAAACCACCCCCCTCCCAAAAAAAATTACCCATTTTTTAAAAACCAAAATTTTAAAAATTTTGTTACAATGCCCCCGAACAATTTCCTTTCCCTTTTAAAAAACTTCGGCCCTCAATTTAAACTTCTTTGTTTTTCCATTTTTTTTTCTTCTTTTTTTTCTTTTCTTTTTTTTTTTTTTTTTTTAAATGGGTTCCCTTCTTCCCCCCCTTTTTTGCCCCCCCAAAAAAAAACCAAACTACAAGCAAATTTTTTTTCTTTTTTCATTTTCCCCCCAAACCCCCCCTTTTAAAAAAACCCCAACAAGGCCCAAATTGCATACTGAATCCCCAAATTCTTTTTTGGGGTCCCACAAATCCAATTTCCAAACCCGGTTTATTTTTATTAAATTTTAAAACCATTAAATTAGTCCCCCCTATTTTTTTCCTCCCCCAAACCAAGGGGGAGGTTTCCCACGAAGACAAAAAAAAAAATTTTTTTTTTGAAAAATTTTAAATTATAAAAATTTTTTTTTTACAAAATTTTTTTAAGCTCAACCCCCCCCCCCCCCCCCCCCCTTTTTCCCCCCCCCTTCCCCCAAAAAAACCGGGTTTTTTTCCAAACAAAAAAAAAAAAAAAAAATTTTCCCCCCCCCCCCCCCCCCCAAAAAAAAAATTTTTTTTCCCCCCCCCCCCCCCCCCGGCATTACCAACCCTTTCCCCCCCCCCTTTTTTTTTTTTTTTTTTTTTTTTTTTAAAAAAAAAACCCCCCCCCCCCCCCCAAATTTCCCGCCTTTCCCCCCCCCCCTTAGTTCCCCCCCCCCCCCCCCACAACCCCCCCCCCAAACCCCTGTCTTTGTTGAGTGAGAAATTTGGATTATGGTGTTTAATGTTTCAAGTCAGTGTTTATTCTAAGCTTTTCTTTTGACCTGTCAAACTAGAAAATTGACGGTTTATTTCTTTGTTTCAGCACTTCCCTTTCCATATTACAAGTACATAATATGGGATATTTTTGACTCGAAGATTCAAAATAATAATTATGTACGAGAAAAAAAATATCGCCCCTCATTAAAAAAAAAAAAAAAATGAAAGAAACAAGAGAGTAAAAAAAAAGTGGTTTGTTATTCTTTTAACTACTCAAGTTCAGTTTTGACTTTGATTACTCAGTATCGTATTTTTCTACTTTCACTTTCGTTAATATTTTTAAGTTTTTTTTTTTTTTTTTTTTAATAATAAATAAATTTTAAACGTATACAGTGTGGAACAGATCATCACGCAACATAGGAAAGTCCCATAAAGCGCACGTTGATGTGTACCATGGTGGAAAACGTCGTACTGGTGCAAATCAACACGCAACACGTTCAGCCCTCATCTGTCAATCTTGTGGTATTCAAGATCGGCTACATGTCGCGGGGTCGTTCACACCAATATGAAACAATGGTATAGGTTACGCATAATTTCATCGAAAATGTTTGAAAAAAAAATGCCGATAATTTCCGAAGAATCTCAACGGAAATCTTTAGAAAAAATTTCCAATCTTTCCCAAAGAATTTCATGAAGATTTTTCGAGAAAATCTTTCGCTAATTTTTGAAGAATAATAAGAATTGGGAAAAATCTACGACTGTTTTTAAAGGTACTTATCAACAAATTTCAGGTAAAATCTCAGAAGAAATCTTTGGAAAAATTTCATTAAAAAATCCTTCGAAAAAATTTCCGATAATTTCCGAAGAATCTCATGGGAAATATTTGGAAGAATTTCCAATGTTTTCCAAAAAAATTTATCAAAATTCTTCGAGAAAATTTTTCTATTGTTTATATAGAATTTCATGGAAATATTCGGGGGAAAACTCCGATGGTTTTTGAAGAATTTTTATGAAACAATCTTTAGGGAAAATGTTCGATGATCTCCGAAGAATTTCAATTTCCAATAAAAGTCTTTGGAAATTAACGGAATTTTTCCCCAAAACTTTCCGATGAAATTTCTTAAAATCATCGGATATGGTTTCCGAAGATTCTCTATGAGATTCTTCGGAGGTCATCGAACATTTTTCCTGAAGATTGTCTAATAAAAATTCTTCAAAAACCATCGGAGTTTTCCCCCGAATATTTCCATGAAATTCTACATAAATAATAGAAAAATTTTCTCGAAGGATTTTGATAAACTTTTTTGGAAAACATTGGAAATTCTTCCAAATATTTCCCATGAGATTCTTCGGAAATTATCGGAAATTTTTTCTAAAAGTTTCCTACGAAATTCCTTTAAAATTGTTAGAAATTTTCCCGAAGATATTTGATGAAATTCTTCGGAGATCATCGAACATTCTTTCTAATGATTTTTAATAAAATTCTTCAAGCCATCAGAGTTTCCCCAAATATTTCCCACGAAATTCTTGAAAAATTATCGGAAAATTCTCCCGAAGATTTTTAAAGAAATTCTTTGGAAAACATTGGACATTTTTCCTAAAGATGTTTGAAGAGATTCTTCGGAAATTATCGGAACTTCAAACATTTTCAATGAAATGATTCCAAACTAGCGCAATGTTGCGTGTTGATTTGCACCAGTATGACGTTTACCACAGTGGTACACATCAACGTGCACTTTATGGGACTTTCCTATGTTGCGTGATGATCTCACTGTATGTATGTACTGCTGTTTTTTGGTACTGCCCAATATGGGCGGTACTGCTTAAGTATTAAGGTCACTGAAAACTGCAGATAAAAATATTCAGAATAAAATATCATATTTAAAATTTAATTACGCGAACACACCACAATTCAGATAACTTTACGAGCATGACAACTACTGTAATTTATACATGTCAGACTTGGACATATCCAAGTCAAAAAAAAAAAATAATAATATGAACGATTTTCACTCTTTTTCTTGGAAAAAGAGAAACTTGCTCCCCTTCCTTGAGAGTACCTATCGTCGCTTTAATTTAGCGAATTTAATGGACTTCCTTCCTCTCTTCCAGGAAAAGGAACCCAGCCTTTTTCCTAGGGAAAATGAAGAAAATAATTATGCCTTCACATTCTTTAGTGAAAAAATTGCATTTTTTTTAATCTGTAAGAGAAAGAAAACTACAACCTAGATCAAAAAATCCTTATTCCAATAATTTGTCCAATTTTTTTTTTTTTTTTTTTTGCATAGTCAAATTGACTTCTTCGGAGAGAACAAAATTGGAAATTAGCATGCCAACAGGGGTGATATCAAAAATCTGATTAAATTTTCGAATACAGCGACATAGTCTGTAATTCTCCAGTTTTCTTTTATCCCCTTTTTTTATGTAATAGAATTATTTGAGCTTCATTCCATTGGTTAGGTATTTTTTCCTCTTCTATAATTTTGTTGCATATTACTTCCAGGGGGGCGAGCAATTCATTCAAGAATAATTTCATGAATTAATTTTCTATAGTGTCAGGTCCTGAAACTTTTCCTATCTTTAGATCTCTCACAGTCTGGCTTAACTCAGCTTTTATTATCTTTGGGAGGGGTTCCGCAGTTTTTTCGTTTCGTTTCAGATACTCACTGACCTTCCTCAGTATTTTGATCTCGTCGCTTTGTTTTTTCTCTGTTTCTACGTATAGTTTCTCGTAATATTTTGTTGCTTCCTTAATAATTTTGTCCCTCCCCGTGATTATATTCCCTGCACTAATATACAATTCCATAATTAGTTTAGTTCCCCTGCTTATTTCCTTTTTCCATTTACGTGTTGACCCCATGTATCCTCTATTATTTCTCTTGTTTTTCTTTCCTCAAATATTCTGCAATCCTCTCTGATTTTCCTTCTTACTAGTTTGTTGATTTCAGCTAGTTCTATTTTCTGTTTGTGAGTCATTTTCCGTAACTTTTTTAATAGTTCCCTCTTTTCTATTAGCTTTTTGGTTTCGTTTGTGAGTTTGTCATCGGTGTTAGGTTATCTCTTATTCGCGCCATACTTTTGTGTTGTTGAGCTACATACGTCGATCAATTTTTCGGATAGTTCCTTGTACACTCATGTTCTCAGAATAATTTGATACATGTGTCATCTTTGTTGTGAGATTCTCTCTTAAATAGTTACTTGCCTCCTCCATTTTGTGTAGCAGTATTATGGAGTTCCCAGTTTTGTTCGTTTTCCTATATGATTTGTATATTCGGCTCTTTTTGGCACACTAATAGTCCCCTGCACATTCTATGATCAGGTGCGAACTCAAATATCGAAACAACTGTTATATCTTTTATTATAGCTAATTCATTGATCAATAAATGGTCGATTTCATTTTTTATTTCTCTGCTAGGTGAGATTCAGGTCCATTTTCTTTTTTTTCTCTTTTTGAAGAAGGTCCTTGCCACTCAGGAAAACAATCAAATAGTTACGACTAATAATAATTTTGAAAAATGAAATATTTGACAATATTTCAAACTGAGCTCTATTCGACATTACTAACTTCGAAATAATTCGAATGCAGAAACATGTGAAAAAAATTGTGAGAACCCCTTTTATTGAGAATGATAATAAGAAAATTTCAAATCCGTCATCAAGATTGAGCTATAGAGTCATTTTTTAACCAATTTTACTAACATTCTCAAGTGTATCTCAAAAACAAAGCTTGCCGACCAATTTGAACAACAAATTTGAACTCAGTGTGAAAAATTTAGTGAAAAACTATGAAATAATCTTTAGGGAAAATTTCCGATGATTTTCAAAGAATTTCTTTAGAACTTTTCGAGAAGATTCCTTTGATTTCCGAAGATTTTTGTCGAAAATATTAAGGAAAAGTTTCCGATCATTTTCGAAGAATATCAGTGGACATCTTGGACATAATTGAGAAAAATCTCCGATAATTTCAGGAGAATTTCATTAAAAATGTTCGTGGATAATCTCCGATGATTTCCGGAGAATTTCATCGATGTCTTCCAAAGAATAGTTCCTCAAAAATCTTTGGGAAAATTTTCCGTTAAATTTTGAAAAAATATCATCGGAAATATTTGGGAAAAAACTCCGACAGTTTTTGAAAAATTTTATCGAAAATCTTGAGGAAATATCTTCAATGATTTCCAAAGAAAAATGTATTTGGATATCTTCGATAAGAACCTCCCTCCGATAATATTTAAAGAATTTCTTAGGAAATATTCGGGGAAAATCTCCGATGATTTCCAGGAATTTCATCGGAAATTTTTAGAAAACATTTCGATAAACCCTTGAAATTTTTTTCTACAGATTTGGTTTGCTAGTGGCAGCGAGCATATTCCTTGTTGTGTTTAACTTTTTATAAATTCCTACTAAGACTGAATAAAAACTACCCAAGTGTAGATATATCAAAACAAGAAAAACCCTTAACGATCATTTTAAATCTTTGGAAAAAAAATTTTCCATGTAAATATTTTCGATCGTTAGAAATTTTGAAACCAGGCCTTGATTTCCCGTGGCTGATGAGGTTTCAGCTTCGGGTGACAAAGGGACGGCAAATCCTAAAAACCCGTTATATTTTTCTTCCGCTTTCACCTTAAGTCTTATTCAAATATATGTAATTGGTGGGAAGGCTCCGCCATTTTTCCAGGGCATACCACAAGTAGGGCGGCAAAAGTATTTCAGTCTCCAGTAGTAGATCCGAGCCTAACCTGGATTTATTATCTTCTGCGATAGGTAGAGAGAAGAAATATAATTTATGCACAGAGAAATGTGAGTTCAGAGACAATCAACAAGAATCTCTTTAGATACAAGAAGCACAAAATATTTACGCGTACAGCACCCGAGTCCTATTCTGATTTAAAGAGAATAAAAAAAAATTATTATTCTAACCTATTATTTCAAAAGCAACACTGAAATGTTAATAACTTTTTGAGTTTTTGTTCCTTCCATTAACACCCCATCCTACTTCCTACCATTAACAGCCCATCCTACTATAGAGAAATATGGTAAAATGTCATCAATTTAGGACTGTCCTTTTTTCCTGATGTATTCCGTATCAGGTATACGCATACTATCGCACTCAATATTGAATATTTGATCTGCAATTCCCTTCCTCACAACAGAAAATGGGTCTTTTAAAATGTTGTAATCGAGTTTTTACGAACCTTAATTAACCTTGACGAGTTTTAAAGAATCTTAAAATATATTAAAAATAATAAGCAAGAAAATCCACTAAAGAATGTTGGAGAAAGATCTCGCCAAAATACCAAAATATATATTTTTTCTTCAGATTTCAAAATTCAAATTTCTTGATAATTCAGGAGAATGGCTCAGCAGGTGGAGAAATAGAAGCAAGACGCTGTTGCTACCTGTATATTATTTACTTTCAGAATATTTTCTTACTACTTGTAAAGTTTGAAAATGTTTATTAGCAGACTAGGTCGAAGTCTGAATGGTCAAAATTGAAAAAGTGAAAACAATTTCGATTGTGTGCTTGTTGGTCTCAACCGTTTTTATCTCGGCGACATAAAAATCCGGTCAGCTCGATGGAGTGGTGCCTCCTACAACGTCTTCCAGAGTTGTTCAATTTAGTAAAATTGACCCTCACTTAGAAAACATGGAATGGAAAGTCAACACATGAAAAGAGTAAAAAAGAACAAGAGGAATAATGGCTATAATATACAAGAATTAAAACGCGACTTAATGTTAGAAAAAGATATTGCCGGATTTGAACTATTTACAATATAAACAACATGTTGTACAAATCGGCGAAAACACAGGAACTAAAGAAGTGAATAGCAAAGACAGTTGAAAAGTCGAATGCTGGAAAAATCTTACGAAAACAGTCTGTCTTCACAGGTAGGCCGATTGCTTTTTAAGGAAAACTTCTCGGAGTGAACTCGAAAATTTAATGTTTGTTTCGCGTATTCGCGAAAGGATGAGGCCTACACAGAATTTAGAAGAAAATTGTTGTTGTCGTAATACAAGGCATCGTGAATATACAGATACGGTAGAAGGGCAGAATTAAAAAATGAAAATTTCATGCCATAAAATATGCCGAACTTGATAGATACGATACCATAATACGTTAATTTTAATTCAAAATTCCCAATTTCTTCAAATTCTGAAAATCTTTTCATTCTATACATCATGTCCTTTTTGGGGCGAAAAATTTTCGGCGAGCTTTGGCGTCGGCCTGGTGCTAATTATACTCAAATTTTCGAGACAAATTTATTCAAATCCGTCGTGTCAGAATTGAGCTAGAGTTATTTTTTCCACCAATATCTCGAACATTTTCTAGCCTATCTCGGGAACGGAGCGTCACCGCCAAATTTGAACTGAGCGTAAAAAATTGAGTAGAAAACAATCCCTAATTAAGAATTTTTGATTTTTTTGAATTTTGAAAATTTCTCCCTACTATACATCGTACGCTTTTTGGAGCGAAAAACTTTTCGGTGAGCTTCGGCATCAGCAGTGGTGCTAATTACTCAATTTTTCGAGATTAATTCAAATCCGTAGTATCAAAATTGAACTACATTCATTTTTTGACCAAAATCTCCAACATTTTCTAGCTTATCTCGGGAACGGAGCGGAGCGTCACCGCCAAATTTGAACATTTGAACTCAGCGTGAAAAATTGAATGGAAAAGAGTCCTTAATGGAAGCATATTGTCCAACTTCCGATCCATTGAGAGCCACAGCTAATTATAGGAAAGAATCAACGATGAAATATTTACAAATGTCAGAGGGAACATTGTCCAAGAAAACAAATAGTTTTTCGTTATTATTGCTCAGTACAAGTTCATTAAATGGGAAATAGCCGCGATTAACAACATATCCCGTAATTATAATCACATTCATTTTTTTAATGATTAAAAACAGCACTATATAGGCCCACACTACCAAAATTGCATTAGTACTCGTAGTGCATGCATCGTCGTGTGAACCGAGCCTATAGGCGATATATACTGTAGCTAATTTCATCCACCCGCTGTTCGCATGAACGCTCTACAGATGTAAAAACTTCAAAGGCGATGATTTTCGAACTGCATAGATTTGGCAACTGAGCTGGGCACCTCAACTCCCAAATTTATAAATATACAGGGGCACCACAAAGCCATCTAATTAGCGGGCGCCACAAAGACGTAAATTTATAACTGGGTTCCTCAGTGACATTAAACGACCTGGGCACCACAATGATATCCAATCATCTATATATATATATATATGTACACCTTAATTTTGTGGGAAGAAAATCTCAGAAACTATTGAATCAATTGATTCCAAATTTTGGTATATTATGGAGAAGTACTCGAAGTTGTTAAAATAAGCTTTTGAAGGCAATCGGTCGAGCCGTTCGTGAGTTTTCCTTGAGGACAAAATTTGTGGCACAAAAATCTCAGGAACTATCGAATCATTTGATTCCAAATTTTGGTACATTATAGAGAAGTACTCGAAGTTGTATTGGTGAAAGTTTGATGACAATCGGTTGAGTCGTTCACGAGTTTCCTCAATTTAAGTTCAGCATAAGAAGCGCGAGGCGACTTAGGTACTGGGATTTAATTTATACGAAATCGAATTTTGATAGCCGCGTAGTTTTGTTGTATTATACCAGTTTTTAATTTTATTTTACTCTATACAACTTATTGTGATAAATTAATTCATTTTACATTAATTAATAATTGTAGATATAATTGCAAATTATTAAGTCACTCTCCATAGCCCCTGATGAGCTGTTGTATTGCATTTATAAAATTAAATCTCTATTTGGCATAAATATGTTGACTGAATCCGAATCAAATTAGAAGTGGCATGTTTGGATTTCTTATCACAATTTATATAAAGAGGAATCACGAGTTAGAATTCATGGTCTTGAAGATGGGTTTCTAAGAAGAGCGGTTTTATTTTCAGGAAGATTCATGTTATACTTAGAGAGACAAAAAGATAAAAAAAGTGTTTCCATGACGGAGCTATGCAGAGCTGCGTACCGCAACTTATACCAACTACAGCTTTGACCAACAGTAACCACCCAGTATGTTTAGAAAGAATGGACAGCACTTTTATTTGTTTATTGTTTGATGTTCGTTTCTGACTTTGTTGAAACAGAAGTGGGGAAAGGCGTAATTTGGGTCAAAAATCCGTACTTTTTCGGATTTCAGTACAGAAATCCGTACGAGCTCAAATTTCAGTACATGTACTGATAAATCCGTACGTCTGGCAACACTGAACTGTGAAATAGTAATGTAAAATTGACGAAGTATCCTGCTTCACTGTTGTTGTTATTTTTCAATATTGATAACGTGCGGTTCATAAAACAGCCACCAGATTTCGCCCACTCCGTTGGAAAGTTCCTATATTTACCATATTTTCCCCGAGTGTGCAAATCATTTTTTTGGGTTTTCAATTTTTTAATCACCTTGCCCCCACCTCCCCCCTCCTTGTGAATATAGATCCTCCGCTACAATTTTTAATGACCAATCATATATAGGAATCGCAAAAAATTTATTTTTGAATATTTCTGAAAAAAATGAAGAACTTCTAAATTTTTCTTTAAATTTGAGCACTTTTTAGGACTTTTAGGACCTACTTTCAAAATTCAGGACTTTCAGGCCTTGAAGGACTTTTCAGCACCTGTAGACACTCTGCCTTATTAAATTTGAAAAAACAACAACAAAAAATGACCCGAATTGGAGACAATTTGCAATGTTTTCCTTCCAGTTTGTGCTTCTTTCTTTACACACTATTCATCTATATGTTCACCCCCCCCCCACTACAAAAAACTTGAATTTTCAAGTTTAATAAAGATAAATAAGGAGTAACACAATATTCGATTTTCTTCTCGCTTTGCCGGTTATACCCGCGCACTTGATTATGTTATAATATTCAGTCACTGATCTTTTCAGACATAACTGACTAGTTAAAGTTGCCTTAGAAGTTTTTGCTGCAATTTGCCGGAAAACTGAATTTCAATTTTATTTATACTGCACAGCAAAAGCACAAAATCAAGGAAAAAATGAATTGGTTTATATAACCAGCAGAATTTTAAGAATTTGAAGGAGAAACTTCCCTAAAAATAACTTGAATTACTATTTTAGGAGAACAATGACTAAAAATGACCTTAGATGACTTAAAATGGAAAATATGACCAAGTGGTTGTACCTTGGTATTTTATAACGAGTCATAATCATAACACTCACATTAATTTTATTTTAGTTTTCGCATCAAGCCTTGTAGCTTGTACCTCTACTAGACCTTTCAGTTTTTACAAAAATACGGCAATTTTCAAAAATTCTAGATTCGAATTTTAAAATGCAATAGAGGGAGTTGACTGACAGGTATAGCATGAAGTTTTTTTTTTTTTTTTTTTTTTTTTTTAAATATCAAGTCATGACTGACCCCATTTTTTTTTTAATATGGTATTTTTGGAAATACTGAAAGTTTAGTAGAGGGCTTGATAAAGAAAAATAAAATATGGGTGTTCTACCTCGATACATTTTTTTTTCCGTAACGTTTTCAAACATAACTTCAGGATTTTTCAGCTCAGAGAGGAAACTGTGGCGTTTTGGAAAAACGGAAGTTACAGAAGAGGGCACAGAACTTGATATAAAACCTCCCCCTCCCCCCAAAAAACTGATACACAAATTTTTCATTCAAAGACACCATTAGTGTATTTCTTGACATTGTTTATTTTGCCCCTTCCCCGTTAGATAAACATGTCGCACACGGATCTGCAACCACGGAAGAGCATTTTCATGTCGAGCAGTTGTCAGTGTATAATGTTATCTTGTGTTAAATGGTTTAAAATTTCCATGGAATGTAACAATTTATATGCTTTCGTATCCTAATAAAAAAAAAATTTCCATGAGAATTTCTATTAGAAACACGGCTGCAGACTGCAGTCGCGCAGCAACAAAACAAATTTTCATGGAAATGTCAACCACTGAATTCGTGTTGGCGGGAGTGTTCTCGCCTCAGAAGTAACGCTCAAAAAGTAACACTTTTTCGTTTATTTGCCAAAGCTCGCAATCAGCTGTTTTTTTTGTTGTTTTTTTTTTCACGATGCTCCAAAAAGCAACGCCACAAAGTAACGCTGCTCCAAGTAACGATCAAAAATTAACGTTTCTTTGACATTTTCATGTTCGATTATGTGCCAAAGCGAAGACATGAAAATGCCAAAAATTAAATAAAATATGGGTGTTATTACTCGATTCAATACCCGTCCTTCCCTCTCCACTGCGTTTTCAGATTCGCATTTTTTGAATCATTAGCTTGAAGGATGGCCCACCTTAGTATATGCCATAGAAAATGCTCTAGAATATGGCGTTGAATGCATGTATTTAGTCACACTGTTATGTCATCTGTTACTAACGTAAATTAGATCGAAGTCTCTGTGTAGTCAAATGGTAACGTGCCCGCTTCGCAATCCTTGCATTTCGGGTTCAAGTCCTACCAACGTCGGAAAACTAGTGGTATTCGAATACCCTCACAAACATCCTAGCGAACACAGCGACTATAGTATCAATGGAGGTGGAAACACAGCACGTCCTGTAGCCCCCGCTAGTTAACACGAACAAGGCATTAAAATCGCAGAGCGTGTTACCACCAGATCAGAAAGATTGGTACTGTGCGTGTGCACGTTGTAGACAGCCTTAACGTCGTGAAATACGTGGAGCAGGAAAACTGTAACACAACATGTGGTGACCGAGCTGCGCTCTTTCCGAATGGTCAAGGCATGGATATCGTAATTGTGCGATAGATATACCAACGAGTTTCTTTCTCTCACTTATCCTAACACGTCTATTCTTGTATTCCCATGTTTACTCCTGATAATACCATTTCTGTGCTCTTTTTCGATGATATCGATTTTTCCTTCTTTTCCGTGACTTCCATGACTTGTCAAGAGAGGGGGAAAACACATTGTTGACCATTCGAGAAATTGTTGCAACGAGGACTCGGCTCGGGGACGTTGAAGTGTTAAGTACTAAACGGAATCCTGTTGTTGATTTCTGTACCCTTCTGAGCCTAACAGAGTCAAAGTCTATTTTCTCGCAAACTTCTAGTTACCATTTTGGTCGTAGAAGCTTTTTGTACTTTCGTGAGCTTTTTCCAAACATTGGGAGTAACTTTCCGGTTCCGCTAACCCGCGTAGAACTGAGACCGAGTGACGAGACTTCCAGGTCGCGTGTTGGCTAACTGGTCGTAGTAATCAGGGCCCACGTGTAACCGTCCCGGAGAATCCGATCCGTCTACACCGTTTTGTTGAAGAATCATCACCACTGTAATCTTCGTGTTCCTGTATCGTCTGTAAGCGTATTCGTAATAGTAATATAATCATATTCGTCGCTGGTGTTGTGTGTTTGTGTTATCTCGTGTCTGTGTCCTACCTGCTTGCCATCAGACCAGAGTAGGATTGGTCATTTGAGGCATTACGACTAGTTGAGTACTCTTCAAACACTGAGTTACCTCGTACGTTGAAGCGCTAAGGATCCGTAAGCTCTATAGTGCCGTTCCATCCGCCCTGTAGATCCCTTCCGAGCTAGTCGAGGTCTACGGTGGTTTCGCATCCCAAACTGACTCACCCTCCTGTCCCGAAGGAGCTTCCCCGTCGGTTACCACATAAATAATTGGCGCCCCACGTTGGGTGTCAATTATTTATGTGGTAACCGACTCACCCTCCTGTCTTGAAGGAGCTTCCTCATCGGTTACCACAAACAAGACTGTGGGGAAAACAACGACAAACTATACCCCGACTAACCTGCCCAGGGAGAAACCGCAACCGCCAATATCCAGCATCGGATACGGCGACTGAAGAAGACGAAATTAGATCGACAATATCTGATAGTGCATTCTATACAAAGTTCACGCTAAAAATATTTGGACACGAGTTTTGGATAGAGGGTTAGGATATAACTTTAAATACAACTAAAATGAATATCCTCCGTTCGTTCATTTTCTCCCGTTTGTAGAACGTTAAATGAACATAGTTGAATGTTAAATGAACATAGTTGAACGTTAAATGAACATAATTAAACGCATTCGCTTACATTCACCTTAAATATACGATGGGGTGCAGGAAGAGGATTCCACACCTGTGATACTAGGTAACATGACACTAATGTATCCGTCGGTATAATCAAGGGTTTGGTCAAGATGGCAGTTTTGAAGATGTGAACAAACGGGTTCACGTCTTTCTGCAACCTCTGGGGTTCGCCTAAAAGCCCCTTTTATAGAATTTTATCACGGTCGCTCTATGGCTGGGTTGCATCGGCTTCGCATCCTTTCAAAGCGGGTTCCATTCTCAGAGCCAGAAAGCTAGTGAACAAGAAGTTTTGTCTCTCTTCCAACAAACATCTTAGCGAACAAAGTGATGACAGTGAGTTCAAGTAGACGGATAGCGTACTCCGCAGTCTCTCGCCAGTTCTTAGGAACTATGCATTATACTCAACAGGTCACCACCAGTACCTAAAGGATTGGTACTGTGCTGTACCTGTCTCGTGGGTCGCTCACTCGAGGCTATGAGACACGTGGCTAGTAAGGATTCACGTAAGCACACGTCATCAGCATAGCGGAGAAGATACTCGAACACAACGAATTTAGGGAAAACAGTGGAAATATTTCGACTACTCTGCCTTCCAAGCTGAACGCCGTGGGTTTCTATGGTCTCGCCGACGTCCGGAACTGTACACATGGTAATAAAAGAAGCAGAAGAATAATTTCACCGACGGATGGGCATAAAGCAACCGTACCCACTTGGTCATCCTTACAAACCGCTTACGAAATGCCTTTGATTCTCTCTCAACTTTTATTGTGGGTGCTTGGGTAATGCAGAAACATCATCACGCATAGCGTTGAACGTTAATGTTTCGGACAATTTAACGCGTGATTTCTCGGCTGCTCGAGGAACATAACTCAAAATAACATCGTTCTGGTTTTATGTACTGCTCTGCACGCTACTACATACATTCCGAGTAACCATAATTTCTTTACGAGTCACGTCACGGGTAAATCGCGCTATTCGGCGGTTCCGGCCACCCTAATAAGTTAGTTGCGATTACGAGATCATTAATCAGAGGGACAGGATAGGAGCACCTTATAAGAGACACGATGTTCGTCTTCGTTCACCATAAATAAGTCGTGATCAAGATAATGAGTTCAGATCATAGAGCTTATGTTAGACAGCGAAACCACTGATGTCAACTTGGCTATTTTCACGTAACTGAATCAAATGCACACGTGCGGCACGCTAACACCATTTGTTCTTGAAAATATATTCGATAACCCCAAGGACTAAAGTCTAGTTTATTCGAGAGTGAAAAAATTTGTACAACTTTAGAATTTCAAAGAAAAACATATTAAAAAAAGAAGATATTTTGAGTCTCTTAAGTTCAAAAATGGCATCAGATTTTCGATACGACACTGATTTGGGTCTCACATTGTACCTTCTCCCCTTCTGAAGGGCCAGTGTGAATTTGTTGAAAAAATGGTGAACACGGTGTACGTCACTGAGTTCGAGAGTGCGATCAGATTTGACTATGGACTTCGCATTTAATTTTTTGTTCTCTCTTTCTGAGGGGCTAGTTTGAATTTGACGAGAAAACTGAATAAGGTACCGGACTAGGCTTTCTGGGGTCGCTAAGTTTGAAAATTCCATCAAGCTTCTGATCTGATCCCAATTTTGGTCTATTAAATGGACGAGCTTGACTTTTCTCAAAAAGTTAAACGAAGTATTAGAACAGGGTTTATTGGGATCGCTGAGTTTAAGAATTTCATCAAATTTCTGATCTGAACCCGACTCGGGCCTTTAAGTAATTTAAATGGACCCATTTAACTATACTGAAGATACTGAACAAGGGATCGAAATAGGCAACTCAACCCTGTCGAGAGGGGGAAATACCCCGGGCTCGGACTTTCAGGGGGGGCCGACATTTCTACAAGGCCTGAATTTCAACGCTTACATCATACGGTACATCAAATCAGCAATCACTCCTTACACCATGAAAAAATCTCGTAATCCGTACAGGGGCGTGGCCAGGGGTGGGATCAGGAACACCCCCCCCCCGGCATCAGCCGAAAATGTGAAAAAATTAAAATTTATTCTGGTAATAGTAAGTATTACACCTGTAATGTTGCAAAAATGAAACTAAACTCCCCCCCCCTTCATACCAAGTCTGGCTACGCCATTGATCCCGTAGCTTACAATTTTTTCCCATCTGCTAAAAGAACAAAATGAACCGGAAGGAAAGGGGGCCCGTGAAAATTTTCCCTGGCCCTCTTTTTCTCTCTACGGGACTGGAAATAGGGGTTTTTGGAATAGTCAATTTTTGAAATTCAATTAGATTTTTCATTCGACTCCGCTTCGGGCCGCAGAATCGAAATTCAACTCTTTCACAATCTGACTACGATTTGGGCCCCACAATCTAAATCTTACTCCTTCATACGGACAACACTGATTCAACTAACAAAATGGAACAAAGCACCGGAATAATTGTATTAACTGGATTCGAATATATAGTCAAGTTTCCGGTTCGACCCCACTTGAAGCCTCAAAGCTGTCCTTTCCCTTTTCTAATGGGCTTAACTGATTGACTCTAGGGAAAGCATTGAACGAAATTCCAGAAGCGAGGTTTTTTCAATCACCAATTTCAATAATGCAAATAGATATTGGAACTGATCCTGATTTGAGCTCCGACATCCAAATGAGACTCCTTCAAATGGACCAACTAGACTTTGCTGAAAAAGTTGAACAAATTATTGGAATACGTTTATTTCTTGAGTGTGTCACTGAGCTCGCAAATTGAATCAAACTTCTGACCTGCCCTCGATTTAGGTCCCGAATTTGTACTGCCTCATTTGGAAGGTCTAATTTGTCTTACCCGAAAAACATGAACGTATTATAATGAAATGTTTTTGTTTTTTTTTGAGTCACTTATTTCAAAAATGAAACTGAGTATTTGTTCAGGCCTTGATTTAGGCTCCAAAATGATGAATTCTGTTTCTTTTCTTGAGGAAGCAAAAAATCGTCTCTTTTCTGAATGAGAACATGATCAATTTTTTTAAAGACGTGACAATAAAATCACCCTTTTCTTAAATAAAATAGTTTCAATTTTTGTAAGGCGGGAAAATGAACTGTCCCCTTTTTGAAAAATAACGAGTAACTTATTGAAAAGTAGAGGAAAGAAACAACCGTATTTCTTTACTACGTAAAAAAAGTTCCCTATTCCTTTTTTGAGTAAATAAAGTGCGATCCGTTTTCAAAAAAGAGAGAAAAATCATATTTTCTATTTCTTAAATGAGAAGAACGTGTTTTTTTTTTTTTATTATAAGACGGTTAAACCAAGTTTTTCCAGTTTTGTAGAACGGGGAATATTAAAAAAAAAACTTGGTATCGTCCTCGGTAATAAACATTTTGTTTTCTTTCTTAGAAAAAACTCACTCCATTTTTTCATATAGGAAAGAGGAACTTGTTTTTTTCCCCCGGAAAATGAGGAAAATTTCCCCTTCCATTTTCTCCATAAGAAACACTTATTCTTTTCTCTTCAAAAAAAAAAGGAAACCCTGCAACATTTCTTTGAAGAAGAAAAAAAATGTTTTTTTAATACGAAGTATTCTGTTGTTTTTTTTCTCTAATAACAAAAGACTATTTCTTTTCTTCATGAAAAACAGAAAGAAATCCAAAAATTTTTTTGTACGAGAAAAAATACATGGAGGAGGGGTTGTGACACGCTCTATTCAATGTTGACCATTTGATGTTCATGAATCAAATCAATGTCATCTCAGTTCTATTTTTTAGAGTCAATTCAGTTTGGTTGATTCGAGTTTGAACTTTGAATTTTAATTACCAGTACGATGAGGCCACAAAGACTTACTGAATTTGGGCCAATCAACGACCCAAAACAAACTCTCTTTTGATACCTAGTTGTATTTTTTGCCAAATTCAGATTGGTCCCTTTGAACAGAAAAAAGTCGAATTTGCGGCACCAATCGCTGTTAAATCGGAACCCCGACGATATTTTCGAGCTCAGCGACCCACGAAGCTTCTTATTCCGGCACTCTGTTGATTTTCCCAGCGGAGTCAATCGAGAAAGGACAATTTCTTTTTTTCCTTCTTCAATAAAAGTTATTTTCATTTTGAATGGTAGATGTTTTTCTTTTCTGTATTCTGTACCGTACAATCAAAATCAACTACCGAGAAATAGAAATAGCTGACAATATCATTTACCTTGGCCCAACAATACCTTTCCGAAACCAAAATGAAAAAGAAATCAATAGGAGGATGGCAATAGGTTGGAACAAATTTTGGAGCCTAAAAATGATCTTAAAAAATCACTTCCCGATTTCGTACAAATCACATATGTTCAACAGCTAAGGCCTTCCAGCCATGGCTTACGGATGTCAAACGGAACCCTATCAAGCCTAAATGAAAGAAATCCTCAGTCAGCTCAAAATTCCATGGAAAGAGCCATGTTAGGTCTGAAACTTATGGACAAAATTAAAATTCAAAAAATTAAGGAACAATTTTGGAAAAACCAAAACATAATCCACTTTGTAAGAAGAATAAAATGGGACTGAGCAGGACATTTGAGCAGACTGAAGAACAGTAGGTGGGCGAAAAAAAGTAACTTTTTGGTAATTGTGGGGAGGAGGAAGGCCGGGTAAATAGAGGGCCAAGTAGTCAGACGACATAAACAAAATGCTGAAACACCGCTTGTTCCACAAAATTGCTACAGCAGAGTTTCCAGATTTGGTCCTTTTTAAAATTTTTGTTCCTTTTTTTGGGTCTTTTTGGTCCCTAGAAATCGATTGATATTTCAAAAATAAGCTACAAATAAGGAATTGGAGGTTCATTTTCACAGATGAAGAGCCTTTATTGTTTTAAAACATGCCAACCCTGTTCATGTGCTGGTATAGCAGCTGGTCATCGTATTAGCATATACCAGCGTCTTATGTTTGTTTACTTGTTCACTTGCCTACCCTAACAGCTTCCGTGAAATATTGACATCACTGTAATATTTCTGGGAAATGTCAAGTATCCTAACCTAGTTTGTTTCCTTTTAAGTTAAAGTTTGCCTTATATTGTTTCATTTCTTAGTTTATCAATTTATTTGAAGGTATATTTTATTTTTATTTGATGAGAGCTTTAAAACGATACCCATATCGGGTAGAGAATATCTTTGAATATTTCTAAGTTTAAGGAAATGTTTTGGGAATATTTTCCCTGAATAAAGGAATTTTTTATGCGTTTATTTACCCAGTTTTGACGGAATAGCATTCACAGCCCTAGTCATCATCGCCTTCGAGTGCGAATTCTGGAATGTCATTTCGCAATACCAGTACCTATTCTTAGATTGAGACGAAATTGTTCTTTGTTATTTTCTGTTTTACTCGATTTTGAATTCTATAAAATTCAATCAAATTGGTATCACAATTTTTCATTGCTCAATTACTGGTGACGGTCGTCTATTCACGATGGCTTAAAGGGAAAAGGGAGTACGTTACATTTCATTTTCTCTCTGCAAATTAACTATAACGTTGGTAACACTGCGTCTTTCTAATTATGCAGCTTCCAGCATTGGGACCGGGCATCGAAAGAGTCGTCTCCTAGTGGCCAAACATGGAAACGTTCAAAGAATGATCATCTTCTAGACCATTCAATAGAGATGATAATGTAAAAATAAAAAACCAAAAATATTTTTCATTTCCTATATTCTTTCGATTTTTCTAAAATTATTAAAAATTTGAAGATATTCGAAAGTGCAGTAGGATGTATTTAACGTGACACAAATTTTTCTCTTTGTTATTTGTCATAAAAAAATATGAATTATCAAGATTACTTTACCTCTGCTGGTCGGAGAAAATATAATGTAAGAGCCGTACCAAAAATTTTCGAAATTTTCACCAGAATTATGTTAAATATTTTTTAAATGCGAAAAATCATGAAAATTGCTTTATTTACACATCATTTTGATTATCATGATCATTCTTTCAGATTCTTATCACCCACTGCGATACTAACGCGCCATATTTTCGCCCGGTTCAAATTCAGCTATTGTTTATGGGTAAGTGAAGTCTTGACCACGTCCAGGCAAGGCTGCCAAAGTCGGAAAACTGCAATGTGATGCACTACCTTTTCCCTTTAAGCCATCGCGTATGTTAGGAGAGTTTAAAAGCTCGTATGAAGAACATTAGTTAGGTCCTAAAAAAATTCGAGAGTGGTCCGATTTAGCGTCGCTCATCTGGCAACCCTGCCGCTGACCGGGTGGAATGGGCGAGGGGAGGGAGGCGTTCACCCAACAACAAGGCTAGTTCGCCGTAAAGTAATTGATTTCTGTTACAAATTGTACTTATAAAAACTGCGATATGTCGTATTAAATAAACGCTATTACGTAGGGACGTACAGATGGGAGGGGGTGACAACTCCCCCCCCCCCACCGGTAGGAATTTTTCACTCCGCAGTTGAGAAAATTTACCATTTCAGTCAGGCGAGTTGGGAAAATCCAACAAGTCAAAAAGTTTTTATTTGCTCTCATACTTGGGAATTGAGTTGAGAAGTTGGGAAAACCCAACAAGTCAAACGGGTTTCTTCTTTTGCTTTGATACTCGTACTTGTACTTGGGAATTTTGAGTTGTTGAGTCAGCTAAAAAAAAATTCAACAAGCCAAAAGGTTTTTTTCTTTGCTTTTATACTTGGTAATTTTGGGCTGAATTAGTTTTGGAACTTTCAAAATTTTTACCCCCCCCCCACCCCAAGAAAAACTCTTCGGTATTTTCCTGCTATTACGTATGTACGAGTATACACATACATTATTATACAAAACACCCAAAACCCAAAAATCGATCCTCTGGAAGAGGAAGCAGTCGTATTCGCGGCCCGAATTGGGATCGGATTAACACTGTAGATTTTCGAATTCGATATTCCGATACGTTTTCACATTTTCAAATTGATAAAGAGCGACGACATGAAAACTTCTTTTTCAACTTAGTTTCATTTACTGAGTTAAATCGAATTTCCCCATTCAAAGAAATTAAATCTGGATTTTGAGGCCCGAATTGAGCTCGGATTAAAAAATCCAAGTAAGTTTTCGAAATCAGAGACCCCAAAAACACCGATTCTGATACCTCACTCAATGCTAAATCAAGCGAGACTATTCCAAAGACTCAAACTTTAATTTCAGGATCTGAATCGTAAATGTGATGAAATGTTTGAACTCATCGATCTAAAAAGCCCTATTCTAATACCGCGTTCAATTTTTTCCACGAAAGTCAAATTGGTTTATATGAAGAGGACCCAAATTTCGATTTTGGGATCAAAGTCGAGATCGGATCAGAAACTTTGATAACCTCAGCAATCTAACAATGCCCTATTCCGACACTCTATTCAATTTTTTCGGCAAATTTAAACTGGTCTTCCAGAACGGAGAAAAATTTGGGATTATATCGGGGTCGCATCAAAAATCTGATTGCATTTTCTAATTTAACGACTTGAAAATATCAATTTTAATATACCGTAAATGTCTCTATTCGGATAGAGTATCATTATTATTGTCGAGCAATATAATTACACCATTCCAGCTTCATTACATATTCATTAAACTCTTCTTTACCAGGCAACATTTTCAATTTGGTACACCAACAACCCTAAATCCAGCATTATTCATTTCTGACAGCTTATATCTCGTGTTAAATACGACTTGGAAGGTTACAATCATCTTGGGAAGACATGCTCTTTCCTCATCACCAATAACATATTCCCAATATTGCCAACCTAACGCGTGAAACTATATTTTCAAGATTATTTCCCAACAACTGTAAAAATGGAATTAGGGCAGTTTAGGAAACCGCTCTTCATCCCTATTTCAACATGTTTCTTGATATGCTCCCATTTAAAATTTCGAAGCTAGTAGCTCGTCCCAGCCCTCCTTTTGTAGGAAGGGAAAACTTTTTCCCCCTCAAATAAACTAGACCTTAGTTTTTAAAGATAATCGAGAAGTAGGGGCAATTCGTGAAATACCTTGTATGAACCTATATACGAGTACCCAAGAATACACGTCCGGTCCAGGTTTAATTACTTCGTCTGCTAAATGACGCAACGGGCACAAGAGAACCTTGACATTGAGAATCGATATAGTGACCACAAGCAGCCGTCCCAGTCCTAGTCTCCGGCGATCGTAATTCGATATGAATCGCCATAAAAATTATCATATCCACTGTTGGCGGTGAGAAAAAAAAAAAATTGATGTCCAAATACGACAACTGACGAATGTCGCTGTTCCTGTCCAGCCCGGTGACGGTGGCAGAGCACGTGAGCACGTGAGCGCGAGCACGATCCGCACATCCGCACACGAAGGTCGGTGTTGCTCGCCCCGGCAGCTACGGAAACTTTCTCGAGCGGACGAATGTACATCTTTGAAAATAAAGCTTCGATCATTCGACCGTGACTGACTTTTCGGATATGTGTTTGTAAACTGATTCCTTTCAAATCCTTAGAGGTTCTTCTGCCTGTATTCTACTTTTTCACATGTGTTCGTCGCTTAGCCCGACATCGATTTGCAGTACGTCCCTTTGGAACTGAACGAGTACTCGAAGGTACAATCTCCGACTGAAAACTCACGGCGACGTGGGATTTCCAAGTTGAATTCGTTGATACGCGGGAAACGCGAAGTGAAAGTACACGTAAGCGACGAATATTTTCAATGTTAAGTAGAAGAAAAGGCCCATACTACGGGGCCGGCTAGAGTGAGCCCTGATTGGTGAGGCGGAAAGCGGAGGAAACATTAGGCGGCTGCCCACGTGAGCTGCTTTTCACACCGGATCCATTGACGTCAGAAAAATTAGGTTTGCGAACACAATCTCGACGGAAGATTTTTCGAATATAACAGAGAAAAATCTCTATCCTTTTGCCGCTTCTTTCTCTCCCATTGGGACAAAAGGCCCTCTGAATCAATTTCGTTTACTACGTTCGATTCGAGCTTCATGAGTTTTGGTTTAGTCTGCATACGTCTTACGGAGTCCGAAGGAACCTAACTTGAGAAGAGTTTTGGTGAATTTTAACAGGATCTGTGATTCAGTCTACACGACACACACTCTCATCGAGTCCAAATAAATTCGATCAATTCTGACATAGCCTGACTGCACCTCACAGAATTTTTACCAAATCAGAATGGGACTTAATTGTCTGAATAAGTCTAGCTAGAGTACGGACAAGAACGTATCAAGGAGCTTCTTAATGTGCTTCTTCAAATGGCTAGACATCCGAAGGGATCGTCGTCCGCGTGTGTCCTTAACCGGCGAAATCGATTCCCAGTTAGTAAAATTAGATCCTCAATTGGAAAAATTATGCCCACCGGTTGCAAAACATCAGAGGCATTGTATTGTGAAAATGTCTATCTGTTGGTCAAATAAAATTTTTGCTTGGCAAATTCATCGTACATTGACAAAATCTGAAAAACGAAGTTTTTTATGCGCGCCGATTTCTAAATTTTTCCGGTTAGGAAAATCATAATTTAAAGTTTGAAAATTAGAACTCCCTTCCCCTCCACCACACGCGCGCGTTCCTAGAGTTGGACAAATCGCAAGCTCACAATAAACCAACTCAATATGAAAGAAAACGAGAGTCAAAATACGATTAGTAAAGAATATTCTCGCTTCTCTTAAACATTACAATGGCAAGTCAAAGTATTTAATCTTAGTGCAGCGCTGAATCTACTTTATTATTATTATTTTGTAAAATCACTTTTTTCCTAATTTGAAAAGTTTTATTATAATAGGGGGCACCGATCATTAAAAATGAAACTTTTAGAAAAAGAAATCATTCTGAAACCACCAAAATCTGACCGCTTCCAGTTTAATAAGAAATTTTGCAGTGTACTGTCCGGCCCGGTACTAGAATTCTTCTTTAGGTGTTGATTCTTGAAAATGATGAAAAATGCTCGTTTGCGAGTGAATATAACATTTTTCAATTTTCCGGAAAATCTTTATAAAATATTATATTTTGGACAGTCATAGAAAGGATTATCTCTTCAATCCTTTCCCCTTTCCTTTAACAACTGACTATGCGTGCTGTCGATAGCGTTACTAAGAGTTTCTTTTTCTACACAATTTACTATTCTTTTCAGTTTTGTAAAAGAATTTAGTTTTGATAAAATGCATAGTACCCCAAAAACCTACCACATTCGGATAAAAAAATTATACCAAATTAAGATTTCTATTTAAATTGAGAAATTTGATACAATTCACCCCTTTCTCTTCCTAGTAAAAAGCAATCACATGACTATTTTGTGATCAAAAAGATCTCGAAACAGCTGAATAGCGCTTCGTGAATCAACAATGAAAAAAACAACAACAAAAATTTGTCCAAAAACATGTTCAAATTGGGAGGGGATACGTTTACCAAAATTAATTCCATGTGGGCATATTCTACGAACTACCTATCCTTATCAATTTCGAATGGTTGAAAAAGAATATCGCGAAAATTCCAATTTTTGCGAAAATATCGAAATGGAAGTAGGTTTTGCACATTGGGCAAAACTAACTACCTGTCTTAATCAATTTAGAATGGTCCAAAAGATTTTTGGGCGAATTTCAATTTTTGCAAGAATGTGGGAAGTAGGTCTCGGACATAGGCCAGAAATGTGTCATTACACACTCGTATTTTCATGTAGAGCTGTCTTGCACTGAGATGGAAAACAAGTCTCCAGTCCAAAGATGTACTTCGAAAACCAAAATACTGAAACATTTTTTGGCGTATTTGAGGGTCTGTGGTTCAAGTGATTCTATTTCGGTAGGATGATTCTAATTTGGTAGTTTGCTCCAAGTCTTAAACGAGTCACAAAGGGTCTTGAAATATTCTTAACGGGTTTGAGAATCTAAATTAATTAATTTTAACGGAATCTTAACAAAGTTTGAAGGACTTTCAAAGAGATCTAGCAAATTAATACCTTTAAGAAATTGACATTGTAAAGGTTTCATTCTGCAACATGGCTCTCTCTAGAGTAAAAATAATAAGCATTGAAATAATTTGAAAAAAACTGAAAGCAGGTGCAATAGCCGCGAAGTCTCTCATAAGAAAATGAATGTAAAATGCATCATGTTACACCATATAATGCTTCATGACGTTAAAAAAGTTAACTAAAATGTTTTTGAGTTTAAAACGTGGTTAATTCAATAGGAAAGATACATGACATGAATGGGAGTTGATGTGGAGGGGGCAAATAAAACACTTTTATATCCTATCAGTGGCGTGTGGTGATTTTTCTTAGGAGGTAAGCAATAAACGGAAAGATGAAGTAAAAATCAGAATAAAAGTACGAAACAATGCTACTACAAGGTGTCTATAAGAATAGAAAAATATAAATTCCTGACTTTTTCCAAACTTTTTTTCTCTCTTCTTTAAACCTTTACAGTACAGGCAGTATATATTTATTTTTATACTACCAGATGCTATGGTTAAAATGAACTGAAATTTGAAGTTGATTTTTGGGTGAAAGCATTAGGAAGGTATTCACAGATATACATATGAACAAACAAAGCGATGATGAACTAAGTTATGAATTATTTTCCGTGAGTTCATTCTTAAACTTCATAAAAATATTGTTGAATTTCCTGACTATTTACAAGCTTCCTGACCTACTTTTCAAATTCCTGACTATTTCCAAACTTTCCAAATTTTCCAAACCTGTAGACACCACCTTGTACTACAAAACGGCATTAATGAAATTATTCAAACTGTCGTATCCCTCTAAGTAGAGTCATTCCATATGCATTTATTCTTTTCTGTGACGAATAATAGACACAGGGACGTACCACAAAGAGGTTTTCCATTAGGGGAGGGGGGGCAAAAATTGTGAAAGTCTCAACTGACTCAACTCAAAATAACCAAGTAACAAAGCAAAAAAAAACAAAACCATTTGACTTAATAACTCAAAATTCCCAAACATCACAGCAAACAGAAAAAAACGTTTGACTTGGATTTTTCTAACTTTGCACAACTCAATTCCCAAGTATCAAAGCAAAAAAGAAAAAACCTTTCGACTTGTTGGATTTTTCCAATTCCACCTGATTGAAATTGTACATTTTCCCCACTGCTGAGTGAAAAATTCCAACACGGGGGGGGGGTCCTGAATAGACATGGCCAATAAAACAGTTCTCCACCATCTTCACAACCAGTTAACCACAAAATGAAACTCGAGCCGCCTCTCTTTTGCTCAGTTTTTGAAAATAGCAATTCTGATTTAGGCTTTCCACCATTAATAATTTCTAATTGTTCGTTAAGAGTAAGACGCGAAAACGGGTTTTCAATAAGATCTCGAATACGCATTTTGTGGGTAAAAGAACACGGAGCATTCAAACATAACGCGTTGACTAGTAAAACACAATCACGTTTCACTGTCAGCTTCGTTCGTGTGTAGCCAAGCCGAGCCGGAAGCTCTTTAAGAAGCACTTCCAGAACGCAACCAAACGCACAGGTTTCGTCGTGTTGAACATGATAGTGTGTTTTTGTGTTGGTAATTAACACGGGGGCGGAGCATAAGTCATGCAATGTTAGGTGCAGTATAGAAAAGAAACGTTAGATCCGACGCACACCTCGTTGGCCTATACAAATATACAACAGCAAACAGTATACATCTCCTGTGAATTTATTATAATATGTACTTCAGCGTAAGCGATGTAAGCGTCAATACAGTCGCTGTTTTGCCCAATGTTTCATCATCTTTTATTTGTTACAAGTTGAAGATGATATTATAAATGAAAACTAATTTTTTTTTGGAATTTTCAGGGTGAGCGGTGCTTACCTTTCTTGCCTGGAATGCACCCCATGGCTATACTTCTTCCAAAAATGCATATTTACAGAATGAACACATCAAGATAAAAATTCGTCTTAAAACAGGGCTTCCTACTTTTTTTAGTAGTACCTTTTTTGTAGCCCCGCGCACCTCTCCATCTCTCACATAGGTTTCTCCAAAAATCCAAAATTTCAAAGATTCAAGACATTAGGTATACAGCTATAATTTTTAAAATTTTACTTAGTAGATGTAAGATGGAATACGGCTTAACAGAAAGCTAGGGAAAGATGAGAGGGGGCATAATCAATTCCAAAGGGAAAAATTTTCGAACTGTTTTCATATGTTTTGGAAATACATGTGTTTTAAGCCACTGGGCGCGGAGGGCGGATGATGATTTGTCCCGCCATTGTGAAACTTCTATTTTATTGAAGTAAGTAAATTGCAACCTTCTTTATATCATGAAGCATCATGACATCTAAAATAATGCGTTTTGCATGTATTTTCCCAAAAGAGAACGAGAGTTCTTACCCACCTTTAGAAAATTGTTTCCTTCAAAATCCTTTAAAAAATAATATTTTGATCCTACAGAAAAACTGCTTGAGAGCGAGACCTTTAAAAAGTAGACACTTTCCCTTTATATGTTTCAAGATGCTCTTTTTGGTAACTCTTCACTTATCCTACAGAAATTCGAATTAATTTACAAGTACAGTCCGAATGAGCCTTAACCACTGACAACTCTAGAAAGTAATCTTGGGGGGGGGGGAGGCAGTCTTATGAAGTGTGGATTTCTTAATAGTTCCGAACGAATTATTGTTCCACATAATGAGAAAATAAAATCCTGAAAAAACTGAGCTGGATCAGATATATCTCGTCGCACAACGAACCCCTTCTCCGGGAAAATACAAAGGATTTTGTTTGTCTTAAAAAGAAAAAGGTTTTTGGCTTTTAGCGGTCTTGAAACTTTGTTTTCTTCGATTTCAATCGGCGATTTAACGGTCACTGAATACTTAGTTTAGATTCACGATACGAATCGATCCAATTTCAGGAGAGTGAGGGAGTAAGGGCAGGTTCTTGGTTAGTAGATATAGCAAAGAAAAAAACAAGAATCTATGTGAATACAGCTGGAGTGATCTTGAATCTCGGATCTAAACACCCGGGGAAGTTCTTTTCAGGAAGTTGACATATCATTATTATGTTTTCGAGATTAAAAAAAAAACAAAACTGACAAATGAAAGGTAGACAGATAGACAAACAGGGGGACTGACAGATGGATGACTGGACAAATAGACTACCTGACTGACTGACGGCCAGATTGATATTCCCTCCATACCCCCCCCCCCTACCCCGAGTAGAATATAGGAGCACTTGTAACACACGAGACACCATGTTGTATAAAAGACACAAGACGAATATCTCGAGAATTACTTGCGCTATCTACACAAAATTTATATAGAACTTGTTTTTTTTAATCCACATAATGTCGATGATAGTTCCATGCGTTGATATCACCGTCTTCGCAAAACGTAATTTTTCGAATGTGTAGTTTTTTTCTGGTTATTCGAATATTTTTATTTACCCATTTATTTGGAACGAAAGAGTCAGTAAAATTACATATCATTCGAAAGCTTTTTATTTGTTGAATCTAATGTTTTCACGCACTTTGTGAAATATCACATTTTGACCGACATAGTTATAGGCATCTGAATGTAAAATCATGCCGTGTTGTAAAAAGACACACACCGGTTGTTGTAAAACGATACATGTTGAAAAAATGAATTGTAACGAATTTCGTTCCCGCACATTGTCGATATCGCCTGGATAAGCAAACGAAATAATACCGTAATCGTTCGCATATAAGACGCACTTTTTTCTCAAGTTTTCGAATGCAAAATCAAGGGTGCGTCTTATAATCGAGCGCGTCTTATAATCGGGTCATAGGTGGAAAATATTATCCCTGGCGGTACGACTAGCCAGCTTCAGCCATTAGACGTCTCAGTAAACAAGCCTTTCAAAGATAATGTAAGAGACGAATACGAAAAATGGTTGTTCACTGACAATTTACCTCTTACTAAATCTGGAAAAATTAAGAAGGCTCCTCCGTCTGAAATAGCCAAGTGGGTTTCGATCGCTTGGGGAAAAGTGTCAGAGAATGTAGTGGCCAAATCATTTAAAAAGTGTTGCATATCTACTGCTCTCGACACGGGACTGAAGATGATATCGTATGGGAGGAAGCAGGTATTGATGAACGAGTACATGAAGATTCCTCTTCGACCGACGATTCTTTTTCGAGTGACGATTCCTGCTCTGATGATGATGATTAAGACGTGAATTTGAATAGTTATTACAATGTTAAAAATTATGGTTAGCAATACCTACTGACCTGCGTCTTATAATTGCACCTAAATAAAGATTTTGACAAATCAATCTCAAATTTGGGGTGCGTCTTACATTCCGGCGCGTCTTATATGCGAACGATTACGGTATATTATTTCTAAAGTGGAAGCCCGTACAGGCGGAACCACTTCACGCCAAAAAAAATTTGTATACATTTTTTATACACTTGTCTGAAATGTTTTTAAATATGTGATAAGCTAAATATTTAAAATATGCGTAGATATGTATTATTATTTTGTCAATATTTGTAATTTTTCCAACCTGTGTCATTGTATATTAGGAGGTGTGTCACATTGCAACACCAGGTTGTCACTTGACACACTTTTTTTATTTTAAATTTCATATAATACATTACGGCATATCATTTTTTCTTGTTTTTTGAACAATCCAAAATTCATTTCGTTGTTCTTTGAATGTTCTTTCGAATGGTATAAAGTTTAAATGATTTGAATTAAAATCGAGTGAGATAGGGCCTGAAGAATTTTTGTGAGTCATGTTACAAGTGCCCCTATAGGTGAATGCTGTCGGCGAATTAACCAAGTTCAAAAACAAATTTCTGGAATTCTCGATCAACAGCCCCATTACCTTTGTTCAGAATATCACACTATTTCTGCGTCTAGACGATTTTGACACGTGCCAGCATTAGGAGTTTAACCTACTTTTTCTGAAGGAGAACATGGAGGCCAGATTTTTCATATGAAAGACGGATCATCACAAGCGAAGAGTTCTTGTGCTTTCTTCAAATCATTTAAAGAGCAGACTTGACTAAAATTACTTTTTAAATATAAATTTCAGTCTCATCCAAAGTAGACTCTAAGATACAAGAAAGAGGCCATCCCTCCGGTGTAATACCGAGTATGGCAGCTACACTTATTCCAGAATTATTAATCCGTGGGACCTCTGCTCATGTTTTCAAACTTACTAGTTCTGGGTGAGTTGATACGAGACGAAACACCGCCGTCAACCGCACCTACCAGTTAAACTAAATTCACAGGTTTAGCAAAGCAAAAGCACTCCGATTACGTACACGGATTTTCCCGGGCATAACTGAAAGCCCTTACCTCGTCTCGTCCCGCAGTCACGATAGCTGTGCATGAGAAAAACAAACCAACATAGAAATCTCGTGTTCTCGCCGCAAAACACTCACGTAATATACTAATTAATAACACAATAACGTTTTCAAATGCTACCCTCGGGAAGCTACATTTATAACATCGCAAATGAGCTCGAACAAATCTACACCCTTTAAAATTTTCGGGGCTTCGGGTAGGTGCTTTACTGTAAGTTAACAAAGTTCAGCCGGGTCGGCAGAGATAACAAAAATACGATAATCTAACTGAAATACGAAATATTCGGAAGAGGAAGCGAATGAGCATGTATCAAGAAATCTCGGTAGTTTTGCAATCTGAATCTACACCTATGCAGATCCTTTCACATTTCGGATGCTAGAAGAGTTTCTCATTACTCCCGGCGGCCAGAGCAAAGCCACGTGAAAGAAACGCGTTTTTAACACCATCTAGTTTAATACTAAGAGCAGAACCTGAGAGCCTAAGCAAGTTTTCACAAAACTAGGCGGCCGAATTAAAAGAAACTTCCGGGATTAACAGATTATTGTTGATTTACACTTAAGGCGCTTTAAAATCTTCTGGAGCTTGCTTTAGTCAAGCTCAGCAAGCAGTAATGCAACCAAGCGTACCAAATTATTTATAAATTCATAAATTGCCGATTCTCTATAATTTAAGGAGAAAATAAAGTAGAACGAGTTTGATGACCACTAAGCTGGCGGGGCACTACGCCTGCTGACTACTCATGCTGTGTAGCTAGGTCACCGGAAAGAAGGGAATAGTCCAAGCAAACTGGATCAAAATGAGACTCTCAGAAAAAATTCAGATGAAGATGAAATATGATGCAGTTAGCCAAGATGTACCAATGATCATATTGAGAATTTCCAATTCAACGACGCTTGCGCCCCCGCCGCCATTTTGAAGAAATGCCACCCATTCTGAGGACTTTGCTAATAACGCTGTTGATTCTATTAAAAGTTGAACCGCTCACCAGAAGCACTGCAGTCGACTGTAAAACGCACACTACCTAACAAACACAAGAATTCATTATTTTTCATGGGAAACTAAGATCTGTCTTATTTTACGAAGATTTGAACGGCGATTCTTTTTGAAAACCCATTTCTATTTTTAGTCCGTGATGCAGAAAGTTGTTTTAAGATAATATCTACCGTCACAAAACTTAATTTTTCACAATTTCAAAATATCCAATCATCACCTACAATTCTTTACAAGAGCGATTAATTTTTCACGCCATATCATTATAACTATTCGTTCTACCACCAGATGTCAGCCACTCTGCATTCGATTCCCAATAGGAAATACTCATGTGAGCAGTTTTTCTAAAGAGTTTTGCATAGAAAGCCTTCGACCAACGTCTTGTGATTATTCTCAGAACGTCATAAGTAGGGGGCCGAAGTAAGTCTTTCACTAGTAAACATATGTGACCGGTTTCGAGAAATGGGTGCCAGAATCCAAAGTTAAAAATATCGATTCTGACTTTTTTTCGACTTTTTGAATAGAGGATGTTATACTAAACATTTGAAATACCATTCGGAGCTTCCTAGCTAAAAGCCCGCGAAAATACGAGAGTTTGAAACTGGAAGTTGAAAATTTTTCATTTTGAAAAAATCGCGTTCAAAGTTTTGTTTTACTGACTTAGCAAAAATATGTTGATTAAGAATATACAAGTACGTTGTCTAATCTCATCGAAATTTCGCGTAAATTTCAAAAATGGACAATAAAATAAAGAAGAAATTCGATTATGAACGAGAAAAATAAAAATCTTCGGTAAATAGGCCGAGTACTCGGCTATGGCAGTATAAAGTCGCAATTTTCAATGCATGACATCTTTTTATTTTCAGTTTTCCAAAAACTGAAACGTTAATAATTAAAGTTTTTCGGACTATACAGTTTGTAAATATACGTAGGAAGTTCTTCCACCGAAAAACAATATCAGTTTCTTGTTTTTCAATAAAATTTACGTTTCCGAATTTGGCTACCTTTCTTCGGAACGGGTCACACAACATATCAACACGAGCCTTATGGACGGAACCCTCAAAATTTCAGCATTTTTTCGGCACTACGAGATCCAGCGAACAGTAAAAACGTAAAACAGCATCCACCGACCTACTGTGCGCCATTTTATGTCCAAAATTTATTCCGTTCACACTCACCTTACACTTCTAATGCCACAAATATGCAATCGTTTTATGTGTTCGATTGAGTTGTAAGAATTGTAGTACTGAAATTCAGGGATGTACCAAAGAGTTTTTCTGGGGGGGAGGGGGGGGGGGGGTAAAAATTGTGAAAGTCCCAATTGACAAACTCAAAATTCTCAAGTATCAAAGCAAAAATAAAAAAAAATACTCTTGACCTGTTGGATTTTTCCATCCGACTCAACTCAAAATTCCCAATTATCAAAGCAAAAGAAGAAAAAATTTTTTGACTTTGTTGGGTTTCCTCAACGTCTCAACTCAATTCATCCTAAGTATCAAAGCAAAAAAAAATTGAACTTGGATTTTTCCAACTCGCCTGACTGAAATGGTAAATTTTCCCAACTACTGAGTAGAAAATTCCTACCGGCGAGGGGGGGAGGGGGATTTTCCATTTAATCATGAAATCGAGATGTCCACCGATAGTTTTTCGAGCTCGCTGAATCAACTTCCCACAGTTTGACCCGAAGTGGAAAACTGCAGATCTACCCCCATGAGGGATAAGGGCTGGGGTCAACGTTTTCACAAAATACAATATGGATAACGTTTCTTAGGGTTTGGCGGTCGCTGAAGTCGTTTTTGAAATATTTCCCCAAATTAGGAATTGAGGCTTCCAAGAGAAGGCGGTTGCGAGTCAACAATTCTATGACATACAATTTGGATACCATTTCTTGGGTTTTTGAGGTCGCTGAATTTAATTCTATCGCACGAGGAACCTGAGAGCGAGACGAGGACACAAAATTACGATAGACGAGAAAGATACAGGTTTTTGATGTCGCTGAATTTGTTAAAATTTATATTACGAGGGGAGGAAGGGAATACAAAATTAAAAAAATTGAAAAATACAATAATATATCGATATCATTTTATAGGTTTCATGGGTAGTAGAGTTCGTTCCTGTCATTAATATCACCCCAGAACTGAGGTCCCTAAAAAGGTTTGTTTGAAAAATTTTATAGGATATAGCATGGATATAATTTCTCAGATTTTAAGGACCGCTGAATTCGTCTCAATATGACCCTAAATTTTGAATTGAGGTAGTTAAAAAAATGGCAGGTCAAACGTTCAATAAATTACAAGGCTATGCGGACTGCCAGCGCGAAAGAGTTGCCCTCTACAATTTTAGGTACGTCAAAAAAAGAACTACTAAAACTCTACACATTTTTTAAAAATTTATCAGATTGAAGTGAAAATGGTCTCAATGGAAGGAAAATTTTATGTAGGTACAATAAATTTTGTTCTTTTCATTTTTTCAATAAACGCTTTCGTTTTCATAATATTTTGAGATTTATTGCCTTCGATCAAGGTTACAAGATAAACGACAAAAGCGCGCCACCGCTTTGAGCAGCCCGAATTTGAACATCACTTATGATTCTTTCAGAGTTCAGGTAAAGACAAAACTTTTCTTACCGTACAACCAGCGAAGGCTCTTGAATAGGGTGGAACAGGTCTTCCTCCTCGAAAGGTCCCATTCGGTGAGAAAACATCTCGGTTAACATCTTTTTGAATTTGGTCGATATTTTTAGCCTGCCACGAGCAAAAATGTACCGATGGGAGGGAGACTTACACTCCCCCCCCCCCGTAGAAATCTTTTTCTTTCTTTGATACTTGGGAATTGAATTAAGAAGTTTGGAAAATCCAACAAATTAAAGGCTTTTTTGTTTGGCTGTGATACTTGGGAATTCTGAGTTGAGTCAGTTGGGACCTTCCCCCCGGGAAAAACTCTTTAATACGTCCCTGGCCACGAGTACTTACAATTTGGGCAAATAGTGTAATGGGGAAATTGCCGCTTGCCTAAATTTTAACCTCTCGTGACGGGCTACAACTATTAATCAAATTCGAAAAAATTGTAACAAGTTATTTTCGCACTAAATGTTATTTTTCGAGAGGAGAGGCCTCCTACTTCTGCAAAATGTTTTGTTTTTTATTCCACTTTACTCATCAATGCTCATCCAGAACTTCCCTATTTTCTTAGAACTTAGCGAGAGCTCTTGTTTTCAGGACTTAAAGACTATTCAAGATTCGTTAAAGATTTTTCGTGACCCTAACAAACTTCCTCAAAACTTTTCAAAACTTAACTAGGATTTAAGTACTCTTCCATACTAGTTGAACATACCTTCAGACTTGTTCAATACTCTAAGGCTTTTCCAAACTTGTTTAAGATTCACTACGAACATGCAATGCTCGTATGAGACTCATAACATTTTTGAGCTTGATTTGAACTCTCCAAAACTTGTTCAAGAGTCATGGAGACTCATATACGACTCTATAGACTCTTCCAAACTTTATTCAAGACTCCCCACGACTGTTCAAGATCCAATTACGCCTTTTCTATGACAGACTCATTGAGACGTCCGAAAACTTTCCAGAACTCGTACAACAATAATGAAGACTCACTCTAGAACTCTTATCACAATTCTTCGAGATGTGCTAAGATTCTTCAAAAATTCCGTACAAGTTTTAAGATTCATTGAGACTATTCATGCCGGCTGGCTTAAGACGCTGTATAAGATTTACCCACTATTCTCCTGATTTTTAAGGATTGAAAATTTTCAATTTTCTCACTGGGATGGGAAATGTCCCTTCCCCGTGTACCTGCGTCCGGCTTTAACACATCATATTATTAGAATTTGAGTAAGTCTTAAAATTGAAAACAGTCTCAAGTCTCACAGAGTTCTGAAAGAATCTTCTGAATGAGTCATAAAGAAGATGAAGCCAAAATGAGACTCAACCGAGTCCAAATGATTTTTGAATCGATCAAATGAGTTTTCATGAAGTCTGATGAGTCTTTACCGAATCCTGAATAAGTATGAGTGATAACCAATTCTGAATGCGCCTGAACAAGTCATACTATCATGGCCGACAATTTCTATACAGCGTGTGTAGCAATGCTACACATGGCAACATCGAAATAAGAATTGGTAAAATGGTACGATGATAAAACGTTATTGTGTAAAATTAGTGGATTTTTGTTGTTGTCGTTGCTGTTGTTGTTGTTTTTTTTGCTATACATGGAATTACGAAAAGTCGCCGGCCCTGCTCAACATAATCTGAACAAATCTAAGCAGAATCGAAAGAGTTCAACGCAGTCCTAAACTTCAATACTTTTCTAATGTTAATAACTCCAAGTTTTCATCTCTTTCCACGTTCCCAATGTCCTTTTCTTATGACTTTCACTAAATTTCTCTATAACCGGCAACATTCGAACTACCATTCAAAGTTGAATCCTAGATCTGTCACTGCTTCTACTCCTAGATAATGTTCAGATTTTCTGTGTAATAAAAGCCCACTTGCCTACTTTGATGTTTTGAAAGTTTATCAATGAGAAGACATCGTATAGTGTCAACTCATAGCGGAAATTTCCAACCCGAATCCTCAGATATTCCGGCCACATACTCGAAATAAAACGTGCTGTTGCTGTTCCGAGCATGATTAATAATGCGAGTTCCCTTTACAACAGCGAAGTTTGGCTTACAGCTATTTAGCAGTCGGCTGTTCCAGGTTGATAGGGTCGGACACAGTTTTAAAAGGTCGATCGAATGACCTGAATACGGTATAAGTTTAACACACTCACTGATGTACGAGAGTCCGCGTTTTCCTCATTTAATTCGGAAACGTATATTTTATGAGACTATTTTCATTTACGACTCAATGTTTTCACATTCGCACAGGTCGTTGGGCTAAATTAGGTTATTTACGCGAAATTGCACACCGTGCCATTCCGAATTCTGCAAATATACGTGTCAATGATGTCCGATAATACAAAGTGGAGGAAAAGTACTGAAAAATGACCGACATTAGCAAGAGCTTGTTCACAAACCCGCGATCTGAATGGATATTGCTGCCTTGATTGAGTATGGTACACAAATACAGAATGAATTAGACCATATCTTCACTGGACTGTCGGATGACAAGAGGGTTTCATTATGGTGTTAAATGCAGCCGCTAAAAACTGATAAACTGAAAAACCTCGAACTTTGCCGAAAATAAAGACCACGAGCCAGCTCCGTCTATTACACTGACTCTGACAGAGCGAAAACTCCAACTCTGAAAATAATTATGATAACCTTGGTCTATCTCGACATTGAACTCTGTTTCCAACTTATCTCAGTCTTTGAGGAAAGTACCTATGCGAACTAATGTATCGATATCTCACACACTTACAGTTAATTGAACAAGGGAAATTGTAAACGAAAATTATTAGAAACGCGGATATAAGACGAAGAATTTTCTTTTGTTGAAAATAGAAGGGAAAAAAGGAAGAAAAGGCTTCTTATACTCGAAGTCGTTTTTAGAAGTTTCTGAACGTATACACGGAGTACCTACCCCTATACATACGTAGGTATAAAGTATAGGTACATGTGTGCAAAACACGAAAGCTTAATCTAAATTTATGGTTCTATATTCATTCATTTTCGAACCCGAGCATCGTTGCGCAGATGTTATAGTGCTTCCCTTTTTGCTTTTTCAAGAAGAGTTGGTTATTATTATTTTTTTTTTTTTCTTCAGAATTTATATAGAGCAGCGGATATCTTCCGGAGAAATATTCTATTGAATTCGGACTTGTTTTTGGGCATGATCTGTGTTTCGTGTAATATTGGAAAGCCGGAGTATTTCTTCCATTCGTTGAACTACATTTCACAATCGGTCGGCCACTTTGTGACCCTGGATCTACGTATATAAGTACGCCTATTTTCACCGAAGTAAATTTTAGAACTGGTAAAAACTGTCAGATGAAAATCATGCGTCATTACATCCATTATTTTGTTGGCAACACTGTTAGGAACGAGTTTTCAACGTTCTCATTTTTGTAAAGTACTTCCAACAAGGGCCGGATTTAGGGATGTACTCACGAGATCCATGCCCTCACCAAATAAAATATAACTAAGAACATAAACTATTTACCGATCGCCAATCGGTTACCTGTACGCACAAAAAATACCAACTAGGAAAACACACAATTCCCCCACCCCAGGTAAATTAACCTAAAAAATTATATCATTAATTACTATTACCAACCAATGAAGTCAATAAAAATCAAATTTCATTAATTTGAATCGATACATACATAATATTATCTTAGCCCAGACTTTTGCGGTTTTTTCTTCCGGGGAGGGGAAGCTCCACTAAGCTTTGGTGATGCGGCCTAAAAATCTGAAATCCGGCCCTGTTTCAACATTCAGGAATTTGGGAGGAGGGAATTTGAGACCGGTGACTTTTTAGTTCAAAATTGTATGATTTTGTAATTCTAAATACAAAACATCAATCAAATTCAGAACCAGATGGGGAGGAGGGGGGGGGCACAGCCTTTATATTAAGAAGGCAGCAAACACCTTCTGTCGGGAGAAAAAACCATCTTGTAACTTCTTTCTATTTTTAGCTCTTTAATTCCTGTTCAGCTCAAAAAACTAGAAAATATAAGCCCACACCCATTCTAGGCTACGAAGCCTCCGAATCCTAAATTCGACTCTCACGGAGAACCATCAAACCACGGACTTTTTGGATCACTGATTAAGAATACTTCATAAATTTTTGACGCAGCTCTGGTTTGGACCACGAAATCCGAATTCGATAGTCGAAAAGAGCAAAACTGGCTTCAGAACCTGCAATCTCGAGAACGTGAGAATTGTGCTTCTCAATCAGGTCAATAGCGTGGCCACTTTTCTAGGAGGGATAACTTGGGGCATAATTGCAAATCTAAAGATTCCCCCCTCTCTAAAAAGTCCTGATATTTCTGCTAGGGGTAGGGAACTGGCGACAAACCATCGGCTCCCCGGGGGCAATATATAAAAACGTTAATTTTGCCCATTGGAATAATGAAATTTCTATCCTGGAGCTCAAATTGAGGCCATATCAGAAATCTAATGCTGTGATCCAAATCAGCGATCTGCCCCCCCCCCCCCATTCAACGCTTAGTTCGATTTTTTAATCACTCCAGTTTTCTCTATTCGATGGATGAACTTTTGAATTTACAGTCTAAATTGAGGTCACATGAAAAATGTGACCCGAAAGCCATCTCATTTAGGACTCTCAAGAACTCATACAAACTCTAAAACTGCCCAAGGTACATTTATGATTTGGAAGGATTCTTTCAAGATTTATTTGTATTTCTTTAGGACTGGTGCAGATTGATGCAGACTGATTTCGACTCACTGACAGGGACGAAACTATAGGGGGGGGGGGGGATAATTTGGCAGTTGACAAATTTTGAAACGGTTCATTTGAATTTTTCATTTTTTAAGAATGTTTGTCTGTTTACTTTTTTTTTCAAATTAAAAAATATTATGATTAAAAAATCGGCAAATTTGTAGTTTTCAAAAAATATCTGTCAGCAGATTTTTCTTCTCCACCTCCCCAAATTGAAAATGAAATTTCGTTTTTGAAAATGGAGTAACCTGGACTCCTTTCAGAGACTAGTCAGTCAAAAGCCGAAGGTTTGAAGCTGAGTATCGAACGTTATCCGAAAGGTTGAAACAAAGCTGAAATGTGGAAGACATTTCGAAAATCTGAAAGTCGGTAGTAACCGTTGAATTTCGAATTTCAGTGACTATTCTGTTTTTACTAAATTCTCTGTTTGACCTAGAGCCTGAAATTTGAGAAAGTTGAACATTTTATTAAAATCTAAAAGTTGAAAGGAAAGACTTATTCTCCAATGTCACAAGCTGAATCCGACACAGCAAATGTTCTATTGTTTAATTTACGGGCCTTGGTCCTGGTGAATATAGGAGGGAAATTTAGTCTGGAACAAAAGTGAAAACTTCATGTGTTTTTCCCATAAGAACGAAAGGAAGCTTGTGGCACGGATTCCACTAATCCAATTGACCTGATACTTTGCAGTTTTTTTTTGTTTTTTTTAATAATTAATTTATTTATTTATTTCATTGGAACCAGTTTAGGAGATGAATCACAGGAAATTCAGAAAAAAAAAATCAACAAGAGTAAATAACGAACACCTTAATGTGTAAAGGAAGTTGTGTGCTCCTCTCAAGTATTCCTAACATCCTTCCAGCTTACCCTCCCAAACTAGGTAGGCTATGCTCATGTGCACAAATGTGAGTGCTTCGGGGATACGGTTCCAATCTGCATTTGTAATTGTTCATTTAAATTTTCTATTTTCTAAAAACGTTTGTTTGTTTATTCATTTTTTTTTTTTTTCAATTAAAAAAAAATTGTCGGCAAATTTTTAGTTTTCAAAAAAATGTTGTCGGCAAATTTATCTTCTCCACGCCCCCCCCCCCCCCCGTAAACTGAAAGTCAAGTTTGGTCTCTGCTCACTGACTTCTGCGCAGAATCTCCTTTTAGATTATTCAAACTACTTCTTAGAATTCCTCTGAAACTCCTTCGGATTGCATTGACATAGAGGTAATTCATTCACACTACGATCAGAATTACGGATTCAGCGTTCGCATCAAAACCGGAGCCGCTCCGAGCGGAACAAATTTGAATTTAATTCCGACTTTTGCTAAAATACTTGGAATTGGCTTCGGTTCCGGTAGAGAATTTTTTCCAAGTTGCAGCACCACAAAATAATTGTTATTAAAATCCAGAATGGGGTTTCCGCTCTGGCGAACGATATTCATCAGAACCCGGGTCCGACTCCACCGAAAACGAGGTTTTTGCACAGACTCCGGGAATTTCTAAGAGCAGGTCAATGGACGAGCGGACGGAAAAGGGGGAGGTTGAGAGTCCGAAACCGGAGCTTGACATTGGCACCAGCTCCAGCGAGTAATTTTTTTCGGACTATGGCTCCATTAAATAATTCGTTTCAAGCTCCAGCTCCCCTGAATACCGATTGGCTCTGAAGCTTCGAGTTCCTACTTCAAGTTCCTATTAAGAATCATTTAGATTCCGTTAAAACTCATTTAGCGATGTTTTCGAAACTGCGAGCAAAAGATGACATCGAAACAAACCACCCACAAGCAAATTCAAACACAAGAGGCCCCTTTTTTACTTCTTGTGCGAAAACTGTATTCTATTTAAATTCATTTCTCCGACTACATACCTATTTCGTGATTCAATCGACTCCAGCAAACACAAAATCCAATTTCAAATTTCCATTTCCTTTTCTCACCACCTAAAAACCCTCAATGGCGAGCCAGTCGCCCAATAATTCAGCCTTAATAGCGAAGAAGAAGGGGGGAAAACAGGAATAAAGGAATAAATCCATGAGTCTGCAATCGACAACTCGATTTTGCAGGGGCAAATGTAAAATTGGCTTCGTGAAACACGTTCGACTTATTCGCAAATAAAACCGATAAAGAAATAACCTTTTCTTTTTCACGCTTCGCGCATACAACGCATTCCTTTTATCTAATTGTTTACGTCTCAATGGGGAAAAAATTGCTCCAGAATACAGAACTGCTTCTCAGCCGTTCACAAGGCAGATTTTTAAATCGGTGAGAATGTTTCAACACATTAGTCCCCTGAAAATGTTAGAGCATTAACTGGAAATTGCGAAGACTACAAAACCAACAAGGAAAAATGTGAAAAAAATTCGTCACTTCGGGTTATATCTCGGTACGGTTGGTGGAAGATGATCAGATCGAACGAATAAAACCACGCGTCTGTTGCTTAGTAAGCAGTTTACGACATCTTCGGGACAAAAAAAAAAAGAAAAAAAGGAACCAGAGATAAATTGACTGCGACACATCGCGACTTAAGATTTTCAGTTTCGATTAGTTCTAAAATTTTACTTCTGTTTATCGCACCCCGAAAAGATTATTTCTTTTAGAAGAGTTAAAATGCTTTTTAACTTTTTCGAGCTTGATCATCTCCTCTCCTAGTAAATAACTCATGTTATAATAATCGCCAAAAACCTGCATTAGAGTCATTCCGAAAAATAGGCATACTGCACACATTGCCTGAATTCAAAGACGAGTAAATGTGACATATTTTTTTGGTATTTTCTGAATTTTTGACGGTCTGAAATCATGCTCTAGGATCAAATAGATAGAGAGGAAAAAAAAAAGAATTGAAAAATCGTGATTTTTGATCGTTGCTTCATGATACTTGCGAATAACTTACGCGCAATCAAATATGAATAAGGGGTGAACAGGTGCTGCTCCGAAAGCTCACGAAAAATTCAATTTACAAGTTGTCATAATCAGAATGGCTTTCACATTGTCACGTGTATCCTGACAAAGAAAAACTAAGATAGCTGAGTTGATTTTCTCTACACCAAAAAGCTCTTGCCTCCTGAAACCTTTCACAGCCACAATGCAGGCTCCCTTTCTCCTAGCGATTACAGAAACCACAGCCAGGAAAACATTTTTCACACCTCCACCCGAAATCAGGATCGATTCGGCACTCACATTATCTACTAGAAAATTGAAAATGAGCTTACCTTTATTTTTATGATCTTTTCTTTTAAACTTTTTCGGATATATCAAGCTGAACTGACTTTGTCCGCAGCCCATTGTAGCTCCTCACATGCACCTCATGTGTCCTCGGCGAAATGCATCACCATGTACTAAAGGCACCGTACAGCAGCATCGCACTTAACCCATACCAAAGGCCTTGGCTTTGACACTATTCGAACGTTACACAAAATAGGTTAATTACAATGATAAATATTTACGTTATCATCATCTTCACACACAAAATCAGCATAATCTAATCCTACAAATTGCAACACGCTCCGCGAGGGTCGCGCGTCCTACACGTTTTCCCTTTTTTCAGTCGACGAAAGAAAATTTTATTAAATTGAAGAGTGAAACGAATGATTTTCACGAATTTACGACCACTTTACGTCTGTGAACTTCCCTCGACGGTCATAAACGTCACACCGGCAACAGATTGCATTGGACAATCAACGCGCATTCACTTCGATCTGTAAAAGTGTAAGTAAAAGCCCGCGTACGCAGCGAGCAGGCAAAAGCTTCCCTTACATCAGTGTTGCCACTTGGTAAGATACAGACAACTATCAATTAAAATTTACTGAATCGTATTACTTGTAGCAGTCTGCACTAAACAAATACTTCGAAAAAATACTTAAAATTCGGTGATTTTCGGTCCTTTTTCATATGGCTTGTTCCATAGAATTCATTTTGGACAAGATCTTCAATCGGTCTAAATCATGCGGTTATTCTTTTCATCTTTCATTCAACTTTCAACCACAAAGAAAAAAAACTCAAAATGGGTTCCTCAGCTGTTAAACGCAAGGATAAAGGTTGGTTCTTCCATAGAACACTTTTAGATCTCCTTTTGTGCTCGCAGTAAGGACTGCGAAACTGATGGATTGTAGCTTGAGGCATTACCTTCACTAAAATCCGAAGTCCTCAGAATCCGAATTTGAGATTTTAATTTCAAATTCTTTCAGACGCGATTACTGGATTTTGAATTTAAATTATTTTTCAAAGGAGATTTTAGATTTTGATTCTAAATTAGATTTTGAAATAAATTTTTGAATTTTATTCCCTCTTTTGAAGGACTTTGTTCATCCCTGATATCATTTGGCACGTTCATGGCAGGTAGGGAATTGTCTCAGTCTTACCCCAAAAAATATGAAAATTTCAGATCGAATCAGTGATAAGCAGTTCAAGTTCACATATCTCACGTAAAATATATGGTATAATACTCTCTGTACCTACCTCTCCCCTTTCACCTGCGTATAAACTCAGTGTGCTTACATTGGGTTGATGAGACTGGTGACGATCACTTCTTTTTCGTTGGTGAGAGAGGGCAGATAAATAATATTTGAATTAAGTTAATGCGTTGAGGCACTCAGAATATCCAGTCAAAGGATATGTGCCACAGTCGTTTTGCATGGAAAATCGAGATAACAAAAAATATTTTAGGTATAATTTGAACGATGATCGGCAAGCCCGGGCTTATTGGAGTGTAATTGGATGCTGTCAAGAATAAACTGCCCAAGAGACAAAATCCATTTTTTTGGAAAACGTAACATTAAAAGTCATAAAGCCAATGACTATAATGCGGGTTTACGGACATGGCTTTTATTGATAAGCTTTTTTCAACGTGGATACACATTTTTGTATCGGGGGCCTAATTTTTAAAAATTCTACTTTTTACGCTTTTTCCAACGATACTAATAACTCATTTTGTCTACAAATGTCGCTTGGGCAGTTTTTGCTTAACAGCATCCAATTAATGTTCAAATGGTTTAATGGATGTATAATTCGAGCATTCTTTTATTCATTTATTCATGTTTCTATAGTCAACATCAACGACAATAAAACATGAGCGGTTCGAAATGCATTTTTAAATTATCATGGAAACTTCATACTCATAATGAGTCTGACCAGCTACAACCAATTGGGTAAGCCTTTCCCTTTCTATTTGGACTCATTATGCCCGAAACATGGTACAGTATGATCGGATGCTGCGAAACAGTAAAACCTTAAGTTATCTGCTGTCGACAAATTGAATGTTAAGATCAGCAGCTCAGCTGGGAGTACGTAGTTACCTTAAAGATATAAATGCAACACCAACACCTCATATAGGTTAAACTTGCACACATCTGGTGATGACAGGGACACACCAAAGAGTTTTTCTTGGGGAAGGGGGGGGGGCAAAAATTGTAAAAGTTCCAAAGATCGAAGCAAAAAAAAAAAACCTTTGCGACTTGGGATTTTGCCAACTGCCAACTTCTCAACTACTCTCAATTCCCAAGTATGAAAACAAGCAAAAAAAAATTGACTCTTTGGATTTTCCCAGCTCCGCCTAACTAAAATGGTAAATTTTCCCAACTGCTGAGTAAAAAAATCCTACAGGAGGGTAAGTTGCTCCCCCCCCCCTATCGGCATGTCCCTGGGTGATGGGCACACTCAGTTGAAAAATAATCTCGAATTGCCATCATACAATACCACCATCAAGATCATTTACTGAAAATCAGTGATGTTAGACAAAACGATTTCTTGTCATTTTGTCAGACGAGCATTTCATTTTTTTTTTTTTTTTTTTGTCATGAGTTTTGTCATGTTTGGAGTTCTGTCATTTTGTTGTTTTGTGGTTTTGTTGTATCATGACAAATTATTTTGTCATTTTGTTAAAACATCAACACCTATCAATTTACAGGTATTTTTACATACAATCCAATTCCACCAATCACCAATGTTATTCCAACAAAGGTTGCATAGTAGTAAATAACTGCATTTTGAAAATTAAAGAGTTTGAGCTTTTCATGAAAGCATCCGGCAGAACAGCAGCAGTTACATTGCTATAAGATGGTGAAGTTGAAAATTCAAAACTGATTTAGGTTGTTTTCACGGGAAATTCTTGATAATTATTACCTTATTAGGAACGTGAAATGGTAAAGAATACACAAACAAATAACAACAGCAAATTGCTAAGTTTCCCTTTGAATGTAAGAATAAGAGCAAAAGATAAGAATGAAAGAAGTAGGACAGCAGCAAGAAGGTAAATACTACATAACAATAGCAGGAGAATGAAGTTATGGACGAAAAAGGTTCTTCTATAAGCTGACTCATCCTTGTACATTATCTTAGTGGTGATCTAAGATAATTTTTGAAGGGTAATTGTATAGTATATTGGGCAGAATCTTGGCCCTGTAGATCATTAAAATCATCAAGATCATTATATTGGAAGTGAACTGAGATCACTTTTCAGCCTTGTTAGACATAACAAAACCAAATGACATATTGAATTTTAGAAATTTTGTCTTAATGACAAAACCATTTTTATCAGTTTTGTTATGGTAACTGGTGAGTACTAAATACTCGAAAAGGATTATTTCCATTTTTTTTTTTAAATAAAATCTTTAAATAAAAATATTAATTGAATAAATTTATTTTTATTAAACTTTATCTTAAAAATTCCCTATATATCATATTAATTTAATAGAGTCCTGAATAGATAGACAAGATGACCTGAGCAGGTGGAATTTTTTATGGCTTTACACAAGTCTGTTGAATCACCAAATAATCTTCAATCCTTTGAGACCAAAAGATTATGCCCACAACTGCCTCTTAACTCTGAAAATGGCTTCGACTAAAATTTGAAACACCATACCCCTGCGATGTTAAATTTTTTCAACTGATTTCAAATGTTCAAAGAAAAATATTTCTTAAGGCACTTGTACTTGTAGTGTAATCTGATAGCAGCTTAGCAGACAGCAGCAAGTGATACGGACAGATGCGCAGCGGGCGAAAATGCACCTCACAATTTAGACCGATTCACAGTTTCGTTTCATGTACGATGATTTCATCTATTATCAGTTTCGAACAGTTTTGTTATCAATGAAAACGGCTGAAAATTGAAAAGTAGGACCCCAAAAACAGAGAAGTACTGAGTCCTCATAGCTCAAAACTGAAATACTACTGCAGTTGTTTTAAATCACAATTAACTACCGATCACAATTGTTTGAAATTCAATTGGGCCAAAATTTTTAGAGCGTGAACGCTAGACTGCGTTCATTGATTGATGCACATAAGCATCCGTCTCATGGGTTCTCATCCTCATACTGCTGAGTGCTGTCCTTCAGTCCAGAGTAGATAGAATACATGCCGAAGAAGATAGGAAACTGCTCACACTCATCATCTGGTCATTAATATTGGGTATGTGGAAGTTCGTGTCGTATTCTTTCATCAGATCCTACCAGAAGTCTCGCAACATTCAACTGACTCTCATGTAGACAGCCTGCAGTAAACTTGACAACACACGATATCATTATCAATTTAGACGGTAGACTAATGCACGTAGTAATTGAATGTTCTGTGTTTCTATTCGCATTTCAGGCACAGAAGCACTTCGGCTAGATCTCACTTACTGATTAACTCGTTTGCATGTAACTGCATTGTCTCTTCTAGTCTAGTTACCATCACTACCAGTGGGAAGAAACTGACAGGGATTGAAATAGGAAATGTCGGAGGTTACCGCGCTAATCGTTCATATAATCCAAGTGAAAAACAATTTCGTGCATCTGAGTTCGAAATTGCTCGGTAAATACCGGAATTCGAAGAACGTCCTGGTAATTGATGTTTATATTTCTTATGCTATTCTCATCAGACCAAATGTTTGTTTTTGAAACTGCTTATCTTCTGTTGAATAGGGCTGCATAGAAATAAAGGCGAACCAACGGCGTAATTATGGCTCTTGCTCGGCAACCCCTAACAATTCGAATGGCGAAAACGCTTTCAACATCAGTGCTGCATTTGCTCAAACTTTGAGGGTCAACGAATACGATACGGTGATCGTTTCCAACGCGAATTTCGTCTCATCTTTGAAAACAGTTCGCGTAACTCCCACAAGTGTTGATAACTTGGAAATTTTGGTTTGTGCTTCGGAAATAACAACGATCGATTGCTAAAGGTATCTGTCGGTGCCACTGAACTTTCTTCTTCGATGACAATTTTTCAGGAAAGCAGCGCTGAAACTGTACAATCCACGCTGCTCAATCAAATCCGGGTGGTTCGTGTCCATCACACACTGTCAGTCTGGATCTCAAAGTCTTTTACGTTGAAAATTCACATAGGTACGGTGTTTCGTTGTAAACGAATGTTGGGTTGTTATGTTTGAAAAATTGTAGATGACTTATTCTAACTTCGTTTTACGTAGACTATCTAGATAATGGAGTAGTCTGCGGTAAGCTGGAAGAGTATACAGAAGTAGTCGTTTCACCGGAAGTAAAAGTCTGTGTGAACTGCGATACGACGGAAATTGAAGATTATACGACAGATGTATCTGTACCGGGTCCTTGGAATTTTCTCAAAGATATTTTTTCATTTATTTCCACTGCGGATAATGCGAGTACTGAATCTGTTGAAAACTCGAATGAAGTCACTTTCATAAGTTCTGGTGTACTCAGATGTCTGGTATTCGATGGTACGATCTTCAATCCCAGACATCTGCTGCGCGACTATCCTTATAACGCATTCATAACGAGGAAATACTGCAGTCGTGTTTCTGCCTACGCTCGGGGAACCGGCTACTTTTTGTGCAGGTTTGTATTCAGTACCAGCTCACGCCATTCTACGATGAATTTCCGAGAGAAATCAAATATTAATTTTCAAGTTTTTGTCTAGATTGACTCACATACCTTACATTTCATCGAAAGCACTGAAAGGCAGGCAAGTGCGGAAAGAGGATGCTCACCCAGTTACTGGACTGTCTAGTCAGGAGATTTACGTCCATTTACACGTCATCGAGGACTCAGACGTTCTGGATAATGTTACCTACTCGCTGATCAATTGCTATCCGTCAATTTTTATTTCAAAGGCTGTGCGGTATTTTTTTAACCTCAAAACTAACTCGAAAGTGAAATTAGATTTTATTGAAGATGAGAAAACGCAAAGACTGACTGAAATTGATTTCACTTTTGTTAGGAAACCTGTAAGTATCGCAAGATGTATCGTTTTTGATTTAAGTAAAGCGTGTTACGTTCATTGAATCGTGTTGTTACAGAGTTCGAGCGAAGAAAACATTGCAAATGTGAAGCACTACTTACAGTCTTGTGCACAGTCTAGCCCAAATGTGATCGTGAACAATCATTGTTTATTTACCTCGGATAATTCGGATCTGTTGTACGTTACATTCAACCCTGCCAGTGTACCTTTCGTGGAACTGAGTAAAGAAGACATAGATCGTTGTAATTTTCGACTGATTCAACGAAAAATCAATGTAAACGTGGAAGATGATGATCGCGATGCGGCTGAGGAATCAGATTCGAATATAGTACCATTGAGGTTCGTGTGCTTACTAGTATTCTCAGGGGAAATGTGGCTATCACTAGAGCAGTTGAACCAGTTATTTCAGTGATAGAGGTTTTCTTTGATGTATGAAAGCATTTACGTGTGTTCCCAAATATCAGATTTCTTTCTGGTGTTGAGAATTTCTAGCTGCATTCCTGTAGTTGGCGCCGGTTCAACTTTCAATACTACTTGAACAAGAGTCACAAACCGATTCTCAGCCCAATGAGTATTATACTAACTATCCTCTCCTCTGAATAGGCTACTAACATCATGTAGAGCATTGTGACCCAGTTAAGAAGGTGTACGCCCTATATTTTCGTTATCGTACACTATGTATTGTAATAATGTCAAGTGTACTTACGTGTGTCATTATCACATTCATTTGACCGGTGTCCCTTGATTTCCAGTTTCCAGCAGAACCTCGTCCAGAAAATGAAAAAGCATTTATTGCTGAAGCTGAGACTGTTGAGAACGCCGCATAATTCAGACCTGGAAAACAGCAATCATACAGTAGTGGAAGGTATTACTTCGCAAATTCGAATATGTCGTCTTATTCTTGTAAACTGATAATCTACAATTCACTTAAATCCATGAAATGTACGAGTATAATTCAAGAAAATTGGGTTTCCAACAGAAGGAGGGGTTGAGATTCTAAGCTTTCAAGTTTTCAAATTTAGTGGAATGTTCGAGATTATGCGTCCCTTGCGTTCATTGCTTTCACAAATCTGTGTTCATTGCACTCCATGCAATTAGTGTGTGTGCTTCTTGTGGCCTTCCGTCAGTACTACCGAGATGGGAATGACCCAATGGAGAAATTTTTGCTCTAGTACAGAATAACATCCTTTTCAGGTGAACACCATTGGCCAGAATTGAACTCAGATTACTTATTTACTATAGTTCGTTTCGTTTAAATGCATCATGGCCTAATTGAGTATCGGGAACATACTAATTAAGGGGAAAGAGGTTCCCGAAAACACTTCACCAGCTAGCAAAATCAAGTCCCCAATATATTTGGAAAGGAATGTAGACTGCATGCTCAAGGAGTGCCATTTCAAGAGCTGACGGAACAGGCATTTCAGTTCAGGCAATGAAAGTGAAAACGCTTAGGAACTTCCAGAGTGTGAAATGAGTATCCTCGATAAGAAGAGGTTAACATCTTTACGGTATCATTATTTGAGTTAAATTATTCTTTCCCCGTCATTAGGTGCTGTGGCGGGGGGAGGGCGTATAAAGAGGTATATCAGGGCGTCTAACAAAATCGAATTTCGAAAATAAATGACCTCCTTCCCCCAATTAGCTGTGAATGCGTTAAAATGCAAATACATACAATACGGGTAACATTTTAAAGGAAAAATTGAGTTGGATACATTACGGTAATTTTTATCCAGTTTCAAAATTAATGATCTGGGAAAGTATCTACCTAAGAAGCCCAATCTTCTTTTTAATAGGAATTGCACTCAGGAGATATTGCTCCTATTTGTAATTTCCTGATGACTGATGGGCAAGAGGAGGGTATCTCACATGCGAAAGAACATATTTTTCTAAAAGCTTTTCTACTAATTCATCTTGATTCATTAATCTTTTTTTTTTTTTTTTTTTTTTTGAGTCAAAATTATTTTTAGTATTTTTGAGTAAAAAATTAGGAAAGTCAGTTTTTGAAAAAAAAAAAAAATAGGTACTGAAAAAAAAAAAACAGAATTGGTGCAAAATATGCAAAATGAAGCGCTGCTCATTCGACTCAGAATTCTGTAATTCGTGAAGATCTTGTGAAATTTTATTTGTAAATGATGTTACGTTTGAAGCAGAGAAATCCCAACTACTGCTATATGTAGATGACATTAAAATATTTAAAAAGATCTTCTCAGACTGTATTGAGCTTCAGGCAGATCTGAATTCTATTGTTTGTTGGAGCGATCGGAATCTACTGTCCTTCAATAAAACCAAATGCCAAAGCATTACTTTTAGTCGCATAAAGGAACCCTTGCTACATCCTTATACAATAGGAGATTACATGTAGATTGCCAAGTATTCATGAAGTAAGAGATTTGGGTGTGGGTTACTACCGGATAACAAATTATCATTTTACAGACACATAGACATCATCACCTCAAAATGTAAAAGAATAGCCAGTTTTATCAGAAGGTACAGCGTTAATCACAAGAAATATGAAACTAAGAAACTATTATTTTTTGCTTTAGTAAGATCAGTTTCGGAATGTAGCACAATTATCTGGGTGCTGCAGGATCAAGATAAAGTTGAAAAAATCCCAAAAACATTTTAAAAATATGTATATCATGATTTCTGTATACATATTACCCATACAACCTGAAATGTACTCAACTATTGTAGGGATTTGATGTGATGAGTCTAAGTAATAGACGAAAATTATTAGCTATGCTATTCTTGTAGGACATAATTAATGGAAGAGTCAAGAATGGTAAACTTTTAGGCACAATAGATTTCCGAATCCCAACGTTCAATAGCAAAGACAATGCTATTTTTGCTGCCCCAAAGGGATGTAACTTCGGCCTCTACGGCATACTCTGTCTTTACAATGAGGTAGCTAGAGCAAATGCAGAGGTGGATATTTGCTTTATGAATCGTAAAGCATTAATTAAGTAAAGTCATTCAGAAGCATTTATCGGCCTCTGAGCCAGCTTGGTTTCAGTGACTTCCTCCCTCTCTCCCTTTCCCTACACTCTAATGCATCTCTTCGTTGTCATTTTCTTCTTCCTGTATATATTATACTTGCTTACAGTATTTTCAGGGTACCCCTCCCTTCAGCTCCCCAGCCAGATTATGTCCCATCATTTTCCCACCCCCCCCCCATTTTTCGATTAATAGTGGAAAAATTGCAATGCACTGTACTTTGTCCCCTCCTAATCTGGTCAGTTTTGGTCGTTGGAGAAAACAGTAATATTAAATAAATAAATGATTGATGAATGTGATGCGGGCAAGAGAAAGGGTATCTCACATGCAAAAGAATATATTTTTATAAATGCTTTTCTGCTAATTCATTGCATTAAGTCTTTTCAATTTATTTATTTTTTTAATAATTTGAAATTATTTTTAGTATTTTTGAGTAAAATGCTTAAAAAAACCACTTTGGAGGGGGGGGGGGAATACTGAAAAAAAAGTAGAATTGGTGCAAAATATGCAGTAAATGCCAAAATATGTGACTGAAGTACTGCTCATTTGACTCACAATTCTGTGATTCGTGAAGATCTTTTGAAACTATAGATACAAATGTACATTCGCATAAAAATTGCAGCCCTAGTCATTATAATAGAATTTTCCAGTTCTAAATTCTTTGTTCTCTCCAGGGATGGGCAAAATCCAGGAAGTCCTTAATTTAAATAGAAAAACCATGGTGAAAAATGGTCTCAAGTCCTTTTTAGAAAAGAACTTCCTATCCAAAATGCTAAATCCTCTCAATTTTCAGAAAAATTGGGATTTTAAATCCGAAATCCAATAATATCTAAATTTTGACTTGTAAATTTCAGTAACTCAGCAGTAAGAACCCATGCAATCATCAATCTACCACTGGCTGAGGACGTTCGCATATAACTTCTGTTGTCTGTAGCCAGGGCTGCTTAGCTAAGCCGAAGCATTTAGCCTGGTTTCGGCTCAAAATTAGCTAGCCATTAGCTAGCTAATGAGACCACGTTAGCTGTTAGATGTTAGCCGAAGCCAATCGTTGGGAAACGTTAGCTTGTAGCTAAGTTTTTAGCCCTTTCGATTGGCTAAGCAGCTCGGTCTGCTGTAGCTAAGAGCTTAAATGCTAATTGGACGCTGTTAAGCAGAAACCGCTCCAGCGACATTTGTTGACAAAATGAGATTTAGTATCATTGGAAAGGGCATAAAAAATAGTATTTTTTAAAATTGGGTTCCCGATACAAAAATCTGTATCCACGTTGAAAAAGCTTTTCAGTAAACGCTACGTCCGTAAACTAGCATTATTCATTGGCTTTTAACGTTACGTTTTCTAAAAAAAGCAGATTTTGTCGCTTGGGCGATTTTTGCTCAACAGCGTCCAATTATCAGTGAGAGATAGAAATTTTTAGGACTTTGCGTTCAGCGTTCTAACTTTTCACCAACTAAATATGACCAAATGAGCTTCCTTTGCGTTCGCAGAATACGATAACAAAAATGATGTAAAACTATCACTATGCAATGTTTTTCAAGATATCAATAAAATTTTGGTAAATTGTTAAAATTAATGAAATGAGGATTTGTAGGTAGTCTGCCGCAGCGCAGCACTGCAAGTACCCTATTTTTGGATTTGGATTTTAATTATTTTTGGAATCATCGAAATGAAAATTCTTTGCTAATAATTAGGAGTTGAATCCGAAATCCTTTTCGAAAAAAGATTTGAAATCCAAAATCAGGAATTTTGGAAATTATGATTTAAAATCCCTGAGACTTTGATTCCTGCCTAACTCTGGTTCTCTCACGGTATAATTTGCTGATTTTTAAATTTTTAAATGACCATGATTGAAAGTAAATAATTTTAAATGACTTGAATCACCTTCTTTCTAAATAAATGACTTTAAACGACGTAAATGACTTCAATGACCGTTAGACACCCTGTGTATGGTACCCTCCTCCCTAAAAATGGGAAGAAATTCAAAAACTACTGAGAAAGTTAATAAAAGGCTCCATAGAGATTTCAGGGACGATATTTGCATACGAGATAATAATTCTGATTGTTGACTTAGGTTTCATTTTCCTTGCTTGTCAACTCCCATTTTGTCGCTCCCACACACAGAAAACTGTCAATACTACTGATCAGATGTATTATCGTTAAGAACTATTCAAATAATGATGCAATAATTTCAAATCTCAACAGGTGATATTGGAACTGGCAAAAGTAGCATTATCAACACGTTATGCCGTGATTTGTCAAAATCGCCGTATGGAATTTTCATTAAAAAATTAGAATGTAAAACTCTCAAAGGTAAGTTACCAAGTTTCACTCGTCAGAATTGGAAACGTTATGTTTCTACTCAGTAACGCTGTCGTAATGCAAAATTTTTACGAAATTTAATTTGCTGCAAATTATTCATTTTCTACGTCTTTTTAAATAATACTGTATCATTACATTAAAATTTACTGTGAATTGTCACTATAATATTCGGGTAGTATTATTTTCCGGCTCCCTGCATGTCTCCATGTACAACGGATCAGTCTCCTCCTCCTCTCCACCGAAAAAAACCAAAAAACTGAGGGCAGGTTTCTTATGTCAAAGGTGAAAGGCCAAATATATAACTCCAAGATTCAGTTGGGCAAACAGACAGGCAGAGAGACAGTCAGTGAAACAGGCAGATAGATCAAGAGGCAGATAGACCAACAGGCAGTCGAGTGTTGAAATATAATATGACGTCCATCGCTTGGGGGGGGGGGGGGAGTAACAGCAAGAAAGCATACATCTTGACTCTCAAGAAATATGAAGGGAAAAAAATCCATTGAAAAATCAATATTATCAACTTGATCCTACCCTAATAGAAGAATAAATAAGTAAGTAAACATAGTAATTGCATTTTCTGACTGCAAATTTCCACAGAAATGTCTGTCAACAACAAGACGCACTCTGCAGTCAGTTCAGTGAAACAATGGTTGAAAAAAACGTGAACAATGAAGGGGAAAAAAGTGATTGCAAGGGGTTTGTTCCCGACACTAAAAAACTGGAGCACATCTGTTACCTCAACATCCCGCAAGACAAAGCAGACAAAGAAACGGGCAGCTGTCCCATTAGCTAGACAGGCATGAGGTAAGAGGGCAAACGGAGAAGAAGCTTAGTGAACAAGCGGGCAAACAGAGGAGAAGATGCGAAGTACCAATAAAAACCTACCCGTACAGAGCGAGTGTCAGCAGGGGAAGGAGAGACAGCGTAATCCGAATGAAGAATCCAATTATTTTTCTCGAAAATCTCAATAAATTAAAAACGTCTCTTTTCGCAGGAAAATTGGTTTCAAAATTAGAGAAGGTCTTAGAGGAAGCCCTAAACGAATGCGCTCATTTCCAGCCGGCCATTTTATGTTTGGATGATCTCGACATGCTATTTACGCCGTCCAAACAGAGCACGCAACAACAATCAGAACCATCGGTCTCTTCCTATTCGAATAGGTAACTAACTGTATTGTGAAACGAATCAGGAACTGATGAAAGTACTTCCACTTTTTCATTAGTTTTTTTGACATGTTCGTAATCCTACATGGGCACTTTTCAGATTATCGAATGTGATACGCGATTTAGTTCAGTCGTATTCCAGTTACCACGTTACCGTACTAGCCACCGCCTCAAGCATTTCGAACTTCGAACCTTGTTTGTTTCAGGCTCGTGGATCGTCACTTTTCTCCAGCAGCTTACGCATTCCTGCACTGAGCCAGGTATGTGTTTCCTACGGCTGTTGATTTTTGCGTAATTTTCAAAAGTGTAGCTTCGTCCTTGGTACACGTATTGCTTTTTGTAGGAAATCAGACACGAAGTCTTCCTCCAATTCCTGTCCAATAAAGCTAACCTTGAGGCTTCCGATGTCATCCAAAACCGCGAATACGTAAGCGACGTGGTCCAGCGCATAGAGAACTACTGCGTTCAAGATATTTCGGATCTGGTCGATCGGATATATTTCGAGGTTCTAAAAAGACGAGGTATCAGGATTTCAGAAACAGTTTGTTCAATCTTATGACTGTCTATGTTTGGATTACTCATCGAATAAAGTGAAACCTTTCAGTTAACGAGTCTCGGAAATTGGATACACTCGTGGTGTCCAAGGAAGACGTAGATAAAGCTGTTTCTGCGACCGTGCCTCTGTCATTGATAGGCATCGACCTGCGCAAAGATACGACTGTGTCGTGGAAAGACGTCGGAGGCTTAACCACTGCCAAGCAATTGCTGACTGAAATTCTAATATGGCCGTCTAGGGTGAGCTTCCGATGTACATCGGCAACTCTATATCCTATTATGCCAACTCTCTATGTTATAAGATTCAAATTTTTTGCAGTTTCCCAACATATTTGAGCAATGTCCCCTGAAAATGCAGTCCGGCGTCTTGTTATATGGCGTACCTGGTTCCGGAAAAACGTTACTAGCCAGCGCCGTTGCCGGTGAAAGCGGCCTTAATTTCATCTCCATCAAGGTAAGTACACTCGTGCGCATTCGAACATCCTTCGTGTTCTTGATTGGCGTGAATCACGAGCGTGTATCATTCCTAGGGACCAGAATTACTGTCCAAGTTCGTTGGAGAGAGTGAAGAAGGAATTCGGAACACATTCAGAAAGTGAGTTGCACGTTTTCGAATGACAAGATTTCAATTCGCCCAGACATTCTTCCATCTCACATCTAATTGAATATAAATTACAGAGCGCAGAATGCGAAACCGTGTATCCTGTTTTTCGACGAATTTGACAGCCTAGCCCCGAGGTAATTGCACTGTGAAACGATACTGAATTTGACAAATTGGGGGTAGGTAGGAACTAGTGAGAATGAATTCTAACGTGTTAAAATTCCGGTAGACGTGGAAATGACATCACGGGCGTTACAGACAGAGTTGTAAACCAATTGCTGACCGAATTAGACGGCGTTGAATCAGTTTCCGGGGTCTGGGTGTTGGCGGCCACTTCGAGGCCAGATCTCATCGACCCGGCTTTGTTGCGACCCGGCCGGTTAGGGACCATGATTCACTGCCCGCTACCGAATCAGGTTCGTGCTCGTTTGGCAGTCCCAACATCAGTGGAAAATTCGTTCACTAAACGTTTATCGTAATTTCAGATTGAAAGATGCTCCATCTTGAATGTGATAAGTTCGTCCGCTGAACTGACAGATGATGTTGATTTCGACGCGGTGGCAAAGATCACCGAAGGTTACACCGGAGCGGATCTGCGAGCCGTTTTATACACCGCAGTTGTGAGCATCGATCGAACTAGTAAGTATTTTCGAAGAAAATACGAGAGGGGATATAGTTATTTCGAGTAACGTATACTTATTGCCAATTGAACTTTGTTGTAGGACAGTCTATCGTCAAGTCTCATTTAAGGTTGCAGGACGAACTGACCGAGTCTTTGGGCGAAGTAAGTACTCGTGATTTTTTTGGTAATTTGACGAAGTTCTCAAGATGCCCAAGCGAGAACGCTCGATTTTGAAAATGTTGTATCTTTTTCAAGTACCTAAAATGAAGCTACAGAAATATGAATCATGACCAACTCGTTCAATCCATCAGATAAAATGTAAATCAGGACAAACGAAAGTTGCCCATCATTCGCTTTCAAACTTTGTCCGCAGATTTGTTTCCAAACAGTATCAAAATAGTTGGAGTATTGCAAAACGTTACTTTCTATTATAACTCTACAATTAGCGTACCATAAGCTTTCTTATACTATCTCCACTTCTTTCTCTGTTCCTGTTGAATCAACTTCCACCCTTATTTTGTATTCTCACCAATCGCTGTACTTATACAACATTGTTTTTGGTTCAGTTACAGAAAATCAGTGAAAAAGTCGATACTGAATGCCTGATAGCAGCTGCTCAGAAAACGAGACCATCGTTGAAGCTGGAAGAAAGATTAGTTTATGACAGAATGTATGTGATCTATTTTCCCTCTATATACTAAAAACTAACTCCATTCCCGTTAGGGGAAAGGCAGATGAGTCGTTTACCTGAGATTGTGGAAAATTATAAGGAACTAAGGATATATTTGTGAATCCAATGTCGTGTCAGAAAAACCTGCAGGCCAGCAGTAGTTACTTTTCTTGTCGCTTCATTCAGTACTTGTCATGCTTCTCCGCATTCTCATTTGCGTAGGTAACCTGCAGTTTTTTTAACTGTCTGGCGGTCATTGTCCATGTCTGGACTTCATGATATAAACTGTCTACACAATAATTCCTGTTCCCCATTCAAGTCTGCGGCTATATTTTCAACTATAAGATCGTAAAGTAGTTATATCGGTGCCCTGCAGTTGCCTGTATGAGTCAATAGTCCACCAATCATTAAAACCGAGCAACAATTGATTGCGTTTGTGTTCACGTGTTTCAGCTACAAACGGTTCCAGCAAACAGATGAAAAATTCGAGTTACCATTGGACAAACAACGACTAACGTACGCTTGAAGGAAGGAAAGAAAATTCAAGTGGTTAATGCATAAGGAACTCTGATGGTGTTGGGATATATGGGATAGTGCGTCCAAGAAATATACTCAATTTCGACGGGTAAACTGGATCAAAGTTTTTGAACTGAATTCAACTCGGAAGTCGGAATGTGCAAAACTCACCGTTGAGAGATTCAGGAATCGAAGAAAGTCGACGGTGCCACACTTGTCTCGAAACTGTAACTAGGTATTGCTGATGAACTTCACATGTCAACATTTTTTAAACTATTCTGTTAGAGCCCATGGATGGGTTTCTCATATTTTTGAATTGCGACAAAATGTTCAGATGATCACTTTACCAGCATAAGAGATGCACCAGCCGTGATCAGAACAGTGACTTTACATTTTCATCCCAATACTAAATAAGTAAATTTACGAGATCTGTTTTTTTGTGTTTTTTTTTCTTTCTTCAATTTTGTGTATTAGCACAATCGAATCAGTTTTTAAAATTAAATAATTGTTTGTTCTGTTATATTTTGTGTGTTAATTGTTACATTTTCCAATTTTATACACATTTTTCAATCGTGTATGAATCACCTAGATGACGAGATTCGAAGAGAAAAAAACAAAAAAACTCATAGCATACTTTGTCTCGACAGGTGTGGCAGTAACGCTTATCCAGCATATATAGTCCATTCGAATTAAGGTTAAACCTGAACATAATTGGTGGGTAAGATTTTCCCCTTGAAGTTCGGACCTCACCAAATAAAAACCTCACCATCATACGGGGCGATTTTAATGCCAAAGTTGGCAAAGAGGAATTGGCATGCAGCATCTTCGACTGTTTTGGAGATGAACAATACTGGAACCAAATCGTATAAGTATAAGAATATCGCGAATTTTCGTTAGATGCCTAAGTGGATATTCCCAAAAAGAATGACTCACGGCGTATACCGTCGAATTAACAGGGTAAAAATAAGCAGTGCCGGTTTTACCATACGAGCTGACTGGACTGCAGCCTAGAACGACAAATTTTGGGGCGGCAAATTTACGACCCAAAAAACATCTGCGGGATGTAGGATGTAAAAAAATAAGGCGGCAAAAATACTGCAACCCATGGCGGAAAATTACTTAAAGCCAGCCCTGATTTCCATTCCAATTAATTCTGGGAGACGTAGGAGGAACTCCTTCATCGAGGTGACAGGATTTTAATTTCGCCGAGATGAAAACGATTGAGACCAACAAGCACATAATATGGTAATCGAAATTGTTTTCAATTTTGACAACTCAGACTTCGACCTAGTCAGCTAATTAATATTTTCAAACTTGACAAGCAGTAAGAAAAAGTTATGAAAGTAAATAATACAGGCAGCAACAGCGTCTTGCCTCTATCTCTCCACCTGCAGAGCCACTTTTCTAAATTAAGTATCAAAGAATCTAAATTTTGAAATCCGGGAAAAAAATATTTTGGGGAGATCTTCCTTCAACATTCTTTAGTAGATTTGCTTATTATTTGATGTATTTTAAAATGCGTTAAAACTCGTCCAGGTTGATTAAGATTCGTAAAAACTCGATTACAAAACATTTTAAGACCTATTGTCTGCTATGGGGAAGGGAATTGCAGACCAGATATTCAACATTTAGTGCGACAGTATACATATTATACCTAATATGGAATACATCAGAAAAAAACGCCAGTTCTAAATTGATGACATTTCACCATATTTCTCTACAGTAAGATGGGGTGGTAATGGAGGGAACAGCAACTCAACAAAGTTATTAACTTTTCAGGGTGGCTTTTAAAACAATAAGTCAAATAAAAATTATCTTTAAATCAGATTTGCCTTAAGATTCGTGTGTATGTGTAAATATTTTGTGCTCCTTGTATATAAAGTGATCCCTTTTGATTGACTCTCAATTCATTTTTCCCTGTGCATAAATTATATCTTTCTCCTCTCTACCTATCACAGAAGTTAAAAAATTCCAGGTTAGGGTCGGACCTACTACTGGAGACTGAAATACTTTTACCGCCCTACTTGTGGCAGATACGCCCAATGAGGATGTTGGAGCTCTTCCACCAATTACGTATAGGTATTTGAATTTGCATATAAAGACTTAAGGTGAGAGCGGAAGAAAAATATAACGTGTTTTTAAAATTTGCCGTCCCTTTGTTGTCCGAGGCTGAAACCTCATCAGCTACGGGAAATTAAGACCTTGTTTAAACATTTCTATGACAATCGGAAATTATTTACATGGAAAATCATTTTTTTCCAAAATTTGAAATGTTTGTTGAAGGGTTTTTTAAAAAATTTTTTTATTTTTTTTATTTTTTTTTATTTTTACATATATATCTACTAGGGTAGTTTTTGTTCAGTCGTTTATTTTTTATTTATTATTTTTATTACAAGCTCACGGGCACGACGGAACGAAATTGACGGAACAATTACATATTGGATCGATAGGTTCGTGGAGGGGAGGGGGTCTCGCTCATCAACCAGCCACTTAGTTTTGGGTATGAGCGTTGGTAAAATCTAACCAAATTTTTCTGCTTGCGGCCTTCTGTGCCCAATTGCGGCCGGCCACCGTGATCACCTCATCTACCCATCTTTTCGATGGTCTCCCAACTTTGCGTTTTCCCACGCCCGGGATCCAGAAAGTGGCAACTTTGTTCCATTCCAATCTGGATTCTCTCGCAACATGCCCTGCGTAGTAAAATTTTAAATTGTTGATGGTCTTGACAATATTTTTAGTTTTGGTTTTGGTGAACAATTCCGAAACGTGAATTTTGTCCCTTAATCTTATGCCAAATATATTCCTTAGCATGGCGTGTTGCGGTGTTTCCATTTTATGTACTTGGTTATTAGTATAGCCCCACGTTTGTGCCCCGTAGGTCAGTACCGGATAGACAGTACTTTCAAGTATTTTTATTTTAAATAGCAGTTTGAGTTCCCCTTAAGAATATCGCTTTGGGCCCAGAACCAGTGGCGTACGGTGATTTTTCCTAGGAGGTAAACGATAAACGTAGAGGTAAAGTAAAAATCAGAATAAAAATATGAAAATATGCTACTACAAAACGGCATTGATGAAATGATTCACATTGTCATATTCATATCCCTATGTAGGGTCAATCCATGGAGGGGGGGGGGGCAAAAATTGTGAAACTTCCAACTGACTCAACTCGAAATTCCCAAACATCATAGCAAAAAAACCTTTGACTTGTTGGATTTTTCCAACTTCGCAACTCAATTCCCAAGTATCAAAGAAAAAAGAAAAAACCTTTGACTTGTTAGATTTTCCCAACTGCTGAGTGAGAAATTCTCACCGGAGGGGGGAGGAGAAGGAGTCCCCCCCCCCATTGATACGTCCCTGAATAGACATGGCCAACAAAACAGTTTTGCACCATCTTCACAACCGGTTAATCACAAATGTTTTCATATTGCGATACGCGGCAATGTCTAGTAAGACCATTTCTAATTGTTCATTCAGAGTAAGTCACGAAAACAGTTTTTCAATAAGATCTCGAATATGTATTTTGTGGGCAAAAATACACGGAGCATTCAAACATAACGCGTAGAAGAACATAATCATGTTTCAATGTCAACTTCGACGTTTCTGTGTAGCCAAGCCGAGCCGGAAGCGCTTGAAGCGCTTCCAGAACGCAACCAAACGCACAGGTTTCGTCGCGTTGAACATACTAGTGTGTTTTTGAGTTTGTAATTAAAAAGGAGAAGGAGCGTAAGTCCTGCAATATTACGTGCAGTATGGAAAAGAAGCGTTAGAACCGACACATACCTTGCTGGCCTATACAAATATACATATATAAGGATAGCCTAATGCCGAACAGTATACATCTCCCATAAATTCATTATACTTCAGCGTAAGCGTCAATACAGTCATTTTCAGAGTAAGCGGCGTTTACCTTGCTTGCCTGCTGGAAGGCACGCCACTGCCCAGAACGCCTTTCAGGCATTGTGCCTTTCATTCAGTCATAGTGGGAATTCATTTTTTCTGTAGGCAATTGCCTACGACGAAAGCTCATGAGTGGCGCCAATAGGCGCCACTCGTTTCATTGGCGCTATTCGAATTCTTACGAAATTTTGAAACTGATTTTTAAAAATACATACGAATGGATATTCCCCTCTAGTTTCGGTTTTAGAAGAGATTAAGAATGATGAGAGAGCCAGGATAAGGAGACCCAATTTCAAAATAATAATATTCTAAAGAAGCTCCTTTCTCCAACAACTCACCTTATGATTATTTTGTGGACAAAAATACTGAAAAGACTGAATGAGACGAATATAACTTTACAAAAAGTCAGAATATCTCTGAATGAAATTATATTTCCAAGACTTGAGAGGACGATACAATGAGTTAATTTCAGAGATGAACACAACATTCCACACTTCTCTATATACATATGACTGTGCCGGATGAAGGTGATTCTCATCAGGGTGGAACTAGGGTGCCTAGAATTCGAAGGACTAAAAGATTTCATGATGAAACTCAGACTCCTGAGGTCATACTGACCGGGGTCAAAAAAATGGAAATGGAAGGTTTCAACGTGATTATTGATAATTTGGTCAACGAGATGGAGCGGAGGAAGACAGCTTACAATGATATAAATGATAACTTTGAATTCCTTTTTCGGAAAAAGTGATAAACATAACGAGGAATTAAGGAAAAGCGCGAAACAATTTTCAGAATTTTATGATGTCGATGTATCCAATGACATAATTGAGGAAGCAATCCAAGTATTTTTTGCAGAGTCAAAATCTTAAAAGTCCTCTTAAATCGGATCCCTTGGAAAATTTCCAGTGTATCACAAAAAATAATTTGATGTCCACCTTTCCAAACATATTTATCGCTTATCAAATCTTCTTAACATTACCGGCCAGCAATTATTCTGGGGAAAGGAGTTTTTCAGCTTTGAGACGTATCAAAAATTACCTAAGGAATACGCTGAGTCAGATTAAAACTTCATATCTCTCGTTGTTGCACGCTGAGTCTAAATTGACGAAAGATTATGATTTTAATCAGATTACTGATGCATTTGCGGCCAAAAAAAGCGAGAAATAAATCTTTCTAGAGTGTTTTGCACCATATTTCAAAGTAATAATACGGTTGGCGGTCTATCACAACATGATTGGTGACTCTTTTCATCATTTGTTTTTGTATTATTATACACCTTTATCATTTACTCGTGCATTATTGTTGAATTTTCATTACCTATTTATTACCAAACTTGTGATTTCGTTTATAACCTACGATTGTTTCTTATTTTTATTCTCATCATATACCTAGTACATACTTTCATTTTCATTTGTTCAATATTATCATAAGTTAATCTTTGGTCTCGCTATCTAGTTTTTGGTTCATCAATCATCAACACTATTTTTTTGTAGTTTTTTATTATTCCTAATTCCTAATACATGATCATATTATCCATATTTCAATGATCAATCAGGGAGGGCGGGGGGAGAAAGAGAGAGAGAGAGAGAGAGAGCGAAAAGAATGAGGAAATTATCTCCCACGAAAAAAATGTTAACCGGGGGGGGGGGGGGATTTCAGGGTGAAAATTCATAAGCGCCGCCTTCCGTTTTGCCTACGACGCCATAGAAGGTAAATCCGGCCCTGTTTCTGGGGCTACCAGAGACTCGGATACGAATTGGCTTCAACGACTTTAAAAACTTGTAATGAGGTGATCTCAAAAAAAAAAAAAAAAAAAAACATTTGGTGTCAACCTTCTTTTGTGGTATCTCGCGGGATCAGACGTGAAAAATACCTGCAAATCGACTTACGAAACCTAAAAATCTTTGAGTCAATCCATATCTCGAATTTCATTTTCCGCCCCTCCTATTTTCATTTGAGAGCCATCCCTTGAGGCCACTGACCCACACTTCGCAAACAAGCTTGAAAATTATGAGAACAAATTTTCAACACAATTAAATTCCATGGGAAAAAGTTTTTCAATTAAAATTTTTTATTCGATGTATTTCATTTTAGAAACGTAGAAAGCATGTGGCACGTGTTCTTCGTTTCTGATCAAGCTAAAACTTTACTGCATGTTTTTTTTGTATTTTGTTGAAACTGGAGGGGGTATCGGTAGAAATCCCGGTGTTTAAGAATGACGATCACCGTAATATTTGAGTACGTTCTGGAAGTGAAAAGGATTGTTCAAATTTTTTAAATACTTCTAAAATTGTATTTTTTCGAACAAGGAAAACTTTAGGTAAATCAGTAACATTTTATGGTACTTACGCCGTAAGATGAGAATGTTTGGATGCAACAGACTAGAGTATATTGAGAAATTTTTATATGATAAGTAAGGTTTAGACGTGGTCTTGTGATATAAGACTGAAATTCAAAAATTTTAACTTTTACTGGTTGCTTCTTATGCCTTTTGGCTTCCCAGTCCCCCTCTCCCACCGGAATCACCCTACAGCATACCTTCGGCTCGGAAGGAGGCACTACTACTGGTTACTTATACAGCCTGAAATTTCAGAGGTTCACATGAAAATGAGAAAAATTACATTTATGGAGTAAAGGACAGGCAGGATACATAATATTTCTAAAGTGTTTTCACGTTGATTATGATTACAGATCTGACTTCAGAATTTTCTAAAATTATTTTACCATTAACGGGTGACTTTTATATATATGATATATTAGGATTGACAGGTTTTGATTCAGTGCCTGTTCAACGATACGGGCTGACTGGGCTACAGCCGAAAGCGACAAGATTTTAGGGCGGCAAAATTTGCGACCAAAAAAAACTACCTCAAGTTTGCAGAAGGGGTGTAAAAAATAAGGCGGCAAGAATAATGCAGCCCAGGGCGGCAAAGTATAAATACGTAGCGCAATAGGAACGAATCCAAGCCTAGTCGTATTTAGTAACTTATAAACCCTATCGGTCTCAATAGATTATTTCCATTTCATCAAATCATTTTAAAATGTTTTAAAATTCTACACTTGAGCATCAATAAGATCAGAACGTTATAATGTGTAGGTATAACTTGCCCGATGTACCGGTCTTGCAGTCTTCACTCTCCACTTTGTTTCGCGCATGCCCTTTGAATTTTCCGTAGTATCCACTTTAAATTACAAAATTAGTCTCCAAGTCCACTGACCTACCCTCTATAGCTACTAAGAGCCAGATTACGACACGGGTATACGATTATTTTTGCAACAAAATCCGCTACCAAAGGTTATATCGGAACTGAGTCGAGAATGAGCTCAACGACACCCGTAAATTTTCCAGTTAAAAAGAAAACGTTGATCTAACCGTGAAAGGTCTACGGAGATAAGGAAACCAGTCGATTTAAAATGTGATAATAAGCTTGCCCCACCACATGAGTTTGTACATCAGGTATCTACAGGCTATCATAAAATGTGTATGTGTACATCAGATAAGTAATTTTTATGCGAAAACGCATTTATCTAAGTCAATCCAGTATACAACCTTTAGTACAGAAGCACGCTTACACACAACCAGAGCACTGCTCAGCAGTTTCAATTTCTAAAATTGAAAGATCATTTTAAATGTTGGTTGTAATCCAGTGAAAGTTTTGAAAGTTCGAAATGAATCATAGCAGAATACGTAAGTTTTCAATTTTTTAGCGTCGGACTGGTCGTACTCGGCTGACCGACAATCGCCGACCAATCGTGCAAAGTAAATCACCAGAGCGAGGCGAGCCCAGCAAGCTCAGAAGTTCACGTATTTGCTGGTCAAAAATTGTTCTCAAGTCACGACATGACTGGATGGCTTAATCGCCGAGAATCCCAGTTCGATCAGTCCGATGCTGAATCCTCTTACCAATCTTCTACGGTGGCTGGGTCTAGGGGGGCTATAACTGAAACAAGCTAAACTTAAGAATTTTCAGTATGTGTATCAACGAGGTGGGAACTGATCATTATGGTCACGCTCGGCGTCGTATTCCTTCAGATGACGAGAAGCAGTTTACACGTTGCTATTAATCATATGGTTGTCAAGCCATCGAATTCATGCGTAAGCCATCAAGTCAATCTACACTTCCCTTTCAGCGTGGAATTTCGGTCGTAGAAATATACTCGTGCAAGAACTCGAAACAATATAATGATTTTTTCGGTAGCAGAACGCGTGTAGTGAGGATACGCCGCGACCAAGCAAGCTATTCTTATGGGACGAGGAAACGCAAGGCATCATGTTTTCGGCTTATTACTTCGGTTACGTTATCACACACCTGCCTGGAGGATATTTAGCGACACGACAAGGAGGAAACAACGTGCTGGGAATAAGCTTTCTACTAACCGGCGTCCTCACATTGTGTACACCACTAGTTGCCTCAAGAGGACCATCTCAAATGATACTGGTTCAATTTCTCAAAGGCATTTGTGAGGTATGTTGTACGGTCTCGAATTGCTTTCTTACAATCTTCGCTTAATGTTAGCGGTCTACACGTGCACTTTGCAGCAGAGAATTCTAAAAAGAATTCACTGCCATATTACAATCCAGACCCGTAGACATTAATCTTAGAAATGAGAAATGACAAGCAGGTGGGTATCGAAAATCCTATCGATAACAATACCTTTCACTATATATATTGAGGAGTGATATTCCAAAACGGCCCATGTCCATTTTTTTCGAAACTCGTTTTATAACGTGATCTGATGGAAGTAGTACGTATATGTATAAGGTACACATTCCACCAGTGTCACGTGTCAACATACCCCAATATTATTCAGTTCGGTGTTCTACTAGGCAATCTAAGTGTCACTGATGGCACATATATGGTATACACAAGAGTACCACGTTATTTTGTTCTCCTATTAACTTTTGAAAAGAGGACAGAGACTGTTTTGGAATTTTATTTTATTTTCAGTCTGGAATAGACAGTTGTGTAAGTTACTATTCGTATTATACTTAGGTGAACCACCGTCTATCCAGTCCACCTTTGGGCATAGGCATCTGTCGCATTCTGCTAAAGTCTCCTGTCGAGGGCATTACTAGCCCAGTGAGGGCCGATATATCTCACAATCTCGTCTATCCATCTTGCGAATGGCCTCCCTCGCTTCCTCTTCATGTCCCGTGGGACCCAGCGTGTTGCCAGCAGGTTCCACTTGTTCCTGTCCCCCCTGGCCATAGGTCCCGCATACTTGAACTTAAACCTTTTAATAATACATTCGATATCTTTGATTTTTGTTTTCTCTTTTATTTTATTGATACTAATCCTGTCTTTCAACTTGATATTAAGTATGCTCATCAGCACTACGTACTTGGTTTTTTTAAGTTTTTAGAGGTAAGCTTCCTTGTTAAAACCCATGTCTGACACCCATAGCCCAGCAGCGGCATCACGTACATTTCCAGAGCTTTTATTTTAGTCGTAAGTTTTATTTTACTTTTCAGAATCGTCTTTTTGACCCAAAAAGACCACCATGCGTTTGCTTGCTTATTTATTTTGATGCCCACCCGTCGAAGGATATACTCTGGCCCAGGTATTTGTATTCTTTTACTTTTTTGATTGTTAGTTCCCCTAATTTGATAGATTCGATCCCGTCCTCGTTTGTCGTTAGTTTGGTTTTAGATGCATTCATGCTGAGACCCATCTTGGCACATTCGTCTTCTGGTTCGGTTCCCATTCTGATCAGCTCGTCGTTTATGTTTTTACCAATTATTACTATATCGTCCGTGAACCTCAGATTGTTTAGTGTTTTCCTCCTATTTTTAGCCTCCGTCCATCCCATTCCAATTTTCTGAAAATTTCCTCCAAGATATCGTTAAAATATTTGGGGAAAGAAGTCCACTCGTTTAAGCCCTCTCTGAATTGGAAAGATTTTAATTTTTTTATCCAGTCTTACGAAGGCTTTAGATTTATTGTGTAACTTATTTATAGATAGGATAATTTCTCTAGAGACACCCTATTTGGTTAGTGCTGCTGTCATGCTGGCCTGGGCTACGGAGTCAAAGGCCTTATTGAACTCAACAAAAAGCAAGCTTATTTTCATACCATTGTTCTTCGGGTTTTTCTAATATTTGATCTATTGTACCTATACGTATCTCATCCACCATCGAATAATCTTTTCTCAGCCTCACCTGTTCGACCGGTTGGTTGAAGTCTAGGGTTCTGTAAATTCTACTTTTTAGAAGCATCATAAATAGCTTGCATATGTTAGGCGAAAGACTTATGGGGCAATAGTTATTTATGTCCTTCTTAAATAGGAGTATTATTTCCGAGAGTCCCCGCTATCCGGTATATCGTCGCCCCCTAAGATTTTGGCAAAAATTTTGGTTATTGTGGGTACTATCCCTTCAGCCAGTGATTTTATTATCTCGTTTTCGATGCCGTCCGGCCCTGGTGCTTTGTTAGTTTTCAATTTTTTAACTGGCTCGAGTACTTTTTCTTCCAGGAAGGGTGGTTCAGGTTCATGGTCAGGGGTGACAGGAGGATGCTCAGCAACTACGTTTTCCTCACCCTCTCCACTCTCAGCCCTCGATGAATAAAGATGTTTATAAAATTTTGTTGCTAATTCGATAATGCCGTTTCTATTGTACATATTTATAGCATTACTTGCACTCAGTTTAGTAAAAGGAGGCGTTTTCCTTTGCTAATTCCTTTTGCCACCTTTTTTGTGGACCAGCTCTCTTCTAGTGTTTCGCTCACTACCTTCTCTTTATACGCATTCAAGTCCTTCATAACCTCTTTTTTGATGAGTTTACTCAGCTCTGTTAATTCATTTTTTCCCTCGCTGTTTTGTTTTGTTTGCTTCTGAGTTTGGCTCTCCGTAGAATGAGTTCTTTGGTCCCTATGCTAATTTTATCATCCGTACTAAGACACTTGTGCCTCGGGCTGACCTTTCGGCAAGAAAGTTTTTTATTTTCTGGATTACCTGTGGAATTTTGTATAAAGGTATTCCTAGCTTCAGACTTTTTTCTTTTTTGTTTCAGATGGGTGCTTTAGTTTGCGATACGAATTTAAGGGTGCATCTTCCAGGCTTGTGGTCAGAGGAAAATTGCAGGGTTGTAAGAAAATCGTAGTTGGCTACTACTGACATGTCATTTATTAGGGCATGATCGGTCTCATTTTTAGTAGCTCCATTTGGTCACCTTCAGGACCATTTTCCTTTAGTGTTCTTTTTAAAGACGGCAAAGATTAGTTTTAACCTATGTTTTTCAGCTAGATGAATCAGGTTTTCCCCATTTTTGTTAAGAGTTTCCAAGTACAAATCTCCCCACACAATTTTGAGCGCTAGTCTTACCTTGGCATTGAAGTCGCCCATTACTGCTGTATAGTATTCCTTTTCGTTTTCAAAGGTTTGGTCCAGGAGGTCGTAGAACTCTTATTTTCCTTTTGTCTGATACAAGTGTAGGGACATAGCATTGTATTATAGTCAAAATGGCGAAGCCCTTTAGTTTTTATTTCAAAACTGCTATCCTTTCGGATACACCCTTGATTTCCATGATTTTGTTTCTCAGTGTATTCCTGATGTTAACCCCCCCCCCATGTTGCCATAATAGTAAAAAGTATTGTTATTTGGTCTTTTGACCCGTTCGCTCTTCCGCCTAATCTCCAAGAGACCAATTACATCCCTCCTGTTGGACTGTAACGCATTCTTCAATTCACATAATCGGTCTTCACTGGCTAGGTCCTGGCAATTAGAGTTCAAGACATTTAATTCGTCATATTTCTTTTTCCCTTTCTTTTTTGCTAGTTTCCCATCTTTATACCCTTATTGTTTGGTAGATTTATTTCTTAATTTCCTGAGATTTGTGTTTGGCCAGATATGGGCTCGTTAGAGTCCACATTGGAGTTTGTTTCCCTGTAATTTAGATTTTTTGAAACATCTAGATTGTTGTAATTTGAGTTGGTAAATTTTAGAGAGGTTTTCTGGGCAGAATGCAACAGTAATTTGTGGATTCCTAGCCCCCCAGCGTCCACATACTGTATTCGAGCGGTGTTTATTAGGGGTAGAGCAATAACTATATCTCTCAAAATGTTATTAACATTGATTAATTTATTGTAATTTCTCAACGGTGTAAATTAAGGTAGGTAAGTACTCTTCTGAAGAAAATATGTTTCATGTTTTACATATTTTCTCTTTTCAGGGAGGTATAGTTCCGGCAATCTACGTTCTACTGTCCCATTGGGCTCCTCCGGATGAAAGGAGCATGATGTCTACTTTCACACTAATGGGTAAGTCAATTCTCACTTCGGTTTTTTTTTATGGTACACACTTATGATCTACATAGGCCATTTTAATGTATTATTTAGTTTTCATAATTAATTATTGTTAGGTAGAATATTCATTTTAGAGTTAATACGAGTATGTTGAAACTTCGTTGACTGTACAGGCGGACATATTGGATATTCATTAGCAAACGTACTAGGAGGAATTATTCTCAAGTTTACAAATAGATGGGAACTGATTTTCAACATTTACGGAGGAGCACTCGTAGTTTGGTTTTTTGTTTTGCAATTATTCGGTTATGATAGCCCAGACAGTCATCCATACATCAGGCCAGAAGAAAAACAATATTTACACGAAGTTATCGGTTTTCAAGAAAATAAGGTTCATATTTGCTCCAGTGATATTAGGCATCACGCTCATTTAAGTTTTAATTATTTAAAATGGCTGCAGTGTTTTTTTTATTTTTTTATTTTTCAGAAAAACCGAAAGCAAATTCCCTGGAGGGCAATACTCACTTCAAAACCAGTTTGGGCGCTCGTAATTGGCAGTGCTGGTCATGATTGGACCTTTCTTATGTTCACAACCTACCTCCCCAAATTTATGCATGATGCGATGAAAATTCAAAACCCGCTTCACGTAAGTGCACTTGAATGAGAAAATTAAATGAATGTATACATACCAACTCGACTTCAGGTTCCGCAATATCAGTGAATGTATTCTTGATATAGAACTATATGTATAGGTGTACGTTCCGTAGCTGAAAAAGAAAAATATTTTAGAAAGTACAGGTACCTACTATTTTTTGGAACATCTTTTGATTGCACTAAAGTATATTCTCGCGAATTCTCAAAGATTGCTCAATGAGGAATACCTAGAGGCAGATTGAGACATGGGAGGCCACTGCAATGGCTTTTCTCTCCTCTCCCGTACAGCCACCACATCGACCCAAAACTCCCCAATATACAGGTCCAAATCTTCTTAACTAGACCGGTCAGTCATGAAAGTTCCCAGGGAGGCCGTCCTCAGGGTGTAGTACGAGTAGGATGATCAGTTGATGCCAGGCCCTCGCTGGAAAGCCTTCACATTGGAATTCTTTATACAAATGAGAAAAAAAATCTGAAACAAGATTTCTATGGGCCTACTAGTTTCCTTTTGGGCTAGGCTCCGCATTGAATAAAAATAGCGCCGGTGCCCGGTTATTGCTAGGGGCGGATTGGCCATATAATTAATCCGTCTTTGGCAATATTAGAGCGCTGTAGTAAAACAAGTATGATGGACTGATAATAGGGCTACAACTTCCTTATAACGTATAATGGCGAACTAAGGGAACTGTCTCTTTTGAGCATCAAATTTTACGTTTATTTGTGATGAAGTTGCATGTTTTAGTATGCCCGTGCTGCAGAAATGACGGGTTATACCTGAATACTTTTATATGATTTTTAACAGATGTTTCATTTGATCGATGTCCTAGAATAAGACTTCCAATGAAATAGGTACCGCACAGCGGAGAGCAGAGTCGAACGTTATCAATAATATATAAATAGAGAAATGACATCTTAAATTCGCATTATGAAGACAAACATCGATTTAAATCAAAATAATAAGAGGGTACCAAAAGAAACCGACGCTAAACGCATCCAAGCCATTCGATGTTATAATGTTGTGATAACGAAGTTTATGTCGTCCTATTTTAGTCTCCCCATTGATTGCTCATCTTCTTTCACGGGACTTGAGCTAAGAATATGAAAATAACTTACTAGGTATTTCCGTTCTGTCACATATGGCACACAGTTGTCCTTGAATTTTTTCATAACTGTTCACAGAACGGGCTGATTTCCGGGTTTCCTTCTTTGGGAGTTTTCATTATCTCTTTTGCCGTCAGCACCGCATGCGATACACTCCTGAGGAATAAATGCGCTCCGGTAGAGGTGATACGGAAATCATTTGCTACGATAAGTAAGGAAATAATTAATCAGTAGATTTTAAAATTAAGTATATGGTACTTTAGCACATAAAAGTATAGAATGTAAACGCAGATACATACAAAATTTTCCGTCCTGAAGCACAACTGGGTTTTAGAAAAATCAAATGTAAACACGATGGCTCACCAATTCACCATTAGGTATCCCATTATATGACTATATCCAGGCAACATCATCATAAATATTACTGCGAACTAAGATCGTGATCTGTGATCGTATCTCCAGATATACTGCAATCATTATTCATTATTCACTAGTTTTTGGTAAAGTAACATCTCTATTGAGACTTTTTGAAACTAAAAATAACAGGTAAAAGTATAATTCTCCGGTACCTATACTGTCATCCTAAGCTAAAATGTCTCATAAAACATTTTCAAAATGTTATTGATAAAATAGAAGTTTTGAGAAATTTATTGTATTTTAGTCATAAATGCATGCATATAGGATAAAACTATTACGCGAAATCTAGCAGGCTAGAAAGAACACAGGATGAACTTTACATTGCGCTAAGAAGCTGGGGAAGAAATACAGAAACAATATACCATTTCAAAAAGTGAAGAATGAAATTAATGTAAGTTCGGATGTTTGTGCTTTGTAGAAAGCACGACAGTGCATTGTGTTTTAGTGATAAGGGGAAACGGTGCACAGTAAAGAAAAACATACTTTCACATGTTGACGAAAAAGTGACAAATTTTGAATAGCGACGAAAAAATCAACTTTTGTATTAACCATCGACCATATGTTCTATAAGGATTATTACTGAAATATTACTAACGAAACGATGATATGTGGCTGATAATCCAAAAATAAAGAGGATAATTCGAACTAGGAACGTTTGTTAACATTTTCGGTTCTTAGAATAATAGCCACATTATTGGTAGCTAATTATTTATCAAAGGACTCTTCTCGACAGTGGTTGTAAGTCATCTGGCAGTTGTGTTTTTTTTCCAACATTACTGATGGTCTCTGCATACGTTTTTAGTTCGTAGACGTGACCTCGATGCAAGGACGTAGTGAAGAGTTTTTTCTGGTGGGACAAAAATATGGTTAAATTCCCAACTGACTCTACTCAATATTGCCAATATCAAAATTTGTTTGCATTGGCTAAGAAAGAAGAAAAAATACACAAACATACACTTTTGACTTGTTGGATTTTCCCAACTTTTGATCCGTCTATTAAAATTTCCCAACTCCGGCGGAGGCATGGGGCCATGCTCCCCTCATTTTCGCCCTGCCTCGATGCTTTTGTAAAGGTTAGAGACTACAGAGGTTCCATATTATAATAATCTACGCTACTAGACTAATGCCAAAACGAACCTGAGAACAAATTTATAATATCCTGGTGATAACCGCAGGCTCAGTGACCAACGCTGATTAGAACTGTAGTCTAAAAGCGTCCGTAAAAGTTCATTCTTTTCAGGACCGGTTGATAGTAACAATAGTAACAATGTACGTATCACAACTTCCACATCATGTTCAGAAAACGAGTCCAGTTAGATACTTCTTGGGACTGATGCCGTGAATCCGACTTCAACCGTTTTCAATCTACATTAACAATGAGAATTGTCAGAAAAACGTAACTGAATAGATACATCATCGCTGAACAAATACACAATATAGCCTGCCGACTAATATACTCACATCCGGAAGACAGTTTTTCTCAACGAACATCGCACAATCAAATCAATCCTGAAACAAGATTAGAGAACGTCAATTTGCAAGGAAGCTTAACGAAGTTCAGCAGTTTCCTGATAGCGTCAATTTTGAAAATTGTCAAGTTAGAACATATTATTGAACATTCTGGGAAACGGATTACAAATTCGATAATGTTATTTCCGGAAACTGATAAAGATTTGTGCATGTGATTCTGCTGTTATCAAGTCCATAATGAAAAATTTGACAAATAACCTCTGCAATTTCTATTCCACTTCCCCATATGCTCGCAGTATATGATTACATGCTTCAACTTATAGGCTGATGGCATGCAGTTGATAAATGAGATGCCGCAGGTACGGCTGTCCACATTTTTTTTCAAAATACGGGACATAACTTTCCAACTCGACTTAACGCACTTCTGTAGATTTGAGTACATTTTCATTTGCACCTCATAAGAATTTCAATTACATATGTTCAGTGGTACAACGATTGTATACATATAGGAAACAAACACATTTCATCCTGACAAATACTCTTTTCGTTCGCAATGTCATATACCTCAGCCTACAAACACGCACGGCAACACAGGTCAGTTGCCGATAAGTTCTTCAATACTCCCATGCGGTCTACTTAAGAATCAAATTACTCGCATTGGAAATAAAAAGGTATCGTCGAATTATTGGAAATTATTCCTTCTCATCCATACATAATTTTCAAGGGTGATTGTTTGAAATCGAAAACTGGGCGCTGAACTTTATCCCTGGTTTTATCATGAAAATGAAGAAACCACAGAGAGGTTATACAAAAACAGAACACATCATGGCAGAGTTTCTTGATGTATTGTATTCAGTATAATACTATATAAGCAACTTTTACCTCAGGTAGTTTGTTGATATTGCACAGGAGTCTTCATATTCTTGGATGCCAAATCGAAAGCCTGGTTGAATAATTCTGACGATTCATCAGCCATTTCTGGGAATTTCATACTAATAAAGAATCAACTAACATCAATTGCAATTCAGCACAGTTCTCAGTAGCTCATGTAGAACAGGTAGAACACGTAGAACGTAGAATGATAAGAATAGCCGCGCAGGTACTATGTAAGGTAGAAAAGGATTAAGAATTCAGTTTAACGACAATAATTAATAAAAATGTATCATGAAATCAGAATTTTTAAATACTGGAAAATTCTTCGATTTTTCTCAGGCACTTTTTCAGTATTTTCTATTCACCCAAGCCGTAGCCGGCCAGTAGCCATGATGCAAAAGTTGCAGTTCCCGCGTTTTCTCAATTGAACGCTGTTCAACAAAAGGGAACCAACTAGCAAAATCCGCTTTTTGAAAACACGTGATTCGAAGTTCAAGAGCCATGTTGGAGCTATATGGCATTGTGTTTACTGATAAGGTTTTTTCAACGTAAGTGCACATTTTTGAATCGGGGCCCAATTTTGAAAAATTCTACGTTTTACGCAGTTTCCAAGGATACTAATAATTCATTTTGTTTACAAATGTTGGTTGGTTCCCTTTTGTTGAACATCGTCCAATTCTACATGACTCTACATACGTCTGAATCGTGAGGTGCAGTTCCGTCAAATACCTATGCACAGTCAAAATCCAGACAAAGCGAAATAAATGAATATTGGTTCAAAATTTAAGTTATTTGATTTTGGTTTATTATTCACTAATACATTTATATACAAGCTTCATCTTCAGATTGCTGCTGTGGGATGTATGATGTACAAGGGAGCGGGGTTGGAGAACAAAAACTGAACGGAAAAACTAGATTATTGAATGAAAGAACGAAACCAAAGTTTCTCGTTCCAGGATTTTGAACATCTATAAATATTTTGAGCCAAATGAGACGCACCAAGGGCAAGGAACCAGTAAGATCCAGTGTAGGACACTGAGCCACAAGAAAGCACGGCGAACTTGAACAGTCTTCCTTCAAAGTGTGACTCTACTCCCATTACTTGTTCACCACTTGGTTGAAGCTCATCGTGTGTTGCGAGTGATGACCTATCTTAACTGGCCCGCAATTTACCAACTGAGGAAAATATTCTCTATTCTCTGCCCCCCCCCCATTCGTGTATTCTTATACTCTGGTTCATACTCATTTCAGTTTTGATTTGAACTTCGCGTCTTCGAAAACAGACCGGAATAAACACACTTTTATCTCTCTTTCCACGGACGTTATCGATTACCCATCCTTCGAAATCTAGAGCAACGGCAATAATTTAATATTAATTTCAGATCTCCCATCAATATCCGATAATGCGCTGTAGTGCGATTTATGTATTAATCGATGATAGCGGGGCGTATGGTGATGCACACATGCCAAATTGGCCCCAAGTCACCGCACCCCCTATCCCGGAGACGCCCCGAATAGTCCTGCATCATAATAGGGGGGAGCAATTTATGTATTACCAAGAGATTATTACAGATGGTTTTATTCATACTTCAAATTGACTTATATCAACCGTTCTGTTATTGAATTTTGCAGGTTTACTCGGTCCCGCCACAGGAATGATTTGCGCAGCGCTTTTCGGTTCCCAACATAGAGTGTTGAGTATATCATCTTACCTCGTGGGAATGGGTTTTATATCTTTCACAAGCTGCAGTCTGAAAGTGAATGCTCTGGAATTGAGTACAAACCACGCTGGTATTTTGATGGGGCTGGCAAATGCATGCGGATGTATAAGTGGAATGCTAGCGCCCTATGCTATCGGTTTACTAACTACGCACGTATGTGAAACTTTTCACGGCTCTAACTTAGGTAGTTTCTATCGATTGTTGCAACGGCCAACTTCTGCAGAAGAAGGAGGGGCCCTCGATCGTTGAATTTACACCTTCAAACTCACTATCGTTCAAACTTTTTGCTTCATAATTCACGATACGAACATCCACAGCATTTGTACAATTTGCGTTTTTTTTTTGTTTTTCTCAGAGAACACTGGAAGAATGGAAGATGGTGCTCTGGATGTCGTCAACGGTGTTATTTAGTGTCTGTGCTGTGTACGTAGTATTTGGATCCTCTGAACGGCAAACATGGGACAGGACAGAGGCTGATGGTACCGCGAAGGAGGTACAAAATAAAAATGTCCGGAAAATGCAAGTTCATTTCGTAGGACATACGACATAGATACGATATTTGACTTTGTTAAGATGGCGTAACTTCGTCAATTTCATCAGACCCTTTTCACAAAGTTGACTATGACATGTACAGTATTGAAATGACTTCCTATTTTTTGATTTGTGATTTTTGTGTCTATGCACTATATGTATTGTGTTCCTTTTCACGCATTTCCAAAAACAGTGTCTCAGTGAGGTAGTTTCACAAGTTATCCTCTATATTTTCTAAGTTATTTAAGATTTTAAAATAAACTTTGTAAATTTTGTAGAATTTTACTTGGACGCCATTTCTGTCTGAATCCTGATAATTGGATGAATCTCTCATTCGCATACGCGAGAAATAAAATAACACGTTGCAAGAAATCATTGTTATTGTCCAAAAAAAAAAAAAAAAGAAGGGGGAAAAAGAAAAAAAATACATAACATGAAATAACAATACATTCAGACTGTTCTATACAATATGTTAAAACAAAATTCAAAGGCTATTTCGTATACAATCGTTTCGGTTTTGTAAATTCACAGATAAAAATTAATTTATATTACGCGAAGAAAAAGCTTGATTCGCTCTTTCGAATGCGCATTAGTATGAAATAATGCGGAACAATAATTAAAGATGAAACATATCCCAAAAAGAAAAAAAGAAGGGGTATATAGTATAACAAAAATTACACAAGCGAGAAAAATAATAAAAATAAAAAATTTAATCAAATTACACAAAGCCGAAAACTACACAAATTACTGGGAAAGGGAAATGTTTACATAAAAATTACTATACAAAGCGATGATTCTCGTACCATACATACAGAAGACGATTTACCCGACGACGTTTTTGTTACGTTATTGCACTGAATATGCCCAACACGCCGCGGTATTTAAAAAGATTAAACAAAATTTAAAAAAAAAACGATTTTTCCTTTTTTTTTTTGGTAACTCGTCTACTAGATGTATACCTCGAAGTTCGTCCACCACAGGCGCGACGAGATACAATAATGCATCGGATTATCAACAGCGTACAAAATGTAAAGAAAATTCAACTAATGTAAGAAAGAGAAGGAGGAAAGTAATAATTTTACAATATTTAAAAAATAAAAATTAATTTTACTTGTGCGTAAAATACATGTTAAAAGTAAGGAAAAGCTTTAGCGTTCGTGTAACGAAAAATCAATTAACTACACAACGAAGCAAAAAAAAAAAAAATCATCTTAACTTACTTCTTTTCAATTATTTTACAATGCTTAAATTACTAAATTAACTTTGAAAAAAAAGTTCAATCGTAGTTTTCTTTCGTTTCTTTCTGTTGAAGACAATAAAGAAGATCGTATACGTGTGATGTAAGGGCTGGTGGACCCTTAGCGTGGTATACATGTGAAATCACAATGGAATGAATGCGCCGCGCATCATTCGTCGTGTATGCAAGAAGTATACATAAACATTCGCAGGGCTGTCACCCATTTGCTACATATACAAGCCGCGAATAGGTTGACCGAATTTGTGGTATCAGGTCGAGTTGGTTGTCACGGGGCAGGAGATCGAGTTACGGTAATGACGGCTGCCGGGTAAGATTTAAACGGTTGTACAGTTTCAGCAATCAGCACTGTCTACAGTTTTACTTTCACACATCAGAATAGAACACACCGGTTGATCAACCGGATCCCAATCTACCCCGCTCCTCCGGGGACGCTGTGGATTAACAACAATATTTTATCACCCTACTCACGATTAGAAACAACGAATTGTTTGGGAGATCGCAAACATATACACAGTTTTCGTATCATGCAGGTACACCGAAACTCTACGACGGATTTTTCAGTTTTATACAAGAGCATGACTGGTCAATTAATCAATGAAAAACAAACATTGGAAATTGAGAACGATTTACAGCGTTATCGTAACGAAAAAATACCACGTTTTCGATTAGTCCGAAGATTTGGAAAACAAAACTACATTCTAGCATTTTATGCTACTTTCGTTTACGATTACACTACCACTAGTAACAGACTAGAATACTGTTCCTTTCTCCCTTTTGCCTTTTTAGGAGGGGAGATAGATGAGAGAAGAGAAATATCAGTTCCTTAATACGCACCACAAAATTATATAGAAGTTTGGAGGGAAAATACCGATCAATTTAAATAAGAGAACCAACTTCAAATTCGAGCTGCGCCAACAAAATTTTCAAATTCGACGGTTTTTACAGCTGAAATATGTTTTTGATATAATTTTGCTTACACCTCTATCTACTCGTAGTATCATAGTGAAAACCCCGAAACTTTTTAGGTTTTCTAAACGAGTAAGAATTGCACCTTTTTTAGAACTTAAAGTAGGGTTCTTTAAAAAAAAATCTAACACATTAAGCTTTGCCACGGGAGACCGAGAAACCACAAACTGAACTTTTATGGTCGGTTACTTAAAGCAGGCCCAGTATTAGAATACTTTGACGGGAGTGGATTTTATTATGTTAACCTCTTACAAAAAACAAAAATTATTTCCAAGCGACGGAACAAAATTTTTCAAATTCTAAAAAAAACTAATACGAGGAATTATCTGTTAAAAGGGCCCCTATGGAGTCTACGAACTTATCATACAGGCAATGAAACCAAGCATACATTACATTATATCGAAGAGTGAAAAGCGAGTAACTCCGTCCGGGACAGTACGCCTCTGAAATTACACATTTTGGTTGCCTTATCAATGGAGAGACATCTTCACTACTACATTAGCGTCAATCACGAGAATTTACAATAACTCATCGCACAGCGCGTTAGGAATTGTGTATTTTGTTTCATAAGTTGTATAAATGAATAGAAACAAGCAAAGGAGAAGAGTAATGAAAACAGCTACTGATAAACCACTACATCTCCCACCAGGCTAATTTTCCCATCGCTCTAAAAAGGGTCCCTATCATTTTCTCTCATCCTTAATTCGTCCGCCTTCGTTTTTGCATGAACCAAAAAATTAATTAGTCATTTTTATCAATTCAATCACAGTGAACACTTTATATAATAACATAATTTTCAATTAAATCAGTCTAAAAGGAGTATTTCAGCTTGAAAACTGTGAAGTTGGTTTTCTCAAAATCACCATGACTGACAGGGGACCTTTTGACAGATATCTCCTGATCTTCAAACTGCCCTGGGCATGACGGGTAAGAGGACTATCTTCCAAATCTACCACTTTAAAATCGACTATGACTTGAACTTCATTTGGGGAGTTTTCATTTAAACGAACACAGAAGTCCTTCCCCGTTCTCTCAAGAACAAGTGCCGAGTTAATAATCGTACAAAATGTTGCAATGTAAGAAGACGTTGGGCTTTTCGCCCAATCATCAACAGGGCCGTAATTTAAAGTGAGCAAAGAGTTCGCTGGGAGCTCTATAGTCTCATCACAGATATTTTCAAAAACATTATAGATTCGCTCGAATGAGATATTTGCCAAGTAACTTTTCTTTGTTTCCCAGACGTTCTTCCAGTGAATATAACCCCCCTCCCCCCACAACCAAATCAATTTTGGAGCCACTCAGTCCTCTCTGAAAGACATCTGACAGGCGCCACTAGTTAACAGACAGCAGCAGCTAGCTACTGAGAGAGAGAGAGGAATCCCCATGATTACATCAAGTAAAAGAAGAAATAAAAAAGTAAGTTCAATGTCACTGAAATTGGAAGGAGAGGAAGGGGAAAATGACACTTTGAACTCCTTTCCCTTCTCAGCCGTGTTTTAGATTTTTTCAATTCAAGTCCTTCAAAACTGTTTCTTCGAATTACTTCTATCTGTTACTATTTATACATCTGATAAGGAGAAAATCGTATTCAGTAGCAATTTCTTCCGAAGAACGAGGGTTGTTCCCCAGATTCTTCCAAGCGCCAATTCCCCTCTCTGCCACAAGATTGCGACTACTGGGGGAAAAATTCGCGTATGTACGCAAAGAAGTCGTTCCAGGTGACTGTTACCGAAAACAACATACACTGTTCACTGATTGATGAATTTAGACGAAAACATGACAAGGGAGGAGGATGACAAGAAAATATATCCAAAAAATCAAAAATTAAGCTCACCTGATGGGAAATAAAAAGGGCTACAACTTTTGTTCTTAGCATTTTTTCATAAAAATCAATACAAAAGCCGCGAGCAACACTTTCATGAGCACACGTTCTTATGGTGTAGTACACGTATCATGTTTTCGTTTTCGACATCAGCGCTCCTAGTGGAACGTGTATACGCGAATAATAATTTCATCAACTAGGAAAATTCAAAGAGAAAACTACCACGACTTTCCAAACGTTGTCTAAATAAAATTATAATAATCTTTAAGACGACCACCAAACCGAAGAATATTTCGAGAATCTCTGCATTTTCATTTTAGCCAATTAATGCTTTCCATTTTCCCGACATTCCCCAGTAAAGATGATTCTGTCGTCCGGTAAACTGTCTCATCTACCCCACCCACTCGTAGTGGAAACGTTTCACGCCCTCCACATTCTTCTCAACTAACAGAATTGCAAACACAGATCACAAAATGAGATCAAGAATTAATTTTCCACGTGAACCTATTCCACACATCGACATACAGAACCCCGTGAATAAGAAGTGAGTGTTATTAGATTAAATTTTCTTCCTATCTGTAAAACGTAACTAAATCAAAGGGTTACATCTCATGGTAGTATGTGCTCCTCAAACGTGTATCAATACAAAATTACATAAACATAGTTTTCCAAAGGGGTATGTTGATGTTAATATGACATCGTGTTTTACAGTTCATATTTTCAAATCTGATCAGGTTTCAACTCGACACTGGTGATTGCCAATCAACTGCAACCGAAAAGTTCCCACTCTGGTAGTCAGCTTCCCTTGGTGGTAAAGAAGCTCGCCGTAAGTCTTTATCGCGTGAAAGACGGCAAGTGACCAACATGTCGCCTTACACACGAAGTATTGGGATATAAATTAGAGTTACAAATGTTGGCACGATTGCGCCTCACCAGTGGTCTAAATGGGTGATCATGGAGATTTTTCTATTCAAAAGTACACATGATCACCCATTCATTTTCCCCCGCTAACACCCGCACAGGTGATTTTGCAGCGCACTCTAGTGTAGGTTTATACCCCAATAGTATAATGCCTACTCAGAGCTGATCATCAAATCAGTTTGAAACAGGCATGTTTCCGGTTACTATGTACTTGGAAATATCGCGACTATACCAATTTTCGTACGCTTAACTTCCTTTTCAATTTCCATTCCAGCCGCACAACACAGGAAATCACTATTTTGGGAACTCGCAATCACTAGCCACAACAAAGGCCATTCGTTTTGAAACTCCAAGCGTCGCATATCTCAGCTATAAGAAATAATTTTCAGCCGAGGCGGAGAAATCAGCCTTATTACATGGTTTGCGGATATTCGAGAATCAGAAATTCTCCCAGTTCGCGAGAAAACTGCTCATTTTCAAACACGTGAAAAGCGCTCAAGTAATGATGCCATCCCCGACACAACCAAAAAAGAAGAAGAAGTTTAGTACAGTTGAAAATACACATCGCTGCAGACTTCAAAACGCGACATTCATCGTTCATTGGCAATTCGAATGCCCCAAAAGCTCGTACCTCCAGATGCGCAGCATATTTGTACGTTGCGATCACTCGGCCAGTCGGATACTACTCTCAATTGCCAACTACAGACTCGAAAATCACGTCCATAGGCTACACCGATCTATTTCACAAGTCTGCGTCAACATTCTCACCCTTATAGCGAACGCAGACTAGATACCTTCGATCACACACTTGTCACAATTAATTCAACCAGTCAGCTCACCTTTACTAACACCCGGGCGCAGCCGTCAACATCTTAAACATCTTCGACGATCCAAGACGACCTGATACCGGCGAACTTCGCCTTCACCGATTAACCTAGAGAAAAAACAAACACGAACGGTTGAGCAAATTCGATCGACCGCGATTACACTTCGGCTATAAAAAATTACACAAAATTATACATTACTTACTACAAAACAACAAACAATTTACATATAAATAAGTGATGTGTATTTAGTACGTATACTCGGGTTACCAATGGACAGTCAGCCGTCGTTTTGAAAATGGTATTTCAACGAGCGGTCGCCTCCACAAGCTCTTGAGAAGAGAAAGAAGACAAAAAAAAATGCAACGAAAACGAGAGAAAAAAAGAAATACTTTCAAAATTTGTACAAACTGTGTACACAGGTTTGCGAGAGAAAAAAAAAGTTTTTTTCTGCCCTTAACTTATTTATATAAAATAACTAGCAACGTATACAAATACCTACGTTGACGTTCCAAAAAAATAAATGAAAATTTCTTAATACTTTACACAGTTAAAACGCCAAGATGACTGAAATCCACGAGAGAACGATCTCTACAATACTCACTCGAACACAGGCACACGCCCACCCATACAAGCACCCGCACGCTCGCGAACATAAAAAGCGATTTTGCAACAGAACAGGAGACGAAAACGAAAAAACGCGATTTCGAGAAATACACAATACTTATATAGGTAATACTGTCGAGTGCAACAATGGGGTGACTTACATAACGAAGTAAAAGGGGAAAATAGTATACTTAAAAGTTACAAATGTCGTATACTGGAATTTCGTTTCGAAGGCACGTACAAAATGATTCGTCCGCGGACTGTGTATACATGTGTGTGTGTACTACTCGGCTAAGGCGACAATAACTTAGTCTTCTTAAAATAAAGGGGGGGAAAATGCAGCTCAATATTGCAGGAAAAACAATGAGGCGATTGTATAGATTTGTAAAATGAGAGAACCCAAAAATCTCTCCAGAAAAAATATGATAAGAATAAAACTAAGAAATACTGTGAAACGGTGACTGGAATGGTGTAGGGCGGGGACTGAGTGGCGGCAAACCCAGCTCAATATGACTATCAACGAAGGGGCCGGGAGGAATGCACCCACTCTTATCCTTTTTATCGCAAAAAAATTGAGCAGTTATAAATGGGTCCAAGAATACGGTTTTTCTATTAGTGTGCAGTGCGTCAAGCCGAACAGAAAACTGGCAGTAAGAAAGTACCGTGAGTCTCCAATGTCAGCCACAGATAACTTCCACTTTATAAAAATTCATACATAGCAGCACTTATGTCAAAGCTATTTTGTTTTTAATGTATTTGGTAAGTAACTGAGAACGGAAGGTTTTTACAAATAAAAAACGTTTGCCACAATGGCTCTCTGGTCACAAGAAAACGTTCATTTGTGGTAGAGATGGTTTTTTTATTCATTCGAACAGTACGAGAGTTCCGCAAAGAATTAAATCTGAGGCTGAAAGATCCGGGTCCTGATATAAAAGCCGAGACATCGAAACTTCGCAATAGAAAGTCAATTCAAAGGTCTATTAACTTCGGGCTAAGAACTACACATCTGAACTTCGAACATTAACAGACCCTAGAAACCAAGTAACAGCATGAAAACGATTGTATACTCGAAATTTCAGAAATGCTACATCCATTTGTGGCATTTTTTCGTCCGAACATTATTTCAAAAGCTTCACTGCGTTAAATCATGAATAATAGTAACACAACTCGAAATAAGTTACAGAACTTTCGCAGAATTACGACTAAAATTTTTAACGGAAAACAAGGGTTTTCGCTGCATTAATTTTCGAAGGTTTTCCCCAGAAACCCCCACCGATAATAGTTCACGGGGACTGGGACACGAGACGGCGCCTCGGGAGACTGTTGAGTCAGCTTTCATGGAAGAGAATTTCATCTTACCACTCAAATTTTCATACCCCCTAAACGAAACGTCCGATGACACTGAACTAAATGCTCGCGAATGGGAGACGAGTGAATGAATGGCTTCGTTTTCACGCATTCGGTACCGCTGCCTCAACTTCAAGTTTTCCCACTATCCTCGCCACGACTGAGGAGCCAACGAAGGCGTTAGTCTTCAATCGAGATCGACACCCCCTACTCCATACTCCAGTCACCGCCACGCACTCACTGGTAAAATCGTATACGTCGGTTGCATGATTCAAGTACGTAAAAATTGAGACAGTCAAAGAACACCAATTAATGGCGACGCTGCCTTTCCACGCGGGTTGTCGTGTAGGCCGAGGCGACGAGGAAATCAAGGGAGGAAAACTAGAATAATAAAATTACAACAGAGAAGAGTTCGCGAACACGAGTACGCTGCTGGGGCGACTTTTGCTTCTCCGTTCGGTGTATTCGTAAGGAGAAAGTGAGGAAGAAACCATTGATACGGTAGTACGATGAAAAAGCTGCGACGAAATTGTGGCTGCTGCAGGCGTCGTGTGATGGAGGCGGCGGCAGCCGTTGCGTTAGTGACAATGGCGGGGACGGCGACATCTTCGTCGACGATCGTTCTACAGTTTGGGGCGTTTGATGTCCATGTCCGAAGAATCCCCGCTGTCGTCCGGATGCAACGGCTGGAAGTCGGGTATCTGCTCTCTCGGCGGATTCCATCCGTCTCTCATTGGCGGCGAACCGGACGTTTTTGGCCTTACAACTCCCTGGACAAAAATAACAAATATTTTGAATATCGAGCTTAGAACGTCGAATGCACCGTGCACATTCGGGGAACATAACCGGCTCATTTGTACACGTATTGCACCCCTGATACCAAAATGGTTAGGTTTTTCGAGAACTTCCAATTTCAACTTCAGGATTGCATACTTCAACGCTGCTCTGTGGCTGAAGACGCGGGTTCGATTCCGGAATAAAGAACAGATTTTGTCTCCCTCCTCGCCAAAACCCTAGCGAACGTACAGACCACAGTACCAATCGAGGTTGGCAGATAGCGTGCTTGCAGCCCCCTCCCCCGTCAGTTCGAGGGAACAAAGCATTATACTCCCAGAGTCGCAGAGCAGCTTGGCACCAATAACTGAAGGATTAGTGCTGTGTACTGTGTCGTGTGTTTCTTGTGGGTTGCTTAAGTAACATTACGACGCACATAGCTCACGTAACCACACCTCTTCGGCATAGAGAAGGAAATACTAGAAGGCAACAAACCGCGGTGATGGCAATAGCAAACCAACCTAACTACCCTATCCAGTCAGCGATGCGACATGACTGCTATTTGGATGCAGATATGGCACCAGAAGAAAACAGTTATATACTCATTCCCTGCAGTTTGAGCCGCTCAGCCGTCCGGGTGCGAAAATTACTCAAACCATAACATTTTTGAGAGGATTCCTGAACATAGTAAGAACCGGCGGTTTGGCTTTCGGAACCAGAAAATAATAGGTTTCAGAACCAATTCTCACGATTAATGAATCTTGGAACAAGCCCGTAGCCAGAGGGGTGCTAGTGGGTGCTATATAGTTTTTCCACAGATTGTATTTAAAAATTATGTCAAAAGATTAAAAACATCCGTTTACATGGCGTTGTGTGAAACGGGCCTATGGGAATGCCATAGACCAAGAGTAGGAAACGCGGTTGTCATAGAAACGCACCACCACAGATGTACACGCCATGTACATGTGTGCGTACCACTGCCACCATCTCATCTTTACACTCGTGTATCTTGAAAACCTGTTTTCGCACGAGAGGCACGTTTCATGATTCCAGGTCACATATAGATTTTCCTATTTCAACATGGGTTTCTCCACCTTATCAGCATAATGGTTTCTGGTTTTCCCACCATAACATGGAGGTTTCCCAACACAAAATCGGGTTTCCAATTTCAATATGGGTATCTCCATAACACGAGGTTCTCACTTCATCAAGAATTTTTTCTACCTCAAACATGGGATTTCCGACCTCAACACAATCTGTCAATTCTGGAGAAAAAACTCAAACGATATTCGAAGAATTTCAAGTCATATCGGTTTCCACAAGAAGTAGCCAGAGTAAGGAACAAATCTGCCTTCAGCTCTTTCTTTATACGGTGCTCTTTCATCTGTCTGTCTATTCTTCTGGTGTCTGACAGAAAAGACGAGGCGTACAAAGCGATAGAAGGATTTGGCGATCAAAAGATGAAGTTCTCTAGTCAACCTTCACGAGTGTCTGGTCTTCATCGCCAGGGGCGTAACGAGAGAATGTGACTGCCTCCTTCTCCCATCACGAATCCAAAGTCAGCATTTTCCGGCAAATTCAACTGTTTAGTTGGCGTAGTGGATCATCGGTGGTCAAAATAAGAAAATCGATGACTTTTTTCCTTTTGCGTGATTCGGTAATCACATAAGTTAGCAAAAAGTCGTTAAGCTTTTTTTTGTTCCCTTTCTTTCTTTCTGCTTACATACCACCATTTTCTGACGAGACGTCATTTTCGACTTATTCCACCCTTTCTCCTTCCTCAAATACAGAGGGCTCGCGATGCGCTTGTTTATTGTTTTTCAAAATGTCACTGGAAGTTTTCACGAAGTCTCAACAGTGGCTGATGAAAACCAAACCGATTATTAAGGAGTCTCGCGGGAGTTCATTAAATTGGCATCACGCACTCAAAACTCGCCAAATTCGTGCACATAAATTAACATGAGCAAGAAAACTCGCAAGTTGTATACTTAACGTGCCTCGAAAAGAAACACTCGGTTTTTCGGAAGAGGCGGCGGACTTAGGTATTTTGCGCTCAAGGCTAATGGATAATTTGCGCCGCTGACTAGATGTTTTTTGGGAGAAAAAGAGTAACATTTTTCCGCTTGTTTCGCTAGCGATTTACCTTATTGCACTGGCCTTATAAATGCCTTCTAACCACAGTTTTGTTTTGTTTTTTCAAAAATTTTGCGCCGCGGCTTCAGCTTAGTCAGCCTGATGGGAAATCTTGCTCTGGCAATGGCGCTCTCATCAGAACGCGAATTGCGGGAAATGGAAGGTCAGGTATGTCGAGTAGAACGAATAAACCACAGTAAAGTAAACCAAACCCCAGAATGCATCAAATTAACCAATGCAGTCCTCTTTTCAAACTTCGAATCGCTTCGACACACCTTTTAACGTACTACATACACCTATCGAGCTACATAATAAACTAACACAAATCCACTTCCTGCGGGTTCACGACGAGCTTTTTTCGCCACGAGTGACTCACCCCTCGCCAACACGACTCACCTGCCCCATAGAAACTCGATTTTCATTTCTGCGTCACCCGATTCAACCACGATACACGCAGTATACTCTGAAATTCAACTTTCCCGCATCCATTATACGCGTCTACAAATGTATAGCGCTGAGCGTTTTCCTCTGTATTTCTGACTGCGCCGCGCCGCGCGTACCGCTCTGACGTAACCGCGTTTCGTGGTAAGCGTTTACTATATAGACGTTTTGATTAATTGATTTTCAGACACTTACATACATACATATACGTACAATGAAGGATCCGTACGGAGAGGACACAAATAAGACGAGGGGGAGCACATACACACAGCACAGAGAACTCTTTCATCTTCTTTTCTTTTTGATAAATGACAAATGTCTTAACATTATTTAGATGGCGCTAGTCTCTTCTGTAACAAATACCTTTTTTTTCTCTTTCTTTCTTTCTTTCCTTCACTCAAGATGCTACTACCACATTTACAGCTTGATTAATTTTCACATCGATGAAACATTCGCTGTCATTTGACAAGTCGTCATATTGGGCGCGTACATTTGTAAACCATACCCAAGTGCTAACTATATTATTCTCGGTGATGTGTTGCTGTTGGTGGCGGTGTTGTTGAGTACGCTAGACGGCGTATCAATCATTTGACGGCGGCGCTGAGAAACAACTCCGTCGCAAGATAATGATTGATTCGGAATGTTTTACATATTTTGTCGCGTCGCCAGACGAATTTTCGTCCAACAAGTATAAGGTGCTCCCGCGTCTTCAACGCGCAGTAATAGAAAGCCTAAGTGGTGACGCGGCGGGGGCAAGGGTTACAAGCGTTATTCACGCAATACGAGAACGTTGAATACAATACACGCTGGTCTATTTGTGGACTGCGATCAGTGAGCTACAGGAGTGTGCCTCATGAATTCGGGGTACCAATGCTCAACCCCACACCGGACATTTCAAGTTAAAGGGAATAATCAGGGGCGAGACCTTTGTGACCGGTCACAGGGAGGGTGCAACGCCCAAATTGGCCAGCGGACAGAAGGACAGCTTAAAAATACAGCACACGCAATAAACGAGGACGAAAAAGTAAAAATTCTCATCTGCACAATTCAGTCGAATGCCAGCTGTATTTGCTGAAAACTGCGCCGCACGGTCTGAAAATGCTGCACTACTTGCTTGACAAGCCTCCGGGAATAACTAAATCGAAAGTGGAGTACTCTTTACGTATGAGCAGTCCAAATTTGAAAGTCAACCATTGGCCACTAATAAGGAGGAACTGAATGGATTTTTCAAACTCGTGCAGACATATGTTTTAGACTCTTCCAGACTCTCTGAGAACGCGTCAATTCTCTTCCGTACACATTCAAGGCTGTTTTCAGACCTGAGTAACACTTCGCAGGCCTCCTTCAAATTTACTCGACAAGCTAAACAAAAATCATGTCGTCGGATGACACAGTAGTACGGGTCTTGGATGATAGTCTTGGAATAAATAAAGTCCCGGAATATACATACAAACATCTTGGGCAGATAACGTCAACAAAAAAACAATGAATACAGAAATAGGAGTGCGCATTGCGCACGGGTGGAAAGCCTTCTGGGCACAAATATTTTTAGAAGCAGGATGAAAATCTCGACCAAGGTAAAAATACTCCAGAAATTAATACCAGTCAGGCCTGATGAGAGGGAGGAGGAGAGGGAGATTTCCCCCGGGCCCCAGTCTAGGAAGAGGGTCCACCAAAAATACCAAAAAGGCAAAAAATATATGAAAATAATCGAAAACAATTTTCATAAAGCAAAACAAAACTGAACAAAAACATTGATAAGTAATCGATTATTATTTATTTTCTAGTCCCCCTGACTCTGAGGCCCCTGTGCGAGTGATTCTGTCCTGATAAAGTAATTTTCGAACCGAGCTCCATAAAAAATTTCCCCGGGCCCCTATTTTCTCTCTACGGCCCAGATACCAGTTCTGACATGCGGATCTCAAACCTGGGCTATGACAACGAGAAATATTTCACGACTTAAAACGACACAATACTCAATGCTATGTGGCATCCTGGAATTATCCCTTAAGGATAAAGTAATAGGGCATAATTTGAGGCCCCCAGGAATAATATCACTGCTGTTATAAGGAAGAGTGGCGGGAATGAATTGGGTAGGTTGGCAAAGATTTCAGTATGTTCACCAGATAATCAAGGATGTCAAATGTAAGGGTTATTGCGAAATGAAAGAGCTTGCACAAGACAGGGAGAAATGAAGAGCTGCATCAAACCAGTCGTAAGACTGAAAAAGAAAAAGAAGGAATAATAAAATTATGGAAAAAACTAAGATGGTAGACACTGAGTACATATAACTGAGAAATCGAAATTCAAATATCCAGGGAGGGAAACCGAAAATGGGGATACAAGCTGTCGGTCTGGACCCCCTATGGTAACAAAAGGAAAAGGGGCCGCTCCCAATCCAGTGGCATGACGAGATAAATACAGAGTGGCTCCAGTATGGATGGGGGTAGCTCAAAACAGGTTAGGGTGGAGGAGGGTGGTGGAGACTAATGCCCAAAACTGATGGGGTTAGTTACGCGTCGGTCAGCCGCTAACCTAGGTTTAATAGATAAAATTTAAGATCCAAAGTTTTCTTTCAAACTCGCTAAAAGTCATTTGAGACTATTTCGGATCAGTCTGAGGTTTATCTATACCTGCTTGGGACTTTGCAAGATTCATTCCAATGAGTTCGAGACTCGGCAATAATACTGTCCCGAACTTTTTAAAACTCGGGATCTTCAGCCCTGTTCAGAACAGTAAGACGCTTCGAACTTCTTCGAATGGGGCAGATTGTGGAAAACCTAGTTTTTCTAACTGAAAATCGATCTTACCAAACATACTAACGGTGAAAATAGTATGACGGACAGAAACTCTGCTACCCTCAGCACATCTCTGTTTAAACTCGTTAAAATTGTAGACTTAACCAATATATGTATTTTCAGACCCTAATTCAGACTGGTTTAGGGCTATTCAGGATTCTTCTAGATTTCTTTCAAGATGATCAAGTTCTTAAGATTTTCTATTACTCCAAGCTAGCGCAAGACTATTAAAATTCTTAAAATTTCTTTTAAGACAATCAAGTTTTAAAAAATTTTCATACTTATCCAAGATTCTAGAAGACTGGTCTCAGCTATAGTGCATGTCTGGAGAATTCTTACAGAATTCAAGGAGGGTCTTAAATAAGCTAAAAAATAATACATATACGAATTTTAACCATCATGAAGCCTTAAACAAGCCTTGCATCTCAAGAAGAAGCAATTAAACGTGAATAGTTTTCAAATATCAACGACAATTCAAAACACGTCTGAAAGAGTCTTAAGCTGCGCATTCGCTTACGCATTTTCCCCAGAACAAACGAAACGAACAGAGGGCGCAGGAAAAAATTCATCAAGCGAATACTAGGAACCGTGCCCCTACCAAACGCGGTAAACTTTTTACGTCGGTTGTTGGTAAATTATCCTCACACAAAGAGAATTACATACCTGTATCTCGTGCGCGCAATCAGTGCGCCTTTTTGCTGTTCTCCGGATTTCCGCCGAATATTTGCGACACAGGATTTACAGCAGGAACTCGCGACGAACATTTCCAAACGTAAAGGAATACTCCGTGCACGACGAGAACACAGCGGACCTTCCGAATTTTGTATGTCCTGTTCTTTTGGTGTGTTCATGCGCGCTTCGTCTGTTTGCTTGTTCGAGGAGAAATACGTAGGTGAATACGCAGCCTAAAGTTACATATTCACCTGCGCACTTCTCCCCGAACAAGCCAAACAAACGAAGCGCACTTCACCTGCGCATTTCTCCTCGAACAAGCAAACGAACAAAGCGCGCATGAACGCACTGAAAAGACAGGAACAAACAAAAATTCGGCGTGTTCGCTGCGTTCTCATCTTGCACGGAGTGTTCCTATACGTTTGGAAATGTTCGTCGCGAGTTCCTGCAATAAATCCTGCGTCGCAAATATTCGGCCAAAACGCCGGAGAACTACAAAAAAACGTACTGATTGCGCGCACACGAGATGTGCGTTTCCTTTGCGCAAGGACAATTTATCAACAACCGATGCGACAGAAAAAGTTTGTCGCGTTTGGTACGGCCGCGGTTCCTAGTGCTCACTTGACAAATTTGTTCGTGCGCCCTCTGTTTGGTTTGTGTCGGGGAAGAATGCGCAGGTGAATACGCAGCCACAGAAGTCTTGCCGAGTTCCAAATAAGTTTGGGAACTTCTTCAAAGGGTCTTAGTGAATTGTAAAGAAGTCTTCACAGATTTGAAAGTATTTGAAAAATGAAAACGATGGAAAGCGTCTCACGTCTAAATCAAATGTGGAATAGTCGTACATGAGTCTGTAAGAACTATACAGATCTAAAATATGTTTAGAAGAGCGATCAAGGAGGCTTGGAGGATTTATGATCGAACCAGGTAAAGGTTTCATCAGTACTTATACAAATCTGCCCGTATTGTCAGCTCCTGGGGCGGTACCTCAATATCAACATTTTTAAATTATATTTTGTATGCGTAAAAATTAGAGCGTCGAATTCACGCGAAAGGACATCAAAATATCACACAAAAACCCGACCAAAACGATACAGTCTCCAATACGTGTACATCTCACCGGCCCAGCAGAATCACATCACTAATTATGGTCTCTCAACGCAAAGCACACGAGCTTTTCACAGAAAACGATTACCATTGTAATTGTACACTTACTTGGTGTCCCATCGGATCGTATCCTATACTTCCGTCAGAAAATGGCTGCTGAAACAAACGGTAAAGAAATAAAATTTACGCATCAATTAAAGCGCACTCGGAAACACGCCGCACGCAGCAGGTATAATAAATTCGCGCGCCAAGCTTAATTATCGACGATAATAATAATAATTTTCTCGTGCATTTTCCACTATCATTACCTAAGTACACATACACGGCTGCTGTCGCCGCACGATTACGCAATTATTTTTAAAATTTTAAACGAAATACAGAATGAAAGAAAGAAAACTACCACAAAAACTCTGTTAAAAGGAAACCTGTAAAATTTGAAAATAATTTCTCTGTTAAGGGACCTGTATGTGATCTGTACACAAAATCAACCAGAACAATGAACGAGTACGTACATACACGACAGAGACGAAGAAAGAAGAAAGAAAAAAAAAGGAACCAGCTCCTGTCAAAGTTTTTTAATTATCTCATCGCTCAAGTCGAGCTACAGCATTTATCAAACTCATTTTTTCCGAGTATTTTTTTTTCTTTGTTTTGTTTTGCGCTGAAATAGAATTTCATACTGGCGACCGTTATTGCGAAAAAAATAAAAGAAAAAAGAAAAATCGTGTACTTGTTCTGATTGATTCAATTACCTTCCTCGATAATTTATAACTCGCGTGTAAATCTCATTAATTAATGCGGCATAAAAATTCGTAACGAAACGAATAGTAAGTTTTTGCGAATGTTACAGACGCAACCGACACCGATTATTAACAACGATATTTCTGAATTTTCACAGCTGAAATTTCCGTTTTTCCGGTACAGTTTTTCGGTACTCGTAGTACACGCACACACATAGAGGACGAATAATCAACAATCGACATAATACGAATTGTTGATCTCGTGCGTCGAGAAATAGCCGGCAACTTTCAGTACTCGGTAGTTACTTGAATAGTAGTTTCCAAATAGCACACTGCAGTTTTCGGATACTCTCAACTAGACTTTTGGAACCGATATAGGACCTGATGGTGTTAACACGTACCCTCCTTTCTAATTTTGTTCTCAACCCAAGCCTTGGAATCCGCCTTTTCGAGCATTACCTTAGAGACGTCGCGGAGGTTGTTAGTGCTGTCTTAGCCTTCTTCTCTTCTTGTCGAAAAATCGGCCTAGGTCGAAATGTAGCTAGTTACCACGTGGGCTCGAACCCGGGACCTCCGGATTCCAAGACCAGCGCGATATCCACTCGACCAACCAGACCCCGTTAACACGTACCTACGCAACGCTGCAATTCTTTCTAGTGTCCAAATATCGGATTGAATCAAATCTCTATAGCCTGAAATGGTACTATTGTTTCTAGCGGCTCATTAGACCCACTTCAGGTTGTTTAACAAAAACAAAATTGAAAAATATGGAACTTTTACAGGACCTTTTATACAAATTTGATAGCAACTTTTGCAGCCCAGCAAGAAAATTTTCTTACGTTTTCATAAACACAGGAAAAAAGTTGTTCTTTTAGCAACAGTTTTTACTTCAAAAATGTATCAATATAATTTCGGTATAATTTCAAAAATTTCAAATGGAAGACCTTCAGGAATAAGTCATTAGCGGTCGAAACAATTTTTTCAGATCATCGGTCGCACTTCAGTCATGAAAACAAATCAAAATTGACCATTTCACGACGCAATATGGAGAAATTCCAAATCATCAGATTTCCTCAACTGTCTGACCTTAAATAAAAGAGCCTGAGTCCTTCTCTCTCTCCGGTCACTGCGTCTCATATTTATGGACTTCACCCATGTCGAGCATATTTCAGCACTGAGGTCAAATACAGTGAGTGCCGAATTAAGATCCACTTTCAAGTTCTCAAGACTTATAACGAGCGGAAAAATAGAAGCTAACTTAAGAATTTCCAATTTCTCAAATTTTCAGGCTTTTTTCTTTTCCCTTCGGACACTCCTTTACACGAGTCAGAATTTATCCGTTAACTGGCAACTTTCGCAGGGTGGCACTCGACTTCAATTTCACATACCAAAGAAGGCTGCACATAAACGCATATAACATACTCCACGGCAGATTGAAAACATTCCGTCAATCAAACTGAGATTTTTGGAGATGAAAGACATCAAAAATTATTACATGAATTGGTCAAATTTACCGAAGATCTTACTATAAGCCGTAAGCTCTTAAAATACATAAGTTTCAATTTTTCAAAACTCCTGTTTTTCAAGTCCCAGGTAGGCTTACAGACACTACTCTCTCCATACAAAAACGGGTCAAGACCTTGTATGAAGTGAGATTTTGATCGAGGAGAAGACGCGCTTAAGCTGCAGCGTTTACTTTGACAAACCGTAGCAGGTGCCACTCTTTAAGAGGCTAGAAGAAGTACGTGTAATAAAATTAAATTAACTTGGGAGGCTTTGTGTCGTCTCGAAGGGTGCAGTCCGCCACATCTCCTATATGTTCTCGCTATTGGTTGCAAATTTTTTAAGGAAAATGACTAGAAATAAAAAATTTAAGCGCCACATCTCCTGTATGTTCTCGCTTTCGATTGCAAAGTTTTCGAGGAAAACGACTAGAAATGAAAAATTCAAGCTGGAACTCCTCACTCTGAAAATGTTTGACTATACCGAACACCGTCAGGAACCAGACCTATATCAATGAAATTGATTTTCAAACAACAAAACGAAAATAATGTTAGTTAATGCCGAGACATCTTCATAGAATGAAAGAAAGTAGACTATCACATGATACAAATTTTTAGAAGTCTGACATTGAACTTCTGGAAGCAATGATTAAAACAATCCCCATATTAATAACAGAAGATGAAGGAACGGACCATTCTGACCGAAATGTAACAAACAACGTCCTGCCCTCACCACTGCAACTATTCAATTCTCGTGTTTGAAACACAATCATTTTTATTAACTCTCTCGAATAGAGACATTATCTTACATCGCCCACGAAAATAGCAGGAAAAAACTTCATACATTACACAGCACATTGCTTTTCACGGGACCAGGGAGAGAAAGAGAGTGAAAAAAAGTTCTCTAGTCTAAATCCAGTTTTTTCTTTTTAAATTAAAAAATTACGTTTTACGAAAGAAAGAAAAATACTTGACTTATTACTGATAGAAAACCTGCACGCGAGTCTATTTAAAAAAATAAACCTGACACGCATTCGTGACAGAGTGACACGTAATAAGCCTATATCGGCTCGTGTCTTATGCAAACTCAACCACTTGACGTGATATTGACTTTTAATGATTTCCATGAGTGAACAGTGAACACTACGTGCACCGATACGTTACACTATATAACGTGAGTTAAAATGCCGTAAGGAATTTCATCGTTCCTCTCGAATAACTCGATCCTGTAAATACGAATCGGACAAAATGTCTTTTCCTACTTCCAAGGACGAAATGGGCGAGTAGCTCCCAATATTTTTTTTTTAGCGGCGATTCTCATAACGGACGAGAGTCGTGGTCTTTAAAAGTCACATGGGTAGACACGCCAAATAATATTTCCTTTTCAGCCACTAGCTTTGCTGCCCGACAGGCCACTCTACTCTCGCTGCCTCCTTGTGCGTCAAAAGGACACATGTTTTCATTAACTGTCAGAATAACTCGACTGAAAATGATGGCCGCTAACTTGCTCAAGCTGATGTAAGCAGATTTAGTATTTTTCAGAAAGCTGACAGCTCGATAAAAGTACTGAGAAGTTCAAGGACAAGGAAAACCAACCCAACTCGCTATGGCACAGTTCACTTTCCACCCGCACCAACGAGTCCTGAAAGTCACCGTTCTAATCCTCGAAACATATTACAATTTAGCCAAAAGTGTGTTTCAAAAGTTTCTCTAACGTAACGTTACGAATGTTTACATTCCTGAAATATCGTATGTACCTGCGAACCAGACATGGGAGAAGCATAATCGTTACCATTCATATTGAGGTTGTAGCCCATACTGTCTTGCGGACCACCGGGCGGCGCTGGCGACATCATAGGTGTGGGTGTACCTTGCGACGTAGGACCCATGCTGTACGGCGAAGCTCCTGCAACACACAAACAATAATGAGCGAGCGCAAGTGCAGGTGCCAGGGTAAGCATACTTGCTACGGTTTACCGATATTACATTACTATCCATGAAAATTGAGGAAATGTGATGCTTATCGTTGTGTCTCATGAGCCCATGTGCCCACCTATCGGGAAATCCCATTTTCTTATGTTTTTCTCTGACTGTATAACGTTAAACCCACCAAACGCATTGCTCGATAACTTAGTTACCTTGATGGCTTTCAGTTCAGTCGGAAACAGTATACTATTAGGTGGCAGGTAATCTTTTATATTCATCGTTATGAGTTCGTTCGCCAATTCTCAGCATCAAGAATGTTCTTCACACGTTCCCGACTGACAAGAGTGACTCAAAAGTCGCCACAGCTCTAAAGCCATTTAAACGCCATCTTAATCATTGTAGCGAGTCACAACCAATTAAAAGGTTCTGTTACAGATTGCAACTATTACCTCACCAAGAGGCAGTGGAGACGCAAACAATCACAAATTTGCGTTGCAGATTGCCACTGTTACTGCAACAAAAGGAACTGAGTTGCACCAATCAGAAAGCTCTGTCACAGATCCCCACAGTTACCTCAATATGAGGCAACAGTAGCATGACCTATCAGATAGCTCCGTTATAGATCGCCACCGTTACCGCAACGTAAGGCACCAATGATGCACCAATCAGAAAGCTCTGTTATAGATCCCACAGTTATCTCAACATGAGGCAACAGTAGCGCAACCAATCAAATAGCTCTGTTATTATAGATCCCCACAGTTACCTCAATATGAGGCAACAGTAGCGTAACCAATCAGATAGTTCCGTTATAGATCACCACCGGTACCGCAATGTAAGGCGCTAATGACGCACCAATCAGAAAGTTCTGTTATAGATCCCCACAGTTACCTCTCAATATGAGGCAACAGTAGCGTAACCAATCAGATAGATCTGTTATAGATCGCCACCGTTACCGCAACATAAGGCATCAATGGCGTACCAATCAGAAAACTCAATTATGGATTACTACTGGTACCTCAACATGAGGCAAGGGTGGTAATCTACACATGGTAGCTATCTTTACTGAATGGCATTAAATTCACGGCAATTTTGCGTCACCCTTGGTCAATCAGGCTCTTATTTCTTGATTTTCACGTTTTACATCAAGTCTGCAGTTTTGAATAGAAGATATTTATCGAAATAGAGTACAACAGTGCTGTCCAGTCGGCACGTTTGATCTAACTATACTACTTGAATTTTTATTTTAAATGGAATACGCAGTCAAGCGCTTAGAAGTATTTGATTAAGATACTAAAATATAAATTATCTGTTCATTAACGTCTAACATGTTACTAAGATTGTTTCTAAAGGCTGACAAAGGGTGGAGTAAATTTTGACATTTTTTGTTTTTATTTTGGATTCGTACACATGTGCTCTGGCCGCTTTATTTTATTTACTTTAGTCGATATATGCTGATATTTTCCTACTTAATTCAATTTCAGAAAATAACTATTTTCTAGTCTACCTTGTGTTATCTGATTACTGTCTGTTCACTAATCTCATACAATTTTATTATCTATTTCTTGGGTGTTTTTCTGGCGGGCATATGATCGGATACCCTGCTAATTCATTCTAACATGAAAAGTGAGTAAATCTGTGAGCTGTGGATAATCCGAAGAACAGATCTTTTCCTGGGGTTCTCCAACAGCCGGATACCAATGATTTCATTTTTGCAACAACATAAATCCGATCGAAACCGTAAACACGTATCTACACCCGTCTACATGATATTGCACCGAGATTAAATTAAAGTTGACAAAATCCTATACTACATAGTACAAATAGCGCGCGGAGAGATTCGTCCGTGCTTTAAAAAGCAATAAAGCGGACATAAATAAAAAGAGCTAACTCGAGATTTGCACGATACAGAGAAAAAGGAAAAATTCAAAAAAGAAGAAAGGAAGGAAAAAAAGTGGAAAAATGAGATTTTTTATTGAGCTGGTTGGTGGCGCAGCATGCTGTTAATGTTTTGACTTTTGTCTCATGCCGGAGAGAAAATGCTTGAAATGTGCTTCACGAAAATGTAGCTTGCCTAGCGGAACAGAAATGGTCCCTGGAGGAAAGGAGGAGTTGGCAGAGACAACCAACCAACTGAAATGGAGTTAATATATCAAACGGTTAGAAGGGATGCAAGGGTTGCTCTTGACAGCTTGAATGAGTTTTCTTAGTCCTGCTTCTTACCCGGCAGTTTCTTTATACTGGACCCACCCTTCTCGCCCGTCTTTATTACTTTCTTCTCATTCGCGCGCTCTCACTAAAGGTTACATTTTCTTCGTACTATCCCGGCCCGGCCGGTTTTCCATCTTCCTCGCTCTTTAATTTCGTTTTCTGAGGTGACAACAGTCAGATTTTCATTTTGACCTCCATTTTCCACTTTTCGTGCCACGGTATAATGAAAAATTCCCGAAGTGAATATCCTTCCTCTCTCTCTTTCTCCCGAATCGTATATTTGAAAGCACGTATTTAACTCGATTTCAATTCCATTTCACACAGTTCGGGGAAAGAAGGAGAGAGAAAAAAAGTACGTACAGCAAATAAATAACACCGGGGCACATCTACAACCCGGGTAAGACCAAAAGCTCTCCATTCCTGCCCCGATCTCGACATCGTTCTGCTTCTCTCTCCATCCACGCATTTATGCTTTCTTCCTCTATACACCAAATACACGAATCCTTTTGTATTAATCCCTTTGTATTGTTTGGTAGACACAGGTGTGCTTTAGTATAGTTCCCCATTCTTAATTCACTGCTACTTTCTCATGCCAGCTCTTTTTTTCCTGCTGTATTTTATAACTCTGTGCTTTGTTAAATGAAACATTCGTTAAACCGTGCCCTAGTTTTTCCATATATCGCGTGTTCGGGCTAAAATATTAAATTTTGTGGGTCCTTCCACCTGTCATTTACTAAAGGGGTTTCTCTATTTCTCTCGTTCCCTTTCGCCGTCTCGCTCTCCCAACTTTCACATTCGAATCACACACCTTTTGTACACGATTCGCAGTTATCAGACAGTCATCAACGAAAAAGAAGGAAAAAACACGTAACTTCGTCGGGAAAAGGGATTCGGTGGAGAGGAACGTTCGTAACATTCACCCTTATCGCGCTAGATTCTCATTCTATTCTAAAACCTTTCACCCATGCATGCCATCATCTTAAAACTCGGGACAAAAAAAAAATCGCGAACTTACCGGCAGCTTTTTTGGCTGCGTACAAATTTGCTTCTTCTTGAGCCTTACCAATATTCTTCTTATATCGTATACGCTTGTTTCCGAACCAATTTGACACCTGGAAGAAGAAACGACCGATTAATTGATTTTGACTTTTAACTGGGTAGTCTTCGAATTAAGGAAGCTGGCGTTCAAGAAACATGGGCGCCGGCAAGGGACCTAGGACATACCTCCGCAGCATTTAAATAATGGGTTATTTTACCAAAAAATCACCTTGTTCACCTGGAGAAGGGCTCCCTTCTCTCCAAGAAAAAGTTTGGCAGCGCCCACGGTTCAATATAGACAAGTAATATGCAGGATGTTAAAACTAAGCTCTCCAGATCACTTGAGCATTTGAAAGTTCAACGGCAATCATTTTCGTCAAGTATTTAATCGAGTTACAATGTATATATAGTATCTATATCTAATATTCATTATTCACGATGCAACGTTCATTAGAAGTCACATCAGAGTTCACAGCGAGAAAGAAATGAAAACAAGTAATTTTTCGAAGTATCTCATTGAAAGCATTTGTGCTATTCGAATTTCAAAATGCACGGTATCGGTAACAGCGGGAAGTCTGAATCCCCTGGCAATTCCCAAAAAATAAAAAACATCAACCAGCGATATTTACGGTTGACATATTACAGAGACACGTTCTCGTCTCTCTTACTCCGATTAAACACACATTTTACGTAAGTGTAAAATATGGCACATGGCAACATCAGTTTCGTACTCGAACGAAAAGTGTTCGATAAACACAAATCTAGTACAACTGCTGTGCACACATAAACGTCGCAAATGTTACACCACAAAATCTCGTAAAACGATTCGATGAAGAATATTTATAATTCTCGCCCAGCCACACGTAACAACTCACACCCGATCCGATTAGATAGATGCAGATGATGTTTTCAACAAAACTGCTGCAAACGGATATTTGTTTCCGATAAGTTGCAAATACCGAGGAGACAACCAATAACGCCCAAGTTCTAGATGAAAGGGGTAGAAAAATTCCTAGTTCAAAATATACATTCATTTACAAATAAAATATGAAATTTCCTTTAAAAAAAGCAAATGAACTAGTTTTTGGACTCGAGGAGGGGAGGGGGTTGAATTCCTTATTTACACAGATGATAGTGCAACGAGATATTCGAAATGAATGAACCGGAATTGACGAAAATCCATCAGTGAAAGAGGTGATCACTGTCGGCTACGCCATATTTTACGAAATAACTGAGCAACTAGTAAAGGAGAGAATTTTGGGAACGCGGGAGGCAAGACTCCCCAGACACTGCGGCCAGTCTGCAGAATCGTTCTAAGCAAGTGAAAGTTGGAAAATTTGGGACATCAGCTGGCAAATTCGAAAAAAGTTTGGTCTTTGACCTACATATTTTTTTATATTTTGAAAATCCATATGATCAGTTCCGTAGCGAGACCACTTTTCCACGCGGAAAGGAAGGACTGTTTTCTAAGGAGATGAAGGAAATTTGGGTACAATTACGAATTTCATTTTTATAAAGCCAAAAATAAAAGGTGGTGGCAAGGCAATGCCCCCGGTGCTATAGGCCTGAATACGATCCTTATAATGTAGTAGCTGAAATCTGGACGGCGAAGGAAGAAGACCTTTTTGTTCCAAACTTGTCGACCTCAGATTCCCTGATCTCAGATTTTTCAATAAATAGAATTCAGATTTCGTAATTAAAAAATGTCGGATTCTCCGATTGCCTTTCAACATGCGAGTTGCTTTGATACGTCCTCAACACTTTACTCAGCCAATGCCGAGGATATACAAGTATACTCCGTAAGGACACTCGTAAACCTGGATAGAGAACGAGGGCAGTTGCGGTTACCATTGACTTTTATTCGCGGCGGTGATGGAGGGGGAGAGAATTATAACTATGCCAACTAGTACTATACGTCAAGTTTGCTCGATAAAAAAAGACTGAGTTCATAAGCTTGGCAAAAAACATTTTTTTATTCATCGATTTGGTCAACTGTCGAAAATAATATTCTAAGCAAGTACAGGCGAAACAACTGATAGAAATATACTCCCTCCCCCGGGGAGGATAATGAAGTATCAGGGAGGAGTAGCTTCACAAAGCTACTTTCAAAATCTAGCGAGTTTATTCTCATAAAAGAAAAGGTGGAAAAATTGAGATATCAGCTAGGAAAATTGAGAGCAATTTCTTCCCTCTCACATTCATAATAAAAGTTTGATTAACTGACAAAATCCATTCATTTTCATTTGGCTTTCCCAGCCAGAAAAATTAACGTTTAGTAGTTGGAAACATTTAGCGCCCTCCACTGTCCAAGTCACAGCGGTTCGTCTGTGACAGAAAATGTTTTCTAAAGAAAAATATAAAAGTCAAGATCTTCATCAACAAACAATCCCCTCCGCGTCGAAAAATAGTTTTCCGAAATATTATTCCATTATTTTATTGTAGAAGGGGTGATTAAGATGAAACTGCTTCCTTGTCCTCCAGTTTCCAAGCCCATGAGAGTAAAATTTTCACTAATTCAACTCAATTACGATCTTCTCTAGTACGCCCCGGGACTCGAATTGATCTACGGGCACGTCAACAGATACTCTAAATCATTCGAGTATCGATTCTCAAGTAGGTAGAGCTTCTGATACGTTCCTAAACTAGATTCCAAATTTAAAGATTACGAATACTCAGAAACGCTCGCATTTACCTAATTTTGGTATACTGCACATATACGACGGCGAAGATTCGAAGTGTGCATTTCGAATACAAGAACTGCAGAGGACCAGCACGTCGTTCACATTTTCAATTCAGGAACGTATTTCAGTTCAGGGACGTACCGAAGACTTTTTCTGGGGGGGGGGGGGATTTGTAAAAGTCCCAACTGACTCAACTCAGAATTCCCAAGTATCAAAGAAAAGAAAAAAAAACACTTTTGACCTGTTGAATTTGTTGAACTTTCTCAACTGATTCAACTCAAGATTCCCAATTATCAAATCAAAAGAAGGAAAACCTTTTGACACTTGTTGGATTTTCCAAACTTCTCAATTCAATTCCAAGTATCAAAGCAAAGAAAGAAAAAAAAACCTTGTTAATTTGTTGGATTTTTCCAACTAGCCTGACTGAAGTGGTAAATTTTCCCAACAGTTGAGTGAAAAATTCCTATGGGGGTGAGTTGCCCCCTGCCCCTATCGGTATGTCCCGGTTTCAATTTTAAAAGTATTTTACCCCTATGAGTCACGAGGCCTCAGCGCGATATAAATATAATTTATAATTTCCAACCCATAATACGGGACAAAAATTCGAGATAGGTCACGAATTCGATTAGAAATCAAAGCTGCCTTTTACCTGTAACACCTCCTCCCCCACTTTGTTTAGTCTTCCACAAAGGATGGGGGTGGGTTTAGTATGCACTCAGAGGCTTCGTCGTAGCATTTGCTTCGCTCGAGTCAACCAGCAAGTGAGGTACTGAGCAGGCTTCGCTTTTTGAGTCAGTTTGTCGGTTCGGTTGTTTCACTAGCTGTCTTATCTGGAAGCTAGGGGTTGTTTCTTGACAGCGATGACAGGGGGAAATACAGAGAAAAAGAGGAAAAACAAACAGACGGACAAATACAGAACAAAACAGCTTCCTTCCTTTCGATCTTGGCTACCTCTCGGTGTTTTTTGGAGAATAACCGAAGTCAAGGAGCGGTACCGATGCAGCGACAACCTTAAACATCCATAAAGACGACGAAGCCACAACAGTCGATAATTTTCAAATGCCACGAGCTCATGGCACGGATCTAATTCACGTGCATTCTTTTCGAACAACGAAAAGTACCGGTCAAGTATTCAAAGCTACACTCCCAAGAGATTACTACCAAAACCAGTATCAAAAAGCTGACACTAATAGATTTCCATTATCTATGAACAGTACACACTGAGGCCTAGAATCGTGTCTGTAATGTAGTGCCCAGTGCCCACTACAATCACGCGGCCTATAAAGACACACCAATCCAATATAATTCTCACACATCCGAAAAATCGATACCTAACTTCCTGACACGAATATGACACGCGAGTAATAACGGTGCGAGAACACATAACCACATCTGGTTATAAGTATACAGGAATCGGGTATCCGGGTTCTATATGGTCCTGCTGGTCAACTTAGATAAAACCTCTTTTCCACAAAAAGGTCACTGAATATGCGCGACCCGAATGTACAATCCACATTATATCAATTCAGGCCTTTGGTAGTAATGAAATATGCTGAACTTCAATTTCCGCCATCAATGGCCTAGGAAAAGTTGGAGTTGGGCAAAATGTTCTACAAAGATTTTTTTCACACATTTCTTCGGACTATCTCCCTAATGAAGATCAGCCATTAAGCGGGAGCTCTCTCCCCCGGGAGCTGAATGCCTTCTAAGATTCAGTTCTTCCAAAGAATCTCAGAAAATATGGACTCTAGGCGAAAACACATCGAATAAAAAGTGGTCCTCATTAAATTCTACACGAAAAAATATTAAGCTCGGTATCATCAGCACTATTCTGAGTCGTCTTCCTCCCAAGATGCCACACTTCGCAAATTAGGAGAGTAGATTTAGAGACCCTTTATAACTACAGGCTGACCACTCAAATTTTCTCGGAAAAAATGTGATAAAAGTGACCAATTTCGTAAAAAAAAGTGACCGAAAAGTGACCAAAAAAATCACCGTACCCGTATTTTCGACTAAAAATTATTCTCATTCAGACTTAATGTAATCTTCGGCTCTCATGTCTTGAAAAAAACATACAACACAAGTATTTCGCAACATCACACATTCTACTCACGCACACTTGGCTTGTATACTTATATCAGCACGTATCAGATTGAAGAAACACTTCTTCAGTTTTTCTCTCTCGATAAATTGATAATAGTTAAAATGAGCATTTTTTCAAAGGAAAATTTTGTTTAAGTGACTTTTTTGATTAAAAAAAGACTTTCGTGACCAAATTTCAAAAAAGTGACCAAAGGTGACCAGAGGTGACTTAAGGTGAAAAAAGTAACCGAGTGGTCAGCCTGCAACTACGAAACGACATTTTATAAAAATCTCGAGCCCCACTTCCTCCTCGATACCACAACTTTAAATTTACAGCCAAACCAGCATCAGAATCGAATTTTTGACTTGAATCCCTCCTGCCAGTATCACGCTTCCAGGATTCGAGCTAATTACAGTTCCAAAAAATGGAAGTCATTTCTGACACTGAAGAAAAACATTTCAAATTATGATGTCTAGGGACATGGAGAGGAAAGAATTCCAGGGGTGAATAGATAGGGATGTATGTGAATGAACCCGATGAAAAAAAAACGCATTTTCCCCAGAAACCACTATGAGCCCCCGATTCAAGACATTTCGGCTGGAGTAAGAAAAACGTACGAGATTTCTCTTTGCGGGAGAGCAGGATGCAAAATTTGATAAGGAACAATTTTTGTTTGAAAAGCTTTCGTCCGGAATCGATGTTTCCCGATATTCTTGGGAGAACTAAATTTCGGGAAACGTTCAGCCCCAGCAACAGAAAGCCCTACCGCCACGACAGAGGACTTCTGGTACGTTCATAATGGAGCTACACCACACAGAGATTTCAGACAAAAATGATTTTTTCGACCTCATGTACCTGGGCTACAACCATACAAAACGAATTCGAAATCTTTTGATCGCGACCGTCGATTTCGAGCACGATGTTTTTCCACACCTGTGAGAGGTTGCTAATTCTTGCCGGAGCAGCCGAGAAAAATACAATTTCGCTTCCGGACGCGAAGAAGAAAGAAAGAAGAAGAACGAGCTGCAGGAGAGAAAAAAAAACTCTCCGAACAGAATAATTAACTTTGTTTTAGAAATTCAAATGACCTGCCTCCTTGCCCCGGCACAACTCCGAGATGTTGCTACGTCGGCTGAAATGAAAAATAAATTCACCCAGCTATCACGCGCGCGTCCGGATAATTCAACGGCAGCAGCCGGAGAAAATATATTAAGCAGATAAGCGCGATAAGAAAAAGATTTCATTTGATTATAAAATCTAAAGGGTAATTTGGATAAAGAAAAACGGATCTCTCCTTATTCGCCGGGCGCGTTCCCCGAACCGCGACCCCCGGCCCTGTCCGGAAAATACACGGCCGCAAGAACGAGGAAAAGCGTTACACCGGGTACACGCCGTGAAGCAGAAGGGAAGACGAAGAAGATCATCCTCTTTCTCTCTCACTCTCGCTCGGGCACGACTACCGCCTTTTTCTCTAGCAAATGGAGTAGGAGGTGTCGGCAAGCTTTAATACTCAGTTTTAATCAAATTTCTCAGAAAAGAAAATGCTTCGGATATTTCCGAGCTCCCCGAGTACAATTTTCTTCTCGTTTTCTTATACATATATATACATATTCCTTCAAGATAACAATGAAAATTAAACTACTGCTTCAGTTTTTTTTTTCTGTTTTTTTCCTTTTCTCGTCAGCTCCCTTCTCTTCCTTACTCGGTCGAAAGATGAGGAATAGAAAACACGAACGCGAAAGAAAGTTAGTTTATTCGCAGTTTTCTTTCTTTTTTTGGTAGTTATACGAGTATAGCTACGTTTCTTGCCTTCTTTTTTTCCTTTCAGTATTCGCCTGTCCAAGCAAAGTGGCTGACATCTGGAGGATTTTATACTAACTAACTGAAATAGGTATCTGGAGCTCGTTTTACATAAAAAATTCAAGTTGCATCGAGATTTTTAAATAATGAAAGTTGAATTGAAGATTCTGATGAGGTATATCGATTTTGCACATAATGAGCGATAAATACACTAATTGTAAAATTAATCTTCTCGGAAACCTTCATAAAACGAATTTAAAGTTTTCCCCATGTTTGTTATCAGCACGTACCTCATTTCAGTTTTCTTTGTATGTTAGTATTGGTGTGTACATGTGAACAATACTAGCGACTCTGGTGAGTGCTGGACAGGCCAATAGCCACCAAAGGCTTCCCCTCCCAAGCTAAATTGCGCACGGATATATACCTAAAGTATATGTCTGAAGAGCGACGGCATTCTCAAGAAGAAATGTTAGAACATCTCCACATGATGACAGCCCGCAGCGTACTTTTCCAGGTGAGCAACTGGAGCACGGCAAATTTCACGCTCCCTCCTCCAAATAAACAGGTCTTGGCTTTTCTGAAGGCAAATCATCGACCCAGAGGGCAATCTCCCTGCAACGCTACGGGCTTCTCATAAAACCTTGATGTCGAAGCGATCATCGAAGAAAAACTTAAAACGGAACTTACTTGCGAAACGGTTATGCTACACTTCCTCGCTAATTCTTCTTTTGCCTCTTCCGAAGGATAAGGATTACTAAGGTGCGAATAGAAATATTCGTTCAATATTTCTGATGCCTGTTTACTGAAGTTGCGCCGCTTTCTCCTAAAACAAATCGCATTCACTAATAATTGATAAAACTGACTCGAAGGTATGGGAAAGACAGTATATATTCTAATCAATAGTACATCGTAAGTATTCGTAATCAGTGGCAGATCCGGGGGAGGGGGCATGAGGTACATGCCTCCCCGGTTGAATATTTTTAACGCAGTAATAGGGAAAAAGGGGAATAAAAATGATGAATTGTACGCTCATTACACGCTACAAAGGTGGTCTCCACCGCTACTTTACCTCCCCCCATCTCCTTTTTCTAAATCCGCGCCTGTTCGTAATTATTTATCAGTTATCACATAATACAGGACTGCTATCAATCGAACATACCGCACCCCCCCCCCATCACCTTCATGAGAAACCCTCAACAGATTCTTCGAGCCACGTCCTTGCACAGTACCTCTCCACTCACGTCACATGACTTCGCTGGCAGAAGCAACCCATTCAGAGAGATGACATTAAGTGCGCATTAAAAAACCGACCATTTCGTGACTCCATATGAATTTCTGTAGACAACTATAACGAGATGGGCTCGAGGCGACAACGGTGGAATCAAACGTGCTCAAAACAAAAGCAGGTTCTTTTACTGGCAGCATGAAGTTACTTACAATTAAGGTTTCTCCATTTTTATTGTGCTCAGTAATAAATGCGACAGTCACTGAGTGCTACGTCATCAAATGATTAATATTTTACAGTTATTACAACATACTACCCGCTTATGACCATGAGATTGACTAGTACACACACAGGTACATACATCTCATTTACATTTTGCAATAATATGCATACAGTACGACCAACCAACATTCGTGCTGAAAGACGAGAGGATCGCGCCATGTCCAGCGCTGAAGTACCTGGGGCTGTGGTTCGACGGGAAGCTGTCGTTCCGCGAGCACTTCCGGAGAGCGGCGGAGAAGGCGGACCGGGTCACCAGGCAGCTGTAGCGACTGATGGCGAACCTGGGCGGCCCCGCAGGAGCAGAAGCGGAGGTTATACGCCAACGTCGTGCTGTCGGTCGGTCCTGACGTACGGCGCACCGGTATTCGCGGACGCCGTCCAGATCCCGTACCGGAGAGTGGAGCTGGAGAAGGTGCAGCGGAGAGTCGCGCTAAGGTGCGTCAGCGCATATCGCACCGTGTGAACGGAGGCGGTAGGCGTGCTGGCGCGCCTTCCACCCATCGAGCTGAAGGTCGACGAGTTGGCGCAGTCCTATAAGGCGCAGAAGAAGGCGAGGACGCGGCAGGAGGCACGCCGGGCGAAGTGTGGCATTCAGCTGTCCACGCTTCAGCAATGGAAGGAGAAGCTTGCTCAGTCTGCAAAAGGCGAATGGACTCGGGAGCTGATCGGTGAGCTCGGCCTGTGGTTAGGTAGGAAGCACGGAAGCCTGAACTTCCACCTGATCCAGGTCTTGAGCGGACACGGTTGTTTCGGCTCGTACCCGCACCGGATGGGTTTGGCGGGAAGCGCCGAGTACACCCATTGTGTAAGCGGAGAGGAGGACACGCCGTGGCATACGCTGTTCGAGTGCGACACGCCTGGGAGGAGGAGAGGCGCGGGGCGGTCACGATCGATCCTGGAGACGGCGTGATCGACCGTCTTGCGCCGGACACGCAGGTCCCAGAGCTGTTGAGGAGCCGAAGCGGTTGGAACCGGGTGTCGGGTTTCGTTTCGGCCATCATGCGACGGAAGATGGAGGCTGAGTGGTCGAGACAGAGGACACAAGGAGGAGGAGAAGCTGGACTTGCTGCTGCTGCTGCGGCGGCGGATACCATCCAGCGAAGCTCGCCCGTAGCACCAGGGCTGGAGCTTCAATCGGAAGAGTCTCACACGATGAGTGAGTGAAGAGGAAGAGGCAGCGCGTCCGGCTGCGGGGGACCTGAAATTTCCAGGCAAGCGCTCTGGGAGTGCGGACCTCGGTCCGTAGGGAACCCCGTGGTGGCCCTGGCAGGACGCGCGCACCGTTCCGGCCAGGAGAAATGGGGGCTCGGGCCCGGCCCCAAAGCGTTCCCCTCGGTACTGATGCGATGCCCGAAAGGGTAGTTTCCGGTGCCGGGGGTGCGGTGTCTCAGGGGCCACTTTGGCATGCGTGCATCGCCATACGTCCCACAACACCAATATGCATACATTCATATACGTGTTCATCAGAAGGGAAGAAAAAATTAAAAATTAGACGCACATCTCCCGGGGAGAAATCGAGGCTGTGGTACATACAACTGGAATTTCATTTCAATATTTCGGGTGGAACAAAATCGGTGAAATACCACTTACATTCGCGATGAAAATTGGCCCGTGAAAAGATAAAAACCGATGTAGATAAAATAATGAGTTATGTGTGCACTATATTCATGCCACAGCATTTTGATGGCAGAAAGCGAAGGGCCCAAATTGGTAGACTGGATGTACCAAAGCGCTTTTCGGATCCCGTAAAGTACAGATCATTTTCACTTCCCGCGAGTTAGAGACCCAATGACTGGTAACATCAGTGTTGCCATCTCTCACAGAATGCCATGAGATCTTGTAAGTTTTTTAAAAAAAGAAGAAAAAAACTGCTACGCAAAGAAGGGCAAACTCTCATGTATTAATTCCTGCGACACAATTAAATCTCAAGAATTTCGATAAAAGGGATCTGGCAACACTGCTGCACAAGTGTACAGGGTACTCTACTCAACCAAACACACTGGACTACCAATACCGGAAACTCCATTTAAAATACATTGAGCGCTTTTGGACCAAATAGTTAGCGATCTAGCGGCAGGGATTGTTTACTATGATGATATTTCGCATTGTGCTCACGAATACTAAATAGAGCGGAAACACGCGCAATGAATGAAATACATACAGTACCAATCTCTGCCACCATGATTTTCAAAACATGGGAGTTTCCAGTATTGGTAGTCCAGTTTATTTGACTCAACACTCTTCATTCGCCTGCGAGTACCACACTCCATGTACCAGCCTGTATAACCTTTGCGAGAATCACGTTCCTTGTACCAGCCTGCGAGTACTACCCTCTGCTAGTGCATTATCTGGCAGACGAGTCTGCAACCTCGGGAAAGCATTTTAATGTCTGCTTCGTGAACTGCGACGGCGGCGACATGAGAATGTCGTTGTCCGTGTCAAAAAATATGCACACATGGCACCATTCACATATGTACAAATTTGAACACCTCTCAAAATAATCCGGCAGCTCCGATAATGACAGGAGTCTAATTGCAACCAGTAGGAAAAAACGATAGGCATGATTCTGGCATCTATCTGAATGTGTGTGAGGATTCTGAATCTGTATCATGAAAATTCCAAATCCTAGAATCCGAACCGTGAATCGGTATCAGAATTCGAGAATCCGGATTTTAAATATTTTCCCTTGAATTCGGATCCTCCTTAGATTCTAAAATTTTCTTTTCAGCAAGAATCCGAATTCTCGGATTCAGATTTCAGGAAGTTCTTCTAAGAAAAATCGGAATTTCTGGATTCGGTTTATTGGATTCAGTTCCTGTTTTATACGGATACAGAATCCATTAGGATTCTGTTTTCCACAGAATCCGTATCAGGATTATGAATCCATTATTACGATTCTAAACCAATATCAGAATTCTGAATCCATATCAAAATCTGAGAGTTCGGATTCTCAATTGACGACCTGACTTCCAAAACGCGCTTAGTTCAAAAAATCGAAAATCAAGTTTTTAGCGCAGTCTGGTGGAGGAAGTCAAAAGGCACCTTTCAGAGTTGGGTCCACGATTTTATCACGACTTAAAGCCAGCTCAACCTTTCTTCCGTTCTTCTTTATAATACTGACTTGCTTGTTTTCCAGATTTTATGAATATAAGACTCTTACGACTGAAAGTAATACTTGCTTTTTCCTGTTCAGGGGAGGGGGTACAAGGATGTATAAGGGTGGAAGGACGGGACATATTGTTCACGTGTGCTTCGTTCTCCGAAATGGTCGTCTCTAAGCTATATCTTTCAATTTCCGACAGTTTCTAGGGCAAGATGTACGAATTTTGACCTTTCACAAGTATGACATGGTCTGCCAAAACGACCTGAATCCACGACTTCCCCCACTTTGCCCTCCCGTAGCTCGAAGACTGTTCGCACGCCAACCTTTATACTTGGGTGGTATTAGCATTGTCCCATCCTCTTCCCATCTACGCAGCTGAATCAGTGTTACCACTCATCATTCGCGAGTCAGTGTTTTTTTCGATTTCCCAACATTCTGTTTCTTGGACTAAGCGTGTTTTGGAATTCAGGTCCTCCATTCACATCTAATTCCAAGGAACTCAATTATGAATATTTTTTCCCTGCTTCCAAATGCTCCTTAGATTTTGGAACGATTTTTTCATGAGAATCTAGATCCACGAATCTTTCTTAAAGAAGTCCAAATTTTGGATTCAGGATTCTGGATTCTGTTTTCTACGAAATTCATTACAATTATGTTTTTCATATAATCCTTATCAGGAGTCAGAGTCCAAATCAGGATTCTGAATCCGTATGCAAAATCGAAAATCTCGATTCCGAATCTACACCTAAATCCATATTATTTGGATCCAAGAATCGCAATTTTGAATCATTTTTCCTGACTGATTCTTCTTGGATTCCAGCATCCTCTTTTCAATAAAAATCATGGTCCTTGCATTTAGATTCAAGAGTTCACACGGAGAAAAATCTGAATCACTAGATTGGGATTCTTTTAGAATTCTAGAATTCTCTTTTCAGGAAGAGTCCGGGTCTTTGAATGTATTTCGATTTTAAAATCCTCTATTTAGAAAAATCTGAATCTCTGGATTTGGATTCTTGATTTTTTTCTTTTCGGATCTGTATCCGAAGTTGAAATCCATAATCAAGATTCTGTAGTCATATCACCAGGGCCGCCGAGAAGGGGGGAGGGTACCTTTCCCCCTGGGCCCGAGTTTTTCGAGGGGGCCCGCAGAGTCACAGAAATTATAACCATCAAATAGACAATATGCCTCTTTACGATAAAATAATTGTAGGCCCGCACATTTTTCCGCCGGGCCCGGTTTTGCTCTTGGCGGCCCTGCATATTAGGGTTAAGAATCCATTAGAGGATTCTGAATTCATGAGTCTTTCTCTATGAAAAGGTCGCATGCTGTCAGTTGTTATATTTGCAGTACAAACAAATGAATGAATTCGGTCATTTTTTCGAAAATTTTTTGTAGCTGATTTCGCACATTCAATTTTTCCTCTTTCAGATAAAAAAGAACGAAGTTTCCTGTTTGCAACGTGATTAGTGAAACAGGTACAGAGGTACATTCATCTCTAAATATGATTTGCTCAAAACAGCTGTTTTGGCACTGCCGACTTCCGTCAACACTTGTTTCTCAGGAACAAACAACACCGCTACGGGCCTGCGTGATGGCTCATTCGAAAGGTACGAGTAATATAGTGCTGCAGAATATGGTATACATGACTCAAAATTTTACAATTTGATCAATGATACATATGCAGAATAACTTTTTCTTGGATTCGAATTCTTCCTGGATCCCAGAATCTCGTTTTCAGTAAAGATGAGTCTCGGGATTCGGATTCTTTCTAAATTCAAGAATCTCATTATCAGCAAAACTCATAGTCCTTAGATTCGGATTCTAGAATTCTATTTTGAATAATCTGAATTTCCGGATTTGGATTCTTCTTGAATCTTAGCATACTCTTAGCTGGATTAGGATCCTCTGAATTAGTCTCTCTTTGATACACAGATTCGGATTTTCTGATTCTGAATTACTTGGTCATGGATTCAGATGCTTGCTCTTTTTCTATATGTTTTACAACTCGGCCACTCATTCGCGATTCTACCACATAAATTCTAACTTGCGTCATGCCATTTGCTAAGGACCACAATTGGAGGGTTTAAATGGGAGCACTGTCCCCCTAGCAAAACAGAAAATCCATCGTCACCCCACTCTATCCTAGTTTACTCCCATCCCTAAGAATTTTATCTGCTCCTTCAGATACAAGAGTCTGGTTACGAGTTTGCTACTGCTAACCGAAAAATTCACAGTTCCAAGTGCTATTAAGATATCAAGAAAGAGGCATCGATGAATACTGACCTCGCATCAAGGAACCTGGACCGTAAGATCATTACTGCTTCGCACGTGCTCTGTTTCAACTGCATCTGAATCGATGAGAACTTCTTGTGAATTATCTGCACCATTCTGTCAATTTCTTTAGGCGTAATCGGTCTGGTCCGTGACTGTTCCCTCAACAGATTCATTACGTGCGTGGTGAATTCTTGGCATGCCTGCGTGCAACACATAAAATACATGGAATCAGTCATAATAACGCTATAGAAAGAGATGGAGAATAAAAAAAAAACAATAATGAAATAGCTGCAGCGTTATAATTCCGGTTCAATAGGACTAGAAAAATTTCACACAGATAGAGAATGCATATAGGCGGCGAAGTACACTGCGTCTGTACAACGTTGTAACCGAGCCATAATCGCTCTTAATTTGCGTGCCGAAGAACAAAATAACTTTGATTTTATAATGGGTGTTCTACGGAAAGTACACACACAATAAATTAAAGTTTCCGCACGAAGCCCTTGTCCGTGTATTCCGGCCAACAACAGGCACGTCACCTATACCCGCGAGCTCCGAGGCTAGAACACGAAAAGAAAATGAAAAAAGGGGCGCTGCCACAATTTCCAATATTTCTTCCACGATTTGTCGACTGGTGTCTGCCAAGCACCCGAGGTCCCTCGGCACGGCAACCGCATAGCGCCACCCATATCTGCTATTTTTTCCAGCAGCGCAGGAGACACCGATTGCGTAAATTGAAAGAGCTTGCCAGTGTAAGTTTACTGCTAGTTAAACGATCCGATTATAGCGCCCTTAACGTCCCATTTCTGTCACTTTTTATCTGTATTACATTATCACACCGCCCCTGCCACACTTCGAGCCCGTTCGCGTCCTCTCCTTTCAACCCCTATTTTCCGTCTTCGTCGGTCATTCGCGCTCGCTCTCTCACTCTTCGGTTCCTTACTTTCCTTTTTTTCCCACCATCCCTTTCTTCGGCTGCCCTCGACTGGGTCCTGGTTCTGCCCAGTTCGGTTCTGTCGAGTTCCACCGCCACCCCCTATAAACAGGCCGCGAGTGAGAAATAACGGGCACCGTTTTTACGCTATCGTCTGGTCGTTATCTTTCTCCGCTGTTTATTTATTATCAGACAGGTTTAGCGTTTCACACTGGCGTTTCCTTTTTTTTTTCTCTCCTTCCTTTTCCTTTCGTATGTCTTGTTGTCTTACTGCGTGTAAACGAAGGACAGTTATTGCTGTCGCCTTCCAAACTAAACGAAGGAGAGAGGGCGAGGGAAAACTAAGATAAGGAGGCTAAAAAGGTACAGTACAGTTATTTCACTTGGAAACCCACTTTTCCTCTTCTTCCCCCTTGCGTCTCGTGCATTCGCAGCTCGATGAAAATTAAATTTCTTTTCGGTTTCCCCCGATATCTTGGCAATTTTGAAAATTTCATGTCGTACATCGATAGACGGAGCCAGGTACAATTAATATAAATAACGGCGAGGCAGTTCACGCATTTCCCCGTGATAGGGCACCTCTCTTCACGTAGCTGATTCGAATTTTCGATTGACGGTAGCGCAATGCTGCCTTATTAGTCAGCAAAAAAGCAAAAGACAACGGTCGAGTTTACATGTAAAAGGGTCGCCTGTTACCTTTCTTAGTCAGCAAAAAAAAACAAAATACTTCGAACGAGTTTACATGTCAAGGCGCGCCCGTGGCGCTGGGAGGGATGGGACAAACAGAGACATTACTTTCCTTAGCTAATGGTCAATCCCGCCTACCTGGAAAAATACATCGCCATGTTCGGCGCACAAATCGAAGCATAGTCTCTCTGGCGATTCGTGGGAATTTGGAAGTTGAAGTTATTATTTTGCTTCAAGTTACCCATTCCCTCATGAAAGAGTGGTCACCCCACCGAGCGGGTGCTGAGAGATGAACTACGTTTCACTGTAACAATGAATTTTAGACGAGACAGTAAAGAAAAAAGTTTGACAAGAAACACCTCGAAGTTGAATTTTGGTGTAATTGGTCAATATGGCATGCTGATGAACGCACTGACGCCCGAAGGACTCCCGCCGCAGCTTCGTCTATACGAAATAAAAACCCCTCCCCCCATCCCAATTAACATCGTAATCGAGTTCGGCGACTTTAATAACCTCCTTAATGCCTCAATCGAGTTCAGCGACTTGAGAAATTATATATTATGGTTCGATACGCATACTGTATGTCACACATTGTTGAACCCCCGCTCCCTCCCGTGGTACCACAATTTCCGATTTAGGGTCAACCCGGTATTCTAGATCAATTCAGCAGCTTCGAACTTCGAAGTGCCATTAGTCGGCATTTCAGTGTTCTTAATTAAAAATATGAACTGCTTCGAACCATAATGATGGGAAAAGTGGAGGGAAAACGAAGAATTGGACGGAAGTGCCTTTCATGGCTGCGTAACATCCGAAAATGGACAGGTTGCGACGTCGAAACTCTTTTCCACTTTACTGGCGACCGGGAAGCGTTTAGAGAGATTGTCCACGCTGCCATTGGATGATGCCTAAGATCGGACCGGTCAAGGCACGAAAGAAGAAGAAGAATTTTACTCGTCAAAGCAGTGTTACCAACCCTCTGGCAATTGCCCAAGATCTTAGGCAATTCTACATTTTTCCGGCATTTGCTCGACAGTCGGCACTCAGGTATTTTTTATACAACGGCAGGCATTTTCTAAATCTTACTATTCTGTCTAAACTTATTTTTTACATTTCATATCTATGAATGTTGGCATTTTTGCTGCGTGCTGAGAGCTACGATTTTACGAACTATCATTCTTTCAATCAGTTCGATTGCAAGTCTGCTGTCTGTTTTCGTTGATAAAACGAAAAACCACAGCTTAAAAAGCCTAATGAAGTAATATTTTTAATTGTTAGTTGGCGTGTCAGTTCCAGTGTGAGATTTGGATAAATAAATGACTTACTAAAACTCGTGTTCCAAAAATTTACCACAGTCTCCAGCAATCTTAGACATTTTTATAATACAATTCCAGACAACTCTGAAGTTATGAGTTGGTAACGCTGTGTCAACGTTTGAGAAGTGCATCCCGAAGTCAATAGGACAAAAAAAAAAACCCACAACTTCATATAGGAGGTATTTAAGAGAATGGGGCGAAGGGCACCAAAAAATTTTAGAGACAAAAGCGCAACCAGAACTTTTTTTAGTGGGGGCTAGAATCGAGAGAAAAAAGGGGGTAAGGGTGAAAACTCGATTTGGTACCTACCTGATTCGGTACCTGCCTACTTTCATGAATCAATTTTGAAAAAATTTCGAATATTTGGGGGAGGCCTATGGCCCCCTGCCCCCTTGTCCAAAGATAAACAGATACGGATGTAGAGAACAGATCTGGGGATTATTTGTATTTATTCAGACCGAAAAATCCGGCGAGAAACATTCCGCATTCCCGCCCATAAAATGCGTTAATGCGTAACAGTGTAAAGGAATATTGTGAACCCTTTTTTAAAATCCTCAAACAGCACACGTCATTTATAGTATTTTTATTTTAAAATTCTGTAATATTTCTAGATGGGGAAACTCACCTTGGTATGTTACTTCATTTACAGAAATACAAAAAATCTCCCCAAAAGGAATCGCATATACTCAAAATTGAAGGAGCCATATATCAATTAAAAAATTAATATTTTTGGTGAATTTTTTGCGTCTTCAATATTGGAGATAGACAATTATGTATACAAAGTATTTTGTTACCAATAGTATGACCAATGAAACACCACGTTTGAATTTTTTATTTAAAATTTTTTGAAATTATTATCAGCATTTTCAAAGAAATAATAATATTGAATTGCCCCTTCAACATATAAAGTATGCAACCAACTCTGTAGCAGAGATTGAAGTTTTATTTTAGGCGCACCAACACCGAGCGTACATAGGCTGAGTTCTCACCAACAACCACAGCACGTGAAGTTACAGTGCGGTGGTGATGAACCTCACCACGTGCGCCAATCAAGGGTTTAGGACCTTCTGGGGCGGGGGGTGATCAAAAAATTGTAGACCACCGCTTTTATGTAAAATTCAGTTCAGAATCACGTTTGTTCGAAATATTTTAGGATACGATCGATATTTCTTTACTTCTTATTGAATATTTTTACGTAAAATTCAGTTTAGAATCTTATTTGTTTGAAACACTTTTTGATATAATTAGAGACCGGATTTCTCGACATAGAAACGTGTGAATTTCGGCACCAGAATAAGTTAATTCGGCACTTACAGAAAAAAAGTGGGGAAAATCAATTTTTATCTTAATTACGTATTCGATAATTAGAGAATTACAACTCAAAGTAGCAGATAGGCTTGACTCTTGCTTTCTTCTCATATTTTAATTCTAATTACGAGTGTAAATGTTGTGTTAAAAAAAAGCGATGTCAGAAGGTTTTTGCGCGGGGGGGGGAGGGGGAGAGTATAAAAATTTGAAATTAAAGCCGACAAACAAGAAACACGTTTTCTTGTCTTTCAAAAAGTGAAAGAAAAAAATCTTGTAAGCTTACAGGAATCTCGTATATTTTTCGAGGCTCATTTTTATCAACTTGCTGAATACTCAGTTTTCATAGTTATTAGTGACGGAGGGGGGGGGGGGGGGGTACGTGAATGATACTGTGCACCCCTCGACGAGACTTACTCTGATACGTGGAAACAATACATAACGGCTATATTTCATAATTATTCGATAGTCGTTGAGCGTCATTCTCGAGCTGTAGTGTAGTACTTCCTTCCTCAATTTTATTCAGAGAACAACGATTTTTTGTCGTTTCGGCATTCTTCGGCCCCTGCGTCCCATTTTTTATGATTCGAAATTCTATTTGACGCTCACTGATTTCACCCTCAAGGAAAAAAAGTGCCCAATGCCGAAGAATCTGGTCTCTAGATATGATCAATATTTTTTTCGACTTATGATCAAAAACTAATTCTTTTATTATTTTTTTTTTGGGGGGGGGGGGGGGGCCTTAAAACAAAAATTCATTCTTTTAAATGTCATTATTTTCTTTTTTTAAGTGGGAGGGGGATGATGATGGTGGTGGTGGTGGGGTTGAAGCTCCGGCAGAACTCCTTGGAACTTTGAGGGTGTTCAAAAGCATACCCTTCAAACTAATTGAACCAAAATTAAGCTTTGCGACATTTTGTGTCCAAAAAAAGGGAGAGGAATAAGGGGGAGAATCTGGTTCGAAATTGAATCAGCTCATTGGGCAGAACGAACAGGAAATTTCAACGGCACTCTGGGTACAAATTGCAAACTCATATTTTGAATGACCTCAGCCAATTTACATTGGCAACCATCAACGTAAATTGTGTAATATCCAGCAGCTTCCTACTACTTGCTATTCATGACACGAACCGAATTGCAAGGTTCTACGCTGTTGTATCTGACATGATCTGATTTAGAAAAGGCTATCATCTGAGAAATTGAAATGAAATAGGAAGGTATTTCTCTTTCTCTTTTTGTACCTCGTCAATTGTGTAGTTCTGGAGGAAAACCAATAGCCAAAAGTTCACCTCTTTCTCAAGAAGCCATTTCCTTCACGATTCACATTACTAGAGGACTTTGTCTAAGCGATTTAGCGGCCCGATCACTCAACATCAAGTTTGCTGCGTCAACTACCTTCTCAATTCTTCGTACCGCTCTTCAGTATTATAATTAATGGTACATCTCTATCAAAAAGACCCAAGTAATCGGTAATGAAGTTAAGGGGAGGGGGTTATACTAGATCAAATTACCCTTCGATTCGACTGAGACCTCGACCACTCTGTAGCGTTACAGAAAGATATTTTTTCGGATTTCTGTTTGAGAAAAACGCGTTTGAAAGTTCGCCAAGTGATCAAGAGTGAAAACTTTCTCTGAGGAAAAAAAACCGGAATCGACAACCTGAACCCTTTCTGTTTCAACGCATTTCATACTCTGGAGCTGAAACGGAGTGAGATTTCAAAAAACATCAAAGTGGAGCTGAAACAGGGTTCCTACTATCCAAACTGCTACAAACCCTAAAATCGAGTATTTTGTCAACATTTACAAAAACGGCTGTACAGCCAAGAACTGTGGTCGACAAAGTGGGCTCTTTTGATGAAGACGTACATTATGAAGGTAGAACACACTTTGGCAACTTTTCTTTCAGCTCGCTTCTGCTCATCTGGCTGTCAGTCAGTTTGTATGTCAACATCAGACTGACTGCCAGTCTACTGATCAGAGTAATAGGCGCAACCTGGAGAGGGCTATGGGAGCGATAGCCCCCCCCCCCCAAAAAAAAAAAGAAGAAGAAAGTCCAGAACAATTTTAAAAAAAATAAACTTCTGCGGAATTTTAAGCTAAAAATTGAAAGTATTCCACTTTTTCGTATAAAATCTACCCCCACTTTGCTTTGATTCAGCCCCTCCCAGAGGAAATTCCTGGTTGCGCCTATGATCAGGGTCCATCTCAATATCTGACTATTTGTTTATCACGTTGGTTGTCTGCTCGGCTAATTAACTAATTGTCTTTTTCTTTAGATCCCTAATTTCTTCCTACCAGTTTATCGGTCTCACACTCTAGATTTTTCATCGCACACCTGAACGGTACAAGAACTTCCTATGACTTGTTACGACACTTGTCCAAGACTGATTCCTGGAGAATCACTCTCAATTTTTCGACAGCGGGGACAAGTTTTTGTCCTGGAGATTTTCGTTTTCGAACACCGTATCATCATACATTCAACTTACTTCGTCACTAGATAAAGAGGAACAGACAGCAAATAACGAACAGGATATACTGGGCAGTTGGGCATACAATGAGACGGGATAAATAAACCAGATATACAAGGATATGGGATATAGAAATGGATAAACCGACAGAGGGGCGGACTAAGATGGCAGCCCTGAGCTGGTTAGTTCTTTGGCTATCTGACTGTGAAGTCGATCAGCCGGCATGCTGTCTTACTGTCTGATTACCGTTCTACTTCTCTGTCAGTCTGATAGGATCCTGAAGTTTCTTCCTCTCGAAGGAAGAAACCGGATTTTCAGTATATGAGGATAAGCCCTGTCAGTTAGTTCAGGGTCCGAGAGCTGTTTTTCTTCCTGAAGATCAGAGAGGGCAGATTTCGGTCATAAAACCCATCTTTCAATCTGTGTGGATAGCCATCTCTATGTCCAGGTCACACGATACTAGGGGAGCAGCTGAGGACTCCTGCCCCGGATCTGATCTCCGCAAAGGAATCCGAGCACAAAAAGTTGGACCAAAAATCACTAAACATAACTGTATTTTCTTTTATAAAACTTCATGAAAAATAAAGGTCTTCCACTCAATCTGCTCGCAAGTATTCATACTGCAAATGGCATTCTAATTAGGAATTAAAACGAAGACTTAGTCTCGGACTTGGATTTTCGTTCCTTAGCTCTGTCTATGTCAAGGTATTAAGTCTTTTTTCCTTCTGAAAGGGAAGTGGTGGAGAAGGCGACCAAATTTTCAGTATAATACGAGCTGCACACTTTTCACGACACGGGGAAAAAGGTGGTCTTACCAATTCATAAATGTTTCACCCAAATTATTCTCCATTTTTGGTCTCGGGGTTCAGTGGTGAACGATGCATTATGGCCTCAAACAACTTTACGGTAATTGGTGGTTTACACGGCTTCAATCAATACCGTCCTTTTTGATAGTATGGCGAGCACTCAGTTTACTCTTCTTTTCCACCCTCGCAGTCCGAAACTATGTGTCGAATGGCTTTCGACTCACGGATACCCAGGTAACCTCTACACAGTTTTGTAACGAATTTACCACGATAAGCTCGATTGAAAGATTCTCCATTGGCCACATACTGTCTACCCTCATAGTTTCTTCGGCAGCGGCACCACCCTTTCGCCCATATTTCTTTCTCTGGGCCGCGGAGAAATACTATCGGCGCTAATTGACCTGTACGTTTTCGCCTCCAGTGGTAAGACAATTAATTTGCTCGATAAAAATACGATGAAATTCGAATTATTTGCTCACCAAGCGAGCCCGCCTCGACGGCCATTAAAGCCAGAATTTCTTTAACTGATAAACTGATGTTGTAAACTCGGAAAACGATCTATCTTGGCGGAAAACCGTCCGGCTCTAAAAACGAAAAGAACGGGAAAAAAAGGGGCAGAGCGAGGAGGAAAAGAAAGAAAGAATGCAAAAAAAGACAGAGAAAAAAGTACATAAAAGCGATTAGGATTGCGAACGTTGAGAGAGAAGCAAACCGTCCACTACTTCCTCGCGTCTCTCGGTCTCGGTTAATTTTCTGAAGATTCAGCAGGACCGCTTCGAAGAAGAAATATCCTTTTTTGGGCGAACAGAAAAGCTCGGTTAAGGATTAATGTCAGACCTTCTAACTGCTTCTCTCTTTTTTTTTCTTTTTTTTTCGGGAACGAAGAAGGGTAACTTCGTCATCCGCGGTTCACTTTGTATCTATAGATATACAGAGATATCAGCAGTTCTATCTCCAGGATTTCACTATACAAGGTTTCTTCTTCGACAAAATGGTCGGCTCGTTAATTCGTACGGTGGGCCGGTATCGTAAATTCGAGCGCGTTTTCCGAGAAAAAAAACTTTTCATTTTCTCGACGATCGATGCACAAAAGTAGGGTACAGTCTAATCGGTTACAATCATCAGCCCTGCCCTGAATCGTATACCTGCGACGAATCGTTCCGAGCTTGTGAAAAGCCAATCTACGTAGTGAGCATGTACACTCTTTTGGGCACTGCCAACCATCAAAATGATTAATCACGGTTTAGGTTATTCGTTTTTATTAAATTATCTATACACGCTTTCACGGCGAGCAGCTTTTGTACCCAAAATAATTTCGCATGAAAGCTTTTCTTTTTCCAATTCGGCGCCATATCCACACGCAACCCTTCCTTCCCCCTGCGTTCTTTTGCGGTATCGTGTGGTGGAAATCGTGTCTCGTGTTTGTATCCTGGTCGCCAAGTCGTATTCAGAAGTTTCCCAAAATTTATCTCCGGAAATTAGACACCAAAAAATTTTCCACCGAAGAGTTTTTTACGAACACTTTTGGACTGGTTATCTAATCAATGCATTAGAAACCAATGATGTCGGCGAAGATCCCCCCCCCCCTTCCGCAAGTTAAAAGTACCCCACGAATCAGTCTTTCATCGAAACTGGCCATCTAATCAAGTTTTAGACGCTTTCGAAGATGCTGGCGAAGTTTCATCCTACACAGGCCCAAAGGGCCCCAAGAATCAAGTTTTTCACAGAAATTTTCGAGAACTATCAACGACATGGAAACAGTGCTCCGCTTCAATTGTTTCTAGTTGAACTGTACACGAAAAAGTCTTCAGTTTTTTGAAACGTATAATTTTTGATAATGTTTCGGTATCACCTACTTCAACAAACGACAGAATGCTATCCAATTCCTGACCCGACTGCCTATATTCATACCCATCTATCCACAGAAATTTCTTCTTCTCTACCCTCAAAACATCACAGTTTTAAAACCCAGTTTTTCATATTTCATTCCTTCTAGAAAGAATTTTTGACAGAGGGAGCTTTTAGAGACTTCACTAAACCGGGTAATTAAATAGTAATTATTTGTGGGAGTTTCAAGATCACTCAATTTATTTCTGGTAACAGACGACAAATTTACAAATTCAACTTCAGGGGAGGAGAGAGAGAAAAAACTGTGAACAAAGTACAACATGGGTACCAGAGATTTGGGTTTTGAAGATCGCTGAACACGATTTTGGTACTAATTTGATTCTCGTATGAAAACGAAGACTGTTAAGATTCTGGCCCCAGGGGTGCGGTGTCTGGAAAGCCAATTTGGCATGTGTGCATTACCATACGCTCCACCAAACATTAAGGGCGAAAAATGAAGATAAATCGCACGCTAAATACGGACATCATTTCGTATGTTTGAAGAGCTCCTGGACTCATTTTGGAATTAATTTGCCTTTCATATGATGACTGAAACAGATAGATTCAAAAGTGGGGGTACAAAAATTAAGAAGACTACAAAAAACCTACGGTGTTTACAGTAGCTAAACCAGTTCTAGTTTCTTGTGTTTGCTGAATAGTTCAGAAATAGTGCTTACAACGTTTAGAAAAGCATTCCTGATACTATTTCCAAAGTTTAAATTGTCTCTAAACGGTTAACTTGAAACCTAGTTTAATTGGGCTCAACATAACTGAAACTCCCGAGGATTCTCGTTTAGCTGTGGCCAATGTATTTGAAGCTCCTGATTCTAAGAGAGCCTCGCTCTTCAATGCTCTAGAACCTCAAGAATCAGCAACGCATTAATATTTCAAGGAAGTTTCTATATCCAGAACTATTCAAGAGAAAATAGTTTCTCCTCATATGCTTCTTATGAATAATGTCCATAACAAGCACAGCAGAGAAGCGACAGGAACATCGCACGATAAATGGAACGGAACGATTAATGGTATCCGCGCAAGTTCCAGGACTTTTAAACCAATAAATTGAGATGCATGTTGTGCTTCTAAATCACATTCATTTTGTGACAGTTTCCCTTGTTCTAGATATCTTCAATTTTCATATGAGGGTCGTATTAAAACCAATATCGAATTCAGTGATCTCCAAAACTTAAGGAAATGACTTCTATCTAGTTCTTCATGGGAAATTTACTCTTCGCTCTCTTTTCTTTTGTGTCACAATTTACGATTCATCGTCCACCTAGTATCAAAAATTAATTCAGTGACTTTCTTCAGAATTTCTACAGATGCAAACTCGATTGGATAATTCGGTTTACCAGAATCTCTGCAGCAAGTCTTACTACCAAAATCCTTTCTAGAAACAACAAAATACGAAAAATTCAGCCAGGGTTCGGAGCTAGATATTTTGTAAGGGAATCAGAGCCCGAAGAATTATTGGCTGGGGGCGGAGCCGAGGCTTGGAACCCCGGAACTGATTACTTTACAGAGAAGCCAGAGCACAAAGTTTAGTTTCGCTTGATACGGAGCCAGGGCCCAGGAAAAAATATATTCTACAGTCAATACTGGTACTCATTTCGGGATTTTGCTGACTTCGACTCAAGTCCTTCAATTTCCCTCTTCCCTTTCATTGCCACTCTTGACCTGTTAACGTCTCAGCGCACCTTTCCACCTCCTCTCCCCTTCCTTAAAAAGACCGAAACTACATATTTGGCGAACAACAAATTGTTTGTCGAAGCTGGAGCTGGAGCCAGATAATAAAACTTATTTGCCGGAGCCGTCCGATGAAAATTATTGGCTGAAACTGGCGCCAATTACAAGAATTCGAGCCGGAGCCGATTTCATGAATCTGAGTCTTAGTCAGAGCCAGGTCGAGGTAACTCCGATTTTGCCAACGGCTATTGACAGTGTGTCCACTAGAATTAATAAGTAAAAAAATATATATATGGCTTTAGATGACAATCCAATTTTTTAGTAGCCTCAAGAAAATGTTTATTAGCTTCGATCGCTTACTTCTCTGTTGTTTCCTTACTTTATGTTGCATTTAAAATATTACTCCCGTTCTTTCTTTCTGTTTCATTCATACTGGCTGACTATTTACTCATTAGCTCAGTGGCGTAGCATCGAGGGGGACACAGGGGGACACGTGCCCTCCAATATTTTTACATACTCCTCTAATATCGGCGATTTTAAGAAAATACCACAATTTTCGACTTTTTCTCCCTTGAAAACCTTATTGTGCCCCCCCCCCCATTGGGAAACCCCTACTTCCTAGCTACGCCACTGCATTAGCTGATGATGTCTAATGTCTATATAATAAACTTACGTTATTTTGGCAGGGTTTTCCAACTATTTGATAGAATAAATATTTTTTAGGTGACCTATAGCGAAAATAAAGATGACTTTCGAGGAGTAAGATAACTTTTTTTCAAAATAGATGATTTTAGATGACTTAGATACAAGGCTGGGCAGGACTCGAATGAAAAGGACTCGAGTCCTTATTTGGGACTTGTTACTTATTTACAGCCTCAAATTTCAGAGTCCTTTACTTTGGCAATAATTACTTGATTTCAAATATGGAATTATGAATTTTGCAAATTGCAAGATGTAAATTTACAATTTGCAACCCTGGAAGCTGGAAAATACAGTCGCACAGATTGTCAAAAAAAAGGACAACTAAAAGACCCTCTGTAAAGGCCTTTTTTTCATAGCAAGAGATAAAAGCCCGTCACATGAAAAATGCGTTGTCTCAATCACAAAGTAAGACAGGAAAGACACAATTTCAGTTGTCTGTTTCTTGTGACAGTCCGTGCGTTAAAAATAAGTGAGAAGTGACCTGACCTACATGAATATAGCTCCAGCGAGGGGCAAGGGGTGCAATTCCCCCCCCCCGATTTTGAAAAAAAATTATGTTCCAGTACTCACAATATTATTTTAAAATATTTAAAGCCAACTGAATAAAATTAGCAGAAAATAGGATGTGCCCAGAGGCCTGGACGCTAGACAACGAAAATGTTTGACTGGCGCCAATATAATTCTACCTTTTTGGCCCCCTCTAGAAAAAGTCTTAGCATTCTTTTAGCTACGCCCATGCTCACCTAGTGCTTGTAGTTGTACTTGTTTTTTGTGGTGATTGCTCATAGCCTGATAGTGATAGCACGTTTGCGCTTTGCTGGTGTCCGAATACATGTATAAACTGGCAGAATTATTGATATTTGTCTCACTCTCACTATTGAAAAGTAAAGGTGAAATCAGTGTGAAAGGATTCCTTCGGGACTCGAACTCGTGAAAGACTCGAACGCGAGTCCTTTTAAAGTCGTGGACACATGGCTCGGACTTTGAGTCTAAACAAAATAAATGACTCGAGACTTGGACTCGAGTCAGTTTTGGGGACTCGATTACCCAACCCTGCTTAGATAACCAGTAGACACCCTGTCTTGAGTTTCTGATTGTATGAAGAAGCATTTATCGGAAGTCTATTTTGATCAACCATCTTTTTGATATAATCGATTTTCCCCCTAATTTTTACTCTCAACCCGAGTCCTGGAATCCGCCCTTTCAAGCATTACCTCAGAGACGTCGGGGACGAAATGAGGGCTGTCTTAACTCTCTTCCCTTCTGGCCGAAAAACCGGCCTAGGTCGAAATCTGGCAAGTTGCTACATGGGCTCTACCCGGGACCTCCGGATTCCGAGACCAACGTGCTATCCACTCGGCCAACCAGAGCCCCAAATTCACAGATATCTTTTCTTTTCCAATTTTAGTTTCAAACCGAGCCCTGGAATCTACCTCGTAGAGCATTACTTCAGAGACGTCGGGGAGGTTGTTAGGGCTGTCTTAGCCCTCTTCTCATCTTGCCGAAAAATCGGTCTAAGTCGAAATATGTAGCGAGTTGCTACGTGGGATTGAACACGGAACATCCGGATTCCGATATCAGCACGCTATCCACTCGATCAACCAGACTCCCTTAACATAATCGATAGTTTTGTTCAAAATTTCTGGGAAGGGCATATTTTAGGGCTAAGTTGGGCTATTACGAGGGAAGGGTGCGGAATTCACCACCACCACTGAGAATTCTCAGTATGTTGATGAGGGATCCTACCCGAAATGTTATTGAAAAAAAAATCTTGGTCCGAAATTTTGTTCAACTAAAACTCTCACTCTCTCCTGAGCTACAAGTTACCTACAGCAGAAAAAGAAACCATTCGACTCAAACCTCATTCGGTACCAAATTCTTGAGCTTGAGCTTCAAGGCTGCGTCACTGTCCGCGGCCGCGCTTGTCAACAGCCATTTTTTCAACGCCGTGAGAAGCGAGGAAGAAGAAGAAGAAGGAAAAAAAAGGAAAAAAAAAGAAGAAGAAGAAGAAGAAGGAAAAAAGTTTATGACATTTTTATGAAATCGTAACTTCTGACTGAAATCGTAAGAAAAGGTTGCTTTTTACGATCAAGGGCGTACTGTATAAAAGCCCCCAACTCTCATCGATAACACTTTACAAGACCATTTTTTCCTCGAAATTACAAGCTTTTTACGAGCGCCGTTTTCGCCCGCATTTATGTGGGCGAGACTCGAAGGAAACGCCATCCAGCCATCAGCCAGCCAGCCAGTCCCCGGATCAAGTCCATCGTAATAAGATATTTATTCGGATTAAAGAAACGTGTGTGTGTACTATCCATTATCTTAATGTAACAAATGGATGCGAACGAGTGAACGAAACTGTCTTATAAAACGCCGGAGGGTTTTTATCCAATTATCGGGGCGGCGCGGCTCGACGGCGTGTTCGCTCTTTCGCAGTCCCGCGCGCGCCAAAACTTTCCGCAATCAAATCGCTGTTCGCTGTTCACTTCTCGCTGCGGCGGCGCCTGAGTTAGAATTTTCGGAGCTGTAAGTGAAATCGAACGATTGCTCAGAGCGTATTCAAAGCAGCACATATACATAAGGACGAAAATTAACGTGAAAATTAACGAACGACGAAGCCAGTTCGTAGAGGGTTGCGAAAGGATTCGATGAAGGGGAGTCGTGAAAGCGCAGATACCGAAATAGAAAACAGAGAGAGAAAGATGAGAAAAAACCCGTGAAGACTTCGTGTATCTTGATTTTACTGACAGTAATGATTGACGGGCACGTCCAGACTGCGAGAGAACAGACACAGAGCGGGCGTAACCGTTTATTATCGAAAGCTATCATTACTGGAAAACGTTTCATTACCAAGGGACTGTTTATAGGTTCTCCCTTTCGTTCGTAAATATCTATATATACATATTTTCCGTGAACATCAACAGTTTTTCATCCAACCACCTCCCCCGCTCTCATTCGCCTTCTCTTGGTAGCGACGAACATTGAATATATTTTCTTTCGATGGTATTTTCGAGTGAGCATAATATTTTTGCGACCCGTATCGATCAGCCGTTTTCTGTCCGAGAATAGGAGCGAACGTCGAGAGAGAGAGTTGAGAACGTGGCGAAAGTTCATGGATACATAAAGTATATTATAATCGCACCGAGAAACGATTAGGTTCATGCTCGCGGTAATTAATTTCAGCAGAAATTTTAGTCACGTAAGGTAACACAGCGGTAGCCCCTTCGGTATTCAAGATAGACGGTATACGACAGTATATAAGGTTTTGCGATAATTTCCAAACACAACTTAACCAGAGTTCTCATTTTTACTTGCGAAGTTCAGCCTTTTGTACCTCACAGTCTCGACAAAATTTTAGAAAATGACGTGTCGAGATCCAACGCTATCGAAAAATATAACGCGAGGCCATTTACTCCACCTCCCCGCCTGAAAGTCACTGACCAGGGTGTCCACAGAAATTGAAAAGTAAAAATGAAGTACTTTTTCAGAACCCTTTGCAGGACTGTAGCCGGAATATTTACCAACTTTTCCCCGAGCGTACAAATCTGATTTTTTTTAGTTTTCATTTGTTTTATCCCCTATATCCTTCCCTCCTTTTTACTCCCCCATTCCCCCTTGTGAATATGGATCCTACGCTACACTTTTTAATGACCAATCATATAACAAGAATCGCAAAAAATTTATTTTTGAGAATTTCCAACAAAAATGAAGGACTCTTCAATTTTTTTAAAATTGCTGCACTTTTCAGGACTTTTCAGCACCTGTAGACACCCTGCTGACCTGTACGGCAGAGTCAATCTTATTATACTTAATTGGTATCACATCACCTAACAAAATCTAAAGTTATATGTTTCTACTATTTTGAAAGTCAAGAACAAAATTCCATAATGAAATGACAAACTTTTCTACAAGAAACAGACGAAGGGGTTGATGCGCTACCAAGGACATAGCGAAGAGTTTTTCTGGAGGGGCAAAAATTGTTAGATTCCCAACTGACTCAACTCAAAATTCCCAAGTAAGTAAAAAATTAGTTTGTATTGGCTAAAAGAGAGAGAGAAAAAAAAAACTTCCACCTACTAAAATTCTCCAACTCCAACGGAGGCTGGGGGCGGTAAAAGTGCCCCCTAGAGGACATTCGCGAGGCTTCTTGGGAAACTGGAATTTCGAGAGCCTCAAATGGTGGCAGACGAAATACAAGGGTAAGGTGAGTCAAGACCGTCCATAACGAATAAGGAAAGTTCCCAAAGAAAAATTTGGCCATGAAAAGTGATACAGCCACAATTTTTCCGAAAATAAAGATTTCTGATTAGAATTTCTTCCACAAAAATCTCTTGAATAAAAATTTTTGCCCCCCCCCCCAATTAAATTAGTGAACGGCAGCATTACTACCAGAATAGACAGCTAGTTTATGACACCTCCTCCACTTCAAAAAGAATTTAAAATACTTAAGGATCAGAAAGAAACCGAGAACAATAGAAACGACTGCCAAGACACCAGAGAGATAAATCAACACACATCACAAACCAAAGCGAGACCGAAACACACAGATGAAATGGTATATATATACACAGACTCACAGGTTACGAATTAGGAATGTGGCCTCGCCTCCTAGGAGACAAACTTCTGGGACGCATAACGGATAGCCCAGAACTAACCAACCAATAAACAGAAACGAAGTTATTGAGCCATTCATTCACTGTCAGTCAGTCAGCAAGATGTTGCTAGAACTGAAATGTGGAATTACTTGATTTTTCTAGACTAGCTTTCTGTGCACCTAATAATGCTTAACCACCATAATCAGAGTGATCCTAATTATAAGAAGTTTTGAATTTTGGAACATAGACATTACCCTTTTATTTCCATTTTTGAAGACATTCCGGCTGAAATGTCAGTGCGATCGGATGGTATACGAGTATGATTAAACGCGGTATGGCGATCACAGTTTTACGAACTTCAAAACGGTAAAGCATGCAAATGCAGTACTAGCGAAGATATTCAACTAAAACACTAAATCAAATGTACCTCCCTCCCTCCCCCTTCTTCCAGCTCACTCACTTTTCCTACAGACCTGCGAGTTTTTTAATTCTTCTAATTTTCAAATTTTTATGTTTAGTATTCAGAATTCATTGCGACTTCTAATCTTAAAATCTGAACACCCTCGAAGGGGAAGTTCACCTCATTAGAATAACTTCACACTTTCGTGTCATCATTTTCGTATTACTTGGAATAACGTTTGGAGGTGGGAAGATTGATTCGGAAAATGTTTCCAGTAAGGATCAGCATTTCATAAAGCACTAGCCCAAATCCGACACGAGTTCGGGTTATCTGGCTGAGTTGGGATTTCAAGCAAAATATTCATGCAGGAAATCGAACAAACTAACAGATAATGAGTTTCAAAATTCCTAACTTCTTCAAATACAGGCCATCAATCATTGAGTACACTTCACAGCCGGGTATACGGAATGTGTGGGGGGAGAGGAGATGAAAACAATTAAGAAGTTTCGCTTTCAATGTTTGATTTAAAACGAATATTAAGCATTACGTCAGCTGAAATATAAAACCTTCTAATACCAATTTTGGCAACATGACTTTTTTGTTGATTGAGATAGAAGTGACTGTACCGCACCCTATGATAATAGCCAAAACATTCTAAAACAACTTTAAAATTTTTGAAGAAGGAATGAAAAAAATGTTAACATGTGAATAAATGGCTCTCCTCAATGTTTTTTGTCTCTCCTGAAAAATTTGCATAATTGCACTTAGAAGGTTTTATAACTGAGCTGATGATTAGTTACCTTGACCGGTAAGATTCTGGTCATCACCAAAGAGACAAGGTAGCCAGACGATTAACAACCGAACAGGTAGACAACTATCCGGACACACAGAAAGCGGGGGCCGATAAAAGCAAAGTAAGACTCGATGAGGAGGTTGACCACGCTGTTCGAGCCCCATTCGAATAGCCGAAAAAATGCATTAATTTTAGTACTCTTAAAAGTTTCTGACGAAAGCTGGTACAATTTCACAAATCTGAAACTCGGGTTCGGTACTGATGCTATTTCACTTCCTAATTCCCAATTTTATACTTCAGTTTGATTGCTTAAAGTACATTAATTCTGCTTCGGTTACCAGGGCTAGCTAGACTTCTCCTAGCCCCCGTTCATACAAAACGGTAACAGTGACTCCTAAACAACCACTTCAGCCGCACTTCCAGGTTGATTCAATCACTTTCCACACCATGCTGCAGTTGGGAGTACAAAACGAAATTGGAACTAGTCAATAACAGTACCTAACATACGAAAACACTGAATACAGTCGAAAAATGAGTGACTACGTTTCATATATGAGAGGATCCAACGCACCTTTCGACTGATCGGGTCAGATACCACTCAAAACGCTCATCACCCGAGGCATCTTCGAGACCACTCGAATTTCCGTCTATTCGGATTTCGGAGAGCCGTTAAATCACAAAATAGTAATTAATACAATTATTATACTCGGATAAAACGGTTTTCCTCTCAAGCTTCATTTCATTCCTCTACCAATTTCACGAGCCTGCTACGACCGAGTGCGAGATGAGATGTAAATATCGAAGAAGCGTTCGGCTCGACAATTAATTCTTCGGTCGCAACCACCGCAGTTTTAGGTGTATAATACTGGCTCGCGTTAAAAACTGTTATTATTTCGGTAAAAACTGAAATTACACCGTAATTCTACATCACTGCAGCGCGGTAACGTGTAATTATTGGCGAACGTATTAAATTACACATTAACCCCTCGACCAACGACAGCGAAAGTAATAATACCCACTATAACTATAAATACACGAAAAATCTCTGTATGTGTATTTGTGCGAGCGCTCTGCGTGCTTAACCAGTATAATTAACCGAGTCTGCTTTATACACCTATTAATTCGATTTATGACAATTTAAACGGTCCGAGCCGATACCACGTAGAAAAGAGGATTCCGTCAATTAGGGAAACGAATCTTCGCAAGACACACCCTGAGAAGAGGGCGAATCTGGTCAACAAAATGAATAAACGAAAATAAAATAAATATACATAAAATGAGAGGAGAATAAGATTATTTGCGTATTCGACTTGATATGTAACATCTTGACCGGACCGGTTATGGGTTAGAAACTGCATAGATAGGATACTTCAACTCATATGCATAATTGCATATGTAACTTATACGGTGTGATGTAACTCACATTATGAGTAGAATAGCTAAATAATGGTACGACGGTGTGTCGCAAATTAAAAACTTAAAAATCCGGCTTGATAAAAACCAGAAAAAGGAGGATATCAATGGTTTTGTTGAGATAGATCGGCACCGTATGTGAATACCACCAGTGGATACCCGAAGGGACCGCCACTGAATTTGAACAGTTCGAATACTCCGAATAAAATACACTGACATCAAGGGTTAACCCGCACACTCCCAGACCGATTTTCACCAAAATTAGCCCCGGATCAAACGCGAAACAAAACAGAAAATACTGTACATACACGTTCCAACCCTATCCCACATCAAATCAGGGGACAAGAACTGAGATGTATGCTGCGTATCAAGTAGTTGCAAATGGTCGCTGCGAAAGATCGACTATCAGTGTATCCATTAAAGGGTTCATGTGAAAAACAACCCTTCGTCAGCGTTGAAATTCCGACTTTGTAGACAGATAGCGCTCTATCCAGAGCCACTATTCTCCAAGATACTTCTGCCGACAAATTCATGCTGACAGTTTACCTAGCTGAAGAGAATTTGTGGCGCTATCTGTCGGCAAAGTTGAAATTTCAAAACTGACTAGGGCTGTTTTTCATATGAACACTTCCATTTATACATACGTACACAGAACACAGCTCAAGTGTGAATCAAACGAACACATAGTAGGTACATTAGGGTGTCCCTTATTTTACAAGTTTTCGCCAATTGATTAGGGTCGCACTGAAATTTGTTCCAATGAACCTAGAAATTCGGCATACAAAATTTGAGCTCAATCTGAGGTCATTAACCCGTGCCACTTTGACCTTGAAGTCATGTGTAATACTGAGATTCTAACAAAAAAACCGCGAATATCTCGGAACATATCAACTTCAGGACCAAAATGCATATAACAAAAAATATTCCCTGATAAATTTGCTATAAGAAAGATTCTATACAACTGTTCTCTAAAACGCATATTTACCGAGATATGTAATTGCAATAATATGTGAAAGTTTCGAGGAAGGTGGCTTTTGTTATTTTTTCTTTCATAACCGATCTTCATTCGCTAAATCGTAGTTATCTAAAAAAAAATGTTCACTTTAGGACTAAAATGCAAATAACATAAAATGTTCCTCGTTAAATTTCCTGTAAAAAGGATTCTATACAACTTTTCTTTAGAACACATATTTATCGAGATAATCGCAAAAAATGCGGATTATTCTCGAAAATAACCAAGCAGTTATACCTACATGTGAAAGAAGAAAAACTTCAGCATTTTCCCTCAGACTACAAGGCGGAGGGAAGGGGTTGATGGCATTTCTAAACAAACATTTCTACATCCGCAAAAGTTACAAAGGTAGTACCATATAGTAAATTGATTGTATGTACACGCTTTCTATCCGACACAGTAAGCTTACCACATACGGCACTACCTTCGCCACATAAAATGTTCAATAAATCAATGGCAAAGTATAATCATTCGGTGGTACTGAACTAGAACAAAAAAATAATGCGACGATACGGTCTACTCTCTAGATTAACGGGGCTACAAGACGTTAAACTTGGCAAGATAACATTCATCAATATCTAGTTTTAAAAATTCGATTATGTATTATAATATTTTGAAGAGCTGTAGTCAGCAATATTCTGAAAATGTAACAAATCAAGTACATACAACCGGCTGCCTATCTTCAAAATTGGAAGGACTGAAAGAACGGGAAGAGACTGCAGAAGAAAATCAACAAAACATGCACCTCAATTTAAGGTATATAAAGCGTGTTCATAGTTTCTGTCACATTTTTAAAGAGAGATCTACTGATAACCGAAGAATGCATTCATGACGACAAAAATTTGTCAACATTTTCACACAATTTTCAACTTGTTAAGCATAAATTTCCTTATACATACTGATTTATAACGAGAACCTTAGTTATGAGTTGCAGTACTTTAGAAATGTAACAACAAAAATTGGGAACACATTTTATTGCTCATGCTTGATATTGAAAAGATCACAGGTGCCGGTAGCAGCTGAGGTGCAAAAATGTTTTCTTCAATTTATTCACTTCAATTTTCACGTATTCTCAACCTCTTGAATTCTGAAATAAGGTAGTGAGTAGTATGCGCATTATTTGCAGCATTTTCAACGTAATGCTGTCTGCTGCTCTTTGAACTTCTTTAGCAATCCAACTTCTGAAATAAAATACTGCTGAAAATTCACAATTTTTAAACTTGGGACGTCGTGCGTTCCTTTCAATTTAGAGAACAGACCATACATTCTTACAGTTTTCCCAGTTCAGTCCTGTTTCCTGATGACATTATAATCCATTTGTCGCACTCCTGCATAGTAATACGCAACTTAGCCACATAAGCATCATAGTTGTGGTACAGCCCTACATGTACACTGACGAAAACTTTTTGTGTAATATAATTTACGCAACTAAAAATCAGAAATGCAATTGGTCGAGAAAAAATAAATAAAAATCCAATTGCTTTACCTTGAAAAATGGATTCAAAATTGATACATCTAAACTGACATATTTTCTACAGATCTTACATAAACATGCAGTGTGATAGATGATTTATAGAGTTACCTATAGAGGATGCTAATCTTCATGTCATGTCGACTGACAACCCATGCCCCTTCTCTACTGATTAGAAAGGGTTATAGTGTGCAACAGAATAATATATAATCAGGAATCTCCGAAGTGCTCATCATTAGCAGTCGGTTTACGATACCGATTTAATAAAGAGGTACGGGAATCCGTGAAAAATAGCGGATGCACTTGATTCTCCCTATCAATATTTAGTTCCACTTCCTCCAACTAATCTAACAAGGTACCAGTAAGAATGACTACAGAATGCGGTAATTTATTCCTGAACCGTTAATAAATGTATCAAATCAGTTCAATTCTGAACAGGCTAAGAAGGCACATGTCAAACTGATACAGATTGAAATTATCTCCGCCACAAAGTCACGACGTGGGTGTGATTTGAGTGGCTGAGTGAGGTCTATGTAGTGCGTTAGCATAACTCCTTCGTTATCTTCAGTTGCTGGGCGGATGATCAGTATTTAAACGGCTGATGAACCGGTACGTCAAATTGATAAACAGCTTAGAAAAACTGAGAATGGGTGCATCAGACGTTTGAAATTGCTTCTCCTCAGAAAGTCAGACTTGAAGAGGTGGTCTAAGAACTGGAGTTCTATAGTGCGTAAGTATACTGTCTTCCTCACGTTCAGCAACTAGATGGAGTCATGTGTTTTTGACTGGCTGATACATGGGCACATCAAATTGATTCATAGTCATAGTTTAGAAACAGCTGAACACATATATCGAGTCGATATATTTCAAAATTCTCATCTGCTCTCTTTCAACAGTTCATACCCGGAATTGTTCTAACAGGGAACTGCGTCTGAGTAGTACCTCAATGTACCTCTTCCATCTTACTTCAAGCAACTATGCAGGGTAAATTTACCAAATACCTTCGGTATCAACTCGATACATCGTCTGAAACTGCCTCTCCTATCAAAATGTCAAGACTAAAATGTGGCTTGAGTGGGTACCTGGTAGTAAACTTTCTTCCTTATACGTGTCCCGCCATTACGTCGAATAAACTGTACTTGAACGGTTGATTAATACGTGTATCAAATTGATGCACACCACACAATTTTAAATTTCCGAATCATACCTGAAAGAATGACTGGGTCTGAGCAGTATCTCAGAATATCACCACCCTTAATTTTCGCAGATACTACGGGAAACCTTCATTAAAATCGGGTGATCAGTGTCTACCATATTGTGATCATAGTTTTGTACAGACTTCAGGAATTGAATATCAAATCGATATACATACTCAAATTGCCACCCCAAACAGGTTAAGCTTATTAAAGAAGATTGAAGTAAAATTATACATCAATCAAGTAAGCACCTTAATATCTCTCGGTTCTCGAGAGACAGATAGGCCTCTGCCCCAATTTAGGCAGCCGCGTAGCCAAGGGGGGAGCGAACGGGCGAATACCCCTCCACGGCACCTGAAACTGAATGTAAAATATGCAAAAATGAGCAATTTTCCGCCTTTAAAACACGTTTTTTAGAAACATTTCCACTCGAGCAGTAATTTTACCTTCATTTTTATAAAATAGTACTCTAATTTCGGCCATTTTTAAAAAATTCTTCAATTTTTGACTTTTTCTCCCTGGAAAATCTTACGTCGCCCCCCCCCCCAGAAAATCCTGGCTACGCCACAGAATTTAGGTACTACTTTACTCCTAGTATTCCTTCATTACTTCTGGAAAGTAATACAACCTGAATCCGATCGCGTCAGAGACGAAACTATGGGGAAGGGAGGGAAGTTGAGAGTGGGTTAAGACACCCCCAAAAAAAATTTGGCAGTCGGCAAATTTTGAAACTGTTTATTTGTGTAGCATGATAAATTGATGGGACAATTTTTTCATATTAAGAGTCTCGGGCTAGGAGCTTGGGACCTACAGGAACGATGGTTTTCGTGTATCACAGTGCATGCAGTTGGACATTTTAAACATTTATTTAGAATCCGAACTGCATAGTGACGTTTTTGAAATGAAAACGAATTCTCGATATACACATTAGCACATAGGGTATCGTGGATAGACTTTCAGCCTGTACGAACCGGCCCATAGCCGAAATGGTTGAACGTAATGGTGATAGAGAGGCCAGTAGCCAAATGCTTAAGCCGGATCGATCACCGAGACGCCCGTATAGTGCTACAAAGACATCAAAATCATCATATTCAAAATTAAACTTGGACAGGTAATGCCTATTCATTTCACTACATAGGTAGGCAGCTTAAGAACTTCCCCGGTGATAAGTACGACGCTCGCTTTGATAAGGAAGCAACAACCTCCGGGGTGCGCACACGGTCTTACTTGAAATCATCGTCCACAGGCTTTTTCCTGAAAGGACTAGCTATGCTCAGTGGAATGTGCTGCATCCGATGAGCGCATTACCTCAAATACGATTTTTCCGCAACAAGCCTGGGTATATCAGATCGCATCACAAATTTTCAATTTTTCCCTCATTTTGTCGGCAAATTTTTCTTCTCTACCCCCCTCCTTGTAAACGAAAAAGTCAAATTTCGTCTCTAGATCTCGTAAGCCTCAAGCAAAAGGGTGTATCCATTTGATATCGGCGAGGGTGAGTGGGTTCCCGAACTCGACCACAGGCATACGTTGGCGGTATAGTCGGCCGCACGTGAACAGATCGAATCCGTTGCAACCAACCGGCCGTGCGACCACGAGTTCTTATTCACCATCAGAAAGGCATGCGGGGTCGACTGCAGGATGCAATTTGAGGAAATGTAGCCGACTAGACGGGCAGAATATATCGAGGGGAGTGGGGGAAAGAGGAAATGAAATTGCTCGCTCTACAAGAGGTACCCACTAAACCGAGAGACTCTGTACCGTGTATGCAGAGCTGTGTACCTATGTACATACCACTTCGTCCAATATGCAACAATGTGTAAGTGAAAACGCCTGTCCAGAACACTATACCCGTAAGTTACCTCGGTGTACGTGCACATGTTCGACTGTATAATACAGCTTACTACACTCATACTTATACCACAATATACAGACACGAAAGAGGAAGAGAAGCTTCCCGCAGCAGTAAGTAGAATAGGTACACCTTTTGCGACTTAGGAACTCGATAGTTTCTTCTGTCAAAGTGTCACTCACAACCGACGGACCGTAACTTTCCAAACAGATACACGTCGGGTAAGTTACAATGCATTATCGTTTCCTTTAACGTTAACGTCATTTTCCTTCTTTCTTCTCTTTCGCTTCTTGTCGCCGGCGTTGAATATTTTACGATGAAATTTCTTTCTATACGCAACGAAAAACGAGAAAAAAAAGAAAAATATGGTAGTCAGGTAATACAAACCGAAAAGGTGAAAAACTTTTTCGAAATCGAATTTATCGACATTTTTCTTTCGCTTATTGCACATACACACTCGCGAGCACCTTACAGATATACTTCGCCAAAACTATACACAAACCGTTCGCATAAATAGTGAAGAAAATCAAACCATTATATTAACGTCAACATCATAACTGCACTCACCTGTTCGTATTTTTCCAATTCTTGGTGGTAAATTTGTCTAATTTGCGCTAATTTAGCTCGGTAATCTGAATGTTCGATTGCATTATCTGGTTGGCCGGGGCCGCCGGATGCGGCCGCGGTTGCACTAGCCGCAGCACCGGCGCCGCCGCCCTTTTCTGGTCCGGCAACGCCTTCGGCTATTAGCATATTGTCTAGCCTCATCAGCTGGGGATCTGGAGGTTCTTCTTCTTGTGTATTTCGTAAACTTAAGACTGAAAACAGAAAGAACAGAAAGAGCGCGCATTAGTATCACCGAGTTCCAAAAAAGTTCTGATACCAGGGTAATTCTCCGGAAAATGGACAAATTCACGTAAATGAGCTGCAACTCTGCCATTTATTATCAGAATGCTTTGCGCAATATGTCAAAATTGAGGGAATGAACTTTTTTTTTTTTTTTTGGTCGCTGGAAGGGTTTAATACATCATTTTCAGGAACTACTCTTTCCCATTGTTGGAGAGGCAAGTTGAGGCAACACGGTATAGGTCTTACAATCTTTTTCTAACCAAGTTAAGTAACCTTTAGAATGTCTCAAAGTTGTGTGTCTAGGAAGAGATATGTCTTCAACGTGGATAATTTTCAAACCTCTCTGTAGGGTTCCACTATAAGCATAAACTTCTCTCAAATGGTCATATAACTTCCTCATAACTTCCTCTAGAAGGCTGTGTAAGAACTTCTGTGAAATAATGATAATTTGTATGCTAAAATACTCATGTACATCTGAGATCCTGGTTTCTAAAAAAAAAGTGTCCTTCATCGTGGACATCAACAACTATATTGAATTTACAGCTCAGAATTTGTAAAAACGTAATAATATAAGTATCTAAAGTTGGCCACATTACATTCAGCAACATGTTCAAATATTCTCCGCATATTTACCCAATGGGAAAAGGAAAATTGCGATTTTGTCCTTAAATGTGGACATAAATTATTATTCAACGTGGAAACTCACGTATTTCTTATATTCACGTTGAAGGACGTGAATCTTTCGACACTTAGAAGCAGTCTGTAGAAACAGCCTTTAAATCTTCTTCGTGCACAGACTACTTTCCTAGATGAATTTTTGGTACTTCATAAAACCGTGATCCGTGAAATTGTAACCCACGGTGCCGCTGTGTGATTGTACAGCCTCATCTTATCACACTATGTAAACGTGAAAAATTTGTCTTTCAACGATCAAATCTAAGCCTGGCCGGTACCGGAATATGGTTTCTCAATACCCCCTAGTATCGATTTCAATGAAAAAAATTTGAAAAAGTGAACCTAATTTTTTTTTGTCCATGTTGAATTGTCCATTTTCCGTAGAATCACCCACCTACAGTAATATTGTGGTGGTGCTCAGCGCATGAATGTCGACCACATGCCGGCGAAACAGTACAGCACCGAAGTCTATACTCCATAATTCACCCTCGAACTGCGATACAACGTATAGGGTGGCGAAATTGTTGACATTTCGGGGGCGGCCGAAATCACGGCCAGTACTTTCCGATTTATGCTGCGGGCAGCTATCGAACTATACTCGATTACGGCATTTCCTTGATCATATCATTTTCACTCGCTCCTTTTAACTGGGTGAGGGGGGGAGGCAGAAGATGGCGACTACCTGGAGTTTACACTCAGCCGTGCCTGCGTCCCTCAATCAACCATATTCTACCTCGCGCACATCTCTATCAACTTATCACTTCTCAGTTTACTTCTTTTCAACGCTTATCAACGGAAACCGGAAATATATACGCGCGGTGAAAAGTCCTCAAGAACACACATATATCTACGGTAAAACCTTCGCAAACGTAAAGTACCTAACCCTTTTCCCGACTCGAAAACGCAGATAACGATCACGAAACGAGTACAGTAAATTTACATATTTAATGTCGAAACGGAATTAAAATTTCAGAATTACACGTTTTCTCTTCGGTTCTTATCGACAGACATACCGTGTCCGACACCCTTACATTATTCTTGAATGGAAAACCCGCGGAAATACAATTTAAAAAAACAAAAATTGGGCGTACGTCAGGTAGACCGTACGCATGGTTTTCACGCGAAGATACATTATTACAAAATGATGACATCCGATTATCGAAACACCCGCACAGAAATCATAATCACATAACGAGTCCCCGGAAGAAGATTGTAGAAGCTAGTTGGAAAATTTGACACAAGAAAATCATTCATTCGATTCATCAAAATGTGACAGATACTACATGTATAAATTACACCTGATATTTTGACTCACTAACGGCACTAAACCTAGTATTCGTTTAATACATTATCGATTAATTCAATACATCATCGATTAAGGGAATAAATACATAAGTGGAGAGATAAACTCGGCCTTCCATTTCATACAAAAGCACGGGCAAGTATAACAGGGTGTCTAGCGCCAGGTCAGAAATAATTTTCCGTTTTTTTCCGACTAGTATTATTAAATTTCCCGGTTATATTTAGGGGCGAAACTATAGGGGGTGTGGGGTTTGAAACACCCCCCAATAATTTGACAATCTTCAAATTTTAAGACTGTTCATTTGAATTTTCAACTTTTATGCGTGTTTGTTTTGTTTTTTTCACTTACAAAATATTTCGATTAAAAAATAGGTTAATTTTTAATTTTTTAAACATTTTGTCGGCGAATTTTTCTTCTCCATCTTTCCAATCTGAAAGTCGAATTTCGGTTCTGAAAATGGAGTACCCTGAACCCTGTTAGAGAACAGTCAGCCAACGTTATTTAAAAGGTTGAAACAAAGCTGAAAACAGGAGTTATCTGTCAAAAGGGCGTCCGTTCCATAAGAAATACATTGAACGGACGCCCTTTTGACAGATAACTCCTCAAATGTGGAAGCCATTTCGAAAATCTGAAAGTCGGTAGCAAACGTTGAATTTCAAATTTCAATGACTATTCGGACTGCCAGCGCGAAAGAGTCGCCCTCTATAATTTTAAGCACGTGGAAAAAAAAAGAACTATTGAAACCCTACATATTTTAGAAAAATTCATCAGATTGAAATGCAAATGGTCTCAATGGAAGGAAAATTTTATGTACCATAAATTTGACCCTAATCATTTTTTCGATAAACGCTTTCGTTTTCATAATATTTTGAAATTTCTTCGTATTTCTGTAAATGAAATATTCCTCTCGATCAGGGCTACATTCTGTAATATAGTTATTCATTCACTTCTTCACTCAGTCACTCACTCAATCGTTCGCTTACCTACTTATTTAGTGATTCACTCAGTTAATCCATCACTTACTCAGTGATTCACTCATTTACTTAGTCATTCACTCTATCACTAATTTAGTTATTCATTCACTTCCTCACTCCATCACTCAGTCAATAAGTCCGTGATTCACTCAGTCACTCACTTACTTATTTAGTGATTCACTCACTTACTCAGTTATTCATTTATTCTATAATTCGGTTATTCATTCACTTCGTCACTCCGTCATTCACTGAGTCAATGATTCACTTACTCAGTCAGTCATTCGCTTACTTATTTTGTGATTCACTCAGTCACTCGCTTACTTACTCAGTGACTCAATGATTCACTCAATCACACGCTTATTTGTTGAGTCATTCACTCGGTTACTCCGTCACTCACTCAATCACTTACTCAGTGACTCAGTGATTCACCCAGTTACTTGCTTATTTACTCAGTTATTAAAGCAGGTACCCAATCACTTACTCAGTGACTCAACGATTCACTCAGTCATACGCTTATTTATTGAGTTATTCACTCACTTACTCTGTCACTCACTCAATGAGTCAATGATTCACTCACTTACTCAGTGATTCACACAGTTACTTGCTTACTTATTCAGTTATTCACGCGGTTACCCAATCACTTACTCAATGACTCAGTGATTCACTCAGTCACTCGCTTACTCATTTAGTGATTCACTCAGTTACTCACTCACTTACTTAGTTATTCACTCATTCTGTAATGTAGTTATAAAAACTTCACCTTTTGGTCGCACATAATAGTAGTCGATACTAGCGCTGTATAGCCCGAATAGGAGGGAAATTTAGTCTGGAACAAAAGTCAAAACTCCATGTATTTTTCCCATAAGAACGAAAGGGAACTTCTGGCACGGATTCTCCTAATCTAATCGACCGAAAACGTATTTATTTTATTTTATTTTATTGATTTAATTTTATTGGAATCAATTTAGAAGAAGAATCAAAGGAAATTCAGAAAAAAATATCGCCAAGAGTAAACAACGACCACCTCAATGTGTAAAGGAAATTGTGTGTTCCTTTCGAGTATTCCTAACATCCTTTGACCTTACTCTCCCAGAATAGGGTATGCTCATGTGCGCAAATGTGAGTGCTCGGGGGATAAGGTTCCAATCTGCATTTGCCGGGACGAAACTATGGAGGGAGGGACACCCCCAATAATTAGGCAGTCAGCAAATTTTGAAACTTTTTATTTGAAATTTTTCTTTTTCTAAGAACGTTTGTTTATTATTATCATTTTACTATAATTTTTTTAATTTAAAAATATTTTGATTACAAAATCGGCGAATTTTCAAATTTGTAGAGAAAATTTTGTCGGTAAATTCTTAGTTAAAAGAAAATATTTGTCGGCAAATTTTCCTTCTCTACCCCCCCCCCCCCAAACTGAAAGTCAAGTTTCGCCTCTGGTTATATTGTTTTAGTCCAGTATACTTTGTGAAATAAAATTAGCCCCCTCTCCCCTCCCTAAATTAGTCCCACCCTTATCTTCAATCCCAAGCGAGTTAACTCCACGTAACCCGGGGTGTTTTAAAGCCCAAGAGAGCCAACCCTACATAACCAAGAGTATCTTAAACTCCAAGCGGAGCCAGTTTCATCATCGAACGAACACCGTACCAAATCGGCCCTCTCGGGTAAGACTCAAATTTGAGGACGAGACACGTTCTACCGACACTCCTGAACGTATTCTTAGCCTATAGTCTGTCAACAACTGTCGCTATATACATCTGTGTACCATCTTTTGCAGTTACGCAACACCAAAATTATAGCATCTCCCGGCAAACCCTGAAATAACCTCTCACATACACATAAGCCGGTAAACAACACTAGCATGCATTCAGTACTAACAAAAACAACAACAATAACAGCAGCAGTGGAAAATACAATACGCGCATTAACGGTAATTAAAAAGCGCGCGTAAGCAAGAAATTAACCCAACAAAATTAACTGAATTTTCATGGTCCTTTCCGACATGAAAACACATACATACATACATACATACACACACTATTACGTTGTGCTGTGACACCGTAACGAGTACTTCATTTACTCGTTAATTTCGTAAGAGTCTTATTCACAAGATGACAAAGAAAGAAAAATAAAAAAGAACGACTCCAACTGACACCGACAGCATCGAAAGAAGCTAATCCTAACCCCTAGTATGCAGACAACAGCCATTAGTCAATATCACGGGATACAACTCCATTTTCGAAAATTCAAGGAAGAAAAATCTCGCAATCAGCCCACGCAGAACACACACAACATTCTACAGCGTGCCAATCTCTGTATACGAAAATAATAATGTGAAATTTATTTCAAAATGGTCATCAAGATAGCAGACGAACGACAGTAAGCAAAAAAAGACCGTCATTTTGCAAACCGGAAAAAGATATTCTACGAGGGTTGCAATTTGACAGAATAATGCTTTTCAACGGACGAACCAAGTTTTCGCGAAAGCTATCTAATAAAATTCTAAAGAGTATAGAGCGAGAGATTCCAAGATATGAAACTCGCTTCTTACGACCATTTTCTCTTTATGGTACGAGCTGCTGCTCGATGGCAGAAACGAAGACGCCGCGGAAAATTGCGCGAAATACAAATCTTTCAAGTCCTGCTCGAATCTCGTAATCCCGTGCGCCCTGCATCATTCATCTTCAGCCTTCAATCTCCACAGATCAATACGTGCTTATGATTTCGTACACGACAGATGGGGGACGAGGTGCACGAGTATCCGGGAGAATGTTTCGATCTGAATTACGCGATCATTTATCGTTATTTTTAATCGCAGAGCCTCAACCAAGTCGCAGGAGATGGAGTAGTTTGAGACTTACAAAAAAATGAAATAGGTTTAACCCAGTTTTTTACACAGATCTCAACGAGGCTTGAACAGTCTTCAGTGGTCATGACCAGTTACAAGTCTTAACCCAGTCCGAGGAAGGCCAGACGCATCTTCAAAAGCCTCCTCAATGGTCCAACATCAGAATAACACAAGTTTAATAAGTTAGTTTTGACCCCAAGTGTGCTTGTCACGCTTCTGTTACATTTTATATACGAGTACGCTTCACACAATAAGCTAATTCTTGATCTAATTTGATTTTCTATGTTTTCAAGTCATCCATACACTCCGAATTCATTGCCTGACGATTTCCTACAACATCGCTGTCCCTCACCGACCAACCATTTATTCTATTATTTTTACTTATTTACTGTTATTCATGTTTTTAAAAATTTATTTTCATTTCTTCCGTTTATTTTTTATTTCACTGGTACTTTTTCTTCAATTTATTTCAATGAATTAATGTTTTTTATTTCATATGACTTTCTCTTTCATTTTATTTTTTTATTTATTTATTCAGAGTGGCCACTTTTCTTCGATTATGAATTTCACTGACTTTTCCCTAATTTTTCTAGATCCACTTCTCAACTTTTTCTCAACGAATAAGGTTGGAAGTTCATTAATAAGTATTGTCACTGAATTTTTTTTTTCAATTTCTCATACCGTAATTTTCTAACAGCAGACAGTTAACAAAAAACTTATATAGAACTAAACAGAGGTACCAACCAACAGGGAGGGGGGGGGGGTCTGGTTGACTGAGTGGATAGCGCACTGGTCTCAGAATCCAGAGGCCACGAAGCAACTCGCTACATTTCGACCTGGGTCAATTTTTCGGCAAGAAGAAAAGAGGGCTAAGATAGCTCTAACAGCCTACCCGACGTCTGTGATTTAATGCTTCAAACGGCAAATTTCAGGCATCGGTTGAGAGCAAACATTAGAAAAAAGGGTACCAACCGTCAGAGGAAAAATTCTTTTTATTCAGTTTTTTAGAGATAACTATTTGTACGTGATTCAGGTTGCAAAGAAGACAGAATTATGATACTTCTAAACCACGCAATTTTATTAGGAATTCATTTTTCTGAAAAATTCCCTGACTTTTCCCTGATTTCCAGTTTCTCCAGGAAAGTGGCTACTCTGTTATTTGATTGCTGTGATCGTGTTCTTGTAAGTCATTTCGTAAATGCATTCCTCTGCGCGCGCGCGTGTGGGGTGGGGTGGGGGGGGAGAATTCTCAAAATAAAATGAATTGAATATCCTTAACGATCCGGAACTTGTTACTCACAAACTTAAATAAACAGCGAACATCAAAGAAAACCTCAGAGGCTCTCATGTATCGCATGTAAGCAAGAGGAAGAAATTTGATTTTCTCTTGTCCAAAATCAATGGCATTACGTTGCAGGTTTCACACCAACGTTTATTTCAATTAATGTCGAATCCATACATGATCATACACGACACAATCCATTAAAATTACCGAATTCCACCAAATTTTTGTTATTTTGATTAAAACTGGCCAAAATTGATCAAAATGAATCAAAACTGAACGGTAACAAAAATTTAAAAAGAATTTAAAAAAAATTGCTAGAATTACATATGTAACTAAAGAGAACACGCATAAGCTACGTAGCTATGCGAATCATACGAATGAAATTGATAAAATAACTAAATTTGACTGAATACGACCAAATCTAATTTAAATCCGATCAATTTGAACAAAACATTATGACATACTAAAAATGTCCAGTTCAGACTAAGAAGGGTAATCTACGCGAACATAACCAATAACGACTGAGAACAACCAAATCTAACCAAGTCCGACCAGGAACAATCAAAATTATAGAACTAAGAATGACCTCAACCAAAGAAAACATTACAGTGTCTTCTCTCTCTACATCCCCTACCCACCCAATTCCCTTTCTAACCCTCCCCCACACACATACCATTAAAATTCAAAACGGGATCAAATCTGAACATGAATTTGAACTAAAATGAATACTCTCCCCCCCCCCCCCGCTCTCGGTAAAATTTTAGAACGTGATCAAATTTAAGCACGAACCTGATCTAAATTAAAAAATATCTTCCTCCTAAATTCCCACCTCAAAAAATGTTAAAAACGTGATCAAATTCGAGCACGAATTACCTAGGTAAGGTACAATTTACGACCGAAAAGACACACACGATCGAAAAGGACAATAATGAAACAAAATCGACCAAATCTGCTGATAGTAATCTCATATAACCCTACTTGTTCAAAAATAACCCCGTGACTGAATTTAAGTAAAAAAAAATAACAAAATATTGCCAGAAATATCTGAAACAACCAGGAATACCTCGTCGAAAAGAATCAAACTATCAAAAACGACCCAACCCTCACTTGACCCAAAATGCAAAAATGACAGTCAAGAACGACTAAGTACTAATCTGACTCCACATTCATCTTAGAATCGCCATAACTGTTTACAAAAGATTCAATTTACCCAAAACTTTCACGACGAAAGATCAACAACCAAAGCCGAACGAGACTAAACTGAGACCAATCATGAAAAGCCACCCCCCCCCCAAATGTTCTGTCCTTTTTCTAGATTTAAGGAGGACATTTTTTGGAGAAACCAGACTTCTTTCTTTCTCAATCTCTTTACTTTTGTGACCAATTTTTCACGTCTGCCTTTCAGCTGAGTGCTACACCACAATGGTCTCTTTGGACCTAGTATACAAATCCGGTGCTTCGTGAAGGTTCATTCACTCTAGTTAGACAGTTCCATGAAACATACTAGAAACATGAGCATCACACTGAAGGGGGGGGGAAAGAGATTCGGGGCATCTACCACCGGAATTGCAAAAAATATTTTACTTTACTTGGAAAATAAAAAAAAGGTTTCTTCTAGAAAAAGGGTCCAACACTCTTGGAAGTGTCTTATGCCTCTATAAAAAGTTTGGCAACTACCACATTTGGCAGCAACTGAAATTTCTCAAGAGCGCAAGTAGTAAGCTCAAAAATGTATTATAAATTCATGAAAGTATACACGGTGTATACCGCATACAGATATCCTGTGAGCACATTGTTCTGGTCCCAACACGGATTCAAAGAATTTTACCATATTATTCTGATACATTCTCAAGGAGTTTTAGTGCATCTGAAGTAGCCTTGAAACAGTCTCACCTACTTTCCACATAGTTTCGAAGTAGCTTAACACAGTCTCGAGGGCCTGAACACGATTCAAATGGTTTTTAATATGAAGTTTGAACGAGTTCTGATACCTACAATTTTACGAAATCTTAACGGAATTAACGCATCTGAGGAATGTTCAACAATCGTAAGGTAGCTTCAGGAAATCTTAACGGGTATCAACTGAATCTCACAGTGTCTCAATACAGTTATAGCGAGTTTGCACGGTCTCAACACCACTTTCAAGAGTCTACACGTAGTCACGGAAAGTCCTAACCAGCTTTGATACCGTTTCAAGAGGTTTTAACGAGTTTCAACGGGTTTTAACATCGCCTTGAGGAGGGTCAGAACGAGAATTGGGAAATTACATCTTAGTCGTAATACGAGTAAGTCATAACTCAGAATTTTAACAAATCTTCACGACCTCACCGAGGTCCAAAAAGATAGTAAGCGTAGTAATCAAATATTTTCTGATTTTTCAACAAATTTAAACCAGAAAAATTAAATAAAAATTGTATGTTGGGAAGCCGGGGAAGACCCGATAAACAAAATGTCTCACTCGAGGCCACGGGTTCTAGATTTCAGACACAAAATTGCCTCGTATTGCACTTAAGGCAGAATTGTGCCACTTCCGTCCACTTTGAAATGAATCAGCGTTCCGAATGGTTGACACTGGGTACAATTTTTGGCCACAAGTTTCATTTGTTGGGGTTTCGAGTACCGAGACCCTGCGACCGATCGAGAAACTTACACCGCCAGCCTCTCCATAGCCACGGCCCAACTCATCGCCCACCCTACACTGGCTGCAAAATTGGTAACCAACGCGGAATCTCACGATGATGTGCGTTTAAGAGTTCATCATCATCGGAACGTCAAAACGAAAATATTTACAACCGTCGAGACATCTATCATGACCATCGAAACGCATATACGTAAACGCACACATGACACACACCTCCACGTATCGTCTATATACAAGGTGTCAACTTTGACGCCACCCGACAAACCACACGAGACAGTCTCTCTCCCTCTCTCTTCGTCTGCCCAGTCATAATACACGCTATCGATCACTAGAGCGAATTCCCCATTTGAAAGAGTAAACACACATACGCCGTGCTTGACAAGCAGACCACTGATCAAACTGATTGATGTGGGCTAACCAAGTGACAACACACACGACCACAGAAAGCACAGCATCGAGAGAACGCCGACAGGCCGAGGACAGCGAATGAAGACGTCTGGACACGCGGCAGATACACGAAAGAGACGTGAACGTGCACATGACCACGACGCTCGCGAAGGGTTAAATAGACTTTTTCCTCGTCACTTTTCCGTTTTTTGACTTTCGAAAAAAAGAAAGAAGAAGAACTCGGCCACCTCTCACTCTCTCCCTCAGCGTTCGCTCGTCTAGACATCGCCGAGATTTAGAGGTGAAAACACGCCGACTCCGGAGGAGCGCGGCACAGTGAAATATGATAACGACGATTCCAAATAACGTTTTCTTTTTGCAATACCTGGAAACAATGAACCGAAAAGGAAGCAGAAGGAAGAAGAAAAAAAAACAACACACCCAAGCAGGAGGTAAGAGAAGCAGCCTAATATTTCACCGAGAAAAAAAGAAATATCTCCTCTATTACGCGGTAATAAACTATTTATCTCTATATCAGTAGCAGGTAACCAAGAAAGGACTCCCTGATGAGCCCCCTGAGACGTTCCTCATAAAAACTACGACTCCGGTAAAAGACGTATTACTCTCGGGACTGTTTTATTCGCTCTCTCACTCCGTCTTTCCAGAGAATTCGAACGCGGTCTTGCTTCTTTCTTTCCGACTTCCTCGCCTCTTCCTCTTTCACCACCTCCGCGACAACACGGTGTCACGACGAATCTCAGAAATTTTTTAATTATTCTTTTTCGCTTTCCTCATTACTCGAACCAATTATACACGTCATTGTTATGCAGCCGCTTCCCGCCGCTGCCACTGTGCGTCAATTACGCCCGGCTGGATTGCGGGCATGGCCGGCTTGGATTGCGGGAATAACGGGCTCGCTTGGCGGTCGGACGAGCAAGCAGCAGACCAAAGGCGAAACGAGATACAATTGAAATAATAAAAAATTACGAATGGACAAACGAGAAAGAGTGACGAAGAGTGTAGGTGTACCCGTGTAGAGTAAGTAGGGTGTTACCAGGCGCCGATGCACGAGGATGAAAGTAGGGGTGACTGATCGTCCTTTTCACAGAGAAAAATCTGGAGCAGAAAACACGCTTCAAACATACTTGACAAGTGAGAAGGAAACTAGAAAAATCTGAGCCGTCTGACGCCTCAGACACGGTACGAGAGTTGAGCGTCACGCTCAAAAGATCAAACGTGTATGTTAGTATGGGGACCGGGCAACACCGATTGAAAAAAAAACTGATCGGGGTTGAAAAAAGTGGCGTTCAGCGCAGCAGTTTACGGCAAATTTTGATGTTTTTCAAAATATCTCTAAAATTATGTGGTTAACGAAAAACTGATAAGAACATGTCTAGTAGCAAAAAAAAAATCCTTTCAGATGAGCTCATTTTTATCGAAATCCGAGTGATTTTCTTCTTTTTTTTTTAATAAAAGAGCATTGCACCGTAATTGTTGTTGTCGATATTCGTTGTTGTTGTTTACCCGGTCCGAATGGAAGTGAACACAATAGCCATGTTCGTTTAGCTTCACAGTATTGGGCTAGGATTAACTCGGAGTAACACTCAGGTTAACTCGGTGTAACACTGAAATGACGTCACGTGTACACAAAAGTGTTGGGTTTGTAGTGATCAAATCGAACGAAACGTAAACATTCAGCCAACACCACAAAAACACACCGTGACACCAAATGACACCAAACTCAACCCTACTCCGGGAGCAGGGTTAAAATTTTCAACACTGGTGTTAACACCAGTGTTACCCTACGGGTAAATAAAATAGCAAACACTAACTCCGGAGTTCTCGACAGAACAAATCGAACGGCAAAAATTGCTTGGTGTGACACTCGGTGTGAAAAAGTGTCAATTTTTGTGTGTAAACGAACACAACTACTATGAGTGTTGAGCGTCCAGCGGTATCGCGCAAGCTCACGCTCGCGCTCAATATCAAAATAATAATATGTTGATATTGACGATCACGTTTAGGAAAAATAAATGATTTCATATGGGATTGTGGTTTTTTTTTCCCCTTTAAATTTTGTGTAGTGATATTGTGGTGATGGGGGTGTGGAAGTAAAGGATAGTGGTAAAATAGGGTTCCAACGTTTGGCCTTGTTCATATTACTCGATAATTGGGATTTGGTTGGCCGAGTGAATAGCGCGCTGGTCTCGGAATCCGCAGGTTCCGGGTTCGAGCCCACATAGCAACTCACTACCTCTCGACATAGGCCGGTTTTTCGGCAAGATGAGAAAAGGGCTAACAGCCTCCTCGACGTCTCTGAAGTAATGCTCGAAAGGGCGAATTCCAGGACTCGGGTTGAGAGTCAAATTAGAAAAGAGGTTAATCAATAATTATGAACTGGAGGAGGAAATTAAGAAGGCATGCAAGCCACGAATTTAAGTACATCCTATAAATCTTCTGTGGCATAAATTAGGCGAGTTTCATCACCTGGATCCTGCTTTACGAGCAATCGATTTTTGAATATACTGCCATGATGCGTTTCGCCCACACGCTCATATCGTATCCACCTTTCGCTGCCGTGAAGAGACGAAAGGAGAAATGGGGGTAGCAGGAGCTACCTCAAAGCGATCGTCTCCTATCCTGACACAGGCCTATTCGGAGCATTTCCGGGATAAAGGGTGCGGTGTCTCGGAGCCAATTCGGGATGCGTGCATCGCCATACGCCCCACTACAGGGTGTCTACAGAAATTGAAGAGTAAAAATGAAGGACTTATTCAGGACTCTTTGCAGGACTGTAAGCCTGTATATTTTCCATTTTTTTCCCGAGTGTGCAAATCCCCCCTTTTTTTTTGTTTGTTTCCAATTAAGAAAAAGTTAACCGTGCATGCTTTTGAAACATTCATTGTGTTGGATGATAATCATTACTGAAAATACTGTCTAATCTTTTACACCGGACTTGAAGGACTTTTGATCACCTGTGGACACCCTGCACTATCATCGATCGTGTCCACCTAACCAGAATTTAACGCTCACGCTCAACGCTTACCGCTGTCGCTCATATTTACGCTTACGTTCAACGTTCACACCGTGTCTCAGGCCTGAAAGGCGACAATTAAGCATTTAGATCTTTATAATGATTTCGTTTTCTAAAATTAACCAATATTCCCTAAAAAGTAGTTATTTGCAGACACGTTATCATGTGTCATCCTATCATGAGAGTCTCAACTATCAAGTTAAAAAAAAATTGCAAACCATAGTTCAGGTGATACCGCACGACTGTTAGCCTCACATAGTTCAGGTAGTACCGAATGGTAAACTGTCAGCAGCTTACCGTCCCGTGCGTTAAAGAGGGAGCCATGATCCAAAATTTGCAACAGACTCAACTGAACTTCGAGCTGACCCAAGTCCTGAGTGACCGTGGATGCTTCGGCACCTACTGACATCGAATGGCGATAGCGCCGAGCCCCGTGTGCACGGACTTTGATCGAGGGGCGGAGGACAACACCTAGCACACCCTGTTCGAATATGTGACCTGAAAGCAGGAGAGGCGCGGGACGGTAACAGCGATCGATTCCGATAGCAAGAGGGGTGACAGCGACGGCGTGATCGACCGTCACGCGCCGGACAGCTTGGTTCCATAAATGCTGAAAAGTGGCTGGGTATCGGTCTTGGTTTCGACCATCATGATAAAGAAGATGGAGACAGAATAGTCGAGGCAAAAGACTGACGGATAAAGCTCGGTCCAAACTCGACACGCCTCTGTATCATCCTCGAGCTACTGCAGACCCCCGGCAGGGTTCACCCCACCGTCACCACCTTCCTGCGTCGCCACACGTACCAAGACGAGAAGGTGAGGGGTGAAGAAAGGAAGGGCAGTCCGGCTGTGGTGCATCAGAATTCCAGGTTAACGTTGCCTCGGTCAGTAGGGTGTGCAATAGTGGCCCTGGCACGACACCGCGAACCGAAACGGAATAGCAAAATGAGAGCTCGAGTTATCCTCAATGCTTCCCTCTGGTTACTGAAAGGGTAGTTTCCAGGGCCAGAGCTGCGGTGTCTGGGAAGCCATTTTGGCATGCGTGCATCGCCATACGCTCCACCAACATTACGATTCGCATTTTGATACCTGCGCATGTGCACAACGCATCACAAGCTGATTCAAGTTTGTTTTTTTCTCTTTTTTTATCAGTAAAAATGATATGCACACGGCGCCGCGAAGTACCGCTTAGCGACATAAAACCTCTTTTTCAGTTTTGCTCTCAACTCGAGCCCTGGAATCTGCCCTTTCTAGCATTGCTTTAGAGACATCGGAGAGGCTGTTAGGGCTGTCTTAGCTCTCTTCTCTTATTGCCGAAAGACCGGCTGAGGTCGAAATGTAATGAGTTGCTACGGGGGCTCGAACCCGGGACCTCCGGATTCCGAAACCAGCGTGCTATCCACTCGGCCAACCAGACCCCTTGGCGACATAATACATGCGCAGAGGTTTGTACAGCCTCTCATTTAGAAATTAAGCATATCGCCAAGCTGTAGACGACATGAACTTGGCGCATTACGCTTATAGGCCACTGGACATCCAGTAGAACATGCATGCTCGAAGCTTACAAGACACTGATGATGGGAGAACAAACCTTCTTGAAAATAACATTATTAAATTCACTAACACCTCAGTAAGAAACGGATTCTCTTAGAAACGCCATTTTCGTTTCTTGCACCCAGCAAGGCAGGAAGAAAAGCAAAGAAGCAAGCAGTTAGTCAAGCAATCACTTAAAAAAAAAAAAAAAAAAACCTCGACGACCTTATTTTTCCGACGACGTTTAAAATGCCAAAACTAAACGGCTAAATTAGCCGAAAAAATGCCGACTTCGAAGGTTCATGATGGGTTTCGCACTACCCACATTCCCTCACAGTTCGATCTTGAAAGTTCGGTTTACAAAAATGGGAAAATAAGGCAAATGTCTCCGAGTACTCAGTTAGAAACAGCTCCTCAGAGATGAGGTTCGAAAGGAGGGTGAAAGTAGAAGAAAATACAAAGAGAAAGAAAGAACGAAGCGAAAATGGAGTTTTCTGAAGCATTTCTTAATAATTTCCTCCAAATTTCACAAGACTTCTTATTAAGTCAGGAAAGGTCTCAAGGAATCTTAAACACGCATAGAAGAGTTTTGAAAAAACTTGATCGAATCACTGAAAGTCCTCATTAAGTTTAAGAGAGCATCAAGTCTTGATCGTATATTGAGAAATGTAACAGAAGATTGGAAAAATCATGACCGACTTTGGAACAATTATCATGTGGTAAACAAGAGCCTTAAAAAGTCTTGAACAAACCTGGAAAAATCTTAAGTCTGAAATAGTCCTAATAAAGCCTAAGAAAGTCTTAACGAATCTTAAACCAGTTTGGAAAAGCTTGCAAAGGTTTTAAAAAAGTCTGGGCAAGTCTGAAAGACTACATTAACTGAGCAGAAGTAACTGGCAATCACATTCAGCTCTAATTCTCCAAAGTAGGTCAGTTTGGTCTATTCCATCATGCACTGAAAATCCCAGACAAACTCAAATGACCTTCCATCCACCTAGTAATAGAACCAAAAAGTACCCCATAGTAGGCACTAACAGTCTAGGTAAACATGTCACACTCTCTTCGAAATACATACGATCAGACCGACTTTCAAACTTGGTGAATCTAAGGGAAGATGCAGGAGCCACAGCTACAACAAATAAGCTTTATGACGCTTCAAAAGAAAATCACCCAATTCTGTGCTCAGATAGGCTAAGTTAATCAATTGTACTGGTTCAAGGAAAAAACCAAAAATTTTTGATTACCCAATCCTCGATTAGTTACTTCTACATAATATCTCCATTAAATGTTGACATCTCTTTTTACAGTTTCCTGCACCGGGTATTTCTGCGTTACCCAGTGCTTAGCTTAAATACAGATGAGCAAAACTCATCTTCTTCAACTTCAAGCCAATACTGGAGGAAACGCTCACGTCTGTCGTATTTGTCGAAGCCGAAAACGTATAATAAATAACACGAATCAGTCAATGGAAACGCGGTAATGTCTCTGCACGCAGATTTTTATCATTCATTCTCTCGATATAATTACGCATTTCCACCGCGATCAGCGAATGCACGATTCGCAGTTCTAATTAGCTCAGCCGGATACGACTACCTACCCGAATACGAGTCGAAACCGTTTCAAGATCAGCTCAATTTAACGACATGTCGCTAAAATAAAATAAAAAATTACGTGCGAGAGTTTGAAGCAAAAAAGCGTGCAAACGAGCGGATAATACCTGGTGTCCCAAGTTCAAGCTAACAATGCCTTGTACCTTCGTACCGAATGATCCTGGAGGTCGAGTACATCGAAAAACGTTTCATCAGATATCGCCATATTGTTGATCGGTAGCTGGGGCAAGACTGAATCAATACCAATTACCACATGCGAGAAAACTACAGCATAATGACGAATTGTGTATTCGAAGGACTCACTGGACCATCAGACGTAAGTCAATGCGAGGACTTACACACCATATTTCACGATAGTTATACAAAAAACCAGTTTTTAATGCAGTGTAGTTCAAAAAAAAAAAAAAAAAAAAAAAAAAAAAAAATCTTACGCTGTACTTGAAAATAGCTGGTCCAGCCACCGCATTACATACGAGTATTTTTTGGGAAACGTCGCAGAGAAATTGGATCGACATGGAACAACAACTCAGGAAGAATGATCTCAGAGATGTTTCGACTTTTTTATTGAAAAGGCAACGCGAAAGAGAAACTGATCTCAGCGAGGATATCTACACCTCCCCGGTTCAACAGCTGAACTGGAAAATTAGAGCTCATCATGACAGAGTTGCACAGAGAAGCACGATGGAATTTTTCCGAGTTGGGAAGCCCAATGCCGGGAGCTTTTCAAAATTTCGAAAAAATTAACCCCGGATGAAATTCGCCTCATTTTTACGAACAATCTGATCATAAAACACTTCTCGCTTTTTTTTTCGAAAAACAAACCCGGCCCTGTAGAGTGTAGAGGAACGGTAAGGTGTGAGGTTCCTGAAATAATGGTACGACATCTCGTCTCAGCACTCTATGGCCAAGTGTCTACCAAGCTGTACCACTTCGAATGAGGCATTTCTATCAACTTCGATTATGTCTGTTCGTATGTAAGCCACTGCTCTTGTCCAAAGGGCGGACTAACCATAAAGATTACCAGGAAATTTCCCGATGGGTTGATCCAATTTGTTAGTTTGGGCCGACGTAGTATTTAGGCGGGAAAGAGGAAAAACAGAAGACATACTAAGTAACGAAAGCGAAAATTTGGGCCGATGCAATAGCATTTTCTGAGTAGCTTTTCAGATCCCAATCCGCACCTGCTTTTGGTCCTTAGCCTAACAAACAAAAAGTCTTCCATTTTGAGGCTATACATTTGTTTACTTCGTCCTTATCCCGCACATAAACGGTTCCAATTTTTCAGTTCCCCCAATCAGATAATTGGTTTTCTGTTCCAAATTTCTCGGTTTCAAGTTCATGAAACGGAATTTCAGAATTGGATATCGTATGACGAACGGAAGCTGAGAATCACGGAAAACGTTCTTCTACACAGAGGGAACTTCTCAACAACGGAATGCGAACGCGCATTCTCTCGGCCCCGACTATAAGGAGTTTAATTTAAATTCTTCTTCCTTTTCTTACACAGAAAGTATGCTGTAAGTGCATACTGGGCCGGAACTAATTTGATTCGACTTTTTAACATTTAAAAAAGCGGACAAACTTACAAAGCCTCGATTAAGCTAACTGCAATGGTTAGAAAACTAGAATGGCGCTATCGATGGGTAGCCGAGTCAATGAAACAGTTTTTCAAATCGACATATCATTCATTTCATCCGATACACTTTTAACTTTATCATGATTTCCTTATGAACAAATTCGTCCGATAAAAATAAACAGCTCCCACAGGCATTCTACGATCCGAGGAATTTCTGGTAAGATCAACCACCATCTCTATTTCGGATTTTCAAGCCCAGATAGGACTCTTACAAGCACGATACCACTCCCCCGAGGTGTTTAGATGCTTTTCATGGAAGATTTTGTTAAAATAGACACGGAATCCGAAAGAATTGCAGCTTCATTCGGCTACTTGAAGTCATCAGCCGAGAAGACAGCACCAACAAAGCAGAAGGCGGATCGAACCCGAAGTTGAGTAACGGATGATTCGATCCGACTGCTCTGACTTCACGATTACCTGGACGGTAAGATCATGGATGGGCGCAGGGGAGAGGGATGCAAAACGAAAGGAATGTTTAATAATCGCAATCTCGATAAAGTGACAACATATATACAGATATATAAATGTGCATGAATACGGTGACCACTGTATAGTTTTGCTCAGCAGGGAAGTTGTTTCGGTGTGTGAGTACGCATGCATACACGAATGGCATACTATACGGATGGCGTACAGCTCAAAAATGGAAACCGCATTCTTTCAGGCATGAACTGTACACGGCATGCAGAAGAGGACCGTACTCCTCACTGTGGCGAGAACAAGAGCGGATTCCGCGGCAAGGCCTTTCCGGCTCCTAAACGAATATACAAATTCCTGCAGTGACGGTCGAACGAAAATATTTCTGGTGCCGGCGGCGCCGAGTGATGCCGCGAAATGACCATCATTGTAGATTATACGGTCGGGGTATTTTATAGGAGGGGGGCATGGGGCATACGTTTTCAGAAATTCCAATTTTGATATTTGAGGCGATGGATTTAGTATGGGAGAGAGAAATATACTCATATGGTCCTTCCTGACTGATCGAGGGAAGAAAAAAAGGACAATGAGTGACAAGAATGTCGTATTGAAAAGGTCACGAACCGAAAGTAGGTATAGAAATGCAGGAGACAAAAGACGTTTGTTGAGACGCTCGCATCGTACAACACGGGAAGTAGCCAGGCAAGACGATTAGACGATTTATACAAGAATGTAAATTCGAGAGGAGAGATCGCCGCGCATTCGAGCTGCTCCATACGTTCAGTGGTCAAACAAGGTACGTATTTTCCAGATTCTCGAAGCATATGGTCTCAAGCCATTAGTTGAACTTATCAACAGTAATTATAAAAGAAACGCAATTGATCTGTTTCACTGTTTAGTTCTTCGATAACATGTAAATTCAGCCACTGCCTTCTTCGACTCGGAACACGCCTCGACGAATTTCGCGCTTCTATCATCAACCTAAGAGAAGCGTAGAATTTCGATCACAATTTAGATCGATTTCACACCAGACACCCGTATCAGGTTCCTAACTTCGACTTTCGGCACAGTGTCAGGTTCGTACAGGAAAGACTAGAAGAGGACATCGTGACGGTACCAGAAACCGAATTAAAAGGCATGGGAACAGTGGCGTAGCCGAGGGGTGTCGAGGGGGTCCAGATCCCCCTTTGCGACGTCGTCAAATATAGTGTTTTTGTAACTTTAGTACCCCTTTAACACTTCCTCCCCCTTTGGTCAAGATCAGACCCCTCCAATCGAACATTAGGCTGGCTACGCTACTGGATGAGAAGACAGAGAGAGAGAGCAAAGATAAGGCTCCCACATTTTTTGAATTTTTTCTGAGAAATTCATCTTTTCACCTTCACTCTACACCGCTTCTGGAAAAGTGAACTTATGCAACGGGCTAGTAGGATACGAAAACATACCCCCTCCCCCAATTATATCTCATCACTGGCTCAGAAGACAGGTACAATTTTTCAACGCACTGATCAGTTAATTGTAGCACATAGGTCCAATCAGCTTCGTAATATCAACCGCATTTCAGCTGAGGAAGATTCCGAACGCTGGGTAAAAATAATTACGATTATTAAATCTCATTGGAACTCGGAATTCGAAAATACGAAGTAATTCACCGCGATGTGGACATATTTTCACAAAGTACAGCCAGAAGCATACACAGATTTTCGGATCGCCCTGTACCAAGGTGTCTATCAGATTTGAAAATAGAAAATATTGAACCTTTTATTGGACGTTTGCGTATGCTTAATCCAATTAAACAAGGTATGCCTACGCAAAGTTTCATTATTTATTCATTTATCATTATTTTTTTAAATCGCTGAAAAAATTTTTTCTTTCCAAGAACTAACCCTTTCTCAAATAATACATCCAGTCAAGTTTTTCACTACTTTAAACATAATATTATACTTATTTCCTCATTTTTCTACTTTTTTATTGGACCAATGTTAAAATCATTGGACTTCTATTAGATTTATTAGACTTATTGAACAGGTAGATACTCTGTGTATGTCATCACCTTATCTCATCAACTAATTATACCGGCAACCACAGATAAATACATATAGCCACCGGGTAAGTGGATCTTTCTGCCTCGTTTATGAAGTGTTGGGATCTTGAGAAACAGGGAGATCTTGACGCTCACAGGGTGTCTACTGATCCGGAATATCATAATTTCTTGCCATTTTTATGCCTTTTTCCGGTCCGACTGAAAGAGCGCTACTTCCTACGTTGAAAAGTAGAAACAATGAACAAATGACTGAACAGCTGGTGCGCGATTTTTTTTTTTAAAGATAATTTTACCTTCGTTAATTCACATTTTTATTTTAAAAACGACAAAAATGGAAAAGGTAAGGGAAAATGTGAAAATTTTCAATTTTTCTGGCTGTCCACGATAAAACCTTGCAATTTTCTTGCTTTCTTGCTCAGTTTTTCAAATTCTTGCTATTTTTTTGCTTGTCTGGCCTTTCTTGCCCCGTAGACACCCTGTGCTCATCAATGTTTTTCCACGAGAACGGGAGAAAGAAGGAGCGTGGGGGGGTCAAGGATATTTTAAAGAATGCTACGGAAATTTACCTTATCAGGTCAGCTAACAATATCCGGGGAATTACGTGGCGAGCTAACCAACATCCAAAACAACATGCTACTGGATCAGAGTGTCTGGGAGGTCAGAAGTGGTATATATTTAAAGTTCATTTTCGGATTTTGGGAAAACTTTTTCAGCTTTATATTCTGGTTGATTTCAATTAATTTCGTGTTTTCACTTTTATTTAAGAAGAAATGCTCCAATTTCGGTTTCTAGGGGAACTTCTCATCAACATGAGAAAAAGGGGACTGGGACCGTTTTTCAAAATAGTTTAAGTTTAGAGAACCTGGAGGAATCTTTTCACAGTACCTAAATTACATTGACTAACAATGATACTATCCCAAGATTAACAACCAAAAATTAATTTCTCCAAACCGATAGTTGTTTTCCAGGACTCACTTCCTTGACCGTGCCCACACAGTATCCATATTAAAAAGTAATTCCAATGTAATGATTTTCCGATTTATTAGAAAAGAAACTTCGAGTGATCTTCAACTTCCGTTTTGAATGTTAAGTTATATTGTTTACTATTCTCACTTGGCTCTCGATATAATCCGCTACACACTGTCGATCGAGTCGTTTCTTCTTTAGTATTTGCCTCATGGGTCTTATCACGTTTCACAGTTCATAGATTCTGAACAGTCGATGTTCCTGGATCAATATTACGGCTCTTTTCGTATAATCAAACACAGATAGGTAGAGAAGAAAACGATACATTTCTACAGAGACAAACCTCCACGCGTTTATCAAGTACGACCCGTCTAAAAAGTTTCCGGCTAATAAGTACTACCTTTTCGTATTTATTAAAGAAATTCAGCTCAACAAAGGCAACGAGCAGAGAAGAAAATAAAACGAAAGCCGGCAAAACTGAAAAGCGAACACGAGAGACTGAGCAATCTAAACGAAGGGTTAACGTTAACGTGGCGCTAAAAACGGAGCTATAAATGAAATAACTCAGAAAGTAAAGAGCATTTTGTCTTCGAGTTAACGAGAAAATAAAAAAATCGTCCGGACCTTACCACGCGTGATTTAAATTAAGGCGAATACAAAAAATATTACGGTTTATAAAGCACTTTTTTTTATTTTGTAACAAGAGGGAAACAACGCTAATGGGCAGTGTGAATTCACTAATTGAAGATCGTTGAAATATTAAATTCATTAGTTACAAACAATGAAATATTCACAAGTTACGCGTATTCGCGTTATTTGTATTCATTTTTTCGGGGGTGGGGGGAGGAGGAGGAGGAGAAGAAGGAGAATAAGGACGATCTGTGTTTTGAACACGTTCACAGGATCACACGCATCAACGTCTAGGGTTCAGGAGATACGTCATGTTGGTTCTTTATAGGTATTTTATAAAAATTGAAAAATTCGGAAGATTCGAATTGAAGCGTTTGTTTCCAAAAAGTGTTAATTCTACTTGTCACCCTGAGAAGAAGGTTAAGACGGAATCCTATAGAAAATTCTGCGGTCGATCTAATGGTAACACTGGCTTTAACAAAACAAGTTGTAGGGTCTACATTCATACTTGAGGAGTATTATTCCAAACTACCCGGAGTCAATTTTCACAAATAATGCGATAAGAGCGCAGTCTGAAGGCGAAAGTTGGTTACCAAAAGTGGGGGGGGGGATTGAATCGATTTCATACAAAATGTGGTCAGGTATGAGTTATACTATCAGAGTAGCAAGCTTCACCTTCCTTCAGTGCCATCTGCTCCGCAGAGATAATGGTTTGTTTCTCTCGACTTCACTGCTTTTGACTGAGAGCAGTTCGGAATAACACGAGCACAGAATAGAATAACTGACCTCCAGTGCTGGAAAAACAGTTTGTTTACCGATATTGAAAAGTTTACGTCAGTGGAATTAACTTTTTTTTTTGGAAAGAAACGCTTCAATTTTGTGAACCTCTAACTGTAGCTATCGGATTACTTCACGTCAATTCAAACAGAATCAACCCTAACTACTTCAATTTTGATCAAGTTGTCACAAAACATTTGACTCTGCCATAGAAAGAATGTCCGTAAGTAGCTCAGTAACAGATTCGAGAAGCAGCCACAGAAGGACCAATTGAAGGCGTGCAAGAATAATTGATAGTAGGCTTCATAGACTTCACCCCTCACCCCTCTCGAATAAATACTTGAATCATTTATTTGCCTCGAAATGATGAGCAATGTTTCCCTCGGCGAGAGGAGGCAGTAAGACTAACAGCAATTCCAATACTAATTTCAGATATAGAAAATTTATAACTCTTTATAACCTTTCCAAACGAGTCGAGGACTACCTAAGGCTACGGCTTTTCAAAACTCGTTTATTATTCTTCGAGAATGCGTTAAAGCTTTTCAAGACATGCGGACAAGACCTTTTAAAACCTGTCCGCCCTCGTTTAGGACCATTTGCTCATTATGAACTCTCCAACAGTTCCCAAGACATGTTGAGACACTAGTCAGGCACTCGTTTACAATCTGACGTTTCAAAATTCGTCGAAACACAATTTGTAACTATTCCATATTCGTATGAAATACAATAAGAGATTCGCTGAAATTTGCCAAGATTCCTTAATGCTCCGATAGAACTCTCGAAGACTCTCCCGCATTTGTTAAGACTTTGGCATTCTCGTCTAAGACTCTTTGACTTGTCCGTTCCAGACATTTCGTAACTCTTTTAGGTTAATGAATACTTTTCCACATTGTTTCAGACATTTTGCGACTCGGTCAAGACTCTCTACGGGGTAGCCAATTTTATTTTCCCAAAAAATTCCCTGACTTTTCCAACTTTTTTAAAGATTTTTCCAGTCCATTTTCCAATGTTTTCATAACAAACAAATTACTTCTTAAAAAATTTACAATGGAGGTCGACAGAGAAAATTGTACAATAGTTTAACATTATAAAATTATCTTCAAAATTCCCTGACTTTTTCGATTTTCTTTCAAAATTTCCTGACTTTTTCCCGGTTTTCCAGAAACTGGTCACCCTGCTCTAAGGGTCCACTAAACTTACTTCGTCTGAATAAAAATCTTCACAACTCTTATAAAACGCTTTTCGTGACTCAACTACGCCTCACTGATGTTTATGGCAACTGTTTCAAGCTTTATTAAGGCTCTTCTAGACTTGATTTTCTCACACTTGTGTAAGACACCTTGAGACGCGGTGAAAACTCTATATGGCTTTTCAGAACTTGTTCACATAAGCTAAGACGTTTCAAGATTTTTTTAAAACTCTTCACGACTTTAAGAAACTCATAGCTATTGAGAATCTTCCAGACTTGATTAGAACTCTTCAAAGTCTTGATCAAAATTGTTCAAGACTCATTCTAGACTTTCAGTCTTTGTGAGACCGTTTCAAACGGGTTCAAAAGATGTCCAAGACTTCCAAGACTCTGCCAAACTTAAGATATACTGAAACTTTTAAGGCTCTCGTAGGTTTGTTTGAGACTCTTCATACTTTCCCACCATTATTACAGACTATCCTACTGGTCTGGTGTGTGAAGCCTTCAACCAAAAATGTTACACATATAGCATTCAAACCACAGAAACACATCATCAGCAAAAGAAGCTGAAGTGATCCAATGTGCCAGCCTACCAGAAAATGCTGTTTATTATGCTATAAGGGGGGTCTGGTTGGCCGAGTGGATAGCACGCAGGTCTCGGAATCCGGAGGTCTCAGGTTTGAGCCAGTCCACGTAGCAACTCGCTACATTTCGACCTAGGCCGCATTTTCGGAAAGACGAGAAGAGGGCTAAGGCAGCCCTAACAGCCACTCTCACGTCCTTGAAGTAATGCTCGAAAGGGCGAATTCCAGGGCTCGGATTGAGAGGAAAAATTAGAAAAGAGACTGGTCAACTATTTTCCGCAACATTTGTAATATCAATCTGGGCTGGACAACTGCTGTCATTGTGGTTATATCGGTAACACCTGATGCAACGTTTTCACAAATCTGCCATAAAAAATCAAGTTTTCGCTATATTTCATGAACAAATCAGGTATTTATTTGTACCGAAATAGCGTATCGACACCACTTTCTTCCTCGAGCTCTGCCGAGTCGTAATCTTTCCAGCCAAGAAAATGACATCGTTTTAGAGGTAATGCGCACAACTGCTCATGAAAAGTGCTTTTCACCTTGCCAAAAAGTATGTATAGTTCAATAAACCGTGTACCGCCCACGTACCATCTGTACCGATACCAAATATTCCAGCTCGCTAACGAGCGACATCGAAAAGCTGAATTTCTGCAGTCTGAAAAAACGAACGTAATTCCGCCCTTAATCGTAAAATGGAAATAATAACGGGGTATATTAATTCGCCATTAACGAAACAGTGAAAAAGGAGGTGGAGAGAAGGACCAGTGGATGACGGAAGGAAGGGGGCCGAGAAAAAAAAAGCTCAATCGACTACGAGATTTGTGACATAATATAAACGGTTTCGTCCCACGTTTTTCCTTCTTTTTTTCCCTCTCTTTCTCTCCTTTATCCATCGTATACTCTTCGTCTGTTGAAAGAAAAACGAAGATATATGACGGTCGCAGGAAGCGTCTTAACGATGAGACGGAACAGGGTGAGATATAAAATTTAAAAGAAAGGAAAAAGAAAGAAACAGAATACAGGAGAAAATAGAAGATAAAAAAAAGGCAAACGAAGGGTCACAGAAGATGGTGAAAAGATTGTAAGATGTATAGTATTTTGCGGCAGTACGGCGAATACGACTAGCGAGGGGGCGGGGGTGCTAGTAACGTTGTGCCTGTAAATGTTTTCGAGCTACACCATCAGCACAGCAGTTACCCCCTAATTCTGCAAATCGCGAAGCGGCAACGAACTGCGATGGTGTGCGTGCTGCGTATACACTCGATTCGTATATAACTGGATAAATCCCTAATGAGAGAAATATTAACGGGTGCACTGTGCCGGCTTTTCCTCTCCTCGGCGTACCGACGAAAAGAGAAAATGTGTTTTAAATGAGTTACCCGCGATGATGACTGGGTGGTCTTGGAACCCCCTCCCCCGCTTCCCGGCTAATGTTGCCATGCTCGAAGCTCGACTTGCCACGGAGAGACATTTTGCCTGCCGCCCGTGCTCTCGTACACTGGCCTCCGCGGTGAACGTCAAAGGCATTTTTCCACTTCCATTTGATGAACTGCAGATTAAGCCGTTTTCGGTCGCCCGCTAACCCAGATTTTCTCTTCTTTTTGATAGCGTGTCTCGGCCAAAGAAGATCGTTCACCTAGAGGGAGGATCGAGAAGTCAGTTTTTGGGAATTTGAGCAGGAAATTCAAGCAGTTCATGATCCCTGAATTCATTCCCAACATCACTTCGACTACCAAGGTACAAACTTGAAAGGGTAACGGTAGAGGGAACGGAAAAAAGCAAACGAATGAACAGATATTGATGAAAAAATGGTTCATGTGATAGCATCCCTTTTTGTTCCTTGAAGTCAATAATGCTGAATAAATATATGAATAAATATATGTTTCAGCTGATGAGGTCAGTATTAATAATTCACCTTAGGTTATTCACCCCCCCCCCACCATGAAATTTTCAGGACAGTGGCAAAAAATTTGCAAGACCTTCTTCATGGAGAATATAATGACAACAATATTTTGTTAGACATTTCTTCACGTTACAACGTCTTGATGAAAAAACTAATAGGGGGGAGGCATTAGGGTAGTTTTAATTCCGAAATTTTTCTCGAATTTACGCTCCCACCTTTCAAAATTGTTTCACGTAATTCAAAAAAATAATCAAAAAGGTTTCAGCTCGATTAATCCATGCTTTATGGAGATCCAAGTTCAGCTTCTTTTAGTAAAATTGACCGTTTAGAATAAGAAATATGAGTACCAAAAATTAAGAAATTCCGATGAAACTGAGGTAAGTTATTATCTTAGGCTAATACATCACACAGGTGACAACATTTTATCCATTTGCACTCACCTACTTGGAATTTCAATGTGCCCCCTCCAAGACGACAACGGACTGGAAATGAGGGGGGGGGATACAAGTTCAAGATGGATATCGTTTCACACGTTTCTGGAGTCGTGGATTTCATTTCTGATCTTCATTTTCCAGCAACTATGAAAATTGAGAAACCTCGATTTTAAGGTGACGGACTGTGAATTGTAAGACATTTTACACATTTACAATGTATAGACATCAAATTGTACGTTATTGGAATAGTCAAATTCTTGTAATATGCTAGAATTTGGAAATATTACGTAAAATGACTTCAGTACAAATGAATCTGACCAGCCAGTAAACTTTACGATCTCATATTTTCCGATCTGAACCTGTAAATTTCTTATGCTCAGTCCGTCACCTCAGCCTCGTTCCCTCAGTTTCCACGATAGAATAAAATCAACATTAAGGTTAGATTCTACAGCCCGGAAAGCCTAAGAACAACACTTAAATGGCCTTTAATATATTCGACTCCCCCCCCCCACAGGACTCCGAATTTCAAGTTAAGAGCAGTTACGAAAAACTGATCCAGTGATCTCAAAAACCCAGCTATCGCTCCCTCTGTGTTCCTCTTCGCACTTGTACAAGTTCGAAAAAGTCTTCGAAAATTATACATATGTACTATAAATAAAAAAAAAAGCGAAGTTGAAAATTGTAGAAGGGAGTTGTGGAACAGATTCCGGTGATGGGCAGGTACAGTGGTTTGGAAGTGAGTTCGGTTAGTAACGCTAGAAAAATGACACACATTGTACGTTTTCTCCCCATAAGGCCTGTGTTAATGTAGAGCAGCAAAAGGGGAAATTTTCAGCCCTTTTCTCTTCTCCAGGGCAGCTGAGAGTAAACTGAATACAACCTTTTCCTTACATGGAATTGTTCGGGGAACAATATTTTGTTTCAAAATGCAGTAGTCGATTATATTTTTGGAAAAACCTCAACTTTTTTGTGTAGGGGGGGGGGGAGGGTTTGACATAATAAGCGCCTTCCTGATTTTCTGTGGCATTTTTAATGAATCTGAATGAACTTGACACGAAAAATTTCCGTCGAACTCCAGCTCATGATAAACATTTTCAATTTTCTGCCTATTTGCTTCTCATTGGCTACACTATTTTCATAATGTTTAAAAGCAAACTGGAAATTTATATTACGCGACGGTTAAACTTTAAGCTCCTTGAGCGACCTCTGAATATCAACATTTTTGATGAAATCTCGCACATGTTTTTGCATCAAAATGGAACTTTGACGACTAAACTATCATAAGATTTCAGATTTTCCCCCCTTTCCACTCTAAAATACAAGCTGGCGGAAGATCATATCAATAAGCGCTTTCGCCACGATTAAGAAGCCATGGCGAAGGATGAGGACTTTCTGATACCTTGTCCAGTCTTCACCAAAAATCATCTAGTACGTAAGGTATTGATGCCCTATAAGACTCGGAGGACAAATAAGTCCCGCCCCCTCTATCTCGTCGTTTAGGCTTGATGTGGTGAAACTACTTTCATACGGTGATGTCCGGGATATCTGGCAAAACTGCTACTCGAATACTATTCGGGTGCGTTGGTTACAAGCGGAAGCCAAAAAATAGTAAAATGTGGTGATTTTCAAACGCCGATGTCATTTCCATGCTTCGAAAAAACTAAAATATTACGAAAAGTACATTTTTCGAAAATTCATCAATATGAGATTTGATTTTTAATGAAATTTTTCAAACGCGTTCTCTTTGAGAAATGGAGTAGTTCGAAACAAAACGACAAATTATACAGCCACAATGCTTACGAAAAATGTATGCCCGGGTAAGAAATCAAAATGTTTTCGATTAAAAATTCCCAAAAATTTAAATAGGTGAGCTAATTTTGTAAAAACTGTCAAGATATATTGAATTTTTCAGTTGTTTTTTTGCATTTTCATACAATGAAGTATGTAAGCTAAAAAAGAAAAAAACCTTATTGGGACTAGCTGTTTCTAATGGAGTCCAAAATGTGGGCCTAATTAGGAATAGGTTCCTAATCGTAAGCTAAAAAAGAAAAAACCTTATTGGGACTAGCTGTATCTAATGGAGTCCAAAATGTGGGCCTAATTAGGAATAGGTTCCTAATCAAGTCCAAATTACTTTTTTTGGAACGCTTCCCCTCAGCCCTCCACCTTGAGTAAAAAAGAGAAACAAAATGGTCATTTTCCACAAAAAAATTGGAAGTTTCGTCCTCCAAAAAAGATTTTCAAAATATCAATTCTTGCGACGAGTTATTCTCCAAAAACATTTTATTGGCCTTATAGAGCATCAGAACCCTAATTACCTCCACGGAACTGACTACTAATTTCCATAAACTGAAAATGCGCCAGCCATTCCACACTTGACTCGCCAGGTTCATACAACCGAGTTTTTCCTGTCGGAAACGAGCTAAAACATACTCGATTTTACAAGCGTCTAACACAACAGAGCCTTCCGAGTGGAAATGCAAAGAATAACATCTAGGTAGCTTCAGAATCCTCGATCTTACCCCCGCCCCCAATTTTCAAATTTTCATCTGTCAACGCGTCGGCTGAAGAATGAAACGAACCTCGGGTCACATTCTCGTCGAATTCTTGGCATTGCCGTGTCTGACACGGAGCCTCGACCTTCCCGGTTGGCGACCCGGCACCGCGGATTGATGAGCGACACCGCGGGCGTTATTTTGACACAGCGTCGTCGTCGGCATAGTTCACGCACGCCGAATACGTACAAACGCGGTATATCGTCACCCAGAAAGGGATAAAATGTTTTTCGAAAATCCTCTGTAACAGGGTGAGAAAACGAACGCGGCTCCGAAACGCAATCTTGCTTCAATAATACTTACGGTTGGCCGCCTTCCGACTCTTTTGTTCAATCAAGGGGTTTCAAAATGGCACTCGCACTCGTTTTTCGGCACCGGCTCTCCGCTTCTCTGTCACTCGTCGCCACCGCTCTCCGCCCTCTCTTCGGCTCGGTTTCAGTTTTGTAATTATCGTTATTGGGAAAAAGAGAGGAATCTCTCTCTCGGTAACTCGGTTCTCGCTTCTCGGATGCCGGTCCGGCGAGTTCCCCTTGATTAGACGTGTCATACAGCGAATCGTCATCAGCCCTTTTCGAAATGCGCCACTAAATGCGAGAGAAAAACTATAATAACACATAAATGCACGAATTACGAGACGCCCGATGGCGACGGGCGAAATGGCCGAAGAAAAATGCGAGCCTGGTCGGCCTCTTTAAATTTCCCGTGCCCGATGTTCGGTTAAAAATTAATTTCCCGTATCCATCCAACACTCCAGCGAGGTACGCACCACGTTCCTTTTTCTTTTCCATCACTTTTGCCTGTTATTTAGCGTTTTGCTCGCTCGCCATCCGAAGGCAACATAATTCGTGGAAAATGCGAGAATCCGATTGAAAACTATGTGGGACGCTTTCCATCCCTTCGGATCATTTTTTTCGATTATAATATAAATTCAATTCGTCCCTTTCACCAGTAGATTATTTTCGCTTCTGTTTCTCCACATTCCTTTAGTTTCTTCTCTTTATTTTTTTCCCTGTTTCCCTTCTGTTGCCGGAGAACGGAGAACCGTTCTCCCGGGAAAAACGAGGAAAAAACTTTTCCTCAATTAAATTCCTCGGAAATTAAAAACTTCTAGAAAATATTTATTCTCGTTCCCCTATTTCTGTTCGCTCGGTTGTTAGGAAAAAAAAATCCATTAGGCGACGGTGAAACGACGAGAATTGAACTTCTGGATTTTTTCGGCCGAAATTAAATAATGAACTGAAAGTTGATACTGTCGAGTACCGGAAACTACAGAGACGCGGAGGAAAACGAAATCTGCGGAGGAGGATGGCTGATAAACAGGAAGAAAGTGAGTATAGATTAATTTGGAACTTCTGATTCATTTCTCCCTTGCTTTCGTTTTCCATCGTTAAGTAACCTAACGATTTTCAAAAAATATTATCCAATCAGGACTCAAAAGAACAAGATAGAGAACTCATGCTTGATCCTTGGACAGGTACGCTGATCGATATAGATTTCTGTTAATCTCCACCAGAGAGCTCAGCATATCGTCTAGCTTTTTTCCTTCTTCAAGAATAGCTTGGAACAAAAAACGATGATCAAAGGTACAAATAAGTACACGAGAGTAGAAAAAGTCGAGAGAAATTGTTAAGACGCCGTTAAGACAATTGAATCAGTGGTCAGTATTTCGTAAGACAACTGATGATGGGGTAGCAACTGGAAGTGTTACAGTACTTAGAACATGGAAATCCGTATTTTTTCTTAACTACTGAAATCATTCAAAATTGATACAGTGCAAGTTAATACCCATTCTTTTAAAACCCATTCAAACACCGTTGAACCCCATTTTGTTAACACAAGAAGTATTATGCATGCAAATCTAACATCTTTTCAGGCATCGCATTTCATTTTTTTTTTCACTGAGCGTAAGTCAAAAAACTTACTTTGGTTCCTTGGAATACAACTCTCAAACTGCGGTGGTTCAGAAGCATACCAGATTGACGTATCTTCCATCCCTTTCCCTCTGCTACCAGTTCTCGAAACAATAGTATAATAATTCTAGACTAAAAGGAGGATGTGACAGAAGAATTTCAGCCAAAATGGGATTGAGGAAGAGGACTTCCTTAAATAAATTCCTCTGATATAAAGGAATAGAGGAACGGATGCAGTCAACTCCCCCCCCCCCAAACCAAAAAAGCCAGAAAATTGTTGCTTCCTTACCGCTGTGAAGATAAAAAACTGAGGTATGCAAAAAAACCAACGAATTTCTGTATTTCTATTAACAAAATCTGGAATATTTCAGACAGTATTTCAAAATTACACAAGATTTTGTAAAAGAATTCTCATGTACCACATGCAATATTTATTGCGTTTTTTCCTACCAGTCACAACTAAAAACTATTCAATTTCCGTTGAAAATATCTCAAATGGAACCTAGTTCTCCTTTTATATACTCTGAGAGAGTTTCACGGCAGGGGGTTATAAGGGACCTAATATTGTCAATTTTAAAAAAGATTCAGCTCTTCGGCAGAAGAGGGTGAGACATGTCGAAAATACAGCAAAAATGCATGGAATAGAACGCAAATTTCATACGTTTTTGATTTATTTCGATTAGAAACTCGAAAATTTATAATATTTTGGGAACTTTATATAATCACACAAATAAATTTGGGAAAAATTATATGACATGCTATTTTCTTTTTTTCGAAAATCAAACACGAAATTCAACTTTTTTTTCGTCACAATCAACTCACGCTTCTTCTACAAGAATATGATCTATTCGAGGGAGTTTTATTTATTTTTTTTAATAGAAGAGTTAATTTTTACATTTTGACTCAAAAACGGGAAGTTGCTGTACACGACAAGCTTTCAATACAATTTACAAGTTCTTTAGGTCAACTTGGAGATAAATATAATATGCACTTTTTTAATATGATATTTACACCAAAATTCAATCTCGAAACTGGAGTTGAAAACGGTCAACGCTGTTCAATTTGCACAGTGAGACTTCCAACTTCATAATATAATATTAATTATTACCCAAATAATCATTATTAAATTACTAGATATAAGCTCAAACTTTCAAACGCTTGTTTCTCAAAACGTAATTTTTACCGAATTTTCGGAGAAAAGGGAGGTATTGTACTTAGGCCCTTTTATCAATGGACGCATTCAATTGCTGGTTTTCTCTTCTCTTCTTGTGGTATACATACCTCTATTCTATTTCATCTTTTCTTTCTTTCTCTTTTTTCCTTTTCAACCACAGATCCATCGACCTAAGACTATGTATAAATTGTTCGACATAGTAAATAGAAATCAATGGGGGTGCGGTGTCCCGGGGCCAATTTGACATGCGTGCGTCGCCATACGCCCCATTATCGTCAAATTCATGTGTGCGCAAGTCTGCACTGCATCAATTACAATAAGTTGCATTAAATGTACACATGGAGGAAACTTCTCAACTTTTGATATTAATTTATTCAACAAATACGCACGCTACAGAAACGTGTATAACAAGGTGTCTACAAGAATGGAAAAATATAAATTCCTGACTTTTTCCAAACTTTCCAAATTTTCCAAACCTGTAGACACCTTGTATAAGAACATTTTTTGTGCATTTTTTTATTCTCTATCACATTTGTACGAACTTTTTTTTTGCCTAAACTCAGATTTTAGTGTGATATAAGCAAAAAATCGTTTTACACCCCATTTTTGCTCCCTAGGGGACGACGCCGGCACCGGATTAGTTCGGACTTTTGGTATAATATTATTCAGGACATTTAATTAGATCAATGTACCGAGTTTCAGCTTTCTATTGGGATTTAAACCTGCACTAGAGTGCGCTGCAAAATTACCTGCGCGGGTGTTAGCGGATGAAAAATGAGTGAGTGATCACGGGTAAATTTCAAATAGAAACACTGCTATCTTCAGTAGGGTAAAAAACCGAGTAAAAATTATTCTGCCTGTAGAACTAATTCTAATTTAATTTCTTGGTGATGATGCAGTTGAATTTAGGACAAATTTTCTTTGAAAGTAAATTTCTAATCGACTTAATGATAGTTGAAGTTTGCTACATGCTTACGGTAAATCATACGTGATCACTCACACATATGCAGGGCTGCCAACACTTGAAACTCTGAGTTTAAATCCCAATGATTTTTTTTCTTTTTGTATTCTTATTTGGACTTACTTATGTGGACTATACGTAACACCCATTTGCGGGCTGCAGTTTCCCAATATTGGAAGATCAGAATCAGTAAACGACCGACTGTGCGTTTAGAGTGTATATCGTATTCGCATTCTTGTCAATATATCTTCACATTTACTTTGAGGGAGGTCTGGCGTTAATCAAAGAAGGAGGCTCAAGATTACAGAATATGATTGGGGATCTTGTCTCTCATTCTTAATTTACTGTGGTTTGTAGTGTGCACATAGGGTGTCCCAATAGAACTGACAGTGACGCTCAGTGTAAAACGCCCGGGGAGGTTAGCAAACCATACAGATATGTGGTTCAATACGTTCTCTTTCAACTGACAGCGTAGCCGAAGACGTGTTAGTGCCGACACCACAAGTTTATCAAGTTACGCAAATGGACATAAAAGACGAGCAAAGGGAACGAAAAAATATTTGAGGAAGCAAAAGATTTCTTTTCTCTCGCACTAAGCATACAGTCCAGTTCTGGCTGCTTCCACGCCTGAAGGAAGCGCTGAGAGGTCGGAATTCTCATAGAATGGGCATGAACAGCATTCTAGACTTCCGCATTTGTTTCGTCGAATTTGCGACCACTCAGCGCTTTCTTCAGACGTGGAAGCAGACAGAAATCACACGGGGTGACATCTGGACTATATGCCGGGTGAGAGAGGAGAAACATTGTATGCTTCCTCAAAAGTTTTTTCCTTCCCTTTGCTCTTTTTTCATGTCCATCTTCGTCACTTGAATAGCAGTCACTGCTAGCGTCTGATGTGGGTAGATGTTTCGGTAGAAAAACTTTCGTCCATTATTGATATATTATGTTAAGCAAGTTCCGTATTCTTTTTGCTAGTCCTGTGGTGTTGGTATAGTTCTTCTAAGACGCATATGATATGCGTTAACGAGTTATGTGGTTACGTGGTAGTAATAGATTATGCTGTGATCCTCTCCTCTCCGATATGTATAACGTGTTTAGCCTGACTACTTTCTAACGTCTTTTTTCCTCTAAATACCTGCACTTCCCGGGCGTGATCTTTTCAAAACCACGCTCTTTTTCTTCTTCAAACTCTCATGACTCATTCTCCTTTCTTCTCCCTCGGTTGGCCAGGTAGGACATCCATTGGTTCAGTTGCAATTCATGTTTTAGCACTCTCATAATCAGATCCGTTTCTACTGGCGGTCAATACGCGCGCTCTTTCTACACACTCTCGTTTTTCGACTTCGAATTTCCTCGCTGGGGTGCGGACAAAATACTTCTCGTACAATTACCGAAACTCCCCGCAGTTAGTGAGTTGCGATAGTATCATTCTTTCGCCGGATCCCAGAATCTCTTCAGATTTCAGACCAGGATCCTCGGACTCAGACATATTTAGTCCAAGACTCGGTACTTGTCCTCAGATACTGAATCACTTTTTCGTGGTTTCGCAGCCCTTCTTTTACCTTTATTTTTCTTTCGATCCTCATCTCTGCTAGTTGACACGACCAAGCGTCGCCAAGAGTTGAAAACGTCTCACCGATGACGTCAGGCATCCCGCGAGTATACAAACAGCACGTTCGTTTAAACGAAGGCAGCACACGAAAAATAACGGCTTATTTTTGTGGTACGCGACATGACGTCTTTGTGTATCAGTGCCCATCACATATATACATATACACACACACACTGCATATACTCGTGTAAAAGACAAGACCAAGTGGATATATACGAACATACAAACGCTTTTCGAGAGCAGCGTGACTTTTAACGGTGTTCGTAAAGGTCACCGTATTCTCGCGATTTTACTTTTCTCGCGGTCTCTCGACGCTGATGTCCACTTCTCGGCGGTGCGGCGCACGTGTGTAAACTTCATTCCAGCCTGTTGGTGGTGCTACAAGCAATGTGTACACATGTGTGTGTAGACCTTCATCACATGTACGTACATATAATACACATACATACTTGCAGACATATACATACATACATTTGATGCAACGCGAGAAATTACCTCTCTTGTTTTACAAAACTCAAATACGCCCGAAACCAGTTTCTCAACGCCGGGCGAGTAAATATGCATTATGTATACGCGATACCTGAACACGAAATTACTCGTACCGCGAAAAAGAAAAATGGAGGAAGCAGAAAAATTGGAAGAAAATGAGAGAACCTGAAGACGGAAGAACGGACGGGTACCCCGATATTCGCGCGAGCTCTGGCGAAAAGAGCAAGCGGGAAAAAAATAGCCGAAAAGATGTGCGGTGAGCACAAGCCGGGAATGCGCGACGTGGCATGGCGGAGAGACAGACGGGCAGGAAATGTTAATGCACGGGTATACATATGTGGGAAAAATGGTTGTTCGTTCATTTGTCATACAGTGTAACGTGTACCATACCCGCGAAAAAGGGGTATATCCACTGGATGAGTTTTGAATTGTCGGTAGTTCGAGCTTTTTCCTATTTATGCTACCCCGTTAGTCGAGCTTTTGCTCTTTCTCTCTTTCAGCCCCCTCGCTTTTGTATTCTCTCGCCATACGCCACCCTTTTCAACCTCGACATGTCCCCGTCTTTCTCTCTTTCTCTGATTTTTATTCATTGAACTTTCTTTACATGATACGTACTACACCCATACGACGTATCCACGTACAGCCGAATGTTCGCTCTGTGTCCCCCGACTGCGCGCCGTTCTTTTTCTTCGCTCTCTCGCATCGTCCGCGTTCGCCGGCGAACAGGGCATCCAGCTTTTCCCCGGCGCTCGCGATTGTCGCGCAAATGAAAATGCACGCGCGTGCTGCTAACGCAGCATTTCTCTCTTCGATTCCCGTCTCCCTTTTCACCTCTTCCCGCTCGCCTTTTTTTTCTTTTCGCGAGCGAAGCAAATGCGAAGGGAAGCGCACACCGGGCCGACGTTGTCGCAGATGTCGCCGCCGCCCTCGCTCACCTTGTCAGCATTTTCGTCGAGCTTGCTGAAAATAGAGAAAAAAATGAAGAAGAACGCCACCAGACATTCGCTCTCTTTCGTGTAGTGTAATTCACGTACACAGCCCCTGTACGCAGCCCCCGTACCCCTCCCCCCGCTATCCGCACACACACTGAGTATAAACGATCTGTGCAACGCGTCGCTGTGCACCTTTCGTCTGCCGAAAAACTTTCGTAATTTCGGCGTCGAGCAGCGATGGCGCATGTAAACGCTGCAGAGAGGACCTTTTCTCGAGCATTTTAATTTCGGGCGAAAAGGTGTGTGCGGCGGAGACGCGGCCCGCGAAGAGTAGACGTGCGTGCCCGCCCCACACACACTTATACATATTAATGAAAATGCAAACAGGCGAAAAACTATAGCCGAGTTCTGCTTTTTTTTTTCTGTCTTTTTCTTTTCCTTCCTTTTGTAACTTTTAGAAAAGTATACATGTTTACGTATACGCATACGTAGTCTGCTGAGTCGGCTGCGCGCACGAAGTGGTCTGTATACGGCATAAATATACGTAGCTGACAGAGAGAAAGAGAGAGAAAAAAAAGGCACAGAATGAGAGAGAGAATAAAACGAAACAGTTTGAATAATTCATGGGTCGGTTAAAAGCTTTAGAGCAACTTTTAAAAGGCGTCGCGGCGGTACGATGACAGAAAGAAAACGCGGCAGCGTGCGGCGTGGCGAGGCGGTATAAGCGTGTGCCGGCGGAGTAAATTTCGTATACATATAGCCGGCGGGAAACACGCCGCAGACAACCGTCATATGCAAAAGAGGAACAGGGAACAACGCAACGACGCCGCGCCGCGCCAATCCCGCGGCCTGTTCGCTAATTAGAAGAACATTCTAATTAATGGGACGATGACGACGACGATCTGCTTCTCGGTGTTCGTATAAAATAGTGTACGCTGGAGTGGAGAGCCCGGCCTCACTTTTAACCCTTTTGCGCGTAAGTGCCTCGAAAAATGAATAAATGTAAGCTGAAGTCATCACCGGCTCTTGTTCTTTTTTTCTAACTTCCTTCTTCCTCTGTGATACACCGCCCTGGCCACCGGTTCGCTTTTGTACAGGGTGTTCCAACAAGACGGTACAAGATGGTAATTCTCGGCGAGAGGAACAAACAACACAAAGTTACGCACAAGTGAAGCCTATACTCAAAATTAAAGGAAATACAAGTCTTTGAAGACCAAAATAGCAAACTTTTAATACGAATATGATTGCTTATTTCATTTCAGTATTCTTTCCGAAGGATAACCAAATTTACCGAACTGAACTGCCTACCTTTTATGTTGATGGAGCTCTGCCAGCTACACAATTCTCATCATAAAATTCAAATAAAACCGTCGAAGCGCAGGACTTTCAATTTTTGCAACTCCTTCGATCTTCGAGATAGGCATTAGACGTTCATAATCTTTGTTTCTCTTTCCAAGTAGCCGCGATTCATAGCCATCTTTAATGGAAACTGAAGAACTATTCAAGTATTTCAAATAATCCCCCCCCCCCACCGGCAGGGTTCACCCCGCCGTCTCCACCAATCTGTGTGAAGGTGAGGGGTGAAAGAAGGAAGCGCAGTTCGGCTGTGGTACACCCGAATTCCAAATTAATGCTGGGTGGTCAGTAGAGGGTCCCATAGCGGCCCTAGCAGAGCAGCGCGAATCCGAGGACCCGGGCCAGCCTCAAAACGTCCCTCTGGTCACTGATGCGATGATACTCTCGATAGGGCAGTTTCCGAGGCCAGTAGTGTAATGTCTGGGGAGCCACTTCGGCAGACGTACATCGTCATACACTCCAAGTGAAATATTTTAAAATTTTTACGAAATTTCATAGTTTCCAAATGTTGAAACTAAATTTTGTCCGTGACAACTTCTTGGTAACCTTATTGAAATGCAGCGAAAGATAGTAAACTAAAAATGAAAGAAACTGTATCATTACCACCGGTTAGTGACCATGAAAATTGAGAAAACTATGAAAATTGGAAGTTATGCACTACAAAATTCAGACTCAAATTTTATGATCAGTATCCTAAAACTAGCGTAGCTTCTGTAAAAACTAACGTACACTATTTAGTTCGGTTAATATGAGGTAGTCTTTTAATTTTGTACTCATTGATTATCTTCGATTAAAATGAGTTACAGGCGATATCTGCACAAAAAAGTGAATCGAAACATTTTGGGGGGCCAGAAGCGGATTTTGTTGAAAAACATCAGACTAGGTGTCAGAAACAACATATTAAAATCTCGCCTCCAAAAAGCTGTGCCAACTTTTTTGTGGCACGTTTTAGCTCCCAAAATTAGATTTTTCCAAATGTTCCAAATATTTCAAAAAATTGAAGTCTTAGAAAAAAAATTTTCAGACAAAAAATATTCCTCGCGGAATTTTCTTTAAAATGATGAATTTGAAGTGGAGCACAGGCCACTTAGTTAGCCTAAAAATGTCTTGGAAAGTAGTCACACATTTTCAACTTTTCATAAAAACGAACAGATTGCCGAGAATATCTCGAAATTATCAACTTCTACGAGAAAGTGTATGATAAAAGGAAGATTTCTCGTGAAATGTACCGCGACCCCTCCTCACCACGGATGACAATAAGTATGTAGCGAAATTTCCCAAAAAGCCCAATGTCCCGCCCAAATTTCGGAATAAGATGTTTTTCATCAAGCGAACATTATAGCCAAGGGGGCCCGGCTGAAACTCAGGTGCCAGCGACCTTTTTTCCAGGGGAGAGGTCTCATTCACAAGGTTTCGTGCAGTTTCCTGAATAGAATACACGTGTTGTTGATTTTCTGATCGACCTGATTTCGGAATTTCAGTGAGGTGGACTTGGAACACGTTCATATTTTCTATGTGCACAGACGTACCACTGTGCTTAGTATCTGATTTTGGTACGTGGCATCTCTGGACTTTCTCAAAATTAGTTTTCCTTTTGGTGGGCCTCATTTCATTAAGGGACACGACGAGGGGGTTCCCAAGTAATTCATGTCCATCAGGATGGTTCAGGTCTTCAGCACTACTTCGCTCAGGAAGTACGCCGGGGGCATGGGTCACCGTGGACTCGCCCAGACCCCCGTGGGTCTTATGGGTGGTCTATGGTTAAATACCGATAAGTATGCTGATAGTAGGCTGAACGTTCCCTTGCGGGAGTTATTAGCCCCCTTCGTCAGTAATCTACCAATCGGTAACTTCCCATAGGTGAGATCCTTAGAGGGAGTTCGTTCTCTGGATCTTTTCCGAAATTTGGGCGAGACATCGGGCTTCTCTGGAAATTTCGCAACATACTTATTGGCATCCCTGCCACCAAGTAAGTTTGGAATGGGAAACCCTCAAAACAGGAAAAAAAAACACAGAAGAGCTATTATGATTCTTGGTGAGGATTAAAATTATATTTATAATACACTTTCTCGTAGGAATTGATAATTTCGAAATATTCACGGAAATCTGTTTGTTTTTATGGAAATTAATTTAGAATATCTGAACTTTCCTACAACTACGAGAATAAATATTGCTTCATTTTTGAGGATTCCAAAATACAATTTTTGAGATTTCCAAAATACAAAGTACCTGGAAGGAAGATGTACTAATACAGTTAAAATTTGGTCCTACCTGTCGGCACAGAAACTGGGGTGAGTGGGTTGCTTAGTTGATGGATGGATGTGGATGGGTGGATGCGGGGATGTGGGGGTCAAAATAAAAATGACTAAAAGTACCTCCCGTGTTTAGCTTTAGGTCATTAATCTATGCCTAATGTTCACCTTGTTTAGAAATAATTCGGACGTTCCCCGCATCACCAATAATGAATTTCACTCAATCGCTACGGAAACCGTTACTTTTTATTGATTGTGATCGCTGTGCGTCTCCAATACAGCTTCCATCAAAAGTAACGCAATTTTAAGCCGGGTAATTAAGCTTCCACCCATTGGCATCGACTTGAAACGGTTTCGGATTTTGTTCTTCTACGAACACCTCGTGTAACTAATTCGGGGTCGAGCTGTCAGTAATGCTCATCTATTTTCGACGTACACAGACATACAGCCAAATAAGAAGGAAAAAGCCCTCCGACTTCACGAGTAAAACCGCAAATCTCATAACCCTCGAAAAGGACGAGGCAGAGCGAGGAAAAAAGAGCGAAGGGAACAGGAGGGGAAAAAAGTTGAAACACGAAAAACGGCCATTAACCGATAGTTCAAAAATATTTCAAACGTCAATTTTATTGCCCCTTCCGAGTTTTATCATTAATCGGTTACGATCTCTTTTTCTAGTTCGTAAAATTCGTATTATATTCTCAGCTCGTTTCCCACTACATTATACGATCGTTTCGCCAAATTTACCGCGAAATTAATCTGTACGAATGCTACCGCTAGCGAGCTTTAATTGTACGACGATACGACAAAATTTTTTTTCTTCTTTCTTCCTCTTTCTTTCGTTTATATTCTTTCTCCGCTTTTACGGTGTACTTTAGAGCGGATTTTTTCAATTTGAAGAAAACAATCCGAGAATGAGTGTTCTAAAAGCACTCCGGGACCGGACTGGCGGCGCGGCGCATAAATCTACGCAAAGGTCGACCAACAATTGTTGTTAATTTTAACCTTTGGAGAACGAAATCGTAACAACAACAAAAAATCGTCGAATTTTCGACTGCGATGTAAGCAGATTACAACCATCGCTCGCTCATTTTAATACGCGATTAGCGTTTAGTATTATAAATTAATACTTCGTGTACATTCGGCGCGAACGTGCGTTTAATTAATTTTTTATTCAAATAACACGCCGGCCGTGTTCACGCGCCCGGCCCGGGGTATCGTGCGTTGTAAATTCAAGCCAAAATTAAGGTTCGCGTTCGTGCATTAACGAAGAAAACCTTTTCCGCGGGTTCGGCCGCTAAACACAAAATATACATAATTGTCTAATCGTGGAACACGATACGGTAAGATAGTCTTGACTTGATTCGGGTTCCAAGTCAGTCGCACGAAAGGACTTCTGGACGATATTGGGGCCAGAGGCAGGGCGGTAGCGAAGAAGAAGACAGGCTCACCATACACGAATTTTCGTTGGCAATTCTGCTATAATTTCGGATAGGTAATTGGACTAAAACACAAACAAGCAGGTGAACTGGATTCGAAAAAATTATAAGCAGAGAAATCTATTATACATTTTGTTCCGAGTACTTAATGAATTTTCAAATAGCAGTTGGTAGTTTGACAAATGCAGTTGCCGATTAACAATTCTATGTCAGGGTGTCTAACAAATCTTCTCGTTACGATTGCACACGACCCTAATCGTCCTGCCAATGAGTATCTCTTTAACCCTTCAAACTACACCCTTGTTCCGAAATCCTCACGGCACTTACGTTCACAATTTGAAGAAACACTGTCCCGTTATAGCTTTCCCTACAATTCACTACCAACAATCCACACATCACTCCCACCCTGATTGTTGAACCTTTCCCCTGCAATTTTGAACTTACAGAATTCCCTAAAAAATCTACCATCGGACACACTTGCAAGAAATTCTGGAACGCTTTCCTGACTGCATCATATGCTTCACGGATGATTCAAAATACAACCGACGCACTGCTTACGCCTCACTTCAAAGATAGTCTACTACACTCCTTCCGACTTAAAAACACAGCTTCCATCTACACAGCCGAACTCCATGCTATCCTACAGTGCCTAGTCACGATCAGCTCGCTTGAAGACCCACCCTACCCCATTCGCTATCTACGGTCCTCTCAGATTCACTTTCCTCCCTAAGATCTATTTCTAAACGCCTTTCAACGCGCACTCTCGTCCAACGCATCCATCTCATTTTCTTCACCACCAAGAGCATTTCACTCATCTGGATCCCAAGCCATATTGGTATCCCAGGACATGAGGCAGTTGATCAAGCAGCACAGCAAGCTACACAACTCCCGTATATCACTCGTCACGTCCCTATCTCAGCAGATATCACTTCCGCCATTCCCAGACCATTTTGCGTGAGTGGTTCAAAGAGTAGCGGCACCAAGCCACTCAGCACCAGCTCGCACAAATCAAGCTTACACCTGTCCCCTGGTCAACTTCCCAACGTTCCTCCCGCTGTGAGGAAGTTATCATCACCCGCCTAAGGATTGGACATACACGCCTCACACATACGCATCTTCTCACTAACCTTTATCCACTCAACTGCCCACACTGTGAAGATGAAGACCCTCTCGCCGTGGACCACCTCAACTCATGCCCCTCCCTCACCTACCTTCCTAACTCTCACCACGTTCCCATAGTCGAATTTTGGCCCTCCAACTCCCACAAGCACATAAACAGAACCCTCACCACCTACCTTTCCACTGCTGGATACCTCTGCGACATATAGACAACAACCTTTTCCGAGCCCAAGACAACAACCTTTTCCGAGCCCATAGCCCGAGAGTGTAGCTCCGTAGCTCAATAAAAATTTTATAATTTTTTATTTATTTAATTTAATTCAAAATATTGGACTTTTCTAGGAATTTCATTGGACTCTTTTCGGGCTTTTTATGTTTTATCACAATCACAGAAAGAAGGGACCACGCAGAGTATGCTTGAGTACTTTGGAGATACAGAAAAGAAGTCCAAAAAAGTTAGGTTAAGATTTCTGATTCCCAAAATCCTTTATTAAATAATGTATAATGTCTCATTTTTCAATTTTTATTGAACCTATACCAAAATTGATTAAAATTATCCATTTTTATTGGACTTATTGGATCACTTTTCAAATATTGGACTTTTATTGAACTTAATGACCCGCTAGACATCCTGTATGAGTGAAAAATTGAACTGTATACCCAAAATTCACTAACAGAAAAATTTGTTATGGGCATTTTATATCGTACATTAATTTTAGTGCTGAACTTAACAACCTCCAATTGGCAATTTTTCAGAAAAAGAGCATACGATAATTTAAACAGGATTTTCGAAAATAATAAGTATAGAAACTTATGGTAAATATTAGACACCGGATTACATCATTCTACGACTGTGAGTTAGCAGTTTGACGGATGCAAGTTGGTCATCTTGGGAAAGAAACGAGCATTCGGACGGGTCAAAAGAAAAAGCATTTTTCAAAGTTTGGCTCCCCAGGGCTGAACTGGTTCTAGGAGGTATAGAGACACACCAAGCAAAACACGTTTTTGATATTGGAGAAAAAGTATTAGATTCCCCAAAAGAAAATCTGCACTTTTACATTAAAAAATCCTGAAAAATCAAATTCTGCTCTAAAAATGGTTTGACTATAAAAATTATGCTCCGTACCTGAACAATAAAATACTTATGTAGAATCTTTCTGTAGAAAATTTTCGAAGGTCACTGCACCCCTTTTTTCATATTCGGGAAAATATGAGCCTCAATCATTACAAACCTACCAACGAAAACATACAAATAAGTACGAACGTATTTTCATGGTTTCTGGGCAATTTGAATCCATTTTTAAGGATGTTTGCATTCAACTCCATCTTCAAAGCTTCAACAATAGGTCAAAGCCTAAACATTACGAGTAAGCACTTTAATACGCGTATGCCTACAGTAAGGTTTCTCAAGTTGGAGATTTCATGTCAGAAATTGTTTTGGGTCCATTCCCATCCGCATTGCTCCGCAGGAAGTTGAATTCAAAAATTTCCAAATCGACAATTTCATTTTTAAGGTTGTTTTGTCCCTACCCCAACCCGTACTGGTCCACAGAGAGCTGGAGCACGAAACATTTAAAGTTACAATTTGAATTTTCCATATTCCAGGCCCTTGTAGACTAATTTAGGAGAGAAAAAAACCAAAACCACCACCAAAATTAAATTTCTGACTCAGAAAATCTAATTGTAATTATATTCGAAGTGGCTAGTCGCTTAATCGTTATTTTTAGGCCCTGGCCTTCTGACGGAGCCTACAAGATAAAGCGTAGGTGTAGAATAACCACAAAATTGAATCAAAACAGCCCAAAATCACAGAAATACGTTTTTAAATATTTGCGAGTACTCTCGTTTCGTTATTATGGTTTGCAGTAATTTAAGGTAAATTTTTCTTTTTTCAAACATGATAGAGGGGGTAACGACGTGAACTTTTTTCCTCAGAAACATTGTTGTAGAGGCAAATCAGTGTTACTGTACAGGGAATCATTTGTTAAGCCAAACTATTTTTGAAGCAAAATTGGATTTTTGGGATTTTCTGTATTGTGAAATTGCTGATATTCTGATGGGGAATTTAATGTTAAACTGTAGCTAAGTGCGCCACTCCCGAATATTCTTCGATTTCAAATAAATTTTGGCTGGTCAAGTAGTACACACCTACTAAAATAAATTCAGCCTCTGGAAGCGCATCTTTTCAAAAACACCACTACGTTGTTTTTAGATTACTTTAATAGGCATACTGAAATATTTAAATCGGATTTCTAAAAATCACCAAAAGGAAAATTATTTCTGCGGACCAAAATCTTCCCTTCTTCGTCGCCCAGCCGGATAAACAATAATTACAGATGTCCATTTAACAAAGCTGACAATCTCCGACGGTAACTCATGTTTGCCTTAAAAATCTTGTTTCAACACTTATTTCAATTTTGCCAACCTGGAGTCTTTCTAAATCTACAGTGCGACAAGAGAGGGAAGAATTCTGATTTTCGTATAGATTTGCACTTTACTTGAGACGGTGGCGGAATTATGGCAACAGACTCAGCTAGATGACCACAGTGTTCAAGTTCAAAAAAAAAAAAAAAAAAATCGCAACTACATCAAGAGATCCTCACCGACCACCCAAAACAGTAAATGATTTTGTTGAAATCCTTCAAATTTTGCTAGGAGCTTCATGTTTAAAAAAAAAATCTGGTAAGAACAACAAAGGGGAGGGTGATCTAAAACATCAATTCACAGGGCGGGGGGAAGAGGAAGTTTCAGATGCAAAAAATATCACAATATACAATATATATGTAGAAGGATATGCTATACCAGCTACTATAGAATTGTAGAGGAAAGTTAGATGAAAGATTAAAAAGTAAAATATAAAATGAAGATGAACAGAAATGAAACAAAAGTGATGGTAGTCAGTAGATGGAAACAAAATCATATAATGGGAATAGGAGGCGAAAATATAAAGGAGGTAAAGGAATTTAAATACGTGGGTAACTCTCACCACGTCCCCCATAGTCGAATTTTGGCCCTCTCCAACTCCCACAAGCACATAAACCACACCCTCGCCCACCCTTCCGCTGCTGGATACCTCTGTGACATATAGACAACCTTTTCCGAGCCCACGGAGACGCAACCTACTGGTCGAGAGACTAAGGTATATAACAGAACATCAAATGATGACTGTTGATTACAAAGGAACTCTAAAACAAATTAAAATTAGGTAATACTCGGATGGCTTTGAAGGGTAGGTATTTCCTGTTGATTTCGGATACGTTCTTCAGATATGAAAGTCGCAAACCGGAGTGTCACCTGTTTTTTAGGGTTGAGAACTGCAGGCTTCGGGAACTACATATAAGAACTTTAGCTTTTTTCAACCTTACAAATTTAAGTCAAGTTTCGAGATTCACGGCAACCACCAATGACGTAATACTGAATGAAATTCAGTGGACACAATTTAGACCCAGGTTTCTAGCTTGGTGCTCTCTACAAATGGGGAAGAGACTGAGCCTCCTGATCCTTTGAAGGTCCCTCCAAAAAATGAAGAATTATACGAGCGATGAAACTTTTAGCATTATTGTAAAACTTGTATGCCCCCCCCCCCAGATCGGCAATTTGTACTTCTGTCTATAGATTACGAAAAAGATAATAAATTACACGAAACCGCTACTGATTTCCTTTTAAATTACACCAGCCAAGCTGACAAAACTCTCATCCGATGTTTCTAATTCATCACTAAATTAGCTCTCTGTATTCGGAGCCGCACGATGCCGGCACACAGACAGACAGACAGGCACAAAGGCCATGCGGCAAAAACGGATCGATTTACGACGAACGGATTAGAGATTACAACACTCGCTGCGTCCCCAGTTTCAATTCTATTATTAAAACACCACCAACTAATGGAGCAAACTGGCTAACCGAGAAGCAGAAATCAAATAGCGCCATAAAGCGGAGCAGTAAATAATAGACAATTAAAGCGTCTTGAAAATCGTTTTTAAATCTTCTTCTTCGGGCGGTTGGAGCTCTTCACATATACAAACGCAGATAGATACTAACAATACAAAATGGTGTTGTGGGTTTGAAATCGGATGGTGCGTACTACCACTTCATTTTTAAAATTTTTGATAGCCATCGGCGAGGCCTAATTCCACTACGCGATTGGAATACTAACTGGCACATATTTCCAGCTTTACTAGTGGTTTACGATTCACCCGATAGAAGACATGGTAATTTTACTGCGTTAATGGAAAATCAAAAACGTGAACGACTTACGGACGTGATGCTTCAAATCTAGAATATTCTTTGGAATTCGCATATACAACCAACACTCACCTAAAATCAGAAAATACAAAGTGCTCGTTAATTCGTGGCAAAAAACTAACATATTGCGAATAGTTCTAATACTAGATAAATGAAGAGGTCTGGTTGGCCGAGTGGATAGCGCGCTGGTCTCGGAATCCGGAGTTCCCGGGTTCGATCCCACCCACGAGGCAACTCGCCAGATGTTCGACCTAGGCCGGTGTTTCGGCCAGAAGTGAAGCGGGCTAAGATAGCTCTAGCAGCCTCCTCGACGTCTCTGAGGTAATGCTCGAAAGGGCTGATTCCAGGGCTCGGGTTGAGAGCAAATTAGAAAAGGAATACCAGATAAATGCGTCACGAGTTAGGCATTTTTTCAAAGGCTAAGTCTAGTACGAGGAACTTGCGACGATCATTTTTTGAAATTTCGGTACGTTTGTGGTTCTTCTGTTCATGTCGAAAGACTCAAACAGTCAGATCTCACACCATTCCTCCTTAACAGTTCGATATCACCAGAGACAAAGCAATATTAGTCTCGTAAGTTTCCGACACCAGCTAAAGCTGAAAAGTAAGTTTTTCGTTTTACTCTTGCGTAACAACTCATGTTTGAACAAAAACTGGCGGGAAAACTAACATTTTACAACCTGAGAGAGAACCTGGAAAGTCGGAAATCTTATTGCCCAGATCGCAACCATTAACAGCACTGGACTGTAGATGAAAAATCGAGTTTCGAGAAAGTGGTTTGAAAGGTAACGGTCCGAATAACATAACTAATGTCCTCCAGCAGTATTACTTACGAAGTGATTTCTACATTCCAAAATTACGAGCATAATTCACAACTGATCATAGTTCAAATCAAATTAAAGCAAAGGGCAGCGTCTCCCAGATGTTTCACTCAAGTTTCAGCATCCGTGAATTCATTCTGGGTATCAAGTTGACCCTAAATTCACAGCGAAGGGGGAGGGGATGGACAAAAAAATTTGGTATTGAAAGCCGTTAAACTCGATTTCGATCTTAAATTTTCATTCCACAAATTCTACGTTCCCGTCCACACGGTCTGGGGTAATAAACGGCAGTATGGAGGGTAATATCAACACCCCCCCCCCCACACATACACACAATCCACAATATTTCTATGATAGTGACCCAAAAACTGTACCGAGCCTTTTTTCCCTCAGAAAATTAGGTCTTCAATTTTATGAGGTACATTGTTTCATAGTGATCTGTACAATGCAACCTTGGATGTTAGTGACCTTCTTACATCATTGCGGGACAGGAGGGGGGATCTCAATGTTTTATCCTTCTATCCCGGCCTCTCCACATTTTTTTGGCTAATTTTCAGCGCTTTGCCTACCGCCTTACAATACAATGTCGAAATCCTTCGATGTTGCTTGTCGCTACGGTAACACAAAATAGTACAAAAAGGAACGTGAAGAGGACATTGGGCAAGTTTACGAAGTGAAAAAATTACAAGATCATTAAAGAAGCCGTTCGGTCAAGTTCGGTTCAAGTCACATTTTCCCACTGATCTGTGAGATGGCTAGTTCATATTGCTGCAAGCTACCACTATTGCTAAATGAGCTTGAAGTGAACGACCAACAGAAAAAAAAAGATTTCAAGGAAGAGAAAATTAAGTTTATTTCAAGTTCACTTCTAATTTTCCTTTGTCAGCTGAAGTTCATCAAAGAACTGAGCGAATTCGCGAACTGAACTTGGTCGTGTCTGATATAAAGTCATCTACTGCAGCAGGCGTAAAGCCATTTTTGATTTTCAAATCTTTAATGTGTTCAGGACTCTATTTCCACATCTAGATACTGTCTGTGTCTAGAATCAACCGCGGCGCTTCCATTTGCGAGGCCTGGGGCAGTGGTGGAGAGAGAGGTTTTTTTCCAACAGGTGACACCACTCCCTCCAATGTATATCCGTATTTTTTCTTTCTCTCTCCTTTTCTATATTTCTTTAATAACAGTAAATTTGCTTTTGCGCGAGGCCCTTAAAAGTGAGAGGCCTGGGGCGATCGATCTACTTCGCCGGGCTTTCCGCCAGGGTTGGCAGAATGTCCCGAGTGAAGGACCTTAGAAAGTCAATTTTTTGACGACTCTTCGAAGAAGTTACAGAATATTGTAAACGTATAGAACAAAATTAAACTTTCGATAAAGATTCAAAAGTTTTGATTAAAAATTCAAAAATTTAGAAAAATTTTATGGGAAATATAAAAATGTTTCAGGTTTAATAAATGTTTAAGAGATTTAATAAAAATTTAAGAGATTTGAGAAATTTGGAAGAATTAGAAAATTTATGATATAGCGGATTTTGACGAAATTTCAGGAGTTCAGAAGACATTCAAAAGGTTTATAAAATTTTTCTGGGATTTCAGGAAAGTTGGCAACTCTGTTCACGGTCACATATGAACTTCCAATCTTTCTGAATAATAATATTACTCTGCAGAGAAAAAACAAACTTGAAACAAAATTTTGGTAAAACCTAACAGGTACTGAGACAAAATGGTAGTTACAGGGTATCTACTGGATTTGGGAAACAGAATATCATGACTTTTCATGACATTTTTTCATGACTCTCATGGAAGGTATAAAAAGGAAGGGGAAGGGGGCGGTGCTTCGCGCCTCACTGGGGGCTCAATACAAAGCGTACTAAACTTCCATAATAAATATTCATCCAATATTAATTCACATTAAATGAATAAAACTGATTTTTTTTTGGTAATGGAAATATTGTGGACTATGACATGATGAAATATCATGACTTTCCGAGTTTTGGTTGAAATATTATGACTTTGCATGACAATTTTTCTGAAATCATCACTTTTTCTGACTTTTCAGGTCAGTAAACACTCTGAGTTAACATCCTCGACGATGAACACCGCCTTATGCTTTTTCCATTCAAACGATGCTAATTGGTTCTGTCTGATGAATTAAATCAGTGAAATTTATTGAGGATGTTACAATGAAACCCAAAATACGCACCCACCCCTCCAAAAAAAAATCGAAAGTTCGGGTTCAAAATTTGCTGGTATCGAAATAATCTCAGTTTCTGGAGAACGACCCACTGATACTCTTGAATTTTGGCTGTGATTTGCGGGGTATTTTCGATCTCCTAAATTCTTGCTGAAATTTCAAAGCGATACTCCAGGAAGTGTTTCAGTCGAGGTCGATGACACTGTTGGTCACGTCTCGAATAACGATGGCATGGTGTCTAACAAATTCGAATTTTGAAAATAAATCACCTTTAAATGGCCTTTCTCCCGCCTATTTGCTGTGAATACAGTAAATGGTAAATGCCAAGATATGCGAAATATTTACAAAATGAAGGGCCGCTCATTTGCCTCAGAATTCTGCGATTCGTGAAGATCTCTTGAATCTTCTGGAATATACGGCCAGAATCGAATCGTCTTCAAAAAAGGTTCACAAACGTCGGACGGCGATTAAAGTGCTAACTAGAGTCGCAAATGACCATGTCTGACTCCGGAAAAAAGGAAACGCCGAAAGAAAGTTCGAGACGTAGATAGCGAAGACGTGAAAACGAATCGAAGTGGGAAGAAAAGAAAAGAAAAAGAGTGACAAAAACCAAAGAGGGAAAAAAGCGCAGGGAAAAAAATTCAGCGAGAAGACTGATGAATTATTACATATAAACAGGGCGAAAACGAGGATGAAGTCGCTGATATAATGAATGGGTTATAAGTCGGTCGCTGCGGGATGTCTGTACCTCCGGACAGCGGCGCGGCGGCAGCCAGCACCACCAATCAAATACATGTCAAGGGGTGAACAACCACTAGAGACTGCGCGTCGAATGCTACTCGAGTTTCATTTCAGTGGCGTGTATGAGTGAGTGTGCGAGTGTATATGTATGAGGTAACGTCGGCGGGTGTCTTCCGCCTTATACATTGTTCATGAAAAACCGGAGAAAGGTGAACGCAGTTCAACGGTTGCCATATTTACACCTATTTTTTTTTCGCACCCCCACGAGAGAAAGCGAGAAAGAGAAGAACGAAAGGCGAAGTCGAGCTTCGTGTATCGCTGGCCGGAGCAATTTGTCCGGACGCAGACGACGTCGGACGCCGCCGACCGAGTGAGTGAGTAATGCCACCGCGGTCATCTTATCGCTTTCGGCGTTTCAGTCTCCCGTGCGACGCTCGCTCGCTGACGACGTCGCATTTGTAGTATCGCGACGCGTGACAGGACAGGACTGAGCAGAGCACCGCCGCCGATCAATGAGTACGTTTTTCCGCGATGAACGCGCTTGAGAAATGGCGGCTGTTTAGCTAACGACGGGGCCGCGGTTTTATGGGCGCTGTGGGTGTTACGAGCCGACGTGATGAAGCGTCGCAGGTCAACTATAATATAATTTACGAAAACATGAAACGATTCGAGCAAACTTTATGAAAAATTGCGGATGTGAAGAGCCGCGTCGGTTTTGGACGCCGACGATACTCAGACTGGGCCGGCGAGAGACGGGTTGCATACAGTATCTCCATAGGTCATGAGGAGAAAAAGAGAAACTGATGACAGTTCTCGTTAAAAGGAACACTACACGTTATGCTTCCACATGGCCTATGCTCAACACTGAAGGGGCTAGAAGTCTAGTTAAATAAATTGTGAATTTTCACAGTGAACTAGATGGGGCAAGGTAAGCAATGAGTAGTACCTTAAGGTAGGTCCACACGAGTATTATTGGCGTATTGAGCTTGGATGATCAGCCTAGACTGACCAGCAGCGAATGAAAATCTGTTGATGACTTTTTGCAGTATGCCAAAGCATGAAAACGGAAGAATAAATCTGAATGGATAAGGAAAACGTCCACACAATTCATCATCTTTTGAACAGACGGACGGATATCAGGTCAATCGAAGATGAAAGGCTAATCGAGGCTGCTCAGCTTCAATCAGCCGATCATCTCAACGTCCACACTACATTCATCTTCGGCTGATCATCTCAGCAGAACAAGCTATCATTTTTGTGTGGACCCACCTTTAAACATGTAACAAAAATCTACACAATTACTCACTGCTTCTTGTAGATATTAAAAGGGTAACCGGAGTTCGAAAATTCAAACAATGAAATTTGAGCAACATTTTTAATTACCTGAATTTCAAACTTTGGTCGGCTTTTCAATATTCAGACCAGACAACAATTACCAATTATACACGCTTTTTTGCATTATGGAAGACCTGTTCCCACTGATCTTCGAAACAGTGGTGCGGTGACCCCCTTTGGCTTCCGAAGAGACCCCCTAAAAATTTTACCTCTTGCCCCCCTTCCCCGTAGGAATCCGGAAGTACCATTTTTTAAATGAAAATTTCTCAGTTTGACTTTGTTGCTACTCTTCAGATTTGCTCGAGAATATTCGGGTATCAGCACCTACAATAGTACTACTAAGGCGGCTCTATGGGGAGGTATAACGGACAGCCATTTTGACAAGGGAGGGGAAAAAGCACGATCAGCAATCATGATGGTGTCCTGTATTCTGTTCTTCAGGAAAGTTACACTGACTTACACAAATAGACTACGCCCGTATTTTCAGCTTAGCAGAAACCGAAATAATAAATAAAAGTGTCGGAACCCTTCGTACTTTTTCATGAAAAGAGAGAGGGTGATCAGGCATGATCGAACTCAAGTTTTACACATCTTAGTTTTAAGATTTGGGGAACCAATAAAGCGACAGCCAAAAAGAATAAACGGAAGTCGGCAAAATATGGACCGCCTTAGTTGCATGTACAGGGTGTGACATGAAATGTGCCTTTACCTTCTGATATGAGACAGATAAGGAAATTTCCAAGTAACAATACCTAGCCAGGGAGATTTAAACGTATCTTTTGACCCAGTCTCGATGTGGACCCAAACTGGTCAAAATTGTCACGACTTGAAAAATCGAACTCACTGATTACGAAAATCCTTCAGATTTTTGATGCGATCCTGATTCGAGCCTTGCATATTTCAAGTGAAAAATGTTCTCTTCGGGCCCTTTCCGGATCGAGTTAGAAATCTGATGAAATATTGGAAGTCAGTAACTTAGAAAACCTCCGATTTTCCCCGTCAATTCAATTCTGCCATCTCAGTCTGAATTTGGAATTTTTGGACGGGCCTTGAAGCGAGGCTCGATCAAAATCCGGACACTATTCGTAATAAGCAACCTGAAATACTTACACCCATTTCGATACTTCTTCGCTGAGAATTCTAAAAGTGGGGTGGGTTTCTTTGGAGAGAGAAAATTTTCTACTTGAAAATAAACTAGACCCTACCACCCGATACATGTCCATTATGAAACCCGTCCGGACGTACGGTGTTCAAATTTGGGGCTGTGCCGCCGCCTCCAATCGAAAAGTGATTCAACGCTTTAAAAATAGAGTACTTCGCTAGATAACCGCAGCTCCATGGTTCATCCGCGATAGTGCACTACATTCCGACCTCCTTGTACCTACCGTTGGAGAGACTATATCAAACTCCACGCTCTTCAAAAATTTTGTATTTTCATCCCTTTTAGAGGGAGTAGGTTACCACATGGGGTAAAAATAAGCCCGAAAACGAATTCAGTGTCAAAAAACAAAAATATTTAGACAATCACTTCGATTCTTTCAAAGATTTTGAATATTCTTCCCCGAATACAGAAGTAGGTTACCGGATGGGCTAATATAACCTTAAAAACGAATTCAGCGTCGCAAAAAACATACATTTAGATATCCAATTCGATATTTTCAAACATGTTGAATCTTCAACCCCCAATAAACGGGGTAGGTTACCAGATGGGGTGAATATAAGCTGAAAACGAATTCAGAGCCTCAAAAAACAATATATTTGGACACCTAACTCGATTTCTTCAAAAGTTTTGGATTTTCATTCCCCTATAAAGAGGGTAGGTTACCATGTGAGGTAAAAATGCGCTCAAAAACGAATTCAGCGTCTCAAGAAACGTACATTAAAATACCCAATTCGATATTTTGAAACATTTTGAATTTTCAATCCCCTAAAAGGGGGTATGTTACCAGATAGGGTAAATATAAGCTCAAAAACGGATTCAGCACCTCAAAAAACATATATCTAGACACCTAACTCGATTTCTTCAAAAATTTTTGATTTTCATCCCCCAATACAGGGGGTAGGTTACCAGATGGAGTAAAAATAACCTCAAAAATGAACTCAGGGAGCCAAAATACCCCTAAATTGATATATATTGTTGTTAATAGTTTCACGAATCTGATTTTTGCAGTTTCAAATTTTGAAATCTCCCACTGTGCGACACCCTGTATGTTACTTGTGAAGCGGACCAAGAGGACACCCTGTACATAGGGACTGACCACTGGAAGGAAAGGAGCTGTTTCTAGGTACCAGTTAATGTAAAATTTTGACTTGGAACCAATCAAATATTGAAAAAGCTGTGTAGTTAGGTTTTGGCCGCCTAGAATCACGGTTTCGCCCAGTGTGCGCCGACTAAAAAGACTAAACCCGTCAGATCTAGTATTTCCTACACCCCTACGAAAAATATTGTAAATGCTACTTATCAAGCAGTCCAATAAATGTCAATAAAGGGGAGGGGGGATGTTGGTGTCACCCAATTGAAGCAAGGCAAGTGGATCCGTTCGGACTCAATTCACAACATGCCAGCCACCTAGTACCGTGACGGGTTGAGAATCCGCTGACCCTTCGGCAGACGAATATTTACGCGGTGAAAGCGGCTCGAGCCCGGGCGCGGCCGCATGGCACCCGCTGCTACCAGGTACTAAATTTGCCCACAATTTGGAAACATTACCAGAAAGGCAAGACCCGTGCTCAAGAGTTATGTGCAGAGGTGGTAATTTTGAGAAAAGAGAGGGCAACTGAAAAATATATAGGGACAATCCCGCGCTAATGAGACGTGAAAATTAAGAATAAGGCGACTCTTAGAGGATTTGAAAGACAAAAATGTTTTTTTTGCTTATTATCTTAAAACTAGAAATATCTTATTGTTCCCTCTTTCACTTGGGATAAAGTGTTCGCCATTACTACTAATTGATTGTGTTTCAGGGATCGCGAATCGCACTCCTACCAGTTGCGAGAATTTTGAGACAGGTCATGATTTATTTCACCTCAGCGAGTACCTCTCTGTACTCCTTTCCTTAATCGAACGGAGTGACACCCATAGCAGAGAAGTTATTGAGACACCGAGGACCACACTCCGATTCTCCAAAAACGATGAATGCTCCGTTTTCTTTGCGATCATAACAATCAGCTGAAAAAAAAAAAACTAATCCATCGGAAGTGTAGCCTTGGGTGGTTATACTCCTGGAAACAGTGAGCAAACTAAGTTTGCACTTTAAGATGTACCGGACCCATTCGTAACCAACTCTCGTGTGTTTCGAGTGGACGGAGCTTTCTGTTATAGACCAGTGTGCCGAGTGCCCCCCCCCCTACTACCAATAAGTCTTGTAACGTCTTATGAACCAAGTCGCACCACTTTGGCGCTCATTTTCTCATATCTCCACCACCCTGTAGGCATACCGAATGCGATACCGCAGACACGCGTCCGGCCGCCGCATCACGGTGTTCGGTTCGGTCGGAACGAACGACTTCGACGGTCCTTTTCCCTTATTTCCAGCGTCGAATGAAAACATCGTGCTCGTTCGCACCGACGAAGCCCCGGCGTCCTCATTCATCCCTTTAGCTAGCTATGTGTGTGCGTGTGTGTCGCATCATCTTTCGGTTTTCCGCCTTCGTCGCGACGCCCTTCGCCGTTTTGTTTTCACGTCGCTTTCTCATTTCCCGGCTGATAACCATTATTTCTCGTTTCAACGCAACCAACTTCGGATTTATTACTTACTTACAGCCGAAGTTCTTTCATTTTGTACACATAGACACACACACACACACACACAATATTCATATACAGTACATATATTCGTATCTACCGACGAGCAATATAAGCGGCGCGACGCTTGCTTCTTCTGCACCTTCTGTAATCTGTAATATGTATCCATCTTGTAAACGACGAACTAAACTCGCAAATAACCGCCATAGAGGTAGCGTTGTCTTCTTTTTTTGTTTTCCTGCGACGATTCCCGGTTTGATTTCCAACAACGACGATGATGAACGCGCGAAAACTATCGAGCTACGTACATTCATGTATACATGGCATTCCAAAAGCCAAATTTGTTTTCCCATTTTCGTTGACATGAAAGGGCGATATAGGTACTGGTACTGGCAGATACATCGTATCCGGTACGTTCTCCTTTTGAAACGAAACGATGGGACATCTGATATTAATGAACTTCATCTGTCTAATTGTCTTTCGGTGCATATATTGGGTATGTTCGTGCATGCGCAGTTTCCTGCGAGCAAGATCGCAAGACAGAGGGAACTCCTTTCACCAGGACCTAACGTGTGTACCCAGTGTTGACTTATGTTAGACAAAAGGTCGTGTTGTTGCATCAGTTCGTGCAGTGGTGTACTACAGCAGCAAGGGTAAAAGAGCGTATGAAAAGTGTGAAGAAAAACACTGGGTGTCCGCGAGCGGAGTGAGCAACATTTCTTTATAATTTGGCAAAAAAATGCGCGGTGACCCTCTCCTCTCCAATGTACATTTTCATACAAATCATCCTGTCTGGCTACCTTCAGTACAGCACGATGCGAGCATCTTAGGAACGTCTATTGTTGTCTGCATACCTGTACTTCATGTACGTGATTTTTCTGCAACCACGCTTGTTCTTACTTGCCGTCCTTTTCCTCCCTCGATCGGTCAGGCGGGACATCCGTTCAGTTTAGTAACCGTTTATGTTTGATACTCTCAGTCGGACTTGCTGACTATCGATCAATATAAACACTTTTTACACGCTCTCGTTTTCGATTTCGAATTCCCTCGCTCCGGTCCGGACTTGACATTTCCCATAAGAATTCCGGAAAACCCACAAGTGCATTCAAAAGGGAGGAGGATTTTCCGAACCACCTCCGCCTTTAGAACGCCCCCAAAATTCGTAAAGTATAATAAATGTACCTTTATTGTACCATTCAATTAGTTATAATCATTTGGGTCAAAAACCCAAGTCTAATATATTTTTGCTATCATTCCCTTCCTTTATACGTTGTCACTTGTGTACTGTATTGACGAGTCTCAGTAGAATTCTAACAAGTCTCGAGTGGTGTATAAGACGCGTGAAACTATAGATATAGATAGACCCTTGGAAAACTTGACTTTCAATCGCCTATTTTTCGAAATAGACCGCAGTGCGTTGTTGCCTGTCTCGGAGAAACCTCTTTTCTGGACGTCCGCAGTAGTCTGGACACTAACACACAAGCTTTTCGGTTGTCAGCATTGCCTCGTGTTTTGAAAAATTGAAACCCATTATCAACAATAAAAGTTGATTGGAAACGTATTTTAGGAAAAATCCTGTACACCAGTTTATGCCATCGGAACGAAGAGCCGAATTCGTAATATTGGGAAGAGGGGGATGTACGAACGACCGTTCAAGCTAAGAAACATGAGAATTCAATTATAAAAGTACGGTACCGAAAAACCCGGTGACGAGAGAGAGCGGGCAGGGGTGGTGGAAAAAGGGTATGAAAAATATTGTGCGAAAGGACAAAAAGTAAAATGTAAGCGAACCGAGAGTATATTCGTTGTGTGTGTATAGGAAAAAAAAATCCGAGCGGAAAGAGCGAAACACGAATGGAAGAGCGAGCCGTGGTGGAGAAGGAGCAGGGAAAAAGGCGAATGAATTCGAACGAAACGACTAGGTCCATTGTTTTTATTAGATCTGGACCCCGGTAAAAGTCCATTCCATTGTAGTCCGATGCTGTATGCTGTATAGTTTTCCGCAGTAGAGAGGAGAGAAAAAAAATCAATCGTACCGAGCTTTTCTGTTCACGTTTTCGCTTTTTCTCGCTCTTGCCGTGTAACAAAAACGCGAAACTCAGAAATTCTAAAAATCGCCTCTCATTTTAGTAGCGCGCGGAGAGTCGAACTGCGTGTATTTTTTCGCCCAGATAGCGAGAACGGGGGAAAATAAAGAGAAAAAAAAAACCAGGGGATTCGAACACCTCGCCAGCCGTTTATATCGAAGTATAATCGATGAGCGACTGTACGCAGGAAAAAAAAGAGAGGAAAAAATAATTACAGTAGTTTGCCAACTTTTTCCCATTATACGGACGCTGAGGTATACGAACAGAAATTCAATTCGAAATTTGTTTTCCACCATCCGCTATAACCAATTATAAAAATTCGCTAACTTCGATGAAGTTCCTCCTCCTCTCCGTGTTCATGATATCCGTGGTTACATTTTCACGTTTCCGGCAACGGTATTAGCTAATCGAACTCAATGCACAGCCAATTCCAAAGATATTGTGAAAATAGTCTTTATGTGAGTTCGTTTAAACTCTACTGATACGTATAAAGCATCACGAATCAATGCCCTCCCTCATATGTACATCAGTTTGGTCCTAGGGTACCAATGGTGGTCAAATTTTTTCATTTTCTTCTTTTAGGATACCTCTTCCCCTTTGATCTGTTTCAATCTTCAGTAATATTAATGAAAAATCTGTAAAGTCGGAGTAAAATCGACTGAGAATAACAGGTGTCCCAGGGGTTCAAATCCTTATAAAAAATTAGGATTATGTTCAAGCATTTGTGATTCATCATTTTTTCGAATCAGGTTTTGGTCAAAAAGTGTTTTTTTTGGGGTGGGGAGAGGTATTGTGGTAGCTGAAATCGATATTGAGACTGTTTTGTTCTCGATCCCTAACCTTATGGCTCCTCGGGAGAATTGAGTTTCGAGATAATCAACGTATAGTATGCTGAAATATTTTGAAAGTTCAGCTTGTGAGATTCCTCAATTTAAACTTACGGTTGTTTTGTCTCAGCCTCTAGATTTTCGTCCTCCAAAAGAAAGTTCTCAGGTAACGGTGATTTTAACGCGTTAACATTATGTTGGAATAATTCAGAGTAGGGTTCTTCATCGTTACGTGATGTCGGGTCCCTAACACTCCACCTTCGAGGTATATCTTCATTATTTTAAACATGTGTCATAAATATAAATCTGAAGTACAATATGTATTTACAATACAAAGTAAAGTTCTTGGCATCAAGCAATGTTTCGATTTTCAATTGCTGTTAGAATGAGACGCTATCCCTGGTGTTCCTGCTTTGTAAGTTCAAAATTGTATTTTTCAGTCAATTTCACAATGGTTCTGCGCTGTTGTTTACCACCTCCCATGCTGACACTAACTGCGGAGCTTCTTGATCCAAGTGTCTACCGGTTCCCCGGGCTCCGTATTGTGACAGGTAAAATTCCTCGAAAATCGGAAGGGAAGCATCTTTCGTAGATAAAAGTGAAACACCGATGAATTTTCTTCTGAAGACTGATAAAATTTGATCATGCAAACTAAAATAAAGTCTCCCGAGATCCGAAAAGGAGCGTCCTAAATCTCTCACTAGTTTTCCATTTGTTAGTTTTCGACCTATTACTATTACTAAGTAATATTTTCGACACAGTACTACATTCATAGGTTTTTAGGATCGTCAAATTCGATATTCTCATTGTTTTCCGGGTCCGATTCCTCCTCCGTGGCGCTCTACGGGACTGAGACTGAATTTTCACAATTTACTAGTGTATTGGCTTATTCAGGTTGCATAATGTCATTCTATCCGGCAACTTTTCTCATATTATGATCGTATTCAGTTGCACCATTAGTTGATCGGTAATCCCACACTGATCCACCTAATAATTTGTGTAGTTGACTCGTTAATCTAAACGAGCTGATTACGTGTTTGAATAAGTGCATGTGTAACGAAAAAGAACAATTTATGACCTATACGCTCATCTGCAAGAAGGTTTTTGCATAGAAATTAGAAAATGGTAAATCAAAAAGCATTATCATGAAATAACGTGCCGACAACACTCAACTACACAATTTTATTAACGCACTTCCTGATCACATCATCGGTAAACCGGAAAAAAGTAGAGGGGAAATGAGAAAAAAATGAAAAATGCCCCACTGCAATACGCAAAAGGTCCACTTCCCTTGGTGTTGGTAAACACACGAAAAAGTTAGAAGATAAGCTTCAAATGAATGAAAATAATAATAATATTATTAAAATTGAAGAACATTTAATTGTGACACTTTTAAAGAACGTAAGTCTTTTCTCATAGTATGGCTGCCAAACATGGCCACTAAGTGCCAAAAGATTAAACAAAATGAGAGTCACACAAAATGCATTGGAAAGATCGATGCTCAGCAAAACGAGAAAAGACAAAATAGCACAAAAATAATCAAAAACAGGTTGCGTCTGAATGTAGACTCAGTACCATTCATTAGGCATAACAAATGGGCTTGGGTAGGGTATATCTTATGGACAGCCACTTTTTGGCAACCATAAAATGGGAAAAGAAAAGGGAGGAAGCAGAGTGACACTTTTCCTCGCCATAGGCCGAGGAAGCTGTGAGCCCAGCGTAGGTGCTTCGGGAACACCAAAAATTTGTAAACTGTTAAACAATCAAAAATCAGCGTCCAACCTCCTCAATAAAAGTATAATTGATTGATTTGAAGTCCTCCCTAATTGTCTCATCTCCAAACTGTAACGCTCTGTTAGTACAGGAATTATAGAATTTGTAGGTTGTGACCTCTTAATTGTCCGAAAAAACTCATCCGCTCCATTTTGGACCTGCGCGTGATAGCGGAGCTCCCTCCCTCCTCCACCAAAAAAATGTTTCTGGGGGTTTCTCGAAAATAATGCATTATTTTAGAAAATGTGATCTTACCAAAAATATTTCTCATGAGATTCTTTGTAAAAAATTGTTGATACAATTTTTTTCGTGTGTGCCACGAAGACTTTGCGATGCCAACATTTATAAAGAATTCAAGATAGTTCGTCTGGTATTCTCTTCCCTTCTCGAGGGTCAAAGCTAGCGTGAGAGAGGAGGCGAACTTCGGGAAAACAAAAACAAAATCATTGGCACGGTGGTCAAGTTCAAAAATCTGATGATTGACTGTTTTCCGTTCTGCTTATTGCTGTTGGAAATCCAATTCTAATTATGATGGCGTGGGGAAGGGGATAGTTAGAAGCCGAGTTATAAAATCGCAATTTCAGATCAGTCTAGGGCAAACTTATTCTGCAACCATACACTGTAATTTTTAACGTAAGCAGGTGAGCAGGGAACCAAGCAGAATCTCAAAGTACTGAATTCTGGTGGAAGGTCGAAAGATCCCGTCTATGGCAGACAGCAGCTGGGGGTCCACTGACTTCACTTTTTCTGAAGAAAGGATATTGAACAGTCCGTCGAGATCGTTCATCTTTTACTTCAGTGAATCCAATCCGAACTTCCGATGGATAGAGATGTTTAATCCATTCTCAATTTAGGTTCCAAAACGAACATGTTGTGCTTCAAACTGGCGCAGATGTATTGGGTCAAAGTAAAAGGTTTTTGGGTGGTCGATTTCGAAGATTGTAGTAGTCTTTTGATCAGATTTCGATTTTAGCCTTCAACATTACAATATAACTTTTGAAAGAGGGCAAAACCGGCTTGACGTGAAAAACCACTTTTGAGCAGGGGCGTCACTGGATTTTTTTGGGTGCGGGGGGGGGGGGTGTAATTTTCTCAGTAGTTTGACCTACATTCATCGGCGTTGGTGATTTTTTGGCGGAGGGGTGTAGTGTGTTGTATCAAAGTGCCCGAACAGTCATTTATTTTCAGTCATGGTCATTTAAAAATTCAAGAATCAGCAAATTATACCTTGAAAGAGAAAAAAAAGAATTTCGAATTGGAAAATTTTATTATAATGACCAGGGCTGCAATGTTTATGCGAATGCATATTTTTATCTATGTCGTATAGGTATAAGTTTCAAAAGATCTTCACGAATCACAGAATTCTGAGTCAAATGAGTAGCACTTCATCCTGTATATTTCGCATATTTTGGCATTTACCGCATATTTTGCACTAATTCTGCTTATTTTTCAATTTTTTCCCCAAAAAGTTATTTTTTTAGAGTCTCCCTGATAGGTTTGATCGTGGTCCAGACTATAAAGATTTTCTTAAAACTTTGTTGCTATTTGGTTGATGCCTTTTCTGTCGTAAACGTTTTCACCATCGTGATTTAGCATGTAAGTTGATAGTTGTGTGCCAAGGCTAAGATTTCTATTAGTTCTTCTTATGTTTTTAGTATTTTCCAAAGCCTCATTTATGAGTGTCTCCTCTTGTTTTCTCGATCTCTCTGTAAAGCCCTGATAGCCTTGGAAACCATGTTGAGTTCTATCTTACCCTTTACCTGTTTGTGTCCTAAAGAATTTTCTAGCATACATGTGAATAAACTCGGTGACAGCGGGTCTCCCTGTGCTGAACTTTCTTCTTTCTCTCTTCAACCTTACGTACGCCATTGAGTCCTCGTATATATTTTTCAGTATGTTAGTAATTTTTGGTTGTTCCCCTTGTTTGTTCAAGGCTTTCTACAGGCTGTCGTGATCCACAGTATCAAATGCTTTATTGAAATCGATAAACAGTAGGCGCAATTCTATTTGGTATTCCTTAGCCTTTTCTATAACCTGATTTACCATGTGGAGATGGTCAGTTGTCGAGTACCATTTTCAGAAGGCGGCTTGGGTTTCGTCCTGGTTTTGGTTTCATTCATGGTACAGTCTGTTTTTTAGTATGTATCTTCATAAATATTTTATTCGTGTTTGACGAGAGACTGATGGGTCTATAGTTGTTCGTTTCATCTTTTTTCCCAGTTTCGTTTTTTATTCCATCCTGTCCAGGGGCTTCTTCATTCTTTTTATTCTTCTAATAACTGCTTCTACTTCCCGTTACAGGATTTCAGGGATTTGCGGAGGCGGGACTGTTAGAAGGTTCTGGCATCCTCGAGTGATTTGGGAATTTTGATGACTTTGAGGGTTTTGGAGACTATAGGTATTTTGTGTAATCTGGTTCCTATAGAGTTTCTCATAATATTCTGTTGCTATATTTAATACGTTCTCTTTTCCACTTCTTATTGCTCTCTTCGTTTCTTTTAATTTAGGGAGTGAAATTGACAGGGTGACTAGTGTGGTAACCGACGGCGAGGTTCCTATGGGAACAGGAGGGTTGGTCGGTTATGGTAGAGGAACTACTGTTAGGCCACGACTAGCTCAAGGGTCTACAGGGCGGATGGAACGGCACTGAAGCCTTCAGAGATCCAATGTGTTAACGCTACGGCGTAACTCAGGGTTAGCTTGAGTATGAGCTATCGAAATACCTCGAAGTGACGGATCCTACTCTGGTCGGATGGCAGGCAGGTAGAACACCGACACGAGATAACGCGGAATCAAAGAACGAGCAACGAATGAAACAACGTTATTATTAAGATAGCTTACGAACTAGATGGAACAAAAACGGTGGAGATTCTTCTCAAGTACAGCAGACAGTACAGGTCCTCCGGGGTGGTAGATACGTTGGAAACAGCGACGTTGTGATCTGGTGTTCCACACGTGATCCGGGAAGATCAGACGGTCTCGATTATGAGTTAACGAATCGACAAAGTTGTGCGGTACTGCGAGAAAACTCACGATCGCGGAAAACGTTTCGTTTCGCGAATAATGCTCACAATAAGTTCGAAAATCGAAAAAGATTTAAATTGGTAAAACTTGGAAAGAAAATTCGGTTAAGACTCTTTTCCTCGTGTGTTTTAGTCTACGTCCAAGAATCGAGTCCTCGCTGCCGCATTTTCTCGGATGGTCATCGGTGAATTTTCCCTCTCTCTCGTTAGGTCAAGAAAGTCACAGAATGTAGGAAAAGTCGATGAAATCGAAAAAGAGCGGTAGAATAGTATTATCAGGAGTGGACAGGTGATTACAGATAAAGACATGTTTGGAGAAGTGAGAGGAAGAGAACTCGTTTTCGTATCAATCGAACGAATTCGATATCAACGCCTTGACCATTCGGAAACCGCGTAGCTCGGTCACCACACTATTTTCTAGAAAACCGGAAAAAGTCAGAGAATTTTGAAGAAAATTTTATCATGTGAAAGTATTGTACTATTTTCTCTGTCAGACTCAATTGAACATTTCTTTTGAATGATTTGTTTGTTTTGAAAAATTTGGAAAGTGGACTGGGGAAAAATCTGGAAAAGTAAGGGTTTTTTTTTTGGGGGGGGGGCTGGCCACCCTGATTGATATGTCCTATACTCTACCGAAAAAATGGGTTGTGTGTGTTCCTTCGTTATACGCGCTCAACTTTCAAGATGCAGTAGAGTGATTTACCCCCGAGGTTATTGTATTTCGGCGACGGGAAGTCATTGGCGTGTCACCTGATGTGCACTTGTGCTCGTTATTTAAGACGCATTCGACACGTACTCGACTTTTTTTCTTGTATAAAACTTAGTCGTGGAGATTGTGTTTATATATTGTGTAATGTGTACGCGCGTGTGTAACGCAATATTACATCGAATGATGCGGCAATTTCATTCATGTGTTACACGCAGTAGGTTCGATCTGAAATGCGGATCACACAAGTCCAGAAATGTCCGCATAAACTTTTTTTCTTCCCAATATGTACCGCGGACATAATACTCGTATGTGTGTGCATGCATGTTCGCAATAAGCCGCCGACGGCATTTCCCGGGGAATGTTTAATATCTCAAAGGTCGAAGATGACGCGCGGACGTCGGTTACGCGAGAGGCGAGCGTAGTGGTAGCGGCTCGGCGAGCGTAAAGAATGAAGTTTTAAAGGGAACGAACGCTACCAGAGACGTGATACGGTTTTTATAGTTATCCGATTTCATATTCGGCCACAATAATGGGCCATAAATCAAAGTAATGCGCGCCGCAGTTCTCTTCTCTGGTTTTCAAAAATGGCACAACCACGATACACAGGGTTTCGACGAGAAGGAAGAAAGAAGAGAAAGAAGAAAGTTTACAATTTTTTCGATATATAGAATGGCGAGAACGTGGCTTGGCGTGTGCGAAGTGTGAGTGTGTGGTTGAGTATACGAGTTCGTAAGTACACGAAGAGCTGCCGGAGCAAATGATTTTTGTTGTTTTTTTTCCTTCTGTGTGTATGTGTTTTCTGAGTGTTCGTTGCTAAAGATCTTTGAGTTTTGTTGATTTATGGCAACGCGATACAATCTCGTCGACTAGAAGAGTTTGCGAAAGTTCGATGCGTCCCGCATTACGAAAATTATAAAAGCTGGCGAGAGTGTGGAGGGTTATTGACGCCAGGATTTCGTGCTCGGAGAGCGGCTGAATGGAAGTCGAAGTCGGCGTTGTCGTGGTCACTGGAATGGTTCGGTTACGAGTTTCATTAAGGCACTTGACCGACGAAATTGTGGGTACTGAAAACACCGGTTCGAGGTGGTGGTCGTGGCGGGCTTGAGGTGAATTTGCCCCCTCCTTTCGCTTTAAAGAAGAAACGAGTGCAGGATTGCGATGCAGGACTACAAGATTTTAATTTAAAATTCCAAATGAAGATTTTCAGCCTTTATTTCCTTTCATTTCGTTCTCATTATTTGGACCAAAATTGTTGGAAAAGTTGAAGCAGATACAGTAGACCCGCCCTAATTCGGTCTGAAGGTGGGACGGATAACGAAAACTGTGGATAAACCGAAAACATGTAATTTTGATCAAAAATCACTGAGATATGGGGACATTTTTTTTTATTGAATTTACGTTATGTGAGAAGTTATAATACTACTACTACTACTACTACTACTACTACTACTACTACTAATAATAATAATAATAATAATAATAATAATAGCCTTTATTTTGACAGAAATATGACTGACTTAATTTATATTACAATTATATTTGTCTTTTTTCTATTCCTATTAGGCCCTGTCCGAGGCAAAGGCCTCTCCCAAACTGTTTCACTCTGTTCTGTCGATAGTCACTCCTTGGTACTGTTCATTTTGCAACCGTTTTACTATGTCGTTTTTCCATCTTGTTGGCTCTCGTCCTTTTTTTCTTTCTTTATATGGTTCCATATAGTGAGTCTATAGGACTATCTGTTATCATTTAACCAATTTACATGATCAGCTCATTTCCATTTTTGTTTTTTAATGATATGTTTGATATTTTGGATTCCCATGCTTTATTTTTTTGTTGCTAAATTTGTTTATTAATTTTACTTTTACTATTGATCCTTGAATTTTATTTTGGGTAATTTCTATTCTGTGTAATATTTTTTCATTTGATGACCACGTTTGTGCACCTTAGGCTATAGCAGGAATAATACAAGTATTAAATATTTCAGCTTTTAGTTTGTTATTATAAGGATTTTTAAAAATATGTTTCAATGCCCAATATTTGCCCCATGCATACTGATCTGTCTGTTCACTTCATTTTCAGTTTTATTTGTGAAAGTTATTAACTGGCCGAGATATACCACTTCCAGAGCCGTACTCAGGATTTAAGTAAGGGGGTGTTTTTCGATTAGGATGAATTTTTTCTGGGGGGGGGGCGCGCTACAAATACCCCAAATTTATCCAATTGCGTGCATGTATATGACAAAAACTTCAACATTTTTTTTAAATTCTCATTTTCATACTTTTTACAAAAAATGTAACAGATCCACCTCAAACCCATTTTGTTCCTTTTTTTTACTATGAGGGAGGGGGGGGTTACGGCCCTGCACTTTTCCGATGAACTAGGTAAATTTTTGAAATATCCTAAATAATATACGAGAAATTTCAAAATAATAATTTCCGTAACTGGCCTCAACAGAGCTGTTTAAGGGGACAAGGGTAATAAGTTGAAATTTTACAAAAAAAAACATATTATTTCAAATGGTGAACAGGGTGAATGAAATGGTTTTTGGTTTTTCGTCCATTTAAACTGAAAAGAACAGTTATTTTCAAGAGTTTTCCGCGCTTGGATGGATGGACATAGCAATGGGAGATGTAGGGAAAATGTTCCTTTCAAAACGTCTTGCCAAACTGGCCAATTCAAGGAAGTCGATTCTTATTTATTGGAAAACATTTTAAAAGTGTATACCTATTTTTTGTTTATTTATTTTTGGTTTGAGATTTTAAAAATGTCCATCTATTAGCAAAATCCAAAATCAATCAGAAGTTGGCCAAATTTACCAAGTGTTGACCTTTTCATTATATTATTATTATTCTTGCTGTTATACAGGGCCGTACCCAGGATTTAAGTAAGGGGAGAGGGAGCTTGCCATTAAGATACATTTTTTCCTGGTGGAGGAGGGGCTCAATCACAGGTCCGCCCTCCTCTCCGTCTTAACCCATCGTTCTTTCGTGTTTTTATTTTTGCCAATGGGAGGGGTTTGAACCCCTAAAACCCTCCCCGTCGGAACGACCCTGACCACTTCTTTTAGATTTTCAATTATTTGGTTGTTTATTTATATTCTCTTCTTTCTTCCCTGTTGCATTTAATTCGTATAGCATTTCTTTTAAATCATCATAATTTTCTGTTATATCATCAGATTGTCCGCGAACCTCAAATTATTCAACTTTTCTCCATTTATAGATATCCCCCTTTTATCCCAATTTAATTTTTGATTACGTCTTCCAGAACACTACTGAATAATATTGGCGATAGCGAATCTCCCTGTTTCAAGCCTTTTTCTATACTGAAGTATCTTCATGTTGAGAAGTTTGTACAAAAAATCGTCTGTATCCAAAAAAATTGACAATTTTGGCTTTTTGGTCAACGAAGGGAAAAAAGGACAATACTGAAAATAAAAAAGCTAAAATAAAACGTTGTTTCTTTGAAAAATCTGTAATTTTTGTTTGCTTCTTCGCGATAAGCCGCTCTTCAGCGGCATAATTTCTCCACTTTCTGAATTTCATGATATCTTGAGCAGTTATCGCGAGTTGTTGTTCTTTAAGCACCAGCGATTTTCGAGCGCTAGAAAAGCATCATCAATCAGCTGTGCTAAGGACTAAAGCCGTGATTTTGGTAAGATTTTGGATTATCCGCCCTTAGACGGATAATCCGTAAGGGCGGGCAGATAAATTCGAGGCGGATAATTCGGAGGGCGGGATGAACCGATGACGAATAATTGGGAGGCGACTGTAATTAACTTAGTAATTTGATTTGGTACTTCGAATGTGGAACAATTTACTCTGGTTTAGGACATCGGCTGACTTTCCAAAACTCGTTTAGGACTTCGGCTCACTTTTCCAGGGAGTCAAAACTTGATAAAAACTTTTTTGAAGATGCTTCCACTCTTATTTAAAATGTCTTGGAACTCTTCAGATCCTTTGATAGTTCTGCTAATCTCGTTTATAACTCGTCGACCCTTAGTTCTAATCGTTTATGACGTGTCGAGATAGAGAAAACGTTCCGAGTGAGGATCTTTTTTTCATGATTTTGTTTGGCCGACCTGGATGCAGTGAGGGAAGAGGGAGGATTAGTCCTGGAATTAGGATTTGTTTTCTTATTGCATATTCTGTAAGCAGGCCAGTTTCTTCGTTCAAGGAGTGGTGGAGAGTGAGGAGTTTCGAATTTTACTTACAATTCAGACCGGTTTTCGAGAAGATCCTATTTGACTATAGGATACCTATAACAGGATGTCTACCGGTCATGCAAGTCACACCAAAGTCCTACAATTGAACCAGTGGTTATTACAAGTCATACAATTGCCTCCAATTACTTAAAAATTTGGCAATTCTTTCTAAACAACTGCAATACTTCTTATCAAAATACAACCCAAATTGAAATTTAATTCAAAAATTGGGTTCTTCGCAACATTCTTAGTAATAATTCGTTCGTTATTATTTAATTATTCAGTTTTTTCAAAGTTTTTGCATGCAATTAGCATGTTTTTGAATCTATTTTTTCCCTTGTGAAAATCCTGTTCAAGCGTGAGAATGTGCGGAAAAAAAGTCGAATAGAGATCACACGAAAGTCATACAAAGGTCATACCCTTTGGAAAATTCGTATTTGGTAGAAACCCTGTATAAGCAGTAGGACCTTCGTCTTTCGTCGGACGCTATCTTCCCAGCGATGTGCATGAAGATGACTTCCAGGGTCTAAAAAGAATAACATATTCTTATCGTGAAGCTTAACTCAAAATTAGAAAAACACAAAAACGTCGTTTTCTTTAAATTTTCAATAAAATTCAATTTCGTCTAGTTTAAATTCGAATTTAGACCCATTGCACGGCGAGGAGAGAATTGTGAAGTTTCTTCGTGGGTGTTGATTCCAGGAGCCATGGACTGTCCTTCGTGTCTTACTTCCAGTATAGTGCCAGAGAACTTGGTAAAATTTTCTAGAATTATGAAATGATAATCATATCATCGTTTTGATTGACTTTCTTCATTTCCATGGACGATACCGATTTCATCGAATTATTCGCAGAGGAAAGGCGGAATAAAGTTAGACTGAGGTAAAACGAATCAGAAATGACGTGAATTATCAGATAAATACAGACGATATCTTGCCCCGTTATTTCTTCTTTCATACTGAAACGTCATTCTGATGACCCTGTCATAACGTAATAAGGAGGATGGATAAGTGCGCTTTATTTGGCTATAGCCTCGAGTCTCCTAAAACTAGAAAAATTAGCGTTCTTTTTGTCGGGAATCGATAACAGAAAATCTTGGATAGTTCCCGTCAAATTTTGGAAAATTCTGGACTTCAGGTTCCGTGAAGAATTTAAATTTGAGGCTGCCAGACTTTCCCTCCGATTTGCTCGTTAACGGAAAGAACTTGAAAGACACGCCACTTAAATCAAAAATATAGATTAGTGTTTTTAATTTTTTTGATTCTCAAATGACTTGATAATTTGAGATAAGATGATCCCAATCAATACTAGCCGTACATTTAAAACAAGATAATCGAAATTACCGTAATTTGTATGGCAGTTCCAGTAGTACTAAAACTAGAAAAATTGTCATCTCGTTCGAATAAATCGAATACTCAGGTGATATATTGCCGGAATAGAATTTTTATTACTCCATGATGAGATGATAGCAATTTTATGATACTGAAAAATACCAGCACTTTCTCCTGCACTATGAAGCTGGAATTAGGATACAGTGGACTGTTCGTTCTACCACAGTTGAGAACTTGTCAGGAAAAATCTAAATTAATGCTGTTTTCGCATTTCTTCCGCATAGTGGGTCAAATTCAGCCTCGAGTCTGACTGGACATTATTTTTTTTAACATTGAAAACAAATTCATGGGGAAAGGTTTTCTTGCTCCGTACTTCGAAAGTGACATAATAGTTTTGATTCAATCGAAATTCCAGAATACTGGATAAATGTGGAAATTCTTCCACTCTAACACTGCAAGTCATCGTGCTACAGCTCGCTCGAAGATCGAGAAATCCGGAAAGAAGACGAAGCTGTCTGAGAATATATATTTGGCCCGAAGCTACTATAAACCTTTGGAAGTTCCTTTCGTCCATGTGAATTCTGATAAACGAAATGCTTATAATATGTATAGATCGTCTACCTACGGGTTTGTGTGCCAGGAAATCAATCTCACCAATACACCAACCTACGCGCATTACTAAACTGTGAAAACATCGCAGCAGCGCAGGTAAGAGACCAGTGTGTTATCTAATTATGGTTCCACCGCCACTCAATCTGCGAGCTCCCACTCTGAACATTGGTATGTATCCGATACACGATACTGGTTCGCGAAATCATCAACCAGATCGAATATACCTTACATTTTTTACCTGGGTTCTGATATACAGTGAAATTGCAGATGTCGAAGTTACGATGTGGAATTTGAAGTTCCCAACTCTTTGTCGGAGGGAATGACGGTTAGTCGAGAGAAACTAGGAAAATTGAAGAAATTTTTTGGTGATAAGCGGGAGCTTTGAATTGTTTGAGTGGGTCCGCTGTGTCTCGAAAGAAAAGCTGTGCAAAGTCTGCTTGTTGGTTATTGTGTGGTAGAGTTCAGCTCCCCAAATCAGTTTTTTTTTACACGCGCAAACGTATTGAGAACTGTCAAATTTAGGAAGAAATGTTCCCAACAAATATTATTCCTCTTAAAATTTCGTATAAAAAGTAGTTCGCAATTTTTTTGTAAATGTGTCAGAACTGTCAGAAAGGAGGGTTTAAAATGGCCCTCTTGTTAACCTTGCGAAGGGAAACGCAGAATTTTGAACATTTTTCGACATCGCTAATTTTAGTGACCAGCTTGGGCGCAAGCAGTCATCGGACACGCTTTTCAGTCCCTGTATCAACCCATTCGTCGATTCCTTTCACTCTTAATACATCTAAATAAGATTGTGTTTTTTTAAGTTCTATCCCATTTCTGAAGTAGCATTTTTACAATCGCGAAAGGAATGAACATATCGATGACTGGGTTCATTTTTTATATGCCCCTGACTTGAAATTTAGACCTCTCGGAGAGGCGAGGGTCAAAACTTGTACCAACTTTCATATCGTTTTCTAGAATTTTTTCTTTTGGACTTCAGAATTAGGTCTTAACATTGATCTTCTGCCGCATAAAAATTCAGGCCCGTAGAGGTGAAAATATACATACAGGTTCGGATAAGTTATCATTTCTTGAGTTTTTCCAAGGTTGTGTAATTCGATTTCGACTTTGCTTTCTAACCGCCATGAAAATCGAGGTCTTGAGAGATGAGGAACGGGGCTAATAGTAGAAAAAATTGACTTGTATGAAGTTCGGACGTTGTGGAATCCCAGTTTTGATATTACTTCAAAAGTGCCTTAAAAATTAAGGCACATTAGTGAGGAAGAAGAGGGATAACCTGATAACACGAGTACAGTAGGCACTCGATTATCCGACACCTCTTTATCCGACACTAAAAATTTTCTCCCTATTATGCGGCACTCCGATTATCGGACAATTCTCCGTATTATCCGACAGTAACAAACCGACTACGTTGTATGCATTTTGCAATTTTATAATAAAATTTTGTTCAAACATTGCTGTTCTGTACTTCCTTAATCAATCTACTACCACTATTCAGGCCTACTGCATCAAAAAGAACCTAGAAAAATATCACATTCGTATTATCCGACTTTTTCTTTATCCGACAGTCTCCATTCCCCAATTGTGTTGGATAATCGAGTGTCTACTGTATAGAGCAGTTGAAAGTCGCTATTTTAATGGAAAAAGTTTAATTTTAAGAAAAAACAATCGTACGTGTTCTTCAACAAATTATGTTCGATTCCAGTTGTGGTTCGCTTTCGTAATCGGAGATTGATATTCCACATTGTAAAAATGCGAACCGTTCCACCGGTGACCACAGGGACGTACCGATAGGGGGGGGGGGTATACACCCCTCCCCCTGTGGGAACTTTCACTCAGAAGGTGGGGAAGATTACCAATTTAATCAAGCGAGTTGGGAAAATCCAACAAGTTACAAGGTGGTGTTTTTTTTGGCTTTGATAGTTGGGAATTGAATTGAGAAGTTGGAAAAACCCAACAAGTTACCCGAATTTTCTTCCTTTGCTTTGATAGTTGGGGATTTTGAGCTGAGTATCAGTTGAAAAAATCCAACCAGTCACAAGCCTTTTTTTTTTTTTTTTGGCCTTGATACTTGGTAATTCTGAGTTGAGTCAGTTGGGACTTTCACAATTTTACACCCCCCCCCCCAATGGAAAAACTCTTCGGTATGTCCCTGAATAACTAAATGGAATAAACCTGATTATTATCGGAAATGACGTTCATACAATTTCTGAATTTTAATTTTCTGTTAAATTTTTACTTGAAAATTTGTTTACAATAAATGAATAAAAATAATTATAATTTGATTATGAACGTTGACGCGCGCTTTTAGATACAAATAATAGGCCTCCTTGATCAATTATTTTTGATACATGGGTTATAGTCTTAATTCTCCTTGGTGACAAGCCATTACTGGCTGGGACTGCAAGCCAATTAAATAAGCTAAGCTATCGACTAAAGCTACATGACCTTGAAATATAAAGTTTTTGGCTAGCTCAAAAGCTAGCCTCTCAGCCAATAACAGCTTAATAGCTAAAAGCTCACGGCTATGAGCTAATTCACTTTTGGAAGCTCTGTTAAAGGGGCTCACATCAGAACTAAGAAGGTGAGGGTGAGCATACTGTCCTAAGGGTAGGGAGGGGCGATTGTTATTTGTAAAATGAAATGTTATCAACGATAACAACACAGAGGGCGTGTGTGGAAAGAGAACTGAGACAAGGAAAAAACGGGAAAATGGCAACACTGAAAGACGAAACAACAAAGAATGATAACGCAAAATTGGCCGTAGAAATCTGCAGAGGAAAAAGGAAACAAAATACAAAAAAAGAAAAAACAGCCGGAAAGAACCGGCTATTGGCTTCGCTAATCGCTATCTACCACTGAGTATTCATTCGTCTATTCGCTAAGCTAGAAGTTTTGGAAAAATGTCTGGCTAGTGGCTAAAAGCTATCGGCTGGTTTGCAGTCCCTGATTACACGGGAATGGTTATGAAAGAGTTTTCCTTCTCTATAAGATTAGTCAGGTGTTAGTAGTCTCTAGATATAGTTAACCCCGTTGTAGTCTTTCTGAATTCCGCCGGAAAAATTGAATTGAACTCCACCTCTTGCTACAGTTGGTGTGTCTTGGTCGGATGTTAAAGTTTTTCATAATATTATATTCTTGTATTTTATCATTTTCTTATCATATTTTAATCTTTTAAAAATTCGCCGTCCGTACTGAGATTCGAATCCACTCGCCCACCAAACCACCGATACAAATAAGGTCTGTTTATACTCCGACTTCACGTTCTTTTTTCATACTATTTAGAAGAAAAAATCTGTTCCTTTCAGTTTACGAAGCTGGTCGGTGAAGAAAATTGGAAGCGGGGAGTGCGGAGTGACTTTCCACTACACTTAAAATTGAGTACCGTTCTACTCTAACTCAAACTGTCGGAAAAACAGAGTAACACTTCGCCTCAGGGGCGGTATGTGAGGATTGTGAGAGAGTCAGTGATACCCCGTCCGAATCTTCGGAGTTGGCATTTTCCAGCAAATTCAGCTATTTAGTCAGTGAAATCGAAAAATTGTTCATTTGTTTTTATCGTTTCGATGAAACATTTCAGTAGGTATTATTGAGATGACATTTTCAGTCATTTATGGTAGAAAGAACGAACGGAACGGAAGAAACGGAACCTGAATCGATCATAACAGGAACCAAATACTGTAATTTTTTACAGCATTGTTATGATTTTTTAATGGTAAACAAAATGAGCGCATCAATGGCCGGAACGGGAACGCATCAAGTTTAAGGTGAACGGTTCAGAACAGACCCACAAGCCGACTTTGAAGAACCAAAAAGGAATGGCACGAGAACTCATGTTCGGTTCGACTACCCGTTTTCAAAATCAAATGGCGAACTATCGAATGTGACCAGGTTTTTTTTTTGCATTGACAATTTTTTCATCGTTATCTGTATTCTCGACGTATCCTCCCCCCACCCCGCTAATACTCTAGTGACGTCCCTGTCCCGCTCTTATTTCGGGCTTGAGTGTTGAGTGGCGTCAGCTCCAACCATTTGGCACTTCAGCTTGAATGATGCCCAACCCTGACAACGTCAAGGATACGTTATCGTTACGTTATTCCGCTTGAGGGTCAACGTTTTGTTACTGTGTTATTTTTCCGTTTCAGGAACGTTCTGGCTACTCGTTCGTCTTTTAATCATCTCCAGGGTGTCTACCGGTCCAATAAGTCCAATAATTTTAATGTTGCTCCAGTAAAAACATTGAAAAATAGTAAATGAGTAGAATAATTGTGATGTCTCTCCCAAACTCACATGATGTCAGATGCAGATGTTTGTATTTTTCGGAAAGATTGAGTATAGTAGGTTACATAGTACCGTTGATTCTAATCGTGCTTTTTGTCTGGAGTCAGATCTTGTGGTACCTTCCCCTCGGTCTCGTTTGTGCTCAATTTCGGCGAACTTTCGTTTGGGACATAAGGGTCGGCGTGCCAGCAGCCAGTCAGTGACTTCGGCGAATTCTCGCCTGGTGTGTTGTCTGACTGGTCAGCGGTTCTGGGCAAGCAGTGGGCACCATAAAGGGGACAATCCTGCGCAGGTAACCTCTACGTCGTCGACAGGATTAATTCCCTCAGTGTTATTATTAAGTTGTGAAAAACTTGACCGGATGCATTCATTGAAAAAGAGTCAGTTCTTGGAAGGAGAAAATTCTATCAGCGATTTGAAAAAATTGATAATAAATGGGGGGGGGGAAATGCATAGGCTCCATTTTTAGTTGTGATTAGGTATATGAAATGGTTTCATTAAAAAGTCTAATATTTTCCATTTCCAAACCCTAATCCTTCTCCTCTCTATAAGCTTCTTCGCCCGCCCCACTATGATTGTAACGTGTGGTATCATTAATGGACAATCCGTTTCCATTACGCTGTTCCGGTTATTTTGATAATCGAGAATTTCGGGGGTACCAACCAGTCAGGGAATTCAGGACGTTTGAAATGTGCTGAGAAAAATTGAAGAAAAAATTATGAAAATGGGAATTCAAAAGGAGCTAATAGAAAATTCGCAAAAATTTGAGAGAGTACGAGGTCGATAAGTTTTTATGAAAATTCGGAAGTTCAGAGGCTGTTGGGGAGGTGACCGTAGTTTGCAGACCTCTGGAAGTTTCAGGTAAGTTCGGGACACCGATACCGATTCTTACCTGGTGCTTGGTGATGCGTGTTCTCGAGTTGAACGTTCCGGTGCGTCTCGGAGCGGTCCGTCCGCCGGAGACGGGATTGGCGCGCGGTAAGTCGGGCGTAAGGTGGCGGTAGCGGCAGCGGTGGTATCAGCAGCAGTGCAGCAATGTTGGAAGGAACGGCGGAGGAATATTGATCCCCGCGTTGTGCTTCGTGTTCTCGAATTTTACACGCCCGTGCACGACGCAACGGCACTCGGCACAGCGCTCGCTCTCATCCGTTCGCTCGCTCACCGACACCGACCGCCCGAATCCGCACGCAAGCTCATCGCTTCCAGCGAGCGGGCTGATGACGGTACGGGCGTCCCGTCCCTCTGCCGTTGTGCGGCGCTGCTCTTCTCCGTTTTTCGTCTCGCCGTGCTCAAATAATACGATTGCCGTCAGTTTTATTGTTGCCGCACGCAGCGTGCTCGCCCCATTCCGCAAGAGCAGTTTTTGCTGTGTGTTTTCCGCTCCTCTGCTCGGCGTGTCGCGATGTCGCACTTTGCACGCTATTACAGGCGGCTATTAATTTCGTACCTTTTAAATTTACCGCCGTATCCTTTTCGCGTTGAAAGAAAGGTCTAGAGCAAGGTGATTGCGGACTAGGCCGAGGAAATGTGTGAGAGATGAAGAGAGGTGTGAGAGAGAGAGGAAAAAAATAGAGGAAGTTTTATGTAGCCGCATCGATGTAAAGTACGCTCGGAGGAGACAAATAGAATGAGTGTTGGCTGACGAAGAAAAACAATCGAAGGTGTTACACGTGCGAATTGATTACGAACTGGAAACAGTACTCAACGGCGGGGAAAGAGATGACATCAAAGCACATTTTTTGAGTTGGTAGAAGCTCCTACGAGATCGAGAGATTTCGAAAATGGACAGTGGATTCATATAAGTGCGAGAGAGCGGAGCTGATTGGCTTAATTTTAACTTTTCTTATTATTATAAAATAAAATGAACCGCATAGCCGATCCGAAATTGGCTTAAATCATTGGTACGACCCTTAGCTACTGTGGCGGCGGGGGGGGGGAGGGGATCTATGTGAAAATAATCAATTTTACATTATATTGTCTCAACCGTCAAGAAAAATGTGTCGTTTTTGTTTTGGCAAGGGTTGGACTACAAGCATGAAGACAAAATGTTACGAGTAAGTCCCCCAACCCGGGTAACAGGCACCGAGGGCGTACTAGCCTGTAATAAAAGACCGTTTTTACTCATCAACAAATCAAAGTACGAAAGGTCGGGAAGGGGGTGAAGATTCAAATTCTTCACTACAACTGTCAGGGACTTAGCAGGGGAAAGTAGGAAATGAGAACTAGATTTTGCATTGAGCAAAGTCAACTGGGATGTATTGGGATTATCAGAAACATGAAGGGAGGGGGAGGCAATGCTACTTAAGAAGAACGGAAATTTCCTCTTCCTGTGCGGCGAATCTAAAGGGTATCGAGGAGTAGGTTTTGTTTCAAAAAGATGGATGAAAAAAGTAAAAGAAATTGGGGGAATTTCGGAAAGAATTTTGCGATACTAAAGCTAAAATTGCAAGTCAACATTACTCTGGTAATAAATCAAATATACGTCTCCACCAATGTGGCCCAAGAAGAAGAGGTGGAAGCTTTTTATGAGAGGCTAGAAGAAACGATCGAGGAGGAGGGAGGGTACTACACAATAGTGACAGGCGATTGGTAATGACCTTCCAGATTCGGGAGTGATAGAAAAATTTAGAATCGGGGAAACAAATTATAATGGTGAAAAACTAACGAATTTGGCTTCAGAAAATAACTTACAAATTTGCAACAAGTTTATGAATAAATCAAATAACCAAAAATGGTCTTGGAGGTCACCTGACAAATTTACAAAAAATGAAATCGACGATTGATTTCTTGATCAATGATTCAAGGTAGTATCCAAATCCGAAGTAATTCAGAAGTGCCTCTTCTCCTCGGATCACAGGGTAGGCAGGGCAAATCTGATTATTTATCTTGTCTCACGTAAAGACCCCAAGAAGAAGACACTAGGAAAGTTTATTATTCCAGTACACAAATGGGGGATAGCAAATGAAATGCATGATAAGAAACTGAAAGAGGGGGAAGAAAAAGGGTTTGAAAATATACACGAAAAAGATGACTGGTTTGAGAAATCCATGCGGGAGATTGAGCAGGAGGCAGGAAAGAAAAGAGGTAAGCCGGGAACGGACGATAAACTTTGCGTAGAAACAAAAGCATTAATCCAAAGGAGGGGAGTAATTAAAGGCAGGTAAAAAACAAATACTGCGGATCAAATTGAGTTATGCGAACTGAGAAAGGCCATTAAGAAAAGAATAAGAGAGGACATTCGCAACTATGAAAATGGCATTATGAAGGAGATCACTGAGGAGAACTGGTCGAGTAAAAAGGTAAGAAAAGCGTTGAGCCGGGGGCAACACATACTACCAGCAGGATATTCGGGAAAAGACGAGAAAAAGGTATACACGAGAAAGGAAATCATGATGGAAGTCACCGAATTCTAGACGGGACTCTTCGCTGACCCCAGCGATGGAAATCACGGAACAGCAAATAAGGAAAGGGAGCTAAACTGGCGTGCCAGGTAGGAGTCGCCCGACTTCATAGTGGAAGAGGTGTAGAAAACACTGTGTACTCTGAAAATTGGAAAAATAGCCGGACCAGATGAAATAGAAAATTCAGTACTAAAAATGGTGGCCGGCACAATAGCAGCATTTCTAGCAAAACTTTTTACACAAACAATCAGAGAAAACTACATCCCTAATCAATGGAAACAATCAGAGATCGTATTACTACATAAAAAGGGTTCAAGAAGTGACCTGAACAATTTAAGCTTGAGCTCCAACGTTAGCAATATATTTGGGAAAGTTCTAAAGAACAGGATTTATAGGATATTGGATGAACACCAACCGAGGGAACAAGTGGGATTTAGACAGGGGTACTCAGCCATTAACCATACATTCACTTTAAATCAAATAATAGAGAAAGCGAGGGAGTATGATATGCCACTGTACCTGCTGTTCATAGATTTTAGTAAGACTTTCGACTCGGTAAAACACAGTTCGGTCTGGAGGGCACTAAATAAAACCAAGGGGTAAAAAAGGACATAATAGAAACTATCAAAAAATGGTACGAGGAGGCAACGGCATATGTAAAACTATATATTGAAGGGGAAGAATTCGAGATTCAAAAAAGGGTCAAACAGGGCGACCCACTATCGCCCAATTTGTTCACGGCAATAGTGGCCATAACAGAAAGGTGGAAAACGGGTGACGAAAGAAAGAATTGCAAGTGCTTGGAAAGGATTTTGGTCGAACAAAAGAATATTTGATAGCAAGCTGTTTCTAAAGGCGAAAGTAAGAGCACTAGAACAGTGTGTAGTGTCCTCCTTACTCTATGGAGCACAAATGTGGGCCCTGACTATGTATCAAAGGGAAAGAATTAGGAGAACACTCATCAGAATGTTACACAGATTGATGAAAGTAAAAATAAGTAATAAAACAAAAAATAGAGTCAATTTTGACGAAAACCGGGGCAAAAAATATAGGTTGGACGGCAACTAAAGTTCAGCTACGCGGGTCACATAGTTAGGGAGAAAAGCAAGTGGACGAGGATAGCAGAAGAATGGGGCCCTAGGTATCTTACCAGGAAACGGGGGAGACTCCCAACAAGATGAAGGGACGAACTAGTGAAAAACTTTGGCATACTGTGGGTAAGGGCAGGCAGGGATAAAGAGAGATGGATAAAAACGGTCAAAGCCTATGCCCGAGATCGGGTGGACTTGGCAGCAGGGCGGCTTCCCGCATAGCCGCGGAGTTGTAAAGTCAAGTCAGCAAATAAAATGAAAAAGTTATTGCAAAGTATGCCCCTAGCGGGGCAAGACAGCGTGTTGAAAACAAAAACTAACGGAATAATAATTTTGTAGTTAGGTCACTTTGGAAGTGAGCTGCTCAAATTATTAAAATTTGGTCCCATCTCCCTTCAGGTCTGATGCCCGCAGGGTCAGATGCACAAAACCGTGTCAAAATTGAAGTCAGCGACTCTGGAAACCTATTAATCCAGTAATGTATCCGAGAATAGCCAAAATGTGGCCTCTGCCTCCTTCAGAGCCACTCCAAGGGATCGGACACGATCAAACTCAAATTTTGCGCTCATTTTAGAAGGCGAAGAACCAGTGGAAGGTCAGGCAAAAGAAACACGAATGTCGGAAAAATAAGCACTATTCTACTGTATATGTATATTGTACGCATTTGTCTCTATGTTAGACAGATTTGGAGCTAAGAGCCAAGATCTTCTCGGCTTCTTAAGTCATCCAATTGCGAACTTTTCAAGCCAACCAACGACAGTCCTTGATGGATTATAAAAAGGGGAAACGGCGGCTGGTTCCTTGTCTCCTCTCCCTTCGCTTCGGCCTTGAAAAAGGGATGAAAAAAAGTCGGATACTCCGACTGTAACTCGCACTGATTTTCCAACAGAAGCCAATCGTCGAGCCTTCGAAAGGAAAGAGCTCCCTCCATCCGCACTCAGATACGAGTATGTCCCCGCACTAGCTGCTGAAATGTCACTTTCAGCGTTATTACTTCTGCGGGACGCTTGCAATACGTCAATTGTACGGCATTTATGCATAAAGAAAACGCCAGCACCAGTTAATCAGTCATTAAAACTCGGCGTCATTTAATCCGCGCCATTTAGAGTCGCGCACCCCGGGATGCTGAATTGATACAACCGCGCGCTGGCAGACCGAATTCGAATGCTGCGCTGGTGCCTTTCGACATTCGGCATTAATCTTGCGCGCTGAAATTATCGTCATCGTAAAACCGCTAAGTATACCTACATTCAAAATGGGAATATACTCTACAGCGCTATTAAACTGACACGTATCGTATTGAGTCCGACCGGTTCCCGAATACGAATACTTTGTCATACCTACACATAAGTTTGAAAACATTATTTTTTTGATATACTAACTCCGAATCGAGTGTACAACACCTCGATGAATTCGAGCCTGATTAACTTTTAAAAGGACTGTAAATTGTATAAGCGCGTATTTTACGACCTTCTTTTTTTTCTTCCTGTTAGGGGATAAATTTCAATTTTTTTCCTACACTCTCTTCGTGTTCACTTCGACACACGGTGTGGCAGTTATTGAAAGTACTCCAATTTTCAAGATTTGTACGAAGCAAAAAAACCATATTGCGTTCGTTTTTATTATCATTGTTTGAAGACGTAGCCAATCAGCGAACAGTATTTTATTTACATCACAATCTGTCGAGTCGGTACATCGAAAGAAATATACTAAGCGACAGCCATGTACACATTTTATTAGCATAGTACGTCACGATACCATGATGTTTTTAATAAATTCCATATAGAACACGTAGTCCAGGAATTTCAAACGAAAAAAAAGGGGGCGAAGGGGAAAATATTACGATCAAATATTTTATTGGTTGACGTTGCAAGACTCCATCCCAGTAGCACTGGGCACAAACCCTTCCGCCCCCTCGTCTTTCGCGCGATGTAAGGATTCAAACCCTCCAAAATTCTGTTTTTCGAAGTTTTCTCGAAAATAGCGCATATTTAAAAAAATGTCATCTCATAAAAATTATTTCTGGTGAAATCCCCTATAAAAATGGTTCTTATAATTTTTTTCATACGTATCATATTTACAAGAATACAAGACTCTGCGATGCCAACATTTTCAGGAATTTACGATAATTCGTCTGGTAATCGTACTGGGATAAATATGTTGTTGAGAGCGGACCAGCAAGTAGTGAAAATACGGTTATACGTTGTAATAGTTGTGTAACTTTTAATACTGCCAACACAGTGGCGCCGGAGCTGATAGGTAGGGGGCATTTTCTCCTCCTCCGTTCGTGAAACTGTAATTTCCCGTTGCGAAGTTTAGGTTTCGGGCTCAGGCAAAATCAGATGATGGGGTGTTTTCGAACTAAATAACCCAAAAGCATGGGCGCAATACTTCCCCCCATTTTTTGGGGGAGGGGAAATGATCAAAATTACCCCCCCCCCACATTCAAAATCCAATAATTATATTTATACTTGTAGTTATAAAAAATCTGTAAACGAATTACTGCCATGTGACACCGCAATTAGTAGTATCGTATCATCCACTTAAAACTCACAATACACATATACACAGGACGTCGAACAAAATCAAAATCTGAAAATAAATGACCTCTCTCCCCCCTATTTGCTATGAATACGCTAAAATAAGAAACTAAAGCTAAATATACTTCTTCGTCTATAATACTACATTCTCATGGGGGAAAAACTAATTTTATTGCATAGGGTAGATGAGCCCAATAAGGCCCGGATCCCCAATATAAAGCCAAATGTACCGATCTTGACTGCATAAAAACGTACAGCAAAGTGGTTTCTTCATGATATGGCAACTTTGCATTATGCTGATATTTGCCGCCCATGAGTCTCTTCACATAAGATTGGCTATGAACTTTCGAAAGATTGCTATTTTGTAAGGATACCACATCGTGGATTAGCTTTCAACATCGTTCCTATTCCACTTATGAACAGTCAATTTGGCGTCATTCTTCTTACAGTGGCCAAATTTAGTTTCAAAACTGCAACAGGATTCTTGGATTTTCAAGAGATTACAAGTTTGTAGGCATACCAATCGTGAATCTCTTTGAAAATTTTTCCGATTCAATTTTTGGACAGTCTAATTGGCGTGGTTTTCCTCGCAATGGCCAAATTGAGCTTCAAAATTGCAAATAAATGCGTGGACTTCCAAGATATGGCCATAATGTTAGTATACTAATCGTAAATCCATTTTAAATCCAACTCCTATCTGCCGTGTTTTTTTCTTGCAATGAACCTTGGGACTAAGTTTGGTCACAAAATTGCAATACGAAGCATACATCACAAGAAACAACAATGCGAGCGAACCAATCGTGTATCTTTTTGAACTTTGTTCATATTTATCCCGTGAATAGTTCACTATGTTTCCATAGCTGAGTTTTAATTCCACCTTGGAATAATTGTTATAAGATGCCAGATCTTTGAGAAAATTTTGGTCTTAATAGAATACCAATGAAAGATCCCCTAATACTGTTTCAATTTGCCACTCAGATAATCTACTCAGTGTGTTCCGTCAGTCAGAATCCACATCCGACAGCACTGTCCAACAGGGTACGTGGTTCACGAGGAAATAGAAATTAGAGAGAATACTAATTACAGATCATCTCGAAATTGGTTCCTGACCGAGGAAAAATGTACTTAGGTGGTCAGGCTGAGTCTCTAATTGGTCTTAGAACTGCAATAAGATTCTTGATTCTTCAGAGAATTTCATTCTTATTAGAATACCAATCACGATTTTGCTTAGATATTGTTCTAACTCGTCAGTTACGTAGTATGCTCTATGTGTTCCGTCACTTGTGGTTCAAACCTAACTTCTAAAATCCAATATGGTGCACGACTCGAGAGATATTTCTGATATAGTAAGAATATCATTCACTGATCCTTATGAAAATTGTTCCAAATCGACCGGATGACAGTTTTCCAGACGAGCTTCTTTTGTACCTAGTCCTAATCCAACCTCTGGATTGTGACAAGATTCCGGGTAATTCTACCTACTATAAAATAAGCTGACATTAGAAGGGGTAATGGTTCCAGAAATAAACATTATACTATTTTCAAACTAATTCATGGCACAGGGTGGTTCTCTAGGTGACATTCGGAATACTCGAATTCAGCCGCACAGGATTCACTCTTTTCTTTTCGGGCTTTCTGAATGCGAGCATAGATGTCAATTTTTGGCTTCTTTTCCAGCGGCCATATCAAAATCCGTGCTACCGCAGAGTAAACATATAGAAGATGGCAAAGATATCAGGTCAGAGAACTGACAACTACAAGTCAGACATTCTTCAATTCATCGGGTTTCAAAACGAGCCTAACTAAGTTTACAGAATAACAAAAGGGGAAAAAAGGTCTATCAGGAAACAAACCCTCCAGACATATCGAGTTTTCCCGTCGACGTCGTCTTTCATGCTCAAATCTGTCCGACACGTCTTCACCACAGAAACCGAGAAAGGCGAGACACAAAAAATTGACGAGTCATTCGTATTGCGGTGCCAATTAGCACACGCTACTCTTGTGCTTCGATCAAAAACGGTCCAAATTAAATCGGTTGTCCCAAGTGCTGCACGACCAACACTCGAGAAACCTAAATCAACATCGACAGCAAATACTCAGCTCTTGCCAACTGCTCGGCGCGTCCTCAACCACCGACTTCCATTTCATATACAAACACCTACAGTCAAACGTATACACAATTTGCACGTGGGCTTTGGCGCATCCCTCGAATTACAAATATTTCAATTCAAAACCGTGAAAGCTTTTGAAAAACCAAGTTTCTTTATTGCTGGAACACTCACCCGACAAACAGAATAATGAAGACACAGCAAACTTCGACGACAAATATCTGCGCTCACCGATCCTCATCTCGCAAACGAAAAAAAAAAGACGCTAAAAAGTTCTCTCGATCTGTTCATAAAACTCACTTCCAAGCATTTTTTTCCCTCCCATTTTTGTCAGCACTTTTCGTATCCACTATAACGATTTTTCGTATATATTTCGAACGAAGTTAATTTTCCAACTCGACTCGATATCGACGTGTCACTCGTACATCAAAGCTCGCCCTTTTCCCCGCTACCTCACCGCACGATTTACCCGCCACTTCTACACAGGCGGCACGAATACAACGATTGAAGACGGAAAAAGAAATACTCGACTAACAACTTTTTCGTTTTCCATTTTCTTCACCCCGTTCGATGTTTCCGCACGGGGCAAGTTAGCAATGAGGAAATATATACGAAAATAAGCGAAATTAATTTATTGAGGCGGTAATAATGCTCAGCCAGAAACCCTGCGGGACATGACGTGCCGTCACGAAATGTGAGAAATGACGTGAGCTCGATTTCAAACAAAGAAAGATACAGAGAGGGACGAACAGAGGGAAAGAAAGGCTGCAGGTGACTGTAATGTACCAATAATACCGTACTTTACTTTTGTCTCCCTCGACGTACACTCATCGTGCTGCTTTTTCTGACTTGCCGCAACACCTCGCCGAGTGGGATCAATTATTTGAACGGCCAAACATTGACAATATATTCTTCAAAAACGAAGATATCGATGCTGTTTCTTTTTTCAGCAGGATATCACCTCGAGTGAGCTTGCACATGCTGTGCACGACAACCTCAAATTCGCACACCGTCGAAAGCGGTATACGTAGGTCTAGCGAAAATAGACATCTATGGTCTATGATGCTTATATACATGTATATGGGTTTGCGATGCTGAAACGAAGGATTTGTAACACCGGGGGCAACAGACGACGCGGAGAAAAAGAAAAAGACACGGGCGAATAAGACTGAAAACTGAACGAGAGCAAGAGGGAGAAAAGAGTTCCTCGCAGCGTGGGTGGGTTTCGGCGAAAAACGACGAGCTACACGGAGAGCGACAGGGACAGGGCAAGCGGCAACGGTATTTTCTACCTTAAATATAATACCGGAGAGAAGTAAAGATATCTCACGATATGATTCTCTCCTCCAGCATCCTCCCTTTTATGTGTTTTTACGAAGCAGGTCGGCAGCAATGTGCACCGTATATAATAAAACGCCGTACACAGCGTATATATACGTGTGTGTGTGTATACTATATACATAGGGTTGATGCTGAAAATAGTTGGATTTTGAAGCTGAACGAAAAACGCTAGCGAGAGAACAGGGTGAACGCAGTTGAGAGTCGCATCACGAGAACCTATAAATCAAACATTTAATCTGGTCTCTTCGTGCCTGGCAAAATATTCCACAGTTCTAGGTCCCGTTCTCTCCCTCGCCTTTCTTTTTTCTCTTCTTTTTTTTCTTTCATTTTCTTTATTTCTTCATTTTCCCCCTCGATTTTCCACTTCTCACCGGGATGCGGCAAGAGACGCCGTTTCGAATTCTTCGCCCGGCAGCGATCATCGAGGTCAACGTCAGGATGTTGTGTACACCAAACCAGACCATGGAAAAATGTGAACACCGAACAAAACATTCAAACAAGAGTTTATACGAAGTCACCACATCACAGCCTGGTGGCACCATTAAGAACTGAAATTAAATGGCATTACCACTCGTTCGAGCTCGAAGTGAGTTCTCAACTTTAGAACAAAACAAACAAGTAACGTTGAACTCGATTTTGAAATAGTCACAGCAAAAGATACAAGCTCTGTAAGACAAAATAACCAAAAAACTGACGACCGAAAAGAGGAGAGGGAAAAGCTCAACACGACCAAATAAACTATTTACTTCGAGGGAAACACGTTGACCTCTTACACCGAAACTAGACACGTACTGAGCAGGGGCAAGAAATTCCTCCTCCCACTCATCACCAAAAATAAAATATTTTTGTTAGCAAGCCAATCTAGATAAATTGTCCCTCAGTGATCAAAACTGGGTGCGTAAGTTATAAAAATCAGTAAAGTTTTAAGAATCCGTCAATTAATTAATTCATTTTTTATCATTTGCGGCTTTGGGAAAAATACCCCCCCCCCCACCCCACCGATAAGATGTCACTTAGGTGAATCCCCGATTGAAACACGGTTGAGCCGTGAACCAGCGAAGGATGATAAGACACATAAACACTTCGAAGCGAAATTTACCCAAATTCAAGTCTTTCTGAATATTAAAAGGCAGACCTTACATCGATCCGTAACCGCTCACATTAAAAACGAAATTAAGTATCATTATCAAGATGATGATCCGTTCGTGTATTCATCATGTCATCGGCTATCTCTCGGTATACTAAGCACCTGTCCCCAGGCCTGGAGGGGGGAGGGCGCAAGTGGGTATTTTGTCCCCAGATCCGGGGAAAGCTGGAGGCCAGGCAGAGAGGAAAAATCTCAATATTCGTGTGCAAGTTATTTAGATTGTTCATGAAGATGCCTATAATTAAGGGGATGGAAATACAATTTCTATTCAACGTCTCTGAGAAAATTTCCCTCGCTAAAGTTTGTTATGAAGGGAGGGGCTTCTTTTATTTCTAGCCCCAGGCCCGGACGAGGCTCTCTACGGGCCTGCTGACCCCTCTCCCCTCCTTCCAAGAGTCGAGTCTTCGAAAATCGCAACCGTCTTCACGAGTCTCACCGACAACTATTGGTACCGGACAGTGATCGAATTTCAGCAGTCTTTACAAGACTACACAAGTCTTGACAAGTTAGAGGTCTGGTTGGCCGAGTGGATAGCAGGTTGGTCTCGGAATTCGGAGCTCCCGGGTTCGATCCCACGTGGCAACTCGCCAGATTTCGACACAGGCCGGTTTTTCGGCCAGAAAAGAAGAGGGTTAAGACAGCCCTAGCAGCCTCCCCGACGTCTTTGAGGAAATGCTCGAAAGGACGGATTCCAGGGCTCGGGTTGAGAGCAAATTAGAAAAGAAAAAAGACTTGACAAGTTCTCGTCACGTGTTCAGTAGGGTGGGCATTACTTCCGAATACGGGTATTCCCACCCCCTCCTCTTCTCTACAATCGGTTTTAATTAAAAAAATTCTTGCAACGTTTCAACTCGATCGGATAATGGAAACATGCGCCACTCACCCCTTTCTTACAAAGGAATACACGGAGGGCCGACGCTGTAAACCCCTGTGAACCAAATTTTTTTCTCAGCCCTCAGTTGTGTTCAAAATTGGTTCTCATACATTTTAGTAAGCCATGTGATACAGATTTAGAATAAAATAATTTAGCTCCGTAATGTACCTAAATCCATTGCTTCAAGAGTGGCTCCACAAGGGTAGGAGAAACGAAAAAATAAAAATCGAGGTAATGGTTGATCTTTACATTTTCGAGGTCGCTGAATGCGATTTTCAAGTTAGTTTCTCCATAAGACTCCTCGAGGTGCAACCAAAGGAAGTACGCCAAAAATACTGTTCATTTTTTCGAGATGATACTCCGCTGAAATGTTTTCAAAGTCATTCAACTAGATTCTGAAAGTGATTACAGAATCAGACCTATGATCAAAATCAAATGATAATCAATTTTTCGAGATAGATGAATAGTAAATAGAATAAATTATCGGAAAATTATTTGTTAATTGGTTCTGACCCTACTGTTGCGGTACCTGACGGTCAGACCTAGTCATGACTCCCAGAATTGAGATTATATCTCAAAAAATAAACGATATTTGACGGCAATTCTCTTTAGTGCCGCTACGAGGAATCGGATGAGAACAACCCGGAAAATTTAATTCACAAACTCTTAAGACCTATAAATCAACTCGTATCCTTTTACTCTTTTTCTTCCTCCTCTTTAGAGTCACCCTTCGAGGTCAGTGACCCAGATGACAGATCCGAACTACACTTTATATTTGAGTAGCATCATTAAGTCAATTAGAAATTTATTATTGAGATCTAAGAAAAAGTTTCTGAGCCAAAAGTTAGAAATTTGTTGTTCCATAGGAAGAGAAGGGGATGTATGGCACGAGTTCCTTCCTTTGGATCGAGCTGAAATTTTACCGGAATTTGCCTTGTATTTCACTAAAATCAATTAGGGCACAAAGGTAAAGGGGCGAAGAAATTCAGAAATAAAAAAATTCTACCAAGAGTAAACAAGAAACACCCTAGTGTTCAGAAAGAAATACGTGATGAAAGTAAATTGCAATAATAAACTAAAGGGAATTACCTGTGTAATCAGGGTGGCCAGTTTCTTGCCGCCCCCAAAAAAATCCTTGACTTTTCCAGATTTCTTTCACATTTTTTCAGTCCATTTTCCAACTTTTCCATAACAAATAAATTATTAAAAAAAAAAGTTCAATTGAGTCTGACAGAGAAAATTGTACAATACTATCACATCACCAATTTTTTTTTCAAAATTCCCTGACTTTTCCAGTTTTTCTAGAAACTGGTCACCCTGGTAATGAGTGCTAATTACACGTATTGTACTTTATTCTGGAGAAATAGCAGACGTCGACCAGCACTGGTCAATCAATCACCGCCATTTTACGTTCAGCAAATGTCGCATCCCCATTCACTGAACGAAAGCAGATTGAATGTACTAAATACAGCTATTGAAGCGAAGGAGAATCAGTATCTGACTCAGGGGTGATTGATTCATCAGAAGACCGTTCATTGTGTTAAGACGTAACATGGGTTGTACCATGCAAATAAACCGGGGCACTGACCTGTTGCTTTTCTTTCAACGGGAAGAATTTCTGAATTGATTTTATCAAGAACAATCTTAACGAGTCCTCGAGAGTCATGACAAATCTCAGTAGAATCATAAATCGTTACTGATTTCAACCAGGGGCGGAAATGGGAGGGGGAGCTAGGGTGGGTTAAGCCCCTTGGTTTCAAAACTAGCCCCCCCCCCCAAATGAAAAATGTAAATTATACGAGTACTGCTATTATCGTTTGTGATGTTGTGCTTTCTTTTTTTTTTCCTCACAAAGGAAGTATTACAGAGAAAAAATTTATTTCTTATAGTTTTTTTCCTTGGGGGGGGGGCTATGATTTTTGGATTTTTATTAAGTTATTCCAGGCGTTGGGGCTTCAGCCCCCCCATCAAGTTTTCGCTCTATTCCCGCCCCTGTTTCAACATCATCATAATAAGGGTTAAATAGCTTTAACTTACTATTAAGAAGGCTTAACAAGAACAAAATGAGTCGAAACGAGTCCAACGGAATTTTTATACTGTTCAAACCAGATATTAGACAGTCGTAACAGAATCTTGTTCGTCCTTAATGAATCTCAAAAAATTCCAATACGTCTAGGTGAGTGCTAACCAAGTTTTAACTAAGTAAGATAAAGTCTTGGTTATTTTCAGCGAAACCTCAATCAATTTCAATGAATTTCAATTACGATGAACGTGTTAGTCCTGACACGTTTTACGAGCCTTTAAGAATCTCATCAAGTCCACCCATAAACTTAATGCGTCTTGTTGAGTCCTAACCGAATACAAGGAGCGAGACAAACGAAATTAGATTATAGTTTTAATCTACCCATATACTGAAAGACTCGCTCATCCAATCTTCTCCTACTCAGCTGCTACCGCCAAAATCCACCTTCTGAGAACGTTCAGTTCGATAGCTCTCTAACACAAATGAAAGCTGTATAGAGAAGTCAGCCGACTTCTTAATGTTATAATTAACTACTGAATATTACAGGCAATCAGCTAACCCGCTATTATACTTTCAAATTTCAAAGTCTGTGGAGAATGAAGGGACTGGGGATGACGTTGCCTGGTTTATCTAAAATCCAACGCTCCTTAATAGTATCCCATATTATTTCTGAGATCACACTGACTCAAGAAATGTCGGCTACCCATCGCAGATAGGTATGAGTCATTTTAGCAAGAAACACGAATCTAATAAACTGAAGTGAGAGACAACATCCGTATAATAAACGTGCCATCCATTACGAGAGGGCACATACATCAAATTCAAAAAACTTACTAATAAGTCTGTGTACACTGTACGTTCTTTACGACGAGATTCATCAGAATGCTGATTTGACAATATTTAATTCAACTCACCTGAAATCAAAAAAATAAATAAATAAATAAATAACAACGTAGAAGAAATCAAAAAAGAAAAAAACGTACAACTCTTTTACTAACGAAACGACAAACACAGTAAGGGTTCGCAGTCCTTATGTAAGTAAAATCGTATTATTAAATTTACATTCGATTCAAGTTCTGCACAATGCCATCGATACAGGACGTGTGACACTCCCAGTCCTCGAACAATTCCTCATTAATCCTTCCCCTTTACGCCGTAATCGCACTTTGCATAAGGGTGACGAACTGATAAAAAATCTGTATTCGTCGCCTTGAAAAGCGTACAGATTATCATCATTATTACAGCAATAGAAAGATGTGAACACATTACTATTTAAGGTACATGCAAATGTATGCGAGTCTTTTTAAATCATGCTGGGTGATCTCCACTGCCAGACCAAACAGTGAGCATCTAACTTTTAAATTTTCACGCGTGCTAATGGCTATAATCTAACCGACTCCCTCTCTCCTCCGTACTCTCAAGAAGATATCAAGAGATGAAAAATGGCTGGTTCTGAATCATGCTTAGGTATCTTACATCAATGATTCCTTTTCGTAATCGATTCCGAAGAAAAGTAGAACGTACTAGTAATAAGTGGGTATGTGAGTTACCTCCTTCGTGAGGACACAGTGCCACGTATTCAACTTTTTCAGAAACTGAATAGGTCAAATCACAAACTAACAAAGTAAAAATGTTTAATTTTAGACGATAGGAAAATAGTACCATACCGCCCTATTTTCGGGTTGGAAAACGGTGTTTTATCATGATGATAGTCGTAATGCGCGGAAAACAAAACTATTGAGGTGCGGAAAGTAAAAACGTTCAAGTGCGGAAAACAAAAAATCCCGGCCAGTTAATTCCTAGGCACGCGTGACGTCAAGACATTGAGTTACTGTTAGCAAAAATGCCCATCTTTTGTTTAGCCATCAGCATAAATCGGTCTAATTCACCATCCACCAACAAGGCTCTTTCTTAAAGCAAAAAATAGAGATTATTCATTATTTTCCTATCTTCTAAAATTAAAACAGTATACACAACGGCATTTGAAAGTAACGCGATTACTTCGTGCAATTACGTCACTCGGCTTCGCCTCGTGCCGCAAATTTTGCACTCGGTAATCGCATACTTTCCGCTGCCGTTGTGTAATCTACTATTACTAGGGCCGGAGCTGCAGCTAGTTAAGTTGGAAAAAATTATTTGCTGGAGGCAGAGTCAGAGCCAGAACTATGTAAAAATTATTTGCTGGAATCGGAGCCAGAGCCAATGTCAGAATTTTACGACAACCAGAGCTGGAGTAAATTCCCGGTTCCGGCCCTTCAACCTCTTCTTCTTCCCCTTCGACTTCCCCACGCCCCTCCGGTTCCCTGAAAATAACAGGAACCAGAGCAAAACCACATTTCCGATCGAACCGGAGACATTGTTGCCGGAGATGGAGCCAGAACCCGATAAAATTCATTTGCTGGAACCGAGGCCTGGAAAAATTATTTACAGGGCCCAAGCCAATTTTAATAATTTTAGCTGGAATGTATGCTAATTTCAAATTTGCTCCAGAATCGGAACGAGGTTGGAGCGGCTCTGGCTCTGAGGCCAGCTCCATGTCTCTATTCAACACTGATCAAGACCGTGAAGACTTCATCAAAACTGAATCTGGGTTAATGGTAAACTTTACACACCGTTACAAAAATGTTTTAAGTCTATATTCAACAAAATTTTAAAAATCAAACAAGTGTTAGCTCTCTCAGCTCAGTTTCTTAAACATGAGGCAGAAGGGGGATTCTCAGATTGTAGGGTAATCTACGACCAAATACTAAGAGCCAGAGGATGGATAATTCGGCTTCCAAGGAACACGGTATTTGACTTCAACATTTATTAAAATAAAGAAGATAATTGTAACATGTCGAAAAGAGGTTTCCTTCCGAGGCGAAGGAGGAGGGGGCATTAGACACTACAAATTTTTGGTGTGCATCGAGATTTAGTTTGATAGGACGGCAGATTTCACATAGCCAAAGGTCTGCCAGTACTTGGCATCGGCAACGGGAGGATGGGGGGGGGTAAACACTTTACAAGATTTCAGCGTGTTTTAAATTCATTACGCCAGACCCAAGAGATCAAATTTTTTCGCTATTGGTCTAACTCGGCTTAACTTGCTAGCTCTGAGATATCATGTTTTCAGTCTTGCAGATGTTACATAGCCAATGGCCCTTCCTCACAGGCGTAGATAGGGAGTCCTGGAGTTGCTTTTTAAAGAGTTAGGTGAAGCAAATCATGCGATGAGGGTGTAAAAGGTGAGGCAGGACAGAGAAAAAAGTCTTTTAGACCCCTCCTTCTTATAACGGAGTTATCTCTACCCCTGCCTTTCCCAACTCGACTTCGGCGACGGGATGGAGAGGAAGGGGATTAGATACTACAAAATTTCAGTGTGCTTCAATATTTAGTTCGCTAGCCCTGCGAGATCCGATTTTCAACCACACAGATTTCACTTAGCGACTGGTCTGTCCTAACTACAGGCTTCGATAACGTGGTGGAAAGAAGGGAAGAAATGAATCTTAAATAGTATACAAAATCTCGTCGAGCTTTTAAATTTAGTTTGATAGCCCTGAGATATCATGTTTTCAGCCTTGCACATTTCATTAGCCGATGGCTTTCCCTAACCCGGCTTGGGGGACAGGATGGACGGAAGAAGAGGCAAGAGGTGAAGACACAATAAAACTTCAACGTTCTTAGAAAATTAAGTTCGCTAGCTCTGAGAGAACAATAGCCTGTCATAACTAGACTTCGATGCTGGGACTGAGAGAAGGTGGAGAAGAATTAGATATTCCACAGAATTTCGTCGTGCTTCGAGATTCAGTTTGCTAGCCTGGGAAATTCGAATTCTATAAGCATTACTACTAGATGCCATAACAGAGTTTTTTTCTGATACGGAGAGGGAGAGGGTCCACCAAGCAAGGGTCCCGGGGTTCAAGAATTCTATATCCGGTCCTGAATATCAAGTCATAATAGCCCAGTAGAAGACCGGTATTTTTGAAAATCACGGCCCTGGGTAATTCTTAGGAAAATGCCATATTAGATGTTTGAAAAGTTGAAAAACAAACGGCCATTTTATTCGAATTTTTGTATGGGGATTATCAGTACATGTATCCTACATGTTATTAATCACATTTGCCGGGGTTCATTTCTACTGGGGGTGGGGGCACAGCATTTCCAAAATTTCATGCCCGCGGCCTACGAATTCCTTAGGTAGTGGTCAACAATACAGGGCCATGGACTAGGAATTTCTTGGGATGTGGTGAACATCTTTCAAGTCAAGCTGCATATTCAGAGGCTTTCCGTCATGCTGCAATGGAATGGGTAGATATCTTGTCTAGTTTGGTTGATATTATGGACAGGGAACAAGCCTGATTAATAATTGAATTATGTATTGATTGCAGGAAAAATATATACCGTTTGAAATTTCCAAATCCAATGTGCCGAGAACTGATAAGTCACGGCCCAGGAAGTAAAAAATTGTAGAACGCTAATTATTACAGGATAATGCTACGAAAATGACAATACATACACTGAACTCAGATCACAGACAGATAGTGTTAATATGACAGACCTGCAGCAATACAGTTGGTCATAAATATGAAAGTGTGACATGCAGTGTGGCTGCAGGAGCAAATAAAAGACTGACCACGGCCCAAGAACGACAAAAACCAAAACCAGTAACCGAACTTTGGACTTCGCTGGAGGTGCCATGGTAAATTTTGGGTCTCCCTTTTTGGTATTAACCTACGTCGCAATCCGTTTTAAATAAATTCTCATGTCATTTTTCCAAAACAATTGCTCAATTACAGCTACATTGAGGCACTGACATTTAGATATGCAAGGGGTAACAAGCCACGGCCTAAGAATTTATAGGTATGTCAGCAATTTCCCAAGACATGGGAGAGGGGGGAATCATATTTATTGATGGGAACACATTCATTTATTTGTATGTGAGGTGGCGCTACATGCACCGAACGCTCAGACTTTGCAGTCCATTGCACTATATGGGAACACATAGAGGGGATAATAATCTATAACGTAGTAAAAAAAATTAACATATATTCAGTATGACGTCATGTAACAAAAAAAAACACCTGAATTGTGGCATTTTGCTGAGAATTACTCCCCTAAGACATCATGCTTTCAGCTCTGCAGATTTTACTCAACTACTGGCCTGCCCCAACCTGGTTTCGGCTCGGATCGAGATTAGAAACACGAGCTCGGCCAGCATCGCCGCTGCCAACAGCCGGGTCGTCGCTTGCTCGTTCTCTGCATTCATTCTACCATACACCCCGCTCGCACCGTCCTCGTCACTCGCCGTCTTTCACGCGGGAATCTCAAAAATTTCAAACACAAACGTGTGTACGCACAAACCGGGAAGTGTAACACACAGAACACCCCGTGCTCGAATTAGACATATACGCAATATAAATACACAGCCGGAATGTTCTTTTCGTTTCTCGCTCTCGTAATATCGTTTTCGTTTTCTAGTTAGGAGACGAAACTATTTCATTATTTAGCCGAAGCGGCTGGCGGAGCGCAGCTACACATTTTCCTCGTAATTACGCGATTAAAACAAGAGAGAAAAGGAAGAAGCCAGACCCGTTTTTCCCTTTATCTCGTCTCACCACGCTTCGCCTCCAACACCGCCGCCACCCGCCAACGCCGCCACCACCACCGGCCGTCGCCTTTTCGCAAATCCCAATCCTTTTATACATTTCCTCCGTTCCGATCTTCATCATCTACTTCACCGCTGTCTGTTTTATTATTCAAGAGGATGTCTGATGAGGTACGTTTTGCTACTGTACCGCTACCCCGCCCGGCTACCGCCCTCGCTCGTCCTTCTACACCCGACAGCAGTGAGAAGCATCCTCCTCCGGGTCCTCACCCGCTTCTCTGCGCGCCGCCCGCCCGCCAGCCCGCGTAATGCTACGCGATTTTCTCTCTTGTAATTACTTCGACGCTGGCAGCGGTGAGACTTCTCCAGCGCTCCAGCGCTTGTAATTAAACCCTTTTATCCGTCCCGCTCGCTCTTTATCTTGTAATTCCGTCATCTGCTCTCCTGCCCTTCGCGTTCGATTCGTATTTCATTCTCACCGTTCCGTTCGTTCCTTCTTCGCGAGCTTCATTTTTCCCTCCTCTCCCGTCACGCTTTCGCTCGCTGCTCGCCTCCTCACGTTTTTCGTTTCCAGTCGACGTGGAAAAACAAAACCGAAAAAAAAAGCAAACAAACAAAAAAAAACAAAGAAAATGGGAAAAAAAACTAATAAACGTTTACCGGCATCGTTCGCGCGTTTCCTTTCTACGGCCACCGATGAAACTTTTCGGGGCGATTAACACACGCTGGTAAATGTTGGCCGTAAAATGCGCAAGTATGACGGAAATCGGTGTTCTCGCGTGTGCCCACCTACACCCTCCAAGCTCACGGTTTCTTTTGGTTTTCCTACTCCCTGATTTCAACGTCACTTCTTACCGAAGATTAAAAAGGAATCCATAATCCGATTTTGAATCAGAAACTAGCGATGATACATAATCAAGCATTTATTCTAGACGAGTGAATGCTCGGAAATTCTCAGCATTTGCGGAACAAATGCTCCGCCGAAGCGAGAATCTGTATGAACCTTTGACAATTTGAAAACTTATTCGAAGACTGAAAATGAATCCACGAAATCTGATTTTGAATCATGAACTAGCGCTGGCGAACGCTCGAGCATTCATTATAGGCGAGCGAATGTTCGGCACCAGAATCACATATGCGGCCATTGTGTGGTGGGGCCGGGTCCACCTGGCCAACATCAGAGAGGAACTAGACCACCTGCAAAGGCTTGCGGGCGTGATAACAACGGGGACAATGAGTACGGTGCCGACAAAGGCACTGGAAAGGCTCCTGAACGTGCCACCACTTCACACTGCTATTGAAGCAGCGGCGATAATGGGGGCTTATCTTCTGGGTCAACCAAACCTTCGGGCCCATAAGACAGGCCACGGAAAGATATGGGAGATGGCCAGGACGATATACAAATGCTTTGGGATGCCAAAGGATAGAATTGCGATGGAACATTTCTTTGACAGGCCATACCGTGCGCTAATACCCACACGGGAGGCTTGGGAAAAGAGGTCGCCAAGCATTCTAGGAAAAGAGGAGAATGTGTGGTTTGCAGATGCCTCGAAGTATGACCAAAGTGTAGGAATCGGAATCACGAATGCAAAAGGCGCTAAAACTGTTCAGTGGCACTGGGCGAGGGCGTCACTATCCTCCAAGCAGAGATAATGGCGATTACGGTGGCCACTGAAAGAAGACAGCAGAAGGGCCTCGTTAATAAGCAGATCTATATCAGTACAGACAGTCAAAAGTACTATCGTCACACCAAACTACATCCCCGGTAGTAGCGTCATAAAATCCAGAGTAAAGACCTGGATAAGTAAGCAGACGGAAATGCACTGGCGGTTGGCCAGTGGCATGAACGTCAGCAAAACACTAATAGAGGACACCCCCAGTAAGTATGCCAAATTCCTATTAGGGCTTCACAGGAAACATGCAAGGCTCATGTTCGGACTACTAACCGGTCATGGGGCCACAAAACACGTGTGGTATAAAATAGGAGTGGTAAGAAGCGGCTCCTGTAAGTGCTGCGGTGAAGAGGAAGAAACCTCGATCCATATCATATGTCGGTGCCCAGCAATAGCCGGGACAAGACGCGAAGCATTGGGGCTAGAATATCCAGCAACCAGTAAAGTCAAAGGGATAGAGCTAAGTAAAATTCTCACTTTGGCTATAAAAGTGAGGCTACTGAGCTGATCCTTAACAGCAACTTGAGGAATAGTGCAATGGTCTGCACAGTCTGAGCGCTCGGTGCATATAGCGCCACCTCACACACAAATGTAATGTTCGGAAATTCTCAGCATTTACTGAGCAAATTAGGGTCTACTGAATTTGGGAAACAAACATGACTTTTCATGACTATTACGGGGGATATAAAAAGAAGATGGAGGGGTGGGGGACTCGGCGCTTCGCGCCTCACCCAGGGCTTAATACAGAGCCGCGCTTAACTTCCATAATAAATATTCACTCGATGTTTGTTTCTCATTAAATGAATAAAACAATAGAAATATTGTGAACTATGACATGATGAAATATCATGACTTTTTCGAGTTTTGGTCGAAATATCATGACTTTTCAGGGCAGCAGACACCCTGCAAATGCTCCAGAAGTAACTGTAAGAATCTTCCACGATTCGAACGATGAATTCGAAGGTTGAAAATTAATCCACGATATGATTTTGAATTCGAAACTTGCGATGGCAAATGCTCGAGCATTCACAGGATGTCTACAGAAATTGAAAAGCAAAAATGAAGTACGCTTTCAAGACCCTTCGCTGGACTGTAGTCGGCATATTTTCTATCTTTTCCCCGAGTGTGCAAATCTTTTCTTTTAATTTCCAATTGTTTTATTCGCGTGACCCCCCCCCCCCCATAAATATAGATCCTGCGCTACACTTTTTAATGACCAATCATAGGAATCGCAAAAAATTTATTTCCAAGTATTTCTAACAAAAATGAAGGACTTCAAAATTTTTTTTTTAATTTCAGCACTTTTTACGACTTTTAGGGCCTATTTTCAAAATTCAGGACTTTTCGGGACTTGAAGAACTTTTTAGCATCTGTAGACAGCTAGACACCCTGATTCATTAAAGGCGAGCGAATGTTCGGAAATTCTCAGGGAGTGACTGTAAGCACGTTCGACGATTCGAACGACAAGATTGAAAATGAATCCACGATCTGATTTCGAATTAGAAATTAGCAATGGCAAATGCACGAGCATTCATTATTGGCGAGCGAATGCTCGGACATTTTCAGCATTTGCTCGAAAGTGAAAATTTGTAAGAATCTGACGATTCAAACGTCGAACACCAACGAGTCACATCCGTCATACGCTACACAGCACATCTGCCACCTGCATTACGGGATGAAAAATTAAGGGATAAGTTCAATACAGTTACTTCTAAGTGTTTAGTAACTGCTGAGTGCGAATAGCTCAACCTGTACTAGAATACCAAGTTACCGATCGAAATGTTGATGCATGACAAAATAAATTCCATTTACAGCTTCCAATTTTTCCATTAACCTATTTCTCATGCTGTATCGAGCTTTTGTTGAAAAACTGCTCCAAATTTCTCAAATATATGCCCCAAAAAGCCGAGATATTGTCACATAGAGTACTTTGAAAATCGAGTATTCCTTCTCGCAGCATTTACTGAACATTTCTCAGAAAAATCCAGTATTCATCAACTAGAAACTGCTCACTTGCTATCATTACCAAAACCGAATAAGTAAATAAATAAAACGCGAAAGGGGAATCAACAGAACTTGATGAAGTTTAGCACCCCGACCCGAACAATTTGTCTACCCAAATGCCATTGAATAAAATTACTTTCGAGTTTTTATGAATTTCTTTTACAGTCATCGACCCATTTTTCGTGTTGTACCGAGCTGAAGAATGACTCCAAATTTCCCGAGCATATGCGAGAAAAACCAGAGCTATGGCCATATTGAGTATTTCGAAAATCAAGCATTTATTCCCGCAGCATTTGATGGAATTTCTCAGAAATCTTCAGCATTCATTAAATAGCAGCTGCTCCCTTGCTATCAATGCCAAGAGCAAGTAAATAAATAGATAAAATGAAAACCATCACCAAAACTTGATGAAGTCCAGCACCCGAACCCCGAACCCGAACAACTGGCCTTTCGTAAGATTCGAGCTTCGAAGTCTTACAATTTTCGGGTTCCAAATGGGAAAAAAAACCGAACTCCAACACTGAAACCCCAAACCTGAGCTTCGAAAACTGAAATCGAAACGTAGAACCAGCCTTCACAGAACCCAAAACTTCGAAACTACCAGGGGGGGGGGATCGCACCTCATCACAGCTGAAACGCTCGCACACACATACGGAAATTAATTAAGCTACTGCGTTCAGTATTCCCTTTGCATGCCTCATAAACTCGCAAGTAAAGCGAGTGAATTCTCATTTGTTAATCAGTTTGTTACTTGCGGATTGAAATTGCGGTAAAAAGTTGACATAATTTACTAATTCAGTTAACATTTATCCAAGTTTTGCTTCATCCACTGAAAATTTGCCGTTGTTAGTTCATGACCGCATCTTTTCTTCGCTGCACGTCACGCCCTTCCTCAACTGTATCTAGAAAACTGGTGTGGTGGGACGCATGGCGATGCACGCATGCCAAAGTGGCCCCTATGCCACCGCACCCCCGGCCACAGGAACTACCCTTTCGAGTATCGCGTCAGTGACCGAAGGGACGCATTGGGGCCGGGCTCGAGCCCCCATTTCTACGTGCCGGAACGGTGCGCGCATCCTACCAAGGCCACTATGGGGTTCCCTACTGACCGATGTCCGCACTCCCTGAGCGCTGGCCTGGAAATTTCAGGTCCCCCACGGCCGGACGCGCTGCCTCTCTTCACTCACCCCTCACCTCCTCATCTTGGTCCGTGTGTCGACGCAGGCAGGTGGTGACGACGGGTGAGCCCTGCCGGTAGGTCCGCAGTGCAGCTGCAGCAGCTCTTCCTAGGATGGTACAGAGTTCTCCTTCTGTTCGATGGCGTGGGCCGAGCTTGGTGAGTCGCCGGCCCTCTGTCTCAACCACTCCGTCTGCATCTTCTTCTTCATGATGGCCGAGACAAAGGCCGACACCCGGTTCCAATTGCTTCCGTTCTTCATTATCTCCGGAACCAGGGTGTCCGGCGTGAGACGGGCTCATCACGCCGACGTCGTCGTCGTCTTCTTCTTCTTCATCGTCGCCGTCGGGATCGATCGCTGTTGTGGCCGTCCCGCGCCTCTCCTGCTCCCAGGCCTCACACTCGAACAGGGTGTGCCAAGGTGTGTCCTCCGCCCCTCGATCACAGTGCGCGCACACGGGGCTCGGCGCTATCGACATCCGATGTAGGTACGTGCCGAAGTACCCGTGGCCGCTCAATACTTGGGTAAGGTGGAAGTTAAGCGCTCCGTGCGTTCTTCCTACCCATCCGTCGAGGTCGCGTATCAGCGCTCGGGTTCACTCGCCCTTGGTCGAATGGGCGAGCGCGTCCTTCTACTTCCAAAACGTGCCCTGCTGGATGACTCGCTTGACCCGAAGTTCCTCCCGATTCGTCTTCGCTTTCTTCTTCGCACCGTATACCGCCGCAATTTCGCCAACCTTGAGTTCGATCGGCGGTAGTATCTAGAAAACTGTATCAATTATAAAGACTTTACTTAAGCTACCGTACAAGAGGAAGAAGCTCTAGACCTTATCGAAGTCCACTATGCCGATAGCTTCGCTATAACTAGTCCAGACAATGAAGAAACGAGTTCTACAAAGCATGACGGGCAGCTAAGGTTTAGCATAGTAATCAAAGTGACATACTAATGATCGTCTTCCGAGTCCTGAGGAATCCTACTGGATTTCTGTCCCTAAGGGGTCCGACAGACCTCCAAGATAGGACTTTCGATTAGAGCAGTGGTTCTCAACAGGCGGTCCGGAGGATGACTTAGGGGTATCTGCGGGCTGATCCGAAAATGTTTCGTTCTTCAGGAATTTGACAGTTTTAGCAAATTTGAAGTATATTTGAATGCATTATATATACATAATCCTTGAAATTATAGCGATTTTTTCACCGGCCCTTGAAAACTTTGTGTTGGGAACCCCTGCATTAGAGGTCAACAAGTACTGATTACATTAAAAAATGTCTCAAACAAAAATACCCGTGACTAGATCACACATAAAAGCTGTCCCATCCAATTTTTTGATATCTGCTTACTGAATGTTATAAAGGGTGGTTCAAAATAATGCTTTACGCACGACTTTTCAGACGAGAATGTAAAATTTTCAATATTTTTCTTTTTCATCCGGTCTGCAAACTGAATGACCGCTAGAAATGCCCAACCCGAATTTATACGGCCATACATATTCATCCAAACCTGGGAATTTCTTCGTTCCCTCTACACTATTCCTCCCTTTGGTAAGACACATACTTGCGGAGTTCACGATTGTGTTTTATGGACTTCAGAATAGACTTCGAAAGTGGACTTTCCACTTGCTGAACACAAACGAACATAACACTACTGAACAACTATTTTGCACAATGCATTTCGACAGGTGATTCTGAGGTACTTTTTAACGCTGAACACGATACTGCGACCCATTTTTCTCTATCACGTCACAATTCGGAGTTCTGAACGACTGAAATTCGTTTCCATTTTGTTTTTGCATTGGAATAAGCGGCACCACTGACTGATATTATCATTGTTATCAGACTACAATAACAGAAACAAACAGACGGAATACACACCACTACACACGACCGCAACACACAACAACACGAATCAATATGACCACATTCAGTTCCTAAACCTCTTTTTGAACACATTTAGTTGAATTTTTTATAGTTTTTGATCAGAAAAACTAGACGTGATAAGAAAAAAACGGCCGACGGCACTGTATTCAGTGTTGAAAAGTACTCAAGAATCACCTCCTTAAATGCGTTGTGCAAACAAAAAATTTCATTTTGTTCAGTAGTGTAACTAAAGTGGTGTATCGACTAGCAGATTTTCAAGGAGCTAGGTTGATATTTGGAATCAACACGATCCATGATCCTAGGTGAGGCATTCCGGAAAGAAACGGAGGACAAAAAAAAGGCGATATGCAATACAGACATTCAAACATAGGTTTTAGAAGTCGCTGAACTCGATTCTGACACTACTTGGGCATCATGTCAAAATTAAGTTACCTATGGGGGGGAGGGGGTCACCATTTCCGGCGAATACGAAACAAATCGGTCAGGTTCAACATCCTATATTCCGAATCCCGATTTCCTCTAGATTTGAATTCTAGAATTTAGGTTTTCTTTTCTTTTCTTTTTCTCGGCCGCAATTCGGTACACAGCATGCGCTACAGCGAGCTAATTTATGCAAATTTTACACACGCAGCGTCCTACAGGAGACACGGCACTCGTGACACTGAGAGAAGTGGCCCCGCCGTCCACCAAGGGTAGTGTCGATATACAGCCAGCTGCAAGTAAATACGTGGACCTTGGTGATGAGGTGAGTCTCCCTCAAAGGTGTTGATATTACAAAAAAAAAAAAAAAAAAAACTCCAAAAGCAGGAAAGCAAGCGCGCTGTACGGTGACCCAAAACGTGCACGATATGTTACAAGTTTCATATTCCTACACATGTACGTTCATCGGCGATAGTCGCACTTTTTCCTATCCAGGGAGGACGGGAGGGATGGGGGTGAACCGAGGGAAAGGTACCATGCCTCCTACCTGCCCAGTGCTATACGTACATCTACCCCGAGTCACGTCGATGCCGATGCCGATGCCGGTTTTTCGTGAGTCCACCAACACGAGCTCGGTATCGCAGCATTTTTCAGCATTCGGGTGAAGGGGGATATATAAACGCGAGTATATATACATGTATATAGCGGGGGTTTTCGTTTCGTAGAACTAATTTATCGCAGGGTACCGGGCGGTAATACGTGCGTGGAGTGCACATTATACGCTTTAAGTTCACCGCATATCGACCTTTAACCTCAATAACGCAACTTGTATTGTTTACCACGCTTCGAATTTCGCTGCTAGCCGGCTATACATACACGACCCGATGATACACTCTTTGTATCATTCTTTCGTCCTTTTTCAGTACCTCCCTACCCCTCTCCCCCACGGGCCGGATTGTCGACGTGTGCTTTTTCCACTTGTCCTCCTTCGGCAGCGCCGACATCATCTCTTCCACAACCCATTCCTGCATCAGATTTTGCCCGCATTTAAATGTAGGGTTTCTCAAACTTTTTGCAATCGCGCACCAAGTCAACAAATCACTATGCACACTGCACAAGCGGACGCAAACTTCAGTAATGATGCCTACAGCTTTTCACACAGACCAGTAATCTGAACTCTTTTTACGGGAATGCAGTTTTTTTTCCGAATTTTACTCATAATTGATGCCCTCAACATATTTTTCTTTTATTTTTATGACATACAATATTCAACTGGCTACCATTAAAAAAAATAATAATAAGAGCCCTCTACAACAAAAATTCAATTTTTCCATTACTTTCTCATGAAGTGAATTCCGGTACGGGTGAGACGGGAAGAATTGTTGCGGGTTGCCTACCCGGTCCGGCCAGCCTTTTCTATTCTAATAATCTTGTCTCACACGTTCTCTTTCTTTCATCCTACGACAGGGTGCTAAACCAACGCTGTATCTTCAACGATGTAATCATCCCTTATGCGGAAAAATACGCAGAAATGGAGAGAAACTGAGTGTAAGTGCACAAGTGGACGACTTTATCTGAAGCACCAAGCTCTTTTCTGTCTTTTTTGTAGATAATTCCCTAGACTTGATGAGTAAACACAAATCCAGTCTGGACACGTCGTTCGCGCAGATGGTATGGACGCACTCTTCGTCGAGGGAACGGTTGATGGAACCAGAGGCCGCGGACGTTCACCAACCCGCTGGACGGAATTTGTCCACGCAGGACAGCTGAAAGAACATTTCAGGAATGCATTCGCCTGACGACGATGTCCTGGCAGCGACAGATCGTGATCACGATACCCCGAGAGAGGTGGAATGGCTCAATGATGATGATGAACTTTTGGGGAAAGAAGAATCAAGGGTGGGCTGACGCTAAGTCACGCTGCAACTGTCTCCATAGTCACAGGTTGGTTGTTCCTTACGTCAAGTTTTATATTATACTAGCTGATCCGCTTCGCGGCTCATCTAGACCGTGGGCTAAAGTGAGTTGGCTTAGGTGAGTTAGACGGGCGTGCTAAAATTAGGAAATAAATAAATATTTGACGAAGTGGCAAGGGGGTCCAGACCTTCTGGATGCCTGCTCTGGGAATTACATTGCGTTCATTCGGAGTGCCCTGATTCATTTGCAGTTTATCGCTTCATTTTTGTGCTGCTCAAAGATATTAGGGTTCTTAAAAATTAAATTGGATAATCAAAATATAACCCCCTCATCCCTCCCTCCATTCCATATCCTTCTAATGAGCTACAGGTCACAAATTGATAATTATTTCCTAGATGTGTTTTCTGCAACTTCTACAATATTTATTTTTCTCTCTGTCTCGTCTTCTTTTTCTCTTTTTCCGAATTTTCTCCCTTTTTCCCGCTGTTTTTGTGCAAAAATCTGCCGTCCAAGGCACTTGCCCAATGTGCCTATTGGGAAATCCATTGCTAGAACTGATACTACATAATACAGAAATTGCGATGGTAGGTATTTAGATATTTCGGAGGGAGCGGGTATGGATCCCAGCCCTCTCCCCCCTGCATCCGCCTCTGCCATCAGCTCTTATAAAATACATAGAAGACATTTTGAGCTCATTTTGGAAATTTCAGATTTTCAATTTCCTAATAATTTCTGAAGGGAGAAAGTTACCGCCACCAAATTTCACCATAATGTGAAGAATTTCAATGAAAAACAATTCCAAAAAGTTCAGTTGAAAAAAAATTAGAGGGGCCACAGGGGGCAAAACTTTGTGGCCCCCTCCTAATTGGGGTACCGAAATTTTTTATAGCCTAAAACTTATTCCGGATTCATACGAACACATCCAGAAAGTACGAAACCCGCAGCTCTTATGGTTTACTCGCCAACCTTGAACAAACAAACACACAGGCGAACTTACACTTTTAAATAGTAGACTAGTCAGAAGTCTTCGGTACTTCGTCAGTGTGTTTTCCTAGGTACGGTACTGCCTCTTGAGCTTTTTCTTTCTCGCTATAGATGGTGTTCATCCTTTTCTGTCATTCTTCAATTACTTAGTGCTGCCATTATGTGTCTGTGATAATGATAGTGGTAGTGGTAAGGGTCATTTGGTATATGACTCGGTATTTCGTTTCCTGTATACGTGATACTATACCTAGTGATTCATTTGGGTGATCAAGTCAAGGCAGTTGATTATACTATTTCTTCTTTACACAGTAAACTGCAAGTTATAGTTCTTGATGCTGTTGAAGCTGTTATGTATGCAAGGAATTTGTCTACATATCTCTGCCATGGTTGAGAGTAGGTTCTACGTTTGTTTTTCTTTAGCCCGTCATTTTCGAAGTTGTTCATTTAGATTTCAGTTAAGTACACATAAGGCAGCGTTACTTCCGGGGAACACCGGGGCTCCGCAAAGTCTTTGGTAGAAGGTCCGCCGCACCAGGGCATCCAAAAGTAAAACATATGTAGTAAAAAGTAAAAAGTTTTTTTATTAATTTAGTGAAGGGTTCCATAACATACATTGCTGTTGAAAAGAGGTCCGTCACCAAAAAAGTTTGAGAATCGCTGATATAAGGTATACAGGTGATTATTTACCAACATTCTAACAGCCCTCTTTTTGTACCCTCATAGTAAAAAAAAAAGCAATTGCTTTGCTGTAAACCTCGCTCAAGCTTATCATGCTATTGGACCCCGGACTTGAGGTACCTTTTCCTGAGCTACGTGACAGATACGCGCCTTCCGCGCACGCGATTATCAACACTTTTCCAGCTACCAGATGATTACACGCGCGATAATGTCGCCCGATATTGATCTAACAACAGTCACCTTGACGAGAGTGAGAGAGAGAGAAAAAAAGGGCGAAAAAAAAGCTCGAAATCGAAAGCAGAACAGCAAAAGCGGAATTCGGGGCTGTGCACGCGTTTTGCCAACCACTGTTCTCCGACACAACGTAACGTTTTCGCTCTTCACCATTTTACATCGCCAGTCAGAGAGAGCGAAACAGTGAGTGAGACTGAGAGCGAAAGAGAAAACCAGAGAAAGGGTGAGCGAGAGTGACAGAGAAAGAGCGAGAGAGAGAATGTGGCAACCCTTATAGTTATATAAAACGAAACTCGCTCGCACAGCACACAGCAGCTACCGGTGTAATTTCTCTCCCTTTTTCGGGCTGCTGCGTTTTCCTCTCATTCCAAATTTTATCGTCATTTCGTGTAGGTATTTCTAATTAAACATAACGCCCAGACACTTTTCCTAATTCCGTGCGCGCCCCTGCCTCCAAAACGGTGTATCGTATCTGCGTGCTCCGTGCGTGAGTTGTATCCGGGGCAGGTACGTAACGGCACATGCGGCCGCGTGCCTTTAACGCGTATACGTGCCCGTGCCCGTGCCCGAGCCAGAACCCGCGACGCAAATGGCTTTCCGAATTTTCGTACGCCGACCACCATTAGGGATGACATTCTATATTCCATCGCTCTCGCGCTCTTCCGCTCTCTCTTCATCGCCATCTCGCCCAGACTGGAAAATTTTCGCGTTATTGCATGGTCCGCTGAAAATTCGTCCGTCCATCGTCGCCAGACTTCACGTCCATTTTTCATACACCGCAATTCGCAAACCTCGGCCTAGACCCTCCTCGAGTATGTGCTCGCTCATTTCCTCCTCGCATTCCACACACACACACATATACACACATACCGTGAGCGAAAGCTAAAAATTACTCATACAGCTCCACATCTGACGAACAGAAACCCATACACGGCGCGAAGCCAGTACCCGATCTACATCGTAATATAAGTACCTACGCCATCGCGAATGGATGAATGAACGAATTAATGCATGAATGAAAGAAGAAGAAGAAGGAGAAAAACTGATGCGTACACTCCGAGGAAAACATTCATAAAGAGTAATTTTCTTTCTCGCGGACGCAAGATCGATACCGCGCACCATCGCCCGAATGAATGTAAAATTGTGAACTGAGCACACGGGAAAACGAGTGAGCGAGCGAGCGAGCGAGCAAAAAAAAGGAAAAGGAAAAACAGCCAGGGAAAAACGCTTCACATACATTTGAAAACGTGGCCATAAAAATTATTCATAGTTCGGTCGACGAGCAAGGACGACGCCAATTTTACGTATCACTGAACGTGTAAGAGGGTTATTACGACCGAAAAAGGCTAAAGGCAAAACAGATCAGCGAGGGGTCGGGGTTCGAATTTTCGTAGGGATGAGTGATGGAACGCAAACGTCACCTGGGTCTCTCACCGCGCTCTCCACGTCGAGGTTACACCAGAACACAGAGAAACGCGAACGAAAGGCAACGGCAACGGCAAACGCTGGCTGCCTTTGCGCGCCCGGGTGCGGGAAGTAGTAACTCGTTCATAACAAGGGAATTATTATGCTCGGGCACGAACCGTATATTTTGTAATTAAACGGGGTGTTTTACCGCGTTTGTCGAAGGCCCTCTCTCTCTCTCTCTTCTTCGATGCTACCCCCGCGCGCCGCCCTCTTCCACATGCTCTAACGCCCGACGTGCTTTACTTTCGATTACTTTTCTCCCTCTGTCTCCCGCCCCCGTTCCACCCCCTTTCATTCTACGCGTCAAAGTTCTTATACGCACCTTTTATTTCTTCCGACTCTTTTCCCTCCGTACGCGTGCCATAATTTCGGGTAATCACTCATTACACGGCCTCCTTGTACACCACAGATGAAGAGGACTGCGGAAGGCGACCAACCCTCCTTCATGCGTGTGAATGTCGCGATCAACGACAGCGAGCAGTTGTGCGGCGCTTAAATACAAATGCCCACACAGGTACACAGGTGATGAACCGTTCACCAGGTCATCTGACCTCGTACTACAAAAACCAAGTCAGTGGCCTTTTTGAAGGGAAATTGAACGGCTAGAAGCCATGCTTCCAAAGTTATAGGTGCGACCTGAAGCATAGGCGAACACAGAAAAATCTCCTCCCTAATACAGTCAAAAAAAAAAAGGATAGAATCAAAAGCACACTAGAAAACTTTTTTCTTTCTTTCTTTCTTTTGAAATAAATTGATGAAATGTTTTCAATTAAACAGACGTTCGGTTCTTAATGAATCAAGCATTTTCGATTAATAAAGGGCACATCTGATCAATCAATTGTTTTTGATTAGTTGACTGGATTTGTTTAATCAGAGTGTTTTTGAGCAACCGACTGTTTTTCATTTGTTGATTGTTTTTGAGTAGTCAATAATTGATTCCTATTGATCTATGGTCTTATCTATAGGCGTAGACTTTTTTGCATGGGGGGGAAGCAACGCCCCCACGATATTTTTAACTCAAAAATGGAAAAAATATAACAGATTTTACCATCAGTTTTCAAATTTAACAAAAAAGAAAGTAAAATATGATAAGTAATAATGAGAGGGATATAATTTTGGTACCAAAGTAGATGGAAGATGACCATCCGAATTTTCCAAGCGAAGAATTTTTGACCGCTCCTAAGAACCGTGATAACTCTGATTAAGCCCCCCCCCCCAATATGTCCCATGAGTCGGCGCCTATGGTTTTATCGCTTTGTTCTTAATTAATCATCAATAGCTTCTGACTAATTTATTTATTTATTTTCGGCATTCATGAGTAAAGGCAGTGACTCCTTGGGCCACTCCTCCTCCGCCAATTTTTGGGAATACGCCTCCGGGTATCATTTCCCGTTTCTTTTATCTTGTGCTAATCTTTGCCAAGTAGGCCCCATTTCTCTAAGAAGTTCATCTTTCCATCTAGCAACTGGCCTACTCATTCTTCTTTTCCTTCAATTATTGTTTTTAATCAATCGATGGTTTTGAATTAATCAATAATTTTATTTATTCAACTGTTTTTGATATTTTTGTTTGATACATCACTTTTAAGTAGTTTATATGTTTGTTTAACCAGCAGCTTTTAGGTGATTGTTTTCAATTAATTGATACTTTTAAAATCAGCTAATATTGGGGTTTTTTCAATTTTTGCACGAGAGAAGTGTTTAGTCAGGTCCAGAGCAAGGTATTTGAAATCAAAAGAAACGAGGATGTGTAGAGAAGGCGTGTGTATTGATCGATCGATAATATAATTTGAAGGGTACGGGGACAAAAGGTTCAATGCCACATTTTTTTGAAAATGAAGATATGGGCATCGTTGGATTCAGGATGAGGTGTAGAATCATCCTAAGCACTCATCCGCCGAAAAAACTCTATTTAAGGGGTTGAAAATAGCCGAAGAAAAAAGAGTAGCACAGGGAAATAAAGGTGAATGTCAAACTTTAAAATGGTTTTTCTCAAAAACACAAAATTGTGACATTGAACCTTTTTTCCCTGTACCCTTCATATGTATACAGATCTACTGACGCGATATTCAAAAGAGTGTAGTTTCTAGGACCAGGGGGTGCGGTGTCTGGGGAACCAATCTGGCAGACGTGTGTCGCCGATCTCACTGAGAGTGCTACAAACTGTAACCGACTCAACCCCGTAGCCATGGGGGGGGGCAATCTGGAGCTGAGCCCTCTCTAAAGGTGTTCTGAGCCCCCTAGGCAAGTATACTTTTCTGTTCGCTTGTTAAAAAATGTCGGCCTCGACCCCCCAAAAGGTTCACTGAGCGCCATCCACACATAAACTCTGGCTACGGAACTGAACTGACTGTTACTAAACCGTGACTGCCACTCAACTGATATCCTCTGCCTGACCGGTCAAAGGAGAAAAAGGGAACTGAGTCATGAAAATAAGAAGACGAAGAAGAACGTAGTTTTGAAAGATCACGTACCGGATTTACAGAAATGCAGGAGACAAAAGACGTTTTCAAGACACTCACATCACCCTACGTAGGAAGTAGCAAGGCAGGACGTTAGTATGCAACATATATACAATAAAAACTATGTACAAAACAAGGTCGGCAATGTTAATAAGTTAATTCTAGTGGAGAACACTGCAATAGTTTTTGATGAATATATTGTTCAACTTCAATTAATAGAACGTTCAATCAGTTTTTCTCGAGTAGTTGATGTTTTTACTTAAATTGTTTAGAGTGGCTGACTGCTTTTGTGCAGTCAATAATGCTGCTACGTAACATTGCTTCTCATTAATGCATTGCTTTCAAGTTAACTGATCGTTTCTGATTAAACAATTCTTTTTAATTGATTGTTTTTGTTTAACCAACTGTTTTTGAGTATAGTTGAAGTTTTTGTTTAATACAGCAGAACCTCGATTATCCGACCATTAATTAACCGATCTTTCAATTATCCGAGATCAATTTTTGCCAAACGAGCATTCGCTTATCGGACACAAAAATCGGTTAATTTCTTTTATCCGATTCATACATATAATATTTTGTAAGTACATAATATGTACAATATTGTGCAGGGACGTAGCGCAGAGTTTTTCCTGAGGAGGGAGGCAAGAATTACGAAAGTCCCAACTGACTCAAAATTCTAAAATATCAAAGCAAAAAAAAATTGACTCGCTGAATTTTCCCGATTCCGCCTGATTGAAATGGTAAATTTTCCCAACTGCTGAGTGAAAAATTCCTACGGGGGTACGTTGCCCCATACCCCCCCTCTCTTATCGGTACGTCCCTGATATTGTGTTAGCTGAAACGGTATGAGCGAAGTAGAACGAGGAATACAAGACAATGTACGAAGAATGTGTAGGTAGTCTTGAACACTGCAATAAGGTACTACACGTTGTATTTTAGTGAAACAAGGTGTCTACAAGAATGGAAAAATATAAATTCCTGACTTTTTCCAAACTTTTTCTTTCTCTTCCTACCTTTACAGTATATAGACAGTATATATTTATGTTTATACTACTAGACGCTATGGTTAAAACGAACTGAAATTTTAAGTTGATTTTTGGGTGAAAGTATTAGGAAGGTGTTCACAGATATACATAAAAACAAACAAAGCGATGAACTAAGTTATGAATTATATTTCTTCAAGTATTTCATTCTGTAAAACTTTACCAAGGAGATGAAAAATTCCAAACTTCTTAAAAATATTGTTCAATTTCCTGACTATTTCCAAACTTCCTGACCTACTTTTCAAATTCCTGACTTTTTCCAAACTTTCCAAATTTTCCAAACCTGTAGACACCTTGTGAAAATATGATTTTATAATGTAGTGCTTCTTTTAATAAAACGTTCCTCATGAGTTTTCACGGCTATTACAGATTGAAATAAATATTTCAACACTTTTCAAATGTAATCCATGAATTTATGAGCATCCAAAAGTTTATTACTTGCAAAAAAAAAAATTGATTATCCAATTTTTTGGATTATTTGAGGTACCCCTTTTCCCCCGCCTACCTCGGATAATCGAGGTTCTACTGTATATTGTTCCTGATTATCCAATTGTTTTTGTTCAATCAACTGTTTCTGAATGGTCGATGTTTTTGTTTAATTGAGCTGATTGTTTTTGAGTAGTCTGTTGTTTCTAACTGTTTGATCTTTATCAATTTTTAATTTGCTAATTAATCAATTGTTTTTTAATTAATAACTTCTTTTGATTAAATTTGATTAATTGGGGTATTTTTGTCCAACCAATTGTTTTTAAGTTATCGACCGTTTTCAAGTATTCATCTATTTTCAATTAATCAATTGTTTTGAATCAACCTATTATCTCTGATAAAGAAATCAACACTTTGCTAACCGCCAACCAAGAAAAAGAAGTAATATTCATCATCTTGTATAAGCGAATTCTGAGAGATGATCTAACACTAGGAAAGCCGTCCATGGCCTGCTGGTTATTCAAACCAAACATGATTTCTGAACACTGAAGGAAACCGTCACCTTTACCCTTCTCCTCAGCACACCTACGTGAATATGTAAGACGCACATCAATTTTTCTCGCCTGATCTATCGCCATAATTAAAATTGAGGAAGGGACGGTCCACAAAGCCCGCAAATCTCACTTTATGCCCGAAAAACTCGGGTTGGTCAACGATCAAAACTATCCAATTTTCTCAAACCCACTCAATCTAATTTCCACACCCATATTAGGCCCAGTTATTTGTTAAAATGACCTCTGCATCAGAGTTCATAATTCGTCGCAGAAACAGTACAAACTACATACCATCAAGCATTGCTTGATCACTTTTGGGCCGAATTTGATGCCGACGAGCCGATAATACGTGCCTTCGAAGGAATGTCTATTTGTCTATCACAACTGTGTCAATTTATTTCGCTGGCAATTTGTTTTCGTTCGATGGGAGAGTAAAAGTAAGGAGCTATGCGAAATGCGAGTTCAGCAATGCAATGCTGAGAATGTGGGCATGTCAGAACCCTTCCGCCCGGTCTATCTAAATTCCCTGCTGCAAGTCTCTTCACATCATATTATGCACAAATTAACCTTGGGACAAGAATTACAGGCCAGCGTTACTGCAGCGAGCACGACAAGAACGTTTTGGAAAACTCGATGGACAAAAACGTATTCAGAGTGAGTTTTCGCCTTCAAATGTCCGTTGAATGACAACAGAAATAGCTAGCGAAATAAGATTTATTTCAAATTTCGCTGAAGATAACGAATTTTACTAAAAACTACAAGAAATTGAGATGGAGGCCAACCTGTTGCTAGCGGAAGGCTATGAAAGATGGAAGGGGATTCTGCCTAAAATTGGTTACCGTACTTGCCATGGTTAGAGTTCGCGAAACGTATAGGCATGGGAATCATAGCACTATAAAAGACGAGGAAGCACTGGAAATTCAAATTTACATGTACAAGTATTTTAATGTATCAAGGATCATCTTCAATTTTCTTTTTCTTTTTCCTTATGTTTTAGCACGACGTAAACGGACGGAATCCAGTGGCCTTTCAATTTCGTCTCCTATTGAGGGTAAAAGCGTTCACCATATATCGCCCACACAGGCTCGAGTGCTAAAACCTGACTTTCACCATTCTGTTCAGCTCACATTTTCCCCCTCTTTTCGCTCAATTTCTGAATGATTTTCACTGGTCCGAGATTCGACCTTTTTCGTTTTCCAGGTGAATGGCTTTTCACTCCGAATTAAAGTTGTCTTTTCGTCCCTCGCGCATCATAAATAATTTTTCGTACAACGAAAATGAATTCAATCGTCCTATTCGGCTTCACGACTCTTCTCCACCGATGTCTTTTCAAGTCTTCTCCAGGCTTCATGAGTCATATTTTGATGCACTTGAAGGGGAAAAAAAGTGGGTTACAGCAGACACTCGCACTTCTTAAATTTTCAGAAAATATATTGTGACTGGAGAAGGGTTATGAATTAGTAAACTTTGAACGAATGAATGAGAACTTCGTCTCTAGATCCGTAGCAGCCAACTTGATAGATCAATCAACTAGTGAATTTCGAGAAGCCTAAATTCGGAAACATGATTATCAGGATCATCTCGCTGCCAGCAGTGGTAGTTCAATCACCGATACCATAGTAACTAAATCATCAGTACCAAGGGAATTTGATTATCGCAGAGACATGTGGTAAACATTTTCGCAATAATAATTAAGCCTATTTCGACTGTAGTTGATGGGTTTTTAATCCCGGTGGCCTTACGACTCTATTTATCTACTTCTTGGACAATGGTGGATGTACTTACGCCATTTTAGCGTGAATAGTAAAATGGTGTTTGTGTTATCTTTTGTTGACGGGAAACGGCTCGTGGTGGTTGCTGTAAGCTTGTTCATTTCGTGTCCACATATGGGAGGGGGGTCTACCAAAGTTAGAAACCAAGAATGGAAAACTATTTGGAAACAATGGGAGAGTGCCATTTTTCGATTTTGGGGGATTCTTCTCAGTTTTACAGAATCGATCAGGAACTTTCGAAACAAAATGCACAACTTTGATTTTATTTTGGGAAAATAATTTTCGTATTTGAGAGATTTTCCATCGAAAAGAGGAACTTTTAGAAGATTCGGGGATCTTTTTCTATTTCCTTCAAACGGGCGAACTTGTAAAGAACTTGGGGCCCTGACAGATACTTCTTCGCATATTGATTTATTGATGGTTCTGTACTCATATTCCAGTCTCGGTCACGGTATAGCTTAGCACGCTTCTCTATACGTGGTTTACTTTTAAATCTTCTACTTGACCAGTGGGATGCTCACTGCGCAGTAAATAATCGCGCGTAATTATGTCAGGTTTTTGTCATAATTGGTTAGTATGGTGTCAGCTGAGATATAATAATTGATTGTGTACAAGAGGTTTCTCGTAAGTGTCCGGCGGGACATTTACTGCTCTATGAATAATCGCGGGTAATTAAGTCAAGCTTTGAGCATAATTGATCGGTAGTCTGCTGAGATATGATACATATGTATACGAAACCTCCAATAAACGTTCAGTACGATTTTATTGTTTCTCCTCGTGATTTACATCTGCTCAGAAAGTTGTCAACGTGGACGTTATTTGGGTAATGTGCAAAAGAAAGGAGTCTTCATAATATCTGAGCCATGTTTTTGGAAACAGATTGTTCTTTTCTTGTTCAGTTTCAAACTGGCCCTCGAAAATGGCTAAATGGCAACAGTATGTAGGTTTTTCACGCTATACACCATTTCGTTCAGAACTTCAGTATTGAACTGGAATATCGATACCTTCCTGGAAAAACATCGGAACTAGCACAGAATGATGTCCACAGAATGAAACGTAAAATGGATTCACATTTGGGTCCGTTTCACTAAGTAGACGACGTTCTGCTAGGAAGGCGTCGATTCCGATTCACAAGCAGCCTTCTCAGCAACAAATACTGTTCGATGAATGGTTGGGCTGGGCCACTTCACACGAACCTCTTTCCTCTCGCTGTAAAGCAGTTGAATCTCGAGAAGAACATTATGCTGGTCATTAATGATATGGTCCGGTACAGGCTGGAGAGTCCTATGAGCCTGCACAATACGGCGTCCTGCAGCCACTTACAGGCTCCTCTTCTTTCGTGGCGAATTCAGTAATTGGCAACGTGGAATCAGCATTGGTCTACTTTTCTGTTATTTATTTCCCATTATTTTTTCTATTTCCTTTCTTCATTTCTAATTTCGCCACTAGTCGCACTTCGTTATTATATATATATATATAAAGAGAAGAAAAAACTCGAGAAAAAAAAGGAGTAAAGAGCGAGAAGAAGAAGACAAATGCGTTACTGTCTAGGTTATTATCTTGCGGATAGTAGGTATGAGTCCTTAGGGATGTCGTTATAAACAGCATCAGCATTAGCGGCAACAGCTATACGGCGGCGATGTTTGACGGGGGTGAAGTAGTGCTATTATAAACCGTCATTCCCGGTCGCGCAGAGCAGAGGAACGTGGAGAGAGAAAGAGTATCATTCTCAACTTTCTGCTCCTCACCCTCACACGCTTTCCTCGCCTCGCCATTGAGCGTCGCCTGGGTAAGTCGTCCTGTGTTCTCCCTTATTCGTTATCGCGAAGAAACGAATATCGCTTCACCTCATTACACTTTACACTCCGGTTACACTTCTTACGTTTTATTCTCTATTTACCCTTTTCCCTTTTTTTCCCCCCCCGTTCGCGGCAGTGCGATGCGGTATAGTCGCGTAAGTCGTCGTCGTCTTTCGTCCTGTTCGTTCGTTATATTACTTATTGCTTTTACCTTTATTAGTTTTCTCCGGCGCTCCAAATAATAAACTATATTGAGAAAAAGAAAATTGCGAGGCGAATCGACGCCCGGCCACGGCGAGAGGGATGAAAGCACCGCGAACTAGTGTCCTAGAAATGATGCGGTGATTTTGTGTCGCCCGAGAGGTGGAACGCACTACGAAGTGTGGTCGAGGTAATTATACTCACAGCTTGACCAGTGATGAGAACTGAACAGTATGAGGACAGCAGTCAACGCGACATGAACAAATGTACGCAAGCGGATCACGAGCCGAAAATGGCAGATAGCCTGAGCGCTGCGATGAAAAACCGAGTTGGATTAACGTCTGCTGTCACCCCACTCGGTGGTTTTCTAGGCAGGGAGTGAGCAGCATGAACACCTCAACACCAGTATATACACCTACGTTCACTAATGAAGAATCAACAATTGAATCCATTTTTAAACCACGATTTCAGAAAGAAGGCTGGTATGTCTTCAGCCTCTCCATTTCAACCATCAATCTTCAAGAGGGTGATCACTGATAGAACAAATATGTGCAACAATAAAGAACGAATGAAGCACCAACGATTACGCTAATTTATAGCACAGAGTTCCAAAATTATCTAATTGGGGGTCACCGTCTTCAGAGTAACCGATCGAAATTTCAGGGAAATGGGAAAATGACCTTATAAAATATGAAAAGTAATAAAAAAAACAAAACAGAATTGGAGACCATTTGCAATTTTTTCCTTCATTTTCGGGCTCCTCTCTTTAGACACAATTCGTCATGATATTTTTTTCAAACCGCCAACTGACTAGTTCAAGTTGCGCTCGTAGTTTTTGCTGCAGTCTGCCGGAAAATGGAATTTCAATTTTATGTACACTGCTAAGCTGAAGCACAAGATAAAAACAGGTAATTTTCTTCATAATCAACAAACTTCCAGAATTTGAAGGAGAAACTTCCCCAAAAATGACTTAAATAAGGGGAAAATGACCGAAAATGACCTTAGATAACTCAAAATGGAAAAATGACCAAGTGATCGCCCTGTCTCTTCAATCTCTTAGCGGATCTTTGGGAACAGTACAAGCACTAACGAAACAAATAATATGTGCACTCATGAAGCACTCACGATTAGGCTACTTGCAAGCTCAAACTTTCAAAATAGCAAGGAGAGGGGGCTGCTATGTTGTCATGTCTCCAATCCCCAGTGGAGCCCCGGGAAGCAGGCGAGCACTATCACAGCAAATATGGACAATAACAAAGCACTCACGAAGCACAAACAATAACGCTAAGTTATGGCTAGGGGGCGGCGGCTCAATACTTCCAGCCGCTCAGGGGTTTCCGGAAAGAGGATGAGCAGTTATAGTACAAATATGTTCAGTAACTGAACACTAATAGAGCTCTCTAACGATTCGTCTGATTTATGGTTCAAAATTCGAAAAATTCCAAATGGAGAAAGGGCTATCACATATCCAACAACAAATAAGTTTTCCGGGAAGAAAGTGAGCACAAAAAAAATATACCATCAAATTCAAAAATTTTGAAATGACCATGGGGAGGGGAGCTTGTATGTCTCTAACCTACCAATGGATCTCCGGGAAGGAGGCGAGCACTAATCAATCGAATTAGAGCACTTGACACTAACAACTGAGACACTTCAGAAGAAAAAGCATGAAATGCGGAGGTAGGAGACGAAGAGGAGGGACGGAGCAACGTATATAGACCTCATCTGCGTACGATTATACCGGATGTTCCAGTTTTGGAGGATAAACCGAAAAGGTGTCAGAGAGCACACTGTTACGAACCATAAACTGCAGATACACATGTAGCATATTCTCATAACTGAAGGAACTAAGAGTCAATAGTTGGGAAAAAAGGAATTTTTCTCGTGAATTTGATCGCAACATTTTCGGTCAGAGAAATTTTCAAAAGCGACGGTGGACAGAATTGCGAAAATGCAATCAGAATACACACAGCGGTGATTGTCTAACTCCAATATTGAAGACGTTACAGGCATTTGAAAATTTGAGTCGTAATTTACGTGAAATGAAACTAATAGCCTTTTCAGGGCTGAAGATAGGCAACCAATAGTGTAGAAATTTATTGTCCCATTTTCTAAGTATTGTCTGCACCAACTGTCAGAAAAATGCAGTAGAAAAGTATTCGCAAATAAAATTTGACTTCAGAATAGCACAATGGATATCCCCTCGGTACCGATGCGATGCTCGAAAGGGTAGTTTCCGGTACCGGGGGTGCGGTGTCTCAGGGGGCATTTTGGCATGCGTGCATCGCCATACATCCCACCACACCATAGCACAATGGATATAGTTGCATCAAGCGGCTGAGCTTTCCAACAGACCCAAGCTGTACATGAAATCTGCTTAGTTGTATTTGAAACTAATGCTATTATTAGTACACGGTTCACATCTATATCGAGTATGTACAGTTTGGAATAGCTGCTCTTCATCATGCGGTCTCCAGCCGGAGCTGGGTGATCAATAAAACCAACTTCACTTTGTTGACCAGCCCCTGGAACAGTTCTATTAAAGATCGCCGCATATCAGTATCCCAAGATGGCTTTTTTCTGCTTACGCTCCTTCTCCTACCCAATGCTCTTTTTTCCAGCCATTTTCCGGTGCAGCAAGAGTTGCACATTTCTGCATTACTCATCGCCATTGATGTGACTATAGTACAGGGTGTGTCATTTATCTTGCAATCCAAAATCGAAAAAAAAAGAAAGATATAGCAACGTCAAAATGGCATATAATTATAAGAGATGTTTTGGAATTGGGTTCCCAGGTTCCCACCGAGTTTTTTAATACGAGGGCAGGCTTCTGGAGGTTTCGAAAAAGGCGGTGGAGCATTTGCGGAGTGATTTTCGCGATTTCTCTTTTCCCAGTCGGCTATCGAGCCTGTTTCGTGAAATCTCGACAATAATCGGCGTATTGTGGACTTATTCGGTGCGGGGGTATTGGGGAACTTCACAACAAACGCGTTAGTTGTTTCACAATACGAATCTGTAGCCAGGTACCGCTCCAGTAGGAATATGCGTTCTTCTTGCACGAAATTCATTTTCGATCGCAGCATCTTTCATCCACATTCACGTGATTATAAGCAACTGCAAGCAGCCTTTGACTTGCGTGTCTAATGCAGGGGAGTATGGGACGTCTGCCAACGTGCATTTTGACTGTGTTTGTAGTGGTGCATTGCCGGTGTGCGCGCACGAAATTTGGATTGCGCGATAAAGGACATACCCTGTACTTTCATTGACGTTCTTGCACGGTTGGCAATAATTCTCTTTTCTTGGACCTTCTCTTCAGTATTTCCTTGTTTGTAACACGGCCTGTCTACGGTATTTTCAACATAAAGCTTCATAAGTATGTACAATTCCAACGCTAGCAATCTCCTTTCCAGCTTTTTTGTAAATGCCCGCCTTTTGACGACATGTGCAGAAGTAGTGAGAAAACATCGAATTATCTGCATAGTTACCAGGAGCTCCACGGGTGGCCACTACAAGATATACTCATCATTTCGACCTGATAGACGATTGAAGTTGTGAGAGTGCACTGACGAGTGAGTACACGGAGACGAGAGTGCATGATGAGTAAACCTATACATCATCAGATACTGGCAGGATCGAGGCGGAACTAGACTGTATTTGCAGAACCACCAGTAAATGGAGAAACCAAGTGTTGTAAAAACGAGGAACACCAATAAACACAGACGATGCATGATGTTGGGCCATGTGAGTGCGGACTCTACAAAAATTTGAGTCAGCTACCCTAAAATTTGCTAGGCATAGAATGAAGTGATGGCAGCCGAACTGTATCCAGTTTTCGGATGCTCAAGCAACCGAGTTGCCAAATCATCCATCATACAGGTCTGTGTGAAGGTAATGTTACTAAAGTACAGCAAAATATTACTAAAAAACCACAGTATTAGAAATTACTAATCGAAGGCGTAACAATCGATGAATGCGGCACATCATAAGCTTCATCATCATACGTCCGTCGCTCATAACCTTTGACTATTCAAAGCTCATGCCTCATGACTGAGCGTTTGGTGGCCCGACTTCGACAGTGTTCATACGCCTCTCTATGCCTCGCCGTCGGCTGCCAATCGCGCGTGCTGATGGATCGGCATATTTGTTGTCGCCTCTTCAAGCTGATGATCACTCCACCATCTTGGTGACCTTTTCCCCTCGACCTTCTCCTGGACGACCAGTTTCTCCAAGTTATCGCCTGTTCTTTTCGCTGTATGTCCGAAGAATTGTATGATCTCGTTGTAGCATGAGGATGACAGTCGTTTCTGGATTGCTAGCTTTTCAAGGATGGAATCGTTCGTTTTCTTTGCATTCTACAGTATCCGTAACATCCGGCGGTATACCTACATTTTGAGTGCGTCAAGCCTCCTTTGATCATCCGCATTGATAGTCCAGGTTTCGCAGTCGTACCACAAGACTGGAAATACGAGTGCTTTGATGAGCCGCATCTTGGTGGCAATGCTAATTCCCCTTTTTCTCCAGACAGGGGTGAGCTTGACCGCTGCCTCGTGGGCTACGACGATTCTTCTCTTGATCTGTACAGAACTACTGCCATTGGCGTCGACAATCGGGTCGACATGTACGAAACGCTCGGCTAGGTCGTATTGGCGAAGCGCGTCAAATGGCTCAAACTTTCCGGTCCTGTCCACGACCATTACCTTGGTTTTGCTTCGATTACAGCTCATGGAATGTGCAGCGACTACATTTCACCATCCGACCAACTCTTGCGTTTATGACAGTCACTAACACTTCCACGTGAATGAGTAACCAAGGCACTACATCCAGGAACGTCGAAACCAAAAATCACCAGGCTTGCCGGACAACCTCCGTACGCAAATGAGCAAAACTCGATCTAAAGCGATGCCACGGATCGGGCGCGTGCTCCGGCCAATCTCGATGTAAGCAACTGCCCGATTGTAGCATCGACTCGATGAAAGTGGATTCGCCGTGATGGCCCGCAGGTGAAAGATGCTGATGGTACGACGAAAAGCCTGGCCAACTGATGGTCGACGCTGATAGGTGGTTACTGCTCGGCTCGCGACTTCCAGGAACCGCGCTCGACATCTCAAGGCGCGCAGTATAGACGTCGTAAGATATTCCAAAGGAAACTCTGACTGCGACATTTATGTCTATAGACAAGCCGAGATAAGCGAGTCCGAATCGTAGGATACATACGGACTGCTGGGTATGTGTGCCATTTATACATAGACATACACATACACATTTTTTACGATCAAATTGACTGCTATTTTACGCTCGTAAAAACTTCTTTCTAAGGATTTTTCCACCGCCGCCTCGCCGGTCCACACCCTCGCGCCGTTATGTTTTCTTCCCGCGCCTCATTCGCCGTACCGATGCCGAGCATCCAGAGAGAGAGAGAGAGAGAGAGAGAGCGACTGAGAAAGAGAGAGCAGTTGAGTCGCCGAGTCCGTCATTGCAGAACTTTCCCGAATGATCCGTATAAACGATTATGACTTTGGTAGCGTCGTCGTTCGCCGATTATAATGGCCGTTCGATCGCCTTTAACGCGTATTTTTATCGTCCGCTAAACATGCTCTTAGTTTTCAATAACGACGCCGTTTTCTAGCTTTTATTTTCATTTCTCGTGTCCTATTTTGCGCTTCCCCTTTCCTCTTTCGCCGCGTTTATCGACGGGGTTCTTCACTTCTGTTTTACTTTTTTTTCTGCCCTTCTCCCATTTATTTTTCGAATCAACAATATATCCTATACGTACTCGTATATTCCGACTCGCCGTAGATCTAGTTTTCTTCTGACGCAGCCTTCTCCTCACTTCGGCTCGTCACGCCTCGCGTCACGGGGAGAAACGCGGCGCGATACAAGGCGACGCGCTGCTCCCTTTCAGCTACATCGAAGCGCGGATGGGAATATAAATAATAATATCGTCGCCGCGTCGGTTTATGGTGCGCGCGGATTTCTCGCGAGTACGTTTCGAATTGCGGCGAGGTCGTAAATTTGCGCCGCAAAACGAGGTGTCACATTCGCACTTTACACGCTTCGGCGGGCAGGTTGCAATCGGCGAGATGCGGTACGTACTCTCGACCGGTACCGGCAGGTACTCGTAAGATGGGATTCGTGGAATGTTCGCAGACAGTTTCGTGTTCGGTATCGAATCGACCATTAGTCCGGACTGTGGCGCGGCGCTGCATGCCGATAGCCGCAGGACACTTTTCGGATCTGGGTCCCGCCGCGATGTGTGTACACGGCGAGAGAACTTCTCGGCTCCATTTCGAGTTCGCGGGATTCGGAGTATCGCTGAAGAAGGCGGCTGGCATTTTACGAGAATTCGTGTACACGTACACTCAGTTACATCAAAAGAGACGAGCGCAAATAAGAACTTCCTCCTTGTCCTTCACTTTTGATACGACTCGCTACATCCTTTTACTGATTGCACTTTTTATTTACTTTCCTTCGAGCTGACTTCGTGTATCCGGACTTTGGAGTCTGGAGCTAATTCACGTTAGATTGTTTGTCCTCCTCCTCTCCGGTCCGCAGCTCTATGCGAGGCATGATGTCAGTAAGTCACATCTCTTCACGGAGGCACTGGTACACCAGTGTTGCCATCAACTGTCTTGCTCAGTCTATCCGCCTCTCCGGCGACCTTTCTAGGCTTCTTTTTCTTGGAACTTTTCCTTCCACCACGAGTAAAACTCCATTTCATTTTCTCTTCGTTCTATGTGACCGATATACTTCAGGTACAGAGCTTCAACTATCGACGACAGGCTCGTTCTCATTCATAGTTCATCGGTATTGGATTGACTAGATTGTTTTGTCTCGTCCACGACACTCGGAGCATTCGACGATAACCTTTCATTTTAAAAGCAACGATGCGCTTCTTATCTACTTCAGGTGGCGCGTCCATGTTTCTGCAGCATATATAGCCATTGGGGATATTAGAGGCTCTGGTACACCAACGTTGCTATCAGCTCTCTCGCTCAGTTTGTCCACCTCTTCGGCGGCCTTTCTGGACTTTTTTTCCTGGGACTTTCCTTTTCACCACGAGTAACTCCATTCCGTTTTCTCTTCGTGCTATGTTACCGAAATACTTCAGGTATAGAGCTTCAAATTTCGACGATGAGCGCGTTTTTATTCCTATTTCATGGGTAATGGACCAACTAGATTGTTTTGTCTTGTCCACGACACTTGGAGCATGCATCAATTGCACTTCTTGTCTGCTTTAGGGTGGCTTTAGGTAGCGCGCCCATATTTCTACGTAGTGGCGGATTCAACAGTAGGCGGAGCAGGCGGTCGCGCCAAGGGCATCAAATCTTTTTTTTTTGGGGGGGGGGGGAAATCCCGCATGGTAAAATTTACAAATTATTTAGTGATGTTCTCATTTGTTGCTGCTGAGCCAAACACTTTTACTATTTTCACAGTAAAAATCACCTGCAAAATTTCTCTCCGGGAATATGCACATAGTTGTTGAAGTCTTTTTTTCATTGCACTATGGATAACTAGATAACTGGTAAAGCGTAATGAGAAAGTACATGGAGCCAAATAATATATACCTAGGTACTCATATTTATTTCTCATTTGCTGATTATCGAAATGGATTTTTTTTTTCAACAAAGCAGGCTGACCAGATACACTCTTTTCTCTAGTATTTATACTTTTTGCCTCACAGGAAAGAGTAGTTTCCCTTTTTCTGAAAAATGATGTGAGATATTACTTTTTTTTTATTAGGCACCCATATTTTATTTTTTGGCAATTTAGCGTCAAGACTGTAAGGAGAATACTCTTTTACGAGCAAATGAAGCAAATAAGTAGTAACATATTATGCTTGTCACTTCGTGGTGAGAAAGTATTGAAACAGTTAGCAAAAGATTCCCCCCCCCAAAAAAAAAAAAAAAAATCTGGTCGGCCTGATTAGCAAGGGCAGCAGTTTTCTGTCCGGCTATGACGAGTCAAGTGATAAATCCGCCACTGTTTCTACGAGATAGTAAGTAATCATTGGGAATACTGGAAACACTCACACAACAGCGTTGCCACTAGTTCTCTTGCTCAGTTTGTCCACCTCTTTAGCGACCTTTTTGGTAGTGATGTCGATCATTACAAAAACCATGATCGATCATGATCGATCTTTCTGATGATCGATCACAAACTACAATGTCAAGTACCCAGAGGCATACAACAGACAGATTATTCATTTCCAACACAAAACTCACAATTGCAATTTAGGTTCAAGTCCGAATGCACTCTCCTCTCCACTGTGTTGGCTACAAAATATAAAAATGTTTATCAAAAACAGAAAATACCCTAAAAACATTCTCTATTAGGTCCTTTTCTAAGTCAACTTTAAAAAAACGCATTCATTTCTGTGTTCAGAGAAGTCGTTAATAGAAAGGAACTTATACTCATCTACCAATGGTCTCTTTTCTTATTCTTCGTGATCGATCAATCGATCATGTCATAATGACACGATCGATCGTAATGATCGCCCTGAGCTCGACGATCGAAAAAGATCGAGTCTTATCGAGATGATCGTGATCGATCATTTTTGATCGAGTAAATGATCGACATCACTATTTTTTGGACTTTTTTTTCCTGGGAATTTTCCTTCCATTAAGCTGGGGGGGGGGTGTAAAAATCGTGAAAGTCCCAACTGACTCAACTCAGAATTCTCAAGTATCAAAGGGGGAAAAAAACTATTCCCAAGCATCAAAGCAAAAAAAAGGAAAATCTTCTGACTTATTAGGTTTTCTCAACTTCTCAACTCGATTCCCAAGCATCAAAGCACAAAAAAAAACAAAAAAAAAAAAACTTTTAAACTAGTTGGATTTGCCCAACTCGCCTGACTGGAATGGTAAATTATCCCAACTGGGAAGCGAAAAATTCCTACAAGGGGGAGGGGGTTCCTCCTCGTCATAGGTGTGTCCCTGGAAATACTTCAAGTATAGAGCTTCCACTTTCCACGGTGGGCGCGTTTTCATTCCTAGTTAAACGGTAATAAACTGACTCGAATGTGTTGTGTTTCGTCCACGACACTCGGAGCATTTCACGATAACCTTTCATTTCAAAAGCATCGATGCGCTTTTTCATAGCTTTAGGTGGAACGCCCATATTTCTGCAGCATATGTAGCCCTTTGGATATACTGGAGGCACTGGTACACCAGCGTTGCTATCAGCTCTCTTTCTCTCTCTCTCTCTCTCTCTCTCTCTCTCTCTCTCTCTCTCTCTCTCTCTCATCAGACTGTCCACCTCTTCGGCGACCTTCCTGAGCTTCTTCCTGGGAATTTTCCTTCTACCACGAGTAACTCCATTCCGTTTTCTCAATAAGACCGAAATACTTCAGGTACAGAGCTTCAACTTTCGACGAGTGCGTTTTCATTCCTAGTTCATCCGTAACGGACTGACTAGTTTGTTTTGTCTACGACACTCGGAACACTTCACGAAACCTTTCATTTCAAAAGCATAAATACACTTCTTTTCTGGTTTAAGCCACAGACAATCCGAAGTCTAACAAGGCTGCCTCAGTTGCCTTATTCGGCTTCGCTTCTCACCAATAAAGTGCCTGCGCACTACAATGCACGAGGCCACACGTGACATGATTCAGTCACTAACGTGTATATTCGTTTGTCCACACTTGCGCATGTACCAAGGCCAGGGGTGAATTAACCCTTTCTGGCATAGGACGCAAAATCAAAATTGGCATCCTCCGACCCCTCGCCCCAAGCAAATGCTCCCCATGCTTACGTGTTAATCCACCCCTGACTGAGGCAGATACAGACTTGCCTCACTTTGATGTACGGATATCGAGCGGACTCGGTCCGAACGTCACATGAGGCAACCTGAGGCATTCGCTGTTCTGTCTTAATTAGCCGAACTAAAGCACTGTAAACACAAGTGCGGAAACCTGCCATTTTGTATCCGACCGCGCCCTTCGATGCCGACTTGACTACGCGGTACGCTCCGCATAGTCGGATTCGGCATCCACGGGCACGGTTGGATACAAAATGGCAGGTTTCCGTAATTGCATGGTTATAGGTCTCTAGCCAAACGAGGCTGCCTCTACCTCAAATGTATTCTCGGTTTTAGGTGACGGGTACATATTTCTAGAGCCACTGGGACTGTCAGCACCCTGAGCAGCGGGAGTTTCTTGTAAGGGCTGAATCCGTCCATATCCTTCTCAGTCATGACCTTGCCCACAAGGGATTTATTACTTTTTACTGAACCTCAAAGCCGAGAGGCCGGTATCTCGAAGGCTTATTTTTTCACACCCATAAAGAGTGATCTTGGACCCACACCACATGAGATATAAAGGTCAGCCCATTTCTTTTCTCACACACATAAGGAATGTTCTTAGATTTGCACCACATGTGACAGAAGTCAGCAATTTCCGAGTGTTTACAATCAATCTTACAAGTGTACACTGTTCTCGCACGCATTCTATTTTCAGCTCTTGACTGCCCACACGACTTAATCGCCTCGATACGTAATTTGCTATTTCTGTGATGTGACATCTGGACGAGCCACGTGTTTTTCTTATCATCCGACTGGGAGTTTGTTCTCTCTATTCTCAAATGAAAACCCTACATTTCAACAGCGCTCGTGCATTGTAGTTTTCCACCTTGCTCTATACTCAGCCACATGTACGCTCGAAGTTACGCCTCGTCTAGCTTTCAATTCATCATTCTTTCAACACTCGCAAGGCAACCTAGGACATACACACGTCCGTTGTAATCTTCGTGTTATCATTTCTGTTATGGTTTCCAGGAGGCTGCAGCATCTTTGAATCGATGATTAATGACCAGTGCCATATACCTATTCGAAATTTGTTCACGACTATACAGTCTTCCGTTTTCCATGCGCAAGCTTTGATTTTCAGTTTGGAGGCATGGACTTGCGAACTCATTTAAAGAAAGTAACCTACTCGGTTTCCCTGCAGAAAACAAGGATTCCTCGGGAACAAGATTGGAATAAATAAAATTTACACAGCCCATGGGTATCTTACGTTTTCTGATACGGTAAAATGTGTGTTGATGAAATCCAGTATTTCTGGGGACTTTCTCGAAATATCAACTCGCTGGAAGAACTGGGACTTGGGATTTAATAAACGGTATCAAGAGTTACATGCTTCATTGTTCCAGCTTTTTCTAGTCGAGCTAATATCATGATCGTCCATTACAGCAGAATTCAGCATACATAACAGTATTAGAACAGATACTAACTATCATCTAAATGGTGACTCTGTCTTGAGGCTGGACGGATTTGGTCGATATTTTCAAGCGGAGTGTTTCAAAACTAATACGAAATTCATCACGTTCTCATTCCTTCCGCAACAGATGGTCTACTTCAATTCTACCTTACATTTCGTTGTCCTCCCATTCTCAGGAGTTGACTGTCAGGCAGCTTAAAATTCGTTTAGCAACTAATAGTTGTCCCTAATCTTCGAAGGGGACTACATGAAATATTCCCTAGTCTGGAGTCATTATTCGTGCCTACTTAACGAGAACATAACGGAAATCAGTTCAACGGAGCATGCTTCAACAACCAATTCAACAGCTCAACAGTTCACCAAACAATAATACCAAACCCACTTAGCAGGTAATACTTCGCCTTAAAATTGACGATCGGCCAATACCAGAAACCGTTCTATCAACAAAACTATTTTCATGAAAGGACTCAATCCGCTCCAGCTCGGAGTTCAAGCTTCAAAAAGTCACATGTGATCATCGAGTGTGGTTTTTCCCGTGATCATCGAATTCTACGGTACGATTACTAAATTCAGAGGCACATGTATGTACATGCCATACAAGACACCACCCATTGTTGTTTACACGAACGTATACCTGAACCAGCAAGATGCGAGTTGGCGATCCCATGTTATAGGACACCTTGTACACATGTGACACACAGCAGGCGGGCTCGATAACTCACGTTTCCGATAAAATCATCAAGCAGCACGCTTCGAGAGAATAACGCTCGACATTGTCTACAAAGTATACTATTACAACTATCCATCGCAGAGTCCGGATAACGACCGTCTGCAAGTGGAAGATCCATAGAGGTTAACACTCTCGCGAGTCGGTTCCGGTTACACATTCAGAGAGCACGAGAGTTCCAACTCCTCCGAACTGGCCAGGCCGAATTCGCTGCCCAACTTCTTGCCTAAACGTCTCCTTCCCTTCCTCTTTTTTACTGCAGCCACCAGTGAACACAGATTAAAAACTAGCCCACGTGCCTCGAAGACTGGGGGAACGAGAGACTAGTAATAACACGCACGAATAAAAACTCAGCAATCCGTGACAACGGTGGAAGCTTTTTCAGGCCGCGCGCGACTCTCCGGGGACGAGTCCACTCCGCTCGTCTCGTTTAAATATTTCCCTCGAAACGAAACGAATACCACTTTTTCTTCCGCATCCTTTCGTCTTAGGCTTTCTAGACTGGTGCGCCATCCCCGCGGCGTGCTTGCGCGGCTACCGCATCGGCCAACACCCTCAATGTCCCCTCGTAAAACTCATTACCGAAAATTTCCGAAACGGGGGTTGCGAACGCTGGCCAGCGGGCACAGGTCCTCGAAACTGTTTTCAAACTTACAAGGGAAAAAACGGAGGGGATATCTTGCATCTTACGATGAAAAAAGACCATGCTACTTGATCCGCTTCTAGTTGACACACATAGAAATAAGAAGAAAATTAAAAAAGTGGATCGGGGGCCCTATAGCACCTTCCAGAATGGACATACACAACCCCCTCTTTCGTTTTTCCGGTATAACCCTTCTAATATGAGTCCTATCGAAAAAGTGTTCCATATGAGTCATATCGAAAAAGTGTTCCCAGCATATTAATTCACGCTCAGGTTGCCACTCAATTTTTTTTATCAAAAAAGTTTAAAACGTGACTAAAATTACTAAAAAAGTGACCGAAAAGGGACCATTATCAGACCAACATGCAACTTTTTTCACAGACTTATAAAAAATAGTATACATATATTATACGGTAGTAGGCACATCCAGGGCTTTTTTCGTGGGGGCACGCAGTGTCCCCAAAGCAAATTTCGAAAATATCGAAAAATTGCCATAAAAACTGAAAAAAATTAAAGAATTTGATAATACAAATACAAAATCTAATCTATTTTTCCTGAACAGTTACCGCGTCACCTCATACGAGATTCTCACAAGCTGAGACTTGTCTGTCACCGTGCAATATGTCCCCGTCCCTAGCAATGTCCACGAGTCAAATGTTCAAATTAAATTAAAAAAATCACCACATAGGTACTTTTATGATTAAAACACAAAGAGAAACAATTTTTTCTTAGCCAAATGCGGCTTTTAAACGGTCAGCTACTGGTACATTCACCTTGCATGATTATTATTAGTTGAACATTTTAACAATGCCAGTTCTGATGATACCAGAGATAAAAATGAAAAAAAGTACATTCAGCGGACTTTTGAAGAAAATCACTAGCACGACGTTTGTCCTAGATTTGGCGCTAATGTGCGATGCTCTTCAAGAGCTAAGAGAGCTGAGTTTAGATTTGCAAAAGCGTGATATAGGCCTAATGAGTGCAAATCAGAAAATATAAAGTGTCGTTCAAATATTTGGACGAAGAATAACTGAACCTGGTGCGTACTATGAAAAGGCTTTGGAAATTATGGACTTACAGCTCTCGAGAATTAGCGTGCCCCCAAAAAAGAAGTGACAAAAAAGGTCTGGGCACATCTATGGAAAAAAGTGATGCAAAGAAGTTTCTGTAGGGTTTCTTCTTTTCTCACCTCTTAAATGAATTGAAGAAAACAATTAGGAAAAAAAAACTTCATAACGATTAAAAAAAAAAAAGTACCAACAGACAATGAATACTTCAATCAATAATACTACTCGTATAAAATAATAGATGGCACCAAATCACAGAAAAAAACATCATCACCAAAAAAATTGAGAAACAGTTGATGAAACAAAAGATGGAAAAAATAAAGTAATAAGAACTATTCAACGAAGTTTCAAATTAACACTTGGCACCATACTTTGGTTTGTAATGTGAAAATTACTTAAATTTTTATCACATTCAGTTCAACAGCCGAAAGCCAGCCAAATTTTGTCGAACAGTCGAAAGCCAAAAGTCGAGGCTTTACTTTTCAAGGGCCTAAGTTTAAGCCATTCCAGTCTAAACAAAACTCTATGCAGACAGCGATAGATTTCCCAATAGGCACATAAGGCAAATGCCTAGGGCGGCAGATTTTTGTACAAAAACAGCGAGAAAAAGGAAGGGAATTCGGAAGAAGAAGAAGAGACAGAGAGAAAAAAGGAAAATATTGTAGAAGTTGCAGAAAACACAACTGGGAAATAATTATCAATTTTTGACCTGTAGCTCATTAGGAGGATATGGAGTGGAGGGATGCGGGGGACATTTCGTTGAGTGCCTATAGCGGCTTAAGCTTCTAAATGGAGAGATCCATGCTTGGTTTCGAAAGACAAGGTAAAGCTAACAAAAATAAAAGGCAAATCTAAGTCCAACAAACGTGTGGTACACTTTGTCAAAAGATTAAAACGGGACTGGGCAAGGCACCTGAGCAGACTGAATGACCAATGTAGGTCACAAAAAATTACTTTCTGGCAAATCAGAGGAGGGAGAAAGCCAGGTAAAGAGAGGACCAGGTGGATGGACGACTTCTGTAAGTTTAGCAAAACCAAACTTCTCCACAGAACAATCACTGGCCGGGTCGAATGAGCTAGTTTGAGGGAGGCATTTACCCAAGAGAAGGGATTTTCTTTTTTAAAGTTCAAGCCAAAAGCCGAAGCTGAAATTTTCGGCTACAATACACTAGCTGATCAGCAGTTAGGACAGTTTTTGATGGAGAGCGCTACTAAGTCATTAGGTAGTGTACTGCAGCCGAAAAATTGAGCTTCGGCTTTGAGCTCAAGCTTTTGACCTTGAGAAAATATACGGCTTAATACAGCTTTTAAAATGTTTAAATCAACAGTGATTCTTCACGACAAATCAATTTTGCCTATTTTAGGGGTCTAAAATTGCGATTTTCGGGGGCCACAGTTAGAGTTGGATCAAAAATCGAATGTGGTATTTGTAATCAGCCACCGAAAACAACCATACACTGTCGACGTTTTTTACTTTGACATTTCACAGATGGTGCTACGTGCGGGCCCCATTCAGAGGGAGAGAACATTTTTTACTTGAAAAAAAAAAACTGAGCTTTGCAACCTGAACTTGGAAGGTCCTCATGTGTCCCGAACAGATCTGACTTCGTCATAGTCAAAAACAGACATTTCATGACGTAATTTCACGACACACCCTGCATAATGTTATTTCGAGTTCCCCACTTTTGGGGCAGATACGAGAAGCCGGCAGAAAACAAAATTCACGTCTACTTCCAACACTTTTTCGATAGCACTTATCGAGGAAGTTGCCACATATGTCCACCCAGGAAATTTTATCGGCAGCCAGTCTGAGAATTTTCACTCAATATGTTTGTCAGCCCCAACCCGAACAGCGCCAAGTCCAATCCGGACTAGTAAACCGAGTACTGTCTGGTGAAACGTGTACACCTACAGTCCCACACTTCCACGCGTAATACGAAAACAAAAGTACAGAGAGACGAGAGGTCGTAATATAATTTTCGGCTACTTTTCGGGCCGGCAGCACGAGCACAGAGGACGAAGGATGCCGACGACGATTTTCGTACACAGTATAGATACACGCCATCTCCAGTTCGCCTGCTCCCCCGCCCCGCATATCCGCCAACTTGTTGCTTGCATTATTTATGTTCACTTGTAAACTTCTGGTACAAGTGCACTTCGCTAAATTACGGGACGTATCTCCCGCGCCCACCACGATATCTCTCTCGCGCTCGCCCGTCGCCGCGCTGCTCGCGGCTTAGGGCGCGCGCGGCGGCCAAAACTTTGCCGGTACATCTCCTCGCCAGCGTGCGGCGGTTGCTGCAGCCGCCGCCGCCGCCGTGTGCGCCATGAGAGCGGGCGAGAGTGCGAGCAACGGCAAGAAAGAGGCCGGTAATGAAGCTTTTAAACATTAATGAGCTAAACCGTTTTAACATTCAGGTACCGACGAGAAGTTTACGATTTGTAAACTGTAATTTTAAAGTTTTCACGCTACGCCGTTTCCAAATGAAAATGTTACCCGTGGGCATGAATTTTACATTTCGACTAACGAGATAGAGAGAGAAAGGGCACGAGGGAGGATGGTGGCGGCGAGAAGAACCTCAGAGTTTCGGGAGCTCTTCTGGAGTTGAACACACGGCGACGGCGTTCCGAAGACGGATATCGGAAAGTTTTCAAATTTATCGCGTCGATGGCCGCCACGTTTACGAGCGACGCAAGCGTGCGTTTGTGTTCATCATGCGCGCGAGAAAAAAAAGCTTTAGGGTTTTGTTTTTTCAACGAAAACCAGCACACACGTTGCCATTGATGGAAAGGGGACGAGCGTCTATGAAACGTGTTTTATTCTATACAGAAGACGTGGCAGCACTGCGACATCGTGTCCAAAAAATCACTCCCCAATTTTGTCAAATGTCAATAAATTTTCATCTTCATCGGGTACGCCGATTAACACCAACCTTTCTTAGATTGAAACGACGTAACAGACTAAAATAACCGACCGTGCGAGTGAGAAGATTTTCGAAGCATAATTTCTAACAATCAATAAGGTGTCTACTGAGAATGAAAAATCTATTACTTTTCTACGACCTTGTTCATAACTCTTTTTTCGAAATCTTGAAGGAGGGGACACAAATATCTAGTGGCATTACTTTGAACTGGCAAATTTTGCTCACTAAATTTTATTCATAACTATTTATCTTTCATTTTTGAAACAGTTGCCAAACCTCTGAAACTTTTCAAAGTCCTTCTATCTCTCCATGATTTGTTTCCAGATGCGTTTCTCAAATTTCCTTGGCATGTTTAGGCCACCTCAATACTGTTCTAGAATCGCAAAATTATCTTTAAAACTCTTTCGGATTATTTAAAGACTATTCTAGGCTTAGCTGAGATATTCCAGGTTTCCAGAACTTATCAACACAATTTTAAGATGCTCTCAGGCATTTTCAAGACTAATTTAAACACGAAAACATATCATGCAGAGCCCCACAGAAACTTAAACCAATTCGAGAAAGTCTTGAAAAGTCTCAAACTCGTCCAGATGAACCTAATCAGTCTTGAATGAGCCCAGCGGAGTCAAAAGGCCACAAGCAATTCTAGAAATGTCGAATAGTCATAGGAAATTTCAATCAAATTTAAAATAATCTTATAAGAGTTGGGAAGAGGCCTAAAGATTGTCTAAAACAGGTCTGAACATGGTTGAGAAGTCATTAGCAAGTTCGGAAAACCATAAAAGAGTCTCTTTAAATAGTCTGCAGCCCGACTGGAAGAGTCTTAGATGAATCTAAAAGTCTTCAACAAATCAATAACTATCCTGAACATAGAATATACTTTCAAGTATGAAAGAATTCTTGAAGGTTTCCAAACAAATCTGAAACAATGTTACCGAATTTCAAAAAGTCCTGGAATAGTTTCAAACGAGCCTGAAAGTGCTAAAGAGTCTCGAACATATCAAGAATAACCCTGAAGAGCTTGAAACATCGCTGCAAGTATCGCAAAGAAGCCTCAAAGAGTCCGGTGGGGAATTTCCTGTTGGGATTTAAACTTAAGAGTTTCCAGTGTTGGCAGCCCTGCATATGCGTGAGTGATCACGTATGATTTACCGTAAGCGTGTAGCAAACTTGGCAGCGTTTCTACTTGAAATTTACACATGATCACTCACTCATTTCTCATCCGCTAACACCCGCGCAGGTAATTTTGCAGCTCACTCTAGTGCAGGTTTAACTCCCCATATACTGTTAGAACCACAAGACACAGAAAAAAAAAATAGTCTATTGGAATGACGAACCCCGGGGGACAATTAAATCGTAAAGAAACCCTGCGAGGCGCGGCTCAACCACTATCATCTTTTTCGCATACTTTTCACTCGCTCATATTCACTATTCACGGACGGGCTAGATCATATATAATCTTCAGATCAAAATAATCATGATATAAGATCACCAAAATATTATTAGATTCAAGATCTGAATGATCGTGATCTTTTTCTGACTCCTAACATGATTTAAATATTACAAAAATCTGACGAAACCGTGATCTAACGATCTAAAAGATCCCAGATCATCATCTAAGATTTCATCTTTCAAAATAATATTCCGATTCGAGTCCATGATCTTTCTCAATTTTTTATATGATCCAGATCATGATCTTAGATTCCTGAAGTCACGATCCAGCCCATTTCTGAAAAGAATCGTGCGAATTTAAACTGTCGGAAAATACATTTAAAGAAGATGTTGGACTTACTCTCGAATGAAATTCACATTCATACTTCCAAAATGTAGGTAAACCTCCAAACATACATATCAGAAGCATCTAGTGCTGATATATTGTAATTCAACATACCTGGAACAAAAAGGGGAAAAAATGCATTAGTTAAAGGCGATGTACTAGAACGAATTAGGACAAAATTTTGAAACTTACACCACTTAACAGACACTTTGTCTTTCAATTACTGTTTATAGCTTTTTTACGGATGCACTTCTAATTCTCAACAATTTCTAACCTCCTTCTTCTTGGGAAAAAACTAAACTGAAGGCAAGGATAAAAAACTTGGAACGCGTTTCCAACGAGGCATGAAAAGCCGAATACAGCTGGCAGGAGTGAAGCAAGCGACCTTCCAAAGAGTGGAAGATGGTTGCAAGTTGTTAACATGACTTAAGACTGTCCTGATTACAGATAAAGTCACATGAATCAGTTTCAATTATTGTTTCAAAGATCAGAACAGCTGTAGAATATCCTATAATTTTGTTAACAGTACTTGAGGACCGAATACTTCAGCCGCATCAACCGAGTGACCGTGAAATTGGCTACACATATGGGTGACGGATTGGTTATGAAAATTACCGAAAATTTCCTCAGTAGGCCGGTCCAATTTAGAAGATTTGGATGGGTACATTAGAAATTTTGGACTGGTGTAGTGACCGGAAGAGAGAGAGAGAGGAAGGTGGAAAGGCAATAAAAATAAATGTGCTGGACCGATGTAATAGTTATTTCCCCTAGTATTTCCTCAAGTTCCAAACTATCCTAGCATATATTTCTAGCTCTACGGTAGATTACAAACTATACGGGGGGGGGGCTAAGTATACGAACCCCCAAGTCACCTCTAAGGAGATACTGACACTGCCTTTTAACAACTCGAAGCACATTTCTGTTTCACAGAATGACGGACACAGGCGTACAAAATGAAAAACAGGCTATTTCTTGTCAATGACTGTATTCAAGAAAATAGGCCATCATTTAACTCGAGTAAAACAACAGATCACGAATCTTTTAGCGTAGTTGGGAATCCTCCATTTTCAAATTTTTTTGACTTCACTCCAGTTCGTGATAATCGCATCTTCCTCATCAGCCCCGAATTTTCGGGTAGTGAATTATTGTTTCTTGAAAATTTCTCACATCAATCTCTTGAGGTTCGTGGGACACACGAGTTGACTCGGTTTAAAAATATTTAAAAGATCGTGGCATTACTCGTAGTACAATAATGAGAAAGTTTGAGGGTCTCTCGACGGAACATTGAAAACAGCCATGAATATCATGAGACATGCGTGGATACGAGTGCACCGAGGTCAATTCTGGCTAAATAGTTTCCCCGTCAATCGAGCCGAGTAGAGAGAATGTTTGAAGCGTTTCAGTAGAAGATGAAGCTGCAATCCTACGATGAGGATGACTTCTCCATAAACGGATGTTGGAGATTGCTACAGCTCACAGTATGATGATCTCCCTTCTTTCCGGACTAGCAGCGTCATCATTGTCGGCTGTTTCTCCAAATACAAACTAACCTCTCAGACTCGAGTGTCACCTCGACAAATTGCTGTTAGCTGGGCTCATCTGGTGTTGCTGAACGAATCGCTCCGTTCATAGGTACAGAAAGAACTGGAGACTCCATAAAAACCGTGGTTTCATCCAGCTTATCTCGAACCACAGCCACTACCGAACTTACAAGCGTCATCGTTATCTGTCTACCGGATGTTAGAAAAAGCAAGTCTATCCTAACCGGAACGTTACCACGAATGATTGGTGCTCACCATTATTAGATAAGACCAGTCATTTTGTTAGCTGAGGTAAAGCCGCCATACCTTGACACTTTTCTTCAAAGTGCCTAGATCGAAGTCGATAGTCGAACGATTGAGACAGTGCGGCGACAGTGGACCGTATCATTCCTGAACTCCCTTTTCATTCGATGATAGCCAGAGGAACCCGCCAGATATTCGACTCGGTTACATCGCGTCCTGGAGAGTGTATTTCCAGTATAGGGTTCCGGTGTACACTTGTGCCAGCAGAGCGGTAAATCACGGCGTCTAAACGACACTATCTAAAGCAGGTGTTGGAAATTTCGTGTGGTTTTCCAAGTTACTCTGTACGAAATTTGGTGTTTGCGTATATTCCGGCGCAGACGAGGAGTGCGCTGTGCAGTAACTTTCAAGAACCGCAATAAGACGCTATTCCGGGACGTTTAACACCCGCACATAAAGTTTTCGCGTGATGGAAATTGAGAAGGAGGTAGCGAGGAAGAGAGAGACAGCGAGACCAAGGGAGAGAGCAGCTGACAGAAGCTCGAAAGTCTCGGTTGTACAAACTTTTTGGTACATCGGTCGGTGTTTTCGGTAATTTATAACGTGCGAGCCGAGTTAATCCGCCTGGCGAAAATCCACCGAGGAATCTCTGATACATAAAGTTGTTGGTATTAAATCAGATGTCGGACCGTTTAGTTTATTCGCTCGACGCTCTGTACGGCTATGGAAGTGGTGCCGGAGTGATTAAATCCGGGCGTCTTCGAAAGTCCTTTTTGAAATCGCTCGCTGGTTGGTGATCTAGCGTAATTAGTTCGTGCGAAAGTAGTAAATGGAGGTAGTGGATAAAATACGTGCACGATAGAAGTTGATTTCGAGATTTCAAAACACGAGAACAATAGACGAGAAAATTGCTATCTCTCGGACGAAACTGACCTCCGTGGACACCTCCATCACCAGCGAATAAACAGCTAGGAATACGCTTGCCATGTCTCAGAGGTTGCTAGACGAATAGAATGTACCGAGAAGAGCTAAATGGATAAATATGAGATGATCCCCGAGGGTAAGAAGTCATGCTCCAATGCTCATAACTCCTGGACCAACAAATTTCACACGTTTAAATCGAGTGGCCGTATTCGCACATCCCAAGTCTTCAATCAGACTACATTCCAACCATTTATAATGCAAAATGTGTTACACTTCTATCAATACGTTCCATATACTATCATTTTTGTTCTGTAGCCGGTTCGTCCGTTAGTCTATTAAATCGCCAGAAGATCATAAGAGGGCATCAGGCGACAGAATGAGTGCATGTCTCGATATGTCCAACGATTCTCAATCAACTGATTGTTTAGTTTTTGCCTCGATGGAATCATACAAGGAAATCTTGGCCCCTGAATAAAGTTCATCCTGAAAGATCTAGGGGCGAAGTTTCCTCTTATCAACTCCTAAAAGGGGTGTTCACACCCTCTTCCACGGAAAAGTGAAAACTTTAAATTCATATCTTGAATGTTAGAAAAGAATGTGACTCTCCTCTATGTTTGATGCTCTATGTTAGTCATGTATGATTTGAAAAAGTACTTTCAAGTAATATTCAGTATAATAGTCACATCAGCATTATATTATTCTGTTCTATTACATACGTATTTTTCTGTAAATTTATCCATTTCGCCCACCACCTAAACACTTTGCGGGTTGTCTACTGACAACCCTGTACTGAACGCATTTTCTTCCCTCCCGTTGTAATGCTAGTTGTTCTCAAAAGATTATACCATAAAGCTGAGTTGGAAACAGTATCTCAACAACAAAACCAAACCTCATCGTACTGTGTGAAATAAAAAAGGTGCACTAGGCCTCAAGACTTCCCATTTTCGAAAGTAATGACTTTAGGTGGTTCCCAAGCTCAGAAAGAAGAGGGAGGTTTGAAAACATCTTACTGAATAGCTGAAACCTGACATAATTTAGCTATAAAAGGGAAGACGTCTAGTAGTCAAAAACTCAGGTATAATCCTACGATTACCAATGCTTATCATTTTGGCCTTCTTGGCCTTAATAACTCAAAAGTTATGGATTGTCCCAGCTTCAGTAAGAACTTTTTTTTTTGAAAATTTCATTTTTCGAAATACGAAATCCTAACTTACGAAGCAAATGCGTTTTCAGAGAGAAAGAACCTGCTGGACACGAACTCGCTTTGAAAGTACAACTCTTCCAAAATGAAACCCTCAGCTCAAGATAGAACTGGAGTTTTCAAATAGAAGGGACCCATTAGACAGCAAATACTGAAAACAATTACGGGTTTCCGAAAATTCAGAAAGCGTTCTTAAATACAGCTGTTCCAAAAATGAAACCTCAGCTCATCACAAAAAGGACATTCCTGAGAGAAAGGACCAATCATATACAAAACTATTTTGAAAATACAACTGTTCCAAAACAAAATTCTCAGTTTATGATAAAGACGGGGATTTCAGAGAGAAGAGATCTGCCCGATACCAAATACTGGTCTGGAAAATCTCGAATAGAGACCTAGCTCTTCGGCTTTACATTTGTTCGGTCGGTGTGAAGAGAGAAGACCAAGTATAACGAGAGAGAGGGACCAGATTCATGGGTGTAGCTAGAACTTTTCCCAGAAGGGGGCAAAAAGGTAGAATTATACATCCTATTTTCTACGAATTTTATTCAGCTGGCTTTAAATATTCGAAAATAATCTTGTGAGCACTGGAACATTTTTTTCTCTTCAAAATCGAGGGGTGTCAATTGCCCCCCTGTTCCTTGCTGGCTACGTCCATGGCCTGATTCACCCTCCACAAAAAGAACTGAGCACCCGGAATTTCTAATTCAGAAATTCTGTTTTCAAGCTGTCAAAACGTAAGAAAAAAAATGTAAATATTCAACCAGAAACCGTCAACAATAGGGCAATAATTGCATTTTCTTACACGAAATTTAATAAGAAAAATAAAAACATTAGTTGTTTTGCTCTAGTTTTACGACTCAGCCCCCCACGCTCTATTCTAATAATCTTCAAAACTCGCTGATCGAGACTCTAAATCTTCCAGACTTGTTACAGGCTCGCTAAGATTCTCCACAGCATTGGCGATTCCTCGATACTCTTAAACAACACTTCAGCAGACATGTTTGAGATATTGTAAGAGTTTCTCATTGACTAGTTTTATACGTCTGAAACATTTTCAGTTTCCATCTTTCTTTCTGGGACAATCAGTTTCTTCCATTGCCCTCCGAATTCAACGAGAACTTCCCCCGCGACCCTGAATGAGACAAAATCTTCAGCATACAGGGATGTTTCACGTTCTTGGATTGACAACAATGCAACCCAATAGATTCTACAGTATAAAATTTGAAAATTTCACATAAGTGCAATTATCACTGATTTTCTTATTCAGAGCTAGACAGTTACTTTTACGTTACCAATTCGCGTTTGATGACCACTGCCCTGTCCAACAAAATACGGATGAAAAGGAGATAGGGTCGGTCGTTCCAGAATTTTTCCCGGATCCCATTCTTCTTCCCATGGGTTTCGCCTCTTCAACAACCTTAATGACAGACACGCCTGCGAAACACATTCACTCCAGGTCGGACTTTCTGCATCTCCCCATACCGACTTCGTCAATGACATGCCCGCATTACGAAACTACGCACGCTGAAACTCCAGAACACTTTCAGTCGTAAAACTGCCATCGCATCCCCTTCGCACTCCTCCACACCCGACGTCCTTTTCACCGAAATCAGACCATTCACCCCGTCCTTTCCCATTCCACACGTTTCCATCACTCCCCCGCCTGTACGCGACCCACCCGACACCTGGACCTCGCACGATACGGCGTGCGGCCTTATTAAAATTGAGTTTTCTCATATACTCGCGTGCGAAATTCAATTTCTCTCCCAAATTTAACATCTCCGTTTTCCTTTAAATTTTCATTCGATATTTTCTACAAGACTGCGTCGTCGGGACGAGCCAGCGATTCGTTAACTCGACTCAGAGCACGGTCTGACGAGCGCAGATACACGTATACGAAAACCTGTGAGTGCGAGCGGCGGAGGAGGGGCGGCAGGGCAAGAGAAAAAGACGCGATGAGAAAAGGGCCCCTGAGAACGCGGCACGGCGTGGTGCGGCGAGACGGGGGAAACACCACACGAAAACCCGGAGAAATGAAAATAGAAAATTCGTTTCCATCCGTGATGAGACGTCGTTCGACTGGAAAACGTTGAAGAGGAAAAAATATACAACATACACCCCGACGAAGGGGTTACACTTACAAAACGAAAATGCGGCGAAGATAAAAGCTAGGAAATAGTCAAACCAGAGCGAGAGAAACAGAAGAGCGAGCGAGAGCCAGAGAACTCGAGCAGGAAGAAAAAGGGATGATAAAAAGGAGCGAGCGAGAGAGACGGCGAGAGAGGAAGAAAGATGCAGAGTGCGAGTGTGAGGAAGAGAGAAGGAAAGAGAGCGAAATAGACGTAAAAGAGATACGATTCGCTTCACTCGGTTTGGTTGCTGCTCATGAATTATTCATAAGCTGCCACACTATACCGAATCGAATTTAAATCCCTCCGTCGGTACCCACTCCCATCCCGTCCTTTCGGTCCTTTAACTTTCCTTCGTCTGGAATATTTGTCATAACACTGCTTCAAAATGCAGCTAACTGCGAGTGGGAGGCCAGGCCAGCAGCCCGTGTATCCAGTGTAGTTCTAGCAATACGTGTGCGCGTGTATACCACATACACACACTCACACAAACGAGCCGCTCCACCGGACCTTTCAGGTACACCGCACCACTCTATATCTAAAATAAACCATTATCATTATTACAAATATATGATAATGTTCGCGCACATCAGTAATTCTCGATGCGTATTCGAAGATACCGATACATATATACGTGGTATCCTATACACATTTTCGAACGCTGCTGTATATTTGAAAATCCGACTAATTCCAGTCGAAGGCATTACCATAATCTCGTATTTAAATAACCTTTTCCAAGAGTGTGCTTTATGTTCCCCGCACGTCCCTCCACACCCGGCTGATAGTATAGTGACATTTCCGATAATACGGTACATCGAATTCGTTTATACGCCAGCGTCGAAAAACGCCATCTAGATACGCGGTCGAGGCGACAATGCTGAGGAAAATGAAAATAAATAAATAATAATAATAATAATAATAAATTCGAGACAAAATACTCGGCAGAGTATGCGCGGCAAAATGGGAGTCGCGCGGCTAAAATTTGAAAATTTGGAGGGAGAAAAAGAGAACGGGAAAAACGCCGCAGGATCGAGCAAACGAGACATAAATCAAAGCCGGCGAATTAAAATAATTAAATCCGACGTAAATATTAAATATGTATTCGTTAACAGGATTCGTATATTAAAACGGCAAATGTTTTCGACTCGTTTTCTAGTCCGGCAGGATCATTATTATGTTAATTTTGCTTCATCTTCTTCTTCTTCTTCTTCTTTTCCAACTGGTGCGGATAAATTACGAAAATTGTAAAATTCCGAAACACCGGAGAATGTATACACGTAGAAATGTATAATGTCTTTAATTATCGACCCGATGATGAAGACACGAAACCGACTATCCCGCGTTCGCGATACGTTAACGCGCGAGATGACAAATGAAGAGATTCATTCGGAACACGAAAAATATACAACCGCAACATTTCTCACTTATTTACGATCGTCGGCCACTTAAATGGTTCTAAACGTACGTAAACGCTGGCACAAAAAAAAAAAAAAAAAAAAAAAAGTCTCCATCTTTCCACACACTCAACGGTCGAGGCTGGGCTGGAGTAAAAGGCATTCTACTCGACAGAGAAAAATTTAGAATGGTCGGTCATTCGGTTAAGATAAACGCGAGAGAAAGGAAACATCCGATTCTGAAACAAGGTTACCAACCTGAAGTAAGATATCATCAACATGAAGCATCAACACTCCGTCACCTGCAAATGATCCGATCGGTTCGGAAGCACATGCTATTTCGAAACGAAAAAGGACAGCAACGTGAACTTGCGCCAACTATACACGAGCTTGAGATTCCAACAGCCAGAGAGAAGAATGATAAAAAACAGCTGCCGACTACTACATGACAAGGGTGACAACTGAAGACGCTAATAATGTACAATTACGTCGACACTTCACGGCGAAGAAGGTTGTAAACCACAAAACCAGTTGATTGTACTTTCAGTCTGGAACAAGCAGCCCGCAACCTGAAGCTGGCCGCACTGCTTCATGCACACCCCTTGGCAATGCCTTTGATAATCAACAAACCCTAGGTTGAGAATACAGCTGTAAAGCTCGCCGCGCCGCGGTCACCAAAAGCGCGCCGAAGAGCGTTCTGCGACCGTCATCTTGGGTCCGATACGCGAGCAAATCCTCGAGTCAGACGTCACAAAATTCGAGGATATTTTGAATAAAGCAACCGTTTTGGAGGCTTCCCGTGTACAAAGCAAATAACTGCTTTCAAAACAAAGCAGACCTACTATACCACAAGTCGACGTTAGTATTCATAAGATGAGTCGGACACAGAATGGTCATGGTCTCCGACAGAATGGATTCAATCATTCCAGGCAAAGTCGCTCTAGAGATTGTTTTCAAGATCAGCAGTCACAGAAAAACCAGAAACATAACAAACGCTCATCTAGCAGAAGAGATTTTCGTCACTCTCAGTCACAGAATCCACGTGTTCGAGCAGATTATCATGCACCTGGTATTGCGGACTTATGCTTTTCCTGCGGCAAGAACATGATCATCGATCTGTAGATTGTCGTGTTGAGCGCGGAAAGCTGAAATGTAGCGGATGCGGAAAAGAAGGCCATGTTGTCAAAGTGTGCATCACTACTCTCACGAAGCCGAAACAGTCGACCAGCACCATACACCATTGTTGATGGTATGTTAGTTCGAGGGGAGCGAATTGGCATTCCAAAGTCGCTTCAAAAGTCTGTTTTGGATGATCTTCATTCTAATCACTTGGGCACTACAAAACTGAAGCAACTGGCGCGCCGTTACGTTTATTGGCAAGGTCTCGATTCTGATATCGAAAAGTTGGTCAAGTCATGTGAGAACTGTGCACTCATTAAGACAAATCCACCTAAAGTACCAGTGCACCCGTGGAAGGTGCCTTCTGAGAACTGGGATAGGATTCATATCGACTATGCAGGTCCGTTTTAGGACTGCCATTTTCTCATTTGTGTCGACGTCAAATCAAAATGGTATGAAATCAAGTTGTCACCCCAAGCGCCAACTACAGCATCCACTATCGAGTTGTTAAATGGGATCTTTGCTTTCCATGGTTTTCCACACTCGATCATCTCTGATGAGTTCCACCAGTTTTGCACTGAAAATGGTATTCGTCAAAAGCTAATTGCTCCGGGTCACCCAGCAACCAATGGGTTTGCGGAGCGAAACGTTCAAACGCGTAAGCAGCGCCTGCGTTCCATGTTGAGTGATGGGTCGTCATTCAAAGAGAAACTGCGCCAAAATCTCTTTCGTTATTGAGCTACTCCACTCGCACGTGAGAAGTCACCGGCAGAATTATACTTGCACCGTCGAATACGAATCCGCTTGGACGCTATTTTTCCACAAAAGAAAGAGCTGCCACAGTCGACCTTAACCTCAGTACGTTCTCTTGCTGAGGGGGAGACAGTTCGAGTGCGAGTGCATGAGCACAATAAAGATATTTGGGTCTTCGGAACAATCATTCAAAAGTTGGGCACGCGCCACTACATGGTAAAGTTAGACTCGGGGCGAATGTTTCAACTGCGTTTGATGGGAGAAAAACGAAAAATCCTCATTTGCCCTTCTCCCCGCTGACTCAACACGAATCTCGAGGACAGTCCGAACGAATCTCAACTGAATCTCAATGAGTTTCAAGAGCGTTTAACGCATTTCAGCGAACTCTGAGAGCATCTCCATGAATCTTAACGCAATGCGAATGAGTTTCAGGAAAGTCTAAAAAACATGAAATGTCCAGGTATATCCCAATGACTCACACAGAATTTGACTGAATTTCAGAAAATACTGAAACCCCATGAATCATAATACGATGCGAATGAGTTTCGCGAAAGTTTGAAAAACACGAGACGTCCGCATACCCCAATGGCTTAGGCAGAATCCGACTGGAATTTCAGACGATACTGATGAGCCTCGGCGAGTTTCAACGAGAGCCCAACAGGTTATACAGGATCTAAATCATTTTCAAAAGAGTGTGATGTTTCTCAGCGAGTTCTAAAGACAACCAAGTCGTTTTTAGCCGGTCCAAATGAGTTTCAAAATGTTCAACGAGCAACCCATTGAGTCGTAGCAGAGTAAGCATTAGTTTCAAGGACATCCAAAGAGTCTTAACGAATTCAAGGGCAATCAAACGAGTCTTAGCGAATCTTAAATAGTCTAATGAGCTTCAGCAAAGTCTTAATAGGTCTCAAACGATCCTATATACATCTCAGCAAGCCACATGAATCTGAACATATGCGAATGAGTTCAACAGAGTCTGAATTGGTTTCAGAAGATGTTGATGGGTCTCGACAAGCTCCAAAGCCAGATAATTTCAACAGAATTCAAATGAGTTTTTAAAGCGAGTCTAGCATTTCTCAGGATTCTAAAGACAATTCAGTCTTCTTTCTTCTTTTCCTAGCCCTTATTTTCAATCCACTGCTGGATGGAGGCCTCCCCTTTAACCTTCTAGACTCTTAGGTTCTGCGCCTCTGACCGCCATTTTCCGTTTATCTACCTTATCTCGTTGATCCACTTTCTCCTAGTTTCCAGTTTCCTTTTTTCGTTCCGGTTTCCATTGGGTTATTTTTGAGAAAGGAGAGATGAATGGATGGGAAACGAGAGGAGAAATGGATGGAGAAAAGAGGTGTGAATGAAGAGGAAAGGGAAGGAAAAGTGCGATGAAGGGAGGGTAGAGGGAAACAGAAGAGAGTTGGAGGTGCGAAGGAAGAAGAGCTAACTAAGGGGAGGGAGAAGTAAGGAGAAGAGAAGAGAATGGAGAGAGGAGAGAGGGAAGAAAAGAGAAGCGAGAGGAGAGAGAAGGTAAATCGAGGAAAAGAGGACAAGGAAAAGGAAAGGTGAAAAGAGGTGTAAAGGGAGTGGTGAAGGGAAGGAGAAAATAGGGATGAAAGGAGGGATGGCCGAACAATGAAAAGAGAGTGAAGGGCGAGAAGGAAGGAACGAAGCGGCGGAGAGTAGGAAGGAGAAGAGTGGTGAAATAAAATATGAAGGGGTGACGGAAACAGAAGATGGGGTGAATATATGGGGAGGGGAGAGGGGAGGAGAATATCCATCGATTCTTTCCGTTTCGAGTCACGCGTCTCGTCCATCTTCGTCTGCTCCGTTTCGCCATTTCCATCATGTCCATCGCCCTAATTTGTTCTCTTATCTGCTTCACCGTCCATTTATCTTGAATATTAACTCAAACATCAACCTTTGCATTTTCCTCTGCGTTTTCGTCACTCTATCCTCTAGATTTTCAGTCAAGTCCACCCACGTCTCGTTAGCGTATGTCATCACTGGATTAACGCATTGATTTATCACTTTTCCCCTCAAACACATGGGTATCTCGGGGTTTCTCAATAGTCCTTTCATCCTAGAACATGTAGTCCACGATGACTGTATACGTCTCGAAATCTCTGCACAAAAATCACTGTCCATCTTCATCGTTTGGTCAAGATATTACGAATTTGTCCACCATTCCGATAATTTCGTTCTCTCCTTGGATGCGTTTTTTATCGACTAAGAAGCCGTTACAAATTGTTTTCGTTTATCCTTTAGTGATGTCAATATCGAAGAATTTTCAATATCAATACGTATCGATATTTTTCAAGCAAGTATCGATAATATCGATATTAATTTCCTTACTCCGAATTACGTAAATGCGCGATTTCTAGTCTTTAAAAAAGAAAGACACTTCTAGATAGCTTTTGTGGCGGACAGTGACTAGTCTTAAATCAACCCTGAAAAATGGAGAAATGGAAGATTCTTCATAGATGCAATCGCTAAAGAAACATATTCAGTTCAGTTTTTTTTTTTTTTTTTTAAACACGTTACAGTATCAAATTACGAATCTCAAGTGTTTCAGTTCACAACTTCTCCCACCAACAAACTTACTCCCCATTTTAAACTGGAAACACGAAAAAATATGAAATAAATCAAAATTATGTATAACTTTTCAAATTTCAGAACAATATCGATATATATCGATATTTTTAAAATATCGGAATATCGAGCCGAACAGCTGAAATATCGATACTTTTGCCATCACTATTATCCTTTGTTTATTCTCAAGCCTATTCTTAGACACGCTTCGTTTACCTTTTTCACCATCCCTTGTAATTAGACCATGTCTTCTGCGATCAATGCCACGTCGTCTGCATACATCAAGTGAGTCAATCTTTCACCTTCATTGATTTCAAGTCACCTCCTACCCAGCCGAGATCTCGGATACTGTCGTACACTGCTGCGGTGAGAGAGCATCGCCTGCAGCCAAGTCTAAATGGGGTTCAAAGGGTTCAACGAGTAACCCAGATAGCCGCAGCACAGTAACCATTAGTTTCAAGAGTCCAACGAGTCTTCACGAGTCCCAAGAGCAGTCGAACGAATCTTTGCGAATTCTATAGTCTAACAAGTAGTCTTAGTAAAGTCTCGAAGCGTCTAATGAGTCCCAGAAGCTGCCGAATGAGTCATATGATAACACCAATGAGTTTCAAAGAATCTGATGAGTGTCATCGAGTTTTAAGAGCAGACTGACGAATCTGCTAGTCAGAATACGTTTCAAAAAGACTCTAATGAGTCTGTGCGACTTCCAAGAGCAGCTCAGAGGGTCTTAACGGAATCTGAGGGCTGTGATGAGTCACATCAAGTTCTACGGGCAGATCAACAAGTTATATTAGAATCTTAATGAATTTCAGAAGAGTCTAATCAGTGTTCTAAAACCAACCCAATGAGTCGCATTCGAGCGTAAATGAGTTTCAAAGGAATCTGATGAATCTTCGAAAGTTCTACGAGTAGACCAATGAGCACTAACAGAATCTATGTTTCAAAAAGGTCTAACGTGCCTCAACGAGTTTTAAGAACAGCTCACTGAGTCTTAGCAGAGTAAGCATAAGCTTCGAGGAAGTCTAATGAATCTCAACAAGTCCAAGTGGCAGCTGAAGGACTCTTAGCGAGTTTTAAAGACAGTCTGATGAGTCTTAACAGATTCAAAATAGGTTTTTATCAAGTCTGGCAGGTCTCAGCAAGTTATGTATGAGTCTACTCTAGTTATAATGGATTTCAAAGAGATCTAATGACTCTTTACGAGTTCCAAGATCAGTTCAACAGGGTTCAGTGAAAATTTTCGTCCTTGGCGAATTTTCATAAATTTTCCACGGCCAACTTTCCTGTCACCGTTCAACAGAACCCCATGGCAGTGATGAGTCTCAGTGAGTTCTAAAAGCAGATCAATAAGCCATATTCAAGTCGGAATGGATTCTACTAAAGTATAATCAGCGTTCTAAGAGCAGCCAAATGAGTCGTATTAAGAGTGTGAATCGGTTTCAAAGGGATCTAATGAGTTTCAGCGCGCTCTAAGGGCAGACCAATGAATCTTTTAGAACTCTGGTGGTATTCATCAAGAGTCTAATGGAGTTCCTAGTGTACTCCAATAAAACCAACAAAACCTTAAGGGTTTCAAAAGAATTTAACACATTTCAGCAAGTTTTGAGGATAGCTGAGGAGACTCAACTTCATCTAAATGAGCTCAAATAAGACGCATGAGTTCTAATGAATTCGAAGAGCAGCGCAATGAATCTTAGCGGAGTATGAATGAGTTGTATGAAATTCTGATGAGTCATCGAGTCCACAGGCAGTCTGAATGAGTCTTTTTCAAATACTAGCATCAGTCCGTCGCAATAAGATCTCAAATCGGTTTGAAAGAAGGGCTTCTTGAAGTGATCTCCTTTTTGCAATTTTATAGAAGTTTAGCTGAGTTAAACAATTTTGTTATGAAAGAAATTACATACTGGAAAAATGATATCGCATAGAGAGCAAATGTTCACATTTTACCTTCGATGACCATAGCTACCGTTCGCTGTTTTCTGCCAACTGACAGCTGATCAAAGATCTTGTTGCATTACAACTTCGCTGTAAACCATTATGTTAATATTCGCACTGAACAACAGCACAGAGTAGCTCCAAACTATTTGGAAAACCAATCGATACGTGTACTGCGGCATCAACTCCCAAGAAAACTCGTAGGTCATACAACTTAAATTCGAACTACCCAGAGTCCGTATTTCCCGGCGATTTTTCGCTGCGGTGCAATCCGATTAAGTCCGTTGTTACTTCCAACTAAACGCCTGGTCACGGATCCAACCCTACTTATACACTAATGGAATTTCGTAATCAAGCGTCAAAGCTGTTATTCGGTATTATCATCACGTATTCTCGAAATAAAACGATTATTTGTCATCCGATAATTACCTTGTAATATGTCTAGTATACATTTCTGCCTAGAATATCGACGAGTCATTTCTGAAACTCGATTAATAAATAATTTCCAAGACTCCAACTCGCTTGTTCGTTTTCCCCCTTCTCCCTCGCTCTCGATCATACACGGTACCTACTCGTTATTCAATTAACGGTACGGGTTGTGAACCATCCGTCATGTTTCGTTGTTTTTCATCTTTCTCCATGTTAGCAGACCTCTTTTCTCGTCTCTCAATATTGCAGCAGACCGGAGAACAGCACTTCGAAGGTGGCTCACATTTCGGCATCATTACAGATAGTCTCACTACAACGTTAGAAAATAATGACGCGAAATGCTGATATGGATGGTAAGCTCCAGCATGACTTTAGATCGGGAGTCAACGGATACTTTGAAATAGTCTTTTCGACGCCATAGCGTATGAAGTTCTGACGTGTCTACAGGTTACACCCAAATACAAACAGGCCATTTTAAGAAAAATTAGAAACAATAGTTACATGTTTGGTTTTATAAGATCTGTATTCTGACATTTTTCAAAGAGCTTATACAGCAATTCCTAAGGCTAGACTCGGATTCAACGCAAAAAATATGCCTAGAGATGCACTGTTCTTCAACTGCTCGATAGTTCAAAAATATTTCACCATCGTCCTAAATACACTCAGCGATTCAGCAGGCAAGGCGAAAGAGCCATTCTCGCGCCAAATCGGCTAGTATTCAGTTCGCCGACCTCGAATACAAAGATGAATTTGAAGGTTCTAAACGGTCCTACCACGATCATCGAACCGAGTAACCCGTTCTGAGTTATAATCTTATAAATCTTCTAAATTCTTTCGTTCTAGAAGGAAGAAAAAAGTTCAACACACACGAAGTAGACCTTCGAGCGAACTTTCGCAACTATCGTCAAAACTAACGACACGGTTGCAGAAGAAACTACACACAATATAACAAATTCTTTGAGACTCCGATAGGCAATTCAAGTCACAGCATCACTGCTACATACACAATTCTCGAAAAGAATAAACAAATAACTAAATAAATAAAACATGAAAATGACACTTCAGATGAAAGAAGTGTGTCTAGTTTCCACATACACTTTTCTCTCTCTACCTCCCTTTCTCGCGGTCCCCAAACAATGTTCGTGAAATTTCAAAATTCCATTTTTGAAAATAAGCCATTTTCGAGTTCTACAAAACTTTTTCGACGGAGGGAAGAAAGGGAAAAAAACTACCGAATATTTTTGGACGTAAACGTTAAATAAACTATTCGAACAAGAAAAGACAGGACGAGTGGAGGGGGTGGCGGCGAGAGAGCAAAGAGAGAGGGAGAGAAAGAATACTCCAGCATAATATCGTTTTTCAGAGAGAAGGGAAAAACTGCTTCATTCCGCGACTTTTCCATTATCCAAAAGAAAAGTCGTTTGAAAACTGTGCGGACGACCTTTTCAACGGAAAGAAGTTAAACTTTTTAATAAGTTAAGAATCGCGCCCGTGTACAAAAAGAGCGCCAATGGGAAAATGCGAACGGCGGATTCGCCGTGAATCCGGGGCGCCGAGTGACGTCGAACAATGGAGGGTGACCCGAGGGGCGGAAGGCGAGGGGGGAGCAGCTTATTTGAGTTTTTTCGACAATTTAAAACTTCAGCACTTCGCTCGAGCTCGACGCAAAATTCTCCAACAACAAAATGGCTGGCGCTATATCTTTTTCGTCCTGTGCTCGCCGGAGCACACGCGGTTTCAGGGGTGGTGTTCCCCCTTTTTGCCAGGGTAAATCCTCTTTTCATGCGCCTTCTTTTTCGCTCTGCCGGCTCGGCACTCGCGTTCGCTCTCTCGCATCCACCGTAATCCCCAGACGTAAGTCAACTTTTCCATTATTATCTCGGAAAAAGCAGGCCCTGAAAATACGGCAAATTGCAAAAGCTTTATACTACTTCTCCGAGTTCTCTCATCTTTTTCTTTTCCTTTTTTTCCCCGCTTTTTTCCTGTTATTCGTTTTACATTCGGTTCACTTTAGTTTTTATCGGAGAAATTTGTTTCCATCGGAAGCGAGTGGAAAACGCACACGACAGCCGATAGCGTTCATGAGCACATCGAGTTCATCCGCATCCACTCGCGAAAATCTCGTTGAGAAAACCCGACACAGTTACTCGAAATACCAAGTTCTTAGTACCCACTGATCGATTAGAAATGATAAGAAACTACACGAAAACAGTTGGCGGCGTTTTCGTAAGGCAAATTTCCAATTAAGGACTTCAAATTTCATACCTGTCAGCGAGTCGAGTAGCAGGGTGACACAAAAGATACCGCAGGTCATCCGCAGCTGACTTACTTCCCTCCTTGCAAAAAAAACCACGGTAATCCTGGAATATTCCACGTTCGACTAGATTACAGACTACCTTGAATCAGTAAGGTACTCAGAAGTGAAGGACAGATTGACGGATCTCAAATACTTTTATTAACGAACCAATCAGAATTTTGGTGCAAATATAGACCACAGCAAGAGAAGGTTCCCCAGATTGTTAAACACAATTGAAGGTTCACACCAACACATAAATAGTCAGAAGCGCCTTCAGTTTTTGTTTTTTTTTGTTTTTTGTTTTTTTTTTTGGGGGGGGGGATAACCTAGATTTTAATGCGGTTCTCAAGGAGTTTCTTAGTCATGAGGAAGTGGTGATGGTGGCAAAGATCTGGCTTTTGGAGTACAGGGATATACATATAGCCTAAAATGGGAGTCATTCTGCCTGTTCGTCAATATTGCGTATTTTGGATTCCTCCCTGGTGGAAAAAAATGACGAAGTGGAGACGTAACCCAACCCACGTGTGAAGTTTTTATTTACGCAAGATGCGCTCAGGAAAAACCTCGTCAATTCTCGTAATAGTATTTTCAGATCTCATACAGGCTGATCCGACAAGGAAAAACAAGTTAAAATTGAAAATCGATGCAACCCCTTCAATTCTCTAAGTATTCAACTAGCCCACTAAACAATGTTCAATGCCAATCAAATTTTACGAATTTTTATTTCGTGATGTTATGCGTCCGAAGGCTCGACGAAATTTTGACCCTCTCCCCACGATTCCGACTTCTGCATGCTCAAATTCACTTCCCTCTCAAGACATCCAAAAGGTTTTCTTCATTTCTCAACCATCTCTCAACATTTCCTAAACCTGAAATCTTGTTACATATAAATGCCGAAAATCGCAAGGTGACTGATCCTCCTTCAGCAGGAAGTTGGTGACTTATTCTGACCCCGAATAAATGTTTACCTCGACTCAGTCTTCTAAAGGGGCTACACCATAGTCAGTGAGAGACATAAGTGATTTCTTTTGTTGACTGATTTTCCCCTACATGATTGGAAATACAAACACCTGAGGAACTCTCTGGCAATGGTAGCGTAATGGTCGAACCACCCTTTCTCTCGATTGTCAACAAATCTGTAAGTCATTAGTTATTCCCGACGGTAAAATTGAAGAATACAGGTAAACTAATTTCCTACGAAACGCTAATACCTTCCAGATTTGCTGATTATCGAGGAGAAAGATGGTACAATTTGAGTATTAGATCATTACTCTATAGAACAATTTCGCGGTACGCTCTCCCGCTCCACCAATTCTTGTGCAGGAAAAGATTCCTTCGTGCATCTATCCTTTCAGAAGCAGTCCTCGTATTCCTTTCTTTCAAGTTTTTTAGTTTATAATTTTGTAATAATTAAAAAAGGACTTAAATTCTGAAGTTTTGGGTATTTTCTTTCCATATTCAAAAGAAATTCATCTTGCGGGAACCTTGCAAAACCTATTTTCTCAATCCTTTTCGATAATTGCCTTATGATTAGTACGAAGTTCCATAGCTCTAACTATTTCCAACATTGGGAAGAAATTTTTACGAGATGTCTACCGGACTTAAAAAAAAAAGGAAATCTGTGATTTTTCGATACCCAGAATAATGTTTTCCTTTTCGTGAAGTCCAAGGAAACACCCCACGCTGCATTTTACGAAGCTCTGTGTTTATACGGAATGATTTAATAAGAATTAGTGATTTTTTGGGGGATTTCGTGACAATTTCATTGAAACTCGCGACATTATCAAGGTTTTGAAATTCCTTAATAAAATTTGCGGCCTTCGTGATTTTCATGATCGACAGAAACCTTGTTTTATTAAAGAAGCCTATAATTTGTTCACCTGAATAAATTTTAGTCCTTCGAAAGCGACAGTATGCGGATAAACATGGGAGGAATACCGTTCCAAGATGCATCAAGTATTTCTAAGTTGTTCAATAAGCACAAAAACTGTCTACAGATCTCAATTAGGACTTTTTTCCTCCTGAATTTTGACAAATGCTAACCTCAACCACAACGGATACAACCCAGCTTAAATATCAGAAAACTCAAAAAATTGTTTTTACTGCGTTTTGGAATTGGTATACATAATGTGGTAGTACAGGGAGTAAGGTCCCACTTTGTCGATATGGAGTTACGAGTACCCACATCTACACATACATGATAAAATTTTTGGCAAAGTGAGACCTTACAGGGTTCTGCAGCTCCAAAATTCGCCTAGATATGGGTGTTTGAAGTTCAGATTTCGAAAAATTTGATTTTGAGAAAAATAAAATTTACAAAAAGGTTCAAAAAGACGAAAAATTTAAAGCGACGTATCTCTAGGACAAATGAAGCTAGAGAGCTCTGCGAGGTCTCATTTTGTCAGAAATTTTATAAAGAATTTTATAGACACCGCGGAACCTTTTCAGAAAGCTAATACGAAATGAAAGCGTTAATTAATGAGTTAAGTGCGGGTACATCGAGATTGGTTCACGTTATCGTCTCTAATGGATGGACGAAGACAGACAGGGGAAAATGTATAACGCTAGTCGAAAGAGGAGGATTTATTCTACTGAAGTTGTCACGACAGTTTTCACCTGGTTTACAAAAATCGCCGTACTTCAAAAACTAGGATCGACAAAGTGGACCTTATTCACTGCACTGCCACATTATGGCGAATGAAGTTACTACGTTTCGGAAATGAGATTTTCAATGAGCTAATATAACCTCGACAGGAAGGAAAATGGTAAAAGTATATTGACAAGTCAGGGGTTCCATCACTCGATTCAAAAAGAAAGAGCACCTACAGTGTTTTAGGGAATTTTTTACAATTATATGTTATCAGGGTAAGCACTCTGATTTCCAGTAGAAAGAGGATTATTCACTTTGATGCATCTAATTAGTACAGTAGTTAAATGGAATACCATCGCTAGTGGATTCGCATTGAATAATGGTACAACCCCCGGCATTTTAGTGATGGTATCATGCTCGACCAATTGCTCAGCAAGTGCTTGTTGAATAAATGCTTGAGCACTCGAACGTCACGGCTATATACTTGAACGGTGAACAGTTGAGCATGACGCACTTCAAAATGAGTCTCTACAAAATTAGCTGAAGAATCGAGCATCAGATCTGAGTATATTTCTAAACGTCGAACATTCATTCTCCAAGCATTTGTTTCGAGCAATTGTTCGACAAATGTGTAAAATGCTGGAGTACTACTAAATGAATATTCGCACCTGATCGTCAATGCTTGTATCTCTAACATCGAAGAGTATATCTGTAAGGTATCTCTAACACAATTTCAAGCACTGGCGACACAAAACCGTTACATATACTACCATAAAATGGCGAGAAACTCCTAGCCCAATTATTGCAAAGTATCAGCCTAGCTGAAAAAAATACCACCTCTGAAAAATTACGGATCAGTTCGGTCTCCAGTACGTATAACTTAGAACAATCATCTCTGGAAAAGGCTGGACCTGAACTAATCAGATTGCAACGAAACCTACATCGTCATTTTTTTGTCCCAGAACTACTGTTTTGAATACGTGTTGAATGTGAAAACTGGAAGGACAGAAGAGAAGCAGACTGCCAGACATGGTCATCAAAAAGGCAAAATTTAGCAGAATACACCTTCAAAAGTCGAGCAATACACGCGGTATTCATCATACAGACGAGAAAATTTCGCACAATGTTCCTCATTAAATCGAACGATATGCAGTTTTTTCGATTGTGAGTTTCAGTGCCCACCCTAGAATAAACGCGATTTCTTTGGAAGTGGGCAACCTTCCAGTATCAACGAACGGGTGCCCTTCCAGATCTCAGAAAATTCAGTCTCGAAGCTCCCCCCCTCCCCACTACAATTCGGCGCTCGACTTTCTCATTCGAATATAAATGCTCGCAAATCGACTTTGTATACACTCAATATCATCTCAGCACATTCTTCGCACAGCTTTCGCCGAACACATACACCGACTCAAATTGGGCCACCATTGCGCGCATGTCACGATTCCACACAAAAATATATAATACGGTATATACTCCGGCGTAAAAATGCAGCTCTGAAAAAAGAACCATCGTAGACATCGTTAAAAGTGGGAAATCGATTTTCTCGTGTACTTCCCGATGTAGCTTGTCGAACATTTCACTGTAACGGCTGCATCGGTCTCCCACTCGCCCTCCCTCTGTCTCTTTCAATCTCGCACTCGCTCTTTTTCTCTCTGTCTGTCTATCTGTCTTTCTTGTTTACAACTACTCACACACACGGACGTCGACTGGGTAGCAACGGCAGCAGCGAAAGCACAGTAGCTCAGCGCTGGTCATTCGCTGCGCTAATTCGCGCCGCAGCACCGCTCTCAGCCGTACACACCGAAGACGGTCCACAGGGGAATAGCCGGGCACAACGCTTCCACAGCATCCAAAAAAGATTTTCTCTTTTTCACCACCCACACACACACGCGCCTTCTCCCACAGTCGCTGCCTTCGATACATGCCGCACCGAGGGCCGGGTCGGCGATATGAACGCACACATACATCCCCTCCTTCAACTACACATGCATTTTTAATTACCGCAAGAGGCTCGCCCGTACCTCAAACGGATCACTGGCTTACAAATGGGAGAACTCAACTCGGGCAACGTTGACCATAATATTTATGTATAATATGGAATTCCAGTGTTTGCTAAGGAAAAATTTTGGTAATTTTTGCACCAGGGGATATTCTACGCATTTTTTAGAATCACCCGACGTAGAATAACGACTGTAAGGCTTATCAGGGAGACCAAGTATGGTGGAGGGAGGAAAGGAGACCAGACTTTATCCGGGGGAAAAAAAAAGGAATTATTTGATATTAATTTTATGAACATAATTCTTCCACGGAAGCACTACAGCTGGTTATAGTCCTAGACTGGACGAAAGACTCGTATCAGCTGACTAACTATTTGATTGGCCGAACTCGAGCGGTCAACTCTCAATCAATTGATTAAAGAACCGTACACGTAACCGTAATATGTAAAAATTATAATGAGGGCCAAATCGGAGAACATGTTCTTGAGAAGAGGGGAGAGTGAACACCAAATATCCCCACTAAAGTTCCAGTTGACAAGCCGAAAAAAAGTTCACTTTATCAACTCTTCTACCTGGATATCAGAATTACCTGACTTTTTGAAATACCTCAAATTACAACGTTTCTATGGCAATCAACAAAAACAAGCCACCTACTGAACTTTCTCGACTAGATGTCGAACTTTCCCCGACTTCCTTTACGCAAGTCTTGATTAGTATCAGGCGGAAGGGAAAAAGATTTCATAAAATTTGGATACGGCAACTAACTCTAAAATTGTACTAGGATGTGAAAACAAGGCCTACAAAATTTAATTGAGAAATATTATAATTTAAACTTGGGCCAACAAGATGAAAGTTTCAGTCGATTTAAATACGCAGTTCAGAGCTTTTGTGCGCTTTACTGAAAATCTTCACGATCATTTCTGACAACGTTTGGCGGGACATATGGCAATGCACGCATGCCAAAGTGGCTCCCGAGAAGCGCAATATTCCTGACCAAACGAGATTCTATATTTTGAAAACTTTATCAAAATCCTTGAACATTCTTCCCGAATCATTCAAGACTATTCCAGGCCTGAGACTTTCTAATATTTTTCCAGACTCGTTTGGGATCCTTTCAATACTTCGAAATTTCATGCAGATAGGCTCAGATTCTTTTAAGACTGCGTCTAATCTGCTCAAAACCTTTTAAGGCTCATTTATACATGTTTAAAACTTTTGTCTGTAACCATACTCCATTTCAAAACTTTCCAGACTTGTTTAAGACTATCTTCAAGGTTGTTTCAGACTCGTTCAATTTCCATTTTAGGTATGACAATAACTTTTTCAGGCAGGATGACTAGTTTTTTAAACGATTTTCTGTCTTTTCCCTGTTTTCCAAATTTTCCCTGAAATTTTTTCGGCCAGACTTACTACTTTCGATCAACTTTGATATTCATTGCCTGCTATGAAAATTGTGTGTATTCTGTAATTCTCATTATTCTCAAAAAGATTCCTGATTTCGATCAAAATAGCAGCAATTCCCCGACTTTTCCCGGTTTTCCAGAAAGTAGCTACCCTCAAGATAGCATCACATCTACACGAGAGTCCAAGTGGCGTAGCCAGGATTCTTCCGGGGGGGGGGATGTCAACGAAAGCACGTTGTGCTTTTTAACTTCAGTTATGCATCTCAATTTAAATTTCATTTCCCGCATTTAATGTGATACTGCCAGCATATAAAGAATTCTAATCTCAAGGGAGGGAGGGGGGCAATTCGCAACCCTAACCCCCTCATGGCTACGCCACTAAAAGTCTTCAAGACTTATCTAAGCCGCGGCTAGCGAATCTTAATGAAACGTTAACCGACCTGAAAATCTCAACGAGTATCAGAGAAGTTTTCAAGTCCTGAATATGCCTGAAAGAGTATTGGAAGAGTTTAAAATGTATCTGAAAAGATCCTGAAGAATACTGGGACGTCTTGAATCAACCAGAATGAAACTCAACGAGTCTCAAATGTATAAAGTCTTAAACGAAACTAAGCGAGTCTTGAGGAGCCTAAATTGTCTTCATGAAGTCTTGAAGAACCCGACATAATTTAAAGTGAAGAATCTCTGTAAGTCTCAACCGAGCCTAGAATAGTCTGAAACGAGTCTTAAAACTTTGATATGTCTGGAAATCTTGAAAAGTTTTACCCTATAGAAAAATCTTCAACAAGTTTGGAAAATCTTTTAAGAGATATAGAAGTCTCAAACTCGTCTGTATAAATCCTGAACTGGTTCGAAATGGTTTTAAAAAGTATCCGAACATCTTTGACAGAAGTTTTAAGTAGTCTCAAAAGGACATAAACATGTTCGGAAAAGTGATAAAACGTTTCAAATATGTAAGCTTGTCATAGTCAAAAATGAGTCCGCAAGATGACTGTTAGAGTCAAAGAATTCAAAACATGTCTGCAAGAGTCCTAAAGGAAGTCTCACACATTGTGATTAAAATCTCCTCGAACTCTTAGCTCCTTGAGCGAAACTTGTACACACTTTCAATTAAATTTAGCACACGTTATTTTTAAACCAAAATACAACTTTCCAGTCAAATGCATCATCAAATTCAGTGTCGAACTAGCCACATCGAGTGATCGGCAATCGATCCTATGAAACCTCGAAGGGGCACAGCAAGCTAAGAAATGCCTTCAGTCGCTGGTCAAAAATTCTTTGTAAGAGGGGCCCCATCACTTGATGGCTTAATTCCTGAGGGCCCAGGGTTGTCAAGTCCGACGCTGACCAAATTTCATTTTTATTTCTTCTTTCGAACAGTCTTACAGAACTATCACGATCCATTTCAGAATTACTCGAACACAACAGAACTGCCACTTGGAATCACCACTGATGGTCACACCAGACTTCAAAGAGACCCTATACAGCTTACGTGAAAATCTCGAACATCATGAAAGACGTTCCGCACATAGCAAAATTGTAATATAAAAAGCTAGGCTTACTAAAAGCATCCCTGATTGTACCTCGGGTACTTGTATCAACATAATATAATCCATTCGTCCGTATAAACATTTCAGTGGTGCGGATAAACAAAACGTGACGAAAAAAAAGGAGAGAAAAAAGGAAAGAAAAAGAGCAACGAGAAGCAGAAAAACGAAATTACCAAAATATTTGGGCTCCAGCCAAACTTCATAAGTGGATACAAAAGTATGGGTTTTGCTAAACGTACACTTCTACATGTTTTACAGCATTGCTAGTAAAATGTTTTTACATTCTAAAAAGAGAAAAAAAAAAAAGGAAAAAAAGAAGAAAGAAGCAGATATTACGAGGGAAAAGGGCTAAGCCAAATACGCGGCACCAACTGCATTAACTCGGAGCAAGACGTTCTCGAAATATACTCTTCGTCGATACTACAGCAAGAACCGACCAATTTATAGCGAACTAAATTTAGAAGTTACTCTACTAATAAAATGGAAGTGAAAAAAATTGAGAAAACTGTATACAAAATACATTAACCTATGATTTGAACCAACCGAGACGTAACAAGCGCACATAGATCATTTACAAAATAAGGCATAAAAATAACATCGGCTGCTGAGACTACGTAGAAAAAAAAAAAGTACACTACTATAAATAATTAGCTTCGCGCTTTTTCTTCTTACACGTCAAGTTTCTCTCTGACATGATTGGTATCTCGAAGTTCGTACAGTAGTAGGAGAGACATAAGAGTAGCCTGTCAGCCTCCTCTGAATCTTCCGAGTTCATTTAAATCTTCAATTCCTCGTCGAAAGATTACCACTCTCAGCTTAAACCGTTTGTTTGTGGAATCGAGGGATAGAAAACCGCGGAACAATAAATGCCCGACAATCTGTAGCCATCGATTAAGAATATTTGTTCGACGAGGCGCCGCGACCATTCAAAAGATCATTAGCGTTTCGTCTCTCCATATAGAAGCCCGTCGCGTCACCGAATACCACCCACTCTTCCCAGAACACGAGAAGTTGAAGGTCTGATGACGATATTGACGAAGACCACGTTCTTTCTCGCTTCTTTGTTTTCTTCACGATGTCGACTTCCCAACGATGAAAGTACGCGGACGTGAATCGGGCCTCGTCAACAGACGACAGATCAAATTCTATAACACTTTTTAGGATTCCAAAATTCTGGCTTTAAAGTTCGAACTTCTATTTGGATTCCACGCTCCATTATTCAAGTCGAACACGAGCAATCAGACACGGCGATGTTGATAACCGACATCAACTAGACCAAAAGCTCTACAGTAGTACATTCATGAACCTGATCTCTTCATCAGGCAATAGCCTCAACCATGTTTTTGATTTTTTCTATTCCTTCAGCGGTCCACTGCAAGAAATGCACAGACCCAATCTCTTCCCCGCGCGTTCATTCGGCACCAAGATGTCGTCCTCTCTGCCATGTCCAATTTCGATCTCAGGATCATTGCACTGATTTCAAGTTTATTCTCAACTCGATTACAGATTGAAGTTTCTTCACCAACATTCACTAAATCTCAAATTAAGAAAATTTCGAGTCAAGAACGTCACGTCATATATCGTGTCCTTCATACACGTTACTTCAACATTAACAATAAATTCCGGTATTCCAGCTAACCTTTCACACCGTTATGGTGGCGCAAGGATCCGAGCACTAGGCTGACAACTCGGGTATCTCGATTTTGATTCTGGTCAAGGAGCCTACGTTCTTTCGTCTTAATTTTTTTTTATATTTAATAAGCCACCATCGACTTCAAATGTCTTTCTCAAAACAAACATAACACCTCCTAGTGTACAAAAACACGAAGGAAATACAAAATTTTTACAGTTGCAGCGCGATTCTTACGTCACATGAAGACGTTAGAGCGCACCGCTTGACCAAGTGACGCATACGACTTTTTGCACGATTTACGGGACTCAATTTCCTGCTCAACTTAGAAAACAACTCGACAAGCTAGTCGTAAAGTACGCCAATCCACACTTCGGCACATATGAAGACAGGCATAAGTTTATCCGAACAATCTGAAGAATTTTCTAAAATCATAAGCAACACAGTCAGCGATGGCGCCGATACACTATAAACTCAGCCCCCTCCCCGAAATAGAAGATTCAGTCAACACTTTCATTGTATGTGAGAGGTAGGGTTCCACATATCTGACTGTACTAGGGCCACTTTAAGGCCTAGTTTTCTCACCAACACTTGACTCCTTGTCAGCCTTCTGTCTTTTGCCTACCCGTCACTCCTCCCACTTGTCTGCCTCTACTACAGGAAGACAATGAGAAAAGAAACATGACATGGAGAACTAAAGGACAGCCAGCTAGACAGCTAGGGAATCATTACACAGACGGAGAAACTTCGGTTCCCGGATGCTGGATTTTGAATTTCTGCTCCATATACGTCTGATACGAAGACAAAGACGTGTACTATACAAAGAGCTGTGAAGACTTTGACTCACGCATCTTGCATCCTGGCTCTACACTCAGTTTTTTTCTGGAAGAGGGGGACTACTGGACTGCCTGTTTATCCAGCTGTCTGTCAGTCAGTCACGCAAGCTGACCGACTCACTTTGTACCTGGGCCAGGATGGATCCTGAAGTGAATAGGAATCATTATGGCCGTACTTCAACGACACAGCAAATCTAAACATATTCGTTGAGTTTCTTCGCCACTAAGCGCTGCAAAAGCTTGATTCAATAAATCACTAGATTTAGAGCTGGCTACGAGAAGTTCACCAAAGACTGAATTAATAGTCTCTAAGGAGACAGTTCTCGTCAATTATACCTGTTATTCGGACTTAGCCATCTACTAGTATTAAACAGTAACCACAGGCAAACTTCACTTACTCTTTCGTACGCAGTTCAATGCAACTCAGCATTAGTGCGACGTAAACACCATAATATCTAAGACATCGTATACTATGCTCTGCCAACTCACCTGAAAGCAAAAAGGAAACAACGAATGTTAGAACGAGGAATAACGCTGACAGCAATCAAGAAATCGTAACTAGAAATCATAATGATTATTAAGACGTAGGCCACAGACGGGGTGGACACCGGTAGGAAGAACAGCGGGTACTTTCCTCCTCAATCTTACTAAATAAATTGGGCTACTAACATTGTAAATACAAAAAAGTACTCCTTCTTCTCCAAAAAGAAATGTCCGCCGGCGAACATTCTTCGAATCAAATTTAAATTCGAGTTTTCCGAACTTACGCACATGTGGGAGTGGATGCCAGTCCAGCATCATTCCACGTCGTAAGGTCGCCGGCGCATTCAACATAACCAGAATATCCAGTACCCCTTCCCTCCTACCACAATATGCTGAAATAGAAGTCCGGGATATTCGATATTCTATTTTTTACATTATGGTAAATCAGGGTGTACAAACATGAACTTTGTAAAAAAAATACTTCTACGAAAGATAGCTTCTGATGAGTACAATTGGTGTCCCACATTTGGAAGACTCAGCCAAGAGTTTAAAGGTCGACTAACGAGCCCATCAAATAAAGCGGGAGACGAAGTATCGACTAAAAGTTTAAATTAAAGGCCTATAAAATCCCGTTCCGGTACGAGACGTTCGGGAGCCATGTCGGTTCCACCACCTACTCCAGCAGCTCTGGTCAAATCTTCGTAACACTCTGTTAAGACCAGGTTGGACTGACAGAACGCTTCAATACTCTGTTAACGCCTGCAGCTGACAAAACTAGGTCACAATTTTCAAAGTCTCGTCCAAACTTCACTGAGAATCATTTGGATTCGTTACAACTTGCAAATGAAGAGTACAGGGAAAGAACGGGCTATCTGCATTTTCCCTCGAAATCGAGTTGGGTGAGGTTCCGTATGTATTTTTGGACGCCGAACACGGCCATGAGGTCAAAACAGCGAAAGAACAGGTCTAAAGGCTACAAAACCGCCGGTGAGTGTTTCGTATACAGCGAAAGAACGTGTTTATTGGAGAGTACAGCCAAAGAACGGGCTAACCTCGAGCCGTTGCTCTCCCCACCCTACCCGATTAATATTTGAATCATTTGAAGCAGTTTTGTGAAGAAAGAGTTCGAAATTACCACGAAGGGCTGCCCCATAAGTGATTAACGCTGATAGCCCGGTTTTTCGCTGTTTGTTGGGACTATTCACTCTGTGTACCGTTATAACTTGATTAAAAATTAATCTGGAGGTATTTTGACGTATTTATCACACACACACACACCAGTGTAACACCTTAAGAATTTTAGAATTTAAGATTTTTTAATGGCAGACTATTTTGATTTTATAGTTTTTCGCATTCAAATTCATTTTTTTCGAAACTAGAAAACATACAGATAGCCCGTTCGTTACCGGTACTCTTCAAATACTATCTCAAAATTCATTTAGAATCTTGTAAAATATCGTTACACATCTACAAAGAACAGGGTAACTGATGGCCTTATTCGCGTTGAAGGAAGACAGCGGCCGGCTAGTTAAGGTTCTTACAAACATACACCATATAGAAGACAGTAAAAAGATGGGAATACGGCGGGGGACGGAGGAAAAGCGGAGCCCATTTATACACAGTGATCCTCGCTGTCAGATCCTGTACTTCGGCTCATGGCTTCGTCTTCTCCTCTAGGGACCTTTGGTGTTATAGTTATACCAAATAGGGAGATCAGCTTTTCTAGTCCACTAGCTGTACTAGTTAAATTCATCCAAACTGAAATGCTTTGACGTTCTGTCAATACCCGATCATCCGGTTATAAACTGAAGGATGAGCACTGGAATCGGTAATCAAATCAGCTGTTTTCCACACACCTATTTATCCGGTTCGGTGCAAACACTACCCCTGTAATTTAATTTATCCGCGGCACACGACTGCTCAGTCATTATGTCGATTGAACGTCTACAACTATCAATTCAAACACCGTCTGCGAGTGAACACACCCTCCTAAAATCATTGTTGAGAATGTACTGCTTCTGTTTGCTACGCCGGATAGGTATGTACAACCTATAGATTCACATTATCGAAATATTTGCGAATTAACAAGGGCAAAAAATAAAAAGAACCAGGAACTTAACAAAGAACGTGTTAAAACCGCGGATACAACGTTAAATTTCGCTTGAAAGAAATTTTATACCCGTAAATAGCGTAATAAAAGAATACACGAAATAGACCGCGTCGAGTGGAGGAGGAGGAAGAAAAGAAGACGAAGAAAAAAAAAAGACGAAAAGACGTAGAAGTAAAGTTAAAACGACCATTCTCAGGAAAAGCATAACTGCTCGACCGCTGAGGAAAGTCGTTAAGAAATCAGCGGGAGTGCAAGAAGCTGTACCGACATAATGGCGACCAACTTACCCTTGCGCTCCTCTCGTCGTCGTCGTTTTCTGAGTTTTTATACTGGTACCGGAAAAGGAACAAAAGTTAAAAACGAAAACGATACAGCATCCTGCGGAGAGCATCAAACTCTCCCGTGATATGCCGCAATTTCGAGAGAGATTTTTCTACGAGATTTTACTCTTTATTCTCTCTCGTCTTCTCCCTATTCCCCCCTCCAAGTGTAATATCGAAAAACGTAAAATTCGAAATGGGTTATTAATTACGGTATATACATACACATATACTTTTTTCCTCCTCTCCTATCTCTCCGATAGCGTGGTGACAGTGACCTCGACCACGATTCGAGATTACGTCGGTTGTTCCCCAAAAGACGACGGGGTAATTATCGCGTCGGTGCTGGACACCGCCGAGTATATTACATCGAACGAAAGGCCTGAAAATTAGTCGACTGCGGATACACAAGAAGGGCAGTGGAGGCAAATACCCATCCCAGGGATGAAAATTTGTGAGAAATTGCATCAAGTTAAGTTGACCGGAGGGGAAATTCCATGAATTCGATGGATAATCGTTTCCTAATTAGCTCCCCGCGTATTAAAAACACGAAAAACCGGGCTTTCATTTTTCCCCGCGAAATCGAGATGTTTCTTATCTAAAATTGCACAGGCAGATCATTCACCCGAACATCCAGCCAGAGACAGACGGCTACTTGAACCAAAAGAGAACCAACCAGCCCACCAACCAGACAGACAAATAGACAAGCACACAGACAGTTAGGCAGACTGACCATCACTTATATTATTTTTGGGACACACATTTTTTTCTCCCCTTGACAGCGTCAAGTTTACACGAGAGGCGCGACAGGACGGATGACCCGGGATGCTCAGGTAGAAGAGGGGTTTTCTCTCTTTTCTAATTCTGCTCTCAACCCGAGCCCTGGAATCCGCCCATTCGAGCATTACCTCAGAGACGCCGGGGAGGCTGTTAGGGCTGTTTTAGCCCTCTTCACTTCTTGCCGAAAAACCGGCCTAGGTCTAAATGTAGTGAGTTGCTACGTAGGTTCGAACCCGAAACCTCCGGATTCCGAGACCAGCGCGCTATCCACCCGGCCAACTAGACCGCTTAGAAGAGGGGTTTGCAAGACATGCTAAAACGAAAAGTAGAAAGAGAAAGATGAGGGGCAGGCTCTTCCCAATAATTTTTTCTGGACGTACTACGGCTGAATCTAGCACTGATCTTGAAAGATCTTGAATACATTTGGAATAGCTCCAATTAGTGGTGCTCATGAGGTCTGAAAGAGTATCCACATCCTGAAAAATTCTTACCAAGTCTCAGCAACTTTTCAGTAAGCCGGTATCAAATGAAGAAGGAAGTGTTTTTCAAAGTGCTTGAAGGTATTTCAAGTTTGGAACAGTTTCACAGAAGCTTAAACAAGTCAGAAGACACGCGAATCTTGAGAAGTCTCAAAGAGGCTTAAAAAGTGTTGAATAGCTGTACATCCATTTCAAACTTTGAAATGAGCAGTCTTCGCGAGGAACCCCTTGAATGCACAAAAATATCCTACAGTTGTAGCCTTTCCCCCTCCCTGACATTCCACAAAATAAAAAAGTCAGACAGTGCTAATCCAGCCATTTTTTCATACGATTGGGTTCAAAGGAGTCGGGAGTAAAGAATACAGGTATTTTTGGATAGCTGATGACTTATTTTCCTGATAGCCGAAGAGTCCAGAGGGGCCTTTTTGGAGAAAGGGACGGCCAATGCTTGCTGTCCTGTTACATCCAACACTGTCGAAAAGTTCGACACCTTAAAGCAAAATAGTGCTATCTACATTTTTGGGGGGAAATGAGTTATTGGTACCAATGGACGGGAAATTTTACGCTCTATTACGTGCAACATTGCATGTTGATGCTGGCAAATGTAGATAGCACTATTTTACTCTAACGTGTTGAGTTATCAAAAATGTTTACTTCAAGCAGTTGATCTTATACGAGTTTTACGAAATTTTCAACAACCATGCAAGAGTTTAAACAAGTCTCCATGAAATTTTAGCTTAATCTGATAAAAATAAGTCCGTAAAAGACTTCATCAAGTAATACGATGACTTAAAAACTCTACACAAGTACATATGAAATCTCTGACAAGTCCTAATCAAGTCTAGTAGAATCTCGAGCAAAGTCCGGCAATCGTTAAAGAGACTGAAGCGAGTTTTAAACGGTCTTAGAAAGTTCTAAACAATTTTGTAAGCGTTTTCAAAATATCTTGTACTAGAATCATGAACAAGTTTTAAAGTCTTAGCAAGTACATAAATCCATGCGAGCCTTGAAGATTTCACACAAAGATCGATGAATTTTGACTTGTCGTAGAGACAGCTGTGCTGCTGGAAAGAAGAAAATTGAAAAATTCGATAACGCACTTTCAAACATGGTGCGATTATTAGCATCAAGAAAATAATCCAGCCAACTCGTTCAAAACCCAAATATTTCTCGTTCATTCACTCACTCATTTACTACATTGAACTAAAAGGGTCGTTAACTCGGATGGGGAGAAGGGTGACGATCGATTAATTCCAGGACATTCTGAATCAGTGGTGGCACCCGAGAATCGTCCTGAAAAGCAATTCAAATTAGAAACGAATAATTTTAGTTTTATCAACCCTCTCCTTTGAGTGCCAAAATCATTTTCTCACCCCAATGATAATAACTAAATGAGTGGATAAGAAAGAAGTTCATAGGCTTTCGAACACTTGGTACAGCTGTTTTCTTATTAACTGTCAATGAAAATGCCTTTCAAAGAGAGATGCCAGGTTCTTTCAATTCAATGGATTCTCGATGGGGTGACGATTTTCGGAGAATCTTCAAAGTTCATCACAGTACCATTGAAATTTTTCCCTCACAAAGGGAGCAACTCTCAAAACTAGCTAAGATTATTCAATCTTCAGTGTTCACGTAAGAATCTTTCAACATCTTCAAACTTTTGAAGACTTTTCTAAATTCATTCAAAACTAGGTAAAATTGTTCAAAACTCGTTTGCGATTCACAATGACTCTTCTATACTGAATTATGACTATTCCAAACATGATCCAAAACTTTTAGAACTCCTACAGCCGTTTCACACTCACATAAGACTCAGAACTCACTGAAATTAGGACTCTTCGTAATCATTCAAGACTCGTCCACAGTTGTTTCAGGCTTAATGCTCTTCTCTAAAACTTTTAAGACCTTTTGTGACCACCAAGAGTGGGTTACGACCAATAAAAATTTGTCCATGCTTGTTTAGAACAGGTAGACGTTTTTTGAGATTCCTCCAAACTTTTCTAAAATTCGCTAAGATAGTCTGAGATTAGTTCAAAATTCTTTACGACTCGTATTGACTTTTTGATGACTCTTTTGGACTCTTCCAAACTTGATCAGACCTTTTTGAGTTTCTCGCGGCTCTATGAAGCTTTTCAGGATTCGTTTAAGATTCTCAAAATATTGTTCAAAGACTAAGATTCTTCTAGATTAGTTTAAAACTCACAACGACTCTTGAAAACTCATTTACAACTTTCGAGACTCTTCGCGTTTGTTTCGAGTTCTTTGAAACTTTTCTTAGAAGACTCGAGTATTCTATTGGTCATCCTTTAAAATTTGGTAGCAAGTCCTTTTTTTTTTGTCGTATGTCTACACTAGGGAAATCAGATTTTTTCCAAGTCCAACACCTAAACACATGAAACTTGACATTAAAAAAACTTACAAACAAAAATCAGATCACTATAAATTAGCGAAGATAACTTGGGTCTGGAAATATCTACGTGAGACTTGAGGAGTGGCACTGGAATAGACACTTGGGGGAAAACTCAAAAAGTGAATGACTGGCCTAAGGGTGGTGAGGAATCCTTAGAATAGAGTGAGCCCTAAAAGGGAAACTAACACGGATCTGACTCATACGTGTGTGTAAAAAGACCAGCAAGGAAAAATAAGCTACTGGTCTGGAGACGAGCCAAAAAGGGTGGAGGCCTTTGATGATCCCAAATTTTTCTTTGCCCTATACCAACAGCAAAAAAGTGAAACTAACCCGGGTCTGAAAAACACTTGCGTAAGACTTGAGGAGAGTCGCTCGAAAACTGACTTGGAGGAAATACTGAAAACATGGTTAGTGAACCTAAGGTTGGCAAAGGATCCTTAAGGGAGAATCCACAAAAGGGAAACTAACTCGGATCCGACTTATACTAGCAGGAGAAAGCGGGCGAAGAAGAATGGACTATCATTTTGGGGAAGAGTAGAAAGGGGTGGACACTTTGTTGGTGCCAATTTCTCCTTATCTTACGACTACAAAAAAGTAAAACTAACAAGAACTCTGAGAAACACTTGAGTGAGACTTGAGGAGGGCTTATGAAAAAAGGTCCTTGGTGAAAATTAAAAGAGCATCTGAAAGGTAAAGGATCGTTAGGATCGAAGGGAGTCCAAAGAAGTGAAACTAACTCGGATCTGGCTCGTACTAGTATGAGGTCGGCTGGGAAGAAAAGGTTATCTGTCTGAGGAAGAACAGAAAAGAGTGGGGGCACTTTAATGGTACCATACTTTCCTTACCCTAAACTAACTACAAAAAAGAGAAACTAACTCGGGTCTGGCCAGAATCAGACTTCAGGAGCGCCGATAGGAAAGTGCATGCGGGGAAAAATTTAAGTACTGAATGTTGAACTGAGCGAGGAGCGGAACCCTTCGAGTCGAGAGGAGCCCAAAAAGATAAAACTTACTCGGATCTGAATAATACTTGTGGAAGAAGGCCGGATATCAGGTATTTCCTCCTTAACTGAAGATGCTTTTCGAAGTCCTACGCCTTTGTTCAGTCCTACATAAGACATAGAAGAAAGAAAGAAAGAAAAAAACTGTCTACCACAACGTGGCGCAGACTTTTATGGATATGAGACTGAACATCGCACTGTCCACTATGGTAGATATGCGAGTTGTCTACCACTGCAGGATGTGACCAACGGAGTTATGCTCTTTCGAGACTCTGTAAGAAGTCGTTTCTTGTGAAGCATTGTCAATTTCAATATTTCTCTGTGAGAGTTAATTACTTCCACTGCCACCCTGCTGTACCCACGCCTGTTCTGAACCATCCCTCTCCGAATGGCTGACTGGATCCGCCATTGGAAACGAATAATTCGAACTTCAGCAAGAGTACAGCCGGATGAACCCGTACATTGAACGTTCGATGGCCGCATCCCAGCACCGCAGACTCGAAGGCACCCGAGCGAAATAGACACGCGGCAACGAAAAAGACCGCGAAACTCGCGACCCCGCGAAGGCAAATAAAGCGATAAATTTCGTCGATGGTCGTACGAGAAGCAACCATCGGTAAAGGCGACAAAATCTATGTGAAAAACGGCCGTCGTCGTGTTAAATGGCGAGAGTTACACGAATACTTTTATAGTTCGGCGACGAAAAGAGCACCAGAGGACACACGACGAGAGCGGGAAGCCGCCGAGCATTATAAATGAAGTCGAGAAATTGCCTAATAATGAGCGACATACGGAGAGGGACGCCGCGGCGAACGGCAACCGGCGAGGCGGCGATGGCAGCGCGCGACAACGGGGGATGAAAATGAGCGCTGCAAAATTTTACGCGCCCATAAAAACCGCTTCACAGACGGAAGATATGACCCATTGCATAGTCGTAACAATTTTAAATGACGCGTGCATGCAACAAGTTAACAAAAGGCGGCTGTGTGTACAGGAGAAAGCGTGTGGATGATTCTATCTTTTCTTTTGCTCCTCAACGTTCCCTTTTTCCACGCAGACTAACACACACACGCACACACAGAGTCAAATTCACCCACACCGACACACAGATACCGGCGCACAACCTACATAAGAATGTCACCGAAATCGTCATTCGTCGAATTTAACAGCAGCGGCGCCTGTGAAGGGTAAAGCTCAGTAATTTCTCTTATTTTCGGGCACTTCTCCACCCCCTTCGGGATTTTTTCTTCTTTTCGAGTGCTTATTCGTTGGGTTGCTGGTGTTATCTTTAGCATTCGCTGATCGAGGACGATTCCGGCGTCGATAACTTTTTTACGACCGTTTGAAACTACAATATGGGCAGTTTTATTTTCTGTTTTATGGCCGCCACCGAATGATGTGCCCGGCAATACGGAGAAATTTAGGAAACTTAATGACGATAGTTAGGGCATCGGGCGAACGGTATACGCGAATATAACCCGAATACATGCGAATGGGGAATGTCGGGTTTCTCGTTATCTCGTTTGCGATTAGAAATGGCTTGGCAGCTGATGGTGGTGACTGGCGACCTGGCGAGACGTTCTGGAACTCCCTACCGTTGACTCGCCGTGTCCACGACTGGAATTCAGGAGTAAAATCGTTCCGCTTACGCTGGACTCTACTTGGGACTTACTACTTCCACGATATGCGAGATACGCTCAAGTATGCCCAAACTCATACGAAAACAATACCAAGTATATTTCCGTGAAAAGGAGGGAAGAAGTCAACAGATGTTTTTCCCACCAAGTTTCAAAAACAATTGACACACTAACTCAGCCATAAATTTTCATTTCCTATTTGGAAAAGTCGGATATCGCCGAATACAGAAGACCCTTGATTCAAGGAGAACTGGGAGGAGGAGGTTTTTTTTATGTCACTTTTCTTCAGTCCCTCCTTCCTTCTAAATGCAACATACGAGCTCGCGTACAATTTCTCAGCGCATAGTTTGGAAGAATAGCGCAATTTTTAGCTAGAAATATAATTTTCGAACATGATAACTTCAACGAAGGAATCTTAACAAAAATCCCCTCCCCGCAGTACATAGCAGCGCACAAACAGGGAAAAGTTTCTCCATCTCTCATTTAAATTAATGAAGAAATCATTGATACATAAAATCTCAAATACAAGAAACAAGAAATTTTCAAAGTTCTTTCTTCTGCCACCTACCTATTTTCGTACAAAAAAAACAACAAAAAAAAAAACAAAAAACAAATAAAGCCTTACTAGGGTGTTTAACAAAATTTCGAAACCAAAAAGCAGGACTTTCAGCAGGAATTTTTCAAAATACTCCCCCTCCAAAATGATTTGTTTTCTTCAAAAACCTGTACCGAAAATAAGTTTTAAAAAATAACATAACAGAAGTAATAAATTACTCATGACTTTTTTTCAATAACTTTTTATTTATAGGCGTTCAAATTTGATGTTTAATTTTCACGTGAGTGATAGGGTTTCGAATTTGAAAAAAAGTAGGACCTTCAACTTAAAAGCAGGACTTCTGCAGGACTTCAGTACCCTAAAGCAAAAAGCAGTACTTTTCAGGACCAGCAGGACTAGAAGGACCGTTAGACACCCTGCTTACAGAAATACATCCCTTTCTTACCGGATAAGATCAGCCCACGCAAGCAAGAATGTTTCTTTATCCTCTACTCAAGGAAAATGATAACATGATTGACCCATGAAATATTTTTTTCAAAAATCTTGAAATAGTCCCTTTTTGCCTCCCTCCCTCGTCAAGGAAATAAGCGCACGAGCTAAATTCTCCATTTTCGAATATTATGCATTTCTCTGTAATTTTTCGAAATATCTACAAGGTCACGAAAATTTTTACATTACCTTGATCCGACCATCTGCATTTCAATGCCCCTCCCCCTGACGATTAAGTGAATGAAACCTTACAAAACTAGATCCTCACCCCCACCGCCACCACCATCAATAGACACCAGAATACACACTCGAGACTCAAGAAAGTTTCTTCATTTTCTACTTAGAAAGGTAATTCGATGTAATATCTCCCTCCCTTCAATACAAAAAAACTCAGCCAGTTGGAAAAATCTTTGTTCGAGAAAACGATGTGCATATTAGCCCGAGATGTGCTTATTTGAAAATACATCCCCCCCTCCCCAAGTGAAGCAAAAGAAATGGGTAAAAAAGAACAGAAATAAACAAATTAACTCAGGAAGATTTGTCACATTCAATTCAAATAAATCTTGCACTTTAGGTTTACGTCCCAACTTCGTAGTTTCCTAAATGAGTCTCGTCACCGTTTCTCCAGGGTAGCCACTTCTTTTCTAGGATGATTTTCCCCGGTTTTCCAGACCAATTTTTCAAATTTTCTTCAACATTTTTTCAGCTAGTATTGCTTACAGATTTAGGAACACCTACTATTTGAGATCAAATGTGATATTCACTGACTATTATTAAAATCGAGGTTACTTCGACTTTTTATTCTAATGAAAATTAAACATCTACATGCTTTAATTTTTGACATTTTTATCCTTCAGAAATAGAGTATATTCTTTAATTCTCATTATTCTTAAAAGGGTCCTTAATTCTGATCAAAATTATAGCAATTCCTTGACTTTTTCCCTGACTCTTTCGGGCTGACAAATTCCCTGACTTTTCCCGGATTTCCAGAAAGTGGCTATTCTGTTCTTCTAACGCCCAGAAAAGCAAAAGAAATCTTAGTCCGCCTCTGATCTCAGAACTGTACACAAGGGCGAAGTGAAGACCACCAAGAATTCACAAATGTCAGCAAAGCACATTTCTCCCCCCCCCCTTCTTTCTAAATTCTGTATGTAGGGTGTGCCAATTCGTAATTTCTTCCTTCTGTAGTCCAGAGCGAGAACCTATTCCAATTAATAATATAAGAATCACTAATTGGATAGACCACACAACCACAGACAACCAACAGGAACACACCAAATAGGTTACTGTACTACACACCACTATGAATACAGGACGATAAAGAGAAAAGTGTCAGGGTATTCCACAGAAGATGACATAACAGCCAAAAGCGCTCTAGACTACAGAAGGAAGAAATTGTGAATTGGCACACCCTACATACAGAATTTACCAAGTTCAGTCACACTCCAACATGGACACCAAGCTTTCTTTCTAGCTTGACTTTAAATGAACTGCCGGACATCTGCTCGACTAACACTTGATCTCTTTATACGATTATCAACCATGTGATTCTGTTTGATTAGCAGACGCCTCGTCATCGCAAATAGGGGCAGGGTCTTCGAACATTGCGCGGTACATACGTGAGTTTTCAGTGAGTTTTTAGTCGACATTGCTGCTAGGACTGAAGCTTTTAGAACTTTCAATCAACTCCATTCAATATAGTCTGTTAACAAATTTCACAACTCGCCTTTGAACGAATCAGAAGCCCCTTGGTCACATCGATTTATTTGTCTTGTTAAAACCCATCCACCCCTACGCTGTTACGACCTCAGCGCCACTCTTAAAAATACCCTCAACTACTCCCAGTTTTCACTACGCAGAAGAAATCGCCGTGCTAAACTTACACGCACCATTGTTCTCTGCTCGAAAGGATCGACAATAGTGCTCCCCACCCCCATTTCTTGGTGGCGCCAATTTGGGTCTCTGTAGAAGTCGCCTTCAACTCGGCGCCGAGCCGACCTGAGGTGGGTAGTGGTACCGTGCTTAACCGTATGCTGTCCAGCCTACGTCAAGAAGCATCGCCTCGCCATGTCCGGATTTTCAGTTTTAGGCTTTCTGTTCCGAGTCACCGAATGCCAGGTAAGTCGATAAAAATAAGTTCGTATTGAAATCACGCATCACCGTTTAAATGTGTGCACACGCACGATGACCCACCTCTCCAACCTTTACACGTGCGCGTGTGTTAGTGTAGTGGGTGCCTAAATTCCACAGGCACAAAAATTCGACGTCAAATACACGTAATACCGCATTTATTTGCGTTTCAACTTAAATTGAAAAAAAAAAAAAGAGAAAAAAATACATACACACATTTATGACAGGTATAACGTATTGCCATCTGGCGTTCGATTAACCTGTCTGTTTGCTTTCAGTTCTCTTTTTTTAAATTTTTTTTTTTAATTTATCAAACGAATGAGCGTCGTTTCTCAATTTGTAACTCGACTTTACCAGGCAAACGTGTATCTTCCGGTACACACCGCTGCAATATGTTCAGACTTTCCGAAGACCTTCGGAAGAGTAAACTCCAGAAACAGAAAGAGACAGAGAGGAAGGGAGACAGAGAGAGCAGACAGAGAAACCATCAAGAAGGAGCGAAACGCGAACCACCTGAGAAATGTTCCATCAGGTTCTTCATCCAAACAGAATGACGACGGTTCAGTCGACAACAATTCGCTTTCAAGTAATCTAAAAGATTGTATTTTAATTTTTCTTTTATTTAATCATTTATCCGACCCGACAAGTTCGGTATGGGCGTTAAAACGGTTACGCTGTTTTAGAGCGACTTTTACACCCGATCCGATTTTAATTACTCCCGTGGTACGTACAGTATCTAATTAGTTTCTTTATCGTAATTTGTAATCGTATGATAAACAACTCGTAATAAGGCGTTTAATTTGCCGTCAATCTCTCGCTAGTTTTATCAGTTTATTTATTTTCCGTTTCAGACGATGTAATTATTTTATCGTATTCGACGTATTAATTATACTTATTTAATTACTCGGCAAATCGAGATACACAAAGGATACTTCCGAAATGCGTTGAGAAGGTCGATAAAAGTTTTTTGTTATAAGCACTGGGCGTACCCGAGCCCACCACTGCCAGTGAAGAAGTAAACACACGAATACAGGTGACCTGGAACAATTCACGTCTATATCCCGTCTATCCTATACCGATAGGTGGAAAAACTGGACACCCAACGTCCACCAGAGACATCAGCTCGCAATGAGTCCATGTAACTAGAACCAACAGGTCTTCCTCCAACTGAACAGATAAACTGAGAGGCCAAAGCAGGTAGACAATTCCTACGTATGCATACAGAAACACGTCATTCAAACAATGGATGAGAACTAAATACAAGAATATTTTCTCGAATAACAGACCCTCCCCTTAACAGAATGATGAATGTAACACACAGAGCGATAAATAATAAGCGGAAAATGGTACTAGGGAAACTCCGGCCTCCTCTGCCTTCCCTTACAGAAGAAAAACTGAACAACGAGCAAAGGTCCAGAATTCAGAAGCAACGATGTCTCCTACTTTCTCCCTCTTTATATTCCATAAAGATTTTGAAGTACTCATTTCGACAGGGAGTCTGATTGAATCCTCCACGTTTTACTGGAATCTGAATGAGTCTCGAGAAAAGCTGACTGGTGCCTAATTGAGTCCGTGGGTGGATACAGGTAAACATCCTCGGAGGGCAATTCAAAACACATAAGAACAGTTCCAGTCTCAACGCCTCCGCCTTCTGAGTACTTAAATAATTTTCTCACCTTCTCAGTAGTAATTTAATGAGTCGTTACCCAGACTTTTAAACGGTTTGCACAGCTGTCTGTTTTCTTATAGACGTTGAAATGCTTCAAAGTGTGACGACAAACTCTTTCAACTCACCTGATTCTAGACTGGGCGACGATTTTTCAAGACTTTTCAATACATCACGCAATTCTCGGGTCAGTGTTATTTGGTGGCAAAATCAGTTTTTCTCGAAGATAAGATTTCGGTCATCATTGGAAATGTAATGTCATGCTATTTAATGCGTTTTTTTAAAATATCTTATTGTCAGTTCCAATTTTTCCAGCAATGCCCTTGATGTGAAACTTGGTTTTCCCTCTGTAGCAAAACTAACTGTTTTGAATTTGCTTCCAAATCGCACTGACTTGACGATATATGTGAGGGCGCATGGGGAAAGGAACCTTTCGACCAAAATTTTGATTTCCACTTTTTCGGCCCATTTCACATAAAAATCCCTCAGAAAACGTATGAAAATGCCCCCCACCCCAAGACGCTAACTTCAAAATTCAGGGAGATAGTACATTTTTAAGGCAGTGAGGTCAACGTTGCTGATGGGGAAAAGTGTCAAGTACATTGATTTAAAATAAAGGAAGAACACGCAACATTCTTATCATGACGACAATCACAGAATAAATAACAACTGGATAGCTCACTAATGTGCCCTGTTAGGAAGAAAGTGTAATTGACCGGGGTATTTAGCTAAGCCGAAGCTTTTAGCCGTTAGCTTTTAGTCGACTGACTTTGGCACAAAATTAGCTAGCCATTAGCATGCTAATGAAATCATGTTAGCAATTAGTTTAGCCGTTAGCCATTGAATTTGATTTGCTGATTTTTTTTTGGTGGAAAATCACAGAATATAAGAAAAAGGGCCAATCGCCACCTCAACTAGAGAACTCTTGTTGAACACCATGCCAATGCCAGATGTATATTATGATTAAGGCTAGGATTTTTATGTAAATGCATATTTGTTCTCGTAATACTAGATAGCGCATATCCACATTATCTTTGCGAATCATGAAATTCTGAATCCGTATGCAAAAGTTTATAGCGCATATTTTTGCATATTTAGGCCATAAATGCATAAAAATGCATATTTTTGCTGAAAAATAGCCGATTACCGCATATTTTCCCAAAAACTGGCTAAAAATCACTTCTATTGACAAAATTTCCACAATTTTCACGATTTTCTAAATAAAACAAAACAAGTAATAGGGTGTTTGCTCTTTGCTGTAAGCTGCTGGAAGAAGGCCGGCTGAAGACTAGAAAATTAAGAGACAAGAAAAAAAACCTATCGGTAGTCACGTTAAAGGTTTTGTTTTCCCTACATAAAAACTTATTCAAGGCTTTAAACTGCGAAGCTGCAAACTGCAATTGCGATTATTTGGAAATGAAAAAATTCTATGTGTTTTTGATGACTTAATGGAATAAACGTTAAAACGAATGGTTCTTATTGTAGTGCTTCGAAAACCCTACATATCGATACCCATGAGGGTGTGGTTTTATAGCGCATATTTTTGCATATTTTGACATTTTTAGCGCATAAAAATCCTAGCCCTAATTATGATGGAAGGGTTTTCTTGCCAGAGTAACGATTGGGTCCTTTCTCTGGCTGAGTTGTAACTTTGTAAGGTTGTAAGTTGTAACCCTCAGTGGCCTCAGCCTCAGGTGCCTGACACCCTCACTACCTCAGTCCTCACGGTAATCACAGTTACAGACTTAAAATTCACAGACTTCACTCTGCGGTACTTCAGTCTTCACTTCTTCAGCATTCAGGTTCGAGCTCGAACATTAGGATTCGACGGTTGATGATACTTGATACTGATAATAGTACATCTTAATTCAGCAATAATTCTCCATTTAAAGTTACAACTAAGAATTTTACTAATTTTTCTTTGCTAATGCGATTAGCGGGGCATTTGCATTTCATCTGAATAAAGTTTTAAAAAACCTGTAAAATGATACCCATATTAACGTTTTAGCCGTTAGCTGTTAGCCGAAGCCAATCGTTTAGAGACGTTAAATTTTAGCTAAGTCTTTAGCCCTTCCGATTAACTAAGCAGCCCTGGTAATTAATCAAAAACGCTCATTTTGCATTAGAGCCAAATGAACAAATTTATAATGAGTAGGGCTAGGATTTTTCTGCGCTAAAAAAACGAAAATATTCGCAATAAATATGCTCTAAAAAATGTCAAAATATGCAAAAATATGCGCTATAAAACCGCACCCTCGTGGGTATCGATATGTAGGGTTTTCGAAGCACTACAATAAGAACCATTCGTTCCAACTTTTATTCCATTGAATCATCAAAAACACATAGAATTTTTTCGTTTCCAAATAATCGCAATTGCAGTTTGCAGCTTTGCAGTTTAAAGGCTTGAATAAGTTTTTATGTGGAAAAAAAAAGACCTTAAACGTGACTACCGATAGGTTTTTTTTTCTTGTCTTCAATTTTCTAGTCTTCAGCCGACCTTCCAGCAACTTACAGCAAAGAGCAAACACCCTGTTACTTGTTGTTTTTAGAAAATCGTGAGAATTGTGGAAATTTTGTCAATAGAAGTGATTTTTGGCCAGTTTTTGGGAAAATATGCGTTAACAACCTCAAATATGCGGTAATCGGCTATTTTTCAGCGAAAATATGAATTTTTATGTATTTATGGCCTAAATATGCAAAAATATGCGCTAGAAACTTTTGCATACGGATTCAGAATTTTATGATTCGCAAAGATAATGTGGACATGCGCTACCTAGTATTACGAGGGCAAATATGCATTTACATAAAAATCCTAGCCGTAATAATGTGACTACGTTTTTCACTGTCTTCTCAACGTTTTTTTGTAGCAGCTTAGAATGTTTTTTAATTTTTCTGACAGTGCCACGTGAAAGAGCAGCCAGTAATTAACCAAGAACATCGAAAATCACAAAATCGATTTCTGGAGCAAATACACGTTTTCTCCTGACAGGCACACAAGTGGTCCGCTGAAAGGGTATACTCTGTATACGCCGTATACTTTCAAAAACAAAGTAGAAAAAACAACGTATACGCCGTATACTCTCAATCAGGGAAAAGAAAAAATAAGTCTTTTCGCTCTCGAAAAATAGAATCCCAAGATGCAGAGTGCAATGTTGGGACAATATGGGGATGTTTTAGGAAGTATGGCCTAAGTGAAGAATTTAGTAAGAAAAATATGGTCGCCCTGGCTACTGATGGAGCGGCTGTTATGGTCGGAAATGAAGGTACTGGTGTTTGGACCAAAATTAAAGAAAAAGTTCCGAACATTTTCACATCTTACTGCTTGTCTTCTAGACTGGAACTGTCAGTAAATGATGTCAAAAAAGATGTTACAGGTACGAACCGCTTCATTTGCTTCGTGGACAAATTATACATATTCTTATGTCACCAAAGAACGCACACGCATTACAAGAAATATCCTCTGAACTTCATTTACAATTTCTAAAAATTGGACGAGTGCTGGTTGAGTTTCCAGTAGTTTTCGTACTGTGAAAGCTGTGTGGATATCGTATGAAGCGCTGCAAGAACATTTTTCGAAGAATGCTGATCCTAATAATTAAAAAATGAAATTGGAAGAGCGTGCTGTCTTCCAGGGTTTGAAGAAGAAACTTGAATCTTCTGAATTTCAACAAGATTTAGAATTTATGTATGATATATTGGACGAACTATCTAAAACCTGAGTCCAATTTTACAACATCGTGGAACTACTATTTTTAGAGCTAATCAAGAAATTCAAAGAACCGTATGTATTTTGATATCATTCAAGGAAAGAAATGGAGAAAAACCTGCTGAAATTTTTGATGTCCTTGAAAATAATGACAAATTTCGCAACATTTCAGTGAAAAACTCTGGAAAACAGAATATAAACCAATAGCAATTTCTACAGTCCTTAGTTGATAAAATGTCGCAGTGATTGGCGGATACTGACGATATTGTAATAGCAGATCTTGGCATCGTTCAGGAAATATTAAATAAGGCACCAATAAATACGAGCCAAGGCGAAAAAAGGAAGTAAAAAACATCGCGCGAAGATTTCACTTATGCAAATCTGAGTCTATTCCTGGCTTTAGATTGAAAGACACAAAATCAAAATTCATCAGACTGACTCGCGCATTCACCTGCTCAACAGCAGAATGTGAGCAAGGATTCAGCGCGATAAATTGTATAATGACTGATTTACGGACCAGACTAACCATCCCCCCGCACTTCAAATTTATTATTCCTGTCATTGAATGGCCCAACAGTCGAAGACTTCAATCCTGAGCCATAAGCAAAACTTTGGTTGAAGACTCATCGAAGTGCCGATGACCAGAGAGGGGATGAAGTCACGAAGAAAATGAAGATGAGCCGGCTGAAATTTATTATTTTTTAAATTTATTCAAATAAGTTAATAATTTGTACTGCTAGTATTTACTGACGAATAAAAAACATGCTTCGATACTCAGTCTACGCTCTATTCGAATTCGTAAACAGTAGTATTTTGATTAATCAATTTGGCTTCCTAAACCAGGTAAAATGATACCCATATTGCTTTTGAGAATGGGAGAGCTCAAAAAAGAATTTTTTTCTAGAGTGGAACTCGAGCCTCCATTTTTAGCGTATACTCTCGAACCTTTCCTTCAGCGGACCACTGCAGGCGCACTTCTACAATGCGTGATATTGTGACCAATATACTACTCTTGATAATATGTGATATCATAACATGCCTTCAGGTCTCTTACAATTCACAATTTAATTCACGTTAATTTCTTGAATCGTAATTTGAGAAATGAAAAACGCTGATAAACGAATCTCCAAAACCAGTTACTCCAGCTTTCAACGATTTTCCTGTAAGATTTCATTTGCGGTCAAAAGGTCCCTTTCCTTATGCATCCTCGCATATTTTCTGAGTTTAATTCATTTCATACGTGATCCTACAATACTGCAAGCTGGAATCTGAAATGCGGTTCTTTAGGGCGCGTACCATACGCGTAACACGCTCGCGGCGATCTGTATCTCGCTGATTAGCATCTTATCTCATTTCGGGCGTAAGTCGAGTGTTTATAATGAGCTAGCCAGCCAGCGTGCTCATCAGATCTCAGCAGCCGCGTTCCGTTCTCCGTTCGGCGTTGTTGTAACGAACGGCGACGGGCGACGGCAACGTTCCAAGTACGAGGTTCGTGACAGATACATCGGCGGCGGCGGCGGCGGCGAACCGTCTTCGGCTCCCCGAGTGCGCTCGTACACACGAGCGTACTCGTACTTGTACGTACGTACTCCCGTATGTATGTATTCAAGTTCGCCGGAATAAATCATCGAGCGCGATTTATTTATTCCTTCCGAAATAACCGGGCCGGGCCGCCTTCTCCTCCCGCACGCTTCGCTAACAACCGCTTTCTTTTCATTGTGATCGTTTGTTTACAATCGTAAATCATACTCGGAAACGGTCCGAGTAGTTGGAACAATTTTCAAATGATAAACGAGCGATTTTCAAAACAAACCGCGAGCGCGGTTATTGGTCGCAATTAAAAGGAAGGAAAGAAAAATGAAAGACCGAGAGACGGGGAAGGAAAACGAAGACGCGGCAGCCGAACACACGTTGTAACGTTGGCCGGTCCAGTGTGGAAAACGAAATGTCGCGAACTGACCCGGTCGTAAGGAAGCTGTGACTGAAGGGCAGTGAACTTGGTGCTCGAGTACACGGTTCCCCGGCAGATTTGTCGCATTACTATTGAAATAGTGTCAACGTTCTGTGGGACACCTTGTATAGAACACAACCGAATGGATATTGATCGCGTAGATTCAAACATGGTGTAAGCGGTGGTGAGAGGGTGCTCTAGATGAAAAGAATCTCCCCATCTCTGTGAAGCCGCATCCTCCAACCACTTCGTTTGTCTTTCTATTTCGCTGTCCTTCATCAGTCTGATTAATCTGTGATTGGTCTATCTAACTGATAATCTGGCCCATCTGTTGGTCTGCCTGTCTATTTATATCTGCTAGTTTATCTTGAGCCCCGGTATTTTTCTCCAATGGAGAGAGTAACAACCCTTTGGTAGGGCTTACCTGTCTCTTTTTCTAATTTCACTCTCAACCCGAGCCCTGGAATCCGCCCTTTCAAGCATTACTTCAGAGACGTCGGGGAGACTGTTAAGCCCTCTTCTCGTCTCGCCGAAAGACCGGTCTAGGTCGAAATATAGCGAGTTGCTACGTGGGCTCGAACCCAAGACCTCCGGATTCCGAGACCAGCGCGCTATCCACTAGGCCAACCAGACACCCTATAGGACTTACTTGTCAACATTATAATGCTTTTCAAAACTTGGATCTCGATTTCTCAACTGTATTTTCTCTAACTAGGACGAGGGGTGTCAGGCTCATATCCGCAGGCTCGGACCAGAGCATCGGGGTAGGCCTTTTTAACCCTCCGAAGTGGAGCACGGAACGGATTAACAAAATCTTGAAGGTCGTAGCGGCGTGTTAGAGCGCAGCGCATAATTTTGAGCTCTAAATAATAATAATTAGCTTTTATTGAGTTCAACTTACACAGTCATTACATTCGTTTCTACCTACGTATTATATTCCAACTGCGTTAGGTGGTTGACTCGGCCCACCTTTGGGCGTAAGCCTCTCCCATCCTTGCCCAGCGACTGCGGAACCATGCGTTCCTACCCCATGATATGCCGTAACACTGGTTTAATTCGTCCCTACTTCTGACCCCATTATAAGGTGTCCATTCCAGAAGTCTCCTTTCCCACCTATCCTCTTCGTTGTGTTTAATATGACCTGCGTACTTCATTTTGAGTCTTTTTGTAATGTATCTAATGACTTTCGTTCCTGTAGGTTTCCGAAACTTCGCACCTTATCCCTCAACTTCGTGCCTGTTATATTTCGTTCCATAGCTAGTTGTGTTCTGTAAAGTTTGTCGAGCTGGGTTTACGTTGGTGCCCAGGTCTGTGCATCATACGTTAGTGCCGGATAGGTGCTAGTTTCCAGAAGTGTTGATTTTAAAAAGCTAGTGGGATGTTGGATTTATATATCATTTTCAACGACCAAAAATTTCTCCACGCCTTAGATGTTCTAACTGCCAGCCCTCGGTCCAACCTGTCTTGAAAAGTGATGATTTGGCCTAGATATGTGGCTTCTTCCACTCTTGTGATTTCCTCCCCCCTTCCTAGGAGTTTACCATTTTCTGGGTTCGTTCGAAAGCAGCAGTTTTTTTTTTTAAACATTTATATTCAGCCCCACCTCCCTACCTGCTTGCTCAAACTCTGAAACAATTTCTTGTAGGTTTTTGATATCTGTAGCCAACAGTGCAACGTCATCGGCGAATCTAAGGCTGTTTAGCCATTTTCCGTCAATTTTGATTCCCTTACTTTCCCAATTAATTTTCCAGAATACTTCCTCAATAATACTATTGAACAAATTTGGCGAAAGTGGATTCCCTTGTTTGACCCCTTTTTTGATCTCGAATATTTGCCCTGTTTTGTCCATCTTGATATATGCCGATGTGTTGCTACACGCTTCTCTTAGAATATTTATAAAAGAGCTCAAATTTTTCTAATTTCAAATTTTCAAATATTAATCAAAATTTGAGGTCTAAGCGATGTAATAAATTTTTTTCCAAAGCTAGAGCGGAGCAAGCAAACATCTGCAAAAATGGTACTTCCGAACAGAAGTTGGTGAAAAAGGTGCTCCAGGTTCCAAAGCTGGCGTCTTCACACTCCGGAGCGAAGCAACAAAATGTTGCAGCCCGGAGTGGAGCAACAAAACTCTTGAAGATGGATTCGAGCAAACAAAAATCTGACTGGTTACGAACCTCTGCCCAAAACGTATTATCCAGCGGAAGCAACTATTTTTCGAGACAGAGTGGGTCATTAATGAGAAAAAAACAACTTGCACGCTCAAAAAGCAAAAAAAAAATTGATAAATTAACCCTAAAAAACAAACCAGAAAAGAGATCGTTGCTTTTCTCCTAGGTGGGAAGGGGCAAGCTCCAATTTGAGTCCAGATGCTACAGACATGGGAGGTGAGGCTGAATATATGCTAGGATGATACTTTTAATTGGATTTGTTGAATTTTCTTTGTGCATCCTGTTATTTGGGTTTCGCCTCAGATCAGAAAGACAGCCCCTGTAAAAGTATTTGCGATATTCATTACATGTTGAGGATCGGTACCGGTGGACGAAGTTTAACGTGGAATGTACATAATGGTTTTGACTTATTGGCTCACATCGGTAACTGTGATGCGGTGAGTACGGGGAAAAGTATCTGTTACGCTCGAAGCAGCGGAAAACGTCTATGAACCTCGTCGACTCCTCCAAGTGTCACACCAAAACAAGTTCAAAATTGAAGTTGATTTTCTGGTTATCATGGCCACTGAATTCGATTTTAGTAAGTTTTTTTGTCTGATCCCTCGAAGGGCCACAGTCGTTCACTTCAAAATTATGTCGAATTCGTACACGGTCCCTATTACTCATAATTCTAAGTCCGTCCAAGTGCCACTTTTGAAAAAATTGACTTTTTACCAAATTTGGATTGGGAGTAGGTTTACTTGATGGCTACAAAAATCCATCTAACTCCCGTGTCGGTCACAGAAAACGACTCTCAAGAATCGTTACTGAATTTGACTCTAGGAAAATGATTTTTATTTTTTCGCTCTCTTGAACGATTTTATCTTTGGCACTTTACCGGTCTTAGAATTAGATAGTGTTCTAAAGGTGGCTGAATTCGATTTTAATAGTAATTTCTAGATTTGTCCCCTTGCCACCAAAATGGGGTCAAAATCGAAAAATCGTCAAATTATCAAGAAGCTACTTGAGATGCTATTTTATAATCTCGAAAAATCGGCTGTTATTGGTTGAAACCAGGCCTCTAGCGTGAAAAAAGTTTTTTGACGTTATGTGTAAAATAACGTAGAATAATGATGTAAAATTACGTAGAAAAACTAAATCGCGTAGAATGACTGATAATAGTGATGAAGTCTGTAATGCTGTACATATTTATAAAGCCATGTGGTGAATTTAAATATGAAAATTTATGAAGTTTGAAATTGAAATGGACGCTATTCAGCATAAAGGAACCAACCAACATTTGTAAACCAAATGAGTTATTAATATCGTTGGAAAGAGCGTAAAAAGTGGAATTTTTCAAAATTGGGTCCCCGATTCAAAAATGTGTACTCACGTTGAAAATAACTTATCAGTAAACGCGATGTCATATAGTTTCTACATGGCTCTTGAACTTCGAATCACGTGTTCTCAAAAAGCGGATTTTGCTAGTTGGTTCCCTTTTACTGAATAGCGTCCAAATTGATTATACGATTACGATTTACGAATTACGTGCGATATTTGGACGCTGTTAAGCAAAACAGAACAATTACGATTAGAGATGAAATTTCCAGCAACGATTTGTTTTCGCCAACTCCTTCAGACTGGCTTTCTAATCAACTTAATTACAGTACAAGTTCGATTATTTCAATTAATTGGAGAATGGGGTGGTTGAAATAACTGAAAGTTGAAATAAGAGAGCCTCCCTCTTTCTTCCTTGTACAGTAATACTAGCAGACAAACATACATATTTTGTACGTTAAAATATGAGTGTCTTTATATTTTTACAAAAAGTTATACAATACAATATAAAATAATACATAGGTAACCGGTTCCAGGCTGGGAGCCAAGTGGGAGGAGAAAAGAGGGGCTATTCCCCTAATTCCTCTCCGATACTTACACGCCACTTTTTGGTGTACTGATGCGTAGGATGTTAGAAAAATTAACGTACGCAAGGGTGCCAAAATTTATAAATCCCACATGGAGCGAGATGAAATTTTCAAAGTTGATATCGAACTTTTTTGGTAAAAGTCGTAAAAGAATTTTCGAAAAAAATCGACTTTTTCACTTCGACCTTCGGGTTGCCATCGCGGATAATGAACCTAAATTTCATCTCCTTATCTCAGTTACAACTTTCGTTATCGTTGAATATACATCCGGATCAATCAAAAACATTAGACGGATATATTATAGACTTTGACTGTCTAAAAAAGTTCTCTTACATTTTGCTCGTACCTGCTACAGAAATGTCTTCACCGGAGGAGGGAGGTGTTCAAATAACCTTTTACGTAGGCATACTGATCCATGTAGATGAGTTTTTGGTCCCCTCTATCATCACTCACTCAAGAAATTATGTTGGACCAACCCTCCCCCCGCTCCATTCTAATCTCGTGATATAGAGAGTGCTCTCTAGTGGCAAAATATTGAAAACGTCACATGTCAGAGTCGCGACATTGCTTCAAGAATGATTTTCCATGACTTTTCCAGTTTTTCTAAGTCGACTTTTCTATTTCCCCATGACTTTTTCTTTCGAATGTGGAAGGAGTTATGGATTTTGGCAAGACATGTTTTTTTCTCATGATTCTGATCATAACGCCAGCAAGAAAGAGTACATGACTCTAAAATTTTTTACAAGGGGAAACTTTTTTTTTTTTTTTTCCCCCCCAAACTTGATTATTCAATCACAATAAATTTTTATAGAGTACAAGCTATAAACCTAGTTTGTCATTCAGAGAATCAAAATTCCATGATTCGGTTGAAAATTCCATGACTTTTCTCAGACCATTCGAATTCCTTGACTTTTCCATGTTTTTCAGAAAGAGCCAACCCTGCACTAGAACTCACCTTCATGCGTTGCTGTTATCAATCCATTTACACCTCATTTTTGTTTCCGAGCAACATAAAACTTTTTTAATCGAGTAGCAATCATGATTTTTTTTTTGGGGGGTAAGTATTGTCAAAATTAGCACGTGAAATTTTACAGACTGATAAAAGAAGCATCCAGCTTCACAGTTCGCAGGTGAGTTCCATGAATTTCGCAGGTTTGTAATATTTTTAATGGACGTTAGCTCAACAATGAAATGTTAATAATATGGACCCTCTTAGACGAGAACCAAAATGATACGGCATTTTCATCTAGACTCGTCTTCTAATTGGAATTCACGAGATTGTAGACATGCCTACAGCGATACAAAGTGAAATGTGTGGGCCCACGTTGATTGGATGTGAGCGAGATTCGCACCGTCGTGATTTCTGCCATGACTCATAATTAATTATTGAATAGTAATACCGCGTTTAATGTCGATTTTCGGAATTTATTTTCGGGAGCCCAAATTACAAGCACATTTTCCAGGTGTGCATTCTGCGTTACTTTAGAAAAATTGGAATTACGGGGACACTAATACTTCTTGGAACATTTGAATAGATGGGGCACGTGTAGAACACGTTTCTTCGCCAAACCATAAAAGAAAACTGACAACTGACATCAAATCTTGGTACGAACCGTGGGACAGAGTGGCTCTCATCACTTGTGGATGAGAATTTTTTCATAAATTGTTTCGCCTCACCCCCTAATTAGTTTCTTCAAAACACAAAAAAATGCCTGCAAAATTCGAGTACCAGTAAATGAGAACACACGCCACACACTCCCTCCCCTTCTTATAGGAAAACACACGGAGTTTTAACATTTCAAACCAAAAGTTTTCTTCTTGGACCTTAATTACGTCCGAAATTTGTTCGAATTTGACAGGCTGTCTGATACTGATCATGGCTCCGCAACGGGGACAATGGCCTCGAGGATAGTTCCAAAGGGCAGAAGGGGGCAAAGGGATAAAAACATGAAATACGAGACAGACGTTCATTTGAGATTTTCGAAGTTGATGAATTCGGTTTTGACGAATGTTTTTACATTCGTTCCCTCCTTTCCGATGCCACCAAACGATAGGATGATAGGTTGCTAAAAACTATTCGCTGATAGTCGACAGTTCTCGAAAGCTGATTTTCCAGGCCTGTTCATCCCCCCAACCCCCCCCCCTTCGGAAGAGGCGAAGAAGCTCGCAGGAATTAATCAAAACTTTCAGAACACTAATTAGATCGCCAATCCGAAGAAGTTGGTTAAGGAAACTTTTCCTGGAAATTTCATCCCGCTTCTGTACTTTCATCCAATTTTTCTAGGCTAATTACAGGAACAGATGGTGTGGATGGAATAATCTACTACGGATGGAGTGATGGGAGTGATGTAGTATGCGATCTGCCGTTTTAAAACATTATGTGGAATCAGGAAACCCACAATGTCGGCATGGTTCGTGTTCGTCGGCGTCGCTAAGGAGGGCCTCCGTGCGCAAAAAGTCTGTGCACGCTTCTTCAGAACTCACAATGAGCGTATAATAATCTTTTAGCAACATTTCGCAGTAGCCGAAGGAAAGGCTAGTAGGTAGAAAATGGGTCGGCTGGCGCAGGTCCCCTGTGTATTTTGAAATCGAGTGACGTCACAGTGCAAGAAGTGACGTGATTTCCCTGCAGACCTTGTGTATGCAATCCATGTACTATACTCGTTGAAATCTCGTGTTTCAGTCCGTTGATTTCCAACTATGTTGTATACAGGGTACTTACTGCGTGACGATGAGTGTACCATAACCCTCCCCCTCGCCTTTATCGAGTTACATTAGACTAAAATTAGTGTATTTTCGCGTATACTCCTAATTGGAATACGAATTGCATCAGACTCTTGGTCATAGAAATGACAGACAAGTTAGAACTTGTCGCTTCCTTATCTTCTTGCATTGGAGTAATCGATAAAAGGCAAGGGGGAGGGGAGGGTTGTAGTACACTCATCATCACGCAGTAAGTACCCTGTATACGACATAGTTGGAAATCAACGGACTGAAACAAGAGATTTCAACGAGTATAGTACGTGGATTGCATACACAAGGTTGGCAGGGAAATCAGGGCACTTTTCTTGCGCTGTGACGTCACTTAATTTAAAAATACACAGGGGACCTGCGCCAGCCTACCCATTTTCCAGCTACTAACGCTAACCAAGGAAAGGTTTTTGTTAGGCCTACTGTTATACTGGTTCACTGCATTGTTTATCTGCAAGCGGTAGATCACATAGAGAACAGACGCACTACCCGCGATTTGGTAGACAGCATATTAGAACAGCACCAACAATTCTCTCAATACTGATTTGCACCTGGAAACAGGCTACATATCGTGAGCAGAGACAATGTTACAGGGTTAGTCCCCCACGACCTCCTAGCATTCCTAAACTATTTTCATTAGCCTTGAATTTCCTTCCTAGACTTCTGGGCAAGCGTGGATCAGTTGACGCGTTCAAAAATGAATTTCTGAAGGTCTAGGCAGAGGAGCGGGCTTGAACTCCCGCCCTCGGCCAGAAGTGGTTAGCAAATTCGCTGACACCTAGACGAAAGCAAGCCTCCGACTACCCCCGCGCGATATGAAGCCGGTAAATTGAAAACGGCGCTGAGAAGACGGCGGCACGGCGGAATGGAAATGTTCAGCGACCAAAAAGACCACCGATGGGACGATCTCGAGAGAGGCTGTGCGGAAAACACGGGTCGCCGCGTGTTACAGCACGGGTATAACCGCGGTGGCGGCGAAGGCGGCGGTGGCAGAAGCGCACCATCCCGAATGATTATATTCATAATTCATTTTAGCCCCGGCAGCACCCACTCGAATGGATAAACCTTTCGCGCGCTTATGAATGGCCATAATTAACTTCTAATTAACGTTAAAATCTTCTTCTAGTTCTCTTAATGAACATTCGTTATAATCGCTTTTACATTTAATTTACTTTCCGGCTAATACATCATTCGAGCGGCGAAACGCTGTAGATACGTCGTATAGCCTGCACAGCCAAACCGTTTTCCATCGTGAATTATTACCCATTCCTCCCACTTTCAACAAATGCACACACGAATAGGTACGTAAGGTACCTATCCCATACACTGAATGGACCCGGTGGCTGAGAATACAGGGACAAGACCATAAGCAAATCAATCCATTCGTATAGGTAGATATTATGATACACCTTGTAAAGAGAGTACAGGTACAGGAGAGACAGAGAGCGAGAGAGAGAGGAGAGATAATTTACCAACATGAGAACGATTAATGCTGAAACATTACAGATGAGGCGCTTAATCGGTCTGGATGTCGAAACGGTAGCACGTTGTTGTTGCTTCACCGCTACGCTGAGGTAAAAAGATGTTCGCGTTTTACGTTCGTTATTCATCAAAATCTGTCAGCGTACAGGAGAAGCTGGAAAATTGAGCGGTATCCACGGACTACTGAAGTGATAATTGATACCTCATCGGTAATTAATGGAACAAATATCGTCAAAATGTGATCGATTCGTTCATCGACACTAATCGGTGTTATCGAACTTCCTACTAGACACCGGTTGGCAGTGGATCAATTTCGAAGCAAGAACTTACAGCGTGCGAAAACATTCGAAATTTCCTCCTACGAAAGCGCCTGCGTATGTGTAGAACAGGTTTTCGGCTAATAAAAGGTTTTCCAGCTTAGTCTGTCAAGTCGGCAGAGGGTGGGAGTACTCGAGAATTGAGTGAGTCTTTTTTCAAGGTAATCAATAGGACGTGTCTGTATTGAAGATTTAACAAAAATTTACCGGACTTACCTAAAGGGACTCTACCTGTTTCTTCAACATTCTTATCACAGAACGTGAATTAATTTGAAGTGCACAACTTACAATTTTTACAGTTCCTTCCATGCTCGAGATAGGCAACTAGCAGTGATGATAATTTTTGTTTTTCCTTCGAAGGAGCCACGATTCCTAGCCTTTTTTGACGAAGACTGACATTTTGCTCGGCATTCTTCCATTCAAAAATTTCAAAATTGGGCGAAATGTTATGAAATTTTCCAAATTCTGGAATTAAATTTTGTCCCCATCTTTGCGATCTGTTATACCAATTTCAAAATTCTCATAATAGAATTTGAACAAATTTGAAGTGCACAACTAGCTATTTTTATAACTCCTTCAAGGTTTGAGATAGACAATAAGCGGTGCTGATAATTTTTGTTCTTTCAAAGTAGCCACAATTCATAGCAATCTTTGACAAACACCGACTTTTTCTCGGTAATCTTCCAATCAAAAATTTCAAAATTTTCTGAAATTTTCTGAAATTTTCCAAATTTTGGAATTAAATTTTGTCTGTACCTTTGCGATCTGTTTTGAAGGCTAGCAGTAAATCATACAAGAAAGGGAGGAAAGTTATTATTACCGCCAGTTGCAAACCTCAAAAATGGAAAGAGCTACAAAAATCGAGTTAGACATTTCAAAAAGGGGAAAATATAATCGCAAGTTTAAAAAAAATCGTTTTGCAGTCATGATAAATAGACTTGCATGCTAAATTTTGAACAGCAGATTGATAGGGTAGAACGTCAATTCTGATAGAAATGCACACTAATTTACAGTAATTTCACAGTTAAAGAGGGTGAGTGGAAAAATTTTGACGAATTTAAGACTGTTCATTACGGTACATGGACGATAACATTATGCCCTGAAAATTCGAACTGCAGCTGTACCTGTCCGTATTTCCTGAAGCACCTGATATGCAAGCACTCACTAGGTATGAAAATAAGGACGCATCAAGTGGACGTTCCGATGAAAGCGAAGTCCATACCACTCGGACAAAAACGAAAGAGAGGACGAGCAGCAAAAACGAGGAGAGCCCTTTTAGTCCTAAATTAACCCATTAAACGGTACTTTTATTTATATCTTCATCTTTATCTCGACATAGATTTTTTATCGTTATTTAATAAGTACAAAGTATGTAATAATATTTTTTATATTGCGACATAGATAAATTTTTTTTTCAGTCAAGATTGATCGGTTTTAGTAGTGGTTTAAGCCATTCAAGTCGCCTTCGGTTTGTTCGGATCAATTTAGATATAAATTCGGTCGCGTTTGGTCAAAATTCGTTATTTTTTAATATTTTAGATGATGTTTAATTCAAGGCACTAAGGCACTTCTCGATTAATTTTGGTCCAATAAAATCCCATCTTGTCAAATTACGTTCTTTTCGCATTTTCATGTTTTGGATAATTTTAGTAATTTTTTATCAAATCATCAGGTCTCAAGTGGATTTACATAATGTAACAAGAGATGGGAATCGAAAAAATGAGATTAGAGAAGTGAAGACATAATTAGTCCAATTTCACCAAATAAACTAGATACAAAATTGCTAAAGAGAGGATGATGATAAGGTTATCAGTCTTACGACCGGTTTGATGCAGCTCTCCACTTCTCCCTATCTTGCGCAAGTTCTTTTATTTCGTCATAACACTTACAGTTGGCATCCTTGATTATCTGCTAGACATACGGGAATCTTTGTCGACCTACCCAATTCTTTCCTTCTACTCTTTCTTCTAGCAGCAATGATATTATTCCTGGATGCCTCAAATTATTAGTTTATCTCTCCTTCTCTTCAGACAACTCCAAATATCCATTTTACGTCCTACTCTGTTAAGTACTTCCTCATTTCTTACCTTATCTGATGCTGATAGGTGTTCTCGAATAATTAACCGTGGGGTGTATTTCACCCAAGGATGGCAGAATTGTATCATCTCTACATAAACAAAATCATTCGATCATGAATTCACCCCGATTTCCAAAACGACTTAAGGTCTAAATTTAAAATCGAAAATATCACGAAATTCGGACAAAACTGTGATGTGAAGATCAAGATCGTGATATTTCTCATAGTCCAAGACATAAGCTTTCGCTCTCTGAACTTGCCATCTATTTCAATTTCTTGAATCATCTAGATCACATCATTTTCAGGCCCATCCCTGACTTTACCGAAATTCGACTTCGACAGAGATATTTAGATGTAACTAGCCAACGACATACTGGACATATAGAAATCTTGACGCTCAGAACCCGGACTGTCTTACAACTCCATTCATCTCGGACACGGAGAAGGAAGGCCAAGAGACAACAGGGGTGAAATTTTCAGAATAATGATATAGTGGAAAATCCCAAATAATCTTATAGAGTTCTAAGGCCGCTACTAGTTTTCCCGAGAAGAAGGATGAAAGGCAATGGATGACAAGGCCTAACTGGGCACAAAAGAGAAGTTCTGACGAATTTCAGCGAATCGAAAGGATAGTCAAGGAAATTTGAACGTCTCACCGGGTCTACACGATTTCTTAAGCGTCTTCTCGAGACTCGAAGAAACTTCGTATTGAATTTCATCACCTTGGTTAGGTTGGAGGTGGGATTTAATCTCCTTGACCAAGGTCGGGGGATGGTCTATCCTTAGACAAACGCCCTCTCCCTCTGGATCTTCGACTACTAGTTTATTCCTCATGGAACCAGAGGGTCAGTCGAATATTCCTAGAGCAGATTCTACTACGTACACTAACGCACCTCGCTCCGAAGCCCTCTCACAGAATCGTACATCAGTTTCGTTCAACGCATACGCCATCGGTACTCCAAATGAATGAGGGTAAACGAGATACGTATTTCCCAATAAGGCTGTCAGACTTTCACACTTCCAGAAGTACATTACCATCGAACCGCCGGATCGCGGCTTCGTCCAGAGGTTGCTTATACAGCGTAGCCGGATTCGGCACTGGTATTCCACCTATACAGGCAATCTCCTGCTGGCTCACGAAATCCAACTTCGGTAATTATAATTCACGTGCGCTCGTCGGGCTATTAACGAATATGTATATAAACTCGAGACTCGGGACTGCTCTTGCTGAATTGTGTACGTCGGACGGAGGCTCTTCGGTTCTGAAAATTTTTTGTTATAACGAACCAAGCAGAGAGAGAGAGAGACGGAACGACGTGACTAAATTTATGGACGCACAGTTGATTAGGCTTGCTTTGACTTTGAATACGACCTTGGAATATTGAAAGCGTATATGCATACGGTCTTGTACACGTTGGTGTACACCGATAAAAAAGAAAAAAAATATATATGAAGGAAGACGAAATAGAAAAATAAAAAAGGGAGAAAAAAACACGCGTAAAAACGATTATGTAGCTTTGGCCACCACACATCGTCGATATAACGAAGAGGAGTCGATATTACTCGTCGGGTGTATCACACAGAAAAACCAAAGAGGCCCGGTCAGAAAGAATGAAGTATCCAGAGCGAGTGCCGGCCAGCCGGTCTTTCTGTATGTACCATTCTGACTTCAAGTTAGAAGAGGTCAACACTCATTTAAAGTACAGTGCGTTCGGGGCGTATAACTTCATTATCTTTTTTTTCTTCTTATTTTTCTTCCTTCTCTTTCACTCTCTCTCTCTCTCTCTCTCTCTCTCTTCAACTCTTTTTTTATAATTTATTATTGATGTACAGTCGCGCAGCCAACTTATATCTCCAGGTTGGTTTGCGCGTCGAATTAACATATCCGACGAAACGATCTGGTTTTTCTTCGCCGTAATGACGCTATTCACGATCCTATTGTTAAGGTATACGATCGGAACACTCAAACGGAGATTCCTTCTTTTTTTTTTTTTGCGTTTGATGAAATGCGTGGAGGCAAAAAGTAAATATACGAACGATAATCAAGAATAGAATATCAACGCCACAAAAAAAAAAAAAAATATTTTAATTGTCACATTCAACCTCAATAACCGCGTCTCTGAAATCCGATTCACCGCGAGGTGACTGGGATTAAATTACATTAACCGCTAGATATCAATTTTTCGAAAACGGATCTACCCTCCGGCAATTTACAAACGGTTGTGATGCAAATTCCGTCGAAGAAATATAGACCAGTCCGCAGCCACAGGTTGTTCCAAATAGCAGCAGAAAAGTGCATGATATGAGAAAAATTCTTCACGGTGTATCAGCTTATCAGAAAAGCACTAAGCCCGGTGATGAGTCACGGCGAACATAACAAAACTTACGATTGTCCAATTCGAAAAGTCAAAAGAGCAAATACCGGTTTGCGAGCGGTGTCGTACACGACATTGCCGCGTGCTTTCAACCCATCATACGATGGAAAATTCCTCTGAATTGAAGGGGTGATTTGAGTACGAATTTCCACACCTGCACCCAGACACTGAAACTCAACTTGAAGGACTTTCACCAGGTAATAAATAGGTACTAATTAGTAGGACCAATTTTCGAAAATCACACCTTCATAATATCAAATAACATGCCAGCAAGCAAAACGATCAAGTTTCGCACTTTCATAATATCAAATAACATGCCAGCAAGCAAAACGATCAAGTAAGCAAGCACGCACGTATGCATGCAAGTCAACAAACAAACCAGCAAGTCAGCCAACAAGCAAGTAATCTCTATCAAGCAAGCACAGCTGTGTCCATCGAAGTCGAGAAGCAAAAACAGCAGAATATTGGGGACTTCAGCTTCATTTGCTCATTTTGGGGGACGTTCTTTCAGCAGGCCTGAAGAGGGGGAGGGTAGAGGGTATTTGGTACCCGGGCCCAGGAAAGCCGGAGGCCCGGCAGAAAGGAAAATATCTCCGAAAAAATAAGAATGTTCGATGCCTATAATTAAGGGGATGGAGATACAATTTCTATTCCACGTCTCTGAGAAAATTCCCCTCGCCAAAATTTGTTATGAGGGAGGGGGGCTCTTTTATTTCTAGCCCCAGGCCTGGACGAGGCTCCCTACGGGCCTGTCTTTCAGTTCAGCACAGTTGATTTATGATAACATTCAAAGGTAATGTCGTCATTTCTACTTTAACAGGTTGCCTATGAACGTTGAAAAATGAATATTAGTGACCATTGGCGAACTAAAGAGGATTCATTTTCTGATTTTAGAGGACTTTCTTAGTTTTGCACGGCTGATTTTCAATCGCTTTCATAAGAAACTATTTATAATTTCTACTTCTATAAAAAATGTTTAGGGGTCTACGAGACCTTTTTTCAACAAAATGGGAATAGAGCAGGCTGTCCAGATAATTTTTAATAGAAAAGAGTACTGCAGGTCGTTCAAAAGTTTTTCCAGCCAACTCGCATCTCTCTTCGCTCGATGCTCGCTCCAGGAGTTTTCTGGACTATGTCAGGGTCGTAATCAGGATTTAGGCAAGGGGTTTGCGATTTAGGGGTAACCCTGTAGTCATGGGGGGCAAGCTGGGGCTGAGCCCCCTCTAAAGGTATCTTGATCCTCTATAGGCAAAGATATCCCCACTGAAAAAATCATCATTAAGCTGAACGAGAAAAAAAGAAGGGATGAAGAGACATTTAAAAATTTAGAACAAAAACTTGGTTAAATAATTTGGGACTCTTGGATTGAGGATGGGATTTCGAAAAAACGTGTTCGAAAGGCGAAAAATTGCTAATTTTTGCATATTTTAAATTCAATTTCAGGTGCCATGGGGGGGGGTGTACTCACCCACTTCGCCTCCCTCTGGCTACACCACTGCCTCGTAGAAATCTTCACATAATATAGTATGTGTATCCTCAAGCCCTCCCTGGTGAACAGTCAGCACCCCCTATTGCGGATGGCTGGCTACGGGCCTGTTTAAGGGGGTGGTGGTTACAAATACCCTAAATTTATCCAACTGCCCGTATGTATATGAAGGAAATTTGGCCAAAGAAGGGGAGCCCCCTTGTTCGGTACGGTTCTGGCCTATGTTATAAGTTATTCTCGCCTATTCTTCCCCCGTTTCCTTTTTTCTCTCCCTGGATGTAGTCAAGTATTATTTGTTAAAAAGAAAAACGGACTGGACAAATGTTCAGGCTTAAATTTCTTTTCATTTGCTTCAATTTTTTTGCGATAATCTTGAAATAGATATTTGAGTGTCTTTTGTATGTATTCCATTTTTGTACATATCGCATGTTATAATTTTTTCATTTAGTTTGACTCCATGGTAGCTCAATGTGTTTTAACAAACTTGAAAATTAAAATCACAATACCACAACCTAGAGTATCTAAAGAAAAGGGCGTTAGTGGTAACTGGACACTGAGGCTCTTTTCTTGTGACACGTCACATTTTTTGATTTTTGTTGACTAAAGAGTGTAGAGCGAGTGTCCCAATCGCAAGCGAATTTTGGCCTTCGCTATCACGCTATCAGTCATCATGTACATATATGGTTATCTTTTATTATCAGCTTCAGCCTAACAAAAGAGTACTTAGATAGAGTTCTGTTTTTTTATAGTATCAAAAGAGTATTTTTCTCTAAAAAGAGTATAATCTGGGCAGCCTGGGATAGGGTGTCTCTCCATGTTCAGGATATCTACTGAAACTGAAAATAGAAAAAAGTTGCTATTTGCTCGCTCGCTGTACGCCAATTGTCTGTATGAGTTCGTTTACCTATGCAAGTAAAAGTGAACGCTTCTGACGTACCCTAAGCGATTACACGCATAAGTACTCAGCATTTGTTTTTTCAACAGTGTAATGTACTGTTCTTTTGTATGACATATTAGCAAATGATAAAGCTTTATTTGTTTTTTTCTTTTTCTTTCTTCAGTATTATATATTCTATGTTCAGCCTTTCAAACTATATCAAATATACGAGCAGAGACTTTCGTAAGACTAATTTTCAACAAATTATCACATAGAAAATAGATTGGGGTGCAAAACAAATAATACAATTCAAAAATAAAACCTACAAGAAGATTAAAGTGAAATAAAAAATTTCTGGACAGCAGAAGAAAATCTGAGATTGCTTTTTTCTAAATATTGAGACAAAAGAACACATTAAAAACTTACCATATTCGTAGAAAAGAAAACATTAATTTTGACATAAAAGTTGACTTTAATTTCATGTTCGATCTAATATTTTATAAAAGCCGGGAACACACGTGAGTACGAATACTTCCGAACCGCACCGTACCGCGCAGAGGCTGCCTCGGCTCGGTAAATGTGGACAGCGCGAGCATGCTGAGGCATGCGCTGCGAGTTGCCTCATGCGCTGCGCGGCCCGATCCGACGGCTGTCGGTCCATCAAAGTGAGCATTGCTGCGTATGTGCTACGCAATTGCCTCATGCGCGATTATTTGCAGTAACGTCGAGTGCATGCCGCATCGCACCGCACTGTACCGCCCGGTACGGTGCGGTTCAGCAGCATTCGTGCTCAAGTGTGTTCCCGGCTTAAGTTTAAAACGAATAGACAAAGAAAAAGACAAGTTAGTACATAATTATTTCGTTTGAATAACTCATGTCACAATCTCACAACCAGTTTAGACCAGATTGGATGTACGAACTGTTGTAGGATAATAAAGATTACTTTTCTTAATGATATATTTTTTTTTTACTTTTTGCAATTTTTTGTAATTCATTACTGTATTTATGGAATTTTCAAATTTTCAGTAGTTTCACCCAAAAAAAAGATGCCAATGAACATGCGCGGTTGGCTATTCAGTAAGATGCTGGTCATTTACTTATTTTGGTTGTTCTCCTTGTCATGAGACATCCTGATATTTTGATAAATTTTCGAGCAGTTTCCTAACCACCACTTGGCCAAACTGAAAAAGTGAGGAATTCGTCTGATCTGAAAATACTTTCTGAGATGAAATTGAATCTCCCTCACCAATGAAAAGAGAGTACTTCGGCACATCCCAGGATTGAATCTTTTTTCTACTTGGGCATTTCAGAATACAATTTCACTTCTTGTATCACAGATGAGATGATCTAGACTAACACAAAATGAAATAGTACTACACTTTGTCTTCGGCAAACGTAGTACTCGTAGTATTACCAGGGTGTCTACCAGAATCAAATAATGAAAATTCGTGGTTTTTTCATGGTTTTTAGTGGCCTTTGAAATATGATTTCGTACCCCCCCCCCCCACCACAACCCATAAATTAGATAGAAAACCTGAAATAACAAATATGAGAAACTATGTAAAGCTAAAAGTAAGTTAGCACAGTTAGGTGCCAATAGTAAAAGAATGAAGAAAGTAGGAGCTGCCTTTGTTTGCCCATTGACGACACAATTGAATAATGCACGCTACTTAAAATTGGTCATTAAAATTAGATAGAAATTATAGTAAATTATAAATGTTGGGAAGTTGATCAGTACGGTAAGCAATGTAGAATCAAGTTAATTCAAAAGTATAAATCCATCTTTGATTTTCTGTTCCTTGCTTTCTATAATAGAAGGATTTCGCCGAAAATTTAAAATAGTAACGTTCTTATTATCTTGCGGGTATTTTGTAAAAATTTGTGACTTTTTCGTGTTTTTCATTACCTATATTAAAAATTCGCGGCTCGAGATTTTCGTGGCTGGTAGACACCCTGATTATTGGTTTCAGTGTTTTCCGACTCTATAAAGTGAAATAGTCTAAATCAGAAAACCATTTTTCATTTTAAACTCCAGTTTTACTTATTTTGTTTTCTCTTTACTTTCTTCTTCGGGAGCTGGTGTTCACATTGTTCTTCTTCTGGTAATGCTTTCTACATTCGTGTTCAAACAAAGGGGGAGAGGGATTTCCTGCATGCAGCTTCTTCTATTTCTGGCCATCTCGAAACTCGTCGTTCCGAGGCGAGTTACAGGGATTTGCCAACAAAATGGGTAAGTACAATGTATATTCACAAGAATGCAGAAAGATTTTTCTGTTTTTATCCACCCCTTGTTTGCCGGCCATCGTTCAGCAGGCTGGTCGTTCCAGTGGGCGATTCGTTTCACTTGAAGCAGTAAACTAGCTCGTATTCTGTACTACTCGCTGCGGGAGTCTTTTGTGACGAATGTTAAGTTTTTCCATCGCCTCTTGTACATATCGTCCTCTTTCTTCATCCTGTGCACTCCAGCGCTTCGGAGAGCCTCTCTGTCGTTCTTCGTTCCAGAGATGGATTTGAATTAGAAAAAAAATGCACGCTGGTTCTCGGGCCCGTTTATACACGAATATGAATACATGTATATACTGTACGCGAGCATACATTTTCTCCTTTTTTTTTTGTAAAGGTTTTTTTTTTCACCTTAAAATCATCCTCAGCTGTGTTGTGTATACTGTTTACGAAGCGAAACGCTCCCTCGCTGCTTTTAATTTCCATTCCCCCGTGACTTTTGTCGCATCACCGAAATGAACTGAGCCAGGTATTATACGTCAATGGCTGGGTGCGGATAAGGCGAGCGGGAAAGGGAAAAAGAATTCGTATAGTGAAAAAATAATGTAAGCCGACGGGTGTATTTCGACGATGCGATGAATGTGATTTATTTTCCGGGTCGATCGATACACGGGAAGGAGAACTGACCTCTCTGCGACGGTTGGAGATTGAATACCTGGTTTCGAAATTGAAATTTGTGTCTGCGAGAAATTTTATTAATTTTTGTGTCTCGGCCGGCGATGCGAATGAGGGGCGAGCAAAATGTAGAAGCGGATACACGGAAGGTCTGCAAGTGGAGTGAGTTCGTGAATAGAGAACATTACAGTCTGGTCGTAAACTTTTGTAAAGAGATAACCCGAAGCGAGCATATCCAGTGCACTGACCGCGAAACGAATTTAAAAACGGACATCTTGTTTTGGACCAATTTAGCGCAAACGTGTGCAGGCGTAATGAACGTCAAATCGATATGGGACAAGACATTAGTACTTTCGGCGTTTGAAGGCTCGTGAAAACTCTTAGGAATTCAGTTGAAACTTGTAAAGACTTGAGGTCATTTCAAGAATGACCAAGAAATTTTCACGACTTTTCAAACCAAAGTTGTATATAAAGGCTGCTTTCTTCTACAGCGCGAAAAGGCGAAGATGGTGGTACCCAGATGGACGATACCGAAATGATTCCTAAGCGTCCGAGTTGGTTCCCAACATGTGAAGGATTGGGTCCGAGTTGGTTCCCGAGTTAGGAAGGGGTGTGTCCGAATGGGTTCTCACATCAATCTTTCATCTGTACACGTACATTTTTCTCCACTGTGAATTATTACGCAAACCAATACAGGCTGACGGGAGTCGATGGCCTACAACGGATCTTAGAGGGTGTAGCTTTCATTTGAGGCAAAACTGGTGGAAGCAGATTCAATCGGCAGGTTTAACAGAAATGTAAAAGGATAAAGAATTGGAAGAAGGTAAGCGGTTGAAATTCATCTTCGGCTCACCACTGTTACCGCCAGGTTGAAGATTGTTTTCTCGAGGACTTAATGGCTCTGAAGCGTGTCGATGAAAATTCGAAACTGTTTTTGACTACCTCCTGAACACGTACATCCCACCAGATGTTCCCGCCAGTTATGTGGGCAGAATGTATGGCAAGTTCACAGCGCACAACAAGCTGTTGTAAAGCTTTTCACAGTAAGTTAAACAGTTTGTTTAATTCTCCGCACCCAAATATTTTCTTCCTTGCAGATACATTGAAAGAAATGTGGGCAGAAATGTACAAGCAAATTTGTTCAGCACCCCTCCCCCTCTCCATTTGGTGTACAAGTCTTGGAGAGAAATATGTTACTGATCAGACAGCTGAATTCAGATACAAGAAAATGCTACGATTTCATTACGTATGTCCCGTATATGCTATAAAATTTTAGTCTAGTAAAGTAGCAGGTCATTCTTCATATTATACAGTTGCATCGTATGTACATATTTTGAACCATACCTACTCGTATTTCCGAACAGATTAGTCCTAACTCCTGTCTGTATAAAATGGGAAGGAAAATATCAGTGTACCCACAGGGAACCAATACGGTATTGCTCTCGAAGTCCAACGGCAACCAATTCGGTACCCAAAAGGTGCATGAGAACCAATTCGTTATCTTCAACCCAGATAGGCCCTTAGTAAGTAGAAAATACAGATGGCCAGATAAACATACCAGCACACAGATAGAATGTCTGTCAGTCAATCACTCAATCAATTAATCCATTTATCTGTTAGTCAGAGAGCTAGTTAGTCAGTCGATCAGTCACTTTTATAAATAGCTTTCCACGATCAATTTACAGGGTACTCCACTGATGATGGCATAACAGCCGAAAGCGCTCTGAAATACAGAATAAGGAAAAGTGAATTGGCACACCCTACAAAAGGAATACTCAATAAAAGAGAAGAAACACACCAAAAGCATGCGGCAATTGACATGATCACATAGGAGTATTTCTGGAGACTATTGTAGAAAGTATTCAGATCGTGAAGGTTCAATAATCGAAACGCTAGGTCACGCTGTTAATCGGGGGTCACTGAATTATCAAATTAAAACGATTTTACCTTTCTGCCCAACGGATACAAACACGAATTACTCGAACACGGTCATACACTGTAACATCAACGCGTATCTCTTACCTGCAACAGAAAAATTAAAAAAATAAATCAATAAGAACTGCGAAAACACACTATATAAAGAGATTCTCTCATACGAAGGAACAAGGAGGAAAGTTCTTCGATTCAAACACTTTTAAAACCTTCACACGGGGTACGAAAACTTCCGACATAGTTTCACAGAAACGCTTACCATTATAAAAAAATCGCACCAACAAGAAGCAGAGCATTGAATTCGATTCAAACCTGCGAGAGGGTTCAAGCGTTTCAAACGAGAAAAAAATAATTTCAACACGCCATATTAAAATTAAAAACCTTTTTTTCTTTCCGTCTACTTTTTCTCTCGCCCTTTTCCTCCCTTTTTTCTCATTTTCTTTCTCACCCTGAAACGAGTCGTTCAGCGTACTACCAACATTCTTCAATCGATTATACGAAAAATATATAAACTTACATCGCAATGAGCGCCGAAAACGCTAAAAGGATTTGTGAAGTGGAAATTTGCCATACGCTCGTAAGCGCCGACATTTTATTCATAGCTTCTCTGCTTCCATCGCTCTCTCTGACCGCGGTCGGGGTCTCTCTCTATCACTCTCGTTCGAGTATTCTCTTTTTGTTTTCTAGTACATGTTTATAATTACAATATTTCGTATTCATTAAGTTTGAACGAGATCAACTTCCGAAATTACTCCGCGCTATACCACGTCGTGCACACACCGTCGCTAGCAACCCTTTCAGAACTTAAAATTTACAAACAGGGGTAAGAGAACAGTTGGGTCGCTTTCTCGACTGCCCTGCTTCCTTGTTCTAAATTCGCTCTCTAAAACGGAAACCGGTACCGACTACCGGTACACCGGGCCGTTTACCCGTGCGCCCAATTTTCGCCATAATATACTTCGAGGCGGCATTATTTTTCTTCGCTTGTCAAAATAATGTCCTTTTCGTCTCGATGGCAAACTCTGCTCTGTTTGCAGAATCAGCTACAACAGAAGAGAAACATCGAACAGCTTTGTTGTTGAAGAATCTCTAGGGGGTGGACAACAAGTCCAAGGAGGTTCTTTTCAAGGCTCACCCACGGCTAATAGCTTGAATTAAACGAAAATCAATAACACCGTAGAAACAGTCATCAATTTCTCTACAAGTCTCTATTAAGTCCATGATTTAGGGGTCGAGTCTTTCAGACTCAGCTGAGACTGATACAGGCTCTTCAAGACACTGAAAAAGACTGAATTCAGATTTGGTAAATACTCCTTCAACTCTCAGGGCAGAAGAAGAACTTTTGTTGAAAAATTTACAGAAAAAATCCCCCCCCCCCCCGAACACGTGAATGAAAAGAAAAATTGTTAGAGAATCCTCTCTCAGGCTATAGAGACAAAAATTGCACTAATCTTTGTATAAATCAACAAATAACAGTTACTTGAATGAGATAACAATGTTTATGATAAATCATTGGGGCAGGGGGCTCGCAGTACGCGCCCGGCCCACCCGCAGCAACGAGCCTAGTCAATCGAGAAACCTGAAGAACTGCGACATCGGCTTCCCGAGGAACAAGATCCCCTCCGACTGGGGCCAGAAATTTCAATCCAACAGGAAAAGTACACAAAAATGAACAAAACAAACAGTTCGCTAGTTGGGTACCTACACGGCAACTATTTCCCTTAATAAAGCTAGTAAAAGGCGTGCGAAGGTGTTCGGCATAGAGAATTACCTATATACCAGACAATCGATCGTTAAATCCTTCGAAACGGAGACAATATACGTTAATCGGCGTTACAAAATTCTGACCTTCCAACAGTAATGATCAAGGATTGTTCGTTTTTCCATTCTCGTAAGACATTCATCGAGAAATTCGAGCTCGCTTTTTATAGTAAAAAAAAAAAAAAAAATACACCTGGTTTACAAGACGCGCTTTACCTGACCATGACAATCTGCTCATAAAAACATGATTTCTATACTCACAGCACTCGCAGGGTGAAGACGAAAACAATCAAGATCTACAGCAACTTTCTTACACGCAAATGGTGTAATTACTATTCATACATTATGCTGCTTTGGACTACCACTAACAATTTGCAAAACGCATTCGGATGTACGAGTTAGAATAGGGCCGAGATGTTTACAATGCTCAACAGACCCTATCAACGTGATCAGGTGTTGATGAACTCGTAAGACACACCCAGCACATGCAATTTCTCATTCTTAAAACACTAACCATAGTTACGAATGTAGTTACAAGGTTGAAAAAAATACGATACACTTGAGGAATTTTTCAAGATCCAAACGATTCAATGCACACCTTTACACGAAACCCTGGATAATTAAACCCCCTAGTGTGTTCACTTTTTTTTTGAAGTACCATGTTCAACATGTTCTCTATATCTCCTCTATCAGTATAGTGCGAACACAGCTCCATGTTTTTAAGCTTCTAAATAGTAACGAAGGTTCACCAACCAAAACCATCGCAAAAATCAAGTTGCGTTTACACTAATCTGACAGAGCATTTTGAAGGCGGTGTTTTCACAAGAACTCAACACACTAGAAGTATTTCATTTCCCAGGATCACACATACATACACAGCTACACACATTTTGCAAATGAGCTGCAGTTCTTTCGGACAGGACAGATAAGTGTTGATTTTCCAGGTGCACTAAAAGCCTATTTTCTTCCTTCGGCGGAAAATAACAAAAACGCTCAATCGTGCCAACCTGAAAAATTTTGAAGACGATTTGATATCGCAAGACCTAGTAAGATACAGAGATAGCTGAATAGACTGATAAAAACTATTAGACAGATTGCCGAAATGAAGAAACAACCTTACAACCTATTCCAACGGTCAATATCAGAATTAACTTAATGAACAGATGAAAAGAACCTCATATTTCTCACACGACAGCACCATTGTGACTGTCTGGGACGGGTTTGTTTCACACACTCGAAAGCCCAGACAGAGACGAGTCAGGCTATTTTGGCGCCCCGTGCAAAATTTACAATAAGCGCCCCTAAAAGCTAAAACCTCCAAAAAGGCGCTTTAACTTATAAGTTTGGTGGCCAGTGATTTCTGAACGTAAGATAACACTACTACGCACACACATTGAATACATACGTACTGCAGCAGCACACATATAAGCGCTAGTATCAATCCTTGCCGCTAATAGCGCTCAATATTATTTCTTATGAAGTTTCCGTGCTATTAGTCCTATGATTGCGAGTCGGTGCTACCCAGCACAACGCATTATTTTATAAATAATAATTTTCTTCATTAATTTTCAAAATTTTCTTCAAATTCTTTTGCCAAAAATTCTTGTGCAATTTTCTGTATTTTTGGCGTCCCTCAAAGTAGAGCGTCCGGTGGCACCCCGTGCAACTGCACGATTTGTCATTATGGTTGGCCCGGCTCTGAGCCCAGATGTTAGTTCACTAAAAATTAGCAAAATGTGTAATCAAGAAGCTGGAAAATGACGGATAATGGGGCTAAGAATACGTCACTACGTGCAAAAATTTCGAAAATTTATTTCAATAGGGCTTTTCCATTACTCCGTATTGGATACTTATTCACCGGTCCTGTTATCAAGCTGGTCGTGCATGATACGGACATAATCGTAATTTCGTAATATTATGGTCGTGCCAGTGAGTTTTGAGTTTCGTCTTTCGTGTCGCACCTTTTATGATTTCTCGTCTGTCTTTTCTGTTCTCTGAATAATTCGAGATTTTCGTCTTTTGCACATCAAATTCTGTTATGATACACTACCGACTTGATAACAGGAGAGACGAATAAGTATGCAATACGGAGTACTGGGAAAACCCTATAGAAGACCTTTTTACAGTGACGTCAGGAAGAGGACTGTTGCGCTGCTGCTCCAACCAGTTGCAGCCATCAGGGTCTAGTTTGTTTTGTTTACATTCATTTTACAAGTAAAACTCCACAAGCAAACATTTGTTCTTCTTTGCGAGTTCATAAATATGAAAGAGAGCATTTCTTAATGCTTCTGGACGCTTATTTATGACCTATAAGCATTTAGTTTCGATTTAAATCCTCATTTAATATTAAGAAATGCTCTCTTTCATCTTTATGGACTCGCAAAGAAGAACGAATGTTCGTTTATGGAGTTTCACATGTAAAATGAATGTAAACAAAACAAGCTGGACCCTGCAGGCTACGAATGCTGGAACAGTTGCGCAACAGTCCTCCTCATGGGTAAGCATGATGTCGCTCATGAAAAGGTCTATTGTACTTGACTAAAAAAAGCCAAAACCAACAAATTCCGTAACAACTAACACGCAATCACTACTCATACTAACAATCCCAAGAAGGTCAACAAAATTACATTTCAGGTAGCCATTTGTGGCAATGAAAATTGACTACTTTACCAATTTACTATTACTCTCATGATGCAAATCATTTTTAATCGAGAGGCTTTTAGATCAACATCAGCAACAAATTTCATATTTTCTTTCTGCAAAAGTCATCAACATTGACACTGGTCTGTTATATACGAATGCGAGAACTGAGTCCAAGAATTACGGAGGAATAGTATTTTTTTATTCAAAAGTGAAGACACAATATGGCGTGTTTATACTACATTGTCAACATCGAGCACCACGAAAGTACTGAAAATTTCTTAGAAGAGGGAGGAGAAAACTGGCAACTACAAAATACGGAGTTCGCCAAACACAAATAAACTGGAGGCCAAAAGAAAAAGAGAAGATGAGTTATTCATCTTGCCAATTCGTGAGACCGTCCTCTCTGTGCGGTGTGTATCTGTCCAACAACAACAACAACAACAACAACAACAAACAAATAAAATAATTTAACCAACAGGGGTGCCACCAAAGGGTTCAAGACAGGGCGTACAAAATTCACCAGCATCTACTACATAACTCAAGAGTCAGTAGTGTTTTCCCATTCAATTCGTTCATTTGTGAGCTTCGATTGCCAGCCACCAGGAGCAGATTAGCTAGGTAAATTATCGGTAAATTTCCTGATGTGCCGGTGCAGTACATTTGCATGAGAATTGGGCATCCATATCTGCTAATTTGGAATCGTATGTATTAGGAGGGAGGGGAGAGGTAGGAACGAAGATAAATCGCAGGAGTAATGAAAATAGGAAGGTATAATGGTACTGTCCCAGTAAAGCTTCTTGGGCTCAATCTGTCCCTGCCAGCTATTTCCGAACATCGATCACCACTGTACAAGGTGCTTACATCAAAATAGAAACCCAAAATAAGGGACTATTGAAGGATTAGAGCGAATTCCTTTTCTGATTCTAGAGCGAACATGTTCAGGGTTGATTTTCATCAGTAACTTTTACAAGGCCATTCATCATTTCTTCATTACACGAAAAATTAGGAACTACTGGAGGACTAAAGAGGATGCCTGGTCTGATTCTAGGGAGAACTTTTTTAAGCCGGATTTTCAGTTACTATCACGGGCAATTCATCATTTTTCCAATTTATACTCTGATGAAACGCTTTCGTTACGAATTTTCAAGACTTTGTATCAAAATGAAGAATCAGTGGGACCTTTCTTCAAAATGGCCAACATGAACAATCAGTAAACACCCTATTACGGTATTAGGACTGGCTTCGTACTTCAGCTCCACATCCCGAGTGATAATCGATTCGAGGAATGGATAATACATGGCAACTGTGCATTTCATTGTAGTAAAAATACCTGCATTTCCTGCATTTTTGCCGCATTCGCCGCACCGACTTCACCGATAGCGAGCAATAAAAAACCGTACAACGAGATATTGGTCTGCGGGAAAATTTACGAGTTGTAAGCTTCGTACGGTAAATGCTACACGCCAAGAATTTGTAACCAAGAATTTTCTCAAATTCCTCGTACCTTTTGGTTTCATCGTCCGTGCAAGTTCGCATTTTTCCTCCCGCTCATCCTGTCTTGTCTCACTTTACGAAAGTCATACACCGTGGAACGAATTCATCGTAAAAATGGAAAATTTTATTCACCGTCGAGTAAGAAAGAACAAAATCGTACACCGTTACCGCATTAGATTTCAGTTTTTTCTCTTCTTCTTTTTTTAGTATTATCATCGCTATTATTTTCGTTATCATCGTTTTTATTATATTATACACAAAAATATAAACGAACGGCTTACCGAAAGAAAGCAAAGGAACAAAAAAAAAAAACAAAGTGAAATAAAAAATGGAATTCGTAACGCTTGTCGCGGGCAAAATTTGTAGCGTGAAGTCGTTTCGGCGGTCGCCGATTTTTTTACTGATGTGTGGTGATGCGTGTAATTCGTCCTCATAAATTGAACGAACAAACCGGATAGGACTATTTTCCCGAATTGTTGATAACAAAACGAACGGTTTTACAAACCTCTCTACAATTACGGTCAACATTTGAACATGGTGTTAAATATAGCCGATTTAACGAGCGATTTATTCGTTTATGACTTTTTTACTCGCGTGTGGTGTATACATAATATTGTACACACTTGTATACATTCTTGTCGACCATCATCGTACGAACAGATTTTACGAGTTCGACTCATATGTCTAGATACTGGAGCTTCCGAGAATGCTAAGCACTGAATACAGTTGAAAGATTGAAATCCAGAGAAACATGCGATTGCCATTTCCATCGGGCTGCAACAACATGAACCCAAATTTCGACGGTTACATGACAGACACTAAGCGCCACGGTGAATCACTGAAAAACTATGTTAAGCGACACTGCGTAAACAACACCGCCTGGCATAATCTTCCAACCATTAGTTCCAATGGTGCTTAGTACTATCAGTCACATAACCAACGAATCGGGTGAAAAAACTGAGGGGTTGCCTACATTTACACTTCCCGGCACCAACAGCCTGGCTGCGAATAGTGTTCGTAATGGGTGTCGAATAACTTTTACAACAGGCTATGTATGAGTGGTGAGCGTTGAGAAATTCCGCACAACCGAGTACACACTTGACTGGAGTTGTGTTTGATTCGATTGAGTGGTAATTTATTAATGTCTTCCTGTTTTTGCGGTAACTGTTGGCTTTATTAGTTCATTTGAAGCCACGACTGCGACTGGTTTACGCGCATTGACAACGCCGAACTGGTACCTACTTTTTTGTCCTTCGTTATAGGTGTGTGTTTATGGATCTGAACGTTAAAAATCGAGTTAATGGAGTTCGCCACTGTTTAGGCAAACCGAAGCAATAATCTTATACATCAAAGATGCTCAGTGGCGTAGCCAGGATTTTCCCAAGGGGGGAGGGGGGACGAAGTAAGATTTTCAAGGGAGAAAAAGTCGAAAATTGAGGTATTTATTTTCAATATACGGCCGATATTAAAGGACTATAGGGCTTTTCATCGTCGGGTTTGTTTACATGATTTCTTATCTCGCTGTAGAATTATCACCAATGAGCTGTATGAGGTGTTACAAGAAAAGGGTCTCAATGGTAATTAGACACTGAGGCCCTTTTCTGGGTCACATTACATAATGGTTCCTTTGGCACATTCTGTTACAAATTGTTTTTTTCTTTCAGTACTCTGTTTAGGGGCGGAGGGTGGGGGAAGAAAAACCGTAATCAAATGTCAAAAGGAATCATGATGTGATCTGACACATAAAACGGCCTCAATGGTAAGGGAACATTAGGGCCCTTTTCTATATCACATCACATTGTGATTCTTTTGGCACATTTCATTACAAATTTTCATATTTTTCTTTCAGTGCTCAACTGAAACTCTGAAATTCGTAATAAAATGTGTCAAAAAAATCATAATACGATGTGGCACAGAAAAGAGCCTCAGTGTCTTATTACTATTGAGGCCCTTTTCTTGTGTCAAGTCACATACCTCATTGAAATATAATTCTACATCGAGATAAGAAATCATGTAAACAAACCCGCCGATGAAAAGCCCTATTGTATCAAAAATGAAGGTAAAATTACTGCTAGAGCAAACATTTTTCGAAAAAACGCGTTTCAAAGGCGAAACATTGCTCATTTCTGCGTATTTTACATTCAATTTCAGATGCCTTGGGAGGGGGGGGGGGGCTCGCCCTTCCCCTGGCTGCGCCACTGAAGATGCTGGAGCTGAAAAAAAAAACACAAGCATCTGTCAATACCGTAATGAGGTCGAGCTAACAGAGCTGCCAAATGAAACCTGAATTGTACATTACATTTCCTATCTCCTCCTCCCTTCGGGATAAGAAACCCAACACAACCGCCAGAATAGCATAGATTTGTCTCATCTCAGTACTGAGAAAAGGGTAGGAAAATTACAAGCAAACCATCGAGTTCAGTAAGACTATCAGTTTCGTTGGTCCTTTCAAGTTCCGCAGGAGTCCAAGGTGTTAGAACATGCCTTATCGAAATCCAAAAGCGTCCTAAAAACCCAGGATGGCCGAGTCATGGAGCTTACACGAATCTCAACGAGCCTTAACAAGTTTCAATGATCTTTATGAGTGTTAAAAGAATCTTAATAAGTCACACCACGATTACAACGAAAAGCCTAAACGCAGTCTTAACGAACATGATCACTCGCTTTGACTACGATAAGCTGTCTATGAGAAGAAGGCAATGAAAACTGATATGACCTGCAGACATACAGACGGCCTGTGAGACTACGACTTTAAGAGAAGGGACCTAGGGGGAGGAGGTTATTAGGCAGCGATAAATGGCCTGAAAGCTTGCATTTGACGTTGTTGTAAAAGTATTCTGAAAATGCTGAGTTCTCATTCACAGTCACCGCAGTGAACACAAATGCCGAAAGCAGCTGTCTGCACATTTTGATGGACCTGCCGAAGCGGTCGGAGCACTGCTGTCCCTTGAAGAAGATGACTTCTGTAAAGGAAGTGGAGGACCTACCCAAGTCATTAGGACGTGTGCATGGACGTTATTATGGTAAACGTGTCGAAGTGCCACGAAAATCAAATTACATGCTGCAGAGCAAGGATGCCGACGGCGTCTAGCATATTCATTCATTCGATTTTTTGTCGCTTGGACACCTTTTTTTCATAGCAACGTATTTATACTCGTAATAACAGACATCCCATCCAGTCCCTCATAAACATGAAACAAAATTACAAAAAGACATCCACATCAGGCAAGTAATAAGGCTTTTCCCTCTAAGGCGGTTGCCTATCGTTTGCCGTAATTTGCCTACAAAGTTTATAACATTTAACCCACAATGTTATGGGACAAAAAAAAAAAAAAAAAAAAAAAAAAAAAAAAAAAAAAAAAAAAAAAAAAATTCAGAAGATATAAAATAGGAATCAGCTGAAAGGAAATTACAAGGACTTCAACTTTGTCTTTCTTCATTTCCTGTGAAACTCGATATTTTTTGAGAAAATAGCGTTTTTTGTATTTCCTCCATAAGAGCTATTGTTAAACTGCCTACAAAGTTGATAAGAATTCAGGCAGGCAGGTAGGCAACCGCGTTAGAGGGAAAAGCCTTCTGGAAACAGCTAAAGCGGACCGGAACATTCAAACAGATAGGCAAAAAGACACATGGAATCAGGTCCACTTTCTCAATCTCTAGTCAAACCTCTAGTTAGCTAACCTTTAGTTATTCTTATTCGGTACTCCATTCACCGAATGGTTATCCGGTACTTCAAACGTTAGATAAACGCTAACCAGAGATTGAAAAAGTATGGGCCTAAAAGTAATACACATTTGCTTATCCTGGGGGAGCTGAGCTGACGTGAAATTATTTTAAAGAAACATTGCGATATTGCTCGACTGTCCGCTCAAATTCTCAGGAGTGAGCCTTCGTAATTTTTCAAAGACTGAAACATGCGGGAAAAATGTTCGTTATTTAGCCTTCAAGAGCTGATCAGGGTGCCTCGAGTGTGACGCCGTCGTTCAACTAGCCATAATTATGTAGTTACAGGATTCAAAAGGCCGGAGAAATCTCACCTCTCCACTCTCTGTCTCTCTGGTACGGAGACAACGATATACGGACAGTACGAGACATGAAATTGGGAAGATTTAGACTCTAAGATCTTGGCTCCTAGCTCCCTTATTCCTAACGGGAAGGGGAGGGAGAAGGGTGTCTGCCTGTCTTTTTTCTTCGTCAATCTTACCACGTGAGTTAGTAGAGCCCTAAATACCAAAGTATGAGGTCGCCATTTTGGCTCACACCGCGCCCGTCGATGTCGAATTCAATACGCGGTACCCTCTGCATAGTCGGATTCGGCGTGCGCCAAAATGGCGCCCCAGTTATACTCTCGTGTAGGGCTTTAGAGTCAGTTGTATTTCGGTCTGTCTTTCTGTCGGATTGGATCTTGGGATAAGTGTCAGCAGTACCCCTGTACTTTTCGTATGTTTCAAGTAAACAACTCGTTCTGCGAATCTGTAAGAAGGTCAGACCGGAAGTATGCACAGAGAAAAAGTGACTTATTTTGTCCAAGGCTTGTTCTCCCATTTCTCAAAGTATCTCTTTTTCGAAGTTACTCTCACATCTCTACTGCCCTACGGTTTCTATCTTTTTATATAACACTGGTTTAAGTTGATGTTTTTTCAACAAATAGGTATTCCAAACGATTCATTACCTCAGGTTCGACATTCCAACAACCAGAAGTTCATACTGCTTCATCGAAATTCGACTATCAGACACGCATCGAACTCTAAAATCTACAAGTACTGTTTTGGTTTTCAGTTCTCACGCAGATAAATTCTATTTTGGATTGCGATCAATATTCCAATAATCTGATTGATGGTGCAGGTGCCCAGTACGCCACCCAACGGTCAAATTTCTACTATCAGAGTTGGATTCTCTCACTGAGTTCTAAGATCCACAAAAATGTACTGTTTGTACTTGAGTTCTCACATATTGTCAAATTCTATTCAAGACTGAAATCAGTATTCTGACAATCGGATTGTGTAGGTGCTCAGTTAGCCCCCTGACTGTTACAGTTTCTACACAGTTGGGCTTGCCTCTTCATCAATTGTGAAGTAAAAACTGCGAACAAAGATCTAGGGCTAGACAAGACGAATATCACCTCAACAGATGGACAGATTTTCACTTCTGAATACCGGAAAAAAGGGTGCGATAAAGAGAAATCCCATAAACCGATATCGGTGGGTGGACCAATACTTGAATAAGAAGTGTACAAACGCACGCAACAAAAAAAAAGACAATTTCAATCCGTTTCTCTCGTGGAGAAGGGCATCCTTGAATCATACACTCGATACTTGTTACTCTAAACAAAACAGTTCATACTTCAACCGCGAACATTTTCTATAACCCTACATTAAACGTACCGTAAAGTACGGTAACTTGTACCCCTATTCCAAATTACCGGTACTTTACAGTAACAAGTTGGTCATCGAGATCATATACAACCAGTTATGGAGGTGAAAGGAGTGCGCTTGAGAAACCGAATTTCCTAAATAGGAAAACAGTAAAGCGACGTTCTTGGAAGTTGGTGGGGGAGTGAGTCCAAATTTTGCCAACTGAGAGTCCGATTTCGTTCACAGGAATGAAGGGACGGTTCTGCTGGATCTGACAGCGACGAAGCTGTTCGGAGGGAGACCCGAAGACCATCAACATGTCCTCGTTTACAACCGACAGCCAAAACCGCTGCCCTTCACGGTCGATTCTTACGTACACTTTCATGAAAGTTGGGGAGGGGAATCCAAATTTTGTCAATTGAGAGTCAAATTTCGTTCACTGGCTCATTTGCACTTCTTTGTTGATTGGAAAGGGGAGGGAGTCCAAATGTTGCCGATTGAGAGTCCGATTTTGTTCACTAGAATTGAGAGACAGTTTTGCCGGGTTTGCCAACTGACTAAGCTGTTCGACGGGAGACCCGAATACCTCCGGCACATCCTTGTTCGCAACCAACAGCCAAAACCGTTGCCCTTCACGGTCGATTCTCACGTACACAATGAAGGAACCGTCGTATCGCCAAGTGTGCGAATACCACAATCAACAAATGCGACTCGGGTGTGCACTGCGCTGTGCAACTTCTGCACTCACCCAACAGCGAGTCAGCAATCAACGAACATGCCGGAACATACTCCGGTATGTTGAGCACTGTGTGAGACACCGAACAACAAATTGATAAGGGGGGAGGGGAAACTAAAAAAACATTGAGCGATACACAACCTGCAACTTCTCAGGTCGCACATGCAGCACGATACCGCGGGCTGTTCTTTATATGCACGCTACGGTCTACAAATTTCGCTGCAGAATTTACCGTCTGTTTTTCCCCTTTCCAGCCAAACAGCCAAGTGCAAGTGCGTCTTTTTTAAAATTGGTTGCCGTAAAACAGAGATACTGATTCGCCGCACAGTCATTATCATTGACGTAGAGGCGACACGTCCAGCTGAGCGTTATCGGTGACAGGCCGCGATCAGGAACTCGTAAACTTCTTTGATATACAGGGTGAGCGACTAACAGAAATTCATTTTTATCTTTTCTCCAACTCGGCACATTTTCCCGTACAAATTGAGAGCGCTGTTGGACGAAGGCAAACAGAGACACGAACTAATGAACACATACCAAAGTGACCGACAAAATTTATATAGTACATACATAATATATATTATATTAAAAAAATAAAAAAACCAATGTGTATAGTAATTTTCGGCACCCGACGGCCGTTTCAATAAAATAAGAATATATGAATGCATCACCCCAACTTAATGACCAACGTAAATTCTGACTTAAACAGCCACATCCCGAAAGAAAAATATGAGAAGATTAAGCGTACTCATAAAAACCATGAGAAAATTAACGAGTTACAAGCTGTAAACGAATAGATATACACACGAGGACGCAAAAATGAAAAAAAGAGGGAGTAAAAAAGACAACAAAAATATTGATTTCGGTCCTCGACCGACGTTTATATCGAAAAGAGGGAAAATAAATTTAAAAAAAAAGAGGAAAGTAGTAAAAACCTAGAGTTTCTGAGATGGAAGAACGACAGACGACGCGTTTTACTAGCGGAATTAAGAAGCCATTTCAATGTCATTTATGGTACGCAATCAATTTGGATAAGAGCCTATCAAAGTGATAAAACGGGGCATAAAAAGACAGTAAAAATCTCAACGACTGTGTGTATGTGTCTCCGCTATCGTACCGTTCTCGTGCACACTTGGATGAGTTGCGATGTAAACATGCATTAAACGACGCTGAGGGTCGAATTAGATGTTAAAGACGAAAGACAAAGGACGGGTGGTAATGGGAAAAATAACGTGGAAACGAAATTATTACACTAGGACAAAGCCGAAATGAAAGAAGAGAAAAAAAAAGGATGGCAAAGTGGAACGATCACAACTGGAGGAAAAAGCGTTGACAAACCTTTTTGTTTCCAGAATGTAGGCTTTAGTTAAAACTCGTCTATTTACCCCAAATTACTCTTTTCTTTTCTTCTCTTTCATCTCAACAGATTCACATTGAACAGCATTTGGTCAACATTAACAAAGATCAGTATCCGACGAAAAAGACCAACGCCAGTATTCTCAAAATATACCTGGATTCCCCCGGGGATAGTTTTCCTCTGGAACTAAAGAGTTCAAAAGTTGGCATTCCCAAACAGATCGAAACACTTTCGGAAACGTTCCAAGAAAGGAGAGGGATACTTCCCCAAAATATCATTACCATATTTATTAGAAAAAGGATCTTTAGTTTTTAGGGTCTACAACGAGCCTAGCAATTATTTTTTCCATTTCTTCCAGCCGTAGTTTCATTGAATAGATTTCAGAATTCATTCATGTAGTTGATAGAGTGATAGAGCTGCGCGACTGCAGTCTGCAGCTTCGCAGTTTGAACTGGGACTTGAATCGAAGTGACTGACACCTGGCGGAAGAATTGAGAACCTGTCTGGTTTGAGGGATCAAATAATTCGCTCGCATCAGAAATGTACAAGCGATGATTCGATATTTGGAATTTTTAAAAATTTGAGTATAAATTTTCATTGAAATCATTTTCTACAACATTTACCATAAATTTAAGAAGTCATTGAAAGGAATCCTCATGAAACGCCCGTGTTAAAGAATAGAAAATAATATTGATTTTCACCACACAACCTGCTTACATGGTGTTGGTTCATTTGTGTGTGTGCGCGCGCTCGCGTGTGACGAGCGCTCTCTACGTTTCATTCCACATCCTAATAGTAAACACACACATATTTTGGGGGTAAAGTTTGTTCTTGAATGAATGTGTTTAAGAAATACATCTCGACAGACTGTGAAAATTTCTATTATAATTATCTTGAATCAAGTTTAAACGTGTTGAGCATGCTCCGTATGATGTTATAATCCTTTCGAAACATCCTGTATAATAATGTACTGCTTATCTCCTAGCTGCTATTATTAAATTCACTTCTTGTATCCTTTTATGCACCTTTTAGCCCAAAAAGTGGGGTTATACTTCCTGGTCATGTACGCATTTAATCGATGCACTAACTCATTATAATTATTATTACGAACTTAATTCATTCTTATACTATTCCGATCATTGTTTCTGATCTTACCATATTCCTTCTTGGGAACTAACCTCGGAATAGTACTGTTCGCTATAATCAAAAAACACTACTTTAAAGTTTTACCAAGTATGTCTTGAATACGCTGAAAAGTTCGGCTTGTAGGATGATGAGAAGTTTCACGAACTTGTAATTCAAGTGAAGATGATATATCGACTCGGATTTGAGGCAGCTGAGTACTTAAAGAAAGATACTGCTAGCCTGAAGACAGCAAACTATCTGTATTGGTAGATGCTATCAGCCTCGTATTTCGGAATTAGCTATGAGAGAGTAGATCAGGATAGGTGCTATGGCAAAACAGCAAACTATCGCTAGATACTCGAAGTCTGGGAAATGTCAACCAATGTCCGAAATTCCCGAAAAATGTCGAATACGATCAATTCGAATGTAGCGCAAGCAACTGTTGGGAAAAATTAGTCCTACCAACTGCGCCAAAATTGCATGTTACAGTTTCAAATGGCTTGCCTTGGCGCCCAAACGGCTTGGAAACGTTGAACACGAGTGTTGAGAGCTTTACTAAAAAAAACCGCAAAATCAAGAATAACAAGTAAAGTCAACTTTAAAGTAGTGTTTTCATTATAGTCAACTATACTGAGGCTAGTGCCCAAGAAGAATACAGTGAGTTCAGAAACAAAAAGATCGGGATATTGTACAAGAATAATAATCAGATTAAGAATAAACTGAATAATAAGTTAGTATACACACTGATTCAGTATTATCCCACCTTTCGGGCTCAAAGGTGCATAAAAGTAGAAATGGTTAAGAACAGAAAGTAAATTTAATAACAGCAGCCAAGAGATAAGCTGCATGTTATCACACAGGGTGGATCGGAAAGATCCATACATACAGGATGGTTCGAAAGGACTATACTTGTACAACAATAAAATGAACTAAGGAGAACTGAGTTTTTACTGATAACAGATCAATATCAGGTCGATAATTACACTACACATCAGCATAAAAAACAATGGAATGAGATTATATGATTTTAACTGTATTTTGAATGCTGAATACGATGGCGTTATCCATTTTCCTCAAAAACCTCTCGTTTTCCACATTCAAAATTAAAATTTTATTAAAATTTCCACATTTTATTCCTTTTTGTCATGCAGGAATAGCTACACTGATAGTGATAACAATACTGAACGCGTATAGTTGTTCAATCAGTAGTATCATCTTGATGATACTAAAATTTGCATGATAGGAAAAAACAATGAACTGTAATTAAAAAATTAACATCGGCATTAAATTCCTCGTTGAAAATACATATAGAATCATGTATTTTCATGCCACTGTTTTTTTTTTAAATTTCAAATTGTTGTGTAGTGTTATTCATTAATTTTCATATGAGACATAAAGGTATAGACTGTTCAAATGTCGAGTGATACGTGCTTCCTTGTCGACCCTCCTCGAGTAGCGAGTTTACTTGATTTTCCTACAACATTTTTCCCAATGCAAGTCGATGGTTAAACGGAAAAAGATACTATGTGCAGAGAACCAAGATTGAGTAAACCAATGAGAAATACGTCATATAAGCCCACAGATGAAAATATGAAAAATAAGAAAGTAATGTTTGTATTGTATGCAATGCAAATATTCATTCTTTATTCTTGTATTTTCATCTGTAGGCTTGTATAAAATCTTTCTAATTGGATTTCTGGTATTCAATTCAGCTGGACATATTAGCTTTTCCTATACAATACAGTCACAAGCGCCATTACATTTATATGCCACAGGACAGAGAATGCTCAGCAACAACTAACTCCTACTGCTTGGTGTTGAACTGTCAAATCATTAAAAATGAAAAGGTTCCGCGCGTTCGGAGTGTATTCTACAATCAAACTACACGTTCACTAAAAAATGTTCGAACTCCTGGAGGAAGACAGGAATGTAGCCGGTGCATTCGCGAGGGTGGCGGTAAACAAAGGTCGAAAAAGAATATCGAAAGGAATACGTGAACCGGTTCCAGCACTAGCTTGAAGATTTTGTATCTATGTCGTGATGTCGATATAGTTTCACGATATTGTGACAGCCGAAATGTGCCAGGTTGTCGGAACAACTGCTACACTTGACACAGTCCATCACTTGATTGGAATGGTACTTATGACCGTCTGTTACATAATCGATCAGTAGCTGCTGTCTGGAATAGCGGCACCTAGTAACACCCGAGTATGGACGTACGCCATATTTAGTCTTTTCGACATCCGTCGATTCACAATCCGATACGCGGAATGTTCCGTGCAATGAATTTTGAATCTCAGACTGTGCAAACAACAACGCCGGAACTAAACCCAACTGATAAGCGAACGATGATGGTTACTTTGACTCCCATAAGAAAAACACACGTAGCAAATATCATTATGTTACTACCTGAGAGTAAGAAATTTCTTAGAAACCAAAGGTATACAAACTTTTAATCCGGAAGGTTTCTAGCATTTGGTGATAAACTTCTGGTTACTAACGAATTTCTTATTCTCAGGTAGTAACATATTGATCTTTGCTCCCTGTGTTTTTCTTATGGGAGTCAAAACTCAAAACGTTCCTCGGTCAAAAAAGGGTGATTTTGCTAACAGTAACCAAGAACTGTAACTCGCTGTGTGACGCCAAAATCACCGTTCGCTTATCAAAAAATACCTATTCTACACTAGCGCTTCTACAATTTGCACAGTCCCAATCTTGAATAATTCCGCTGGCGAATATCAGCCCCCTCGCAGCATATCGGTTTCCCTAGATAGCTGTCCTTTGCCTATGCTTTTTTCCTCGCGATTTTTCCGCAAAGCTTAAGGGAGCAGAATTTACCTCCTCTCTGCCCTTGATGGCAAGCCGGTAGATGCTCACCAATAAATGCTCAGTATGTCTCAGCAAATGGTCTGATGAGAAATGCTCGATTTTAGATCCTCGGGTTTTGGAGCGCATGCTCGAATAACTGGAACAACTGCTCAGCAAATGCTCGACTATACCACTGGAAGTAGGTCAACATAGAAAGATTGAAAGACAAAAATGACATTATTAACGTTGTTCCGAACAGTGATTCGGACATGTTTCAAAGGAAGATGCGAGTTTTCACAGTGTGGTATGAGAAAAAGAATTGTTTAGTCCGGACCACAGCGAGGGCATTCGAAATAAATAAAAAAACGAGAGCCAGTAGAAAAAGGGCGTGTAGTGAACAATCGATAGTAAAAGCAGATCTGTATTCTGTAGGCGTATGCTAAGACGTCGTATGAACTGTGACTGAACTCAACTGATGTCCTGCCTGGCCGATCAAGGGAACAAAAAGAGGACAATTAGTTGGAAGAAGAATAGCGTGTTTTAGAAAAAGGAAATGCAGGTATGCAGGAGACAAAAGACATTTGTGAGACGTTTGCATCGTACTATACAGAAAACAGGTAGGCAGAACGATGTATACGGAAATATGCATTCACGAGGAGAGGGTCGCCGTAGGGATATTTACGATACTGTACGTAAAATAATGGCGAATCTTCTAAATTTGATCCAAATTTTGAATTCACGATCAAAAGAAGACTAAATTTCGAGTTCACGATCACGAGCAACAAAGAAAGAAAGAAAAACAGCAATGCATCAAAATTTTGTCTCAATTTCAATTGAGTTTCAAGCAACAAAACAGGACTCTGGTATAAATTATTAATCGACGAGCTTTAAAATCTCATTTTTCCAACTCCAGGGGAGGTAAGGGTACGAACCAATATCCCCATGTAGTTACGCCACTGGTTTCGTACTTGGGATTGGGTTTGAAGATTGGTTGAGGAGTTGAAATTTATTGTTTTTTAGTAACACTGAATCACAGGCGAAGAAATCACCTGAAAGACCTTGAAGTTTCTGGAGAGAATTCATTATTCGTTACAACGTAATAAAAACCGAATGGGAGTTTCCAGCGGTTTGTAAATCAGGAGCGAATCGATGCGTGTGACGAGACGTAAATTAATTCGATCATTCGATCCCAACCCCTAGTCGGCAGTTCGGTGTTCTAGTTTTCAGAACTCAGTAGAAACTCAAACGTGATCAATTTACTATTCAACCCTCAATTATGGATTGCATATGCTGTGACGCACGAGGGATATGACTCGATACAAGGTGACCACTATTTTCGGCGAATATTTTTCCCTGACTATTCCAGAGACGAATTTTCTCCATAGAATAATCCAAAACCCCTCCTTACTATTTTTTCTTCTCCTTTCGAATGTAGGGAGCGTCACGCGAAATGCATTTTGCATCAGGATTTTTAACTTCATCTAGCGGTTTTGTTCTTTCTTAAAAAATTCCCTGACTTTCACTGAAATTTTCAAAATTCCCTGACTTTTACATGATGGACTAAATTCCCGGACTTTTCCCTGTTTTTCAGAAATTGGCCACCCTGCGATATGAGTTCAAATTTCGAATCGTTGAAAATCTCAACAAATTCTCACTTTTGGAGCCTATGCTCGGCAAATTATACGAATTTCTGAGCATCTGTTTTTCATAATAAATCCTGAAGCATTTGCTTTAATCACACTTTCTTCCGTAGAAAAGTTACTCCAATATAGCCTCAAGCACTTCAAAAACCAGAATCAAAACCGACGAAGCATACGAACAGTACATACACCAGTTATAAAGAAATCTCTCGCTTACTCTCTCTTTATCCATTACACTGGATACCCCTAAAAGCATACGGAGGGGCACTTTCAGGACATTTCCTTATTCGGCATTTGGTGTAATTCAATTAATCACACGACAAATTTGCTCAAATTAGGCCCTTTCTTCCTCTCTTATCCGGTGTTTTTCCAAATTTTTACGAAGAAATTCGAGCCCTATATTCCTTTGAAGGACAGGAAAATGTTTGCCTCTGAATATGCACCCAATTTCAGAAAATTGGGGGGGGGGAATGATACTGCAGACATAGGACATCACGTTTAGATTTTCGACTGTTTACTTGTGATTGATAAGATGATTTTTAGGTTTCAACCGTTCAATTTCACGAATTGACTAATTTTGAGAAACAGCAGTTCGTCAGCACTGCGGAGAGTGAAATAGTTCACTCTGGGCATAAAAAATGTATACAGTATAGTCTCTCGATTATCCGACTTTCGGGTTATCCGACTCAAATTCATCCGACCTTACCTGCCGGATTATCCGACCCATCAGGCAAAATTATCCGACCTCTGCATTTTTTTCGATCGTTCTTGCCTTTATACAATTAAATGAGTGATCGGCAGTCCGTAGCTGATAAATACGATTTCCAAAACCTTCTCTTAATCATAACCCACGAGTGTATTCTTTTCTGTACTGTACTGTACACATAGTATGTGTTATTTTTCCATTAAGAATGAATGTACACAACACATGTATGAATGTATGTGTATGTACAGTAAAAATGAAGACAATATTCATTACCTACTCCAATATTTCTTCCCTAAATTCTCAAGGCACCACAGTACTATGCATCTTTAATGAAAAATTACGCCTTTCGGATTATCCGACTTTCCCTGAGCCCCGATTAGGTCAGATAATCGGGAGACTACTGTACAAAGAAAACAATATCAGTACTTCGCCAAAAAGTGCAAGCTGACTGTAACAGAATACCGCTAAATACAGCGCTAAAATGGGCAGAAAATGTTATAGAGAGCTTCGGAGGTGGGGTATCCAATATCAGACGGTTTCAATTTTTCCAGGCTTAAGGGTCTCAATCACGGATCATCGTTTTGTGGCAACTGCGCAGCTCTTTCTCTATTTCATGTAGTTATCCGACGGGTAAGCAAAGCTATCAGTCTAATTGTCTGACCCAAGTCCTCCTATTTTCATTTCTCTCCTTAGTAAAGGATGGATAGGTTTTCAGGGTTTGTCCATCTGTCTTCCCAACTGCCGCCGTGTCTATCCACTGACTGCTCAGCCGCCTATCTACTAGCTTTGAACAATGCTGGGAAAATTGAAAAAATTATGAAGACGTTCATCTACTCATTTTCTCGATCAATCTCAAGTTTTCCAGTAGGGAAACCAGTACCTCCTCTCGAGGTGACATCGGTACATCCATTCCTTGCTTAGTACTCTTTGGCCAATCAACATATAAATCTCTCCGAAACGGGTTCCCTTTAAACTGAATTCGCAACTTTAAAATCAATGCTGGAGCAGAAGAAAATCGTTTTTTATTAGTGCTCTGAATGAACGCATCTATCATCAAATTAGTCTTGCGACACGCGACACCAGCGTACTTTCGAGATACCAAAATGAAGTCATTTTCAGCAGCAAGCGATAATTATTTCCACCAGGTAAAAACAGCGATGAAAATATCAGTATTCTAAAATGTATATAAGTAATGCAACGATAAATTAGCTACTGGAAGTAGATTCATTTATCACTTCCACAGAGAACGCCTTTCCACTAAAATATGATCGAAACGTATTATTTACCTTCTCAGCTTAGATGGTGTTGTGCGAGAAACAATCTCTGTGTGATTTGTTATACTCGCACGGAGACGGACAGAAACGTACAGATAAGGTTAAAAATATTGAGAACATTTTCTAGTTGTCTTCAAAAGTCTGTCTGACGTTGAAGGGGGGGGGGGAATAGAAAAATAATGAGCATTTTCATTGTTTTTTTTTCCTTTATTTTGTTTTCGTATTGCAAATTTAAATTATTCACGCGAAAGAATGGAGTATGGTAAACCGATTATACCAAGAAGAAAGACGAAAAAAAAAAAGAAAAAGAAAAACCTATTCCTGATTGTAAAAGAGAGTACAAAATTCCTCTTTTATTCGTACAACACACACGGACACACTATGACTGCAGTCTACAAACTCAAACATTATCTCTCCTTTTCTGTTGGGAGCGCATCGGACAGAGATGGAATCCCAGCAAGGTTAACCGGTAGGGATTAGTCGCCAGGTAAACTGGTTGTAACGCCGTACAGAATGGTAGCCTAGACTGCCCACTCGTAGAAGTTTAATTTCCATTTGTCGTACATTCTCCTCCCTGTCAGATTTGTCCACTTCGAGTTCCATTATCAGATGTAATAATGTTCAACCTGCATGCTCTCCAGCGTCTCGTTGAGAGAAAATTTTTACTTTTGTAATAATAATTTTTATCGTGTTATATGAGGTCGTTCTACATACTCAAGAGAAATTAACCCGACACGGTTTTCCTCTTCACTCCAGAATGATGCTTAGACCGATACAGAAGTAACAGAATATACATAGAGAATATTCAAAATTGATCTACCGAGCTCAGGTGATACTATGTTCACTAATCTCAATTTTCATGAAAAATGGAAATAATGGCCAACGTCTCCGTTTAAAGTAGGGGAAGGGGAACAGTATCACACAATTTCACTTCACAAATGTTCATAAAATTGTCACTGAAAGAAGAAAATGCAGATTCTCGTGATGTTTATTCATGAGTTAGTTTTTCAATGGGGATGAAGGGATCAGTCTCAGGACTGGAAAAGACCGAGAATACTATTTCTGAGGGGTCTCACTTTTATAAACTTGAAAATGTCTATCTTGCAAATTGGACTTACGCTGGGATAAACCAAAACACGGGCCTCTACCGTTCTTCAAAGTTTTCCAAAGGTCCTCCATTCTAATACAAAGCCCCTTCAAAATTTGGAAAGACATTTTTCCGAAATAAAAGTAAGTTATACATTTTCTTATGGAAGTAATCAGAAATCAACCACGAAAGCCTAAAAGACGGTTTTCGACTTCAGTTGAAGATCTGGAGGCTCTGCTTTCTCCAACTAATGCAAATGATGTTCCAAGTATCCTAAGGCATGTCCTACATGTACATAACAGAGCAACACGGCAACAAAAACAAATGAGTTTGATTTTGTCGCCGTGTTGCTACACAGAAAATATATCTGTGTGTGACTGTTTTGTTGCCATGTTGCTTGTGTTGCCCGCTTATGTAGGAGAAGCCTAAATCTCGCCGACTGAAACCTGAAAGTGTGCAAGAAACCTGTTTTCTCAATTTTTGGAACGTATTTCAGGGTGCCCACTAGTTCCTCGAGTATCATAAGTTTCCCAAAAATCCCTTACTTCGAAAACTGGTCCTCCTGTCCCCACTAAGTTCCACATAGAATGTCATTTTCTACTTTTTTGAGAGTGAGTATATGGTTCACATAATGTTTCGATGTCTGGAATGCTGGGGATCAACCTCCCCCCCAACTCCATCACTGGGTGAAAGGTGCAAGTTGACCACATATCGTGAGCCATATTCGCTGTGTATAACACGTGTTCCAAATGGAATCACATCTCATCCCAAAATTTTTTTATTGAATTTGCTCTCGCTATCAACAATCACATTAGTAATTCATGAAACGTAACTTTTTCAAGGAGAAAAACCAAAGCGAGAAGAGTAATACTCCAAATGAAAACACGAGATTCTGCATCTGATAAGAATGTATCCGTATATACGATTGTACACGCGAACCAGCAGAGATATCGGGTACACAAGACGAAAGCCCATTTTCAATCCAAAATTTACAAGAGTATTACATTACCAGTATTGTTACTCGGTTCTACGTAAAACGTAAAATGCTCGTATATGCCACTGGCGACCTCCATAAAACAAGACGAAACACAAAATTTTACTTACAAAATGGTAAATAATTACGGAAAGATTATTCGAATATTCGATACGAGCGGCAAATACCAGTACGGCAAAAATGAAGACAGAAACCAAGAGCTTTTAGATGAGGCAAGTGAAGGGAATACCAAGCGGAATTTTTATGTGTGGCTGATTACTCGAGAGATTTTGCTAAGAAAAAATTACACCTGAGTCCTGAGCAGAATTTTACCAATGCTTTCGGATACTAATATTGAATAAATAACGCTGAAAAGTAAAGTAAATGAAAACAGTAATCACGAATGGATGAATAATAATGTTCTTCAGAAAGTGTAAAGGACATAAAGGAAAGGAAAAAGCGATGGAAAGAAAAAGGAACAAAAATATATTCGTGGGAGATTTGTGATCTATTCTGTAATAATTACTCCACATCTACTACTGGGATTCAAACTTACGAGTTTCAAGTGTTGGTAGCGCAGTGAATGTCTGAGTGATCACGTATGATTCACCGTAAGCGTGTAGCAAAATTCACCTATCATTAACTCGATTAGAAATTCACTTCAAAGAAAATTTGTCCTAAACTTAACAGCATCATCACCAAAAAATTGAATTATAATCAGTTCTACTGGTAGAATAATTTTTACTAGTTTATTTACCCTCCTGAAAATAGCAGTTTTTCTATTTGAAAGTACACATGATCACTCATTCATTTTCACCCGCACAGGTGATTTTGCAGCGCACTCTAGTGCAGGTTTAAACCCCAATACACCAAGTACCAGTGCATTCAATTAACCGGTAGCACAAAATGAGTAATTTTTGTAAAATATTAGCACACCCTTTCCCTTGTGACAACCTAATTGACGAAAAATGAGAATTACAGGACCCGTAAATTTGAAAGGAATATATTTGCGTACAACATTGCCATCCAGACAGCAATATTTCACTGCATAAATATTGATTGTGCCCCATAACTTCATAAACAACACCAATCTCTTTAACCATCGATTCTACACAAGAAACAGTTATTATCGAATTTATAATGAGAACATCCTGTCTTGTTTCAGTTATTTCTTCGACATTTTTCAACTTTCTTTGGCTCCATACAAGGGGGGGGGGGAGGGCCCTCAAGTATGCCCACTGGCTGCGATTAAAACGGTGGAATTGTTATTCGTCGGCGAAAAAGTAATATTACTCCCTGCCATTTAAAGGCTGATAGGACTTAGTTCACGACATACAACGTTTTGGAAGCAAACCAACTTCATTCGCCCTTAGTACCTGTGACTGCCGACCGATCGGACCAATTAGGCTCATCTTCGAACTTGGATTACACTGTTGTTGTTATAGTTATATTCCTTAATCTCTCGACAAGTAGACTGCGTTTGTCCACTTTTTTTCTCTCCTGCGCTGATCTTTTCATTTCTGAAAAGGATTTACACTTTGTATCCTTCATTATCTGCTCTTCATAGCTCATTCTTTGCCTTCCTTTCCAGTTCTTTCCCACAACCGTTCCATCTGGCAGTAATAGCAATATCCCTAAGTATCTTATGCCCTATCATGTCAACCCTTCTCTTTACGATTATACTCCAAATTTCTCTTTCCCTTCCTACGCGCCTAAAGACTTTCTCATTTCTGATCTTTTCTGATCATTTGATTTTCAATATCCTCCGATAACACCACATTTCAAAAACTTCTATCTTTTTTCTTTCTTATATGTTTCCTTAGTCCAGATCTCACATCCATACAATGCTATTACTTCAAATATAAGATTGAAGAAATTTCAGTCTTATTTTTAAATCAATGTTCGCCCTAAATATGTATGTCTCCTTTTTGAAAAAACACAACCTTTTAGCTTATTCCATTATACTCTTTATTTCTGTTTGACTTCTTCCATTTAGCGTTATCAGGCTACCTAAGTATTTAAATTCCTTTACCTTCTTTATTTTAGCATTTTATATGCTTTTACTGCTGGGTATACTTGAGCAAAACTGTAACGAAAAACGTAACGCTCCCCCAACATGAATTCAGAGGTTGAAATTTCCATGGAAATTAATTTGGCGAGAAACGTAACGCTCCCCCGACACGAATTCAGTGGTTTACATTTTCATGGAAATTTAGTTTACTACTGGCTATACTTGAGCGAAAGCGTAACGCTCCCCCGACACGAATTCAGTGGTTGACATTTACGATTTGCAGCCGTGTTGTTGCTGCTGCGCGACTGCAGTCTGCGGTCGTGTTGTTGACAGAAATCTCCATGTCCGCCAACACGAAGCCTAAATCATACAGACTGCATGATTTAGCTCTTTATGGTGACATCAGTTCTGCGGTTCACATTTCTATGAAAATTTATTTTTCTTTGCTACGCCCTACACGACTATAGTCTGAAGCCGTGCCGTTAAATTTTTCTTCCAGCCATGTGCTCACTGATCTTGATCTCTGCTGCGCCCTGCACGACTACAGTCTACAGCCGTCTTGTTAATAGAAATTTCCACGGAATTTTTTTTTATTAGGGTACGAAAGCATATAAAATGTTACGCTACGATTTTTTTTTTAGTTATAAGTTCACCTCCATAAGGCTGAAAATGTTGCAAATGGCCTTGAATTCTGATTTTTTCAAACAGCCTCATTTTGCCCTAGATATGCATTCCGTCTTGGTAATTTTTTTTTGCATACTATGCTGCACTCCAGTCATCAAAAAATCTAGAAGGATCCAAAGGTGTCTTTACCAAGTCCAAAAGAGTCATAGTGTTTTAAACAAGTCTTGAATAATTTTAGCGAATTTTCAAGCAGTTTGAAAGAGTTGTCGATGAAAGTATTTACTTCTTAAACAATTATGAGAGAATTTTTTAGGCTTTAATCAAGTTTTAGAGAGTCTTAAACCTCGAAGAGTCGTAAGTAAGAAATCTCTTAAACGAATCTCAAAAAGTCAGTAATAAATCAAGACCAGGAGCTTTACAGAGCCTCGAACATTTAGGAAAGTTAGTTTTATACGAGCCCGCAACACCTTCAAGAGTTTTAAAAAGTCTGTGTTATAAATCTTGAAGAGCCATTATCAAGTCTGGAAGTCATAAATGGCCATAAACCAATTCTGAACAATTCTAACTAATCTTAATATACCTGGAACAGCCTTAAAAAGGTTTAAATAAATCCAAGACAGTGTAAGAAAATCAAACATGAGTATTGAGATGGCACTTATTTTACTTTTTTTCCCCCCTTATTCTTCAACTTGTAGTATATCTGGGCGTAAAAACATGGCACCAAAACTTTTCTTTCACCTCCTATTTCCGTCTTCATTGGATTTTGTTTCCATCAACTGACTGCCGTTACTTTTGCTTTATTTCTATTCATCTTCATATTTTATTTTCAAATTTTCATCCAACTTTTTCAATGTTTTCTCTAGTTCTTCTTTACGGCTTTTCATCATTGCAAAGTCATCTGCATACTTCATTATTCTACCTGTCTCCTCTAGTATGATCACTCATGACTTCTTTTCATTCATTTCTTTAATTACTTTTTTCAGATTACACTAAGGTTGTGAAAAAGTTGATCAAGAGAATTTCAGCTTGTCAAGTCAAATACATCCGAGTAGACATCGAACACTATTCCCCAGCCCTAAAAAACACATTTTGGCCTTCCAGTCACCCTTAATGATTCGACTTTCATTCGGTCATCGAGCACACCATATTCAAAGTTCGGCTTCCTAACTCGATCAAACATTGAATAAATCAAAAGAAAAATGAATAAACATCGTGACCATCGCATCAAGCTTCCACTCCGTTTACCAAAAAAAGAAAACACCGAACTCGAGTACCACAAAACCCGAGAACCGTTTCAGACGTCTACAGCATCAACACGAGCAACGTGTTTCGAACCTCTTCATTCCAAAAGAAATCAGCAGACGTACCCGTTCAACGCCATCATCAAACTGTCTTGGCTCGGCACACAGAAAAGTCAGTTTTAAAATCACTATATAAACCTCTCTAGATACAGATTCTAGTATTAATTTCACCTTCGGAAGGAAGATCGAACGAACAAAAAAAAAAAAAAAAGGAGAAAAAAAGGTGAATAAACCATATGCTCAATCCAATCGTTGAATGTTCAGCACGACTTGTTTCTCGCTCTCTACCACTTTTTTTTTTTTTTTTTTCCGTATATCTATAATAGCATTAATTGTGTATACTTTTGCTTCTTCCCAAATAATCGACCAACGATGCGGGTAAATGTAAATAGACTTTTTTTCTTTCTTTTCTTTTCTTCCTTTCGTTTAATTATAGGGGATTACCAGAGAACTAATTTTAATTAACACCGAGACGACGACCAAAATGAGAAAAATGCATTCTGAAATTTTTATAATCTCATTAACGACGGGTGGATAGGATCGTAAAAATTAATGTCATCGTAATTCAAACGCGCTCCAAACACAACACTGTCTATACTTACTATATACGGTAAATAATGTTTCAAATTAGACGGGGTCGTGTCGGAGATGTAGAACGGAAAGCAGGTGAAATTTTTATTACACCTCGTAACATACTCATTATAGATGAAAGAAAGACAGAAGAAGAAAAAAAAGACTTCGTTCACTACCCTGCAACATCTCCAGTACGACTACCGGGCTGTTCATCCTCTGATCACCACTTCGCACTTCTGACACCGTCGAGCTCAAAAATCAGACGAGACATTACACGCGATCGCGGACCGGGTAATTTGCAGAGGCTTCGACGACTCACTCGTCAACCGTTGATATCCGGCTCGAGTCGATTCCACTTCTCTCTCCTCACCGCAGGGTCTTTTCTTCATAACCCGATCTTGTGCGCGAGATTTGCCAAATGAGACGTCACTTTCGCAATTAACGTTTAATAACCATTTCCGTCATTATTTGAATTTCAAATTTGACATCCTCGACGGGTACTGCCGTAGGACGCGCCCACGATTTTTAATTTTTTACTTTTTCGACGGCGGGTTTTTTCTATTCGAGCCAGAGACGAGTCTTCGCGGGTATTTGCCATCCTTTGACACAGTCGGACCGGGGCCGTGGAATCGATGAGAAAACGAATGCAAACGAAATCGAACATACGGGTCCGATGTACACGATGCGCGCAGCCATGCTCGCGTACCGAGATGAATACAAAATACCGTGTTCGAAGCCATCAACAAGATTATTTTCGGAACAGAGACAAATTTGTTGGCTGAAACGGACGCAGCAGGGGTGGGACGCAATAACAGCTAAATAAAGTCGTCTGTTAATAACGATTTATCACGCCGACATCGACGCTGCTCCAAGCTGGATTCAGATTTCCTTACATTCGATGTGTGGAGCCCTGTACTTATCTTCTTGGTACCAGTTAGTCGAAAAGCTTGCGAGTTAGTATCTAGGAATCACGAGAGCTACAGTCAGTTGTTTCGGGCTGGAGCAAAACACCGAGATACAGCCGGATTTAGAGGATAATCCACCTTAATAGCCGTCCGAAATAGTATGTTTCCTTGGAAATCCTCCTAAAACTCGAAAAATGTTTGTTCGTTCTCTGGCAAACGAGTGTTCTATCACCCCTGAATACAAGATGTAAGATCAAAGAAACTGCAGCAGATGCAAGATCAAAGAACTGCAGTAATGCACTCGGAAACTTCTGGGTGTGTATCCTACGCCGAGTCCGAAGGGAGAAGGTACTAAACATTGGTTACTTGACCCCTGGTTTTTGATGGAAATTGGTACTGAACCTTAAGGAACCACCATTACTCAACCTTGGGGTTACAATAACGTTTAAATTTTGGTAACAGAACTTTCTGTGTTTTGGAGACAGATACAGAAACTAAGGGAATCTACAACTTTCTAACCTTAGAGTTAAACAGAACCTTGATGATTCTGGGTGAACCTGAGAACTATACTCTTCGGTAAAAAAATGACGAGAAAATCTGATATAACCTCTCCAGCCGTTCTTCGAAGGAAGTCTACTATTCCAGACGGGTTTTTCATCAACATATTTCACGTTTATTTCTTAATTCTACATGTTGAGGCTGCAACTTAGTAAGGAGAACCTGCGTACATTAGGGTGTATCTCAAATGTGGACGGAAAAAGTCTAGCCTCTTAAAGGTCTATTCTTCCAAATCAGTTTTTGGTAGGATAAAAATGATATTTGAAAAGATTTTCAAAATAAAATTTTGAAATGTGACCCGAGTCCTCGAGTGAAGATGTATGATTTTATTCCATATAATGCTTCGTGACGAATAAAAGGTCACCTGAATGAAAACCAACAAGGGGCAAATGAATCATTTCTCTGTCCCGACCATATAAAAATTCATACTTATAAAATACTTTTAAAATTTCTTCTATTTCAAAGTCTTACTACCTTCTGACAGTACCTTACACACACCCTGTCCTTTTTTTCACTCAACTCCCTCCGTTCCTCTTTCAACCCCCATGAAGTTTCCACAAATTTCCACAAAGGATATTTCTTTTTTCGGAATATGCCTTACCCTCTCCTGTACATATATTATTTCTCTCATCAGGGAAAAATCACGAACATCTTGGAATGTAGTGAAAATGAGATACGTGAGGTGGAAGGATAAAGGAAGGAAGTGAATGGAAAAGGGAAAAAGACAAGGTACTTTCAGGAAACAGGAAACCTATTTCTAAAAGAGAATCTTTTTTCTTCTTATAAATATACAAACACTCAAGATGTTTATGATTTTCCCCTATGAAGGTGATCATTGAAAAAGGAGGGAAAAACATACTTACAGAAAAAACAAGACTAATTTCAAGAGGAAACATTCTTCTTATTGTACATAATGTTTTTGAAAATCTACCTTCGGGAGGGGGGGGGGTGAAGGAAGAGTAAAGGGCAGTCAATGAAAAACAGAAACTGGCAGAATCGGTCCTTCACGTTCCCAAATGACCTCCATTTCAGAAAGCCCCCCCCCAACAAAAAAATTATTCCATTTTGACTGAAACTTGGCAAAGCTCGGTCAAGCTGAAAGAAGTCCAAGAAAATAAATAATAAAAATACCTCTACGTCCATTAGTCTTTCAACATTTTTGATTTGCAAATTCGGCTAAAAGCCTGAGTAAGTGGGTTATTCGACATCATTCTAAGACAAATTTTTAGAACTTTGTTCTAAGCTGCAAATTCTTTACGTCGGGAAACTTCATTTTGCAAGCCATCATCGTGGTACTTTACTTCATAGGTGTTCTAAAGGGGGCCGTTGTAAGTGGTGTCGACACAAAACAACCAGGAATGGTATCAACACGTAAGACATCCAAATATTGAGCAGACTCGAACATTTGACCGCAAGGACGAGCTGAGAATCGGACTGAAAATTATGGGATTCAGAAAATTTCAAAATTAAGGCATTCTTAGTACAGTAGCAGACAATGAACATTTTTTTCACCCTCGATAGAAATAATTACTAAGGGGCTATCAACTAGAAATACGTAAAACTGCAGGGGCAAATCCATTATCTCATGATCCAGTAACACCAAATATAACTTTACAAAATTCCAAGTTTCAAAGAAAAATGTAACCGAGCAAAATGTATGGCTAGACTGGTCATGGATAGCACCAAGATAGCAAGATCAAAAATCAAGCAGAAACAGTACCTCATTGTTATTCATCTTGAAAACTTAAGGGACTACGGAAGACGAAACTTACATGGTTGAAACTATATTTATATTTCATGATTCAAATTTACAAACTCATACTGTCCCTTTAATACTGCGGATAGGTGAAAAATATGCAACAAAAGCCTGTTTTTTTTTGGGGGGGGGGAAGCTGCTATTTTTAGGGAATCACAGACTTGTACCGCCTTCATTTCTGAGAACATATAATACACAGGGTGTTATTCAAAATAAATCAACTTTCTCGAATTATGTACACAAGCAACTTATCCTCACATACTGCAAAGATATTAAGCAATCTTTACTTGCGAACAAATTGAGACAAAGATATTCAAAAGAAATAGTTTACTTTTTTTCATTGACATTTTCATTCCAAGATTGAAAATAGAGGAGAAGATAGAAAGGCATTTCTGGGGACGGGGAGCATAAACCACAAAACGCTTTCTTCTCCAGATGGGAGGGAAGTAATTTTGTGAAAACTTGATTATTCGGGGAGTGGTTCAGGTAACTTCTCGGGGGAAGGAGGGGGGCGTACATCCCCATTTTATTTCTTATTAAACATAATTTTTCCTCAACAACCTCCCTTCTGAAACATGTGTTTCCAAAAATAGTACGTTGTATACAAACGCAAGAAGAAAGTTTTTCGTAATGGAGTGTGAAGTTTGACCCATGAGCGACAGGCAAGTGCGGCAAATCACATAAGTACGAGTAATGTCTCTCACGGTTCCACGTCTTTTCATCCAACGACATTTCGTCCAATCATTTTTCGTCCAAAGAAAATCTTTACGTGCCCTCTCGTATAAGTATGTATAAATGTTGTATGAGTTCGTCTGAAGTAAGTTGATGCGCGAAATATTGGCTCTACGTAGAATTAACGAAGTTATGAAGTAAGGTTTCAATAGTTCCCGTTATTGCAAATATGAGCGAGCGAGCGAGTTCAAAATAATTCTTGTATGAAGATGAAGTGTCGATGCATGCACCTGAAGCATCATACTCAACATTCACTCGTGTTCGTTACCTTGATTAAATTTTTGAGCATCGTTCCAAGTTATTTTCACGTACTTCTTCTGAAAAGATTTTGGACGAAATGTCGCATTGGACGAAGTGTCTCGTGGACAAAATGCGTCGTGGACAAAATGTCTGGATGAAAAGAGGAGGAGCCTTTCTCACGTATACCATGTAATTTTTTTATCAACAAAATGCGTAAAGAAAATGCATGTTTCGTCAAGGTTCTGAAAAATTAAAAACAAGCAAATTACTTCCCCATCCCCCCGGAAATTCCTTCCGCAGATTTTGGAAGTGTTTCCAAAAAAAGTGACTTCTCTTTTCAGTTTCATGTTCAGAAAACCGCATATCATGCGCATATTACATGTATGTGAGGTGCTCTATGAGAAGGTATCACATGTTGGAGAAGTGAGTTTTGCCCTACAGCATAAAACGTGTTTTCAAGTCGGAAATTCCGATTCTCAGATTTCAACGGAAACTGCTTCCACGCACACCTGGCTACACTGTGCAGTAGACAGTTATTTCACAGGCCTGTGTTCGAAAAAGGTACGATAAGTCGCGTAGATCTTCTTCACGTTTGTGCACGCGTTAATCAATACAGCAGCGCATAATAATTATTCGTTACCGATAAGTCCATCGTTTGCAGAACTCCGTTTTTGGACTTATCAGTTTTTCAGAACCAACCCTTCCCGTGTTCTTCATACGAACCATCAGCTTCAACGGTGTATACTCCTCTACATACATGCATCAACTGCCAGTGAACCTTGAAGGATGTTTTCATACATAACCGGAAGATATCAAAGCAAAATTTGAGACGGATTGGGCGCGATAGACGCTGAGACGTCGGTTTTTATTTTAGAATTTTTAAATTAAAAAATTTTGAATTTAATATATTTAATTTTATTGTTAAATTTTTTTTGAATTTTATTTTATTTAACTTTTAATTAGAAAAATTAAATACTTTTTTTAAAATATTGTTTTGGAAAAATAAAGATTAATTTAAATATAAGAATTTTAAGGTTTAAAAGTTAGAAGCCGATTCTGTCGTGTATTTTTCTGTTCCACAACTTTAACAGCACTGTTCTCAAAATTAAAATATCACATCCTTAAGCTTCAGCAGCTCTTATTTTAGTCTGGGTTCAACCTACACTCTTTCTTTTTTTTCTTTTTTTTTGAAATGCAGATACATTTGTGCTCTATCAGATTCAACCCAAAACTAAAAACAAGTTCTGCGACATATGGTGCCCTTTTCACAGAGCGCCTCACATACGTGAGAAAAATAATATTTCAGGCGATTCTTGTGATTTTCATTATTCTGAAATCACAAAAATCTCAAAAAAACAAACGTGAAATCCGGAAACTGCTTGGTTTTAAGCGAAAACACACTGCACACATCAACTTTTTCTCCTGTTCTCTAGCTCTGTGGCGTTGTATTTTGGCATATAATTGATATAAATTTTGAGGTAAGAACTACAAAAATAAAATTAAAAAAATTAAAGATACCGGGAAATTCTGGTAGTGGCACAATGTAAACAAAGGTTGAGGCAGAAATTATAAAATTTTACATTATTATTTCATGTAATTACGAATTAAGTTTACGGTTCGTTTCGAAGTTTTAACTATTTCGACCTTCGCCTGGCTAAATTAATTGTTTAATTATAAAACTCGAAAGTACTCATATTTCATATCGATTCGTTAATTACGTCGACTTTTATCATTGCGCGCGAAATACGTTTAATTAACGGGAGATTTTACTCGGTTGATCTTCATTTTTATGCTTTTGAAAAAAATGTGCGCATCGAGTTCTTTTCAACCGTTTTCTTTTCTTTATCCTTCTATTTCAACGTAATCCGACACGATGGGGCAGTCGAAATTATCCTTTCTTGGAGTACAGGTATAAATACGAGAATTGAGCAGATCTGGAGAGTGTGGACCTGTAGCTGACCAATAGGTCCGCGAATGCTCGTATCAGCGGCTACTCGTCGAGCTGACCAATGTCCGTGCCAGTGTGTTAGAACAGATTATAATAACACTATATGATACAACTGGAGGACGAAATAATCTTGAGTAGCAGCGTTCATTTGCCTCTCTCTCTCGCTCTTTATCTTGCTCTCGCTGTTAAACCTTATGCAGCAAGAAGTCGGAGGGGAATTTCGAAATACTTCTGAAAACAACCGTCATTCCGATACATAAATATTTCGCCCCGTTGACCGTTTCCATTCTTATCAAATAGACAACTCGTTCTTGGAACTCCCGACTGAAATGGAATTCTTTCTTCGAACAAACCGAAGCCTTGAAAAATCCATCGTCGACCAGATTCACATCTGCATAATACACAACGAACCGGTTGCCTTTACTATTGCTTTTTTTTCTCTTCTTCATCTTCTCCACTTACTCGTCGTGTGTGTCTCATTTTACTGCGGTTCTCCTATCATACCTATTTATGTGTGCGTGTAGATTATCTTTCGCTCACTCTCTCACTGGCCACATCTTTTTTCTATACGAGCAGAGAGCTATACACGTTGAGTTCAGATAGCCATCACCATCACATCTCATCTCATCTGTATCGTATCCGCCTCGGATTTTGATAAAAAAAATAATTAATTACCGCCGGCGCGTTAATGATTTTACGGGCACCGGCGGTAATTCGTATACATCGAGAGCACGTGAGCGGGCTCGTAATAACGGTGGTGGTAAAAACGGCTAATGGGTGGGAGGAGAAGCGAGGAAGAAAAGAGGTGATGGAATTCGATCAAGCACAACAAGCGCATTATAATTTACAGTCTGATGACCAGGGTTAGCAGATTGAAACACCGTGATTTAAAACGTTAAAGTCATCCTTATTCGAGAGGGGGGGGGGGGAGAAGAAAGTGTTTTAAACAAGAAAAAAGTTTTTTGTTTTAAATTCTCCTTTTTCAATAACTTCACCACCAGAAGCCACATAGCAAACGTGGCACTGTGCATTTCCACCTCAATAATATATAAATGGTAGCTGTCCCTGTTGACGCTGCGGTAAAATGTTGCAAAATATTTGACACAAGATAGAAAATATGTATTCCAGAAACCTAGTTATCTTCGAATACCCCGACCAATATTCCAGCGAACACAGAGACTACAGTATCAATCGACGTGGAAACATGGCGCGTCCGGTAACGCCCGCCAGTTCACACGAACAAGACATTTAATCGCAGGGTGTTACCACCAGATCAGAAAGATTGGTACTGTGCGCGTGCACGTCGTGGACAGCTTACTTAACGTCATGAAACACGTGGCTAGAAAACGAACTGCGGCTGCACACTCGCAACAAAATCCGTGGAGAAAGCAACAGCAAACAACCCCGATTAACCTGCCCAGGAAAGTCGCGCGTCAGAAACCGTGACCGCCTACGTCCGACATTGGATACGGCGCATGAGGAGAAGATGATTCCAAATAACAGCAAATACATAGTAGCGATAGGAAATGAGGGAGGGGGGAATTCTTCTTCGGGAAATTTTTCAAGGGCTGCAATTGGTAGTGCCACGAAAATGAAACAAGAACTTACATAACTAGTTATAACCCATGCTTCATACTGAAGGGACTACATGAGTTTGAAAATTTGAGTCAGAACTTCTAAACAAGCATCCACGTCACAAGAATTTATTCTTCAGTAACCCCTTCAAGACAGGAGATGGGCAATAAACAGCAGGTGAAATATGTCCGCGTTGATGTGCAAAAATCCGCCAAAAAAAGCGTTCATTATGAACAAAAAACAATATAGACAATTATTTTAAATGAAAATGATTTTTTTTTTTTTGTAGAAATACTCGTTACATAATTAAAAATTGGACAATTACTGTATTTTAAATTGAAATTAAAATTTTTTGGTAGAAAAACTAGTTAATTGAAAATTTAGCTGACGATAACCTGTGTAACTGAAAACCCCGCAAATTGAAAAACTCGATAACTGTAACATTTCTTCTCTTCCTTTCGGATTTCACTTATCGAGGTTTCACTGTATCACCAGTACTACTGGTAGAATAATGTTTACTCGTTTTTTTTAAACCATCCTGAAGATTTCTTTTTTTTTCTTTTCATGAGCTCTCACCCGAGCCCTGGAACTACCCCTTCGAGCATTACCTCAGGGACACACCATCCTGAAGATAGTAGTGTCTCTATTTGAAAGTACCCATGATCTTACTCATTCATTTTCACCCGCACAGGTGATTTTGCAGCGCACTCTAGCGCAAGTTTAAACCCCAATCAATACAATTCAAAACTGTAGAATCTCGACGAAATTAGGTCAAAATTTTCACAATTCAAAGTAAAATTTCATAAAAACTTTACATTCATTACATACATATATTTAAAAATTGATTATGAATAATAGGTACTTCGAAAACAGAACAAAGTATCAGCATTACTTATTACACATCTTCAGTCTTGTGGCATTTTTTCATGAATGACCCAGAGACAGGGTGTTCATAAAGAAATGACATTTGTCTCCGGTCGCACCTTCCTGCCTTACGACCGGAGGACGCACTTACATCAAAAATCGGCGTAACTCGCCGACTAAGAAAGGTTCCAGAAATCCTGAGTAAGTATCCCTACTAGCTCGCAGGAGACCTCTCAGGCGTGGTATTGCCATGGAAAGGAAGGTAATTATCCAGACCACATGTTGAGTCGTTCCAAGTTTCGGAACGAAAAAGTAAAGAAAATGAAAAACGTACTTTCTCATATTGTTCTGCAAGTTGCCCATGTCCTCCCCTCACGGCGGAAAGCTCACGCACCCGCGAAAACAGCAGTTCGAAAAGAAATTAAGAAAAAGGATTTATAAAGAAAAAAAACAGGGATCAAGAAAAAATCCCTCGTGCAAACGGCACCGAGGACCAGCAGATAAGTAGAAAAAAGAAGTATCGTACAAAAATTTGGTGCGGATTACACAGAGAACAACCAAACGATATGGAAACAGGCGGGAGGAGGGAAAGGAATGGAAAAATGTGACGTCGTCATTCTACATACAGATTTTCCCTGTACGCGGCGTCACGAGGGAAAGGGGAAAGGAATTGGTGCGATCACACGAGCCTAATTTGGTTGAACAGTTCTCGCATTTTTACCTACCACAGTCTGGAAGGGGCTATGAAGTCTTCATGTCAAACCGAACCAGTCAGTACATGATGAAGACCTATCAATTCCATGCTAAGATCCCCCTGGACTGTAATATCCGGCATATGGATACTTCACAAGAAATAGACAAGCGGCTTTCGCCGCTTCCCTTTCCGCGAGAATTAAACGATAACGGGAGCCAAGATTCAGGATCCGAAAGACCTCTTCACTCGTTTACAACGAATAAATCTTTGTTCTTATTTTTCTATCACCAGTACCCACCGGGTGATCTGGGAGCAGTAGCATAACCAACACCCCCCCCCCCAAGACACCTGAAATTGAATGTGTAAAACATGCAAAATGAGCAATTTTTCGCCTTTAAAATACGTTTTTTTCGAAACATTCTTGCTCGAGCAGTAATTTTATCCATTTTCATAAAATAGTCCTCTAATATGGGCAATTTTTAAAAATGCCTCAATTTTTGAATTTTTCTCCCTTGAAAATCTTACTCTGCCCCCCCCCCCGTAAAATCCTGGCTACGCCACTGTTTCGGAGTAACATTTCCTCAAGAGACAAGATCAACTCTCGAATCCTGTATGTGATATGTCTGTGTCTGCTACTAATTCCTTCTTCTTTGACTTAACTTCAGCACAGAATTCAAGAGCTGAAATCCAAGATCTGAGAAGGAAAATCATTTCATCATCGATGAATTAGAACATCCAATCACATAAACGTAACTCAGAAAGACAACTCCTTCGACGATATCAAACTAGATAAGAACAACTCATCAAATCCGAGGGCGAATCAGAGAGCTTAATTTTTTCTATAATAATGTGGGATCCAAAAGGACGGACTTCAACATCCGGTCCGGAGGACCACACATTCAACATTATCCAACAGATTCTCCAGCACTTCCAATACCAAATTGAACGAACAAATTTTTCTTTTTTCCCGTGCGTTCGTACACTCACTCCGAAACATTTATACACTAATATTCAGCGTTTTTGGCACGACAAGTGTAGCCACGTCGATTAAGCTGCATAAACACACACGCACAAGTAATACTCGACGAAACGAACCCATTATCCTATTTATTTCAACGTATTCTTATCGTCAACTATACGGTTTGTACAACAGAACATAAGAGCTAACTGAGCTATATCGTTTTATGTAAACATTACAAAACAATGATAAACATTTTTTTATTGGATTTCTTTTGGCTTATTTTTTTTAAATTTCCATTATAAAAACTTATGCAACCCAACGATTGTCACTGTAGGTACCATAATATTTTCAGGGATACGAAACACTACTTTACTTTTTTCTCTCTTGAAACAATTAAAATATCAATGAGAACGACTACTGAAATGTGGATCATGAAAAACGGCGAAGTATTTCTTGAAACTCGACACACGTTGTCTCCAGGTACATCTCATCGTTTTTGGCATTTTCCTCCCCCATTGATTTTTAAATCCCACCCTTCCCCAGTATCTAGATACATACAAATCCAGACATCTTCAGTTTTCAGTCGACATTTCTAACACAATTAGCCAGGTAAGGTGAGGCCCGGATGGAACATTTTTGAGGGGTGGGAAAATGTTCAAGTACACAGCCATCCAACTTTTGTGCGTTGAAAATTTTTTGAGGGGGCAAGAGCAAGTAATTATTTTAGTAACGGCTTGAATGGGGGGCGGGGTGCTTCTAAGCGAGTGCCCAGGGGCGCTCACGACCTTAATCCGGCTCTGGGTAAGATGAGTCTGCTTTTTTGTCCTTTATTGACTGGCGACCCTCGCCAATTAGGATCTGCTATATGTCACCGATCTCAGCCATACAACGACGTCATTGATGCCCCAAAATACACGGGCGTACGCATGAATTCAATCAATCACGTTCAACCAACATCGGCCGGCAACTAAATCGATTTTCCACCATTCTGCACTCTCGGTTATACCATTTACGCGCCAATTAATTCGCGATCGCAAAATGGAATTAATTTTTCACGCGTGAACGACCATCGTCGTGCAATTTACTCGCATTTTGCAGACCTTATCTCGCGGCTGCCTCTGCGTTTCATCGACATCTGGACGGGTGCGAATTCTTCGAGTGCCTCTAGATTCTTGGGTCTCGGCGCAACACGAAATCCTCTCGTTACTTCTTGTAGCTCATTAATAGGTGACAAGAGGAGCTGATTGCGATTGCTAGACTTCGGCGAGACAGCAACCGAGTAACAAAGCGATGATTTACGCGCTGGCACTGGTCGCCGAACAGGGAGCACTCCTAACACCGAACACTTAGGACAGCGATGACCACACACACGCTTTCACGTTACCATCATCGAATAATTACTTCGAGTTGTAGCCATAAATGGCCTGAGGTCTCATCTCTGCATTCAGCTACAGCGCCAGAAGTCAGCCAAGCGCCTAGAGAAGCTTTTCTTCGCATCGTCAGGTCTTCTATCCTCTTGATGTGGTCTACAGCCTATACGTACAAATTTCCAAGAATCCAAGTGTTTCAGTCAGCAATGTGGAACGCTACAAAATTCGTACACAAATTTCCAATTGGGGGAATTGCTGAGAAGAAACTGCGAACGAGTATGGTTCCGCATTCGATGGCTACACTATTTTTAAAATCGTTTCCTTCTGATTCGAATAGCTGATGAAGGGTGAAAGAAGAGCCCAATCGTTGACTAGGTTAACAGGCTGAAAAAACATGGGCGCAATGAGCACCACCAGGAAGGGCTGAATCAAACAGAATAACTTCACTGCCTAGGTCACTGCAGGTATAATAGATCCAGCTTCTCATCAACATCTCCCAGCAGCAAGGAATCCACGCTCTACCTGACTCCGGAACACGTCACTGATTCTTACGTTTCTGCTTTCCTACATCACGTGTCTCTTTTCTTCTCAGCAGAGTATACATAGATTGTAGCTGTTTTTATTAGAGTTCAAACTCAAGAACATAGATCCGGAAGCATAAGCGCCAGTAACCGACCGGGAATGCGCGGCTGACAAGTATCAACATAATGCTCAAATTACTTTTGCTTGCATGATTTTCCGGTTTTTTTAGGGGGGGAGGGGTTTGAAGGGGAGGGAGGGGCGCTCTCAATGATGTGGCTAAGCTTCCAGTCACCCATCCACATTTACGTCTATTTCCGGGAGGCATGATCTCTTCAGCTTTGTAACGAAAGCCACGGTGCCTTCCTCCATGAATGGGCACAATCACAAGATTTTTACATTACAATTACAATAAATAAATAAAAAAAATGATTGTGAACTAAGACCATCAAAAGATCATAGATTCGTAATCCGAATGATCGCGATCTCTTTCGAATTTCTAAATGATCTGAGATCAAAAGGATCACAAAATCCGGCGAAAATCGTGATCTGAAGACGGGACTGCAAGATTGTGAACTTGTTCATGCTCCAACATTTTTTTCTTCAAAATGATCTTCTGATCGGAATCCTTAATGATTATCAATTTTTTAAATGATCTGCATCATATCTGGACGCTACCGCCCAAGCGACATAAAATGAGTTATTAGTATCGTTAGAAAGAGCGTAAAAAGTAAAGCTGTTTAAAATTGGGCCCCCGATACTAAAATGTGTATCCACGTTGAAAACAGCTTATCAGTACACGCCATGTCCATAAGCCGGCCCTATTCATTGGGTTTTAACGTTACACGTTTTCTCAAGAAACAGATTTTTTCGCTTGGGCAGTTTTTGCTTAACAGCGTCCGTCCATCTTAGATCACCTGATTCGCGATCTCGTCCATTCCCAGAAAAATTCCATCTTTCGATCTGTACCGGATTAAGGGGCTTATCGAAAACATTTTTTGCCGCCCCCCATGTAGTATACTAAAGAAAACAGTTTCATCATCAACATTTTCAAAAAATTTGCCGCCCTGGAAACTGCCACTCCAGACCACAGCAAAAATGGCAGTGTTGCCAGAAGTGAAAATTGAATTTTGCTTTCGGATGTCCCAAATTCTGTTAGATTTTGCTGGATTTCAAAAAAATTATGCTAAAGTTCGTTTGAAATGAGTTTTCCAACAAGAATTGAATGCTAACATGAAATTTTCGCTGCAAAAAATTAAAAATTCTGCTATATCTAACAGCGGAAATGCCGTTCTGGCAACATCGCTAAGTGGCCTTATGAGAAATTAGTAATTCTCCACTGCTCTTCATATTCTCAAGAACGTACCGAAGAGTTTTGCCTGGGGAGGGGGGGGGGGGGTAAAATAGTGAAAGTCTTAACTGACTTGACTCAGAATTTACAAGTATTAAAGCAAAAAAAAACATTTCGACCTGTTGGGTTTTTCCAACTAACTTTCATTCCCGCCGGAATGGTATTGAAAGTCACGAGCTAGAATGCAGGATGCGAAAGCCAGGACCGACAATTTTAGAGCCAAGATCTAGGATTCGGATGGCAGGATTCAAGACCTGGGAACTAATATCGAGAATCTAGAAGCCAAAATAGAAGATATTTACGAGTATAGCTCTCTTATATCATGTCCCTGCGTGTTCGATTGTCTCTATTTCTACCTTTATCTGATCTTAACAAGAATTTATCCACTCGTATATCAACCTGATGGACCAATATCCAGACTTTTAACAGCCAAGATCTAGGCTACTTGTCTCGCATGTTATCGTTCGTTCGACCATTAGTGCCTCCACTTTACTCTTGTTTCAGATCAAGAACTTAGTTGGTCCCATTCCCATTTGACGCGTGCAAGATCAAAGACCTGGAAGTAACGATCTAAGCTCCAGAATCTTACAGCCTAGATCTATCTCTACATTCTTCTTTTCTTACTAAACTAGACCAAAAATTTCGCCTTATCCGTACCTACCTGATAGTTCAAGATTCGAATCCCAAGTCAAGATTTCTCTAATTCGCTTACATTATTCGACTATTTCTGTCTCAGTCTTTCTTCCATATTTTCTCAGTAAACTAGATCACCGTCTTCGCTTCTTATATTTCCACTTGATTGTCCAAGATCCATGCTATCCGAGATACTCAGTTCGCATCCAAGCGCCCAGATCTTTATAGCTTTTGCACAAGTCACTCTCAGTCCACCTTCTGTCACAGTCTTTTTCTTTGTCAGTAGAGTTGATCAAGGATTTGGTTTCTCTTATTCTCTCCTAATACGTACTTATTTGGAAGTCAAGATCTCTCAACCTCTCCATCATGTTACGACTGGTCCCATGAAGAGTCTAGCTTCTCTCATTCCTACCTCATAATCACTTTGATCTGGGATCTGGAAGCCAGAATCTCTCGAGCTCTTCTGTCAAGACTACTTCACTGTTTTCCATAAAGTACTCAGAATTTAGTCCACCTACCTCTCTCATTCCCACCTGAAGATTGAATGGTTTAAGATCCAGAACCCATGATTCCAAACCGTCGATGCGACAGGAAGAAGATCAAGGTCAACCTATTGGTTAGACCCTTGGACCACGAACCCCCGAACAGCTAACTGAGAAACAGATATACTAATCCAACCGGACTACCCACAGTTCATAAGCACGAACCTATTTTTTGTATTTCCCCTCACTCCTGACGTCCTATCAAAACAGGCCTGCAGAGTTCTCCCACGGTCGACGTTTTTTCACCGTCGGCACCCAAACCAAGGGAAGCCGAGCGACTTTCGACATGTCGATACAGCGCAGTCCTTAAAAAGCAATCTGTTGATCGATATCGTTCACTCCCAACAGTTCGGGTTTCAACGCAGGCTAACACCGTAGATACACACAAATCGAACCAAGTCGAGCTGGTAATCTGCTGCCAGCCATAACGGTCTTGACGATTACGAGGTGCGATACAGCCGGGTAAGTGTCCGTCTCGACAGAATGACATTTTAAGGATACCTATGCTTACAAAATGTCCTTGTCGAAAGCTACAAGCCGTGTTATCGTTGACGAAAAACGAACGGATCGAGTCGCCAAGTACCTAGCACGTCGGTGCCGAGTGTAATTTAAACCCGAGAGACACTCGACACGCGGTTCAAAATAAGAAGTACTCCAGATAAACCAGTTGTACCGCCCAACGCGGAAAAGCGCAGACAGTCCGTATACGTTTCGGAATTCCATAAGAATACGTATATCTATCTCCTGCGGATCTCTCGAGCGAGTTCGAAAGAGAAAGAAAAAAATAAAAATGAGAAAATAAAATCACGCTCGAAAAATGCCAGAAATTCGACGACCATTTTGGTATACTCATACAGAAGTGAAACAGAATGAGAAAGAGATACAGAGGAGGACACAAAAAAAAGAGAAGAAAAAAAAATCAGTATGTAGATTTACAGCCAACGTGCCACGGACCCAGAAATTCGATCGTCGCACCTGAATCCAATTCTCTTGCCGGGAATACTATCGAAGATACTTTCCTTGTATACGAACGCTGAAAATAAATTATTCGCAGTCCGTTCACGAACTGAACACGAAATTTACAACTACGCGTTTTACACGCGGTTCCCGCGCGCACCACGCGGCGAAAAAAAAATAAGAAAAAAAGAAGCGGCACCGAGAGGAAGATGGATTCTGAAATAAAAATAGCATTTCATCGCGGCATTCGTTGCCACATCGAAAACTTCGCCGAACTCCGTTCCCAAAAAAATTCGGCGCTTCCACCGATTGTGCGTACTCATGGTTTTGGTATACGGAATTTCTGGTTTCTGGCAGACGCCGATCCAACATCACGCTCGACCGTTCAACACGTTATAAAAAATTTGATTAATGCTCAAAATGCATAATACAAATTTCTGCGACACACACGTCGATACTACTCACCGGAAGAGAAGCAGTCTTAACGCCATTCTATTTTTACTCGCGGTATGCGAATTACGAAAATTTTGTTTTTTGTACAACACACAAACGTTATTCACACTTGGATGCCTTTATCTTCGAACAAGCTTTCGCATACATCATATCAACAGACGCGGAGCAACAAAGGTTCACGTAACTTTAGACTGCACTTGGAACACTAACGAGAATACCCACAAAACGAAATAAGACACAAGGAGCGAATACACAACTTCATCCAACTGAATGCAAAAAGCAAAGCCAAAACTGAGAGGAAACCCCGAGTTTGGGGTAACGTACATAAACGATACCTTGCCTTGACTTAACACAGAGTCACATTTAGAATGACTGGGGATACGGCTCCAAAAAAGTACACCAGTATAAAAAATGTCGAACCGACTCACAGGAAATCCACAAGTCAATCGAACATCTTGACGTTATTCAAAGCTAAGTCCAACTTGAACCAGTTGTCTTCAAACGAAGACAGGTTCATAGGCAACAGCGATTGATCTTCCTATACTTCCACAGATAACTGCACTATCACTTATTTCGAATTACCCAGCCCTGACTCACAACATATCTACACTGAGGATGACTACGGCTACTTCTAGATCTTCTCCAGTCTCCAGATAACACCCAACATTGCCACAAGCTATCTATACGTCAACTAAACATCCAAAGGTTACTCAGAACTAACAATAAGAGAAGCGCAAGACAGTTCTTCAACGAAGATGGGTTCACTGAAAACGTCGGTTCATCCGACTATACTTCCGTAACTTGCTGCATCACCACTATATAAGATACCCTGCCTGATTTACCACAGGTATACACTGAGCGTGGTTAGGGCTACTATTCCTATGAAGTTTTAAAGTCAGCCTCAATAATGCTCGCCTCTGCTACAGGAAATCCACAAATCAATCAAACACTTTACTCAGAACTGAGAACTTTTTAAATAGGCGGCTTCAACAAAGATGTGTTGGCTGAAATCCTATACTCCTTTGAATAGCTACACAACCATACCCGTTTCAGTTCTGATTTACAACATATCTACAATGAGAATGACTCTGGCTACTCCTAGAAGGTCTTCAGTCTCAAGATAACATCAAACACTACCACAAGACATCCACACGTCAACCAAACACCCAAAGGACTCAAAAGTAACAATAAATGAAGCTTAAAACAGCTATCTTCAACGAGGATATTTCACTGAAAATTGTCAATTGATCCAACTACCACAAAAAGCTGCTCCATTATCCAGATTACCCTGTAGGGGTGTCAAAAAAGTATGACAGTATCGATACTATAATAAATTTAATGCTATGACAATTTTGTAAATTCAAGTTGAATAGGATATATTTTCTTAATTGGTTCCTTCCAGTGTTACATCATTCTAGTTTTTAGTAATTTTAGTCTTACCCGGTGATTTTAAACCAAAAATTTTAATTTTCATATTTAAAAAAAATTGATTCGTTCTCATTAGTTCTTTCGCGTATTTTTAGTTTATAATTCTTACCATTTTACCTCATAGTTTGAACCAAAAAATTTAATTTTATGCTGTAAAAAATAGATAGTAGGCCGTTGATTTTGATTCTTCAGTTTTTTAAATTTATTTTTTGACTTTGCCTGACAAGATAAAGGTGCTGATAGTACGTAGGAATTTTTCACTTAGCAGTTGGGAAAATTTACAATTTCAGTCGGGCGAGTTGGGAAAATCCAACAAGTTGAAAGGTTTTAATTTTTTTTAAATGCTTTGATACTTGGGAATTGAGTTGAGAAGTTGGGAAAACCCAATAAATCAAAAGGTTTTTCTTCTTTTGCTTTGATACTTAGGAATTTCGAGTTGAGTCAGTTGGAAAAATCCAATAGGTCAAAAGGTTTAAAGGAGAAATTCCCTGCTTTGATACTTGGAAATTCTGAGTCAAGTTAGTTGGGACTTGGAAGGCAGACGGAGGGGCAAAAACTATCAAAATTTAAAAGACTAAATTGTTTATACAAAAAAGGTTCAGTTCAATGGCTTAAATGATTTTGTTAATGACGGAACTTTCCAACTGAATCTTGGTCAGCCGAAGGAACTCACGTATTTAAAAAAGTCTTCAACTTTGTCACCCACTAAAGGCCGGTCCACACGTACAGTCTTTGATCGTCAGTTTTGCTTGACATAAAGTTTGATGATAAAACTGATACCAAAACAGCGTCCACACCATACAGTTTTGTCGGCCACATTTTCATGATATAGGCTAGGTACAGTTATTTTTTACACGAGTTCGCGAACAGGTCTTCCGCTGAGCTTGTGGTCGTGATGGACGAAGCTCTAGTATTAACCATTATGGCATTATATGCTATGAAATTAAAACATACGAAGAAAAACAAAAAAGTTACACGTCGCTCATGTTGGATGAGGTATTGGAGATTACACGGACACCAGTATTCGCATATAAATTTGCTTCGGTTGGTGAGACACGAACCCAGTGATTGGAGGAATTATCTTAACTGAAGAATGGTCGGGTATTTTCTCTTGCCATTCTACGATAACATACGAGGGCGTTCAGCGTAGTTAATCCCTAAAATGGCGACATAAATACTCGACCGTTCTGCAGTTATTGACCAAGGAAGCTTAGGATATTTTGGAAAAAAGATTCAGGCCACATAAGTTGTGTTCGTTTAGACACAAAAATTGACACTTTCTAACACCCAAGCAATTTTTGCCGTTCGATTTGTTCTGTTGAGAACCATGAGTTTGGTGTCATTTAGTGTCACGGTGTGTTTTTGTCGTGTTGGCTGAATGTTTATGTTTTGTTCGATTTGATTACTGCAAACCCAACACTTTCGTGTATAAGTGACGTCATTTCAGTGTTACACCGAGTTAACCCGAGCCCAATGTTGTGAAGCTAAACGAACACGGCTATTGAAAAAACCAAGTTACAATTACAAGAGTCCCAGCCTAAAAAGTACTCAATCACTTCTGAGAATTTTCATTGTTATCAGAATGCTACGGGGATAGCTTTTGACTTTACAATAGCGGTTGACTTTTACACCCCCCCCCCCAACAAGGTGTCCTATACGTATAACGCACTTGTGAAACAACTAGTTCGGCAAATATGAGGATGATTATTGAGTAGGTAGATATAACAGGGAACTGCTTGAATTTTGAACGATCTGTTCCCTGCTGACTTATCTTACTGATGCTGGAAATTAAAATACGCTCCCGAAGTGTACCGTCAAATTCTTCAATTTACTGATTCTCACCTGGACTATTTTTGAAGATTTCTCAACTTTCATCAATTTCCCTGGAGGAGTGGAGGGAGGGGGGCCTTGAGACTAGCTAAGACTCCAACTTTCAGTGCTCACGTACGAACCTATGAAGACGTGCCATACCTGTTTAAAACTCTTCAAGGCTAAACCTGTTTAAGACTCGCTAGAACTGTTGAAAACTCATTTACGATTCTTTGTGACTATTTCAAACCTTTGATTGACTTTTTCAGAGATAATTGAGGCTTTTTAGAGCTCTGAAAGCTTCACCTTCACTCCTTTCTATATTTCAGAATCTCTCTACTCACTGAACTATTCCGAGTTCAATCGTTTTCACTCGTCACATTCGAACTTATCGAGCTGGCACTACCATCGGCGGCACCAGAAATAACGATATGCGTACTTCGCAACCCCGTATATTCTATAATGGGCAACGTACACCACAAGGCGCTGCACAATGAATCAATAAAATGCGTGGACAGCGTATTCTCGGCAATTATTTTTTTCCCCTTTTTCTTCTCCATGAACAATCCAGTTATACCATTTTAGTTTTTCATTTCTCCGATACATCCATCGTATCGTGCGCTATGTTGCAGGATAATTACGCCGTCATCTATCAACGTCAATGCTGTACATTAACATCGATGATATCTTCACCTCTGACAATGTACATCTAGTTATGGTTCTCGCCTTTATTCAAATGAACACAGACGATTTACCGTGCACGATGCTTGTTGACGGTTGTAATGATTCGCAGTAATTTACGATCTCAAAGTATCCCTTCTCCGTCTGTATTCCCTCGTGTTTTCGATGTTAAGAAAAAAAAAAAAAAGGAAGAAAAAAAATACATCATTCAATTATCACGATAGATACGATTATTACATCAACTTGTCGGTATCGTATCAGTGACGAAGTGAAACTATTTCACGAAATTGTTGGAAGAAGACAACCATGACAGACCGAAAATGTACGACCGCTTTCCTACTAGAACATCTTTTTTAAAACAGTTTTGTTTACATAAAATACGTTTCGGAAATGAACACGAGTATCGCATGGATTTACATTTTCTCCAATCGGAAGATCCATTTTTCTTTCATTTCACGCCGGCACCAAAAGGAGAGCTGAAGAGCGAGAGAGGAAAACACGTAAATAAATTATATCGGATGAATTACAACACCAGTCAATGACCATTAAGCTCGGTGAAACATAATAATCTACTCGAAGACTTCTTTTTTCCCTCTCTCTCTCTCTCTCGTTTACATTCACGGTAACTCTCTGGTTTTTCCTGTTTGCCTTCCAATTAGGACATTATCGAAATTAATAATAAGAAAAAAATGAGACCAGAACTCGAAGACCTTTTTGGAATGAGCCGCGAAAGACAGAAGTCATCTTCCGAGGTCGATTAATGGAGAACCACCGGCGAGCTATAATGAAATTACAAACGCAACAACGGCGCTTACGAGAGGCACCTGCTTCATCAAGTTCACCATTTTCTCTGGAAAAGGCCAAAACCATTTACTGTCGCATTTCTCTAAAGCAATAACCCGACCCGTATAAAAGCGTAATGTCCACATTTTTATCGCCGCTCGCAGAACGGACAGAAACACTTCGGCGACCAGTCCATCAGATTTCTACATCAGTCTAGTTTTACAAGATTCAGAACAAAAAGAAAATATAAGAAAAAAGAAAAAAAGCTGACAGCGAAACACATAACCGTTATACACGAACTGTAATAAAATCGATACAGATAATAAAAATATTATTATTTGGAATCGTAAACTCGTCTCGCGAAATTCTCAGGTGTTTTTGCACCTTCTACAGGGAACTGAAAATCGAAACAATGACAGGTCACAGACTCGATTCACAATCCAGTACCACCGAAAGATGACCGATTTTTAATTGCGTCCCGGAGATGCGACAGAACTTCTTATTCAGATTCTACTACCGTAACCTCATCAGAAACGTCAGTCTGTTTAGTGTTCACTACTCAAAGTAGAAGATCAACATTCCCTTTACAACTAAATTTTGCTAATACATGGTCAGATCACCAGATCGTCTGTAACATCAGAAATGAAACTTTGGATACTACTGCAGAAACAATAGGAAAGTCTTAGAAGCGTCGCAAAAGGCCTGTAAGAGCCTTAGAAAGTCTAAAAAGGAATCTCAAACAAGCAAGGATGAGTCTTACAGAATTTCGAACAAGTCTGCGAATGTCTGGAATTGCTTTTGAAAAGTCGTCAGAAAAATCTTCACAGAGTCCTAAGATAGTCTGAGAAAGTCATAAAGAATCTTAAACAAGTTTGTTAGAGCACTAAAGAGTGATTTAGTGATCAACGAACCTCAATATGCAATAAACAAGTATTAGAAAATCGTTGAAAGTTTTGATCAAGTATGTAAGTCATGGAAAGTCTTAAACGAGTTTTAAACGTCACAGAGTCCGAAAGAAAACTTAGTCTTTGAAAGTATTGTGGTACTCTCCACCGCGACTGATTTTTTAACGTTGCCAATTTTTTTGTACACAGTTCTTGCTGTATATAAATGTTACATACTAACGTCTTGCATCTATGCGAATGTCTTAGAAACGTGTTTTGTCTCCTGCATTCCTGCACATCTACTATGGTGTGGTGGGACGTATGGCGATGCACGCATACCAAAATGGCCCCTATGAACCCGCATCCCCAGCACCGGAAACCACCCTTTAGGGCATCGCATCAGTGCCGAGGGGTGCACATCTAGTATGTGATCTTTTCAAAACCACGTTCTTCTTCTTTTTTTCCTCATGACTCATTTTCCTATTTTCTCCTTCAATCTGTCTGGCAGAACATCAGTTACAGTTTATATTTTAGAACTCTCGGGGAGATCTGTATATACTATCAATCGATCAATACACGCTCTTTCTCTACACACTCTCGTTTCTTTTGATTTCGTATGCCTTCGCTCCAGGCTGGACTAGACACTTCTTTCTTATACAAAACTCGATCGGCCCATAATATTTAATGGGCATTGAAGATTCGCAGTTAAGTGCAAGGAATCCAGAGTCTGGTCTTCAACACGTATGAAAAGACTCCAAAGAATCATGATCGTGTTTTAAAGACCTTCAATAAAGCTTGGAACATTACAATCATTTGAGCGGAAATACCCGTTTCATTTGAAACACTGTACTTTCTAGAAGATTTTTCAGGTTTGCCCTATCATTAGTAATTTTCAACTAGTGCAGGTCAAGGCTAGCTATTACATACTACGTTACAATGTTACATTTTAAAACGTCTTGGGTAGTACCATTGAATAAAGTGTTGTCAGTTACAGTATTCTGATGGGAATCAGGAAAACGATATAGGGTGATTCGGGGCAAAAAGTGGACAAAATTCACATTTTCTCATATTTCCCAGACTTCTAGTTACGTTTTCCAATGAAAAGTATAATCTGTAATGTGTAGCTGGGACCTTCCTCTTCACTTCGCACTAAAAATTAAGAAATTGCAATATACTATTGTAGTCACCTTCATGAATGAATCTATTCACTCGTACCTCAGTGAAAGGAGCAAAAAGTTAACACCATGGCACCATGGGGTAAAAAAGGAACGTGTATTTTAAATGTCAAATTTCGTACTGTTGTAGTAATAAATTTATCGGTTTACAATTTTCATGGAGAGTCAAGTATCCTCGACGTTAAGTGTTATTTTGAAAAACATATATACCACTTTTGCCTTCTCAATCGTCATTTTATCCTCTATTCGGGGAAAGTGAAAACTGGGACGATTTGGAACACGCCTCATAAATAAACAAGTTACTTGATTACTGCTAATTTAGACTTTGCATACTGGGAGGCTTGAGGCAAAACAAGAATGCGGGCTCATCATTTGCCCCGAAACTGAATTAACAGGCGCACTATTTGCCCCCGACTAGTTTCATGAAAACCACTTCATGAAATCGAATTACTTAACACGATCACCATTTGCCTGCAAAACTGAATTAACAGGTGCACTATTTGCCCCAGAGTAGTTTCGTTTTTGCCCTCGGCTGTGTTCAATATTTGCCCCCCCCCCTCCCTCCAAGTATTTGGAACTTTTTCCAATCCAAAATAATTACTTTTTGCTTTCAATTACATAGGAAGAATGCTGATAGTTGGTTTTATCGATTCATGTACAAACATTGGACAATGAATGAGGAATTTTAGAATAAATTACAACCCCCATCCCCCCGCAAAATATAATTATTTAAAGAGAAAAATTGATATTTTCCCATTGTAAATTCTCTTGAAGATTTTAATAGGAAAAGTATCTATCAAACACTTCTCCTACTGTAGTAGTAGAAGATTCAAGCAACACTGTAAGGTCAAGATTTCTCTTTGAAGTGTACAAATCCAGAGAGATATAGCCGGTTCAAGTTTTGCCCAGTGTCATCCTATTGCTTTAAGAGGTGAATGGGCGCTTTCATAAACAACACGGATTCAAGCTCAGACGAGTCACCAAGTCGTACACGAGGTTTGAAAAACCTGACAGTCCTAAGTTAGTCTGAAAGAGAGCCAGATTCGTAATCGTGCACTAAGATATCTTGTTCACTTTCAAAGTTATATTCAGTCAAAAATGTAAGTAAAATCTAATGTAAAAGAGGGGGCACCTCCAGCATGCTTCTGCCGAAAAGTTTTTGCGCTTTTACAGCCTCCAAATATAAAAAATTTCTCGACATTCCATAATTAGAATTCTGAAAAGATTATACATTTTACTAGTACTTTACTTTTTTCACTATCCATAATAATTTACTCATTCATTTATTTATAGATGGAGAAGGCCCACAGCAGAAATGTCATTGAACAGTGCTCCCCGTACACTTAAGAATATTCCATGCGCATAGTGAAACAATAAAAGAAAAAACATAATCAATGGGGGGGGGGCACAAAAACACAAAATTGATATAAGAAGTGACGTGGAGCTGCAGGGTCCGGAGGAAGGAGAGGGGATGGGCACCCAATCAAAGGGGAGGGGCCAGAGTTCGGGGCACACCTACATCTGGCATAGAAGGCTAGAGAAACCAAGAAACCGAAACTGCGGCCTAGTGGGGGCAGACATTTCAAAGACCTTCATTGATACTACAATCAAATATCCGGCGTTTGGAATAGAAAATGTCGATATCACTTATGGCGTTTTGGATTTCATTATAGAATCGGAGCATGTTGTTTTCGGGGTGAATCAGAGTAATGATCTGTCCTAGAACGTATTGGAGCGAATGTTTCCATCCTACGTACAGAGTGTTGCGGATAAACCTACTCTACCCAGAATTGTGCCATTGCTTTCCCTACCATGAATAATCATAAAGGAACTGCAATGATGCAATTAATTCTTCTTTTACTAAGCATTGCGAAACCTGCTGACGGTTCAGAGTACATATACGATATTGATAGTACTAAACGGTATTAAAATACGTGAATTTCGAAAAACGGTTCAGAATATTTTAAATGACATCCACGGTTTCTTTTGTTACCGGATTCCGTATAATGGCTGCAAATTCAAAGTGCGATCTAACCAATGAGCAAAATAGTATTTTTAATGTATCTAAATTTTGGAAATCGTGGCACTTAAAACATATTGATACAAAAGAATTTTTAATGGAAAAGAAAAAAAAAACAAGACACTACGCAGAGGTACGAACATTTCTACATTCATAATTTCAAGGAAATTCTGAGGCCGGTAAAGACCCAAAACTTTTAGAAAGAGCAGCGTAGAGATGTCCTCTCCTGTCCATTAAATGTCTGTTAATATTTTCGACATAATACAGCCTCAAGGGCTGCTTCTCCTCCTATCCGGAGAGAAAGAATTGGACCGCACACTCTCCAAGAGATTCCCATTTTCGATATCAAGAAAAACGTATTTTTCGCTAATCTACTCAATTTTATAATTATTTCGAGGCTTCGTAAAGATCCAAATACTCAGGGCAAAGGGAGCAAAACTATTCAATTCTTACACACTTTGAAAGGTCCGAGTGTACATAAATGAGATTATTAACTTATCAGTTCTAAATACGTATCATGTACAGTCATGCGATTTTGAGGATGGAAATGGTGCACAGGCCGACTCGAGACCTCAATTTTCTATTCCTCAACGGCGTACACACTTCTGCAATCGAATTAATACTCTTATCTTGAAACAACTGTATTCTAAATTAAATTTCACAAAAACAACTAAAAATAATCAGGGTAGAAATGGCTACTAAATAAACCTTCACGGCTGATAATATGGCGTTACCATATGACTCAAAGCAAATATTATTCGCTAACGTAATGCAACACCAAATATCTACAGAACAATTCCAAACGAAGTCTCTTTCAAACCATGACCACGTGGCATCGTATAACGAACGATTGCAGGTAAAACTGATATCAGTATTGTTCACAAAATTATGAAATTTTTGGGGAACTGTGAGCATAATTTTTCTAATTCCAATACAATGGAATAATAAATATCATCAAAAATACACCCGAGTACAGATTAAGTGAACCAAATATCACTTTGATAAAAGTAAACTAAATACCATTTCGATAATGGTCAACCAAATACCACTTCAACAATCATGATCATTCAATCAACAAATACCACTTTGATAACCATAATCATTCATTCAAATACCACTTCCATAGCCATAATCAATCGATGAGAAGCCAATTCGAAAGAGTCGTCGGGCTATCCAATAATCACTAAAACTTTTTTTCAGTATCTTTACCAGTACCCAGAGGTCAACTAGTCCTTTTCCAAAATAGTCGGTCATCAACAGGAATGGGAAGAATCATGAAAAATATGATTCGAATCACAAATCACTTTCAAAGATATTGTTCACGAATCAAAAAATGACATTGCTCTTATGGGCGAAATTACAGCACATATGATTCGAATCACGTATCACTCCCCAAAACAACATGGAAAAAGTGATTCGCCAATCATTTTTTGCCCGTCCCTGGTCATGAATGCTTTTTGAAATCATCTCTCAGCTTCACTGGATATCTCCAACATGGTCAAATGTTTTCCCCAACTGCTTGAAAGTTATACACAGGTAGGTTCTGCGAGGACAACCCTACAATAGCAACAAATAATATTGTACCTAACTGAAGTTGGAGCCCAACAAAGTTGACAAACATTTAGAGCTTTTAAATCACTCGTCACTTTGAAAAAACTGGTTTTCAAATAATCGAAGCTTGGCTCTACCATCTGTACTAAGAGTCCGATAAAATTCAAATACTAGACTAGAAGAAGACGACACATCAAATGGGGAAGAAGTTTAATTTTCTCAAATTTCCACGTCCAGGGTTCCTAAAGTTTGAATTACATAAGCTTACAGTTCTAGGAACTGATTCATACATTCCATGTTTTCTGGGAAAGATGTGCTCATGAAGAACATCAAAACATTACATTTATACGGAACCAGTCAAATTTCACTCAGTCAAAATTCCTCAGGTTTGAACTTCCAAACTTTTCAAAATTGATGACCACTATGAGGACTTCTAATTCAAACTATTTTTGGGAATAAAATTCACACTGATAGCATTTATTGAAGTGCCACGCTCTTATTTCGAGTTCAGAAGCTTCGAGAAATAGATTAGTAAGTACTACACAGGAGATAAAAATCCAGAGGTATCAAAGGTCCAATTTTATTGAACAGAGATTCGATAGTGCTTGGGTTAGAAATGTGACTCTGACCTTATATTCACTGTAAGCCAGATGTTCTCATAATTCATTCATTTTGGAAAGTTCAAAAATCACAACGTTGGCAACCCTAAGTTAGTAAACTATTGATAACTGGACTATGCCAAAGTTAATTACATTTCATGAGGCACTGAGGGTCTAAATAAGAACGTCTAATCCACAGAATCTACAGAAAACTTTTGATTCTCCCACAACGTTGAAAAAAATATTCTCATGCAGAGAAAGCTCAGCAATCATAAGCATATTCCGAGAATATCCCCTGGCCGAACCACCAAAAATGTTACTACTCTCAATACATGACCTTTTCAAAGCCACATCCAGAATAAATTCTCAACTGAACAAATTTTCAAGAAATCAAAGCATCATCGGGAACCAATTCAGCAATATCAGAATATCCTCAACGTGTTCAAGAATGTTCTTCTCTTGGATTTTTTTAAATCAAATATTCTGCGGTAAATGCTTAGAGCTCGAACATTTTGAAATATTCTTCAACAAAGCAGTATTTGACGATACTCTGAGCATACCTCAGAGCTTGTTCGCTTTTGTATTCTTGAACTCGAGTTTTCGTGTGTATACGTGTGAAAATACACAGGAAATACTCAATGCTCAGCTGCTGAACATCTGGGAATTATTCTCAGCAAGTCTCGGCAATTATACCCGAGTATTTTCTAAACTGGACTCCCCATTATTACAACGTTTCAAGAAAACAATTGTTGGGAGTCACTAGCTTGAAAAATACCTATAATCCAACTCCAGTCGACCTGTCTTACCACCCGGTGAGATATTTCGAACATACTGCCGGACACTTTAGATATCTCTTTCACAGCAGATACGAGAAGCCATTTCAGACCGCACATTTTGTCATAAATTCACTTGACACAGGAATAAAATGTTTACCCTTTCTCATTTTAAAACATGAAAAATGAAGTCAGTTGATTGAGCTTTCCTAATGGTTCCTTCTTATATCATTCGAAAACTGACTAGGTCACGAACATGGAAAGTGATCAACTATGACATCAGAACGGAGAAAAATCAAACAACTTTCGAATTATTGGTGTACGAAGCAGGAACCAATGAGCGAAATGAGCTTTGAATTCTGAATAATTACTACACTCACGCAAGCTCCATGCTAACATAAAACAGTTGTCTGGATACCAAGTTTAAATGAGTCATACTACAATTCTCAAACTGAGTGGCAGGGATTTTAGGTCAAGTATATCTTAAACCGAAGACTGAAACCACTCAAGCTTGAGTTAAGACCTACTCTACCACTTGAATAATCATCATTCGTTAGCTTATCTACTTACACATTTTCAGAACGATATAAATCATTCGCCGAGAAATTGAGATCTTTTCAACCTTATCGAAGTTGTTTCTAGAAACACTTCTCTCAAACTTTTCAATTTCATTCACACTTCATTACCTCTGAAAATCATCAAGGAACTGATGTGTGTGTTATAATTAGAAACGGATTCACAGAATTATGAATGTGCAAGCCACGAATACTTCGATTGCTCGTTGTTACGGGTATCAACTTCCCTTCAGTAAAAGAAAGCACGATTAGATGAAAAGCTTCGCAGGGTATTCGAAAACTTATTCAGTCGGCGAATACAAATAGCATCTTGCAATTCATGAGTAATATGTAAAATGTGTTTTACCTAGTTACTACACTCGGGACCGAGGTACACAAACGCATAAAAACGAAGCCATTGGCTCACGGAAGCCGAAATCAATACAGCTGTAAGCGAGCTGTGAAATGCAAATATTTACCTGTTTTCTCCTTGATTTCACACAATACGCTGAATAAAGATGGCTTCATTCGGTGACAATTTAAGGTATGTTTCCTGCAACAAACACAGAATACGTTAATCACCGGTCACAACGATTAACTTTTCCAATGTCCACTTACACAAATGAACATCGATACGACTAGTGAACTCGAGCAAAATGAGTATCGTAAGTGACAAGATGCTTTTTCAACCACCCGGATCCCGGAATGCTACGCGAATTTTTTTCATCGGATACGATTTTCAGCAAATGAAGTATAACCTCGCACACTGCAGTTCTTTAGTAACAATCAGTGCACACCGAAAATACTTTCCACAATTTTGTATCAAACTTAGTATCGCGAAGTTAATGCGGATACCGCACCATGTCAATTTGTTTACAACCAGACATCTCTCATGCATCGTGTGTCAACAAAGACACAGCATTTAAATTACATCGAAACAGCGGTAGCTTATTGTTTCTCGCAGGAACAAAAACGTCAAGCTCAAGCCGCATGCTACGATACTTCGCAATGAGTATTATTTACCTGGCTTGAGCTTCGTCCAGTGATTGATCGGTGATGTTAATTATTTGTTGCAATATTTCGCCGATGTCTTGTTTCCTCGTTTCTTGATCCGGAGTCGTCGCCGTTCCATGATTAGGATCTACAGGTTGCATTCCATAAGGTTGAGGCATCATACCAACTTGACCACTCGGATGCATCATGCGACTTTGATCGTCCATAATATTTAAAAGTCAAAAACTACATGAAATTGAAATTTGTAAACAACGGATAACGGATTACAAAGAAAAACTTGTTCTCGCACAGCACTACACATCACACGTGTTTCCTCGTAAACACTCCGCGTAAACACTCCGATTGACAAAAATAAAATATGGCCGAACATCTAACTTTCAATTGGTGGGGGTTGAACATTCTAGGTGGGAAGTTGCTTGCGAATCCGTTCAAGATAAAGCGTTTACGCGGAATGCCAACTGGGGTAGACAGATTTTTCAAATTTGACCAATCACGATTGGCGTATTTTATGTAATACATCTTTCAGTAGGTAGCGCTTGTAAACATGTCAACACTGTGAAAAATAATGTTCCAAATATCGATTCCAAAAATGTCCAAAATGAGCGCAATTCCGCGCGTATCACATTTTTTCTGATTTCGTATTAAAGAATTTCTATTTTTATATAATATTTTACGTATGTCTCCGCGACAGCCTCATTATTTTATTATTTTCAGAAAACAAAATTTCGATTAGATAAATAAATTTTGGTGATATAATACGACAACACTGATCAAGGAGATCACTTTGTTGGGTACTTTTGCTACAGCTTGTCCAACTTTGTTTGTTTTGTTTGGGATGCATGATTTTTTGATAAGGAATTCCTTACGAATTAACGAATTTTACCCAAAATTCTGCCGTTTTACAGCTATGAAAAATAATAAGTTAGATTTTTTATATTTTTCAACAGATGAAATTTATTTACTCACAAATTTCCAGGTACTGAAGGTAACATGCGAGTAAATATCAACTTCCATTTGCTTACAAACTCATCAATTATCAGAAGACTGTAGTAAACTAATTGCTGTAATCTGTACCTTTTCAGGTTTCTGCAAATTTAAAATGACGCAGGAGAATCAGGAAGATCTTCAAGTGGTCTCAGGAAAAGAAGTGGAATCTAATGATACACTTACATTTTATCCTCCTGTGTATATTCAGCGATATTTCGCGATTAAAGATATATTGGCTGAAGAAAAATGGTGTAACCAGATCTCCAAGGTAGAATGACTTTACTCGGACGCTCTCCTGCCGCTTAGATTAACGTTTATTACAGGACGGGTATCGAATAATCTAGTGCGTTGTTACCACTGAGTACACAATGGTAAAAGCCGAGTAAATACTGCGAAACACGGGACTTGTATTTCTCAACTGTGCAATGCTCGATGAACATTTCTTCCCAAAACCTGGAATAATATGTAATCAAACTAGCTGATTGTGACGCTTTCTCAGAACTTGGTTAGACTCTTCCAAGATTCATTTAGGCCCTTCAAATTTCTGATTTTTGAGACATTGAATTCGGTTCAGATTCGCTCCGACTTGAAACGTTGCAAAGTTCATTGGGACTCTGTTCAGACCTATTAAGGCTCAAAGACTCATTCAAACTGTATTCAGCCCTTTTGTGATTCTTTTATAGTTATTTTGGTTCGCTTAAGACTAGTTGAGTGTTGAGAAACTCATTATAACTCGTAAGACTCGTTCAAACTCCTTCCAATTGGGTCAGCACTTGTAAATACTCATTCGAGTCTTGTCTAGATTTAATCAAACTTATTCACAATCTGTGAAGACGCATTGTAGTTCCCAAGAACTTGGGAAAACTAATTCAGACTCGTTTAAGAGTCATTCTGCACAATCTGATGATGATTTTATGATACAGGTATCATCCAAACAGAGAAAAATTTACTCTTGTATGTTGTTGAAAGGGGGAGCGGATCAGTTACTAGAATGTTTATGGGTGCATCCTAATTTAGTCTAGTCAACATTTATAAATCGCAATATCTAATAATATTCCTGTACTCTTCGGTATAAACTCATTTCTGACTTGCTCCATCTCCAAATTCTGAAATCTAAATGTGCAGAAGTTATCGTGGGTTTTATTTCTCGTTTTCCAGGTCGTAGAATTCGGATGTGCTGATTTAAAGTTATTCAAGTACATCAAACCACTCGAACATATAGAACACATATGCGCTGTTGATATCGATGAAACACTTATGGAGCGTTGTCGATACGAAGCCAAGCCGATGACATTTGAATATGTCACTGGTTTATCCCGTAGTTTGATTATCGACTTGTACGTTGGTGACATAGCCGAACCAGATTCGCGTTTATTTGACGTAGATGCTGTGATATGCATAGAGCTGTAAGCTTACATTACTTATTCCACCTTTACTGAAGAATTTTACCGTCGAATGTGGAGCATATCGTTTATATATTTTCTACAGCATTGAACACTTGCACCAAGAAACGCTGGACAAAGTACCAGCTACCGTATTCGAGTATTTGCAGCCTAAATTAGCTATCTTTACTACGCCCAATTCAGAATTCAATGTGCTGTTTAACTTGGAAGGATTCAGACACGATGACCATAAATTCGAGTGGACGAGGAAAGAATTCGAAAATTGGTATGTTCGGACTTCATGATCTAAGATGTGACGCTTTAGGGATCCATGTTTTGTTTCATCGCTGATGTACGTTTGCAGGTGCCATTCCATTTTAGAAATATATGTTGATTACGACGTATATTTCGAAGGAATCGGGAAGGGACCAGAAGGCACCGAATCTCTCGGATGTGTTTCGCAGATGGCGGTGTTTTATAGAAAAAACGACACTACTAAAAGAAGTGATTCAAAAAATGTACTTTTATCTTCAATATTTCACTGTTAAATAAGAAAATTGGGATGATGTGTATCAAAATGCAATCTGTGATCTCTGGTCTCCCTACATAGTGCAGAGTCTTTCATTTCTGGTGAACATGAATGCGTGTTTGACTTTGTTCTGGAACGACTAGATAATCCTCTTATTAGTGACCATGCTGAAGTGTGAGTGAACTTGGTAAATTCTTCATGTAGGGTTCTCCACTGAAGATGGCATGACAGCCGAAAGCTCTCTGGACTACTGAAGGAAGAAATAGTGAATTGACACACCATACATAAAGAATATTCCCATATTGCTGTTCATTACTTTGTGACCAGATGATCAATAAAAACTGATCTTGCACCTCAGCATACATTGTTATGTATTCTACCAAAAATCGAATTGATTAATTATAACTTCGTTTCAGGTGATAGCTGAACCCTACAGACTTTATGAAAGGATTGTATACCCATATAAGAAAGATGAGCGCAGTGAAGAAGAAAAATTTACCCACGAACTGGCGTACCGTATCAATAATGTTCAGATGAATAAAATGTATTCACATTATCAAAGAGAGGATTCAAAATATGAAATACCAACGGAGTATTTATGGCACTACACCAAGGATTGGTGTTCGACTGAAGATCTCCTCTTGTGAGTATGAACGATTACTTTAATGTTGAGAATGAAGTTCTTATATTAGTGACTGCAGTGAGAAAGACATACATTGAAAACTTAAATCAGTAAGGTATATGATTGACGAAGTCTCGCTACATTTTCTAATTTGGTGGCAGTGGTAACTGGTGGTACTACCAAGTTGGGGATAGTTCATTTTTTGCTTACCTTTCTGATGTCTATTCACTACTCGGTCACCAATTTCAGTGTATGTTACGGTTGTTGGGGGTCGAGATGGGGTGCTTCCACTTTGCCCTGCATCGGGGGGGGGGGGGGTGCGTAGCACAGATTATGTACTGAAATTACTGTTGGGGAAGGAAGGTCCTAATTTTTCTATCTCAAAATGTTTATTTTGCCCACTTGGAAAAAACTGGAGTTATACAAGCAAACATAAGTTTTCACTTTTAGTTCAGATTTTACCCATCTGTGAAAATGTTTGATTTTCAAAAACAAGTGAAATGAAAAGTGTTCAAATTTTCAGGTTTTTTCCATTGACAAAAATATTGGGAATGTCTTCATTCCTCCTTCGATACATCACTGCACCAAGTACTTCCAAATTTACTGTACCATTCTTCCAATTGTGTAGATTTAGAAATGTGACCTCTCAAATTTGAATTTCTAGTAGTAGCATTTTAACATTATAAGCTCCCGTATTTTTTAATTCGAACAGGTTATTAAGCGACATTTCTACAAGTGAGGTTCTTGAAGAATTTCTTCTGATCTGCATTTTCAAACTTAAGCGCCATATCTGCTCCATCCCATTAGGAATTTTCTGATGAAATAACTAATAAGTTGTACGTACGCGGCAAGAAATAATGAGGCTAAGTAACTGTTCGCTGCTGCAATTTAGATGAATTACACTCACTTCTGGAGTTCGTTCGATTTTCTTGTACTTTCATCTGTCATCCTCAGGTCTTTTCTCTCTCAACTGTAGAAGCTTCATCTGAACAAGTTTTTTTTTTTTTTTTTTCAATACAAATATTCTGTTTTTTACATTAAGTTGTTCTGAGGCTAAATTTTACTCGAATAATGTGAGAAAGACCGGACTTAATGTTGTTATTGGTATTCTTTTTGTTTTCAGAGATAGACTTAAAGAAAAAGGATACACCATTTGCAAATCAGAAGCAGGTGAACATGTAATAGTTGTTGATGAAATTGAGAGCGATTTAGAATCCGAATACTCAGATGACTATTACGAAGACGTTAGTGAGAATACTACTACTACAGTTTGCACGAACGAGTCTTGGGAGTAGGACTAATAGTCTGTTTACCTCGATTGTTACCATGTTATTAATTACGTAACCAAATTGTTATGCATAAGGCTTTCGAGAGAGTTTTTTGTTATAGTCTGACTATTATTGTAATAATTTTTTTTTTACAAAATTATATTTTATACATTTTATAGCGAAAGTATGCTCCCGCTTTTATTGACTTCATATACCAAGTCCTGTTCTTCAGAACTGGAATAAGAGGCCGCTAATAATCCGCTGGGGGAAAATGTGTCAAATGCAAAACGAAAATATGCTAATCATATTCGTACTTTATTGTACAATAAAGTGTCTTCCCGAATTGCAAAGAGGATGCTACTCGCGTCCAGAATATTGTATGGTAAAATACTCTGATCAGTAGGTACTTCATATTCCATTTGTGCTTACAGCAAACTGAATTATTGAATTTCAACTTCGATTCTAAAAGGAGTTACTTATTTCTCGGTTGTATATCCATGCGAACACATAATACCCAATAAATAATCAATTAAACTCTGGTAGAATAGATGTACGGTGTTTGTGTATCAGAACCGGCGTAGACTGCAGAACCAGATTAATAAATCAATGTTGGATATCCTAACCAAATGATTAATAATGGTATTAACTGCATCATATGTTCGGAAATGGGGGACTTCGATGAAGTAGTAAAGGTTTCTGATGTACGTAGTTGGCTGACATGAACTGTTGTTTCATTAGAGACGCACTCAATACATAATCATCATAAACTGATAGGCAGACCGATGATCCAACTTAAGGTGTTGGTACACGGAGTCGAGATTTTTCTAGCTGCTAGTTGGTAGAACTTTCCATTTCGAATGGATAGCTGGCTAGTTTTAGAAGCAACAACTTTTCGATCACAAAATTTCCATTCTATCGACTAGCAGCTAGAAGATCTTCACCACGCACCGGCACCTTAAATCTTCCGCGTGTGATAGGGTGCTCTATACGGAGAACAAACCTGAAGACTGCATAGGTTTACATTCAGACTGAGCTAATTCATTTCGAATTACATTCTCATGAGAAGTAGTAGGTGAATAATTTAATTATAAAAAACAGTTTAAATACTTTTCCATTTCCTTACAATTCAATGAAATAGAGCAGGAACTGGAACCATATTGAGATCACTTTTTAAACTTCTGTGACTCTTCTTTCTTCCTCGTTTTCTTTCGTTTGCCTTCAGATTCGTCTTGAAATGCTTTCAGTTCTCCACAGAATAACACCTGCGAATGAAAAATCCAAATCAGCCAATTCATTCGACATGTTTAAATACCAATTCCACCAGCTTTTATGAGTTTCGTTCCCAACCAGTAACCTGCAGAATCGTTCCATTCCACACAGAAGGAATTAGCAGAGTACAATGCGTAACTCACACAATGTGCCCATCCGGCGTACTCTCCATAAAGGGACCGAAAGTGATCACCTATTTCGTTGTAAATGCGATCGGTAACTGATTTAACGCTCTTCAAGTGTGGTAAGTAGTATTTTGCAGCAATTTGAAAGACATGGGTATCCACTGGAATTGCCTCCAAATGATCGAATGACATCAGACATATGCAGTCAGCGACCTGAAATATATTTTCAATTATCTCAGGTGTCCAATTCTTACTTAGTTAACAACCACAGAGATGTTTTAGCTGTCATTAAATGTTACCCACCTTTGCACCAATACCGGGTAACTTCATCAGCTCCGTCTTCGTTTCCTGGTACGGTAACTTTTTCAGTTGACAAATCCAATCCAACCCACCAAACTCAACAACCTTAGCAGCAGCCTGTTGGATGAACTTTGCCCGGTAGCCGAAAGCTGCTTTCTGTAAGTCTCCTAATACAGACAATTCTGCCAGTTTTTCCACTTCAGGAAAATCGTGATATGTAGTGCCATCGACCGTCGTTATTTCTTTTCCGTAAAATTTGCACATTTTCTCAACCATTGACTTTATCCTGCGAGACGGGTAAGCAGATGAGTACCTGATTTCATTTTGCAATCTGCGTGAAATACATTCCGTTCTTCTTACCTTGTTATGTTGTTATTCGACGAGCAAATGAATGTAAAGATGTTTTCGATCGGATCTTGTCTCAGCATTCTCACACCTTCGAATTTTTTCGATGCTTCTTTGAATACGGGGTCACACTTCGACCATTTAGAGTATAAATTCGGCAGCGGTTCCTCTAAGCGTAGGTATTCCTTCAGCAGAGTTTCCTCGTCTTCGTCTTCTGTGTATTTGCTTTTAATCGTTTTGTATTGAATGCAGTCGCCGTCTTGCCGCACAGTCCATATTCGGTGAGCGAATACGCCTATCCACGATTCATCGACAGCTTTCTGCCATCTGTACATTCATAATTAAATAGACATTAACAAGGTAAAATTAAGAATTCCATCGTTTCCTGGATACGACTATTGTTGTAAGAATCTAAAAATACTTCAGAGAAGTGTTTGCATAAGAATCGTCAAGAGGAACCACAAAGTGATACGGCTTGTCAATTAGTAAAAGTAGCCCGTGAGTAACAAATAAGTATGAAATCATACACGAGTTACTAATAAAGGCTGTGCGAGCAGAATAAACTTTACCGGAATGCCTGGCCGCCGTTAAATGTGTAATCGAAATTGAGTTCTGCCCTCGGAAACCGAAGTTTATTAGCCATGAGGCAGCTGGTGTTACAAAGTTACAACAACAACTGCAAATGCATCATTCGAAAATATGTATACTGAAAGAGCTTATAACGTGTTTAAAAATAAGCTAAAACGGAAGATTGGTACATACAACTGGTAGTAGAGATCCGACCATTTCAAATGTTCGGTAGATGATGATTCAATTTTTGATTCACCTATGACGGTTTCCCGCTAAATTCTGGTAACAGTGTGTGCTGACTTCAGAAGTTTACTGGTTCTGTAAATCAAGTACGCTATTTAATTATACAGTATCGGGAGTAATCGATACCCAACATAAAATTCATGAAGTACTTACATTCAAACTTTTCAATTCACGGCATTAATCGGTTCTCAACGGCAGAAAACCAGAGAAAGGATAGAAAGGAGAAGAGCAGAGGTTTTCGGGTTTTCCTCAGGAATTATTTGTTTTTTTATTGCTCTGCAGACTTGAAGTGCTGCAGTCTGACAGTGCACTAAAAGTTAGTGCTGCATCCACTTCATCCTCGTCTGATAACGTGATGATCGAACAACTTGGCAACGTTGCCGATGACCACTTTCTCCATCGAAAGTAAAATCTCGGGTATGTGCTTTGCAGAAACCCTAAAAACATAATAAAAATAACTGAAAAATAATAATACTCGCACTAATAACAATAAAATAATCGCAATAATTTATTATAATCCAAGTATTTAAATTCGGGTTTAGTGTTAAAGAACGTAACTTTACTTCGTTATGCGCGTGAAATTATAATAGTTTCATTACATAGTTCGTATAATCTCGTCATCCTGATGAACATGTCTTATGACATCCAAGATGCGTACTTCATCCAGAACGAATTGTTGAACATTAGAAATGTAATCCAGTTGACAAACGACAGTCTCTCGGCGCTAAATGCGAAGTTCCCTGATTTGCAGGACCCGCCGTCCATGTACATCTCCGAGCACCAAGAGCTGTCAAGTAAATTACAAGAACTCAAGCTGAAGGAACTACAACTCACTCAACAGTTGAAGGACTCCCGCAGACCCAGCACAAAGATAACCGACTGCAACGACCAGGTATTTGTGAATACTAGTAAAAATGAGAAAGCTTACTCGAAGTTCGTCAGAGCTCACCTACCTAACAAACAACGAACCAGCGTTCAGGTGAAAACAGGCACCACGTTACGAGTAGCCCTGTACAAAGCCCTGAAACTAAGAAACCTTGAACCTGAAATGTGCGTTGTGCATGCATTCGACACCGAAGAGGTTATTCCGTGGGATGAGGATATATCAGCATTAAAGGCTGAAGAGATTAGAGTTGATATCATCGATCGATGCCCGATTCCTACCAGTATATCCCATAATTTCGTACGCAAAACTTTCTTCTCGCTCGCGTTTTGCGAATGTTGTCGGCGACTTCTGTTCCAAGGCTTCTACTGCCGCACCTGCGGCTATCGATTCCATCAGCGTTGTGCCACCGGAGTTCCAGCAATGTGCAAGCAAATACGTCGACTCGACACGTATTATCACAGACTGCTGTCACAGAACACGGAGATCTCTCCGGCTGGCATTTTGCTGTCGTCTTCGGGCTACAATATGACGCCGCGACGGCACCATCCTAAAACGCTCGGTCACAACGAACGCTCCAGTTCGGCGCCGAACGTCTGCTTCAATTTGATTAATCTGAATGGTCATGACGGGGCTGTGGTCGAGGATTGTTCCTCGTTTTCTAATAGTTCGCTAATACCATCTATCAACAGTCGGCTGACCCAGAGTCAGAGTGCTCAACCGTCTCCTACGAACGGATTGCGACCGTGTCGACCGCGAGCTCGTAGCGCCGATGAAAGTGCGAATAACAATAGCAAGAAAGTGCATAAAGAGGCGGGTCCTCAGGAGAGCATCGAAGATTGGGAGATTCCGACGCACGAGGTGCTAATGGGCAGTCGTATCGGCAGCGGCTCTTTCGGAACCGTGTACAAAGCGCATTGGCACGGCCCGGTGGCCATTAAGACGTTGAATGTAACCGATCCGACGCCGGCCCAGTTGCAGGCGTTTAAGAACGAGGTGGCTGTGTTGCGGAAGACGAGGCACGTGAATATATTGCTGTTTATGGGCGTGATACGGAAACCGAATCTGGCCATAGTGACGCAGTGGTGCGAAGGTTCCAGCCTGTACAGGTGTCTGCATGTGCACGAAAAACGCTTCGACGTGCAGCAGATCATCGAAATCGCTAGGCAGACGGCTCAGGGTATGGACTATCTGCACGCAAAGAACATCATTCACCGGGATTTGAAGAGCAACAATATATTCTTCAACGACATGGTGGTCAAGATCGGCGACTTCGGCCTGGCAACGGTGAAGACCCGGTGGTCGGGTGGCCAGCAGTACCACCAGCCGTCCGGCTCCATTTTGTGGATGGCGCCGGAGGTGATCCGCATGAAAGACGAAAATCCGTACAGCTTCCAGTCAGACGTGTACGCCTTCGGCATCGTTCTGTACGAGCTACTCTCCGGCCAACTACCATACACGCACATCAACAACAAAGACCAGATCCTGTTCATGGTCGGCCGCGGCTACCTGAAGCCGGATATCAGCAAGATTTCGTCGGACACGCCGAAGGTGCTGCAACGTATCATGGAGGACTGCATAAAGTACAACCGCGAGGAGCGGCCGCAGTTCCGACACATTCTGAGCAACGTCGAGAGCTTGCTGTACTCGCTGCCGAAGCTGCACCGCTCAACGTCCGAGCCGAATCTGAATCGAACGCACTTCCATTCGGACGACTTTCTCTATCCCTGCTCTTCCCCGAAATCTCCCGGCAATTTTCAGCTGTACGGCGACGAATTCAGCTTCTGCCCGTCCGTCGGATTCATCTAGAGCTGTGTCACCTAAACACCTCCCCTCCCCGGTTAAGTTGTGATTTGCTAATTTTATACTCTTAGTTAATTTTTCTTTTTCTTTTTCGTGTGTATATTTCGTGTACAAAGCGTAAACTGCGTATCTAACTATTGCGAGGAAGATGAGTGGAGGGCCCGGTGCACTGAGTAGTCGAGTCGTACTTCGTCTGGGCACACGATGAAGCTAGTCAACGGAGCGAGCAAACTATCAGCCGTTCATGTTTCACCCAACAACCACTTAATTGACAAGGGCGACGCAGAGTTGCCGCAATTTTAAAGTTGTGTAGACACCACCGCAATGGACTGCTGCCACGGCGATTTGCAACTATCCTGTAGATGGCTACCATACCTCGAGTGACTATCAATGTTATCATGTTGGGGTAGCGGTGGCGTTCTGTAACCGAGCTTCCGGATTAGATTCAGATTGCCGTGGTGGGTTGGGGTAACACCTTTCTAATTGCTTACAAATGGCTACAGTGGGTTGACGTAACAAATGGTGATCTACAACAAAGCTTTCTGATTGGTTGTGATAGTCACCATAGCAGTCCGTTACAGGGACGTTTATAAAGGTTTAAAATTGTGGCAATTTTGCGCCTTCATTATGGATTGCCACCATTACCTTAACTTATTGTGGCATTTCACAACCAATCCGAACGCTCCGCTCTAGATTGTCTCATGCTATGGTAACAGTGGCGCTCTACAACGGAGCTTTCTTATTAGTTCTGAATGGCCACGGTAGGTTGAGTAATGGTGCCGATCTATGACTAATCTTTTTGATTTGTTGCTAATTGCCTTGGTGGGGTGAGGTAGTGATAATGATGTAGGACGGAACTTCTTGATTGATGCTGAATAGTTACTGTAGCGGTCCATTACGTCGGTGTCTAGAAGGTCTCCAGATTGCGGCGATTTTGCGTCGTCTGTTGGGTGGGTGCTGGGTGAAATATGATAGATTGATTATTCGCTTGCTGCGTCGGCTGGATCATAGTTCATCAATGTTCATGTCGTAGCTTTGGTGCTAGAAGTATAAACTATGCATGAAAAGCTCAGTAAGTTAGAGGTAATTCAACTGCTTTCAACATTGAGCCCTCCAAGCGTAGCTCTCTGTGTACGCGGTTGGTTGTATTCTATTGTGATACGGGAGCTTCTTGCCTTAAGTAGTCGGCCGCCTGTTGGCTGTTCGTCCAGATTTGATATTGAAGGTGCTAGTTGGGTGTACCGATTTGTTACCTTGGTTGTCTAATTTCTATGTGTAATGTTTTAGTAAGTTCTCGAACTGGCCTCCTGTCTAGATCGCGATGATGGTGACTTCAAATCTGAAGAACCAAAGAACGCAGCTTCTTTCAAAGAGTTTACCGCTTGATCTATTTGTATTCGTTGGGCGAGGTACTGACCAGTGAGTTTGTTGAATGTGACAATTGAGTCGTGTTATCATGTTCTAGGGAACAACAGTACAGGGTGCAGCCGTGAACGTCTTCGGTAATTGTTTAGAAGCTTGGGCTAATAACGGCCTGAAGTGCTTGCGTTATCGAGTCCGGCACCCAAGGTTAGGGTGATGATACTGTAGGAAACTTGGACCATGGGTATTGGGAGGGATTCAGGAATTAGTGATTGGCGGGTCCAGATGTAAACTGCTTCTCCTACAACCTCTTGTCACTAGTCTTAGCTTTGCTGGTATCAGTCACCTGTCTGGCGCTGCATGCCCTATTTTCTATGTGTTGGTCTATTCATTTATCAGACTGTCTCTTTTTTGGTCATCTTGTCTTTTAGGTTGTTTGTCTGTCTCTTCGTTTGTCTTTCCTCGGACCCCGAATATAGGCGGGTTTACTTGACCGAAATCTTCTTGACTGAAAATACCGAGCCGAATCGTGTAGTCTTTCTCAAATCTAGCTTTTTGCAGTGAGTGTCAGTCTGCATTGTTACAGGCAAGATTGTGGCAGCAAGGAGATTTAATTACTACCTACTTATATTTTGAAGGAAATACGCTTCGTCATGTTGAAAAATAATATGGAAGGGTAGACATGGGACGTATTAGATGTGGCGCTGACCTCTTCAAATCACAGAGATATGGAAACAGATAGACTAACAGACGTGGTGATATAGGCAGAGCTGGAGAGACAGACTGTCTGTTGAATTGACTGGAAGACTGGCTGACTATTGGCTAACTGATTGGCTGAATAGGTGGTTGGCTAACTAGCTAGCTGCCTATCTATCTCGAACACTGTTTATTTGTCTCATTTTTTGATCGGTGATGGTGTAGGCCAGGTTTTTACGATCCAGGAAGACGGGTTTTGTTGATGAGTCAGCACTTCCTTTGATTTTAAAATCAGTTGCTTTTATAATTTTCATAATTTTGATTCATGATTTTGTTTCCTAATGGCTTTTATGATGCTTTATTTTATTATTTGGTTTTTAGTTTTGTCCTGCTCAGAATTTTGTGTAACAGTGAAGCTGGCGTTGTAATTGTCTGTTAGGCTGTTCGATTGACTGAATGAATAACTGACTAGCTGGCTGGCTGTCTATTGATCTTCCTGAGATCCTGAAATTTTTTTTTCTACTTTTCATCAGCCAAGCTGTCCCTGATTGCTTGTCCACGTCTGTCTATGGAGTATGTATCTAAGGTCCTAATGTTTTATTGTGTGTGTTTTTTTTTTTGGAAAAAGGAGAGGCATTGACTGAGGCTAGGTTTTAGATCTCTATCTGTTTGTCTGTCTGTCCGCAAGATTCAATGACTGTTTTTTTTTGGCGGAAATCAGTTTTTTTACTTCTGTCTGTGCATCTAATTGACTGTCCGTTTTTCTGTTCTTCTGTTGGCTGGTTAGCTAGTGGCTCGCAGTATGTCGGTCTTGGACCCCGGAGTTGTATTTCTTATTTTTTTGTCGGCGCAAAAGCCGGATTTGCCAAAATTCGGGAGAAAGCTGCATGTGGTAGGTAATTGAACATCTTTTCATGAATCGTTTGTATCTGTACTTTCATAATTGTGTTTTCAAAAAGCCGGGAGGAATAGCCAGACAGGTAGAGAGACATGGAGACAATAGAAAAAACTTGGAAGACCGAGACAACCAGATAGCTAGGAAAATAAATCTGAAATTTGGAAACAGAAGATCTAGGAATTTTATTTGATCAAGTGCTGATGAATCATAAATTTTCGGGAATATTTTGGCCGAAGCTTTGTGTCACTGTATGAAGTCTGTTACTGAATTATTGGTTTGTTTCTAAATTTTTCCCTTGCCTGTAGGCTGGCAGCATTGCCATTCAGTGTTTTCGCCGAAGGTTCAAAATGTGAAATAAATCGTACCTTCAGTTATGGAAAGTATAAAGTCACACGCCACGAATCCAAATAAATACGTAAGCCACGTCGTGATGAGGGCCACCATGGTTTCGCGATGGCCGATTAATCCTCGGTTTTTTGGACCGTCGAGGAGCATTTGTGGTGGGTTTTCCCTGGTGTGCTGCTCGATGTGTTTCCTTTTATGAAACGCTTGGTTCTTCGTTGATCAGTCAGCAATATAGTGTTATCTTTTCTTCACATGCTGTATCCCTCTCTTTGTAGTCTGTCGGTATAATCGATCCGCCATTTTGTTAACATAAACCAATTTTAAAAATGAACCCTATCTCGAAAATGACTATTTTTTTTTTTAACTTTAGTTAAAAATTTGGATTTTGCGCTTCAACTTGGTCTAGTAGCTCATGAAAATTATGATTTATCAATTCTGGTAATTATTTCATTTTACGTAAATACACGAATTTGAAAAGACAGACTGTAAGAAAAAATGTAAAATATTGTTCTGATAGTTGAATTACCGTAAACCGGGGTAACTTCGAATTTGTGGGGGAACTCCGGACATTGCCAGAACTGGAGTAACACTGGTTAGATGCGCTATTTATTTGTTAACTAGGGTGTCAAATAAAAACTGAGACTTGTAGCTACACTGCTGTATGGTGAAAACTGATGTTCTAGTTCTAATGCATAAAACTGGCATTGTCCAGAGTTCCCCCACAAATCCGAAGCTACCCCAGTTTACAGTACATTATTTTTAGTGATGCTTAGTGTTAATTTTCATGTAGATACCAAAATTATAATCAAACATTGAAGAAATTGATAAGTTTCCTTGGAAACTGGAAAAAATTATTCTTTTTCGGCAAACAAAATGGTGGATCGATTGTACCCACGTGTTTACTGTAGATCCTTAATGGTGGTTTTATCGATATAAGCCGAGGACGTCCTTATGTTTCTGCCTGTGTTCTACTCACCTTGCAGCAATAATTTTGTTTTTTACATTGCTACTTATTTTCGCTTTTTTTTTTTTTAATGACATTCGTTTTTCTGATTACTTCAACCTTATTTTTCAAAATTTGCTACGTTTCTGAGCTCCTTGGCATCCACTTTCGTTTCCCCACATTTGAAAAATTTCTTCGTTTTTCGTCTCATCGAAATTGGTAACCTGCAGTTCTTTAAGAAATATCTTCACGTGCCCTACATCAAACAGCAGCAGCTCTGATTCTCATTTCCGGATTCTTTGACAAAGGATGGTTCATTTCAGTTCCAGTCAAGAGTGTTCAATAATTTTCATCTTCAAAAAATCAACAGTAATGTGCTAACTTCTGTTCTGTGAGAGAGGAACTGGATAGACGTGGGCATGTGGTAGCATTTTCTTAGGCTTAGTACGGAGACTAACATGGTTGTTGTGGAGTGTCCTCTTTAGATTTAGCAATAATAATGACAATAATAACAGCCTGAGCCGAGACGACATCGCAGCCGAACCTCAGCTCGCCCATCGCTGGCCATAAGCCTCCACCACCCACTTCCACTCCTTTCTATTCTGCGCCCTGCTTCCCCAATTCGGACCTATTTCTTTTATAATTTCGTCTAACCATCGAAACCTTTGCCTTAGTCCATTTTTACTAAACTAGTCAGAACAATAATTTTTGTGTTTTGTCTTCAAGAAGGCTTGTTTTGCCTGGGGCGTTATTTCGATTAGGGCACTGCTCAGCGACATGATCACTAGGTCAGTCGTCTACATTTTAGGTATGCAGGTTGGTTAGTCCAGCATCTCAACTTCTTTTTGCTGTGACTCAGCTGACTGGACTTGAGACGTAACGTGCTTTTTAGTCATTCAGTGTAAAGGACCAAATTAACAAACAATTTTACTTCGTAAGAACGGTCCGTTGAATAATTATAATAGCGACTAGATAGTGAAACTTGAATTTTCGGTTCTTTTCGGTAATCCGGTGTGGAGGACCAAAAATGTGGACGTTGATTAAATCGTTTTTGAGTATAAAATTACAATAAATATCTGGCGTAGGATTGAGCAATACAAATTGATATCCTAAAAGAGCTCTTAGATTTCTGAGGGTTTGATGTGTTATTTGGGTTAAAAAAAATTGTCTCCCGGCTGCCCCCGCTCGCAGTCTTGATCTCCAGATTTTCGAGTGATTGTATTTTTTGCAAACTAGTTTCGCTTCGTTTTACCATCTTCGGCCATCTGGCCCAGAGGACCAAAAGATAACAAACTAGCAGTCAATCATAGAAGCAGCTATGTACTCAACATTTTCTGAACTAGAATGCTGTGCAAAATATCGATATGTCTAATCAATCTCATTCAAAATACTCAAACGTGGGACAGTGTTCCCAATCGCAAAAATTTGCAGAATTAGTGTCAATACTTTCTTGTTATAGTGTTTACAAACGGAAAATGCTCGCTTTCGTAGAGTACTCTGAAATAAATAATTTATTTGTTTATAGGTTGAACTCTGCAATTAAGGAAGGCGTTGTTGAGGGCACGTTTACAGTTTCACTTTTACTATTCGATTGTCAGACGTGATATTGATCGAAGGGGAGTGGATTGTCGGACTGTCGTTTTTCCTTTTTACCCGAAAGTCCTGTTTGCAAACTGTCTCATTTTGGAAACTCGCCCATCGATTTCACGCCAGTTGGTCATCGGTTGGTCAGTTTGTGGTTTTCTTGTCAAATGGCTGGTTCACTGTTCTTCCAGTACCTTTCGAATTGTGGTTCGAGTTCGATACTTAAGGTATGAGGAAATGGGCGTGGGGTCGTAACCTCTGTTGTTTCGAGTGTGTTACAAGCATCTGTGTAGGTCTTGATCTGGTAGCAGGTATTTTCGTTTTCGATCATTTTATTTTATTTTCTCGTTCTGTACTTACCCGATTCTTTCAGTAACTTATTCAGTTCTTTGTATCGAATTATCTCAAAATTTACTCTCTCGTTGAAGCTCAACTTCGCTTTTTCGTCTTATTTGTCCTGTGCTCTATTATTTTATTCTACGGACATACGATTATCTCACTCGGGGTTTCCGACGTTTCTTTCATGTAAGCTGAGGGCTGAGATGTTCCTCTTCTACGTCATTGTGATTGTGATGTATTAACGTACAATCTAGCGCATTTTTCTTCGTTCGATTATCGAACGTTTTATCGTTATCGTGTATTACTAGTAAATAAACGTCATATTTTCTTCTTCTGTTTCGCGGTTATTGTGCCACAGCGACAATCGACCGTTTTCTTTTTCTCCTTCCGGGCTCAAAGGCTTCTAAATACCACAAAAATCGGGATTTATTTTGAAATATATAAAGTACTCTGGTTTTTGTTACTCTTCTACTATTCGATGTAATAATTTTGTCACTAAATTGAGCGGCCGCATTCGCTGAACCTCGATATTTGTTCGTGAATTTTATTCGCTAATACTGTCGTTCGTTTTTAGTTTTTTTTTTTTGTTCTTCTTCATGTTTGCTCGTTTTTATTGTACGATTTACGTTTTAAAAACTTGATTTTTGTAAAATATGTATATTGTAGATTCGAGTAATTTTAATAGTTTTATTTAAAACGGCAAAAAATTATATGTATAATATATATTGTTATTTCATTTTACTTCGCCTGATTTTCATTTTATTTTTGTGTCAGTGTGATGGGTGTAAAGTAAGCGACTCTGATTGCATACATATCACAGGACCGCCTGATGGTTGTGTAAATTCTGTGTTGAACAGTTTTTTTTTCTTTCTTTTTCTTTTTCTAGAGGTTGAATAGTTTTACTTGTTTGGTTAAGATTAAATTAATGGTCGCGGAGAGAGGTTAGCACTATATTTAAAATTACCGCATGCGGGGGCTATTTGGGAATCGAGGGGCTACTCGAGAAGTTGTTGTTTTCCCGCACACAAGATCTGGGAGAGTAAAATCGTCTGTTTTTGATTGGAATGTGTAGCGAGGTCGAGCGGTTTCTGCTACTACGTATAATACTAGTGACAGGGCTACTAATTATGTCGACCCTTCCCCCTACTCCTTATTATTGCTTGAAAAATCTGAAAATTATAGTGGCCAGTAGTCGGAAAAATTGGAAACCTAAAAATTATTTTTTTGAAAGTTTCAACTGAAATATTTCGTTATTAGTTGGCATTCTTGCCGTCTACACCCCTTCTTCCTCCGGGAAAAACGCTATAGCCACGGCCCTGAATGTTTCTTGGAATGAAATCATAATTTCTTCGCTAAAGTGGCATACTGACGTGGCTTTGATAATAAATTACGTGCTATCGGTATCTAAATTCACTTTTGCTGCAGGAAAAAATATAATAATGTGCAGGGCTTCCCAATTATAGAACTTACAATATGTAAGAATGTAGATTTTCTTCAAATTTATTGAATTCGATCTCATAAATGGGGTACCGGAGGGGTTGAGTACAGCAGTCTTTTTTGCCTTTGCCCAGTATATTCTGAAACGAGGATAAGGGTATATTGGGAAAAAGAGAGATTCCATTTGAATCTACGAACGGCAGATTCAGGAATACTAACAATAGTTTATGATTCAGAGGGGTTGACTGCAGTAGTCTTTTCTTGTCTTTGTCTAATATTTTGGAACAGAAATGAGTGTATACTGGGGGAAAGCAAAATCTCAATGGCAAACCCAGGAAAATACTAGAAATAGCCTATAATTCGGAGCAATTGAGTGCATTAGTATTTTCTTGCCTCTGCTCAATATTGTGCAACAGGTATGCGCGGAGGAAAGCGAGATTTTCCTTGCATCTCCAAGGACAGATCCAGGAAGGTATCTAGAAATAGCTATAATTCGGGGGGGGGGAGGTTGAGTGCAATAGTCTTATCTTGTCTCTGGCTACTATTCAGCAACAAGTATTGGTGTATATTGGGAAAAAGCGAGATTCCACTTGTCAAGGGCGCAACCAAAGAAGGGGCTATATTCCCCCACAAAATTCGAAATTTTTTCAAAATTAATTTATGAAAATAGGTAGGTACCAAATCAAGTTTTCATCCCTACCCAAGTTTTTTTCTCAGTTTTAGCCCCCCCCCCCCCCAAAAAAAAAAGTTCTGGTTGCCCCCCTGCCACTTATACCCACAAGGGCAGACACAGGAAGATATATAGAAATAGCCTATCATTCGGGGGGGATCGAGGGCAACAGTCTTTTCTTGCCTCTGCCCAATATTCAACAAAGGTATTTCGGTGTATATTGGGGGAAAACGAGATTCCAATTATTCCCACAACTTTGTCTCGGCCATCATGAAGAAGAAGATGCAGACGGAGTGGTCGAGACAGAGGGCCGGCGACTTACCAAACTTGGCCCACACCATCGAACAGGAAGAGAACTCTGTACCATCCTAGAAGAGCTGCTGCATCTGCGTTGCGGACCCACCGGCAGAGGGCTCACCCGTCGTCACCACCTGCCTGTGTCGACACACGGACCAAGACGAGAAGGTGAGGGGTGAGTAAAGAAAGGCAGCGCGTCCGGCCGTGGGGGACCTGAATTCCAGGCGAGCGCTCAGGGAGTGCGGAGCTCGGTCAGTAGGGAACCCCATGGTGGCCCTGGTAGGACGCGCGCACCGTTGCGGCAAGTAGAAATGGGGGCTCGGGCCTGGCCCCAAGGCGTCCCTCCGGTCACTGATGCGATACTCGAAAGGGTCGGGCCTACAAGGGCAGATCCAGGAGAATACCAGAAATAGCCTATAATTCGGAGGGATTGAGTGCAATACAGTCTTTTCTCGCCTCTGCTCAATGTTCTGCAACAGGGATGAGTGTATGCTGGCTGAAAGCGAGATTCGCTTGTATCCACAAGGGCAAATCCAGGACGATATATAGAAATAGCCTATAATTCGGAGGGGTTCAGTGCAGCAGATTTTTCTTGCCTCTGCCCAATATTCTGCAACACGGTTGGTGTATATCGGAGGAAAACGAGATGAGATACCACTTGTGTCCACTAGAGGGCAGATCCAGGAAGATATCTAGAAGTAGCTTATAATTCAGAATATACAAGAATTTAATAGTCCTCCCCCCCCCGCCACTGTATATTTGTGTAGTTTGTATTGTCGCTTTCCTCCAACCTTTCAGTTATTCTGCCTGCCTTTCCCTTGAATCGTGGAGTGTTTTTCGGGTGATAAATGTTTTGCAAAATAAGCAGGTCAATTTTAAAGCTTGCGAAGGGAGAGGGAATCAGTTTTACAATTTGCAAAATAAGGGTGTACGAGTAAGTTTGGAAATCAGCAAAATAGAGAGCGTCAATTTTATTATTTCTAGAATGAGGGAGTCACCTCTGAAATTGCGAGCCAAAGGGGTCAATTTTATAAGTTGTGACTGGGAGGATGAATTTCAAAACTGCTAAATAAGAGGGTGATTTTTAAAACTTGTATAAAAGAGTAGTTTTATAAGTTGCATATACGAGAGCTTCAGTATCAAACATTGAATAACGACGGGGGGGGGGGGCAATTAATTGGGAAGTAAAGAATAGAATAATTTAAAATTACGAGTGTTTGTAAAATTAGAACGCTATATTTAAATTAGTACAAGAGGAAGGCGTTAATTTTAAGATTTATGTATATAACGAGGTAATTTTAAAATTGATATAAGGTCAATTTTAAAATTTGCAAAATAATTTCAAATATGCCAAATGAGAAAGTCAATTTGAAAATTTGAAAAATAATCTCAAATGCGCCAAATGAGAAGATCAATTTAAAAATTTGCAAAACGACAGGTTTATTATAAAACTTGCAAAGCGAGGATGATCAATTTTAAAATGTACAAAATTATGTAAATAAAAAATTTTTTTATAGGTTTAAACTGTTCATTGTACTGAAACTGATGCTTCGTGTATCACGATACATCTTTTATCAACTGAAATTAAAAAATTTACAATAATAGGTCAGAATTTAAAACTTACAAACTTACAAAAAGTTATTAGGTAAATTTTGCAATTTATAAAATTAGGTGAGTTTCGAAATTTATAAAATCAGATTAAATTTAAACTCGATCAAATTTAAACTAACAAAATGTATAAGAAAATTAAGCTAAATTTTAAAATTTATGAAATAAATTGATTAATAAAACAAATAATTATATCAGTTTAAAATTCATACAATCAGGTCAATTTTGAAACTTGGGCTCATTTTGATATTTATAAACTCAGTGTATTTTTTAAAATTATAATATGTAATATTAAACTGTGTAAAATTATCATGAAATTTCAAAATTTACGATATGATTCGATTTTTAAAATTTATAAAATGGAGGTCAATTCATCTGAAATTTTCATGGCGAAAGGATGATTTTAAAATTTGTATAGAAAGGAGGGTCACTTTCAAAGTGTATAAAATTAGGTCAACTTCAACACTCTTATAAGATTACATAGATTGAAAACAAACATTTTTAATTAGCTGAAGTTTGAAATTTATAAAATTAGATCAGTTTTTAATTTTATAAAGTAAGTCAAGTTAATAAAATAAGTCGAATTCAGTTAATTTTAAAATTTGAAAAATTTGGTGAATTTTAGAATTTATAAAATTAAGTAATTTTTAATATCTGTAAAATTAGGTTAATTTTAAAATTTATAAAATTGGGTCAATTTTAAAAGAGATAAATAAGAATTAGGTAAATTTTAGAATTGTGTAAATTAGGTATGTCAAATTTAAACAATATAAATTCATATTAAAATATATAAAATTAGGTCTCTTTTTGGAATTTATATAGTATATGAAATTAGGATAACTGAAAAGTTTATGATAAAAGTAGGTTAGTTTTAACATAATAAAAAGTTGGACAATTTTAAAATCTATAAAATTAGTTAAATTTATAAATTGATAAAAAATGCAATTAACCTTGAAACATTTTTCTAGTAGAGAGAGGTACATACTAGTTTTAGACATCAAAATATACCATTGTATCTTATAGGAGCGAAAATTGAAAAAACTAAAATAAGTCTCACTCTAGTGTAGGAGAAGGGCATATTAATGGTTTGTTCCGTCTCTCTTCCCATCACTGGTTTCGAGTTTTTAAATTCAAGTCCATAGAAACTGTTCCTATAACTACTTCCATCTGAAAGGCACCGAGAAAGAAGCAGCTAAGTCACTAGTTTTGGCAAAATTGAGATATAGATACCGTTGGAACGAGAGTAATGAGTAGAAGTAGCTGAGCTTTGGTAGGATATGCCTAAAAAGATGCTACAGTCCAGAAAAACGGGTTTCAAAATTCACGTACAGGTAAAGAACCACGTATGTAAACAAATTGTTTTTCATTTTTCTCGCTTCGCCACAAAAGTGGCTTACCTGCTTCTCTCCCTGTACCCAGAGGCGACACTTTACTTTTAGTTGGGGGGGGGGAGTGGAGAAGGAAAATTTGCCGATTCTTCAATCAAAATATGTTTTAATTAAAAAAAAAAAGAGCAAACAATCAAATAAATAAACGTTCTTAGAAAATGAAAAATTCAAATGAACAGTTTCAAAATTTGCTGACTGCCTAATTATTGGGGGTGTTTCACCCCCTTCAGTTTGTCCCTGCAAATGCAGATTGGAATTTTATTCCCCAAGCACTCACACTTGCGTACATGAGCATACCGGGTTCTGAGAGGGTAAGGTGGAAGGATGTTAGGAATACTTGAGAGGAACACACAACTTCCTTTACACATTGAGGTGGTCGTTGTTTACTACTCTTGGTGATCTTCTTTTCTCAAATTCCTCGGATTCTTCTCCTAAATTGATTCCAATAAAATTAAAAAAACAAAACAAACTACGACTGGATTAGGGGAATCCGTGCCACAAGTTCCCTTTTGTTCTTACGGAAAAAATACATGGAGTTTTAACTTTTGCTCCAGAATAAATTTCCCTCCTATTCGGGCCGTACCGCGTTAGTATGGACTAGTCTTATCAGCGACCAAAAGGTGAAGTTTTTGACACATGTAGCAAAATTTTGGAATCTAGGTATAAAAATAGTCTTAATCGAAAGAAAATTCTTTGTTCGAGAAATTCGTTCCTCTTTAAATACTTCAAAAACGTCCTAATTTTCGAGATATTCCAACTTTAATGAGTATGTACATTAATGGGGAAAAGGTATAGATTTAGCTACCTTTTGCTACTTATCACTTCGACTCGATAACGACGCGCTCTGACGGATGTACAGCCCGAATATAGGATAGGAACTTTCCAAGGTATAGTGACGCGCTATAGTGCCATAAAAACAATGGTGAAGCAGGATCGAATTTATCACTTATTAGTCACACTTAGTTTGCCCAGAGTACATTGGATCTTAACCTGAGTTTCCGAAGTTGGTATCCCTGCCGGTAATAACGAGGTGATGAGGTACGAAAGGGGGATGATTTCACGAAATCATCCCCTTTCAATTCTTATCAGTTGTTCTCGCCATTGTCACCATACCACGATACTAGCACTACCTAGGCGAGGTTAACATCCCAATTAAAATTTTAGTTCATCCGCTTTTCTCATGGCTTCGCATTCGTCATGGCAGTCAACGTGCTTTATTACTTCCACAGCACGAATAATCATAAATAATCAATTAATTACGAATAAAAAATCATAAAGTAATAAATTCTGGTGGAAAAGTGTGAAATAGTAATGTAAAATTGACGAAGTATCCTGCTTCACTGTTGTTGTTATTTTTCAATATTGATGATAACGTGCGGTTCATAAAAAAGCCACCAGATTTCCCCCACTTCGTTGGAAAGTTCCTATTCACCAGCACCAAAGCCCGTAAATTGAACATTCAGCTTGTGACATCGGTACCTAAGTCTTTTGCTTTCAACTTTAGATTTTAATAAAATGTTCAACTTTCTCAAATTTCAGGCTCCAGGGCAAACATAGAGAATCTAGTAAAATCAGAATAGTCATTGAAATTCAAAATTCAACGTTTGCTACCTACTTCCAGATTTTCGAAATGTCTTCCACATTTCAGCTTTGTTTCAACTTTTCAAATAACGTTCGATACTCAACTTGAAACCTTCGGCTTTTGACTGCGATTAGTACCTAACCATAGTCCAGGGTACTCCATTTTCAGAAACGAAATTTGACTTTCAGTTTGGGAAGGTGGAGAAGAAAAATTTGCGGACAAATATTTTTCAAAAAATAAAAATCTGCCGACAACATTTTTAAAAAAAATTAAAAATTTGCCGATTTTTTAATCGAAATATTTTTTGATTGAAAAAAAGAAACAACAAAAAAAAACAAATGTGCATAAAAAATGAAAATTCAAGCGAACAGTTTCAAAATTTGCCGACTGCCAAATTATTTGGGGGGGGGGGGGGGGGGGGTTCAACCCCCATAGTTTCGTCCCTGCCTGTACCCTTCATCTATTACTACAAATTTGTTACACCCAATACGGAGCATATATCGTATTCAGTAACAATTTTCCCAAGTGGCACACTAGCCGTTCTGCCCCCAAAATCACCAGCCCTGATTAGAACGTAGATAATTTTTTTGTTGCAAAATTTCAGAAAAAAACTGGTACTCACAACGAACACTACCTTAAATACGAAGTGTTTCTGCGGAAGGGGGGGGGGTGTATTCAAAAATTTTATACATAGGTAGGCAAAATAATGGGACATTTACAAAATTTTGCCCACACGTTGAAAAGAAAAGACAGTCTCGAACTTTTAGCGCTGATGTATTATTGATAAGCTCTAACATTTCAATTTTCTGCAAGTTTGGGGGGGTATCCTATATTTCCTTTTTATGCTGTTGACTTCGAGAGAGGCATGTCCTTACTCCAGTTTTAACCAAGACCATCAACGTCTAATAGGTATTTACTTAATATTATAGAAACAATTGGCAATTTAATGCGAACTATATACGAGTTCTACTGACAGATATGAAAGTTCATAAGAGGCTAAAGTTCGCCGTGCGATTTTTCACTTCTACTCACTAGGTTCCGAAAATTCTTCGACTTCGTGCTGCCTAGCATGGAAACGAAGTATAGGGGGGTTTGTATACAGTCGAAATGATTCACCGTCGAGGAAGACACTCAACTATCGTCGCAAATTAGCATATGCAACCGCATACGTCTAGTGTCGTTTATTTACGGGAAATTTCGGTGAATATTACTCTCATTTTAGGATACAAAATGGGTAAAAATAAAGAGAAAGAAAAAAGACCGCCGGCGTCACTATCATCGGGCTCGTTGTAGACGTCAAGTGGCAGCACTGAAGGCTGCAATCGATTTTCTCGTAAACATGGCACTGGAATTGCTCGTTTTCGTTTTTCAATTTATTTTCTTCTCGTTTCTAATAACGCTGCCATTTTTCTACGATTTGAACGCCAAATTTCGATATTATTTCAAGTTTTTCATTTTCTACGCCTTGATCGCGTTCGCCAGCGTCGTGCTGCTGCCGTTGGCAGGATGGAAGCTCCTCGGAGGCGCCAAGATAGTGTAAGTTATTCTACCTTTTTCTATATACCGACCGAATCTCGTCAATCGGGAGACCGTACGTCTGGGGCAATATTCCATTTTTGATACCCGGGGTCCAGATGCGGGACGGTCAATCAACGACGACTTTCGTACAGAATTGATTATATATACTCGCTGATTTACCGAAATGTTTATACTCATTTTACATTACCTATTTCGAAACAGATAGGCTACTAGATCTTTTTAGGATTCTGCTTTTTGCTTTTGTTTTTTTGGAATTTAGTTGGAGAAACTGAAACAAAACTGTTCTAGTCTGTTGATTGAGTTTTGCACATTAAGCTCAAAATTGGAATCGAATCAGTTTGTGGCCCTAGACGGGAACTACATTTATAACCTTCACTGGGTTTGATGAGATTTCTACCTCTATGTTATTCATAAAGTACCTGGTGTGTTTAAAAATGAACTGATGTGTAGGCGAGTAACTGCCTCGCATTACTGAACATATGAAATTCGATGACGCATTCCGAAGTTACTTAAACCTTGACATGAAATAATTGTTTGATCAAACTCTCACTACCAGTAAAATCTAAAAATCGATTGTAGACGCAGCAGATAAGACGCAATCTAGAATAAATACTGAGGCTTGAGAATTTGTAAAATGTCACGACTTACCTACGAAACAAATTGTTCTAAGCCACGTGATAGTTACTTATGAAGAAGGTGAGGTTGACATACTTATCGAGTCATTCAGTGGAGTCTGCTATGTTTCAACACTTCGGCTGTTTTACATGAAGTACAGCAAAGGGATGAAAAGTTAATAAATTAGGTTGAAAAACTCATGTTTCAGAAATATAGGTAATATCGTCGAGAAAATGTACATCTTGTACGCATAAACTGAAGAGATATAGCTGCATTAATTAGAGATTTACCGAAGTCAGATAATGATGCAGTATCAGACTTTTTAGATTTCCGTTTCAATTATCTCAGTTAATTGAGGTCAAAACGAAATTGCAAATGCGGAGTAGTGGTGATCATTTTAAACGAGAATTCGATATGTGGTTTCTTCCCTATTTTGGTAAGTAAACTAATCAAAGTGTCGGGCTGGCTCATGTTCGTGCCCCTGGCAAATGAATCCTCCCGAGCCCCTCCCCCTATACAGACCATACTTGAAATTTGTTAGGGATTGTAACACTAGTTTCTTAATGCCTGGCATTACCATAGTTTCCTGTAATTTGTTACTATATAGTAACAATTTGCACTTTTAACTGACCATTCGAGCTCCAAAGGTGCCGATCCCAACGGTATGCAGGTTTACAGGTTCATTCGCGAATTATTTGTTCAGGAAAATGGACCAGTTTTCAATAAGGTAGAATATGTCACCCTTTCCATTTTCGAAAAAGCTTCAGATAACTATCCCACATACTTAGTGTCCATGTTGGAGTGTAAGTGAACTTGGTAAATTCTATATTTAGGGTGTGCCAAAATTCACAATTTCTTCATTCTGTAGTCTAGAACGCTTTCGGCTGCTGTGCCATCTTCAGTGGAGTCGAAGTTAGGATAGCAGCCGAAAGCGCTCTAGACTACAGAAAGAAGAAATTGTGAATTGGCACACCCTAAATATAGAACATGCCAAATACAATGTCCAAATAAAGAAATACCTAATTTTTACTTCAGATTTAAGGAATTTTCTTGCTGTTCATTTTCCATTGAGGTCCTTTGGTGGAGCGTATGGCGATGCACGCATATCAAATTGGCTCGCCAGACCCCGCACCCTTGGCCCCGGAAACTGCCCTTTCGAATATCGTATCAGTAACTACAGGGGTTTCCACTGGGGTAGTCGCTCTGATATAAAAGGAGAAGAATGCTATTCACTCTCATTCTAAATGACACATTCTTTTCGGAAAAGGGAAGGAGACTGAATGCATTCCATCATTCGACACCTTTGGATCCAAGTGTCCCAGCAGTGGCGTGCATTCCAGGCAAGCAAGGTAAGCGCCGCTTGCCCTGAAAATTCCCGAGAAAATAAGTTTTCATATACAATATCAACTTTAACTTGTAACAAATAAAAGATAATGAAACATTGGGTGAAACAGTGACTGTATTGACACTCACGACGCTTACGCTGAAGTACATGATAAATTCACAAGGGATGATAATGTTCGGCGTTTGGCGATCCTCATACATGTATATTTGTATAGGCCAGCGGGGTGTGCGTCAGATCAAATGCTTCCTTTCCATACTGCACATAACATTGCACGACTTACGCTCCACCTCCGTGTTAATTACTTACACAAAAACACACTAGCATGTTCAACGCGACGAAACCTGTGTGTTTTGTTGCGTTCCGGGAGCGCTTTGAGTCAGGCTTGGCTCAGCTTAGCTACACAATGTCGAAGTTGACAGTGAAACGTGATTATGTTCTTCTACTAGTCAACGCGTTATGTTTGAATGCTCAGATTTTTTTTTTACCCAAAAAAAGCGTATTGGGGATCTTCTTGAAAAACATTTTCCTTTTTTGTAATTTACTGATAATGAACAATTGGAATTTATAGCTGAAACCAGAATCACCATTTTTGAAAACTGAGCAATGGAGAAAGGTGGTTCGATTTTTACCTAGACATTTCCACATATCGCAATATGAAAACATTTCGTGGTTAACCCATTGTGAAAATGGTGAAAAACTGTTTCGTAGGCCATGTCTATTAATCGTCACAGAAAAGGATAAATGCATATGGAATGACCCTACATAGGGATTGGACAACTCTTGAATAATTTGATCAGTGCCATTTTTCGTAGTAGCATGTTTCATACTTTTATTCTGATTTTCCTTCACCTCTACAGGCTCAGGAATGTACCCGGGGGGGGGGAAACTTATCCCCTTGTAGGAAGTTTTTACTCAGTCGTTGGGAAAATTTACAATTTCAGTCAGGCGGAGTTTTTGCTTTAATACTTGAGAATTGAGTTGAGAACTTGGGAAAATCCAATAAGCCGAAGGGTCTTTTCGACTTTGATACTTGGGAATTTTGAGTTGAGTCAGTTGGGGAAATCCAACACGTCGAAATTTTTTGTTTTTTTTTGCTTTGATATACTTGGGAATTTTGAGTTGAGTCAGTTGGGACGTTCACAATTCCCCCCGCCCCCTCCTCTCGGAAAAACTCTTCAGTACATCCCCGTCTGCGCGTATGCGCTTATCGCTTACCTCCTAGAAAAATTCACCGCACGCCACTGTGTCCCAGTGATGTGACTAAATTATTTGTAAGATTATAATAATACCTCGAGCTCAGTACTGGTCAACTTGTACCACCCTCGAATCCATTCGCGGCGAATAAGGTGTGGTGAAGTGACAGTACTCCCACACATGAAATTATTCGAGGGGCGAGCTGTCGTTTGACCACACTCAGAACATACCAAGGGAAACTACTAGGCGAAATAAACATTTTTGAATGAAAATCCACAATTTTGCAAGCAGAGCGAATGAAAAAAATGTTGAGCTTTTCCCCGATTTGAGTTGGAAAAACAAGCAAACATGTATCCAAAATTCTCAAAATTTCCAGCTGAGGGCCATGATTTTCCAACTGTAACCAATTCTCAAACCTTTAGTGGGAGGTTCCACTCCCCCCTTCAATATGACCCTGGCTGCAGGGTTTTCATGTTTTAAAACAATGAAAAAAAAACAATCATTGTTTTTAAACTTTTTTTTGTTTAAAACGTGTTTTTTTAACCATGTTTTTTTTTCATTTTCTTTGAGATTTTCTCACCCAGAGCGTACAGAGACCAAAATAATTTGTCAAGTACAAATAAATTTCAGAATTTCACATAAAAATTTACAGGATGATATTGGTTGGCCCAACAACGGGTTTTCTTGCTACCAGTAACTCACTGTGTGACGTCAGAGTTGAAGGTCGTATAACGGAACAACAAGGTAAGACAAAAGGTCGGAAATAAAAAAAAAACACAAAAGAAACACGTTTTAAAACAATGAAAAAAAAAGCAATACAAACAACATATTTTAAAACAAAAAAAAATGTTTTTCCAACCCGGGTTAGCAGCATTTAAATTAGCGCCCATACTTTTACTGCAATATTTGACTGCATCTATTTTGTACAGCGTTCTAGAAAAGGGACCTGATCAAAACGAGCTTTACGGTTCTTTTCTCGAGACATTTAAAATGGCAGTATGTATGGTATAAGATTCATGAGTCAATAGTCGCATTTTCAATCTGGAGGATAAAGGGCCGATTAGTATCTTCCACCATTTTTCAGCCTTCACATTTCGTTTCTCAGTTCCATTCCAACACTGTCCTCTTTACTTAATATAGCTTCGGAAAATTTGCTTATGGTATCGTGTATCATTGCTGATGGTTTATTTTTTCGCAATTTTATCACGATTTTCATTTTACAAGTAAATTAAGATAGCCTTTATTTTCGAGCATCGGATCTTCTGTTGGGATCTCCGCCCCTCAAATTTATTCCAATAAAATATTTAAAAAAAACCCTATAAAAGCTTTCAGCCCGCTTGGATGAGGGAACACTAGTGCTAAGCCTCAGTGGTGGCAACTTAGATTTTTTTCGTGTGTTGTGCGACTTTTTTAAACTGGGGGTGGGGGGTTGCTAAATTATTCTGGTCAATTCATGGGAGAAAAAAACGGAAATTTTTTGGACAGTGGCGAATTTAATTTCCGAAATTTCGACCAACCCAAGTTTAAATCGAAATATCCAAAAAACTTGGGTTTTTGAGGTATTTTTCGAAATTTTTTCGTGTGTTGTCCGAGCCTTAGGGCAGTCCTGAAGTTTTGACACCACTGCTATAAGCCCACTTATCCTTCTTATAAAGGATTATATGGAATTTTGATTTTCGCCACCAAACATTTTTTCTTCTCTTGTAATTGTGTCGAAAATTTATTCTCATAGATTTTAGTATGAGCTTATGCGATGCTGAACAAGTATAGAATAATTTGGGTGGTTATAAAAGAGGAGTTTTCGAGGTTGCTGAATTAAATTTTGGGAGTAATTTTTACGTCAGCCCCCCTTCCTTCCGAGATGCTGTCGGAGAGATTTAGGCACCAATTTATCTTTCATTTTTTAGGGTTATACTCAATTTATAAAAATTTTCAAGGTAGCTGAACTTGATCATGAGAGCGACTATAGGATCCGACCCATCTGGCAGCATTAGAAGAAGTCAAAATAACCAAAATGACAATCAATTTTTTGAGATAGTTGAATAATCAATGGAAGTTGAATTGTTACTTTTGGTTTTGACTCTAGGAAAAGGGTAAATACTCATAAAAGCTGTTTCGCAGAAAACTAGTCCCAAGTTTTCCTTTTTCAGTGCCCTGTGGAACAATAAGGCATATATTGTAACACATGCTGAAGCAGCTGGAATTGCAATTTCAACCTCCATGAATAAACTGAACCCCACTGAACACATTTCATTTTTCCTTTCGGAAATAATATTCAGTTTCCATTGCATTGGGGTTTTTCGGCATATAGTTCGTTTAATACTTCTCTTTTCGTTTTGAAATTTTTTATCACAAAGTGTAGATGGAAAGTCACCTACTACCTAACTGAAGATATCTCTTAAAAATTTCCCCGACAGACAAGCATCAACATATGCAAAATCAGTGTCATCATCAGGTTATTATTGGAAGCTTTATCATAGAGGAAGCTGGAATACTTATTTTATTATCACCATAATATGTGGCGATTTCGTCAGGAATTTAAAAAATATGCAGATATGCGGTTCGGAAGAGGAGATAAGGGAAGCTTCACCGGTTCCATTTTATGAAAAATTATCAAAAAGGGCATGTGTTCGCCAATCTCGCAGAATTACAAACACACACGAAGATAATTTGTTTTCAACTTTGGATTCACATAGTCATAGCCCCTTCAATTTATACAAAACAATATGTCTACATAACCAACATTACTACTGTATGTCGATAGCTAGGGATGAATAGTTTCAACCCATCCAACGGACAGAAAAGTAAACATGTCCCGTCAACTTTTTGAGACAGGCAAAAGGTATTACCACAATGAGTTTCAGTTACATCATTATGAAATAACACACCTGATTGAGTATTTTACACGTGTTTTTGTGTTCGAATCCAGGTGTATAGGAAGACAAAAACGTGAGCTAAAATTAAAATTCACTTAGCCCTTTCCATTTGCTCGATATAGGCAAAATGTTCGCATAAGAGATGGGTGTATTATCTGACAGTGCAGGCCGTTAGAAACATGCAGTGACTATCAATATCACCGAATTTTTTCAGCTTGTGGTCGAGTTCACTACTACATCCATGAGATCTCTACATGAGAAAACAGACAGAGGGAGTCTATTGAACACGGGGTCCTGCATTCATGTGACATCTTATGGACTTGGTGAGCTGTACCACCAAGCGATGATTTGTAAGGAAATAATAATAACATACCCAATTAATTTTCTAGGGTAGGGAACATATGTCATCCAGTGGCGTAGCCAGGATTTTTCCAAGGGGGGGGGCAGCAAAATTATTTTCTCTAGTTTATTTTGTAATATGTTTCATCTTAGATCATTTAGCAGTGGCGGATTTAGGGGGGAAGTTCCCCCAAATTCAAAAAAAGGAACGTAAAGAAAAGGAAAAAAAAAAGAAAGACAGAGAGAAAGAAAGAAAGAAATTTTTTGTAATGCTACACTTCTCTCTTCACCTTTATTAATAGATTAAGGAAGTCTGCCAGTCAAACGTTTCGAAGTGAGGGCAAAAAATGTTGTGCATTGTTTCCTAAGTTTCCCTCTAAACTTATTCCCAAAATCCGCTCCGGTTTAGAGATCGGATAAAAGATGACGATCATTCAGAACAAAAATCTAATAATCTTATGACCTCCCCCCTGATTATTGTGATCTTTCTGATCTTAGATCACGATCTCAGGTTATCTGGAGATTCGGTGGGAGATCATGAACATTCAAATTAAAAATTTAGTACATATTTTTCAATTTTCAGATTCCATAATCTTGCCCGTCCCTGCTTCTAGCAAAGCCTTTTCTTGGAGCGCAGGCATCCTCTAAACTTTCATCTTTAAGTCATGAATACCTAACAGTAGTAATACCGAGTCTTTAACCCACGCACCAAGTTGTCCAGAAATTGACATCATTTTTACAAAAATCACACTTCAAAAATTTAACCTAAAATAATACTCTTTAATTTATTCTAAAAGTTGATTAATTACTTATCTAGTATTTTTCAAAGCGCACAAACGTTCAGGCAGAAATAAATGTGAATATTTACTGTTATTTACCCTGCTTTTTTGAAGACACAGTTGAAAAAATTCAAAGTCCTATTTGTATACAAAAACTGATGTCCCCACACGAAAGTAGAACCACTATTATTTTATCAAAATCAGTCAAACTTTTTCAAATGCACACGAAAGTTCAGACAGGAAATTCATCCACACGGTTATTCATCCGAAGACTGGAAAGGAGTACAGGACAGTGGCGTGGCCAAAATTTTCCCAAGGGGGGGGGGCGAAAGTCGAAAATAGAGATATTTTTTTAAAATTGCCGATATTAGAGGACTATTTCATGAAAAATGAAGGTAAAATTACAGCTCGAGCAAAATTTTCTCGAAAAAACGTGTTTTAAATGCGAAAATTTGCTCATTTTTGCATATTTTACATTCAATTTCACGTGCCTTGGGGGAGGCATTCGCCCCCTTCGCCCCCCCTGGCTACGCCATTGGCACAGGATCAAAACAAATGCATAGGAACGTTCAGACTCTCCATCCCATTCACCCCACATGATTATTGATCCGAAAAATTTGAAAGGCGTACGAATATTCAGGCTCAAAAGTCTCATCAACAAATTTTTTCAAATGCGCACGAGCATGCTAATTTTATCACAGACGGTTGTTCACCCACTCGTTTATTTAGCCGAGAAATTTGTAAAGCGCATGAGCATGCTAATTTTTTCAAAGTCGGCTGTTCACCTCACTCACCTCACTACAGTTCAGAAATTTCAAAGTACCAATGGCCGTTGAGAACACTAAGTGCACGAACGTTCAGGCAAAAATCAATGCGAATATTTAACCTTATTAACCTTCCTCAGACAGAAATCACCCGTATATCATTTTCACTAAGCAATAAAATTTATTATCCCGTATTTTCCCCTGAATTTCATAGATTTTGCCAAGACCTACACCCATTTTATCCAAAAATTGATATCATTTTTACAAAAACAAAACACATTTCAAAAGTAATATCCCTTTCACTTTTTGAAAAGACGATAAGTAGTATTTTTTCAGTTTTTTTAATATTGATTATGAAGACAGCTAGACACATTTCATGTCATGCCCCTTGAAGGGGCTACATGATTTTAATTTGAACCTATAAATTTTATGCACAATTACACTGCCACCACCGAACCTGACAGCATTATGAGGAACGAAAGTTTGGTCACGTAGAGATGAATAACTCGGGAGAAATTGGCGGGAATTTTGATAACCTCTTCAATGTCCACGACGGACAATAAATACAAAAACTCAAAATGGCTAATTTCGATGATTCAAGAATACGCTACATGGCGTGACCGGTTACGATACCTATTTGTAACTCCAGATTGTAATCTGGAGTTACAAAATAAAACAGGTGTTGCAATGAAAGTCACAAGTTTCCTTCAAGTCGGAGGATAGGCAATTCGTTTGCAATACTCTGGGGTAAATCGAAACGTGATTGAATTCTACGCATTGTTTCGCCGAGGGGAAGGCAAATAATCCCTTTAATTTTTCTTTGCAGGTAACCTATCCTTACTACATGCTTCAATGACCGTACCATTTACTGCCTGGCAAATTTCACAACCATTTGAAACACCTTGCATGTATTTTCGACGTCGACTTACAATTTCGCTTTTGTTTTGCAGATTGGAATCCAAATTATGCCGCTTCATTGCCAAAGTCTTGAACACCAGCTGGAGAGTGACTGGCTTAGAGAATCTCAAATTACACAAGCCCTGTGTTATTGTTGCCAATCAGCAGAACTCCATTGATATTATAGGTTGGTTCAAGTTCATCGAATTTTTCTTAAGCTCCACTTCATCTGTTTGATCAAGCTGAGGGGCTCAGGTGAACAGTCTTGCGGTAAAACCACCTTGAAAAATGATTAGCGTTTATTTTATTGCTAATACATTTCTAAATAGCAGACAAGGATTCCTCCCTGTTGCCTACTTTGGGCTTTAATACTTGATCAAGCAGCTCAGCCTACCAATTCGATGATTCTTGCGACTCAATAAATGCATCCATCATTTTCCAGGCATATTTGAAATTTGGCCTCACTTACATGAATCTGTCATTATTGCCGAGAACAAAGTGTATTCCAGTCCTTTCAGCTTAGCATGGTCGCTGAATTTCTTTTTCGATAAATTGTTCAATTATAAGCTTCGGACATCTCCGAAAACGAAGGAACTATTTTCTAAGAATGTAAGTCTCACGTATAGAATATTGTTAGTATGTTGCCCTACTAAGCTGTATTGGATGACGAACTGAAACAATTATGCTGTCCCGTCAGGACAACATCTGGATCTTTTCAAAGGAAATGTACGCGCTCAAGAACGACATTTTTCATCCCCTCAAGGAGCACATACCGGTCGTACCAGTGATAATTTCAAACTATTATTTCATAGATACGCGATGCAAGGCTTTTGAACCTGGTAAGTATAGGGCAATGACTGACCTAATTCTTGTCTTTTCGGTATAATCACACATTAAATAAGTTAGTCCACTTATTGGAAACACCTTCTGATTGCAGGCAATGTCACAGTTGAACTTTTACCACCGATATCAAACAAAAATGGGTCGATAGATGACGTGTCCACAATCATCAAAGAGATCGAAATGACAGTGGAGAAAGCATTTACCAGTTTATCGAGTAAAATAACACCAATGACTTTGAAAGAACTCCGGAACTGTTACGTTTTTTGATCTGCATTGTATTTTGCTCGAGACGAAGTACTACCAATTGAGCTTTTATGAAATTTGCAATCAACGCTGTCCTCGAGGTCGACTCGCTCATATGTACGATTTTGTTTGAAAAAGTGCGGCTTGAATACTCAATACAAACAGAGGCTCACGAAATACGGTTTCTCTACGAATTCCACTCATCTACAGTAAGAGACAGAATGGCAGGATTCTCGGCCGTTTATACTACAACATTCAGCCAAAATATATGCCGAGATTTTAATATGTATTCCACGCACTTGTCCGAAACTATTGCGTTACAAACTATCAGCAACAATTCTTCCACAGTTTTCTTAATCGTCGAATTCCAATTATGTTTTAGTGTTAGATTTTTCGTTAATTATTTTTATACTTGCTCCCGGGTCAAATTAAGACACTTCCAATTTGTTAAGATTTGTTTTATTCTGTACATTGATTAAAAAATGATAATTTATTTACGTTTCAATTTTTTCAACTTCCGGGCATGCCTTTGAGCTTTCCGCTTACGTTTAATATCGGATTGTATAATTTCTTGGAATTTTCGTTTCGTGTATTGTTTGAATTCTGGGTCCAACATCAGTTCATCGACCATCGTTCGTTTCCGTTCTTTCTTTGGTATACGACTGCTGTAGAAATCAGCCGGAGAGTCAACTACTCGACCAATCTGGAATTAATATTTCGTACAGCATGAATACTCGAAACAAAGTATAGAGAACAGTTGATAGTTTTCTCAGAAAACTTTCATCTCAGAAGGACACTTCAAACACGTAAATTACCTGGAAATACTTAGGTAACGTTTTCAAATCATTTTTCTTGTAAAATCGTTTCGGATCAAGAGCGGACCTCATCTGCAGTACTTCCAAATCTTTGTGTACGTCTTCTGTGATTTTAGTAGCTGGCATGTTATACCAATCGCTACCTTTTGTTTTCAAACGTTCTTCCTGCAACAAATCGTAATATAGTACCTTTAACAAGTGAAGGAAACAAGTGAACATTTTCGATTTCAGAATGATGGAATTGCGAACTGGAAATTTGTAGAAGACTGAAATCAACAGACCCTGACACGTGAGCTGAAGAAGAAAGCAATTTCAGAATCCTTGTGGAGCTGATTTTAAGTTTGATGGCGCGAAAGTAGATAGCGATATCTGAATACAACAATTATGCTTACTCTGCGTTCATTGCGTAAAATTCTGTCGCTTTTGTAGTTCACAGGTACGGAATGAAGTTTCTCAAATCCTTCGGTAATCACACTTTTTTTTAGAACATTCTCAAAACTGTACGGCGAATTCGATGTACATTGCAGCTTAATCATGTTGAGTAGAGTTTCATGAGATACAGAAATTACAAGAATTCTAAAGTTAATTCACTTACTGATTATTAAATTATCCAAAATTATTATCATACCGTGAATGGTCAAGGTAGGGGCCCAGGGTCCATGCAGCACGTCTGAAGGACTGATAATGGTGATAACGGATTAACGGAAAAGTTGGATTTGTGTATAACACATTGTAGAGTTGTTTACTGTACAAATAGAACGCTTTTTCTTGTCCTGGTGTAACACTGGTGTTAAAAGTGTCGGAAATTGTGGCAAATAGAACAAAGCTAACGTCAGGGATGGGCAAATTCGTTTGTAAATCGAATCGATTCACGATTCGCGATTCGCCATAAGAAAAATGAATCGATTTGCAATTTGCGATTCTCTACAATGAAGTTGAATCGATTCGCGATTCCCAATTCATCCAAACGAATCGCGAATCGATTCGCTAATTCTTCAATTCGCGATTCGTTTTTGTTTTTTTTTGTTTCTTCAATATTGTTTGATTTTTGATAAGGAAGTTAGTACAATCCTACGATCTACAATCTATAAACTACAAACAAATACACTGAACTAGGTACCAATAATGGAAACTCGAGCGTTTTTTTGGACCATGGCTATTGGCTACTAGCGGCAGGGATTGGTACTACACTGATTTCACTTTTCATTCATTCATTCACTGTATGTTGTGATTGTGATTACGCTCTATCTAGTGTTGGTGCACACAATGCTAAATTATTATAGTAACAATCCCTGCCGCTAGGTGCTGGGTCAAACAGCGCTCAATGTATTTTAAATGGAGTTTCTGGTATTGGTATTTCAGTGTATTTGCTACAAAGTACAAAGATGTGATAATTAAAGACCGGAAAAATATGCACTCTAAATCTCAAAATATGATCATATAATATGCATTTTGAGTAGCTGAAATATGCGCTCAGACCTCTAAAATATGCAAAATATGCATTACTAGATTAGTATCAGTTTATCAATATGGATGTCATTGTACAGGATTTTGAGGAAGAAGGAAATCAATCTATGACGTCACACAGTGCTACTTTGGCGGCCCAATGATGGATACTTTTGCTAACTCACTGTGTTGACGTCATGGCACACGGAACGCCGCAAAAAAATAAAAAAAGTTTTCAAATTATTATGTACAATGCTCGAACAATCTAGATAAAAATATGAATACCTAGTGTTGTCATTTCAGTAACAAAACATAAATGTTGGAAATATGCTGAAAAATAGCAAAAATTGGCTGAGATGTGACAAAATATGCATTCTGGACCATGAAAATATGCAAAAATATGCATTTTAAAGGACAATATGCAAAATGAAATGGGGCTCATTTTACAGGGAATTTTATGAATCATAAAAATAATTTGAAATAAGCTCTATTAAAGTTATAGAAATTTATATGCAATTTCATACATTTCCAGTCTTTAGTGATAATGATAGACACAGAACACTGATTGCTGATTGGCTGATTTCATCTTCAGCCATTCCACACTCCACAGCCTACAGCAGAGAGCAGACAACACACAGCCACACATGCCGTCGAATTTCGATTCGAATCCTACAATTCACTGAAAAGGAATCGATTCACGATTCCAATTTGCAGAAATTTTTGGCGAATCGATTCGCGATTCCGATTCGTTAAATTTCATTCGAATGGATTTGCGATTCGCGATTCGTCTAAAATCGAATCGATTCGCGAATCAATTTGCAAAAGAATCGATTCGCTGCCCGTCCCTGGCTAACGTTAATGGTTTTAGTACCAATTTCAAAGTTATGTCTTGTAGCAATCCAGATCCACTCTGTCTATGTGTTGGGTTTGATTCGTCGATTTCCTGTTTTTAGGGTGTTTGCCGCGCGGAGCGCTGCAAGCAAACACCCTATGCAATTGCTTTTTCATTTTTTAGGGTGTTTGCCGCGCTGAGCGCTGCAAGCAAACACCCTATGCAATTGCTTTTTCATTTTTTAGGGTGTTTGCCGCGCGGAGCGCTACAAGCAAACACCATATTTGAATTGCTTTTTAGGGTGTTTGCCGCGCATAGCGCTGCAAGCACCCTATTGCAATTGCTTTTTCATCATCATAATTTTTCTTTAAATACGAGTGAATTGTTTACAGCTCATAGTTCAGTTCAGGGACGGGCAGCGAATCGATTCTTTTGCAAATTGATTCGATTTTAGACGAATCGCGAATCGAAATCCATTCGAATGAAATTAACGAATCGAATCGCGAATCGATTCGCAAAAATTTCTGCAAATGGAATCGTGAATCGATTCCTTTTCAGTGAATTGTAGGATTCGAATCGAAATTCGACGGCATGTTGAGTTTGTGTTTGTATGCTCTCTGCTGTAGGCTGTGGAGTGTGGAATTGGCTGAAGATGAAATCAGCCATTCACACTCAGTGTTCTGTGTCTACATTTTTCACTAAAGCGATAATTATGAAATTGCATAAAATTTCTATAACTTTAATAGAGCTTATTTCAAATATTTTTATGATTCATGAAAAATTCCCTGTAAAATGAGCCAATTATCATTTTGTCATATTGTCCTTTAAAATGCATGTTTTGTATTTTCATGTCCAGAATGCATAATTTGTCACATCTCAGCCAATTTTTGCTATTCTTTCAGCATATTTCCAACATTTAAGTTTTGTTTCTGAAATGACAAACACATAGGTATTATTTTTATCTAGATTTTCGAGGCATTGTACATAATAATTTGAAAACTTTTTTTATTTTTTTGCGGCGTTCCGTGTGCCATGACGTCAACACAGTGATTAGCAAAAGTATCCATCATTGGGCCGCCAAAGTAGCCATGTGTCGTCTAGATTGATTTTTCCTTTTCCTCAAAAATCCTGTACAATGACATCCATATTGATAAACTGATACTAATCTAGTAATGCATATTTTGCATATTTTAGAGGTCTGAGCGCATATTTCAGCTACTCAAAATGCATATTATATGATCATATTTTGAGATTTAGAGTGCATATTTTTCCGGTCTTTAATTATCACATCTTTGTACTTTGTAGCAAATACACTGAAATACCAATACCAGAAACTCCATTTAAAATACATTGAGCGCTGTTAGACCCAGCACCTAGCGGCAGGGATTGTTACTATAATAATTTAGCATTGTGTGCACCAACACTAGATAGAGCGTAATCACAATCACAACAATACAGTGAATGAATGAATGAAAAGTGAAATCAGTGTAGTACCAATCCCTGCCGCTAGTAGCCAATAGCCATGGTCCAAAAAAGCGCTCGAGTTTCCATTATTAGTACCTAGTTCAGTGTATTTGTTTGTAGTTTATAGATTGTAGATCGTAGGATTGTACTAACTTCCTTATCAAAAATCAAACAATATTGAAGAAACAAAAAAAAACAAAAACGAAACGCGAATTGAAGAATTACCGAATCGATTCGCGATTCGTTTGGATGAATCGGGAATCGCGAATCGATTCAACTTCATTGTAGAGAATCGCAAATTGCGAATCGATTCATTTTTCTTAGCTCAAGAATCGATTCGATTTACAAACGAATTTGCCCATCCCTGGTTCAGTTTTAGCTCAGTTGCGTTTAGATCGTTAGATCGGTCTTAAGGCGGAGGCGTGTGGTTCGATTCGTATTTACTCATAACAGTATAATTGTGCGGATGTGCGTGTAGCGTCCAGGAGCGGTATTCTCGAAAAGTTGTTACGGTAACCACTCATAACAACTAGTCCCAAGGTGGTGTTATGAGTGGTTATGAGATGTTATTCAACATTGCGGTAAATGGGTAACAACCGGTAACAACTCATAACAACTTTTTTTATAACAACGGTGTTATCATAACATCGCATAACAACTTTTCGAGAATAGTGGTCCTGAGCTTTTATATTCCCGGGTTCCGGGGGAAAAACGAAAAGAAGACTACTTCAGATTGCATCATTCGCTTATCAAAAAATACCTATTCTACACTAGCGCTTCTACAATTTGCATAGTCCCCCCAAAGGAACCGGCTCCTACAAGCGAGTCGAGCCGAGCCGAGTTGCGTCGAGTTGTGCCGAGCGGCGGTGACCTTGGCGTACTACGGGAACGCGGGGAACTGCGAACGCCGACGGCTGACATCGATAACTGGGACTTTAGCGTAGGTTTGCATTAATTTTCAACTCTTTAGGAAATACGAAGTAACTGTAGTATCGTGAAAAGTTGTTTTCCAAAGTTTTAAATGTGCTTTTACGACTAATTCCGTCCTAAATTAAAAGTATGTTAGCCATCCAGTTTCGTTTGCGTTCAACCTAATACGGAAAGAATGAGTTGTTACCCTGATAACACGGATTCAGAAGAGGATCAAAAACCCGAGTTTAGAGAATGTACCGATGTTCTGTGGCTCTGTCTATTCATTCTATTTTGGATATTAATGGTAATCGTGCTTCATTTGTAGACTATTTTAACTATATTGTCCGCATTTCTTCTTCGAATTCTTGTAACCGGTTCGAAAACCTACCCGGTCGAACTTGTTCTCAAATCCCAATAATGTGAAAGTACCTCAGTTTCACCCCTTTTTCAATTGATTTCAGATTTTTGTTGCTGCCGTCGCTTACGTGTATGGCAATCCTGTTCGGCTAATCAGCGGCTCTGACACTTTTGGTAATATCTGCGGATCCGATAACAATGAAAAGTTCGGCGGCTTTCACCTTTCTGGAATCAGTATGAGAGAGAAACCGTAAGCTTGCGTCTCTTCTGATTTTTATGAGTCTACTGTGTCAACACTTAGTGTTACCGATGTTTTTTACTACCTCCCATATTTGTTTATGTTAGATATGTATTTTTCATGGATTTCAATAACGCTAGTCAATCTCTTCGAATATGCGTACAGCAATGCCCCGATCGAAAAATGGAAACTATGGCAGATATACGACATTTTTATAGACGAACTGGTTCCTCATTATGCAGGTAAATAAATGTTCATAGGTTTTATTCAAGTGTAGTCTATTTCGAGTTTAATGTCGATTTATCGGTGGGTTGAATAGGTATGACGTGAATGTGGGATCCCTGTCCGAAACAAACACTAGTCCTGTGAATTCGGCTGTCGGACCTTGTCCCGAACTTCCAGTTGATAAAAGGTAAATAAAGCCGCCAATTTGATTATTTTTTTTTTTTTTGACCGGCGGGCATTCCGGTGACTTACCTCTGGTGCCTCCGTTTATTAAAGCATCGTGTTGCACCTTAGAAGGACTTAGATAGTACCCCTGTTGCCAATAATGGCTTGTAAGGGTCCGAATATCAATTATTCCTCTTAACAACCTAGTGTTTTTGATGTTTTACGTTCAGTGTTTCAGTAATAAATCGCTGTATACCAGAAACATTCATCAACACTTATTTAAGGAGTCAAAACTGGAATTTGATCGATGAATTATTACGAGATTTGTACTTGAATTGGCCGTGGATATTAGGGCTCACGATGCTTTCATTTAGTATGTTTTACTATGTACTAAACTGACTTCTTGTAAAAGGTCCTGAAATACTTAAGAAATGTATTGCATTTAGGACCTTTGTATAAAAACCATTCAGCTGTGTCACTGAATTCCAATTTATAATTATTTGATTGTATATTTTCGCGGCAGTGTTTTCAGTCGTTTTATTGACTTTGATTCATTTACTCGCTAACGTCATATCGTGGATTATAATCATCGCAGTGGGTTTGGCCTCTGTTGGTAAGTTCAGTAGTGTTGAATAAAGCAATACATTAATCCTGTTCTACATTTCGAACTTAATTTTATTGCATTCGTGAAAATCAGTGACGACTTTCGTCTGAAACGTATTACCCATGCTTGCAGCTGGTACTGCAACTCTGTGGTGGACATTCTTCGATATAAAATGCAGATTAGACAGCGTGCCTCCTGATCAAGAGTTCCTGGATGAAGAAATAAACAACGAAGAGGCATTCATTTGGTATTCCATTGTGGCCAGTATTTTCACGGTGAGATTTTTTTTTCCCAACTATGTTCGTAGTGTTATAGATGATGGAAATTTGTGATTTCCGCCTTTTTCCCCCTTGGCTGTTACGCTTTCCTGAACCACTTGTTGATATATCAGATCTAGGAAGTTCAAATAAAGTCAATCCCTAATCTGCTAGTGTATTCGATTTTGATGAATATGTCTACCATTGCCCGTGTGAAGATTCTTGCATCCACACCTCTTGGCTCCCGTAAAATAATTTTTAATATTTGATACAAAAAAAAAAAAAAGTAGCCAATTTAAATTGTAACTCAGTTATGATAGTCGTTAGTTTTGTTATACTTGTAAATCAGTGCATCAGTTTATTATGTTACTTTTTTAAATCCTTAATAAAATTGTACAATTTTCAGCTTCTAGTATTGTTCTTGATGTTTTCGATGAGAAAACACGTTTCATTTTTAGTAGCTTTGTTCCAAGAATCATCGACCTGTCTATCAGAACTGCCTATTTTATACCTTCAGCCTGTCTTGTCATTTCTGTTACTATTAGCATTTTATATATTCTGGATTAGCGTCGTCATCTGCCTGGCTACAGCGAGTTCGTATTCCATTTTGTTCTACATTTTTTAACCGCTTATCTGTTGACCTGATTTCTATTTTCGTTGTACCGCTAGCATTTCGTCTTTATCTTTCGCTTGGTTCGCTTTTCAGAAACGTTCTCCTAATTTACGAAACTATATTTGTTGTAGATGACTAACTTTCTTCAATCATTTTCATGTCTATTTTATGAAGCGTGAATTTCGTTCATATTTAACCATTAAGTACAGTCAGGGTGACGGTGCATAGTAGTAAAGCTGAAAGCTGTTGCTTGCTTTTGAAACATCCACTTTACTGCATAGTCTTGTAATTCGTCCATTTCATTTTGACTTCTTCTTTAGTGTTGATCGTTTATTTAGTATCGGCCGTAGCTCAGTATTACGACCTGTATGAACTGAACAATACTCCGGAAAAGAGACCTAAAACTTATGTACATTGAAATCCTTTTCTAATCTACCCAAATGGATATTCATACGTCGAAATTCTGTCCTACGGCAGAAATTTATATAAGCATCCAATTTATTTTTCACTCTTGTTCGCAGTATTTAATCTGGAATATTCTCTTGTTCATCAGGTTATCCTGAATCGAAAGAGCAAAATCTGTTCACAGCAGTAATCAGTCCTAACTTACTTAAATTCAACTTCACAAATGATAAGCTAGAAAGTAAGCACAATTTTTTACTGGATGAACGTGTTCAAGCAAGCTGTCAACCAACTGCAGTATTTGAATTTGGGTTAAGGGGATACTCGACTCTTGCGAGAGATATTTAGAAATCTGCTACCGTATCCGAATCAGAAATTGATAATATTCTGTTGTTAACCAGGTTATCTAGAATCAAATAAGCAGATCCCGTTCTCATTGATAAATCCTGATACTCTGCTGAAGAACATCACGACCACGGATGACAAACTGAAAAGTAAGTATACAGTTTCCGTTTATGGAAGATGCCGAAGAAGTCGATCGATTACTGTATTTTTTGTTCGTACAGGTTACACTAAAGTCGAGTACGTGGAGATCGCTTGGTTAAAGTACATGATAGTAATTTACCTCATCGGCTTAATATGGATCTCGGAGTTCATACTAGCGTGTCAGCATATGGTAGTTGGTGGTTCCGTGGCCAAGTCGTTCTTCAGCAGGCACGTATTTGCTCATCAAAAATATTCGCTATTCCTCGTGTTTCTTCTGTAGAATAAAAAACTTGCTTCTTCTCGCCCCCCCCCCCCGAAAAGATTTCCGAATTCGAGAAAGACTTACAGAAACACAGGCAGCAAGATGAGTAGACTGATATACAGAAAGTGAGACACGTAGGTAGCATCGTGGCAAAGACGTGAAATAAAAATTCAGGCCGAAGGCAGTACGGTTTTCCGTTAGAGTACAATACACAGAATGAATTTCGCGATCAAAACGAGTGATCGTATAATATTTTATGCGCAAACGGATTATTTTTGCCATGTTTTCAATGGAAAATTTGTATGCTGGGACCCAGTTGAAGATGTCGGGCCAAAAGGAAACATCCCCAGTTACCTCGTCTCACTTTAATTAGGCCTGCCTCATAACTGTGTAGTGTATACTATTAATAACAGTCTTTGCATTTCAGAAATACAAAAAATTCTTCAGCAGTGGTTTTCGCGACGATGGGAAATTTAGTTTGCTATCACATCGGATCATTAGCGTTGGGCTCGCTGTTGATAACTTTGCTAAAAGTACCCAGAATTGTACTTTCATACGTTCATAAGAAGTACGTAACTTGACCATCATTGTGCACGAAGTAGTTGAAAATGATTACTGATGCATTACTAAATAAAATCTGGCTCGATATTCTCTATAAAGTAGTCGCACTGAAGTATGTGCACGTTAATATTTACATATCTAAAAATGTACAGAGTGCGACGAAATCAGGAAGATTCAGATTGCGCAGAATGCGCGGCCACCTGCTGCTCGTGTTGCTTTTGTTGTTTTGAAAAGTTCCTGCGATACATAAACCACAACGCATACGCCATTATTGCTGTGCAAGGCACCGATTTCTGTCCAGCAGCGTATAGAGTAATTGAATCGAATAATTTAAATTGACATTCAAATTTGTGTAGGCTGAAAACATTACGTTTACCCTGTCAATTGATCATGTTTCAGGCGTTTAAGATTTTAGTAAATAACGCCTTAAGACTGGCCACTGTGAACCGCGTCGGCGATTTCATTCTGTTCCTAGCTAAGTGTTTAGTGACGCTCGCTGCCACTACAGTCGCCGTTCTAATTTTCAAATTTGATTCGACCCTTCATCTTTTCGCCGCTTCAACGTTGGTCACCTGTATGTTCGCTTATTTCGTCGCTCATTCCGTTATTTCATTATACGAAGTAAGAGCCAGCTCGACCGCGACTAAATCAATTATTGCCAATTGGTAATCTGTTAGAATTATTGTTTGCACGTTGGTTGTAGGTGATCATCGATACTATGTTCCTGTGTATTTCCCAAGATCAAAAAGCAAATGGCAACGACGGACAATGGAGGGACACCGTCCTCGCGACCATCTCTTATAGGGGAGTTAAACCCTGTCACTTGCCTCCGCCGATCGAGTTACAGCGTACTTTTTAACCACAATCGCTCGAAATAATAATGAAAAGTTGGTACAAGTAATGTTTGTGAAGGAATTTTCGATTTTTTTCGACATTTTAGCCATCTTGAGTATTGTTTTTCATTTCTGGCCGCATTTTAATGTTTACTTTTTCTTTCAACGAGTGAAAAAAATTGAAATTGAGGTAAAAATTCTTCCACTCCCTAGTATGAAGGTATTGTTTATCCAAAGAGAGAAGGACCTTATAGCTCACAGTTGCCTCTAAATATCAACTCAAGTATGAAAAGCAGTTTCCAAAAATAATAGAATAATTGATTGAAAATACGAGGGTAGTTTAAAAAGTAAAGTAGTTACGAGGCTAATAAAAAAATTACGACTAATTAGAAAATTTTATTCTACTGAAATATGTTTAGATAGATCCGTGTACTACTTTTCAACATAATTTTCCAGTCGATCCAAATATTTTTCCGACAGGTGGGTTAGTTTATCTACATTACTAGCATACCATTCTGCCGCTATCAGATTGAACGAACTCGACATATCCTCGATCAGCTCATTGTCGTTGTCGAATCTTCTTCCGGACAAATACTATTTCAGATGCCAGAAAATATGAAAATCGCTGGCTGCTAAATCTGGGGAGTGGAGCGGGTGTTCCTTAACTTTCCAGCCGAATTCCTGCAGCAAACTCTTCGTTACATTGCCTGTGTGAGGAGTTACGTTGTCTTGAAGAAAAATCACTCCTCGCGTCAACAAATCGCGACATTTATTTTGTATGGCCCGTTTTAACGTGTTTAAATAACCACAGTACCGTTCCACATTCAATGTGTTTCTATGAGGTAAAAATTCCATAAGCAAAACAGCTGCGAATGTAACGAAGATTTAGCTGCCGGAATTCGGATGGGAAGTTTGGGAACACCCTCTCCACTCCCCCAATTTGGCACCTAGCGTTGCATTTGAAACAGTATTTGTTCGGAAGATTAGACAACGATAATGAGCTGATCGAGAATGTGTCAAATTGGTTCAATTCGATGACGGCAAAGTTGTTTGCTAGTGACATTGGGATTTAAACCTGCACTACAGTGCGCTGCAAAATTGCCTGCGCGGGTGTTAGCGGGTGAAAATGAGTGAGTGATCATGTGTACTTTCAAATAGAAACACTGCCTGTCTTCAGTAGGGAAAAAAAGCGAGTAAAAATTATTCTGCCAGTAGAACTGATTATAATTTAATTTTTTGGTGATAATGCAGTCGAATTTAGGACAAATTTTCTTTGAAAGTGAATTTCTAATCGACTCGATGATGGTTGAAGTTTGCTACACGCTCACGGTAAATCATACGTGATCACTACAGACGCCTAGCTAGGCCTAGGCGTCTGTAGTGATCACTCACACATATCGCAGAGCTGCCAGCACTTGAAACTCTAAGTTTAAATCCCAATAGATAAACTAATCCACTGGTCGGACAGATATTTGAACAGATTTGGAAATTATGTCGAGAAGTAGCACATGCATAATATCTAAATATATTTCATTCAAATAAATGTTTCAAATTCGTTGTAATTTTTTTATTGATCTGTTACCTTCTTATTTAACGCCTTCGTAAAAAAAAAAAAAGTAATGTTTCGAGGCTAACGAGGTGCTAAACGGGTTTGTTGTAATAAAAGGTAAGTATCAAATGTTAATTTAAACTGTTCTTTTCCTCAGCTTTAATAAATTTTATTTTAATTTAGGATTTAATTGTGCTGATGATTCTATAATCGTCTCGTGTAATTGTCAGTCATTCATTTTATCTGTAACTTTCATCTGGTAACTTAATTTTATTACGAAGACTGTATTGATTAAAGACGTTCAATCTGTTCGTTAATGTATTTCTAAACTTCAATTTTATTAAAGTTATGTAAATAATTATGAGATTTGTTTTGAAATTTAATTACTGGATGGTCAGAATTTTATGACCCTTCCCTGATGCAGGAATAACCTGCTGGTACTCGATTTACTTAAACAATGCGTTGGATTTAGGTTGTCGCGCAGTCGGAAGGTTGCTCCCGATTATTGAAAATTAATCTCGAATTTTCGGTTAAATTCAGTGACATTCGTTCAATTAAATAGACTACTTTAAATCATTAGCCAATATTATTATTTTTTTTTTAATATGAACGATACGTTGCTTTAGTTAAATCATTGGTACGAATGCCAAATGGATTTTGGCTGTGAAGACAACAATTGAATTTTCTGTCTTCAATAATGGGTATGAATTTGAATGCACGTTTTCTCGAATGAAGGACAGTATTACTTTTAATCTCAATTGCAAAGTTTTGACTGAAAATATCAATTAAAGCGGGAGCTTTAGTATCAACTAAAAACGGTTCAAAGCTGATTAGAACAATTGAGGGGTTGGTTTTGAAAACAGCCTTAGTCAGTTTTTAAATTGACTTATGCGCAATACGACCGTAACTGCTGCTGTTTGTGGATAAACAGCATGGGTGTATAACAGAGTTGCATTCATGCGTGTACTTTAAAGTATAATATGCGATATAACGCTATCTGGTGGCAAAGTCGAAATTTAAAAACTGACTAAGGCTGTTTTAAAAAACCAACCCCTCAATTTTTCCTTAATGTCGAATAATTCAGACCAGTTCACTGATTATGGTCCAATGGTGAATGCAAGCAGAGATGGAAAGACATATAATAGAACTTTTGCTTACGGCTTTAGCTTCTGACCTTGGAAAATGAAACTTTGGCTTTTGCTTTTCAAATTTTTTCATATTTAGCTTTCCCTTTTGGCTTTTGCTTTTCAATGCAAAAATCATAAGCTTTCAGCTATCCGTTTTTGACTTTCGGCTTTTCCCGTAAATTTTGAATATTTTGTACAACATTATATTTTTAGAAATAGCTTTTCACAACACTGCTTAACAGTGAACACTGTAACAGCACTGACCATTGAGATAATGAAAATAAAAATGAAAATTTGAAATTATAATATATAATCTATAAATAGATAAATACTGGAAAAGATGTAAAAAATAAAACTTTTGCTTTTGCTTTCAACTTTTGCTTTTTAGGTGAAAACTCTTCGCTTTTGGCTTTTCGCTTTCAGCTTTTAGCTTGCTTTCCATCTCTTGAAAGTATTTGGTATAGACCAGGTAAGTCGCCGTTCAAGATGAAGATGCAACCCGCACACTGGTTCTTTCGAAATGTAAACAAAAGAAATTAACATGTAAATTCCCATAAGAGAGAAGAGCGGTATCCATATTAGGTAAGAATATTCAAAATTTGTAATATTTAAGAAGTTAAAAGTTTATTTTTGCGTTTAGAAGAGTATAAGCTACAATTCGAAGTATTGATCATAGTGATTTGCGCTGAAGGAAGTTTTTGAAAGCTTGGGAAGTTAGTTGTTGTCATTTCTCCTTATCAGTTATCATTATTATTTCAGTAATATAGCTCGAAGAAGGAAATATTATGTCCAGCCTCATCTATGTGCAATAATTTATCGTTTTTCTGCAATCTTTTCACGAAAGAATCAAAGAATAGACCAGGTAAGTAACCGTTACCAATGTGAATGCAAGGGGCACACAGGTTCTTTCCCGAATATAAACAAACCATTTTGAAAAGAAGGCCACTTCTGAAACTGAGGATGAATAAAAAAGAGTTCGAAAGCGATATTTCGAGTTATTTGGCAGAATAATTTCATATCTATCTAGTTCAGGTAAGATTTATTGGTAAACATCGTTTGGAAGCCGTATTGTAGTAGTATTAATAGCACTAATCTGGATTCCTTTATGAGCTCACTTAAAAACCTAAAAAATGGAAACGTGTTTGACATGTCACATGGAAAGTATATAAATATTTCCAAAGCCTCACCTATCTTTTGAGCTATTGTATGCTTCTCTGCGTGACTTACAGCCGTTGTAAAATGCTTATTAGTATTAGTATGTACATCCCACAGAACCTGTTCTTATTTAGCAGCCAGAACAGATACGCAGTGCCTTACATCGACTGAAACTAAATTGTACATGTAATATGGTTTTACAGTGTGATGAATAATTTTATGGATAAACCTATCTTGACATCCATGAACTGTCAAAGAAATTGTTTGTACTAATTCAAAGATTTGTCTATTCATTTTCTTTTCAGTATGACGTTGTGCTTTGCAGCCGATTGCGATCACTACTCGCAGAAACAGCGCTGTTCATTTTATAGGTTTCCGGTTGACCCCCGTCTTAGAAAGAAATGAATTCGCAATATTGGGTATGTCCCATTTCATTTCTCATTCTCTATTTCAAATACACATGTTCATTTGGTTGTGTATCAACTTTGATAACATCGATCTCCAATAAAATTTTAAATGACACTAATCTTGTTTGCAACTATTTCCCCCTCAGATGAGAAGGACTTAATTCCGTCGAAAGTTAATGACGAGACACTGTTGTAAAATATAGCAGTTTAAGTCAGTTTATCAGCATTAGCCTCAAGCAGGGATGTGAAAGAAGCTGGAAGCAGAAGCCGGTAGCCGGAAGCCAATTCCAGTTGGAAGCCAGAAGCTGGAAGAGAAGTCTTTTGTTTATCGGCTTCTTTTGGCTTCCAAGTTCCAATTCAGAGTCAGCATTTGGCCTAATTTGTCAGTCATTGTTTATAAGAAAAGAGCTCTTAAACTCGTTGCTTCAAAGTCTAAATATATTATTTCATTTGAACTTGTTTTGTGCTTCTTATTATTTTGGAAGAGGGGGGAGGGAGGCTTAAAAGATGCTAGAGGTGAAATAAAGTGAAATTTCGGGAGCTAGAAGTCGGAAGCTGGAAGTTTTTTGAAATAACAGAAGCCGGAAGTTTTTAAATTACAAAATTGAAAGAAGTCAGAAGCTGGAAGCTTTTTAAAATTATGGAAGCAGAAGCGAAGAATATTTCAATAAAGCTTTATCCTGGCTAAGGACGTTGGGAAACAATTGAAACTTTGCACGGCCTTTTCTTTTCAAAATTTTAATCATAAGTTTCCTTAAAGGCATTATTGGGTTTTCCTTAAAATTCAATAACTTTCAGCTATTCCGCCTTTTAATGACTTCGGCGCCGGAAATTTTTGTAAAAAAAATATCTTAGTAAATTATTTATTGTTATAGAAAAGCTTTTTCACAACACTGCTTAACAGTGACACTGTAACAGCATGACCATTGAGTAATGAACATAAATTGAAAATTTGAAATTATAATAATTTAATTTATAATAGATAAATCTGGAAAAAGCTGTAAAAAATAAAACTTTTGCTTTTGCTTTCAACTTTTGCTTTTTAGGAAAAAACTCTTCGCTTTTGGCTTTTCGCTTTCAGCTTTTAGCTTGCTTTCCATCTCTTGAAAGTAGGGCTCTATTGAAAGTTGAAAGCAAGTATGAATGGATACAAAATTCAGTGTTGCCGGCTTGCCGTATCAATTTAACGCCGGCGCCGCCCTACAAAAGTCCAGAAATGCCCGCAAATTTGAGAAAATTTTACAATCTTCCTTCGTTTTTGTTGCGGCATTGAGAAGTTCGGCTTGGCTACACTGTTAGTTTTTCTGCTGTACTAATTTCAAGAATGTTTTGCCATTATAATGCGGCATTAAGATTGTACTAACAAAATAAGTGTGGCGTTCGAAGTGAAATTCATTATTAACCAGGTAAATTGCTCTGTAATATAATTATTATAGTTATAATTCTCTCGCAAACATGAGTTCGAGTACGAGCGGTGTAGTAGTTCCTCGTAATTTTCGATTATTGGAGGAGTTGGAACAAGGGCAAAGAGGTGTTGGCGATGGTACTATCAGCTGGGGTCTAGAAAACGACGACGATATGACGTTAACCCATTGGACTGGCATGATAATTGGACCTCCGAGAACGCCTTATGAAAACAAGATGTACAGCCTGAAAATTGAGTGCGGACCACGCTATCCAGATGACTCGCCGTGTGCTAGGTTCATCACCAAAATTAACATGAACTGCGTTAATGGGGCTACCGGTCTCGTCGACAACCGACTCGTACCAGTGCTAGCCAGGTGGCATAGAGATTACACGATAAAATCAGTTCTGCAAGAACTGAGAAGATTGATGACACTCAAGGATAATATGAAGCTGTCTCAACCTCCCGAAGGAAGTGTCTATTAACCGTAAATGTTTACTTAATCTTAATTCTTAAGGAAAGAACTTAATCGTATTCAGCAATAACGAATTGCGTGTATATACTAGTGTCGGTTCCCAATATCCACATCTAATTATTTATACGTCATTAAGTGCTAAATTCTGTTGAATTTTTATACAGCGATTTTCATCATTTCGTTCGCGTTTATTTTACTCTTTGAAAACTGTTGAGTTTTTTTTTAATTTTAACAATCAATCTGCGATAGTCACTTATGTGTTAACGGTTGTTTTAATTTTCGTTCTTTTAAATTGTAATTTTGAAAATACGTGTAAAAATCAATTATTTATTGATTAAGAATTGATTAAGTTAGAAGCTTATCTTCATTTGTGATGTTAATGTAGTCCAGAATTGTAAATATTCCGGCACGTTAATTTCAGTATCCCCATTCGATTAAGTGAGCGTAGTATCAGAGTTCATTCATTATTGTGAAACGCAGAGGTATTTCTTGTCTTGTAAGTTGACGGTATACAAAATACTTATCTTGTTGTATATAAAGACAATTTATTATGAATATTATATTTTTGTAACCTAAGTTCACCTCTTGTATTGTAAGTACACCTTGTCGTGGTATATTTGGATTTATATTTTACGAATATAACGGTTCACCAAGAAGTATAAGTATTTTGTGTTCTTTTATTATGTATTTGCAGCATTCGTTTCTTGGATTACTACACCGCTTTGTGTTTTAGGAAGGTCGGTATGTTGAACCGTAATTTTTTGGTTTTCTGTTATTTATTTTCGTCTATGGATACATCCGAAACTGGGAGACTGTATGTAAGAAGTGATCGAGTTACAGTGTTTGGTTATCGTAGTGTATCATCACGACTTGTTTTAACATCAGTTTCATTTGAAACGACGTTACGAACTATCCGAACAGAGAATGTGACTTGGCTACTTCTTGCATTCAGCTCTTTAACTGAGCACCGATTTTCAAAAAAGTTCGGTCGCTTGTGGGAAATCCTATAAGAAGTTTAAGAAGACTGGATCTTCTTGAAAACCGATACTCAATTATGGAAATGTCATTTTTAAGAAAGGCACAAACTTTTCTCTTTCTGCTAATACCATTGAAATGGTCACTGAAACTGGGTTTTCTATGTGCTGGTACTCGTGTATGTACTGAGGGCCTACATGTCTCCACTACCCACTACTGGATTACTTTCATTAATCCTCATCTATACTACTACTACTACTACAATATGGAAATTAATAAATTATAAACTTCGACCATGGGAAATATTAGATGACAAATAAAAGTGGATCGAATGTCATTGTATTTTGGTTCCTCCTACTCTACTTTAACTATATTTCCAACATAGAGAATACTGCCTAACAAAAAGTAGGAACATAGGAGTACTTTTTGGCCTGCTACAACCAGGCACCGGTCTAAATATTGTAGTAGATGAATAGCGATGCATCCAGAAAGAAACTAATCAACTTAGCACATTCCAGCTGCCTCGGCTTGTTTTCAGTTCTACTGGCACCTTGACAATTGTCACGAAGTATATTTGAACGTCTTGTTTGGTGTTTCTTTCTATCTTGAATATTCGTGACAAGTTTAAAAGTTATTACTTTTTCACTCTAACCGAAATTGAAAAGCTGTATGTGTCGATCAACTTCTCTTGTTTAGAATGGAACCCGCTACGTTAGATCATGCTGTGGAAACTCTTCTGAATGGACTCGAGCTTAACAAGTACATTCCACAGTTTGAAAAAAACATGGTCTCAATGCAGTTATTCATGACTTTGACCGAAGACGATCTAGTCGCGATCGGAGTGGACGATCCAACTGATCTCGATCTTATTCTTAAGTATATCAAAAAGTTCCAAAGGAGTCATAAGAATATAGACATAGATCCTCTCAGGTAAGATATTTTCCCTTAGAAATGTCGCATTCCAATGGCGAATGGCCAGGTCATGCTGTATGTTTGTGTGTAGGCAAGAAGATGTTGAACTGAGTCTGAAAAATGTTGCCAATCATCTTTTCGCCATTGACGTGGGCATGTCCTATGTCCATGAGAACATCACGGAGGAAGAGCCTATCGATTTTATAATCGATAAAGTACCAGCCAGTTCTGGCATTGGAATTTTGTGCGATCGAGTCGAACATGAGTGCAGCAACTTTATTGCTGAGATTGACCAACTGATTCGCGTAAGTATTTTGCTTCGGACCCACAGATAATACGCTGAATTGCCATTAGTTCTGTTTTTCCTACCCACATCTACATTATGGTTATGAAGCAAGATGTACTCGCTTCGGCGGTACATATACTAAAATTGGAACGATACAGAGAAGATTAGCATGGCCCCTGCGCAAGGATGACACGCAAAATCGTGAAGCGTTCCACATTTTTAAGTTACCCTAGCTTCATAAGAAGTCTTGTCAAACGTCGACGGCGGGCTCGAAAAACATGGCAAAGGCATCGAAGTACGGAACTCAAAGCAGTCTTCAATAAACTCGCGAGGGATACTACGAGAGCGATCCATCAGTGGAAAAACACCAAGTTCGCTTCCTACCTGGCATCGCTGGATCACACCCAAGAATCCAACTATTCACTCTGGACGGCAACCAAACGCATTCGCCGTCCAAGATCACCCTGCCAACAGCTGCGCAGGAATGACAACTCGTGGGCCCGTAGTGACGCTGAGATAGCCGACCTTTTCGCTCAGCACTTCGAGCGAGTCTTTCAAATAAACGACATACAGTCGCATATCAATCCAGTAATTCCGGACTCCGATCATGGCCGTATCAAATTCACCACTCCCCTCGAAGTGGCATCGTCTATAGACAAATTAAAACTTCGCAAATCCCCTGGTCACGACCAACTGATGCCAATAATGCTACATGAATTATCCAAGAAGGGTATAGTTTACCTCACTGCTCTCTTTAATGCTGCGTTTCGTCTAAAGTATGTCCCGAACACGTGGAAGACAGCTAAGATGATAGTAATTCTTAAGCCAGGAAAACCAGCAGAACACCCCAGTTCGTATAGACCAATTTCCCTACTCTCAATTGTAGCAAAAGTCTTTGAGAAAATCATCTTACACCGACTAAGGACTATTATAGACCGCGAAAATCTCATACCGGATATCCAGTTTGGCTTTCGCCAAAACCATTCAACAATTGAACAAATCCACCGAGTTGTCCACGTTACACTCCAGGCACTGGAAAACAGGGAATTTGCTCCGGCGGTTTTCTTGGACGTCAGTGCCGCCTTTGACAAGGTATGGCACACTGGTCTAATACATAAAATAAAGAACTACTTCTCTCCAGGCTACTGCAAGTTCCTGACCTCATATTTAAGTAACCGAAAATTCTACGTACAATACGGTGAAGCGTCATCAACTCGGATGAAGATCTCGGCCGGAGTACCACAGGGATCGGTGCTAGGACCCACGCTCTTCCTCCTCTATACCATGGACATCCCACAAGATACATACGTCACAACTAGCCTATTCGCTGACGACACTGCGGTGATTGCCCACGATCCTGACTACAACACAGCCGTCACCAAGCTACAGTCAGCAATCACACAAATCTCAGACTGGGCGAAAAACTGGAAGATCGCGCTAAACGACTCCAAATCTATAAGAGTGGATTTTGCCCTCCGCCCTCATCAATATACTCCCACAATCATTGATAGCAAACCGATCCCTCTTGCCAACTCCGCACGTTACCTAGGGCTCCACCTGGATAATAAGCTTAATTGGCATGAGCACATTACTAACAAGCGCAAAATGCTGGACCTTCTCAAAAAGAAATTCTTCTGGCTTATTGGGCCGCGATCAAGGCTCAGTCTCTCTAATAAAAGGAGAGTCTACAACACTATATTCAAACCAGCCTGGAGTTATGGGGCTGAAATCTGGGGGACAGCAGCTCCGTCGAACACGGCCCTCATACAACGATTCCAAAACATGTTCCTAAGACAGATCACGAGAGCACCATGGTACGTCACTGGCAGCCAACTTCACAAGGACCTTAATATTGATACGGTCGACTCCGTAATCCATCAACTTGCGAACAATTATTTCAAACGTCTTCATAACCACTCAAATATCGAAGCCCTGGAACTTCTTGATGATTCGAACGACACGCGTCGGTTGCGCAGGCAACACCAACACGATCTCCTAAATTAAATTTTAATTCCGAATTACACTCGTAACATACTTATGTAGCTTGTTCGATCGCGACACACTCTCTGTATTATAACTATTGGTAAATGTAATTAATTGTTTTACAGTCCCAATATACATTACATTACAAAAAAAAAAAAAAAATGAAGCAAGATGGTGAGACAGAAATTTAATGTAGTACTGTTATCGAGGTACTTGGGATTTTGTACAGTTTTCTGTGTTGATATAGGTATGTTTTTCGTCTTGCTCAGATGCTAAACTCAACAATTTTATAGTCTTTGTAAGCGAAACCATTGTATGTGTTGAATGTGTTAAAAGTGGAGTGCATAAGCGTAAATAGGGGAGAGGCTTAATCCCTCTAAGTCCTCTGAAAACACACAGGAGAGGAAGTTTTTCAGCATTATCCTAATACTTGTTCCCCTTCCCCCACTCGAGGTTCTTTATTTGCGCTCATGGTGGAGTACCTACCATTTTATTTACTGTCTAATTCTTCTCTATTTGAATAAATAATTAGTATAGTTACTGCCCATGTCAGTGCTGAAAACACTGTCTTCTAAGTCATTGTCAGATCTTGTTCTCGCTGATAATAAAGCCGTTTTCACTATAGGCTTCTATACATGCTACAAGCTAACAAATAGCTATACCTTTTATTTTCGTCTATGGATACATCCGAAACTGGGAGACTGTATGTAAGAAGTGATCGAGTTACAGTGTTTGGTTATCGTAGTGTATCATCACGACTTGTTTTAACATCAGTTTCATTTGAAACGACGTTACAAACTATCCGAACAGAGAATGTGACTTGGCTACTTCTTGCATTCAGCTCCTTAACTGAGCACCGATTTTCAAAAAGGTTCGGTCGCTTGTGGGAAATCCTGTAAGAAGTTTAAGAAGACTGGATCTTCTTGAAAACCGATACTCAATTATGGAAATGTCATTTTTAAGAAAGGCACAAACTTTTCTCTTTCTGCTAATACCATTGAAATGGTCACTGAAACTGGGTTTTCTATGTGCTGGTACTCGTGTATGTACTGAGGGCCTACATGTCTCCACTACCCCCTACTGGATTACTTTCATTAATCCTCATCTATACTACTACTACTACTACTACTACTACTACTACTACTACTACAATATGGAAATTAATAAGTTAAAAACTTCGACCATGGGAAATGTTGGATGACAAATAAAAGTGGATCGAATGTCATTGTATTGGTTCCTCCTACTCTACTTTAACTATATTTTCCTAAATACCTTATCAGTTCCAACATAGAGAATACTGCCTAACAAAAAGTAGGAACATAGGAGTACTTTTTGGCCTGCTACAACCATGCACCGGTCTAAATATTGTAGTAGATGAATAGCGATGCATCCAGAAAGAAACTAATCAACTTAGCACATTCCAGCTGCCTCAGCTTGTTTTCAGTTCTACTGGCACCTTGACAATTGTCACGAAGTATATTTGAACGTCTTGTTTGGTGACAAGTTTAAAAGTTATCACTTTTTCACTCTAACCGAAATTGAAAAGCTGTATGTGTCGATCAACTTCTCTTGTTTAGAATGGAACCCGCTACGTTAGATCATGCTGTGGAAACTCTTCTGAATGGACTCGAGTTTAACAAGTACATTCCACAGTTTGAAAAAAACATGGTCTCAATGCAGTTATTCATGACTTTAACCGAAGACGATCTAGTCGCGATCGGAGTGGACGATCCAACTGATCTCGATCTTATTCTTAAGTATATCAAAAAGTTCCAAAGGAGTCATAAGAATATAGACATAGATCCTCTCAGGTAAGATATTTCCCTTAGAAATGTCGCATTCCAATGGCGAATGGTCAGGTCATGCTGTATGTTTGTGTGTAGGCAAGAAGATGTTGAACTGAGTCTGAAAAATGTTGCCAATCATCTTTTCGCCATTGACGTGGGCATGTCCTATGTCCATGAGAACATCACGGAGGAAGAGCCTATCGATTTTATAATCGATAAAGTACCAGCCAGTTCTGGCATTGGAATTTTGTGCGATCGAGTCGAACATGAGTGCAGCAACTTTATTGCTGAGATTGACCAACTGATTCGCGTAAGTATTTTGCTTCGGACCCGTACAGATAATACGCTGAATTGACATTAGTTCTGTTTTTCCTACCCACATCTACATTATGGTTATGAAGCAAGATGGTGAGACAGCAATTTAATGTAGTACTGTTATCGAGGTACTTGGGATTTTGTACAGTTTTCTGTGTTGATATAGGTATGTTTTTCGTCTTGCTCAGATGCTAAAATCAACAATTTTATAGTCTTTGTCAGCGAAACCATTGCATGTGCTGAATGTGTTAAAAGTGGAGTACATAAGCGTAAATAGGGGAGAGGCTTAATCCCTCTTAGTCCTCTGAAAACACACAGGAGAGGAAGTTCTTCAGCATTATCCTAATACTTGTTCCCCTTCCCCCACTCAAGGTTCTTTATTTGCGCTCATGGTGGAGTACCTACCATTTTATTTACTGTCTAATTCTTCTCTATTTGAATAAATAATTAGTATAGTTACTGCCCATGTCAGTGCTGAGAACACTGTCTTCTAAGTCATTGTCAGATCTTGTTCTCACTGATAATAAAGCCGTTTTCACTATAGGCTTCTGTACATGCTACAAGCTAACAAGCTATACCTGTTAAATTATATTACGGAAATGCTACAAGCTAAATATTGGAATCATTCCAACTTTTAGTTTGTAGCATTTACGCAATTTAATTAAAAAGCTAGCTTGTAAAGAAGCCTATAGTCAAAACGGCTTTATTGATCTTGTACCTATATACACATGTTATGTAGTACTTGTGTCGTTTTTAAAGGACCTTTCAAAGTCAACGTCTCATTTCTATTTTTCTTTGTAGGTGCTCGAAAATCCTCGGAAGAAAACCTCGAACAAACTCCTTACTACTGGCATTTCATTGACTGTATTAGCTTCAGCGCTGATAACGGCATTTTTCTTCCGTTCTAAAAACGTGATCTAAGCCGAAGATCGGAGCCATTTTGTACCTATACTTTTTAATACAATGTTATTCTTTTTATGCGCATTATTTTCTTTTTCGTGAGATTTTTATGAAACGTGGGAAGATTTTGAACTGTACAGAGTTGAAGGCGGTTTTTGAGTTATATGTATGTCGAAATCGAAGTATGAATGATGACGTATCAAATGGGACTCTCAAAGTATATTTTGGGGTACCTACTCGATCCCCTTCTCCCCAACTGCAGACTTTCGTGGTCTTTTAATGTTTTCAACAGAGCGAATCATGGAACGTAGTTGGATATTTTAGCAAATTACTCGTAATCAGAAGGCAGAGCCGTAGGACTTGATAATTGGCAAATTGACGAGATATGACGGCATGCAGATGCTGCCGCCAGATTAGTATCATTTAGAAATGTACTGGGGGTTTTAGCATACCAAATTTGATGAGACCAGTTTTGCAGATTGAGTAGGGTTGTTTCCCGAAATTCCTTGAAGTTGAATAATGATGTTAAATAACTATTATGACATCCAGATCTGTGAACATTGGCAGTCTTTTGTCTGATGAAAGAATAATTCTGCCACTCAGAGGAAGCTCTGGCAATTGGGGTGAGTCGATGGTACTGTGGATTCGTCATAACTTGAAGTACTATAAGAATAGGAAAACAAGTTTTACTTTAGACTACCGTAGGTGAGGTATGTAAGTGGGAAACGAACATAATTTCAAGTTACCGCTGTTCCATTATATTTCTTATTTTGCCATACCGATCTCGATTATCAGTGAGCAAAGCTAGTGTGCTTCCAACTTCGACAAAAACCGATATTGCAAAACTTCTAGTATGTGAAGCCAACCCTGAAGAATACATCAGTTTTGTAGCATATGTATCAAATCTCAAGTATCACGAGCTTATCGATTTCTTCCAAGACGGGTGTCGTGGCCGGGTATTCGACAGTACCTATTAATTGCAAGATATATAGGGAATATGAATCGGGGAAATTTATACCCTATCGAAAATAATCACCAGAAAAATACTTCTGTTTACAATGGGTTCAGAATGAAGTCACCCTTAATGAACAATCATTCGAAGAAGAAACACTCATATATCATTCAATACACACAATACATATAAAAATCAATTTTTATTAGGTAAATTACCCGCGGTGGGACAAATGATGATACACAAATATTCATTCAACATAACATTAGAATAATTATAGAATTGAAACAACGAAAACTGTCCCGATGTATCCCTGAAGGTCCATGTTCAAGAAACTCATTATAATTCTCCTTTGTTTAGAAAGACCAAAATTCGTCAAGAAAAGTACTCGCATTAACACTACTCAAGACTAGCTGTTTACGCGATTGATATTTCAACATTCTTGAAGTGTTAATTGTGATTCAGCATCTCTGACAAGTTCCATCATTTTATCTTTCAACGGATGCAGATAGCATCCTAACCACTCAGCAATTGTATGATCATAAAACGCTTCTGGCATGTAGGTGCATAGATGTCCTTCAACAGCATTCAACTCATCTAGTAAGCTAAAATATGGCAAACATTGACATGTTATTCAGATTTTCAAGACCACCGCTCGATTTGATAACTATTGCCCTTAATTTAATAATCCTGGAGGTACCTGAAAATGACAAAACGAGTTCAGTCTTTTTTATCACTTACTTTCTGAAATTCACGATAATATGCTCGACCTGCATAACGCTAGTGTTATTGCGTTTCACGTGCCACGAATTCAACCAAGTCACAGCCCTGTCATGAAACATATTAGCAAACATGCACGATTAATCACAACGTATGAGCGAAAACTCCAGTTAACCTCCTTACTCACTGATCGCTATACGCTACGAAGTTGAACTTGGCTCGAACATTGGCGAACCACTCGACCCCGATGTAAATTTGATATGCCGGAAAATTCAAACACTTCGGGATCACCACGGGACTGTAATTAAATAACGGTATTCTTCAGCTTCATAATCGTGTTTTCAACACTTGAAATTTAGAAACATAGTTACCGATTCACTGGACATAGCATCAGCGGAGCTTGATCTGTGAAGCCCAGTAATGAACAAATTTGCTGGTAGACGTCCGTATCATACCTCCCACTCAGCCAAATCTTCAAACACATTGCCAAACTTGCTAATCCCGTGGGTATCAGTTCACATAAAACTGCGTAATGATCGTACCTGAAACGTAAGTGACGTGCTGAACCCTTTCGAGACTAAACGTATACTTTGAATTATACCTCTGGATTAGAGAGTTGACCCAACATAAAGCACATTACTGTTATACGGTAGTAACCGAATTACCTACTCCAACCAGTAAATGCAATACCACGAATGGTTCCAAATCTATGGAGATTTTCGGCAACCACGTTCAGCCATTTCTCGTGATTTTCAACATGGTGTCCAACAAGTGGTAATATCTGGCAGCTGCCAGTGGCTCCTTTGAACGCAGATGCAATCCATATCTTATCAAATACGCGACTGTACTTCTCCCATAAACCTGCAATATATGATAATATGATATATCAATACCAAGGCCGATGATGATCGAGACTGCGGAGGATAGAACTTACTCGCATCGAGAGAAAATCTGTCAGTCGGCTGATACTCCCAAATCATGGGTTCCACAAACTCGCCGATATTGAACTCTGTAAACGCAAATAAATAATTTTGAATTCGATCTTTATTAACAGACGGCGAGATATCCACGTCCAATAGATTTCGCACCTTTTAACGTTGTATCTTCGATTCCACGCAGCATATCGTCCCACATGATCGGGGTCACATGAGGATAGTTCAGTCGGACGAATCTAAGCACTGCTAGTACATGCTTCATGAAAAGATAGTGTTTGTTCTGGTGTCGGCAGTCTTCGCAAATACCTAAATGCCAAACCTGCGAAAAGTACGATATTCGTAGCTAATTTCTCAAGAACAGTTAAGCAGATTTCAATTTTGAACCTACTAGGGCTAAGTTTTGTATCTGTTGAAGTCGTATTCGATTTTCTGTTACATTTAATTCGGAAGTTCAAGTATCCAAATTTTTTGTGTCGAGACTTCAGAAACGCTACCATTACGTGTTACAACCAACCTCATCACCGCCGATGTGCAAGAACTGAATATCAGGGTGAAAATTCATTATTTGAGTGATCATAGAAGTGACTAACGACAAGGAATCTGGTTTCGATGGACACAAAGAACTGGAATATTTCGGAGCTTCTCTTAAATGTCGCCATTTGGACGTTTTCAACACGAACTACAATGAATTGATTCGGTTTACAAAAATAATCAATTACCATAAAGAATCTCGCATTCGATGAATGATTTACTTACTTCTAAATGACCGAAAGTCTGCACTAACGGCACTACGGATAATTTATTCTCCTTTGCAGCGCTGAGTATTTCAGTAACGTCACTAGTCGAATATGCAGTGCGGGTCGTCAGTGAGCCTATATCGACCAAATCGTTTTCGTACGGAAATGTATCCTCCCATTCGAGAAGTACTCCGGTGGCTCCCCAGCTGCTAAATACTTTGAACAGCTAGAAGGCATTATATCGATAGTAACGACGTATTTTTCGGTAGAAAAATGAAAATCTGTCGAACCGCATACCTGTTTTAGGTAATCCAGTTTCAAGGGACATGATTTTAAGTCGAGATGAACGAGCCTGCAAGTACAAGAAAGGGTAGAAGTAGGCCCAGAATTGAAATAATTACGAAATTTCGAGTCTTAAATGCTCACCTTTCGGCTTTCTGGGAAAATTCTTCCATGTTAGAGTACTACGGATCCTTGAAGCTCAAATCAGGATTAATCACACATTAAATTCCCGAGTATCGCCTCCCGTAACGAACTGGTGAGTGATTTCCGAAGAGCATTGTTGTCTTATCTGTAATACAAGTACAAGGAAAGTGCTCGAGTATTGAACTAGGCGTGAATAGCAGCCGCATCTATCTATTCGAAAATTTAAAAAAAAAAAATTCTTGAAGTTGAAGCTCGAATTTTTGAATAAGCGAGGTGTTTTCATTAAGGGTTGCTTACAGAAGTTAGAATTCAATATTCATTTAGTTTCGGATCATGAATGAGTAATATTGTACATGGGATTACGATCTCGAACAACCCACAAATTGGAAAATTAGGAGTCTACAGAACCACCGCATACATTTTTCGTTTTCCCATCCTTCCAAAATATTACCAATTTCTGAGAATCCGAGGGCGAGTTTGACGATTTCTTTTCTCCCTTTATAATTGTAGGTCACGATTCGATTTTATTCTGTTGCTTTTGTTGATTATAATTAGTTCCTGAGGTTATTTCAGTTCTAATTCTAACTTGAAGGTCCAGTTGGTCCAGAAGCTCCAAGCTTCCAACCGGAGAACTGGAGAAGTGGTCAATCGGTCAATTATGTGATAAAATGATAATGATAATGATAACGAGAGTACACAGACACAGACAGAGACTATTTCTGCTTAGCGTAGTCTGTCCCTGCGTCTTGTATTACATTTGATGAAAATTAAATGACAGATTATGATTAGATACCAGAAACAGCATCAACACAGTTTATATACAGCTGTGTTGTCAGATTTCATTTATGTATACATGGCAACAGCGAATTGTGAAGCTAGTGCTGTCAGGTGTTGTGCACTGCGCAGTTCAAAAAATTTTCGCTTTTGCGCTGAAGGGAAAAATCGAGATCTCAATTCGCAATTTATGTAAAGGTTTTGTGAAACGACGAAAATCGAGGAAGAATTTTCGAAATTCGCGGATTTTGGACTGATGAATGATGAAATATCAGTATTAATGCTCGTAGAATTCCACACCGGGTGTATCATTTGAATAATTCGTATTATTTTATGCTGAAACCGTAAAGTATCATCACTAATGGCGACTTGTTTTCGCACCGTAACCCATAAGATTTGTTGCACAAATTACTTGAAATCCGCTAATGTGGTTTACAATGAGAACAATACCATCAGTCTACGAAAACCCATGCAGCATGTGAATGTCACAGGGGTAATGTTTTTCTGTTCCGTTTTTCTATTACTCCGGCTTAGCAACCGTATTCTCATTTCACTTTCTTGCAGATGAATGTACCGGCTGTACGACAACTTCCTCAAGTGAAATTTTTATGCGCTGGCAATGAACACCTAACTAGAAATAGCTTGACATCTTTCACATCGAATCATGTTTCGTCGGATGATATAATCATGTGGTATCGTCGCGAAAACGGTATTAATGTACCGCCACCTATTATTTCCGATTACGAGCGCGACGCGATGTCACGGTTAGGTTTGAAGAGAAAAAACTCTTCGATCGAAGAGCCGACGCCAGAGAACCAAGGGCGCCCTAGCGACGAACAGCTGAGTGCGATTTTTAATATGTTATCCACCACAGTGAGTTGAGTCCGAGTCTTTGTCCATCACTTATTATTATTTTTTGTTGTCAGTTATAATACAAATTTGTTTCTCAACAGTTACCAGCTCTGTTTGGCAGACCTTTTTATCAAGGTCACTATCACGAGAATGTAATCTTGGAGAACCATATCAGAGGAGTTCGCACCGTGTAAGTTCAGTACTGCCGGGTGATTATATATGGACGTTGTTAAGCGTAAGAGAATCAACCAACATTTGTTGACAAAATGAGTTATTAGTATCGCTGGAAAATACGTAAAAATCGAGTTTTTCAAAATTGGGCCCCTGATTCAGAAAAGTGTACTCACGGTAAGACATGTTTATCAGTAAACGCTATGTCATATAGTTTCTACATGGCTCTTGAACTTCGATCACATGTTCTCAAAAAACAAATTTTGTTGGTTGGTTCTGTTACGCTTAACAGCGTCCATACATTCTACTAAAAAATAATAAAACGCTTGTTTCTGATGCTCGGAAGATTTACCATTGAATGCAATCATGAAATGTCTTGGTTTGATCCTGGATGTGACCAAAAAACGATTTGTGATGCATTCCCATCTGTTACAGGGGTATAGGCAAGTATATGACGCAGGTCGCTCTTCTGAGAATGTTAGGACATTTCAAATTCGCGTACGTTAGATTTGAAATTCTGAAAATTACAAAGCATCCTGAAGACGGCACGATTAAGTGCAGGTGGCGAATAGTCGGCATCCCGGGTTTAAGTGTAAGTATACAACTACTCTTTATTGCATCATATTGGAACCGGAGGAGTCCCCATGGATAAATGGCCGAAGCTGTCATAGTTCTTCTATCGAAGCCAGCGAATTGAGCTGATTGTTACATGTAGGCAATTTGAAAAAAATAAAATAAAAAAAATGAAGGACTTCGCGCATGAAGTAATCAGTTATCATGGTGTCTTGGGTGAGTCAACTTGTTTTTCGTTTTCAGGTGATCTTTCAGTTTTGGAAGTTCAAAGCCAACAACCTGGCTAGAAACATGGACGCGGCTCCTACGTGAGTAACTCAACTTCTAAAGTTCAATTGAAGCGTCGCTTTCAGATGCTCGTTTATTTCACGATTGAACTAGCAACGAGCTTTAATGGAGTTTGGAAACTGTACGAAAGCTGTCGTGTTAGTTCAGCCTCTGGGCGCGATATTCAATTAGTACAATTTGTCAGAATTTATTTATTTTCTATTGGGTTTGTGGGAAATCTCGATAAGACAATTGATAGCCAGCTGATGATTGCACCTCCACTGTTTCACTTACAACTTCTCTACTGCTTCCGACACATAAGTATTGAAATCTGTAAACGAAACTGTCAAAAAGCAGACATGGTTTCCTAATCTCTTGGTCATAAATTTCGCGCCTTTTAATTTTAGGTGGTACGATGGATTCTCTATCTATCATGTGGGATCTGACGGTAAAATCTACAAACACGTAATTGATAAGGTAAGTGTAATACTTGGCCATCAGTGTGAGGTTCTGTGCAGATGAATCGAAATACTGGACAGTTTTGATGTATTCGTAACGAGACTTTTGTATCTATGTCGCAGATGATGCCAGATGATGACCGAGTAGAAGTAGATCCTAAAACTACAATCACTTCAAAAGTAGCCATATTTTTGGGACTGATACCGAGGGAGGAACAAGAAGCTTTCCTGCACGCAGTTGATAATTTTGTGCAAAACTCATCCTGTTTGTCCCAGGCTATGCTTCCTCTTGAGAAAATTTAATTATTTTCAGTTTAATAACAAATATTATGTTGTTCGTTGACTATTTCTTAATAAATTAATGTACTCGAACTCAAATGACTTTAAATTAAGAACCGTTATTAGTGTTGTTGACCGATTTCAGTTCTGTGGGGAATCAAACAACACTTGATTCGGTTGAAAAGAAAGGTCTGGCCTCCTGCAGATCTCATGAAACTCCCTCCAGCGAGCACGTGCTATGAGCTTCTTCTCTTCTTCAGGTTCCGTATCCGATACCGAATGTTGGAGGTCGCAGTGTCTGGCCCGCGACTCTCCTGGGCAAGTTAGTCTGGGTAGTTTGCTGTTGCTTTCCCGCGGTTTTGTTGCGTTAGAGTTTCCTTTTTCTGTGTCGAAGAGTGTGCAGCCTCAGTTCGCTTACTAGCCTTGTATTTGTTGAGTGAGCTGTCCATGACGTGCACATGCACAGTATCAGTTTTTCTGATCTGGTGGTAACACTCTGCGATTGTAGTATCTTGTTCGTGTGAGTTGGCGGAGGTTACACGACGCGCTATATGTTTCCACCTTGATTTATTCGGGCTGATCGAGATGGTGGCGCGCTGTCATCGCCAACTTGGTATAGTAGTGATTATGTGGGAATATTCCATTAACGTATGCACTTGAAAAATGAAAGTTTTTCAACAAAATGAAGAGAACTGACTGGATAGAGGTTCAAATTTCCTTTCAGATGAGTCTATTTTCATTTCAATCAGAGTAATTTTTTAAAATTATCACTTTATAGCAGTTCATCTTTTTCACGCTATTGAAATTGTAGAGCGCGACTCTTTCGCGCTCTCAGCACGAGTACTATGGTCGCTTTGTTCGGTAGGATGTTAGTGAGGGTATTCGAATATCTCTAGCTTCTCCAGCATTGGTGGGACTCGAACCCGAGACGTAAATGGTTGCGAAGCGGGCACTTACAACTTGGTCACATGGCTTTATTCTCTTATTTTAAGATAAAATACTGAGATTCTGGAGCGTGAGTCTTGAAAAGTGTTGATGTGTATTGTCTGCCTGGCGAGTCAAGGTTACCCTGACTCACGAAATCGGTACATATTATAATACAGGTACTTCGTATGTGAAGATAACGTTAGGTTCAAGTCGTATTTTGACTCAAAGGCTACTTATGCACTTTGTTGGGACTTGAGTACTCCCGAATAAATTTCCAATAATAACGTTAGGCACCTCAAGGCTGTTAACGAACTTCCCTGTACCATTCTCAATAAGGATATGAAATGTGGGGCATTAAGGAGGAGCCTTTCCACCTAAGATTCCCGTATCTTCACGCCATAAAAATTCCACAAGGTACTTTTAAATATATCTGAAATACGTTCTCACTTATTATTTGGGACATATAGCGTTTACTGATAAAGCTTTTTTCAACGCGAGTACACATTTTTGAATCGGGCGCCCCATTTTGAAAAGTTTTACTTTTTACGCTCTTTCCAACGATACTAATAACTCATTTTGTCAACAAATGTCAGTTGGTTCTATTACGCTTAACATGGTCCATTTTTGGAAATGTTTCCGCGCTATTTTTAAGCAGCTTTGAATCACACAGTCTCGAATCGTGACCACTTTTTAGAAAGATGATGGAGGTAGGTAAGATAACAATTACATTCTCTGGGCAAACAAAAGCATTTTAAAAAGCAGCATATCCACGGCTGCTGATTGTGCTGCGCGACCGACGAATCGAAAAGTTAGAAAGGAAGATTGAACTCATGGCCGCGCAACATAGGAAAGAGATGGAGGCGCCGAAGGCAGAGCTGCGGCGCATCAGCGAACTGCTAAACCAACAGCAGCGATAGCCGCAGCAGCGGCAGCAGCAGCAAAAGGAGCCGCAACAGGAGAGCACCGCGAAGACGGCAACACCGGAGAAGACCAGGCCGCCCACCCCCATTAGCCAGCATATCCAGAAGCTGATGGAACAGCTGAAGGAGGCCAAGGAGCAAGAAGAGGCGTTGCTCAGCAGCGCACCGGCCTCCGAGGGGGAGCGTGCCGATGCGGATGCTGCGACACGGGCTGAGGTGGTCCGCAGAAAGAAGCCACGTGCTGGATGAGGAGTCAGAGGGAGTGACCACCGGTATATCACCTTCAAGCTGGACCGAGGAACCAAGGAGGTCACTGCTCCAAAAAAGCTGGGACGATGGGCGATCAGGAAGCTCGATGCGGATCGATTGGAGGCGAGCTTCCTGGCTTTCACCTGGGGAACGGGAGAGTGTCGGGCAGAAGAAGAGGAGAGCGCGGAGGCCGCGGCCGCGAACGCCATCCGGACAGTAGTCGCGGCCTGCGATAGCGCAATGCCCCGAGTTGGTCCACCGCGCAAGAAACAGCCCGTCTAATGGTGGACCGAGGACATCACCAAGCTGCGGAAAGAGTGCAACCGACTTCGCCGTCGGTACCAACGCACGAGAAGAGACGACGAAGCGGTCACAGCAGTTTCGCAGCAATACCAGCAGGCTCGTCGTACTCTCAAGCTCGCCATACGCCAGAGCAAGAAGGCAGCTTGGGAGGAGTTGTGTCAACAAGCAAATGACGACCCCTTCGGCAAGCCGTACAAGCTAGTCATGCGGAAAGCCGGAGGGCCGTCAGTTCTAAGTGCCCATTCTAGTCTATTTTACGCACCCAAAACGCGTTATCCTCAGTGCCGCCTCGTACTTTGCTAGGCGTAAGACAAAAATTCAACGCATAGTGCGCAAAATTTTTTTCTACGAAAAGGCCTGAGCACATTTTCAAGGCCGCGCGAGGCCTTGATAGGTGCGAGGTCTCAGACAAAATGTCCCTTTGCCCCCCCCCTCCCTCAAGAGGTAATCGTACATGTAAAATGTGTAGATTATACATGTAACATGGATTAGATTGGCTGTTTATTCTACATAATATTTACACATTATACAGGAGTAGAATACATATTTCTATGATATACATAAAATATGCAGACTAAATTAACCAATCAGAGAACATGTTGCATATTTCGCATTCTACATACATTCTACATATAAAATATAGAATGCAATATTCTACGTATAAAGTGTAGAATGCATTATTCTATGTATTATAAAGAAGTAAAATTCATATTTTGTAACATGTAAAATATGTAGAATGAATTGACCAATCAAAAGCTATACTATGTGTATATGTATATTCTGGATTCTACATACATTCTACTGATTTCATAAACTCTACATGTAAACTGTTAAATGCTCTATTCTACATGTAAAGAAGTAAAATTCATATTTAAATGTAACATGCAAAGGTGGATATCCTTAAAGACTTACGATGAAGCTTTTACTTTCGACTTCAGCTTTCGATTTTAGCATCAAAAACTTCTGGCTTTTTGTTTTTCACCAGAAATAGTTTTTCAGTTTTTGACTTTCGGCTTTCTAGTATCAAAATGTTCCAAACTTTTGGCTTAAAACTTTCAACATTTGACTTTTCAAAAAGGAAAAGAAAATTATGAGGCATTCTGGTCACTGATGCGATACTCGAAAGGGTAATTTCCAGGGCCAGACGTGCGATGTCTGGGGAGCCACTTGACATGCGTGCATTGCCATATAGGCTCCACCAAACATTATTAGTTTCTTGAGAATAGAACATGATGTCGCTTCAGAAGGGAAAGGGCGAAAAAATAAAAGGAAAAGCTGAATAAATAAAACTTATCTTTTCGTTTCCCATCAAAAAATATTTTTCAACTTTTGACTTTTGCAAGGTGTCTACAGAAATTGAAAAGTAAAAATGAAGTACTTTTTCAGGACCATTTGCAGGACTGCGGTCGGCATATTTCCCATCTTTTCCCCGAGTGTGTAAATCTTTTTTTTTTTTTTTGTTTCCAATTGTTTTATGCCGTTTACCCCTTCCTCCTTTTTGCTCCCCCCACTTCCCCCCTCGTTGTGAATACAGATCCTGCGCTACACTTTTTAATGACCAATCACAGGAATCGCAAAAAATTTATTTTTGAGTTTTGGAAACAAATGTAAAATAAATTTACAAGTGACGTAGAATTTTTGGAAGAAAACTAAGGAACGAGTAAATTAGAATAGAAATTTCGAATTAAAGTTTTAGAAAACAACAATGACTTGGAATTTTGAACGAAAGTGGGAAATGAAACTAGATATTATATTTACAGTATAACGAGTGACTTAGAATTTTCGAAAATGTCTGAAAAAAATAAAATAAACAAACAAACAAGAAACTGACGCACCTAACTCAGAATTTTGAACAGAAGATTTGGCTAGAAAATATGAAACCTAACAAATGATCACAAGAATTACACGAATGTAAATTATTAATCATCAAAACAAGGAGGAATGAGATAATAATACTTGAAGAAAAAAATTGAAAATAGAAGAAAGAAAACTTTGAAATGAAACCTTCAATCATATTAACAAAAATGAAGTTTTTTTTTTCAATTTCAGTATTTTTTTTAAGGACTTTTAGGGCCTACTTTTAGAATTCAGGACTTGAAGGACTTTTCAGCACCTGTAGACACCCGGCTTTGGCTTTTTACCGTCAAAATTCTCAAATTTTTGGCTTAAAACGTTCAGCCTTCAGCTAGCTTTCCAACTCTGGTAACATGTAAAATATGAAGAACGAACTAACTTATCAGAGAGCATTCTACATACATTTCACTTATACAATACAGTCCATGTGTCAAATGTAGAATGCTCTATTCTACATGTAGAGAAGTAAAATGCATATTTACAGAGCGGATTTATGAGATCATTCTACATATTCTGCATTCCACATACATTTTACCCATTCTATACATTCTACATGTAAACGTTGAGTACTTTAGTCTACGCTTAGAATCCAATCTCTATTTCTAGCTAAATTACAACTCCAGCTATCGTTGAACATACATGTCAGAGATAAATCAAGCAAAAAAAAAAAATTAAAAAAAAAGTGGTGACTTTACGTGGGGCTAAACTTTGTTTACCTAAAATAGAAATCGAAACATCAATTCTAGATTTCCAAGACTGCCAAAATCATTTTTGATACTAACTGGACCCCAGGTTGAAAACTGTGGCACCCGCGGCGTGAGTCGAAGGTTGAAATAGTTGTTTATAAATACAATATGGATACCAAATAGCAGGTTTTCAAGGCCACCGAGCACAATTCATATTACTCAGATTTCAAAAAATGTTTCCCTCTTTTTTCAGTGGTCCCAGTTTAATGCAAATGAAAAAATATGAAAAGTTGAAGGGAGATGAGTTTTTAATACCTCCCATACAACGTCACTACTATTATTTATAACAGTTGGGGGGGGGGGGGTCAAAACGGAAAATGTCATAGTATGGTTTCAAGATTGTAGAAATAAGCACGCATTGCGATAAGGATATCGAAAGATAGGTTTTCAATATCGCTGAATTCGTTTCTTGATACTGTTTCGCGTGTATTACGTGAATGAAGGGAAGCAGAGTGATGGAGCTGGAGGGGAGAGGTGTCGGAAAGTAAAGGAAACAAATATCAAATGATAGGTTGTATACAAAACAGTTGAACCTGTATCATTTAATTTTTGGACGCCAAGTTGAGGATCCGGGCGCTAATGGTTGCATGGCGATAAGAGGGAGTAGGAACTAAATCAAAAAAGTTGAACGTTCACTGGAAGTCAAGAACAGGAATGCATCAACCCCCCCCCCAGGAATTTTTTACTCGGCAGTTGGGGAAAATTACCATTTTAGTGAAGGGAAAACCCAACAAGTCAAAAGGTTATTTCTCCTGTTACATTGATACTTGGGAATTTTGAGTTGAGTCAGATGAAAAAATCGAACAGGTCACTATTTTTTGCTTTGATACTTGGGAATTTTGAGTTGAGTCAGTTGGAACTTTCACAATTTCCCCCCCCCCCCTCCCCGGCAAAACTCTTTGGTACGTCCCTGGTCAAGAAAACCACTAAATTCATTTTTGCTGTTGATATGACCTCGTTTTCAAAAGAGAGGCTTTTACAAAACGCACTATCCTGGAGTTTGGATCTAGACGATACAAATCTACTCTGTGTGGTTCGGAATCCTCAGGCTAACTTCTTTCCCAGTTTTGAACGGGCAAATGTGAGGTATTTGGTATGTGGCGAGATTTTATACATTGGAACACTTGAGAGAGATGAAGCGGTAATCAGTACTGAGTCACGATTACAAGATGGATATGGATTATGAATTCTCTAAAGTCACAAAAATCGAATTTTAGACAACTCTGGCCTTACTAGTATTTGAGTATTGTAGCTTTTGTCGCTTATCAGTGGGGGTGGGGGCTTGAATATTATTAGATACGATCTTTCGAAGGTCGCTGAATTCATTTCTGAGGCTGCTTCTTACATTTAACCCATTTTGAGCATAGCGTGATCATCTGCTCGCGAGCCAGAATTGATAAGGTAGAAGATTAGGATAGACATCCACCTGTCTGGTCATAGATGGCTTCTGAAACACGTACCGAAGCAAGCAGGGCGGGGGGGGGGTACGAAGGATTTTTGTCTCTATCCAAAAATTATAAACTTTGCTGACTGCATGAAGATCGATAGATCAGATTGCTCCTTCAATTTCACCAACTGATGACAATCCAATATTTCTCCAACTGTTAGCGATTTCGCGATCAGATGGAAGAAGGCTCTCCCTCTCCTTCATTGCATCCCTGAACGCGACTTTCGAGAAGAGAGAAATCTGAATCAAGCTAACGAAAAGAATCGAACGTTGGCACTTCTTTCAATTCTCAAACTTTTGTCTACAAATGAAAGCTTCTTCCCCGATATATCCCTTAATCGGCATTCGGCCTACATAAGAGTGCACACGCAGATGCATACTCGTCCGCACTTGGTCATGAACGTCATCCCTTTTTCCTTTTTTCGTAAATTTATTCGTACTATGCTGGCTTCCATTTAATATGCCGACTAATTCAAGCCCCCTCGTCCCTCTGTTCGGAATCTCTTCTACGACAAACAGACCGTGACTTAATTCCAGCATCTGCGGCGAGAACCGAGCTCCGCTCCGGGAAATCCACGCGTCTAGCGATTTAAACTCAACTACAGATAATTCCACACTTCGCGATGACGATGGTAATTAAAATTTGAAAATATCGTACTTCATTTATACCCTTCGAGGTACGTACTTTCACATTTTTGTCGGTCTCGTAGAACTGCGGCAGTGGTAATTTCTCAGCTCGGTAGTTGAATACGTGCTGGCCCACAAACACGGTGAATAAACAGAATATCGTCACTGTGGACACGCTTATTAAGAACCTCCGAGTCCATCTCAAATCCCAATGTCGCCATCTACAACAAGAATACAAACAATAATGCCATTACTCTTCTCTTCGCATGCATGCTGTGCTCGAATAACACAGAACCGAGAGCTCTCTGCTGGGCCATATTATTGTACAACATTGCCGCAGTAATAACCGGAAGCCGGAGACGAGCTCGGCGAGAGTAAAACAAACGGTATTTTAAAAATTTTCTGAAACAAAAAAGTCCCACTCCTTTGCCTTTTCCGGTGAGTAATTTTTATCGAAAATCGCGGATAGCGGGAAGCGAGTACCTGGATACAGTATTTAAAACCAAACGGTCAGCGCGTACGAAGCGTAAAGGTCATTCGGCCAACGGTAACGATACCGAGGATGGCCTCCGACAGCTCAATGGGAACGGAAAGACGAAGTGCGGTCACGAGGAAGTGCAATGGCGAGAAGAAAGTGACTCAGGCATGAATGGCGTGATACATATGAGTGCACGGTTCCCCCGATGACCGCAACCGTTTCGGCTTTTATCCGCTCGACGTATACTTGAACAGAGGCCATGGCCGCATTTACCGATGTCGGGGAGCTACGAGTAGCTGCAGAATTCCAGTCTTACCGGGATCCAAGTTTCAGATGAGGGCTTATAAGTCAGCAAACTCTACTGGGTGGAAACGCTGAATCTGAGAAGTATACGGACATGGGGAGACTTAGCACTGCGAGTTTTTTGAGATTTGAGCGAGAAGTGTCTAGTCTGGGCCACAGCAAGGGCATTTGAAATTGAAAAACGAGAGCGAGTAGGAAAAGCGCGTGTATACTGATCGATAGTAGAGCAACAGTAGATCTTGTGAGAGCGGAACATAAACCGTTGCTGAATTAATGTCCTACCTGGCCGACCGAGGGAGAAAAAGAAGAGTGAGTCATGAGAAGAAGAGGAACAGATAGACTATAGAGCTCAAGTTTATGGACTAGCCCCACCAAAAACCCTCAAAATGCTCGACACAATCCAAAACTCAGCCCTTCGAATAGTATCAGGAGCCTTCCGCACTAGTCCACCCATCAGTCTTTGTGTGGAAATGGCCAAACCTCCCCTACACTACCGCAGAATGATCCTCTACGCCAATACTTGCTCAAAATATCCTGAAATTCCAACTCACCACTTTCCAAAGACGTGGTCAATGATCCACCTCAATCAAATTCTCCCAACATTCGAGCAGTCATAGAACAAACCAAAAATACTCGCTTATCTCTCTCACCCCTACTACCCATATACACAGACCCGCCACTGTGGAAACTCATATTAGCAACTTTCCATCTAGAACTGTCTTTACATCCCTAAAGAGCAATACCCCCATACTTTCAAATTCCTTTTTGACAAACTCCTTGAACAATACTCCGAGTACCTATTATGCTACACAAGCGGTTCCAAAAAAAAAAAAAAATGATCACACAGGTTGTTCATATTCCAGTGTCGGGGGAAGTATTCAAGTCGGAGGACTGCATTGAACAGATATATAAGAAAAACGATTCCTTTTTTAGGAAGTTCTTTTATGAGCAAGGTTGACACTTTGTCGAATCCCGGAGGCTTCTTCGCTTTTAGTCCGTCGATGAGTTGGGCGACTTCCTTTGGTATAGTCGGTTTAGTGAACGAACTTCTAGAAAATTTGAGTTCTGGAACAAAGAAAGACTGTGTGTAGTGAAACTTGAACGTATTTGATAAATGTTGAGCGAAAGCTTCGGCGATTTCTTCACTACTTCTAACCCAGTTGCCAAATGCATCTCTGATTGGTGGGACTCGGGCCTGCAGTTTCTTGATCCCCTCTGTTACCTTCCACAGTGAGTAATTTGAAGTTTTGTTGGGCGATAGATTTGCTATTCGATCCTCAAACGTTTTATTTCGGATTTTTTCAAGCAGCTGCTTCGTCAGTTTATTAAATTTGTTGCATGAACTTTTAGCTTCCGGTCGGCGAGTACGTTGCCATAGCTCCCTAGCTGTTCTACGTTTCTTGACCATCTGCAGAACCTCCTCCGAGTACAAGGTTTCGCGATTTTGAGCGGTGCTTGTTTCTGATGTAGCTGCCCTGGCGGCCGTCAGGATCATGTTAGTAAAGTTGGCGACAGCGACATCTAACTCGTCCGTGGTTTGAGTCTTACTTTGAGATTGAGTTGACAAAGTCTCACGATACTTATACCGGTTGGTAAGTTTAGTAGAGATCGGAGATGGGATCAGTTTCCTGATTATTGCAGCGCTGATCGTTAAAATCACAGGTGAGTGGTCAGATGAGAGATCGCATATATATTTGAGAAGTTGATGTACTTTAGTGAGACTCCTTGAACTATGAAAAAGTCGAGCAAGTCAGGAATTTTATTTACGTCAGTGGGCCAATAACTTAGCTACGGTCCTGACAAACAAATGATTTAATATTCTGTCATAATTCATAAATGAAAAATGACAGAATTTTGGAAAAATGTATTGTCATTTTGTTTTGTTATATCTGACAACACTGCCTACGTAAAAGTATAAAAGTAAAGAGTAAACACCACTTTTATGAACAATTTGTCAGCACTGAAACGAAGGTGAGCCCTGAAAATAAACAGTGATAACAACTGATTGCTTACTGATAGGAGATTGGATGAGAGAGAAAATTTAATTTAAACTAAATTCCGGAAAATTCGTCTACTGGAAAATCTGGAAGAAAATCTTCAGAACACAGTTAGGTATTCTGATAATTCAAAATTTTAACCTCGTAATCTTGAGCTTCTTTAGATTCTCACATAATTAATCTGGAGTCAATAGTAGCACTGTCTTTTGTTGATAATGGTATCCTGGTAACTTAACATTAAATTATTATACCCGCAATCAATACATTATGATTCATGCTTGTTCTAGTCAAATTCCTTCTTTGTATTGAGAAATCTTTTTTCTAGCTGCAGAGTGTAACTGGAAGGTTTAATTGAAATATCCTTCTCATCGGACCACCTGATTAATTTTCGCTATCTCCCGGAAGATGGCAACGAACGTGAGTAAACGTAGACAGTACCTAGCCTTGAAATCGCATACATTCTCTGATAGCATATGAAGTTGCTATTGAAGGGAGGTGCGTTTTATCCGAAGCGAAGAGGACTCTCTGTTTATAAGGCTTTAAATATCATCAAGCTTGGGAAGTTTCTCTTCGCTTCTAGAACATTTTTTCCTACTTGTGATCAGCATTAAATTTTCGCAGGTTGAATTTGCTGTTCAGATTCCGAACCCATCTTTCGCAAAGTTGCTCGAAAAATCTCTGTACCAAACGGATGGTATTGATAGTGTTCGAATCTATCCGAAATCAGACACTGTGGTGATCAAATCCTTGTTACCTATTTCTATTCTGCAGGAAAAAATTGAGTCAACTGTCACAGAGCGCTGTAGTGAAAGGCTACGGTGGCACTGAACAAGGTAATTCATAGAAACGTATATAATATCAGACTATGTTGTTTTTTTTCCCTATAACAACTGTAGCATCATTCTGAGATGTATTGTTTCAGGTAGTCTCCAAGCTGCGGTTGCTATCGTAGGTGGAGAATGTGGATTCGAGTTGGGAAAATTACAAGGTATTGTCAGATTTATTCAAGCAGATGAAAATCAGTGTATTGTTGATGGTACGGTTGATGGATTATCTCCAGGATTGCATGGGTTACACGTGCACGAATTGGGTGATATTTCCGATGGCTGTAATAGGTACTACAATCTTCATTTTCGGTTGTTGATTTGTTATTACCAGGCTTTTAACGTTTAAAAGTCTAGCAGAAGATCTGTCGTACGTCTATGAAAACTAATAGGAACTTTTTATTGCAGAGTTGGCGATCATTTTTCCTTGATCGATGCTACTCATGGAGCACGAGAGAATATAAAACACGAAGGGTAAGTTGAATGTTCATGTAGATGCTTGTGTACACCGTTTGGCTATTCTTAAATTACATTAGTAAAGGATCTTATTTAATCAACTTAATTATCATCACTTTACTAGTGACTTACGAAAATATTTGATTCGTAGCATACTGGTGATTTAGGGAACATTTCTGCCAGTGAACATGGTAGAGCGCACTTTCGATTCACCGATCCTGTTTTGAAAGTTTGGGATATTATAGGAAGGACTGTCGTCGTAACCGAGAAAGAAGACGATCTGGGCAAGAAGCCTGATAAACAGTCTCAAATAGATGGTAATTCAGGCAAAAGGTACATAATTAGTTCAAAGGTTACATCCATTTATTTTCGTCCTGTAGTGTTCCTAATGAAAGTCATGTTGCGCAGATTGGGCTGTGGTATAATTGCACGATCGGCTGGATTATCCGAAAATTCCAAGAAGATTTGTGCTTGTGATGGAGTGTCTCTGTGGGATGAACGAGATAAACCTCTTGCTGGTCCTGGCAGACAAAACATTTGTGATTTCAGGTTGTTACCATTGTTTTGTTGGTATACGTGCTGTTAATTTGTGATACAATATTTATTAAGATGTTTAGGTCTCCTGTAAGGGTTACTATGTAATAAAATTCTTGGTATTGTATTTTCGTGGAGTGAAATAACGCTCTCCAAAAAAGCAAGTTTGAACAGATCTTTCGGACAAGTAAGCAAATGTTTATTCGAATTCTTAAAAAATATAAAATATGTAAGCCATTTTTACAAAATCATTTTAATAATCAACTATAGCTATTCAAAGAACAAAATAAAAATAAAAAACACTTTGGAATTCAAAACATTAAATATTCTAAAGAAGGGAAATAATGGTTCATTATTCATCTTAAATTTTATAAAAAATTCAATAGGAAAGCAACAGAAATGTTGCAATAATAAGCCTTATCAGTTTTAATAATAAAGATAAATTATGGACGATAGTTGGATAATACAAACAGTTTATAAACCGTCTAAAACATACCACTGTAAATATGACATCACCTGTCTTGCGAAGAAATTTACCTTTATTGTTCTTGGTCTTTCTCTGGTCCGTGTGGTGTTTCACCGTGTTCTCCTACTCTCTTAGTTGAATTGGAATCATTATGAGAATAACGCTCAGTATTCTATTACTTTTAATTCGATTACTTAGCCCTTCGTTTTATAAATTGCATGTCCTTACAATCTAACTTTCGTTTTTCAAAAAGGGGGAATATTTCTACGCTGTACCGAGGCTATGCATTTCTTTTTTCACATTTCAGTCTGGAAATCGATATATCATAGAAACTGAACCGCACGCACATGTCAAAAAATAACAAACGGCGAAATCATGTATGAAATAAAGCACCACTTATAAACCCCATTTGGCGACATTATATATCTGCATGTACATGTAAAAACTAAAATTCTGAAGTTTCTTCAAATCCATTTGAACGTACTCATAGACTGAACTCCCGACTACATACTATGGATAGATTATTTTATTATTATTTTTATTTATTTCAATTTGCCCCAAAATATCTATTTGATCCTCAGGCAGGCGAGGACCCGGTCAGGAATGAACTAGCTAAGAAAACTAGCCACAACACTAAGTATGAATAGGATACCAACAAGGCATTGGAAAACCCCTTCCTTCTTTGAAAATATTTATACGCGATGTATTCATTTTGTTTTCTTTTTCGTTTTTCCTTCTACACATAGCATCTCGATCCACAATTGGTAAATTACCTTAGTTGCAAATGAGTACTATAGATCCCATTATAAAATATTTTGAAATAATAAATTCAATTTTATCATTAATAATAACCCGCCGTAAATTAAAATGATCAATCTCGCGCTAATTAGTTCGACGTTGTGAATAATTTTGTTTTCTTCTCTAACTGCTAAAAAGTCGAATACTAAGCCCTATAAAATGAGATCCGAATACAACGGACTCGACTGGACACCAGTGATATTATCAGTACGGTAAATATTGGTGGAATGATCCAACTTTGCAGGGTAATTCTTAAATATACTGTATTCAGATGTGGCAGTAGTTTTTATGGGCAAGAGAAGGAGATGTCAGTAAGACATGTATCTGTCAAAATACACATCTTGAAATACTTCCAGCGATTGGTTAATTTTTGGTGGTATTCAAATAAGTTTACTGTACTGGATTATCGTGAAAGTAGAAAGTTATAAATCAAAATGATTTTTGAATTTCTTCCCCAATCACCTCCAGAGTAATATTTAGGATTTTGATGACACGGAGTTCTACATTTTTCAAATTTCTACGAAGAAATGCACAGACGCTTGATACTAGGTACTTAGTTGCCGCCTTGATTTTTTCTAGAGGCACCAAAAGTGCATATTTTTTGTAATAACTGTTAGTTTGTGATAACTTCGGAACCGGACCTTTCGCTCGCCCCTAAATCCAGCCCTGAATATCACACCTATCTATTAAAATGTTACTACCAAATACTAAATCGTACTAAACGCAGGGAAAACTTTACTATTTCATGTGTAATTTGTCAATTACTGGATAACCGTACGAATTGGCGAATAAAGAATTCGAGCATCCAATTCCGTATGTTAACTTCTATTCGAGAATTGATGTCATCGAAGGCTCTTTCTTGACGGATGAGAACGACACTATAGATCTTATTCCTTTCACTGAAGCCTAAAACACACGTGATAGATTTTTGAGTTCCATTTATTTTTACATTTTTAAGTGTCTACGGGACTGAATGCACTGAACAGCGATAGAAAGAATTATGTGTTCAATAACTCTAATTTCTGTTATTTAAGGAGCCGTATCAAGGGAAATGGGTAGACCCCCTCGAAACAAGGTTTTGTTATTTAGAAAAATTACACTGGTGGAAGACCATCCATGAATTTATGTTGAAGAAGTAAATTTTTTCGTATTTTATCTTGGCGTGTTTTCACCTGGTGAAAAATTAACATTTTTTAGTTGCATCGCTGGTTTATTTTTTGAATTAACGATGAATTTTTTCAATTTCCAACACTCTGGTAATCTTGTACCATCTCATGTATAATGTATTTAAAATACTCTCAACAATCAATTACAGAAGTCTCTCTTCAGAGGCCCGTGGCGCACCCTGTCAGATACTGCTCGAATTTAGGTCGGACTAATATGTAAGAATTTTGTACCTATGTTTATGGATATGCACTATACTTTATGTGTACTGCCCAGAAACAAAAAGTTAGGCGCAGAGCTGAGCTAGATCGGGCCTTGTCTCTTCAGTTTCTCGGGATAGTTGCAACATGTTTCTACACAAAATTTTATTCTCATTAAAAGCTCACCTATGGAATACTTATTGTAGTGTTAGAACTAAAAACATTCTCAATGAACACGAGAGAAGGTTGTCAGTGTGTACTAAATTTTGGTAAAATGAGAAAAGTTCAATTACTTGTATACCTTCTTTTTGGAACCACTAAGAAATTCTTTATACATTTCTGAACGGATGTAGCGAGGATAGCTATCACTTTTCATCAAGTGATACACGTGGGCCTATCAAGATGCGAAAACATGCAATTTAATGTTACATCAACAGTTGAATAAAAATTAAATTCTTCTACTCTTCAGGTATGATACTTACCGCTGCAATATCAAATGTCCACCTATCAGGTTTTTTCATATTTTTTCGACTAAGTTCGTGAGACTGCGAATCTACATTTATGGGACAACTAGCATCAGGTGCCAAATATTCGGACCATATCTCTTCAGCGCATTTCTTCACCCTTGAAAATGGCAAGGATTTCATATGCTGTACTGCTTCCCAAAATCTGAGAACAGTTGAAATAAATTAATAGGTAATGCATTTTAGTTTTTACGCGGGTAACACGTAATGTCAGCCATATGCTCGTTTGAATATTCTCAATTTTAGTTTAAAAGTTGGAGCTGCTCCCCCCCCCCCACACACACAGTACTTTTTTTAATGACTGTAATAAGTATATGATTTCCGTAGAAGGCGTAAGCACAAATAGCCCAGCTGAAGTGGGAGGCTCATGGAAGCTGATACATATCAAAATAATTGTTAAAATTCTTTCGCTCGTATAATTTTGTCTTTTTGAAAACTTTTTCAGTGGATAGTGAGAATGCTTTGGTCTAGGATGGAAAGGGAAGGCTCAATGAAAATGATACTGTAATTTTTGGCAATGTCGATTGTGTTTTATCACGAGCAGACCTGCACGTACTTGAGATTTTCGCTGCTGAATTCTTTTTCTAAAAACCGCATAAAATGCTGTCGGCCCAGTGGATCAGCTAGTACTTCTTGTAAGGAAAACGCCCAACGTTTGACACGGCGAACTGATGCTTCTTTGCTGCAAGGATAATAACACATTTACTTACAATTTGAGTTATTTTGTTCTAGTGGTTGAAATTTCGTGAGAAAACAAAATATATCAAAGGTCATACGGTAACGATTCCTGTTCCCACAATTCGGAATTATCTGTCAGCCACGGGTTTGGACATTCTGGCTGGGTGAAGAAGGCATCGTATTCCATGTACTGTTCGTAGTATATAATGTACCTAAAAAGTTTTCAGATACCATTATAATAGAAAGAAAATCGCTCACGTTTTGTTCGTCTGAAGTACATAAGATTATGAGCAACAAGGGCAACTATAAGTAGTATAAGTTTTTAATGAACTTACGCTTCTGCAATTTTTGACAGCTTAATATTACGTCTTTCCAAACGAATTTTCAAAGCAGTAATTTCTTTTTTCAAAGCATCTACCGAAGATTTCATGTAGGATTGAGAAGGAACATCTTCGTTCATAATAATTGGTATTGAGTATTCGTGAGAGCAGAAACCAGAACGAGATACGGCCGGTTGTTTTGGCTTCGGTTTGTTAGTGCGAATTTTTCGAACATCCACTTCAGTGGTATTAACACAGCCAGGCTGTAAACGTATTTGAATAATACGATTACCACATTATGCGTAATTAATTAAATTACCGTAGGTAAGCAGGTACTCACCATCGGTCTATGAACATCCCAAAAAGCTCTTTCTTGACTTTCTAATATTTTTCTCTCCATTTTCTCCCGTTTTTTATCCACTTTACTTTGCATCTCTGCTTGCATAGTAATAAACTCCCATTTGCGTTCCAACATTTCTTGAAGTAAGTTGAAGTTTACAGACTCGAAATCCGTCAGATTCAACTTATTTTTATTCAGTAAGGTGCGTTTAAAAAGATAAATAGCTGTTGAATGAAAAATGTATAAATTATTTGACCATATGCATGGTGTTTCAACATAGTTGTAAAATATACCTAAGTCAGGCAATAATTGCTGTTAACGAGATTGTCTAGCTCAAAAAATTAAAAAGGCATATCTGATTTCTTTTGTAAAGCTCTATCATGGATAGGCACTACCTTGAAGAATTGGAATAGATTTTGTACAGGGTGCTTCAAAAGAAACTTTAGTGACCCACTGGAAAAAAAATAAAAAATCCACCATGTACAAAAACTGAAAGAACTCCTTTATTTTGGCAACGTTATGTTACACTTTTTCAACTGATGTTGAAAATGTTGCCCATTGGCGGCCAGACAGGCGCAAGCATGTCTGATAGAACTCTATTTTTTGGTCAAACGCAGTATCACGATCTTCCACAATCTTTGTCACGCACACAACGATCACATAGGCCACGGCTACACGACTGGACAACCTTGTAGAAGGATTAGGGTTTCCTTATCTGCAGTACTGCCAACCTCCTCTGTTTTCCCTACCACGTGTTTTGTGTTTTCACTAACGTTTCTTGTGAAACACCCTGTAACTAGATTATCCAATTGGTGAACTGAACCAGCTACGTGGGCTAATTTGAATACAAGTTTTCTACCTCGAAAAATTAAAAACACATATATGATTTTTTTAAAACTTTACTTTGTAAAGCTCTATCATGGATAATCACTATCTTGAAGAATTGGAACAGATTTTGTAGCTAGATTATCTAACTGGTGAACTGAACCAGATACGTGGGCTTATTTGAATACGAGTTTTTCCTCGCAAATTTATATTTCAAAACAATAAAAAATGAATTCTGCCAAAGCTAACAGTTCCTCGAACATCAAAATGGATCGTATTTATTATATTTGTTTGGTAAAATGAAGGACAACATGTGTTTCAGATATTTTTACCCTGTCTTCAAGATATCAAGATATCAGAGATTAATTTTCTTATTTCGGTCAGTAGCTTAGATAAGAGGAAACTGGGGATACAATCCCTGACTAATTAAGCTGAAAAACAGGAATCGAAAACTGCCAATTTTTGTAGCTTTTATCGTTGATGAATCAACTAAATTAATGTTCCTTCTGTCCGTTCGTGAATAGTGCTGTCAAAAGATAACTCATCCTTTCCCGAACCACTTTCTATTTACTCTGCTATTTTCAGAAAGAATTCTCATTATATTACTTGATTGTATTCTTTTTCTGAGGACGAATTCTATTGTGTTTCTTGAAGTCATTTCAGAAATCAAATTTGCCTCTTCAATCTTCAGCTACATTACCAACAAGTGAGTAGCGGATCCATGAGAAGAAAGTCCCCATTTGCCTGCTGTAAAAGTTTTGTAAGACATTGTCCTTTTCTCTTGCTAAGAAAAAAAAAGTCTAAAATCGATTTTGCTTTTTTTTTTTTTGCTTTTACAACTCTTACAAAGAATTTGTTTATTTGTTTTCAATCCTCCATGATCCGCCACTGTCACTTGGCGGTTCTTTATTATTACACTGAATCAATCTGTTGTGGAACAACATCAGTTGAGCTACATCATAAGCAACATAGGCGCAACCAGGGGGGCTATACGAGCTATAGCGGCGTGGCGTCCCACCCTCCAAAAGAAAATCTCGAGCATTTTTCAAGAGATCTTATTGATTAAGCAAAGTAATTTAAAGTGCATTTTACTTTTTCGTACAAAATTTACCCTCGTTTTTCATTGGTCCAGTCCCTCCCAGAAGTAATTCGTGGTTGCACCTATGATACGCAAGCATATGTTATGGAAATTCAGTTGACCTACCATAGTCTGTATTTTCGGGCGCAGCGTTGTTGGATGGCCAAAAGTAAGGAGTCTGCGGTCATATATTTGAAAGTAATCATTAATAAGTAATAAATTAGCACACTTTGTACGAAACGTGAAAACATTTCGTGTTTCGAGGACAAAAAAACTTTACCTGAAATCTGTAAAACGTATTGTCATTCTTCACAGTTGGCATATGATCATCGACAGAAAACAAATATCCGTGAGAAGCCAACAAATGAGCCAAATGTAATGCTTCCACTAATGAAAAAATTCAGAAATACCCGAATTAATTCATGTTTTTAACTTTTTTAGCTTGTTATTCTTAATGATACAGTTTAGGAAAAAGGAAGATTTAATCAAAATTTTATCGAATAGAAAAATGACTTATATGTACACCAAAGAATGTATTCTAATTGGGGGGGGGGGGATTAGAACAGAAACATTTTGATCGTTAACCATTTGCAACCGTAACCGAAAATTCAAAAACCTACAACCAAAACTAAAAACTGATTACAGTCCATTTTTTTTTTTTTTTTGAAATTGTAACCATAACGAACCGAAACAATTATTATAACGGATTACAACAGATAACTAAATGAAGTGTTTCGGTTACAATCCCTACCTAATTCTAATCTCGTAGCCTTCCGAGTTTTATACAAGTGGCACACATAGTGAATTTCACCGCCTAATGATCCCCAGAACGTACCTAGGTAAAAGTATAGGAAGTTTCTCACTGCAAAATAAGATGGAAACATTGCAAGACCAAAGTCTTTCGTACGTTTATTTTAACAGATTTCCACTGGAACATTAACATTTAAAGATTCGAATTACCTCGCCCCATCCCTCGAAATAGTTGCTTCGATTTGTCGGTTTGTCCCTTAATGATCTCCAATGTTCATATCACGATTTGCCACTTTTTCTTCTTGAAAATTCATGATAACTGAATGAAAATCGAAGTTAATAACAAGGAGAAAAAGTGTTAAGTTTTGCCGAAGTGAAATGCCGACGTTCAGAAAGAAAACTTAAATATTCTGTTATTTTTACTAATATAACCAACAAACTAGTTACATCAGTTATCCCCGATTCTATTCTGTAATGCATTGATGGGTGCATTTGTACGCAGTACGATGTATATGCAGGGACGTACTGAAGGGTTTTGCCTAGGGTGGGGGGGGGGGGGTAAAATTTTAAAGGTCCTATTACTCAACTTGGAATTTCCAAGTATCGAAGCAAAAAAAAAAAAACTCAAAATTCCCAAGTATTAATGCAAAAGAAGGAAATCTTTTTGATCGGTCCGGTTTTCCCAACTACTCTACTCAATTTCCAAGTATCAAAGCAAAAAAAAAAAAATTAATAAAATAAAAGCCTCAAAATTTCCTAATATTAATGCAAAGGAAGAAAAACCTTTTAACCTGTTCGGTTTTCCCAACTTCTCAACTAAATTCCCAAGTAATATCAAAGCCAAAAGAAAAAAGAAAAAAGAAAAAAACCTTTCACCTTGTTGGATTCTTCCTACTCGCCTGACTGAAATGGTAGATTTTCCCAACTGTTAAGTGAAGAATTCCTACGGGGGGGGTGTAAGTTGTCCCCTGCCTCCCCTATCGGTACGTCCCTGTGTATGTGGATGAAAAAATAGATAATTAACATTAGCAGTCTGCCAGTAGAGCCAATATACATATAATAACTATTAGGCAATGTAGCAGGCATGCTAATATTACGTATTATGTAAATACTTGAAAATCGAATATAATTTGCTAGAAAAGTCATCAATTTTGGGTGAAGATTTTAATAAATAACTGAACTTCTACTATAGATATGAAAGAGATGATTAAAAATGATTAAATTTGCTGCATATTTTCTCATCGTCTCTATTAATTTTTCCTCCAATCAAGGCATTATGTGAGGTGTTTTTTACTGTGCAGTGATGTGCAATACCCCTACAATAAGCGTGATTTCCTCCAACACCTGGCTTATAGTACACACATAGTAATGCTCATATTTTCATGCTGTCGTATCTGACTAGTTTTGAGAGACATGGCTAAAGAACATCACTTACCGAACAATAATGGGTTTTTATTCATTTCTTTAGGTGATGCCAGTGTTGGAATAAGGCGAACTCTTGAACTTATTCCGTACTTTGATCGCTAGGTGGATTTGTGAGGAAATATAAAAAGCGGCGAATTTCACAGCGTGTACCACTCAAATGTAGAAATGAGATACAGAGAATAAAAGGACCTACAAGTTATTTTTGCTGAGGTCGCGCATGTAATTTAATAAGTAATATTTTGATTTTCGGCCTAAATTTCGTACCCCCGACCCCTCCTTCAATTTAGCGGCCAATTGCGTGAACGTATTTCTAATAGATACATGCTAAAAAGTTGATACGCATTCATGATCATCATAACAACGTCTTCTAACTTTAGAGAACGTAGCTTGTGTAAAGGAAGCTACTTTTTTATTTGGATGAAAATTTTGTAGATACGATTCAAAAAAAAATTCAAGGCGTTTTGGATCATATTCGCATAGGTATTGAACAAGTTAGCAAGAATAAACATGGGTAGTGGAAAAAGATTCCTGAGAATGTTTCTACACTTTTAGGCTGATTTGACCAGCAGGATTCAAAATAATTATTCATTTCCCGTTATGATTTTTGTAGGTATGCGAGTTTATTATGTAACATCTAAACTTGTTACATAAATCTGCGTCTTTCTACTTAGCTCCAACATGCTTTTAAATCATGCATAATTTTCTATTTCCACGCTTAAAATTATAACCTGACTCACAGACTCACAAAAGCTCGAAATGAAAACCATCTACGATACCAAACAAGGCTCTTCATGAAGCACGTAAGTAATCTACATAATATAACTAAAAATCCAGTAAAACTAAGCGGCAACTTCTACGCTGGAAAATGTACACATTAGATTATTATACTCGAACACACTCGCAAGGTCTCAAATGTTAAATAAACGTAAAGAAAACTCAAACACCCAAGTATTAAATATAAAACCTATAGGTAGTTAGAATAGACGAGTGTCTGGAGCCTCTTTTCGAATTAATAGTTGATTTTCAAACATCACAATTACAAATTTTAATTAATACATGTATTTTTTAGCAACAGAATCATAAAATAATAAAATAAAAAAAACATAAATTACCTAATAGCAGTAGGCATTTCGAACAGCGCGCAATATCCAAAATCAGAAAAATATCATTATATTATTGCCTACCCTGATCATCCACATCCAAGTTTTTCATCATCCATAAAATCAAATCTGAACCTGGAAATAATTGTAAAGATAAGTACTAAGTATTGCATTATTGCCCAAGTATATATTATATAAGTGTTCTTATCATTCAGTTTTGTACAAACCTGTAAAAACCGCCGGTATTTTATTGAGGAAACTTTTTACAGTTTTGACAGGAACTCCAGTTTCCTCATCTCGCATTCGCTCCAGAATTTTTTCCATCTGTCGCATTATTGTACGAGTATAATTAATATTACAAATTACAATTCTGATTAGACACAATAAATATCTATTTGAAGTTCGCCTCCCTACCGTTATTTTCAACGAGTGGGTATCAAGTTGGATGTGATGAGTTTCATTACTCAGAGTTGTTGAGCTACATGTTAAAACGTGTAGATGATCTGAGAACAGATAAGTTGTCTACAATTTCTCCACGTCAGGTAAGCACCTAACGTATTGTAGTCTTTTCATAAACAACTTGGAGTGGATAGTGACCAATTCCCAAGAAATGCTCCGCCATTTATATTTATTAAATCAAATCAACTATATTTCAGTTGTCCTACAGGAGGACGTAGCTCTGTCTGTGGTATAACAAAACTTGTACAAAGTCCTCAATTTTATCAAGAAATTGCCTTGTCATCTAGACCTGGGCATCTTTCAGTTATCATACTGTGGAAGGTTATAATCTTCTGATACGAATGTAGCTACCAAATGTATAGTAATTTTCACGTAGGCTCCCTATACCTATACACCCCATAATATAAATTTAGCTTACACACGATGTCTATGACAATATTGATTATATTCCAAGCTCCTGAAATAGTTTGAAATGAAGCACATTAATATTGTTCGCTACCTTCTGGTAAATTAACAGTTGTCTGGAATAATCTAAGTTCGAATTAATCCCATGATGATGAATCTCTGGTTTCCGCGATGCGGGTTTATCTGAATTCATGGTGACCATCACGGTAAGATTTTCAATAAATTCAGGATCTTCAAACCTGCAGGAAAGAAAATGCGAAAAAACCGCGAATTATAAAATTTGAAAGTTTTTCTGAGCCTATAACTAAACACCTCCGATCTCATATAAGTCTAACAGATACTTGACCAAATTTATCTGTCTGCTGCCACCTGAAAACGATGCATAAATATATAGCGCTAGAAGAAGCAAAAAATAGTTACAAACCTTTGCTTCACGAACGAATCATTTCCTTCGGGTGAATATTAAATGAGATCAACACGATGCCTATTTCTCGGCGATTATAATATTTTCAATTGATTGCCATTATTCATTCGCTGTTCGAGACTGGCGGATTCGTACTTCGCAAATACATGCTCAGTTCTTCTACACCGAAATTTTATGACTACTGCGTTCGATCCTTGGTTGCCTCCACAGTTCCGATGGAGCTTGAAATCGTTTACGTCGGCGCACTCGTGCTTCTACATTGCTAGGCACCCCAGCTGCTCGTGTTCGACTGTTCAGCTGGAGTCGTGGAAAACTGACTTATAAGTTACCAGCAAAATTTCAAAAAAATTGCATTCGATCAAATATGTATCAGTGTGGCCAGATGGAGGCTGAGTTGTACACGTGAAAGCACAATATCCTTGAATGTGAAAATTGAAACATTGAAACCCTATTCTCAAAATTAGAGTGTACAATCTGGAATTTGGTTAAATTTTTTAATTCAACGCGAGCGCGAAACGTTTTCCTCAGTACCTCGTTAATGTCAGCTGATTCCTACATAATCATGTAAAAGTAAGGAGCCAGAATAGAGAAAATCATTTTGTGTTGTAATAATGAAACATGAAAAATGTATATCTCTCATATATGGACGCTCTGTTAAGCAAAACCCGTCTAAGCGACATTTGCTGGCAAAATAAGTTATTAGCATCGTTGGAACGAGCGTAAAAAGTAGAATTTTTCAACATTGGACACCCAATACAAGAAAATGTGTATTCATGTTGAAGAAATCTTATCAGCAAACGCTATGTCCGTAAACCGGCATTATTCATCATTGCTTTCAATGTTACGTTTTCTCAAAAAACAGATTTTATCGCTTGGGCGGTTTTTGCTCAACAGCGTTCATATTAGACATCTTACTGCTCGAGGGAGTGGTTGAGGGAAAGCATTGAAAAGAAAAGCAATCAATGAGCTATGAAGAGCATACAATAAAAGTACAAAAGTGTAAATCCTTCCCTGAAATGAAAAGATTAGCGCAGGATAGAAAAAAGTGGAGGGACGCAGAGACGAAACTTAACTTTCAGTTTTGGGAGGGGAGGGGGGCGAGAAGAAAATTTTGCTGACAAATTTTTTTAACAACTAAAAATTCGTCGACAATATTTTTTACAAAATTGAAAATTTGCCGATTTTTTAATCTAAATATTTTTTAACTGAAAAAAAAAATAATAATAGTAATAATAATAATAATAATAATAAGCAAACAAACATTCTTAGAAAAGGAAAAATTCAAATGAACAGTTTCAAAATTTGCCAACTGCCAAATTATTGGGTGTGTTTCATCTCCCCATACAGTTTTGTCCCTGCAGATGCAGATTGGAATCTTATCCCCCAAGCACTCACATTTGCGCCCATGAACATACCCTATACTGGAAGGGAAAGCTGGAGGGACTGTAGGAATACTTGAGAGGAACACATAACTTCCTTGACACATTAAGGTATAGTCGTTATTTACTCTCGGTAATATTTTTTCCTGAATTTCCTCTCATTCGTCTCCTAAATTGGTTCCAATAAAAAAAAAAAAAAAAACACATCTACAAAGTTTCAGGTTGATTGGATTAGGGGAATCCGGACCACGAGCTCCGTTTCGTTCTTATGGGAAAAACACATGGAGTTTTGACTTTTGTTCCAGACTAAATTTTCCTTCTATATTCACCAAGACCAAAGCCAGTAAATCAAACAATAGAACATTTGCTATCGGATTCAGCTTGTGACGTTGGAGAAAAAGTCTTGCTGCTTTCAACATTTAGATTTTAATTAAACGTTCAGCTTTCTCAAGTTTCAAACTCTAGGTCAGAGAATCTAGCAAAAAGCAGGGTTGAAAGAAAACTTTTTTTATATTACTTGATCAGAAAGGCAATGTTTACGTTGGTGTTTTCGCCATACGTCCTACCACGCCGTCTACTCGTACTTAAGACAATCCCTCAAACATCACTGATAAGAGTGAAAAATATAAAGTGAACACTTGGAGGAAAACCGCGGTAGTGGGGACTGTAGAGGGAGGTAAAGGCCCCGAGTGTGGGGGTAATAGTGAGGAAGGGGTCCTGGTGGAGGAGGAAGTTCTTGGTGAGAGAGGCGGCCGAGAAGGCGAATGAAGGCCATGGTGCGGAAGGTTCTGGTCCCGGGGAAGAAAGGCCGGCACGAGCGAAGCGAGTGACGGCGGGGGGTTGGGTTGCGAAGCGGCCAGGGGGCGAAGTCCCCTAGTTGCAATAAAAAAATATTTCGATGGAAAAATTGGCAAATTTTAAAAATTTTGTTCGGAGAATTTTTCGGTTAAAAAAATATTCGTCTAAAAATCTCTGACAAAAGTCCAGGGGACTCCATTTTCAGAAACGGAATTTGACTTTCAATTTGGGGAAGTGGAGAAGATAAATTCGCCGACAAATATTTTTTGAATCCTAAAAATTCGTCGACAAAATTTTTAAAAATTGAAAAGTAGCCGATTTTTAAATCGAAATTTTTTTTAATTGAAAAAGAAAAATAAACAAACAAACAGACATTTATAAAAAATGAAAAATTCAAATGAACAGTTTACAAAATTTGCCAACTGCCAAATTATGAGAGGGGGGGGTCAACCTCACCCCCCCTATAGTTTCGCCCCTGGAGCTTGTGGCATGGATTCCTGGAATCCGATCGACCTGAAAGTTTGTGTTGTGTTGTGTTTTGTTCTTTTTTTCTTTGATTTTATTGGAACCAGTTTAGGAAACGAATCAGAGGAAATTCAGAGAAAAAAATCATCAAGAGTGAGTAACGACCATCTCAATGTATATAAAGGAAGTTGTGCGTTCCTCTTAAGTATTCCTAACATCCTTCCAGCTTACCCTCCCAGACTAGGGTATGCTCATGTGCGCCAATGTGAGAAGGTCCCAATCTGCATTTGCGAAACTATGGGGGGGGGGGATGAAATACTTTCAATAATTTGGTAGTTGGCAAATTTTGAAACTGTTAATTTGCATTTTTCATTTTCTAAGAACTTTGTTTGTTTATTAATTTTTTTTTTTCTATTAAACAATGTTTTGATTGAAAAATCGGCCAATTTTCAAATTTTTAGAAAATTTTGTCGGTGACGTTTTAGTTAAAAAAAATATTAGTCGGCCAATTTTCTTTCTCCACCCCCCCTCCCGTCTCTGTGAGAGATACAATTAATACAACAAAAATCAGGTTAAAAATGGGGATTATAGATATAGGATGTAACATCAAGAAATTCAAATTCAAATTGCAGGACTTATGGCCAGGGAGGTAGGAGGTGGGAAAATGGAGTAGGACAGCAACGGATTGGGTACCATGTCGTGTGTCTCATGCACACTTGACCTACGTGACATTTTGACGAAATCCACCCCCCCCCTCCCGTCTTTGTGAGAGATACAATTAATACAACAAAAATCAGGTTAAAAATGGGGATTATAGATAGGATGTAACATCAAGAAATTGAAATTCAAATTGCAGGACGTATGGCCAGGGAGGTAGGAGGTGGGAAAATGGAGTAGGACAGCAACGGGTTGGGTACCATATCGTGTGTCTCATGCACACTTGACCTACGTGTCATTTTGACGAAAAATGAGTTAAATACATATTCTTATAGATCTCGATGCCCTCTATCGGGCTACACTCGCAAATGACGAATTGCCTCCTTTTTTAGCCCGCTAGATGGCATAAACCATTTGAGCCACGTATATAACACAACGTTATTTATAATTTTCAAAACGCTCTCCTGAAAAAAAAAGGTTTTTGTCGCTTAGGTCAAGTGTGCATGATGACACTCGATATTACAAAAAGAGACGTAAGGGTAGACCAGCTACATGATGGCTGGTGGCTGCTTCTTTTTTCTAATTTGTACTCTCAACCCGAGCTCTGGAATCTGCCTTTTCGAGCATTCCTTCAAAGACGTCGGGGAGGCTGTTAGGGCTGTCTTAGCCTTTCTTTTCTTCTTGCCGAGAAACCGGCGTAGGTCGAATTGTAGCGAGTTGCCACGTGGCTCGAACCCGGGACCTCCGGATTCTGAGACCAGCGCGCTATCCACTCGGCCAATCAGACCTCCTGCTACAAGATGGCTGGACGAAATCATAAAATTTGTGGGTCCTTATTGGGTAAGTACAGTGCGGGGATTGGAAACGGGTGACGGCCGCTTATGCTCAAAGATGGGCGCATTAGTAGGGACGTACCTACCCAATTCAAGGCTGTAATAAAATGATGTAGCCATAAGCGTTGAAATTCAGGCCTTTTAAAAATATCGGGCCCTCCTGAAAATCCGGGTCCAGAGGGTAGTTCCCCCTTTGTCTCCCAGCTCTCGTCAGGGTTGCCATTAACCAATTGAATGTACGACGATTTGTTGACAGTTTCCGAAGGCATGGTTGGTACACGCGATTCGAATTATAGAAATAGTGATTCGTAATTAGTGTACTTCTAATTGAGGGATTCGATTTTCAGTGCGTAAAAAAACACGCTAAAAGCAGGCAAGTTATCATGGTGTCTTGGGCGAGTTAACTTGTTTTTCGTTTTCAGGTGATAGACATGGTTTCCTAATCTCTTGGTCATAAATTTCGCGCCTTTTAATTTTAGGTGGTACGATGGATTCTCTATCTATCATGTGGGATCTGACGGTAAAATCTACAAACACGTAATTGATAAGGTAAGTGTAATACTTGGCCATCAGTGTGAGGTTCTCTGCAGATGAATCGAAATACTAAGCGGTTTTGATGTATTTGTAACGAGACTTTTGTATCCATGTCGCAGATGATGCTAGATGATGACCGAGTAGAAGTAGATCCTAAAACTACAATCACTTCAAAAGTAGCCATATTTTTGGGACTGATACCGAGGGAGGAACAAGAAGCTTTCCTGCACGCAGTTGATAATTTTGTGCAAAACTCATCCTGTTTGTCCCAGGCTATGCTTCCTCTTGAGAAAATTTAATTATTTTCAGTTTAATAACAAATATTATGTTGTTCGTTGACTATTTCTTAATAAATTAATGTACTCGAACTCAAATGACTTTAAATTAAGAACCGTTATTAGTGTTGTTGACCGATTTCAGTTCTGTGGGGAATCAAACAACACTTGATTCGGTTGAAAAGAAAGGTCTGGCCCCCTGCAGATCTCATGAGACTCCCTCCAGCGAGCACGTGCTATGGGCTTCTTCTCTTCTTCAGGTGCCGTATCCGATACCGAACGTTGGAGGTCGCAGTGTCTGACCCGCGACTCTCCTGGGCAAGTTAGTCTGGGTAGTTTGCTGTTGCTTTCCCCGCGGTTTTGTTGCGTTAGAGTTTCCTTTCTCTGTGTCGAAGAGTGTGCAGCCTCAGTTCGCTTACTAGCCTTGTATTTGTTGAGTAAGCTGTCCATGACGTGCACATGCACCAGTACCAGTTTTTCTGATCTGGTGGTAACACTCCCTGCGATTGTAGTGTCTTGTTCGTGTGAGCTGGCGGAGGTTACACGGCGCGCTATATGTTTCCACCTTGATTTATTCGGGCTGGTCGAGGTGGTGGCGCGCTGTCATCGTCAACTTGTATAGTAGTGATTACGTGGGAATATCCCATTAACGTATATACTTAAAAAATGAAAGTTTTTCAACAAAATGAAGAGAACTGACTGGATAGAGGTTCAAATTTCCTTTCAGATGAGTCCATTTTAATTTCAATCAGAGCAATTTTCTAAAATTATCACTTTATAGCAGTTCATCTTTTTCACGTTATTGAAATTGTAGAGCGCGACTCTTTCGCGCTCTCAGCACGAGTACTATGGTCGCTTTGTTCGGTAGGATGTTAGTGAGGGTATTCGAATATCTCTAGCTTCTCCAGCATTGGTGGGACTCGAACCCGAGACGTAAATGGTTGCGAAGCGGGCACTTACAACTTGGTCACATGGCTTTATTCTCTTATTTTAAGATAAAATACTGAGATTCTGGAGCGTGAGTCTTGAAAAGTATTGATGTGTATTGTCTGCCTGGCGAGTCAAGGTTACCCTGACTCACGAAGTCGGTACATATTATAATACCGGTACTTCGTATGTGAAGATAACGTTAGGTTCAAGTCGTATTTTGACTCAAAGGCTACTTATGTACTTTGTTGGGACTTGAGTACTCCCGAATAAGTTTCCAATAATAACGTTAGGCACCTCAAGGCTGTTAACGAACTTCCCTGTACCATTTTCAATAAGGATATGAAATGTGGGGCATTAAGGAGGAGCCTTTCCACCTAAGATTCCCGTATCTTCACGCCATAAAAATTCCACAAGGTACTTTTAAATATATCTGAAATACGTTCTCACTTATTATTTGGGACATATAGCGTTTACTGATAAAGCTTTTTTCAACGTGAGTACACATTTTTGAATCGGGCGCCCCATTTTGAAAAGTTTTACTTTTTATGCTCTTTCCAACGATACTAATAACTCATTTTGTCAACAAATGTCAGTTGGTTCTATTACGCTTAACATGGTCCATTTTTGGAAATGTTTCCGCGCTATTTTTAAGCAGCTTTGAATCACACAGTCTCGAATCGTGACCACTTTTTAGAAAGATGATGGAGGTAGGTAAGATAACAATTACATTCTTTGGGCAAACAAAAGCATTTTAAAAAGCAGCATATCCACGGCTGCTGATTGTGCTGCGCGACCGACGAATCGAAAAGTTAGAAAGGAAGATTGAACTCATGGCCGCGCAACACAGGAAAGAGATGGAGGCGCCGAAGGCAGAGCTGCGGCGCATCAGCGAACTGCTAAACCAACAGCAGCAGCAGGATCAGCAGCAGCAACAACAGCAGAGATAGCCGCAGCAGCGGCAGCAGCAACGACAGCAGCAGCAGAAGGAGCCGCAACAGGAGAGCACCGCGAAGACGGCAACACCGGAGAAGACGAGGCCGCCCAACCCCATTAGCCAGCATATCCAGAAGCTGATGGAATAGCTGAAGGAGGCCAAGGAGCAAGAAGAGGCGTTGCTCAGCAGCGCACGCCTCCGAGGGGGATCGTGCCGATGCGGATGCTGCGACACGGGCTGAGGTGGTCCGCAGAAAGAAGCCAAGGACCACCAAAGCCCAGGAGGAGTAAGCCGTCCCACCCTGGCCCGTACCTCCGCCCAAAGGCAGGGAGGCCCGCAAGCGGGAGATCTTGAAGAGGAGAAGGCCGCGTACAGCCGCAGTGATCATAGCGCGGATGTTGAGTACGCGGCCTTGATCAGGAGGGCCCGGGCAGCAATAGACCCGAAGGCGTGCGGGGTCCAAGTGACGGGGACCCGGCACACCAAGGGCGGCGACATGCTGCTGGAGATCCAGGGAGAGGAGCCAGCTGTGGAAAACTTCGCCAGCAACCTCACCGAAGTACTGGGCGCGGATGCGGAGATCTGAAGACCGCAGCGCCGCACCACCCTGCTCCTGACTGACGTGGAGCAGTCAGTGACACCGGAGGAGATAGTAGCAGCGCTACCCCAGGCGCGCATCATCAGGCAAGGAGAGATGCCGCGCGGCACCCTGGCGTATAAGGTCGAGTTGCCGATCCAAGCGGCCCTTGATACGCTGGGGCGCGGGAAGGTAGCGCTCGGGTGGAGCAATTGTAGGGTCCACTCGCTCGAGAAGACGAGGCAGGTGACACGGTGTTACCGGTGCCTGGATGCAGGACACGTCGCCAACAAATGCGCAGCGACAGCCAACATAGGCGACGTGTGCTACCGATACGGGGGGGACCGGCCATAAGATCGTACAGTGCTGGCAACCCCACAAGTGCCCGTTATGTAGTCGGGCAGAGGGGCGCGACTCCGCGCACGTCCTGGGCGGCGAGGGATGCCGGGACGTGAGCGCCCAAGGAGGGGAAGGCCGCAGTCGGCGGCGGCCGACTCAACGCCGCTGAATAGGCCACTCACCCTCCTCCAGGTCAACTCGAACCACTGTGCAGTCGCCGAGGATCTCCTGTGGAGCACGGTGGGAGAAAGACAGGTTGACCTGGTGATAGCGAGCGAGCCCTACAGGCTGGACGAAGTTCAAGGATGGTACATAGATCGTACTGGACTGGCAGCCGTTGGCGTATGCCCTGACTGTCCGATAGCTCTGGGCGAGGTAGAGGAAGGGGAGGGGTACGTAGCTGTACAGGTTGGCGACATCACCGTGTATACAGCTGCTACTTCTTCCCAAACAGGAGACTGGAGGAGTTCGAGGCTTACCTCGCCTGTCTGGAGGAGAGGATCGCGAGGAAGACGACGAGAGTCATCTTGGCCGGCGACTTCAACGCCAAATCAGAGGAGTGGCACGCCGGCCGGACCGACCCCCGAGGATATGCTCTGGGGGAGCTTGCCGCCCGGCATGACCTTGTTATCAGGGCGTGGGGGCGGTCTTAGACGTCACTTTCGCGTCAGCCGGGCTGGCCCGCTGGATCAAGGGCTGGTCCGTGCTGGATGAGGAGTCAGAGGGAGTGACCACCGGTATATCACCTTCAAGCTGGACCGAGGAACCAAGGAGGTCACTGCTCCAAAGAAGCTGGGACGATGGGCGATCAGGAAGCTCGATGCGGATCGATTGGAGGCGAGCTTCCTGGCTTTCACCTGGGGAACGGGAGAGTGTCGGGCAGAAGAAGAGGAGAGCGCGGAGGCCGCGGCTGCGAACGCCATCCGGACAGTGGTCGCGGCCTGCGATAGCGCAATGCCCCGAGTTGGTCCACCGCGCAAGAAACAGCCCGTCTAATGGTGGACCGAGGACATCGCCAAGCTGCAGAAAGAGTGCAACCGACTTCGCCGTCGGTACCAACGCACGAGAAGAGACGACGAAGCGGTCACAGCAGTTTCGCAGCAATACCAGCAGGCTCGTCGTACTCTCAAACTCACCATACGCCAGAGCAAGAAGGCAGCTTGGGAGGAGTTGTGTCAGATGACGACCCCTTCGGCAAGCAGTACAAGCTAGTCATGCCGAAAGCCGGAGGGCCGTCAGTGACGAGCCGTATGGAGCCGGGGGTGCTGCAACAGGTAGTTCAAGAACTGTTACCCCAGTGCCCCCCGCTAATAGCGGTCTCCACCGAAGTGCCAGAGGCTATCCCTCTGCTTAGCGTAGGAGAAGTGGACAGCGCGATCGACCGGATCAGGACGAAGAAGAGGAAGGGCGCCTGGTCCGGACATGATTCCCAACGTCGTCTGGGAAGTAGTCCACTGAGCAGACCTGTCCCTCCTGACCAACGTATTCAATCGCGCGTTGCAGGAGGGGACATTCCCGAGCAGATGGAAGACGGCGCGGCTGGCACTGATCAAGAAGCCAGGAAAGCCAGATGGCCAGCCGTCCTCGTATGGGTCTATTTGCCTGCTCGACACCGTCGGCAAGGTGTTTGAGCGTACCATCGTGGATAGGCTGGAGGAGCACTTTCGGAAGCGGAAGACGATTTCGAGCAGTCAGTACGGATTCAGAACTGGCCGCTCGACTGCGGACGCCGCGCTGAAGCTGAAGAGTCTAGCGCAGAAGACGATCCAACAGGCGCAGCCCTCCTCGGGCAACGAACTCCTCCCACACAATGGTCATAATTTCCTACCAGAGGCTCCAATGCCCACCCCATGGTCTCTTACCTACGCAGTATCCCCCCCTTGCGAACCCTTTTGTTCTGCACATTCAGGTAGGCCCTCTCCCTTGGACCTTCTCCTCACCTCTACAATCATCGACCACCACAACCGACCTCCACCACCTAGGCCTTAATCTCTTCACATTGTCCTCTCCCTCGCTCCATGACCTTCTCCATCCACAGCTTCTCCCCCCCATGGCCCCCTCCGTTCATCCCTCTGATCATCACCCAGTCCTCCACCTAGTCACCCCCGATCACCCTCTTCCACCCCGAGTGCCCTCCATTAGGGCCACGTCCTTCGACCACCCCACACCACTATGGCCTTCATTTCTGTTCACGTACCACACCCCCACCAAGACCTCTTCACCCATCACTACGACCTCCCCAATGGCGGCCTCAGTCCCTCTCTACAGCCTTCCCCTTCCGCGGCTCATCACCCTACGGCCTCCTCGCTCAACCACCACGAAGATCCCATGGTCCTCCAACCAGGAGCTTCCACCACCATGACCACCCCTCCTCCACAAGAACCCTTCCCTCCAAAACCACCTTCCCGGGACCAGAACCTTCCGCACCATAAAGTTTTACTGCCCCTCCAGGACCTTCACCCACCACTACCTCCTCCTTCCTCAATAACCACCCTCTCCTACCAAGGATTTCCTCTGCCATGAGAAACCCTCACCCACCACTACCCCCTGGGCTTTATCTCCCTTGACAGCCCTGTCCTCTCTATGGTCCTCCAACCCCCTTGAAGATCCCTGGCCATCCATCCAGGAGCTCTCACAACCATGACCACCCCTCCCCCCAAGAGCCCCCTTAAGACCCCCAACCCGCCACCATCCACTCCCGCATCACGGCAATCTCTCTCCCTGATCCCCTCTCTCACCAAGGACTTCTTCCTCCACCAGGTCCTCTTACTCATCATAACCCCCCGCCCCACCAAGGTCCACCATCTCCGTCCAAAGCCCACGCCCCCACAGGGGCCCGCCTCACCCTTCTGGAACTCCCTCCTTAACCATGACCCCCTCCTGAGGGTAGGCTACCCCTGGAAAATTGAGCAATTAAGGGACAGGGTAGGCAACCCGCAGCGATTTGAGATCTTGGAGATTATGGGTAATTATGTCATTATACGTCTTTTTATGTCTTATTATGTCGGTTATGTCTTGGGTGGTAGGGACAAAGGCCGGGTTTTAGATATCAGGCTTTGAGTTTTCTTCAGGAGGGAAGGGGGGAAGTTTTATTTTTTATTATATAGAGAGAATGTCATTATTATGTCTTTTTCATGTCTTATTATGTCTGTTATGTCTTAAAACTTATGTCCTTGAAAGTAGCTGATCTGCCCCTGCAATTTTTCTAATTTTTAGGTAGGCAACTCGCAGTGAATTTTTCCCAGGAGGGGGAGGGGGAGGGGAGGAAGAGTTTGGTTTTTCAATATATTAAAAAATAAATTAAATAAATAAAATAAAATAAATTTAAAATAATAAATGAGATTCAAGTAATATCCTTCTGACAAACATTACACAGATAGGATTATCAAAGTCTGATATTTTGGGTTTAAAACCTACATCATAGTCGGACCGAAAATCATTAAGTATTTAAGTCTGTTATTTGAGCCTCCCGCCTTCCTAGTAAGTGATAAAATGGATCTTAAGAGTGGAGCTGATTTGTACATTTCACGGCTGAAAGTGCGCGTCTGGCGCCTGAATTAGTAGGATCAAAAATCCTCATTCGAAGTCAGCTGCATTAATAGTTTGCAAATCAACGACAATTAATGACTGTTTCGGTAACATAAATACAGAAAATACAGATTGACGTAGGTAACATATCAACAAAACAATTTAATAGTAAACAAGAATTACATACATAAAAACAGGGGGGAAAATGAATAAATACTGTACAAATGTTGGATAAACTACATGTATCACAATATTCTCGACTTGGAAAACACTTTCTCGATGCAGTGAATCTTTCATGAACGATAGCACCTACATCTCTTCGATGTAAAACAGTAAACTTAGTGCTGAGCGGCTGAAATCACTTCTGTAGGGTAAAATGGCCCACAATCAAAGTCGCTTGAACAAGCGTTTCACTTTCACGATCAGCATACAGAAAGTGATCAAAATTAGCAAACAGCGGAGAGGCAAGTTTTTACTTCCAGTTGGTTCTTCTGGATCAAAATCATGTAGGTACCTGAACTTCTTCCAACTTAACTGAGGGCAGCTCGACACGGGAAACCCGCCATTTATCGTTCCCCTCTTCACCACTCAATCTGCACTACTTTTCCGGCTTCGAAAATCAAGCACTGAAACTCACCGAGAAAACGAAATTGCAACATTCGTCGATTCTTTTGCGAGGTAACTACGTTATAAATTCTGCATATCGGAACTGAACTCGAACTCTGGTGATATCGGATTGAAATTCAGTTGGTGCGTCTCGTTCACCGCCATCCTGTAACCCCACAATTTCATAGCTTGCCCGCACGCGTTCTGAATAGCATCCACTTCCTCAAAGGTGTATTCTTGCCGCCAGTGATACGGAGTGCTCTTGGTGTCACGATACGTGCTCCACTGGCCCACCACGGTGGTGCCTCTGGTATGAGTATCCAAGAAGTGCTTCACGTCCGGGTGCATCTCGAAACCGAGAAACTTGAACAGTACTTTCGTTTTGTTGTACGGCGCGTCTGAGAAATCTTCGTAACGAACAACCCTGCGAGTAACAATCACCATATTCGTTAGTTAAAACGGAAATTCGAGAAGTTTTTCTGTTTCAGAGCATCAAGGTGAGATCAGGGCCGTATCGAAGGAGGGTGCACTGGGCCGTATACAAGGGAGGGGGATTTAGGGGTCTGACCCCCGCCACCCTGGGTACAGTCACGTGCTTAAAAATTCAGGAAAATGCGGAACTCAGAAACATTAGAAACCCTATATGTTAGGTCAACCCCCCCCCCCCCCGGTCATATTCTCGGATACGGCACTGAGCGTGCAAAAGGTCATATCTCATCAACGTTGTTTGTAGAGTCGGCAATCGTTAAATTCTAGCCGCCAACTTGCTACATGATACGTGCTGTGTAACACTCATCACATAACACGTGTCATCCAACACATATCACATAACACATGGCATTCAACACTTGTCACATAACACACGCCGTGTAACACATGTTATGTAACACGCGTCATGTAATACTTGTCGCATAAAACATGTTATGTATAGGGTGTTTGGGACTGAAATAATTTGAAACGGTTAACGGTTATTAGTTAGAATGTCTGCAAAATTTGAAACGGTAATCAGTTATTGCCATTGGTCATGGATGGTATTTCCCGAAACGGTCAAACAATTATAACTGTTATAATTGTTATTTCTAAACATGATTTGGTCATAACGATTTATTGGTTGAAGGAACAGAATATTCGATTTTCATTTTCAAATTTCAACTGTTGGAACAGAAAGAGAAAACATTTATTACTCAGTATTTACTATTTAGTAAAATTAAGGAAAGTCCTGCAAAATGTATGTTACAAGCGCGCCACTGTATAGCGCATATACATCAAACTGGATATAGAGAAAAGGGAAATTCGCAGTGCACAGGAATGTCAGACAAGATGACTCCCTCTCAGTGTTCAAAGAACGCAAAAATCATCATTCCTGTTCCCATTCATTCTTCTCTAACTGCACAGTTCTCATTCATGTTCCTTGTTCTCCCTTAAAATTACCAACATTCCAGTTCTCGTTCCCATTTCTATATTGTTCCTGTTCCCGTTCTTGTTCACACGTTGGTCCTATTTCCATTCTCAATCCCATCATGTTCTCCTTCTTGTTCTGAGAACGACAACGATATCATACTGTTTTTCTATTCGTTCTCATCCATTCTTCCAACGTCCGAGTACTGCAGTTAATTTTTTTCATTTAAAAAATATATAATATTTATACATAAAATTGATGATTTTAGGCTTCAGAATTTTATGTTTGCACCAGGTGCAACGGTGTTGGAAGAACGCAAAACTCATCTCGTTCCCGTTCTTCCCGCCTGACAATTGCCGACAGAAATCCGACGGTGCCAGAAATGCCAATTCTGACATTAAAAACGACACAAATGACAGTTGCTTCAGCCAATCAGAACGCTGCGATGCAATTTCTGACGCAAAAATGGTTCTAAACCGACAAAATACTGGCAAAGTAGGCGGGGCATGCTTCCTTTGTCAGAAATTTGACGGGTCGACAGTGTCATTATTGTCGGCCGACAGAAATTTTGTCAGACGGGTTGTTTGTTCTTCTCTAACTGCATATGGTTTTCCTTCATGCTCCTTGTTCTCATTACCCTATAATTACCAACTTTTCCGTTCTTGTTCTTGTTCCCAACCTATACCTGTTCTTGTTTCTGTTCCCTGTTCTCAACTCTATCATGTTCTTGCTGTTCTTGTTCTAAGAATGAGAACCAAGAACATTGGTTTTTCTTCTCGTTCTTGTTTGTTCTTCCAACACTGCCAGCGTTGGAAAAAGGCAAAAATCATCATTCCCATTCGTTCTTCTCTAAGTGTATGGTTCTCATCCATATCATCATGTCCTTTGTTCTCATTGCCTTAAAATTACCAATGTTCCTGTTCTTGTTCTCATTCCCGTTTCCATATTGTTCCTGTTCCCACTTCCATTTTCATTCCCACCTTGGTTCTGTTCTTATTCTCGTTCTGAGAACAAGAACAAGAACACGCTGTTTTCCTTTTCATTCTTGTATGCTCTTCCAACATCTGAGTACTACAGGTTGATTTTTTTCATTAAAAAAAAAATTATAATTGATGGTTTTAGGCTTTCAGAATTTTATTGCACAAGTTGCAAAGGTGTTGGAAGAACACAAATATCATCTCGTTCCCGTTCTTGTTCTTTCTTCTCTAACTGCATGGTTTTTGTTCATGTTTCTCATTCTCCTTACCCTCAAATTACCAATTACCAACGTTCCTGTTTTCGTTACCAACCTGGTCCTGTTCCCGTTCTCGTTCTGAGTCCCATTGTGTTCTTGTTAATAGGAATGAAAACTGAGAACATGCCATTTTCCTTCTTGTTCTCGTTTGTTCTTCCAACACTGGCAACACTAGTTCCCAAACATGTTGGCAACAAATGTTTGGAATGTTGAAGAATTTCTGTTCACACTGAAACCTCCTGAACATTATCCAAACAATGTTTGATAAACATTTTTGTATCGGATTCAAATCCAATTTTCGTACATTTTGGAAGAAATGTTTCCCGCCAAAATATCAAAGTAGTGGAAATTCTGCATCGTTGTTCGAGTATAAACCAGTGATTAGGAATTTTGGACAAACATGGTTTGGGAAAAATTTCCCCTACTTTGTTGCGTTTGGATTCATTTTCAACTAAATGATTGGTAACTAGTGTGAATGTGAATGCGCTAATTATATGGATTCCATTCCTACAGTCAAAAACAACCGCCATTTTCTTTCCAGTTCAGTCTGTCAATAATTGTCAAAAGAAAATGTGATGTATTTCATGAAAAGGTCTCTTAAAGGCATTCGAACTGTTCTAAGAAAAAGACCCTTAGTTACATGTCACTAAAGGCCTTTTTTATGAGTTCCATGCCACTAAGGTCCCTTTCTTTGTGACAAATCACAAATTCGAAAATTCGCCGGGCGCAGTATTAACCGAATTAATGACCGAAAAGAAAATGTCTTTATAACTGTTATGGCCGTTTTGTTGAATCGGTCAAACCTTTGCAGTCAACCATTTTCTTTCGACATGGTTATTGGTCAAACAGTCAACGAACTTTTATTTATTTCGTTCAAGGGTTTTAACAGTTACATATAACTGTTATTTCACAAACCCTAGTTATATTCTTATATAACATTATACTCCATCCGAGTTAAGAATGCCCGTCAATAAAAATCCAGTAGGCGTTTCGGTATACCAAGGGGAAAGAAAATTACGTCGATTCACACTATGCAACGCAGTGCAGCAGATTAAAATGAAGTCTTTGAAATTAAATCGATTCCCAGTTCATTTTCTCAAGTTTGCTGATAACGATTGTAAATGATTACTTTCCTGGCAGAAGGAGCTCCGCACGTCCGCACACCAATTTCTTCTCGGCAATTTTGTAGGAATGCTAAACAGTGTGACCGTCTCTTTGATTGACGGGCATTCTTAACTCGGACGGAGTATATAGTCACATGACACGCGTTACATGAAGCATGTTACGGCATTTCAAAAAGATAACTCTTTTGTACTGCGAAACTTTCCCCACAAACAAAGTCCTACACGCAAGTCATATATTTTTCGAGTTTCTGAAGGAGAGGAGTCACACAAATTATGTATCTTCAATACGGCATTCTTTTAAAATTGCTATCTTTTACTCCTTGCAATTTATTTATAACTATTCATCCTTTTATATTCATATAACAATTTGATGTAATCGTAATTTGGAAAGAAAAAGTTCTAAGGTCAGTACACCTATGGGATCCAAATTTCGCAAAACTAGACTTCAATTGAGAAAAGGCATAGCCTTTTACATGTATGAGTGATATTCAAGAAGAAACATTGCTTTTCTATGACTTCCATAAGTTCTTCGACAAAAAAACTGGCTTTTTAATATTTTTCATGATTTCCATGACCTGTAGATACCTTGCAGAACTATTGGCGAGTCGTATCATTTGGTTATTCATCATTTTGACTAACAGCTCGTCTCATTGCAAACATTGAATTATAAACTCACCGAAAACGATCCGGATACTTGAGACGTAACCGCTTAGCCGCGCTGAAATCGGCGATCATATCGGAGCACAGGAGCATCGGATTCGAACAGTCATCGCGGCCAGGACACCATGGTCTGTGTTTTCTCGACTGCAGAGTACCACGAGGATCTCGAACCAAATAAAACAGTTTCACGTTCAATCTGAAAGAACAGCCGACTCGTGAACTGCGCACAATGTTGACAGACGGTTGGACGTGTCTCTCATTAGCATAATCGAGAGCTCCTTTGAACTTACTCGGAGTCAGTCAGCAGTGCCTCATACAGGCTAAGGCGAAGACGAACCACCTTCATCGTCTGGAACGGGAATAACTCGCAGAAAGGGGTTAGGAATTCGGGCGAATAACATAGGTCGGTTACCTTTCTACACTGGCTCCACAGCCGGCTGTTGTGATTCATCAGCCAAGGATGTCTGGGCCCATATTTCAAATATCTTTCTGCAAAACATATTTTAAAGTTTTTTTTTTTTTTTTGTAAATGCTTTAGTACACATAACGAGTGTACGACGATTATAGACAATCGAGTTGAACGTGCTTACTTAGCGAAGCGTAGTTACAATGAAACAAGTGCTTCAGCACTTGCACAGCGCGGTCCGCCAGTGGTGGTCCCCGTATCTGAATGATATCGTAATCGAGCAGCGGTTCGTAGTGGTAGAAACTGGCCGGTATCGAGTGCAGTAATTCGCCCATAAAAGTCGAACCGGATCTCCAGGTTGATGCGAGAACAATTCTGATCGGCTTTCCGCCCTTCTCCGGGATGAATTGCGAATAATCGCTGCAAGAAACAACGTTACAGTTAATCAACTTGCACCTTTGAAATGCTAGAATTCTACATGAAATCGCTACGAACACGAGCACCTCGTGGAGAATCGTAATATCTCCTGAGCCGTTCATACTGGAAACAATGGAGCAAATGTCAAAAACAAACGAGCGCTCGTTGAAGAAACAGCTTAGCTCATTCGCCCCAACTGCGGGAACCCCAAAAATTATTTGCGATTGAAAACAGATAGACACCAGAGAGGGAAAAGTTGAAAACCGGCCTGTGTAGAAGTCTAAGGTGGCAACTCCATCACTGCGTTATACCTGGCAAGGCTGGTAACTTGAGCAGACGAAAAATTCATTTACTTAAACAAACGAAAAAAGAAGGAGCCGGAGAATCAACGGGATCCCAGGCGGAGGTGAGCGTCTGGTTGAAAAACACACGCTAACAAAAATAAACCAGAGAAGATGAAGATAGCAAATTGAAATGAAAGAGGATATGCCGGTAAGAAGCCTCAGTCTGATGAAATACTCGACAAACAACAGATACAGATAGCAGTGTTGGGCGAGACAAAAAGGAAGAGGAATCGATGAGACCATCAGAAACTATGAGAGGATCAGCCGCGTTCAAGGCACCGACGACGATGAAATAGACACGTGTTAGGCTGTTGAGAGGACATCAGTTTCTACTCTCTCCAGGCGGGCACAGTATAATGGGTTTTCGAGTCGACTTTCGAAGGCCATATTTTGAAAGTCCCAGTAGCTCGTCAGCTTTTTGGAACGAAGCGAGAGGCGGGAGATTTTTATGCTAAAATGCCTAATGTAACAAGTTTCGCTTTTGTTAATGAGGAAACTCTTGCTCCTGCGAAAAACTAACACAGCTCTCCTATTCTCTCTGCCTTCATTAGCAGCAAAGAAAGCATTTGCCACTTGAGAGGTTGAAGTACGCTTTCCTATACTCGACGCGTTAATTCTCTAACTACGAATTACACACGTACAAACATTATCATAAAAACGACACGAAAACGAGTAAAAACGTTGTAAACCACACGGTAATACTAGTACATAACTACGTATCTCCACGAAATGGACGGTCGAAAAACAAAATCCCTTGTTCACGAAACTGGTTTTAATTTCGGTTGCGTTACAATAATTATCATCTCCGAATAGGCTTCCCTCGTCGGTTTGGCTATCTCGAGCTCGAAATTACACGCTATAATTGTACACGTCGGGTTTCAATCATCTCGAGCGGTTAAATGGGTGCCTACATCTACAGCTTCGTGTCCTCGTACTTTCCACACCAGTCCGTCGTATATTTTCAGATTAGTGGCAAGTGGAATAGGTACACAAAAATGAAATTTACTCGATCGTTCTGTTGTCTGCTATGATCTTTCCAGTCAGCTCTTCTTGGATTTTCCTTCTTTGGTCTTCCAATATGTTTAACATGTCCGCCGTACGGTTCAGCACTGCGATGGGTAGGTCGCTGTCCAGCCACGTCTGTTAGCAAAAAGTTAGTTTTAGTTATAGCTAGCAAAAAACTCAGGACACGGAAACGGAAACGGGTCAAGTTTATAAATGAAGTACCTAAAAATGGTTTTTACATGGATTTGATTAAGTTCCAAATAGCGCTTCATCGAAATATTTTGTATTAATCTAATGACAGTATCACGAGGCGATAGTGCTGGACGGGATTTTATGAGACTCACGTCACATCAACGCTTCTGTCACTGTCATGAGGCTGGCCGCATAAATCCCCTTTTTTGATGAAACGGTTGTAAGTGATACACGTTTAGTCACGACCCTCTAATTTCTACTCTCAACCCGAGCCTTGGAATTCGCCCTTTCGAGCATTACTCCAGAGACGTCGGGGAGGCTGTTAGGGCTGTCTTAGTCCTCTTCGTCTCGCCGAAAAACCGGCCTAGGTCGAAATGTAACGAGTTGCTACGCGGGCTTGAACCCGGGACCTCCGGATTCCGAAGACCACTGCTCTATCCCCTCGGCAAACCAGAAGACCATGTGCAACATTTTAAGAGATGTGGCCAGGACAGGAAGCTTCTCTCAGCATCTTAGTACGGCCATACGAGGTCCATCTTCAATTTTCCGGCATAACTCCTCAACCGTCATTCCATGGAGTTTGAAAAAGTGAATAGATGCAAATTTCCACAGCTTCTATCCTTATCCCGCTCCACAGACACCGCAATAATGAAACTGTACTTTTTGTGGGTTCATTGACTTTCGAACGAAATCGAATCATTGATGTTTAGACCTCCATCAAGTACTCGTACAAACCGCGAGTTCACGATGCGTATGAAGGGAATGTCGAACGAGAATACTCAGGAAATTCGTTCAGAGGATAACATCTAAGTTATGCACAATGCGCACTGCACGATCTAGGTATCCGAACAAAGTATACTCGCCCAGAATAGGCCAACCCATACTAAAACATTACACTGGATAAATACTGACTAGACCTCCAACACCATCATAATCAAACATTTCATCAATCGTTCATCATACGAAAACAATAGTTATAACCAAACTTGTAGGTATATTTTAAAAAAAATAATATTATTGGCTTAATTAAAAGTTCAATAGGATTTGTCGTTCACGAGATAAACATTGCCAAAGAATACTATTTCCACTCAATTTGAATACCCCTGGTTCCTAACCTAATGGACCAATTAGCCTCCTTCTAAAATTCAAACTACAGTAGAGTTGTGAAAGTTCACCGCGAAAATTTCAACACGCTGATTCAATTATACCGAACTAGAGCGGCGGACAATCCAATTTCCCTCAAAAAACGAATTTCGGTCTCCCACTTCCCTCCTAAAAATTCTAAGTGCCCATTCTAGTCTATTTTACGCACCCAAAACGCGTTATCCTCAGTGCCGCCTCGTACTTTGCTAGGCGTAAGACAAAAATTCAACGCATAGTGCACAAAATTTTTTTCTACAAAAAGGCCTGAGCACATTTTCAAGGCCGCGCGAGGCCTTGATAGGTGCGAGGTCTCAGACAAAATGTCCCTTTGCCCCCCCCCCACCCTCAAGATGTAATCCTACATGTAAAATGTGTAGATTATACATGTAACATGGATTAGATTGGCTGTTTATTCTACAAAATATTTACACATTATACAGGGTAGAATACATATTTCTATGATATACATAAAATATGCAGACTAAATTAACCAATCAGAGAACATGTTGCATATTTCGCATTCTACATACATTCTACATATAAAATATAGAATGCAATATTCTACGTATAAAGTGTAGAATGCATTATTCTATGTATTATAAAGAAGTAAAATTCATATTTCGTAACATGTAAAATATGTAGAATGAATTGAACAATCAAAAGCTATACTATGTGTATATGTATATTCTGGATTCTACATACATTCTACTGATTTCATAAACTCTACATGTAAAATGTTAAATGCTCTATTCTACATGTAAAGAAGTAAAATTCATATTTAAATGTAACATGCAAAGGTGGATATCCTTAAAGACTTACGATGAAGCTTTTACTTTCGACTTTAGCTTTCGATTTTAACATCAAAAACTTCTGGCTTTTTGTTTTTCACAGTTTTCGACTTTCGGCTTTCTAGTATCAAAATGTTCCAACTTTTGGCTTAAAACTTTCAACATTTGACTTTTCAAAAAGGAAACGAAAATTATGAGGCATTCTGGTCACTGATGCGATACTCGAAAGGGTAATTTCCAGGGCCAGACGTGCGATGTCTGGGGAGCCACTTGACATGCGTGCATCGCCATATACGCCCCACCAAACATTATTAGTTTCTTGAGAATAGAACATGATGTCGCTTCAGAAGGGAAAGGGCGAAAAAATAAAAGGAAAAGCTGAATAAATAAAACTTATCTTTTCGTTTCCCATCAAAAAATATTTTTCAGCTTTTGACTTTTGCAAGGTGTCTACAGAAATTGAAAAGTAAAAATGAAGTACTTTTTCAGGACCATTTGCAGGACTGCGGTCGGCATATTTTCCATCTTTTCCCCGAGTGTGTAAATCTTTTTTTCTTTTTTTTTTTTTTTTTGTTTCCAATTGTTTTATGCCGTTTACCCCTTCCTCCTTTTTGCTCCCCCCACTTCCCCCCCTCGTTGTGAATACAGATCCTGCGCTACACTTTTTAATGACCAATCACAGGAATCGCAAACAATTTATTTTTGAGTTTTGGAAACAAATGTAAAATAAATTTACAAGTGACGTAGAATTTTTGGAAGAAAACTAAGGAACGAGTAAATTAGAATAGAAATTTCGAATTAAAGTTTTAGAAAACAACAATGACTTGGAATTTTGAACGAAAGTGGGAAATGAAACTAGATATTATATTTACAGTATAACGAGTGATTTAGAATTTTCGAAAATGTCTGAAAAAAGAAAATAAACAAACAAACAAGAAACTGACGCACCTAACTCAGAATTTTGAACAGAAGATTTGGCTAGAAAATATGAAACCTAACAAATGATCACAAGAATTACACGAATGTAAATTATTAATCATCAAAACAAGGAGGAATGAGATAATAATACTTGAAGAAACAAATTGAAAATAGAAGAAAGAGAACGTTAAAATGAAACCTTAAATCATATTAACAAAAATGAAGTTTTTTTTTTCAATTTCAGCATTTTTAAAGGACTTTTAGGGCCTACTTTTAGAATTCAGGTCTCGAAGGACTTTTCAGCACCTGTAGACACCCTGCTTTGGCTTTGTACCGTCAAAATTCTCAAATTTTTGGCTTAAAACGTTCAGCCTTCAGCTAGCTTTCCAACTCTGGTAACATGTAAAATATGAAGAACGAACTGACTTATCAGAGAGCATTCTACATACATTTCACTTATACAATACATTCCATGTGTCAAATGTAGAATGCTCTATTCTACATGTAGAGAAGTAAATTGCATATTTACACGTGAAATATATGTATAGAGCGGATTTATGAGATCATTCTACATATTCTGCATTCCACATACATTTTACCCATTCTATACATTCTACATGTAAACGTTGAGTACTTTAGTCTACGCTTAGAATCCAATCTCTATTTCTAGCTAAATTACAACTCCAGCTATCGTTGAACATACATGTCAGAGATAAATCAAGCAAAAAAAAAAAAATTTAAAAAAAAGTGGTGACTTTACGTGGGGCTAAACTTTGTTTACCTAAAATAGAAATCGAAACATCAATTCTAGATTTCCAAGACTGCCAAAATCATTTTTGATACTAACTGGACCCCAGGTTGAAAACTGTGGCACCCGCGGCGTGAGTCGAAGGTTGAAATAGTTGTTTCTAAATACAATATGGATACCAAATAGCAGGTTTTCAAGGCCATCGAGCATAATTTATATTACTCAGATTTCAAAAAATGTTTCCCTCTTTTTTCAGTGGTCCCAGTTTAATGCAAATGAAAAAATATGAAAAGTTGGAGGGAGATGAGTTTTTAATACCTCCCATACAACGTCACTACTATTATTTATAACAGTTGGGGGGGGGGGGGTCAAAACGGAAAATGTCATAGTATGGTTTCAAGATTGTAGAAATAAGCACGCATTGCGATAAGGATATCGAAAGATAGGTTTTCAATATCGCTGAATTCGTTTCTTGATACTGTTTCGCGTGTATTACGTGAATGAAGGGAAGCAGAGTGGTGGAGCTGGAGGGGAGAGGTGTCGGAAAGTAAAAGAAATAAATATCAAATGATAGGTTGTATACAAAACAGTTGAACCTGTATCATTTAATTTTTGGACGCCACGTTGAGGATCCGGGCGCTAATGGTTGCATGGCGATAAGAGGGAGTAGGAGCTAAATCAAAAAAGTTGAACGTTCACTGGAAGTCAAGAACAGGAATGTATCAACCCCCCCCCCCCCCCCGCAGGAATTATTTACTCGGCAGTTGGGGAAAATTACCATTTTAGTGAAGCGAGTTGGGAAAATCCAACAAGTTTTTTTTTTCTTTTTTGATACTTAGGAGTTGAGCAGAGAAGTTGGGAAAACCCAACAAATCAAAAGGTTTTTTCTCCTGTTACATTGATACTTGAGAATTTTGAGTTGAGTCAGTTGGAACTTTCACAATTTTTAATCCCCCCCCCCACCCGGAAAAACTCTTTGGTACGTCCCTGGTCAAGAAAACCACTAAATTCATTTTTGCTGTTGATATGACCTCGTTTTCAAAAGAGAGGCTTTTTACAAAACGCACTATCCTGGAGTTTGGATCTAGACGATACAAATCTACTCTGTGTGGTTCGGAATCCTCAGGCTAACTTCTTTCCCAGTTTTGAACGGGCAAATGTGAGGTATTTGGTATGTGGCGAGATTTTATACATTGGAACACTTGAGAGAGATGAAGCGGTAATCAGTACTGAGTCACGATTACAAGATGGATATGGATTATGAATTCTCTAAAGTCACAAAAATCGAATTTTAGACAACTCTGGCCTTACTAGTATTTGGGTATTGTAACTTTTGTCGGTTATCAGTGGGGGTGAGGGCTTGAATATTATTAGATACGATCTTTCGAAGGTCGCTGAATTCATTTCTGAGGCTGCCTCTTACATTTAACCAATTTTGAGCATAGCGTGATCATCTGCTCGCGAGCCAGAATTGATAAGGTAGAAGATTAGGATAGACATCCACCTGTCTGGTCATAGATGGCTTCTGAAACACGTACCGAAGCAAGCAGGGCGGGGGGGGGGTACGAAGGATTTTTGTCTCTATCCAAAAATTATAAACTTTGCTGACTGCATGAAGATCGATAGATCAGATTGCTCCTTCAATTTCACCAACTGATGACAATCCAATATTTCTCAAACTGTTAGCGATTTCGCGATCAGATGGAAGAAGGCTCTCCCTCTCCTTCATTGCATCCCTGAACGCGACTTTCGAGAAGAGAGAAATCTGAATCAAGCTAACGAAAAGAATCGAACGTTTTAGCACTTCTTTCAATTCTCAAACTTTTGTCTACAAATGAAAGCTTCTTCCCCGATATTTCCCTTAATCGGCATTCGGCCTACATAAGAGTGCACACGCAGATGCATACTCGTCCGCACTTGGTCATGAACGTCATCCCTTTTTCCTTTTTTCGTAAATTTATTCGTACTATGCTGGCTTCCATTTAATATGCCGACTAATTCAAGCCCCCTCGTCCCTCTGTTCGGAATCTCTTCTACGACAAACAGACCGTGACTTAATTCCAGCATCTGGCGAGAACTGAGCTCCGCTCCGGGAAATCCACGCGGGGAGCGATTTAAACTCAACTACAGATAATTCCACACTTCGCGATGACGATGGTAATTAAAATTTGAAAATATCGTACTTCATTTATACCCTTCGAGGTACGTACTTTCACATTTTTGTCGGTCTCGTAGAACTGCGGCAGTGGTAATTTCTCAGCTCGGTAGTTGAATACGTGCTGGCCCACAAACACGGTGAATAAACAGAATATCGTCACTGTGGACACGCTTATTAAGAACCTCCGAGTCCATCTCAAATCCCAATGTCGCCATCTACAACAAGAATACAAACAATAATGCCATTACTCTTCTCTTCGCATGCATGCTGTGCTCGAATAACACAGAACCGAGAGCTCTCTGCTTGGCCATATTATTGTACAACATTGCCGCAGTAATAACCGGAAGCCGGAGACGAGCTCGGCGAGAGTAAAACAAACGGTATTTTAAAAATTTTCTGAAACAAAAAAGTCCCACTCCTTTGCCTTTTCCGGTGAGTAATTTTTATCGAAAATCGCGGATAGCGGGAAGCGAGTACCTGGATACAGTATTTAAAACCAAACGGTCAGCGCGTACGAAGCGTAAAGGTCATTCGGCCAACGGTAACGATACCGAGGATGGCCTCCGACAGCTCAATGGGAACGGAAAGACGAAGTGCGGTCACGAGGAAGTGCAATGGCGAGAAGAAAGTGACTCAGGCATGAATGGCGTGATACATATGAGTGCACGGTTCCCCCGATGACCGCAACCGTTTCGGCTTTTATCCGCTCGACGTATACTTGAACAGAGGCCATGGCCGCATTTACCGATGTCGGGGAGCTACGAGTAGCTGCAGAATTCCCGTCTTACCGGGATCCAAGTTTCAGATGAGGACTTATAAGTCAGCAAACTCTACTGGATGGAAACGCTGAATCTGAGAAGTATACAGACATGGGGAGATTTAGCACTACAAGTTTTTTGAGATTTGAGCGAGAAGTGTCTAGTGTGGGCCACAGCAAGGGCATTTGAAATTGAAAAACGAGAGCGAGTAGGAAAAGCGCGTGTACTGATCGATAGTAGAGCAAAAGTAGATCTTGTGAGTGCGGAACATAAACCGTAACTGAATTAATGTCCTACCTGGCCGACCGAGGAAGAAAAAGAAGAGTGAGTCATGAGAAGAAGAGGAACAGATAGACTATAGAGCTCAAGTTTACGGACTAGCCCCGCCAAAAACCCTCAAAATGCTCGACACAATCCAAAACTCAGCCCTTCGAATAGTATCAGGAGCCTTCCGCACTAGTCTACCCATCAGTCTTTGTGTCCTACACTACCGCAGAATGATCCTCTACTCCAATACTTGCTCAAAATATCCCGAAATTCCAACTCACCACTTTCCAAAGACGTGGTCAATGATCCACCTCAATCAAATTCCCCCAACATTCGAGCAGTCATAGAACAAACCAAAAATACTCGCTTATCTCTCTCACCCCTACTACCCATATACACAGACCCGCCACTGTGGAAACTCATATTAGCAACTTTCCATCTAGAACTGTCTTTACATCCCTAAAGAGCAATACCCCCACACTTTCAAATTCCTCTTTGACAAACTCCTTGAACAATACTCCGAGTACCTATTATGCTACACAAGCGGTTCCAAAAAAAAAAAAAGAAAATTTGAGTTCTGGAGCAAAGAAAGACTGTGTGTAGTGAGGCTTGAACGTATTTGATAAATGTTGAGCGAAAGCTTCGGCGATTTCTTCACTACTTCTAACCCAGTTGCCAAATGCATCTCTGATTGGTGGGACTTGGGTCTGCGGTTTCTCGATCCCCTCTGTTACCTTCCACAGTGAGTAAGTTTTGTTGGGCGATAGATTTGCTATTCGATCCTCAATCGTTTTATTTCGGATTTTTTCAAGCAGCTGCTTCGTCAGTTTATTAAATTTGTTGCATGAACTTTTAGCTTCCGGTCGGCGAGTACGTTGCCATAGCTCCCTAGCTGTTCTACGTTTCTTGACCATCTGCAGAACCTCCTCCGGGTACAAGGTTTCGCGATTTTGAGCGGTGCTTGTTTCTGATGTACCTGCCCTGGCGGCCGTCAGGATCATGTTAGTAAAGTTGGCGACAGCGACATCTAACTCGTCCTTAGTTTGAGTCTTACTTTGAGATTGAGTTGACAAAGTCTCACGATACTTATACCGGTTGGTAAGTTTAGTAGAGATCGGAGATGGGATCAGTTTCCTGATTATTGCAGCGCTGATCGTTAAAGTCACAGGTGAGTGGTCAGATGAGAGATCGCATATATTTGAGAAGTTGATGTACTTTAGTGAGACTCCTTGAACTATGAAAACGTCGAGCAAGTCAGGAATTTTATTTACGTCAGTGGGCCAATAAGTTAGCTGTCCACCCGAGATCGCTTCGCTGTTGCAGTTTTTTGTACTATTTCTTTACAGTTTCCCAGTTTTGCTCTGAAATTCGCACGAAGTCTTACCGCTCTCCCCTGAAAATCATTTACCCAACTAAATGTTTCTATTTTTCCGTCATTTAATTCACTCTGCCTCGGGAATTTCGATTTCAGTTCCGTGCACCTTCTTCAAAATTTGACAATGTGACAGTGTCACCGAGAGTGTGAGTGAAGAATGACATTTTCGATAGAATGGCGGCGAATGAATCGGCAACATAATTGAATTACGAGCATAACCATGAGAACTGCGAAACCAATGAGCATGAATCGACTGTTTTCCAGATAATGGAACACGTATAAGCGTATAGATGTATAGAATATCGAGGTATTTGTCGAGAGTGATTTCGATGGGTCAAGTACGATGACGAGCGAATGCTATAATAAATTAATCGTAAGAGAAGCGTGACAGAGAAAACAAAAGTAGGGGAAGGTGGACAAGGAGTAAAGATTTGCCCATAGGTACATCGGAGTCAGATCTGCTCGCAAGAAGCCTCAACTAGGGCACAGCAGGGACGAGAATAATCTGCCATCTTGTAATCGATGTTCCCATGTGTTCGCAACTGCGTGGAATGATTGGAAAACTTCTTCAAGTTTCATGAGGCAGGGTGATTTTGAAAATAAATGACCTTTACATGACCCCCCCCCAATTTGCTATGAATGTGCTAAATAGTAAATGCTAAAATATGGGAAACATGCAAAATAAAGTGTTGCTCATTTGATTCAGAATTCTGTGATTCGTGAAGATCTTTTGAAATTTCTGGAACATACGCCACAGATAAAAATATGCATTCGCATAAAAATTGCAGCCCTGGGACGATCGTACTTACACGAAGTATACAGAGCTCAAGTTGAATTAAGGCGGCTCGGGGAGGTATAACAGACAGCCGCTTTGATTGCAAGAAAAGTAAACAAACGCGTGTTGTTAATTTTTCATTATCAACACGCGTTTGTTTACTTTTCTTGCAATTCAAATGGCTGTCCGTCTCTCCTTAGAGCCTCGCCTTAGTTGAACCAGAGCCATTGAGGACTTTTTGCCGGAGCTAATACAGAGCGGAAAAGTATAAATCATTTGCAAAAACGCCAACTTGCGGAAACGATTAAAACAGTCCGCAGACAAATTTCGAAGAGATTTTCGCGAACACTTTGGTGACAATATTTATGATTCCACGATGTCTGACAAATTGAGAGAGACAATGAAGTGTCCAATCAAGCGTGACGTCATCTGCTTGGTATTAAATTTATTGTAGCCGATAAATCAGTAATTTATATTATTTACACCTGTAACCCGACGATAATTTTAAGCTCCCGGTTTCCATCGAGCCCGAGCTCCATTATGAATGAAAAATGATGATTCTTTATTTCTTATTTCCTTTCGTATTTTAATGAGAGGTTTCCTCGCTGTGATTACAATATTACGTGAACGTGCCTGATGTACACGAAAATAATGATTGAGAAAATGAAATATCGTATCTCCGTGTGCATTTGAGGGTAACGAGAAGTGTAAGTTGACGATGTGAAGAGTACGTAGAAAGTCGAGTTCAAGCTCTGGCACAATTAAAAAAAAATAAATGAAGAACTTATTCGGGAGTTTGTTGACCATTTCAAAAAGAAAGTCATCGAACTCTAGCTTAGGGGTGAAGTGATACGGTAATCTAGATTCTTATTTTTTACACCACTATCAGAACTGTGAAATCCTTAACAGGAGAGTTCATAAGGTTTTGTTTACTTTATGTTCTTTAGTTATCACTCCCAGATCGACCATTTCAGACTCAAAATTTCAACAAATTCACCTTAAAATCATCTACTGGCGAGCTCACCATAAACATACAGTACTTAGGAAAGACACAAACCCGAACCTAAGCCGTCATTTTCATCTGTTCAGTCGCCGCGCAACACCGATCTTTGTCGCGGGCAGCCTCGATCATCGCCCGCGATCCTTTCGCTGGTACACGGAAAAAGTGAAGATGAAAATAACAGCTTAGCATTTTCGGGTTTATAGTTCTGTAGCCAAGGCGGGAATTATACGGAAGTTATTTTGACCAAAATACGCATTTCGTCTTCCAAAATATATCCACTCATTCTGACGTACCCGTCTCCAAAAACTCATACATAATTTTCTCCTTTCTTAATAATCAAGGACTTTTGAGGGAAAAATTAGACCCAAAGACCAATATTTATTTTGCTCATCTATTGAAAATGTGGGCAAAACTCCATGGAACCACTACTATGTCACCCAAAGAATTTTTATAGAGTTGTGTAGGAAATAGAATTTCACTGAAATCAACGGTGGGGGAGGAGTGACTTCTAATGTTCTAGGTTGTATGTAGTGTTAAGACTTGACTTGAGATTTACAGCCAAATCAATGTTATCATCAAATTCTGTGACCTTGAATCTCCCTACTTCTCCTCGCAACCGGTATCCTGATTCCATGATTCATGCTGAAGAAAGTTTGACAAAGTGTAATAAAAGTTATTCTTGGACACCCCCCCCCCGAAAAATAATAATTTGTGGTATCCAAATAGGTAAATGAGGATGTACAGAACCGAGTTTGGTGGAAATAGGTTGATGGTACGGAAAACATGTACAACATATTTTTTGGCGTAAAATTTAATGAAGAAAAGTTTTTGCCTCGATTCGATATTTTCTGACATTTTTGGGAAAACTAAATTTTTGAGAGACGTTCAGCCCCATGGAAAAGTCGAAAAGATCTGTAAAAAAAAAAAAGAAGAAAAAAATTGCTGGACTTGTTGTCCAACTTTGACTTTGCTTAACTTTAATTTTCATGTTCGAGGATTTGTCCATTTCACCTCCAGGGACCGCGCGTAGAAATATACGGGGGGGGGGTCTAAAACTACGCAAATTTTAGTTTATAAGAAAAATCAACTCGACTCATTCATTTTCTTAACGAAGTCCTGCGAATTTTCCCAAGCTATGAGATTATAGGGAAAGTAAAATTTTACATTTCAAGTGATAAGCAGGGGGAAAAGCGTGGCAAAATACAGGTCGTTTTAGCTTTGTATGCCAAGCCGACAAAAGGTGAGACTCGGCGAGAGGAACAAGCAACATAATGAACACACATAGCCTAGACTCAGAATTTAAGAACCTGCACGTCTTCAAAGTTTGAAAATAGCGAACTTTCATTGCGAGACTGATTATTTAATTCAGAATTTTTGCCGAAGTAATGGAACGGATAGTACATTGAGGAAATAACAAAAGATTACAGACTGAATTTCCTACTCTTGATATTGAAAGATCTCCAACAGTTATAAGATTCTAATCATAAAACATGAGCACAACTTTCAATTTTTATAGCTCTTTTAATTTTCAAAATTGACTATAAGCATTGACGATAAGTTTTAGATCTCTTTTAACGTAGCCGAAAGACATGTAGCTCGGTGAAATTTTATTTAAAAATTTTTGATTTCACAAAATTCATAAAACTTTTCAAATTTTGGAACTAAATTTTGTCATAGACAACTTCTTCGCGACCTGTTTTGAGGGTTAGCTATTTATAGTAATTAGTGTCATTACCACCTGTTGTCTATCTGAAAACAGAAGGGTCAACGAAAATTGAAAGTCGTGCATTTAAAAAATTAAACTCAAATCTTATGATTAGAATTCTAAAACTAGTGTATCTCCTTCAGTATCGAAAGTAGGAGATTCAAAACTGTAAATCTGAGTTAACCTTTCGACGTTCTACCTATTGATTGGGAACGTACCGATAGGAGGAGGGGGGAAACTCGCCTTCGTCTCTCCTGTAGGAATTTTCCACTCAGAATTTTGGAAAATTTACCATTTTGTCACAGACGAAAATACGGGGAGCACGGAAGCCTCCACCAGAGTTGGGAAATTTTAGTAGATGGATCAAAAGTTGGAAAATCCAACAAGCCAAAAAATTTTTGGTAGCCAATACAAATAAATTTGGATACTTAAGAATTTGAGTTCAGTCAGTTGAGATTTTCACAGTTTTGCTCCCCCCCCCCCTAAAAAAAAACTCTTCAGCATGTCCCTACTATTGATTATCTTCGAAGAAAATTCTAAACTAAGATAGTAATCAAACTTGCAATGAAAATTCGCTATTTTTCACACCCAGGTGCAGGGTTGGGCAGGATGTATAAATCTTCAGGGATTTTAAATCCAAATTTCCAAAAATCCTGGTTTTGAATTTTAGATTTCGGATTCAACTCCTAATTATTAGCAACGGATTTGCATTTTGATGATTCCAAATCGAATTGAAATCCATATCCAAAAATAGGGTGCTTGCAAGGCTGCGCTGCGGCAAACGCCCTACAAATCCTAATTTCATCAATTTTAACAATTTATCATTAACTTATTGATATCTTGAAAATCAAACCTTGATAGTTTTATATCCTTTTTGTTGTCGTATTCTGCGAACGCGAAGGAAGCTCATTTGGTCATCTTTAGTAAGTAAGAAGTGTTAGACCGCTGAACGCCAAGTCCTAAACATTTCTATCTTTCACTGATTACAATTGGAAGCTGTTAAGCAAAAACCGCCCAAGTGACAAAATCTGTTTTGTTTTTTTTTTGTTGAGAAAACGTAACATTAAAAGCCAATGAATAATGCCGGTTTACGGACATAGCGTTTACTGATAAGCTCTTTTCAACGTGGATAAACATTTTTCTATCGGGGTTTCGGGGGCCCAATTTAAAAAAAATCCATTTTTATGCTCTTTCTAATGATACTAATATCTCATTTTTTCAACAAGTGTCGCTTGGGCGGGTTTTGTTCAACAGCGTCCAATTAGCATTTTGGCGCTGGGCTACAGACAGGGCTGCTTAGCCAATCGGAAGGGCTAGTAACGTAGCTCTAAAAGCTAACGCTCCCAAGCGATTGGCTTCGACTGACAGCTAACATGGTCTCATCATTAGCTAGCTAATGGCTAGCTAATTTTGGGCCAAAATTGATCGGCTAACGGCAAGAAACTTGGGCTTAGCCAAGCAGCCCTGGCTACAGACCACAGAAGTTATATGCGAACGTCCTCAGCCAATGGTAGATTGAAGATTGCGTAGGTGCTTACTGCTGAGTCACTAAAATTTAGAAGTTAAAATTCAAACTATCTGATTTTGGATTTAAAATCCCAATTTTTCTGAAAATTGAGAGGATTTAGGAATTTTGATTTGATTTTTTTTTTTTCTAAAAAGGATTTGAGACTTTTAATTCAAATCCTTTTTTTATCAGGATTTTGGATTTAAATCTTGGAGTTCCCGGATTTTGCCCATACGTGTAGGGTTTTTGTTCTTCTCATCAAGTACCATTACCTCCTATCAGCTTGGCATACTCAGCAGGAGCACCGTGTACTGCATACACTCACGACTGAGTGTCAAAATTCCTTGACTCAGCGTAGGAATCTCCCCGAGTAGGAAGTGGGGTATCACATTCCACACCCCCTTTCGTGCCAGCGTTGTCCACAGCCGAACACCACCATCGCTTGATCACATTTTACTTCAAACGAATTAACCCGTCCTCACAATCAACCACGAGAAAAGCAACCATCAAATGCAATTTAAAAAACTGACAAGCAGAAAAACCATCGACTACGCACTTGCACGTTGATCGCGAGACTTCCCACTGGCGAAGCAGAGGATGAAACGATCGGCTTTCAACCGTTGACATAATATCTCGGACACTCAACTCGGACTGTACCATGAACCGTGCCGATGCATTTCATTTCCCGTTGGCACCCAAAATACCGACGTGATGCACCAAAAACCACACCAACCACGTACACCGATCACCGACACCGAAAAATTACTCCGAATGCACGCAGCGGTCGACGAACGCGTTCTGGGAACCGATGCGCATCTGAGATCTGACTGCGTCAGCCGCGAGTCGAACCACACAACTGATCTCAACCGGTTGCTCGCGAGTTCCGACGCCGACGTTCAGAACAGTCCTACAAATCCAACCTTTCAACCCCATTCGGTCTTGAACCGGCCTGCTCGATCGCTCGAGATCTCGAGATCGAGAAACGGTCACGCTTTGGCGCCGTTTTCCCGGCCAACATCGACGACGGCGCAGAATTTCGCTTCCCGGTATCAGCGTCTCGCGCCTCTCTAAGCTGGCCCCGCGAGGAGGCGGAAAAGACCGCGGCGAATGGCTCGATTTTTTGTCGCCAATTATCCGCGATAAATGCGCTATTTACGATCAATAGTCGAATATTCAAGGTGAGCCCGACGGTACGCAATTTTTGAGTGTAATAAACGTGCGTGTACAATACACATGCAGAATTATTTAGAATCAATAGCGGCGTTGCACAATGCGATTTCAACGCTCGGTTCATTCATGACAATCATTCAGCATGTATTACAGTTTTCTATTGACAGATGGGCAAGTGAAGTGCTTCGTCACTGTTTACCATCGGCTGGACTTCATACGAACAACACGTCATCGATTAACGCGACTTTCCACTGGATTTCTGAGAACCCGACTGTTGGCTCACGGCAAGGGTGACAAATCTGAATCAGATGAATAGAGTACCAGGTACATGAAATTTGTATAAAACTGAGAATACATTCGCGCTCACACCAGTATCCAGTAATTCGTCATGATCTCAAAGAAACTGGTAGGACTGAGCTGTTCCTCACACTTGCATCCTCAGCAAAAATATAAGAAGAAATCGAGAGTCGACTTTCAAAACATTCTAGTATTTTCTTACGGGCACGAGTAATGGGGCTCTAGCTCTAACGCTGCATGAGACTGACACCACATGAACTCATAATCTCATTCCCAAGAACACTGTCCAATTCATTCAATATATACTTGAGACCTGGACTTCTCACGACTGGAGGAAAAACGCCGGGGGGTTATTCAGCTGACAGATATGAAAAACTGCAGGAGCATGTTACCTTAAGCTCAAGCCGGCTAAAGAGACAACACGCCAAATCGACAGACAGCCAGACCGGCAGACAAACAAAGACAGCCGAGCAGGCAGTCAGAAAGCGAATGAAAGGCAGGCAGGCAAATACGCTAGTGGATGGAGGAGCAGGAGCCGCATCGCCGCATCGCCGCACAAGAAAATAGGCTCGAGCAGTAATCTCACTAACTCTCTGCACTTTACATAAATGCGTCTGTGCTTTATGCTATACCGGCAGGACAAGAAATCACTCTGATCAAAGTGCAGAGTGAGCTTGCCTCTCCTTTTTTTGAGATTTAGCATTGCGAGTGAAGCGCTAAAGTTCATGTTAGCAGAGAGAAGCTCACCTTCAGTGCTACGTATATGTTCCCAACCACTCCAATGAATTTTCCAGAATGCTGCCGCTGCCAAGGGCGCAGAGACGAAACTTGACTTTCAGTTTCGGGGGGGGGGGGCTGGAGAAGGAAACAGACAAATTTTTCTAATAATTTGAAAATTCGCCGATTTTTCAATCAAAATATTTTTTAATAGAAAATAATAATAATAAACAAACAAACGTTCTTAGAAAATGGAAAATTCAAATAAACAGTTTCAAAATTTGCTGACTTCCTAATTATTGAGGTGTTTCACTCCCCCTCCCCATAGTTTCGTCCCTGCAAATGCAGATTGGAACCTTATCCCCCAGCACTCACATTTGCGCACATGAGCATACCCTCTTCTGGGAGGATAAGGTGGCAGGATGTTAGGAATACTTGAGAGGAACACACAACTTCTTTTACACATTGAGGTGATCGTTGTTTACTTGTGGCGATCTTTTTTTCTGAATTTCCTCTGATTCTTCTCCTAAATTAATTCCAATAAAAACAAATAAAATAATACAAAGTTTCCTGTCGATCGGATTAGGGGAATCCGTGCCAGAAGTTCCCTTTCTTTCTTATGGGAAAAATACATGGGGTTTTGACTTTTGTTCCTGACTAAATTTACCTCCTATTCGGGCCGTACAGCGCTAGTATCGACTACTCTTATCAGCGATCAAACGGTGAAGTTTTTGACACATGTAGCAAAATTTTGGAATCTCGAATGTACGGCCCGAATATTCACCAGGACCAAAGACCGTAAATTAAACGATAGAACATTTGCTACCGGATTCAGCTTGTGACATTGGAAGATACGATTTTGCTTCTCAACTTTTTAGATTTTAATAAAATGTCAACTTTCGCCAATTCCAGGCTCTACATCAAACAGAAAATCTAATAACAACAGATTTCGGGCTGCTCAAAGCGGTGGCGCGCTGTAGTTGTTTACGAATGATTGAGTGAATGAGTGAGTCATTGAATCACTGAATCTGACTGAGTAACTGAGTGAATAACTCAATGAGTAAGCGAGTGACTGAGTGAATGAGTGAATCGCCGAGTCACTGAGTAAGTGATTAACTGTGCGAATAACTGAATAAGTAAGAGAGTGACGGAATGAATCAATAAATAAGTAAGCAAATGACTGAGTGAGTGAGTGAGTGAATCACTAACTTATTGAGTGAGTGACGGAGTGAGGAAGTGAATGAATAACTGAATTAGATAATGAATGAATAACTGAGTGAGTGAATCACTAAATAAATAAGCAAATGACTGAGTGAATCACTGACTTATTGAGTGAGTGAGTGAGTGAGTAACTAAGTGAATCACTAAATGAGTAAGCGAGTGATTGCGTGACTGAATGAGTCACCGAGTAAGTGATTGAGTAACTTAGTGAATGACTGACTTATTGAGTGAGTGACAGAGCGGGGAAGTGAATGAGTAACTACATCACAGAACGAGTAAATAACTAAGCGAGTGAGGGAATCACTGAGTGAGTGAGTGAGTAACTTAGTGAATCACTAAATGGGTAAGCGAGTGACTGAGTGAGTCACTGAATAAGTAAGAAAGTAAGTGAGTGAGTGAGTGAATCACTGAATCATTGAATGGGTGACTGAGTAACTCTGTGATAACTGAATAAGTAAACAAGTGAGTGAGCGAGTGAATCAATAACAAAGTACGCAAATGACTGAGTGAGTGAATCACTGACTTATTGGGTGAGTGACGGATTGAGGAAATGAATGAATAATTGAATTAGAGAATGAATGAATAACTGAGTGAGTGAATCACTAAATAAATAAGCGTGTGACTGAATAATCACTGACTTATTGAGCGAGTGATAAAGTGCGGGAGTAAATGGATAACTAAATTAGAGAATGAGCGAATAAGTGAATCACTAAATGAGTAAACAAGTGACTGAGCGAGTCACTGAGTAAGTGATTGAGCGAGTGAGTGAATCATTGACTCATTGAGTGAGTAACGGAGTAACTGAGTGAATAACCAAATAAGTAAGCAAGTGACTGAGTGTAAAACTAAATAATAAGTAAGCGAATGACAGAGTGCGTGAGTGAATCACTGATTCAATAAGTGACAGAGTCACGAAGGGAACAGATTTCGGGCTGCTCAAAGCGGTGGCGCGCTGTAGTCGTTTGCCTTGTAACCCTGATCGAGGGGAATATTTCATTTACAAGCATGCGGAGAAATCTCAAAATATTATGAAAACGAAAGCGTTTATCGAAAAAATGATTAGGACAAAATTTACAGTACGTAAAATTTTCCTTCCATTGAGATCATTTTCATTTCAATCTGATGAATTTCTCTAAAATAAGTAGGGTTTCAACAGTTTCTTTTTTTCACGTGCTTAAAATTATAGAGGACAACTCTTTCACGCTGGCAGTCTGAATAGTCATTGAAATTTGAAATTCAACGTTGGCTACCGACTTTCAGATTTTCGAAATGTTTTCCATATTTCAGCTTTATTTCAACATTTCAAATAACGTTCGGTACTCAGCTTGAAACCTTCTGCTTTTGACTGACTAATCTCTAACAGGGGTCCAAGGTACTCCATTTTCAGAAACGAAATTTGACTTTCAGTTTGGAAAGGTGGAGAAGAAAAATTTGTCGACAAATATTTTTTAAAAACTAAAAATTTGCCCACAAAATGTTAAAAAAATAAAAAATTTGCCAATTTTTTAATCGAAATACTTTTTAATAGAAAAAAAAAAACAAAACAAACAAACATGCATAAAAAATGAAAATTCAAATGAACAGTTTCAAAATTTACCGACTGTCAAATTATTGGGGGAGGGGGTGTCAAATGAACAGTCTTAGAATTCGCCAACAGCCAAATTATTGGGGGGGGGGGTCAGCCCCCGTTACTCCCCTATAGTTTCTCCCCTGCATGGGCGTAGCTAGAACTTTTTCCAGGAGGGGGCATAAAGGTAGAATTTGTGCGCGAATTTTATTCAATTGACTTTAAATATTCAAAAATAATTATCCTGTGAGTACTGGAACATAACTTTTCAAAATCCGGGGGGGAGGTAATTGCCCTTCTTACCCCTCGCTGGCTACGCCTATAAATGCTACAATGCCAAGACCTGCCATCTATAAAGAATTCTTAGGAAGTGTTTAAATGCATAATTTGATCATCCAAACTGTTTTGCTAATGCCACAACCCATAAACTATACCGTGCACATTCAGTTGTGACTTGTAATCATCTAATAATTTACATGTTTGCTTAGTGTCCATGTTGGAGAGTGTGAGTGAACTTGGTAAATTCTATATTTAGGGTGTGCCAATTCACAATTTCTTCCTTCTGTAGTCCAGAGCGCTTTCGGCTGCTGCGCCATCATCAAAGGAGTACCCTAACACTTTTCTCTTTCTCATCCTGTATTTACGAGTATAGTCGCGTGTAGTACCGTATGGTAAAATCTATTCGGTATGTTCCTATTGGTTGTCTGTGGTGGTGTCGTCTGTCCAATCAGTGAGTGTTATGTCATTAGTCGGAATAGGTTCTCACTTTGGGATGCTTTCAGTGTAATGAACAGCGGCACATCCATCTTAGCTGCCCCCAGTACCAGAAGATTGCTGAACGCGACAGGGGTGTTGCTCGCCGAGCGTCCCCAGTTGTTTCCCAAGAAGACCAGACAATCGTTGCCGTCAAAAGAACTTTGCAGCATGACGCCTCAAGCAACTATGTGAAAAGAAAGCTTGGTCAGACGACAGTACACTTTTGTGTTGACACTGGAGCATCGCGCTCGATTCTCCCAGCGCCAGCTGGTTCCAGCAAAGGAGTTAGACCAGAAGAGCGGTATGTTCAGTGAACAGCTACGGGAGAAACGGTGTCAGTGTATGGGACAGTTCAGCTGATGGGGGTTTTCCTCGAGCAAGAGTTTCTGGTGGCTGATATTCAGAATGCTGCAATAATTGGCTGGGACATGATGGTGCAGCATAGACTAATCATCGATCCTGAGCGGCAAACCCTGAAGCATCGAGATCGGGTCGCAAATTATTTTGCCTAGAGACGCGAAAATGCTAAACCCGGCCCTGGAGGGACAACCGACAGACGCGAAGCTTCTCTCGCACTGTGTGAGTTGCTATATCAGTTGGTAAATGCGTGTAGCTAGGATAATATCGATATTATCGATAATTATCATTATCGTTTATTATTGATAATGACTGGGTATTATCGATAATATCGGTTTGTTTGTTATCACGTTATCGCATCTTTATGTACATGCATTTCTAGTGGTTTCAGTGCAATATGGTGCTTCCGTGAAGGTACTATCATTTTTAGTAAGAGTAACAATAATCTTTCCGCGCGTCGTCACCCTTTTCTTCTTTTCATGATCATCAGATTATGCAGAGTCTAAGGCACCTTATAACACTCATTCTATGCATAAGTAATAACCACGCTCTGCGTGGCCATGAATGTAACACATCACATTGGGATATTTCGAAAACAGCTGTTTTCACTATAGCACCTTATTGCAATAGAGTAACGAATTATTTCCGACACTCTAATCCGGCGCTTAGCAAAGAATTGGGTTCATTTTTTATTTATTCCATAATTATCGATAATGAAATTTTCGAGTTCTACACATCACTATAGCGTGTACTAAATGTTACCTGACAGAAAACTGTTAGGACGTGTGTGGAGGGGAAACAGTCTAGTTTCACATACTCGCTCTCACGCCCCCCCCCCACGCTCTTTACCTTATTAAATGTGGGTGGAGCGTCACTACGTCAGTTCCGTTGCATGTTTCCGCGTTCGTGTTCGTTTCACTTTTTCTATACATTAACTATTTTATTAGACATTTTAAAGCCCACCTCGCAATAGCTCCTTACGGGCCAAAACAGCGTGGGGGCTAAATGAATAACAATAATAATAATAATAATAATAATATTAATAATACTAATAATAATAGTGGTAGTAGTAATTAAACTAAAGATAGAAATGGGACTGGGATCATGTGCGCAGGTGTGCGGGATAGGTGCCCCCTGATACTGTCCTTACTGCATATCAGTTTGAGTTTAGGTATGCGCGAGTACTTCCAATATTTCTTTTTTAAACTTTTCTTTCTTCATATCAAATATGTCTATTTTCGAATTGATTTTTTATAATTCATTATGCAATTCCATTACTCGGTTAAGCGGAGTTTTTTGCGATTGTAATGTGCCCGCGCGGCTGGGGAGAAATAGTTGTCTTTTACGACCCTGTTTTCCAGGGACATACAGGTTTATCTGTTGCAAAAGGGAAGGGGCATTCGCCTCCCCGTGCAGTAGGTCGTGCAGCCATAATAGAGAGTAAAGTTTTCTTATGTTTTTCAGAGATGTCAATTCATATCCCCGGATTAATTCACCATATTGTACTGTTGGGTCATAATATCCAAAATCTTTGTAGTAAAGAAACTTAAGAAATCGTTTTTGTATTCGTTCCAATTTGTTATCGTCGTTTTTTGTTGTTGGGTTCCATACATTCATTGCGTAGTCAATGTGCGATCTAACTAAGGAATAATACAGTGTTTTTAAGGTGTCTGTACTACGCAAGTATTTGTGCTGCCTGATGATAAGGCCCATGTTACGTTTCGCCCTACTTGCTACTGAATTTACCTGATTGGTGAATTTTAATTTTTGATCCAAGATAACTCCCAAATCTTGCACTTGAGTACGGCTTTCTAATAGGACCCCGTTTATACTGTACTGAGTTGTTAGAGGATTCAACTTGTGAGTGAAGGTAATTTTCGCACATTTTTTGATATTGAGTGGTAGTTTGTTCTGATCACTCTAAACTGCAAGATTATCGAGGTCTTTTTGTAGGTAGTGCGAATCATATTGAGTGTTAATCCGCCGAAATAATTTTAAATCGTCTGCATGTAACAACACTTTAGAATGCTCCATAATTTTCTCAATATCATTTACATATATACAACAGAAATAAGTAGGGACCTAAATTGCTCCCTTGCGGAACTCCAGAAGGACATCCGTAAATAGCTGAATGTGAGCCTGCGTATGCTACATACAGTCTCCTAGTTTGTAAATAAGATCGCAACAGTGATATAAGTGAATCAGAAAAACCCAACTTCTCTATTTTCCTTAACAAAATGTTGCGATATACCTTATCGAATGCCTTCTGGAAGTCCGTGTAGATAACGTCCACCTGTGCACGTTCATTAAAGGTCTGATGTATAAATTCTACGAGATCATGTAGATTTGTTTGCACAGATCTCGCGCGCATGAAACCATGCTGATTTTGTGATATTAGATTGTCCGTTTGCCGATATAATTTCCTGAACAATACAGTTTCAAAAATCTTCGCGGGGACCGGAAGGATGGCAATGGGTCTGTAATTTGAGACATCATCCTGAACCTGCGTAAAGAAGGTTCGCTTCAAAACTATGCTAAGAATCTCGACACCCTTTTAGAATACTAATGTCTGGCATAAATGAAACCAGGATATTTTACTCATTCCATTCAGCGCAAAATTCTGTTCATAAAGTCTACAAAAGTGTCAGCAAGATGTATTGACAATCTCGGTTATGGAATAAAGCAGAAAGAATTTCAGAAAAAGTGGTTTGACATTCAGATTTGTTACAGTTTTGCGAACAAATTTCCAAATAAATAAGTTAAGACGCGAAGGAGGGGGGCCCAAGTAGTACAAATATCGACGTGGTAGTTGGGTCACCGCAAAGTCCCCTGATTATGCAGATTTACAAACTGACTTTTACATGCCAATATGCCCAATTTACTTGCGATATCTTTCGGAAGAATCAGATTCATTCATTTCCACCGACTAGGAGTCGTGTTTCGCAGATATGCTTCGTTTCTGCTGTTTAGATATAAACGCAAATTGCACTTGTCATGGGAAATCGCATTACCGGTGTACATTTTTCGTACAAAGGTAACGGATTCGGTATTACACTTACGGGCAACGAATGTACATGAACGACCATACCATAACCGTGATGCGTCCAATTTGAAAATTACGTCACACATTACTGCCCGCATTTTACTCCCGAAGTGAATACATGTAGGAAATATCAACTTCGATAGTTCGATCTACCATGTCGATGGAAATAAGAAACAAAAGCTGGCAGAAGAAATAAACTGCCACGCAATTCACCGTGGAACGCATTAAACGACACGGAAAAATACTCTGTAGCAGTAATGCGGTTATTATCGAAATAATTTCTGGCGAACACGTCGAAAAACCCATCCGGCAATTGAGGAAAAACAGTTCAGCGGATTCACAAAAATGTGCATTGGTCGTAGATATTTTCCGTTATTACCGACTCAGCGCTCTGTTGCAGGTGTTCTTTAATTTTCGTAAATTCAAAAATCAGTTCACATTCAAATGCGATACGTATAACGGATGTACGTTGCGTGACACGCGAGGAAAATTTTGAAAAGAAAATTGTCTTCCAATTAAGAAACACAACTATCGAGCCCGTTTAACCAATTCGTTAGTGTGGTTCGTGTCCCCTGATAATCGCACTGTTCTCGTACATTCCGAGTTGAGTGAGACTTCAGTCATGTTCGAGCTCCTTTCCCCTAAGCCCCTGAACAATCCTCAAGTCGCCAATTCGAAAAGATCGATAAACCGAACCATACAGCCGCGGCAATAGCTTACCGTTGACCACAACGGGTCATCGCCGAGGTCTCAGCAAACACTACATCACATTTTGACAGCCCAATTATGATAATTACAGGATGCGCATGCATTCCGGGTACAGGAAAAAAAAAAAAAAACGTAAGCCTCCAGCGGTGAATTTAGTTGAGGCCTGGAGGAAAATGAAAACCTCCACCTCGTGGCCATCAAGAACCGATAATCGAGTTTATCAACCAAAGTAACACAGGGCCCCGATTACGACCGACCAATAAGCGTGATAAAGATACAGCGACAAAATATCATGTATTACGATCAACGATTCAGTTTCCCTGCTTTCTCAACCTTGTCACTTCTCTCAACATTTTATCAACAGCCATGAGGAAGTTGATAAAACATTGACAAAATCTGTTTTATCGTGGTTTTATCACGTTGATAAAAATTGATAAAATTTTTTATCACGCTAAACCGTCGGTCGTAATCGGGGCCCAGGTACCCGTTGATAGGAAAAAAGAGCTGACGGTGAAATAAAAAATTGAACAAAAGATTGTTCATAAACTTGGTACCACTGATTGCGAAGAACAGCAAATTCGAGCTGAATGTCACGGACAGTCCCATTATCTGGCTATAAGAATATTTGCTTGTCCAAGTAAAGAATCGCCACGAAAGGAGAAGCTACTTGAAAAAGGAACGTATGCGTTTTACACAGCTACCAATTCGGGCTGGCGGCAAAGGCAACGACTGAAACGAGACTGATTTTTCCAAAAACGACCAATTATCGAAAATTGGTGCCCGAGGGCCTATTGTAGATTAACTAACATCCATGAAAAAGCATCACCCTTCTCCTAGAAAGAGACCTTTTCTTTTTTATTTTTATCGAGCCAAAGAACTACGAGACTATGGGCTCGAAAAAGGTTGCTGTCTATATGTTACAAAAGTATCCAGCAGCGGAAAGGTAGGTGAGGGTGTTGTTTATGTGCTTGTGGGAGTTGGAGAGGGCAAAAATTCGACTATGGGGAATGTGGTGAGAGTTATGAAGGCAGGTGAAGAAGGGGCATGAGAAGAGGCGATCCACGGTGAGAGGGTCTTCATCTTCCCAGCGTGGGCAGTTGAGGGGATAAAGGTTAGTGAGAAGAGGCGTATGTGTGAGGCGTGTATGTCCAATCCTTAGGTGGGCGATGATAACTTCCTCGCGGCGGGAGGAACGTTGGGATGTTGACCAGGGGACAGGTGTTGTGCCGAAAGGCTTGATGCCACCACTCTTCGAAACACCTACGCAAAATGGTCTGGCGAATGGCGGAAGTGAGATCTGTTGAGATAGGGTGGTGACGATTGATATATGGGAGCTGTGTGGCTTGCTGTGCTGCTTGATCAACTGCCTCATTTCCTGATATACCAATATGGCTTGAGATCTAGATGAGTGACATGCTTTTGGGGCAACCCGCCTGGTGTTTCTTCTCAGAAGGCGGAGGGAGACGATAAGTTCTCGTAGAGTTTTTTGATACTTGTCAGCTCCCTCATAAGCTCCAACCCCACTGTAGGTAGACAGTTTGTGTTCATGACATTACTTGATATCGGAATCACCGGATGTCTCAAAGTACCGAAGTAACTAATACCGAGAGAATATTCCCGCACTGAATAAGGTGGTACGCGAGATGTCCGACCGAATAAACTAAATTCCGCTATTACGTTAAACAGGTTATCTAGACGCTTCATAATATCGTTTACCGATTTCGCCGTCATTTCTAACAACAATGCATCGGAGCAGAGCAGACGAACAAATCAGCTGTGACTACCAGGGAGTTCATTCTTTGCGGAAAAGAAAAGAACGACGATATTGTACGACGAAAATTGGAGAATGAGATTCTGTTACCTATATAAGTACTCCCGACATCGATATAAATTGCCCAGAAATAATGATAACTGTATTACACAATTGCGAGGACTATTTTCAATAGGCATGCACGAAAATATGAAGAAAAGATAAAAAAGAAGAATTAACGGAAAACGTGAACATTTATGACACTTATGACTGAAAAGTACCCAAATCTTTTATTCGAGGTACTCATTTTCGAGTTATACGAGTCAACAGCGAAGGTATTTTCGACAGGCAAATCGGAAGAATCTCGAATCCGTGTGAGAATTTCCCGAATCTACGGAGGATAATTTAGTTAGGTATTTAAACGAGAACGGATAAGGTCGTGGAGGTCCACTCACTAATCACGATTATGCGCTTCATCTCCTCGATATTTTCGCTTTCAAGGCACCCCTTTCAATATAGATCCCGCAATCTACAAATTAGGATCAAACTGTTACAATACATGAGTTCAGCAACTTTGGAAACTAAAAAAATCATCATTATATCTAAAACCTATTGGCATCTTCACTTTAAAGCCCCCCCCCCCCGATGCTTCAGTTTACATATCAGGGTTATATCACTACCAAAAATGAACGAGGCGAGCTTCAGCCTTTTCCTTGAGTCAGATGCCACAATTCGCAAATAGAGGTCAAACTGTCACCCAGAATGAGTTCAGCGACCTTTGAAATCTACGAACTGATAGCAATAATATATTTTTCAACACCTTCACTCTTGAGCATTTCCTTTACCACAAATATCGCAATCAACTAGTTAGGACAAAATTATCACAAATGAGTTTAGCAACAACGGTCTTTCAAATCAATGGAATGACATCCATTCAAATTCGTATTGTATCCTGGGGAATTTTTAACCCTTAATTTCTCCTAGGTCACTTCAATTTTCATCTCACAGTTAACCGACGTCAAAAATGAATTTAGTGCCCTCAAAACTCCTTTGGCTGACATCACGATTTTATATTATTCATGCTCATACAAACTCCAAAAGTTCTATTACTGAAATACTCGGTGAGAAAACATTAAAAATATAACTACGGAGGAAAGGTAGGAACAACGTCCAGGGTAAAGTAAGTGGGAATGTAAAGAAAGGGGTCCCAGGGTAATTAGCATCCCAGCTGCTTATAGAGTTCAAAGAACTTGAAAGAATGTTAATAATCCTACATTGTCTCCTGGAAGATATGGTAGTGTATTAAGGTCATTTTACCCTCTCCCCACTCCACCATCAATAGCTACATTTTTCGGACAGTTAAGGAGAAATTGTTAGTAGGATCACGATTAGGTTCCTTTACACTCGTTATCCCTGGAAATTGGAAGGTGATGGTATCGAACTCACTTTAGCCAACTCACTGAAGCCCACAGTCTAGATGACCCGCTAGTAACTTTATAAAAATCCAAAAATCATAGCCCCCCCCCCCCAAAAAAAAAAAAAAGATGAAAAATAAATGTTCTCTCTGTAATACTTCCTTTGTAAGAAAAATAGAAGAAAACACAACATCACAAACGATAATAGCGGTACTCGTATAGTTTTACATTTTTCGTTTGGGGGGACTAATTTTGAAACCGGAGGGGGAGAGCTTAACCTCCCAGACCCCTATTTCTGCCCCTGGTAATAATTATTGATTTTACAACTTTCGCTAAAATCTTTTTGAAGGTTATTTTAGATACACCCTCTTCCCCAGGAAATCAAATTTAAAAATCAAAAAGTTAGAACCGAACCTCAGAACTAACCATTTTCCAGAGAAGTGTGAATCTAAAAATATTATTAGCTGGAGCTGGAGTCGAAGCCCAGAAAAAGTAATTTGTTGGAGCCAAAATTGAGGGAAAATTATTGTAACCTATTTCAAAATTCTACTGAAGCCGAAGCCAGAGCGAATTTCTGGCTACGGCACTTCAACATTTCCTTTCCTCTTTCCTTATGTACTCGCCCGCATCTCTTTACTCTTTCTTTTCCCTTAAAGGTAACTGGTGCCGGAGAAAACCCGCATTTCTGAGGGAGACGGAGGCATGAAGAGTTTTGTGACGAATTTAAGCTGGAGCCAAGTTCGATGAAAATTATGAACCAGAGCTAATTTAAATTATGATCAAACTCGAAGTGGCTCCAAGTCCTACTAAAAATAAAGAATAACTTCAAGTATATCAATAGTAGAGGTTCTTGAGTCCCAAGTTTTTGTCACTCCATCGGTAAGCCTTATCCACAAGGGGAGGGGGGGGGGGTATAACCAGAACTATTGACCGTTGAAAATGCGGGCATGAAGGGTATCGAAAACAGGATTTCATTCTGAGGCGCAAGTGAATTGCTAACCAGATCGGCAAATTGCGAACCGTGGGAGAAAATGGGATGTACGAACTGCCAACCAAACCAAGAGTGTATCGAAAATGGGATGTATAGAGATGGACGAATTGAGAACTATTCTACTTGACGTTACAAAGTGAACGCTGTTAAGCAAAACGGACTTAGCGACATATTTGGTTGGAAAAAACATAAAAAGCAGAATTTTTCAAAATTGGGCCCCCGATATGAAAAGGTGTACCCACGTTGAAAAGAGCTTATCAGTAAATGATGTCATATAGTTTCTATATGGCTCTTGAAATTCGAATCACGTGTTCTCAAAAAACAAATTTTGTCGCTTGAGTCTGTTTTGCTTAACAGAGTCCAAGTGAAATACAGTAGTTGTCTCGATTTTTTCGGTCAGCTGGATTCCTGGATATGTATATATACCTACCAGTGTATTGCAGCTGAACAATTCAGTTTTAGCTTTCGCTTTTAGCTGTTGCCATACATTTTTTCTGGATTATAAAAAGCTGACTTTTTGCTTTTGGCTTTGTGATGGAAAATTTGTCTGAACAGGGCTTTTAGCTTTCGGCTTTTGGCTAGCTGCAATACACTGATACCTACAAACCACTATGCATTTATGGGGTCATTGCGTATTCGTACGAGAAAAATCTTGTCCTTGTTGGAATAAAACAAATTATTTAGGTTACATCACGATCATCATGAACGAATAATAATTATTCTGGGCTTATCAACGCTGAAAGTTTATACCTCATTTCATCATTACATACTCGTACTTGCTGAAAAGAAGATACAAATACGAGCTTTTTTTTTTTTTTTTTTTTTTTTTTACACCGGAACTGCCTTTAGGCATACACCAATAATTTTGACATAATAGTAGTTATCACAGGGGGAGGCTTCGCTACAATTAGCTAGTCCTCAATTAAATTAATTACAACAGGAGGTCCGAAGGCTTGTTCCTCTTGAGCCTTCTGGTGATCGCGGATTCGTCCAGGAGTTGAATGGCCTCGACGTTGGGATGACTATGGAGTCGCTTACTGTATTTTTCGGCAGCCTTCTTGATTGTTTCTTCGACCGTATCCATTTGGAGGTCGCGGTGAATAGTAGCATTGGATACAAACCATGGCGCTTTGACTATGCAGCGGAGGACTTTGTTTTGCGCCCTCTGGACTACATCGCGATTCGATTTTTTCGTGGTACCCCAGACCTGGATGCCGTATGACCAGGACGGCTTGATAATCGCCGAGTAAACTAGCCGTTTATTACCTAGGCCGAGCATAGAGTGGTAGCCTAGCAGCCAGTAATATTTTCTCAGGAGTGCTCTGACATGGTCTTTTTTTTGTTGACGTGGGTCTGCCAGGTCAACCTGGAGTCCAGGTGGAAGCCCAGGTACCGAGCCGAACCTGATATAGGTACGGACTTGTTGGCTATAATTTTCTTGTAAAATGTACCATTGGCAAGTCGAAGCACAAAACCCTATATTTGTTCCATTTATTCCTCTGGGAGGTGGAGAGGGCAGAAGCGCACTAAATTTGATCTCTCTCGCGTTTTCTGCACTTTTAAAAGTTTTAATTTCCTCGGACTAATACTCACATTAGCGCATATGGGTCTCTGCATGTAGAGCGTAACATATGAAAGAATGTTCCGTATCACCGATTCTCCGTTTTTGTAATTATCGTAATGAAATTTTAATGATGGTTTTGTCGTAATCGATTTTGCGGCCCAGTGTCTCGGGCGTCCGATCGTTTCAGGTGCATCTGGACAGGAGCTGAAAGACAGACTACAGTGGCTAACGTAGTTCCTAGGTTGTAGGCTGAATTTTTACAGACGTTTTACATACACACGGACGTCCAATGTCACCTCACATATGTCATCTTTGATTAGCATTTGCAGATCACGAAAGTCGGGATACAGCTGATCCTCTGTTCATCGGGGGCACTTTGCAGGGAATTCAAAACTCCGACAGCGGCATAATCGATACCCGGAGTTTCGCATCATCATTCCTGACATATCCTGTCGTGAAAAGCTCGTAAGTTTCTTCAACGTTGCAAGACCCATTATGACAGCTTTTACTGAAGGCGTTGCTGAAGTCGCTTCAATTCGGAAGCAAAGACCGGAAGAAATTAGTGAGGGTATTCCGGACTAACGCCAACCAAATAGAAATGAATTTTAACTCTCGTCGAATTTCGAATGTACACGCGTACAGCCAGAAAATTATGGACTAATTAACTCATTTGCTACCAGTATCGTTCGTCATCACTCTAATGAGCGAAGTGAAAATGAGCACGGCGAACCGTTCTGCATGTATAAAGTGCGGTATTTTTTCGCGATTCACGGTTATTTGGCATTAGCGATTGTCGATAATGGCATATTATGGTCGGTTAATTACTCGTTTACAGTATTAACGGTCATTCGAGTACATACCATTTAGGCGAGCTGAATTTGGGTTGAGCTCTAAAGAATCGTTCGTTGACTTGGGTGATGATCCGATGACTATGTCATCGAGATTCAGAGCAGAAGTAATTATAGCAGGTCATCACACTCTTGACATCACGGTAGTAGTCGAAAGCGAGGATTCAGGAAACTTCAGTTTTATAAGCTGATGTGCAATGTAGGAGTGCCTGGTTCATCATCCTCGTCATTAGTGTAGTACCTATCCTGTTTTTCACCACACTTGATTGTTACACGCTGGGTAATCTGGCTATCATACTGTTATTCACTACTTTTCTTCTTCCGTCTTCACCTTGTATGAGAGCGCAGTGATCGCACGATTTTCAGTCATGCAATTTTCATGGCAGGTAAATGGGTTGTTTCCTATTGATTTTCCCACTGATTATTGCGTTAGAGTATATCTTTCTTTATGCTAATGACATGTGAGCACATGTGAAGTGTCTCACTAAGTTGCATAAGCAACCCACAAGACATGCATAACATAGAACGAATCCTTCAGATACTGGTCGTAGAATATTTTGCTACCACATACATATGATGCCTATCAATGAAACGAGTGATGGAGGCCGTTGCTCAACGATAGGCGGATTAACAGCAACGTACCCGCCGGATAATGCTGTTAGTTCAAAGGCTGTATAAATAAATACAAGTTAGGTCGCTTGGCAACCTAGTAATAGGGTCAGCCTTTAGCTGAAGTCTGGACCACTTAGAAAACATAATTTTATGTAATAATGAATCGAAAGAATCGTTTTCAGTACTCAATTTCGATGCTGAAAGTCGTTCACTTATTATCAGAACGAGAACTGGCAAATGAACGGGCATGTAACAAAAGAACGGGGATGAAAGTAAATATTTCATCACACTTCTACTACCACTATTACGAAAAATAAACTATGTATCAGTGTGTGAAAGCAAACGCGATTCATTCTCGTGCGATCGCTTCACTCGACTTCGTCTCACTCAGCAACATTCGCACGAAATCGCTTGCTTTCACACACTGCTACCTAATCTACTATTTCTACGGCGCATTGGCATTGTTGATAAGAACTGATGATGCTTCTCTTCAGATTACTTCTTATTCGATTGGCAACCGTGTCAGTTGCCAGACTCGCCTTCTCTTTTACAAAACATTTCTCACCTCTAAGAAACCTTGTTGGTAACCGTGTCGCGTCACGTAGAACTTTTTAGGGTCGGCACAGCCTGGGCATAGCCCATAGCTGAGCCATGCAATGGAAATAATGAAAAAAAAAAAGTTCTACGCGACGTTTCTTAGAGAATTGTTGTACGCAGGTTTGGCAACCGTCACGGTTGCCAACTTAATAAGAGGTGGGCTGAAGAGAAGCATCATGACTCATGAGTTCTTATCAACAATGCGCCGTAGAAATAGTAGATTACGTATCAGTGTGTGAAAGCACGAGATTTCATTCCAGTGCGAATGTTGCTGAATGAGACAAAGTCGAGTGATCAAGTGAAGTGATCGCATAAAGAATAAATCGCGTTTGCTTTCACACACTGATACGTAGTTTATTTTTCATAATAGTGGTAGTAGAAGTGTGATGAAATATTTACTTTCATCCCCGTTCTTTCATTAGATGCCCGTTCATTTGCCAGTTCTTGTTCAGGCAATAAATGAACGACTTTCTGTATCGAAATTAAGTACTGAAAACGATTCGTTCGATTCACAATTACGAAAATTTATGTTTCAGAGGTCCAGACTTCAGCTGAAAGGCCGACCCTATTAATAGGTCGCCAAGCAACCTAGCTTATTCCTTCTCATTATTATTACTATTTTCCCATTGCATAAGGGTCTGGCCAATAAGCAACGATTATTTTGATTTCGGTTTTAATCCTCATTCTTATTCTTCAATTCTTGCATATGCGTTGTTATGTTGACTATAAGTAACTCTTCAATGGATTTAGAAGTGGTAAGTAAACTGTTTACTCATGTATAAAATGGGTTCTTAGTTTGACAAGTGTACAATTTCTTTAAACTAAGTCAAGCAGAATATGTCTAATAGAAAATTCGACTTATTATGACGAGTAGATTCTTAATGCAGTAGCGATGTTGGGTAGGTATCCGAGTGAAGTTACTTATCAGTAAATTTTTCAAAGAATAATACGATGTGAATTTTATAAAAGTATTAATGATAATTTTGGTATTTTGTTTCAGGTTTTGAGTAGTGAAGCTTCCATTACGCTAATATAATAGCGTAAAATCTGTAATCTGTTGCCGATGAGTTGTGCAAAAAGGGGTTCTGGCCAGCCTCAATATGTCTCTCTGGTCACTGATGCGATACTCCACAGGGTAATTTCCGGGGGCAAGGGATGCGATGTCTGAGAGTTTTTGAGATTTTCGCCCTTCTAATTATCACCATCTTCTTCACAATACTACAAAAAAAGATCACGAGATCACGGAGACTCAAATCTGAAGTGCAGGCTAATTGCTGAGCAAGATGATCATCATTTCGAACATTCTTTCGATTTAGGCCTTCCAACCCTGAAAGTTGTTTCAATCAATTCCATATGTTTGTGACTGGGTCGTAATCAGGGAGGTGCAAATGGGGACTGCTTCCTTAGTAACTTGGTTTGACTCTTGATAAAAGAAAAAATCTGTAACCCTGTTGCTGAAACTCGCCTTCAAAAAATTTGGTTTGCTCTTCTTGATACAAAAAGCTGGTTATACCCCTGTACTGCGATTAATTGGATTGGGTGAATATGTACAAAGAGGCCAAAAGAATAGTATTCTTGAATTGTATGATAAATAAAAAAACCAAAACCATGAAAATCAAAAACACTATTGATTTTTGTGATACTTTATGGACTGTTTTCTAGAGTAGATAGGTAATACATTAGTATGTACTATTTGGACGACATCCAAGAGAACAGAACAATCACCTCCTACAGAACACAAAGGCAAAGGTAAACTGCTATATTTTTGGCATAAAACTCGAAAACTACTGCAGGTATGAAGAGAATTTGCAAACCAAAAATACTCCGGCTGATTTCTCAGTTCTTTCTTTCCCTTCATATTTCCGAAGATAGACTGGAGCCCAAAGATTGAACTTTTAGAATTCGTATTAAAGAATAACCCGTATTGCCCTTGCTTCATTCTACAGAGGGTTTACATTTTAACACTTTGGTTTTGGACACGAATGAGAGCCGCTCCGCGACAAGTAGGTTAATGGTATACACTGTACACATATGCGGTAAGACAGAGGCAGACGCAGACGGTCCACCGGTATCGTTCGGTTTTTCGTCTCGCTTCATCGGCATACAATGAAGATTACCTCATTAGCAGTATCCAGAAAAGAAAATATACGGGAGTTTTATTAAACCATACAGAAGATACGAGAACATAATAAGATCAATGTCAGACCGTGTATCCGATTATATTCCGCGCGAGACGTTAAATGAGGCACACGTATGGGCTACCTACTTTTATTGACTTGTAATGAAAGGAACACGTCGCGAGTACACGATAATATGATGACAGGAATGAGGAATGGACCGGAATCGATAATTATGTGATTCATCATACAACGACAAGCTAAATGATATACGTACAAACCTCGTTTTCCAGTGAAATATAAATTAGCGATAAAACGCGAATCCTTGAGAGTTCATGTACCAAAACCATCCAGGAGATTAGAAGTTGAAGGGAAACGAGTCGATGGATACAACATACGAATGCCATTCTCGCGGCAGTAGACATTGCCGTCGGTAACTTCCAAGCTTGTCTCATACAAGCCATAATCCTTGCAGACAAGACCAGAAATACACTGAGTTCAGAGAATGTGTCTGAATGTGTAGGTAACAAATCAAGAACCAAGCCTGGAGCTGGAGGCCGTATAATTGTAAACAAATCAATATCGATGATAGAGGGGCGTATGGCGATGCAAGCATCAGAAGAAAGTCCAACTTAATCTTCATCTTCAACTACATAGGAGTTACCATTTTGTTTTTTGGATTAACATTAAGATGTAAAATGTCTCGAGAAAAACACCAAGTTTCTGAGATACTTATCACGCATACAGAATCTGAGCTTTTTCGAAGGGCCTGATTTTCGTGAAAACTTCAAAAAGGATACGCATTCTTCTTAACTCAAGGTATTAAACTGAGACGCCAATCCCGCTACCAGACTTCTTTCACCGAGACGAACTCCATGAAGTTTGTCCTCGAGGCGTGGGAAAAGACTACGTATTTTCAGGCGAGACGAATGAAAACTTTCCAAATTTGCGAAGAAGTCATTGTGGTAGTAATTATTCGGGGAGGGGAGGGGGGTTATCGCAGAACCCGTCCTTCCTTACAACCCGGAAAATATGCCATTAGTATTATTGAATTTCGTTGAGTCTCAACAGGTACATATATTGTGGCCAGGGGTAACAACCCAAAAAACTGAAAGAAAAATCATCAGTACTCAGTCGAAACATTTGTATTTAAGGTCAGGATCTTTGTAGTTTTTCTTTCCTGTTTTGTTGCTCGATGATATCAACTGAAATAATTTTGCCACTTTTGATAGATGGCAAAACTTGGATTCTAGCCCTTGTCTCACAGCAGATGGAACAGAATACAAAGCAGAATCCAGAATCCGAACTTATCTAAGAATCCAGATTCTGAATCATTGTAACTTGGATATCGATTCTTTGACTCACGACTTATTTTGTAAATTCCGATTCTTGGATTCTATGTTCCACAGAATCCATTAGGATTCTGAATTTATAAGTTCATTTTGAATCCATATAACAATGCTGAATCTATTCGAGGCCTCTGAATTCACATGAAGATTCTAAATCCATTACCATGGTCGAAAGTCCAGATTTAGAATAATTTTTTCTTGGATTCGCATTCTTCTAGGATTCCAGAATGCCAGATTTTTCCCTTTTTTGACATGGATATGTCTATTGGCTGGCCCTCATCCTAATATCGACCGACACCAATTCCGACCAAAACTGAACTTAATTCCAGTTCAGTTCATTTGTGCGTATTGCATGAAGTCAATCAGTATGGTCTAGCTCTTCATGGTCACAATTCAGTTCAGCGGTCCACATTTCCACGGAAATTATTTTTCCTTCTCTCATTGATCTTGATCTTTGCTGCGCGGCTGCAATCTGCAGCCGATTAATTTGCCATGCTTAAAAGTTTGATACGGATATGTCTATTGGCTGGCACTGAACGTGATTCCAGTTCAGTTCAGTTGTGCGTATTGCGTGTAGCCAATCAGTATGATTTAACTCTTCACCCGACATTCTTCCAGCCGTGGGATTGATCTTGATCTTAGCTGCGCGACTGTAGTCTGCAGCCGTGTTAATAGAAATTTCCATGGAAATTTTTTAATTAGGGTATGATAATACTCCTGTTACTATGAAGTCATACTGCTGAGTATATTTGAGCGAAAACCGTATTTGTAAGGTAAGTGCGGGTATTACCGCCCATGCGGCTAATTCCGCCACCTATCAGAATGACATTACTTGACAATGCAGTCATAAGGTGGCAGTTGTAGCACGTGTATAACATCACAGAAACCAAGTTTGCTATCTTGGAAATTGTAAAAATTTCGTTTTAAGGGCATGATAAGAAGAATCAGATAATGAGCGCAGTACTTTTTCGTTCTCACTAAATACCGGAAAATACTGATAAGAAAGAGTCAGGAAAAGCTGTACAATAAAGATAATATAATCTTATTTACTATCGTTGGAAAGCTTATTCTCCCAGCTTTCAAACTGTTTAAAGAACGTCGAATTATTCCACAAAGGCAAGCGAATATGTACAAATGTACGAAAAAAAATTTATCGGAAGCTGCTAAGAGTCTGCGGCGGGTATTTCCGCCATGCCCACAACGTGCTAATTTCGCATCCGAAATTTTTCGATACCTATACCCACTTTACCCTCACTTTGGTACCGGTCTAAAATAACGCCGTGCTGCTGTCGTTCAGAAAGTGATTCGTTCGCATCTTGGGGGTGGGGGTGAGGGGGTGCCCTTATTACTAATCAGTGTTATCAGACCACTATACAGAAAACAAACAGTCGGAATACACACCACTACACACAACCTCAACACACAAAAACACGAATCAGTATGACCACATTCAGTTCCTAAACCTCTTTTTGAACACATTTAGTTGTAGTCCAGGAGAATTAGCATTTTTGATGGAATTAATTACAGTACAGCTGAAACTTTGTATGATTGTTTAGTACCCTGTTCGGAAAAGCCCCGTAGTTTCCCCTCCTCCCCCGGTGTGAGCATCACCCCCCCCCCCCACTCTCTGAGTCCAAAAAGTGCCCCCGGAAACAGTTTTTGGCTTGTATCTAGCTTAAAATTGGGTTATAGGTAAAAACATTCCTTGCCAAAATTAAAGAGCGTAAAATTCTGTACAAAAATGATACCGAAGTTTTTTGTCGTGAATCCCATGCCAACCAAGATCATTGGCGTTCAAGATCACTCTAACATGTAAATATGGAGTAACCTACAACGTACGCGGTATACTAACGCTGAAATAATCGCGGAAACACATGATTGGATGCATAGAATGTTACATGATATAATTTCAATTTATTGTCTTTATTATTATAAGAATTCATCTTCATCCGAGTCTACATGTATACAAGTTTCTGCGTTTAAACAATCTCTTCTACAAACGCGTGGCTACAAGAGATATCCACTTTACGGCAACCACAAGCTCGTGATCCCGATGCGGAAAACTTAAGTTCGTGTAAACCCGCTCGAGACCCTTGGAAAATCAACCCTGGTTAGCCCTGTCTCAACCCGGTATGTTTCCCCTCCAGCAGCCAATTAGAGCGCTCCATTCGAGGGGAGCCATCAGGTTAGCTAATCACAGCGCTTCATTTACGTGTAGCCCTCTCACTACCCGGGCTATATACCAGCGTTGAGACACCCGGGCTACACCCTTTATGTATGCCCTTTGTAGATCCGTCGTATAGCCCCTCTGTATGCCTGTAAGTATCCACTTTGTAAACTGTTGTATAGCCCCTCTGTATACCCTTTATGTATGCCCTTTGTAAGCTCGTCGTATAGCCCCGCTGTTTCCCCTTGCATGGATCCCCTTGTAGACCCATTGTATATTCCTTTGTTTCCCCTTGCATGACTCCCCTTTGTAGACTCGTCGTATAGCCCTTCCATATCCCCTTCATGAACCCCCTCTGTAAATCTGGATGGATCCCCTCTTGTAATTCAAATACATATGGGAAGGGATGATGGGCTCTCAGCCAGTTTAAAAAAGTTTGAACATCCCTTCTGTCATGCTGAACTCGTGATTCCCTCAATTCTTTATGCTGAGCACTCGTTTCTGGTTGACAGTTTGTGAACTTTTCCAAACCTTGGCAAAAATGAAGCATATGACAGGGGCGCTAAGAATCCACTGCTGCAAAACGCTAGATGTAACACCGCGTCGATGAGTCAGTCCGCCTGCACTCTTCATAATTCGCATGAGTGTTTGTTCGATTCGCGTTTGGATGCTAAAGAGTCGCTCTCTAGCGGCCTAATGAAATGCGGTGCGCTGATTGGTGTATTTGGACGAAAAGATGATCAGGGACAAAAATGTTCTGCAAAAAAACTCAAGTTGGGCTCATTTGAAAGGAAATGATAAGGGCTGACACTTTAGTTCTCTTCAATACTGGAACTGCTAGAGCTCATTTCACCTGTACATGTTTTTGTGGTAAAAATACCCTGATCTTCTTTTCGTCCACTACACTAGCGCACCTACAGGAGTGTCCGAATGCCAATAGTCATGTCGCTCCATATCTATTGTCTGTCGTCCATTGGGACCGGGCGAACGTCTGGCGCGCTAGTATCGCTCTACGTGATAAGAATTTGAAAGGATGATCATGGCCCGTGATTAACATGGGTTCACATGGAGAATACTGTAATTCGCAGCATTTTCTGGGAATTACTTGTTAAATGTGCATTCTAAATAAAAATACCTCGGAGTAGCATTTAAAGTATATGTTTTTCTCCTTCGAATGGAATTAAAATAATCGCGGTATGTAGTACGGAAAAATTGTGCCATTCAAAAGAAAATACGTTTTCGTTATCAGTGATAGTATTTTGGACAGTACAACCAAATCGATACGGCAAGAGTTCGCTCGTGAATTACTGGTAATGCTGGGACTGAGAAAACTCATGAATATTTGTTTGTCCGTCTTCAAATCAGTGGTTTAAAAAAAAAAATTGCGAATATTATGTAACCAACGTTGTATGTATTTATAGTGATAACTTGTGTTGGTTTCATCCCATTTCCTTAAAAATACACTCATTAGAACGAAAATTTTATGATCTTCAATTTTAATTCTTACTTCTGTTTCTTAAAAGTGCGTGATTCTCGAATAACTGATAGAAAAACGTGAAAGTCTCATAAGATCGGATTGTATTTAGAGTGATAACTTGCGTTCCGTCTATTCCATTTCCTTGAAAGTATACTCTCATTAGGACAAGAATTGTATGATCTTCAATTTAAGTTTTTATGTATTTTTCCTAGAAGTGCGTATTTCTGGAGTATTTGATAGAAAAACGTGAAAGCCCATAAGATACTGTGTTAAAGTCGGCCTTTCCAAGCAACGTTGCCGAGTTGTGGATTCCGGCCTGTTAGTTGTAGACGGCCGTGATATGGCAATCAAAATGATGCGTAAATAGAGCAATTTTCACGATTTTTCGCATTAATTTAAATAGTATTTATAACGTAACGTTGGTGGAAGTTTCAAAAATTTTTGGTACGGCTCGTAAAATTATATTTTCTCCGACCAGCAGAGGTAAAGTAACCGTGATGATTAATGTCTTTTTATGCCAAATAACAAAGAGAAAAATTTGTGTCACGTTAAATATACATTACTACACTTCCGAATACCTTCACATTATTAATTATTTTAGAAAAATCGAAAAAATGCAGCAAAAAAATAGTTTTGGTCTTCCGTTTACCATTATCACCTCTATTGAATAGTCCTACATGATCATTCTTTCAAAGCTTCTATTTTTGACCGCCAGGTGACGACTCTTTCGATACACGGTCCCAGCGGTTTCTAAAATAAGCTGGTCCATCTAGTATAGGAATTTAAAATTACAGCGTTCAACGCTTCTCGCATAGAGTGACGAGTTCAGCGTTCGTATACCGCGTACGTTGTAGGTTACTCCATATTTACATGTTAGAGTGATCTTGAACGCCAATGATCTTGGTTGGTATGGGATTCACAAAAAAAAAAACATAGATATCATTTTTGTAGAGAATTTTACGCTCTTTAATTTCGGTAAAAAATATTTTTACCCATAACTCAATTTTAAGCTAGATACAAGCCAAAGACTGTTTCCGGGAGCACTTTTTGGACTCTGGGGGGTGATGCTCACACCGGGGGAGGAGGGGAAATTACGGAGCTTTTCCGAAGAGAGTACTAAACAATCGTACCAAGTTTCAGCAGTGCTACAGTTAATTCCATCAAACACCCCATTTTTATCTATAATTCTCCTGGACTAGTTGAATTTTTTATAGTTTTTGATCAGAAAAACTAGACGTGATAAGAGAAAAACGGTCGACGGCACTGTATTCAGCGTCGAAAAATACTCAAGAATCACCTCCTTAAATGCGTTGTGCAAACAAAAAATGTCATTTTGTTCAGTACTGTTTTCAGACATTCCAGTTTTTATAGTAACGGTAATTTTTAAGTTTTCTCAAGATAATTATTTTTTACAGACATTTTCCACTTGCTTTTCTAATGATGCTGAGCCAAGATAATAACCAAAGAAGGAGAAAACATTTTTGGGAAAAATTAAATAAGCTAGAAGAAAAGTAGGACAGAAGGTTTTGACCCGTAAAAAGTGGAACAAGAAGTTCAAGAATTTTTAGGAGTTCATTATTTATTGTTACAATGCTTTTGCATACATGGAAAATGACATTGAAACTGTATGGCGGTATTACTCGCACCATGCTGGCTAACTCCGCCACCCAAAGGGTCAACAGATTTGTTTATGTAACCCGCAATTCCACCCCCACTCTTCATTTTCTCCCTCGGGATTATACTAGATAGTTCCCTTCTGAAGCCTTACCACCTGGTTCCACAGTAGATGCACTAGGAAGCTGTAAAACGCAATTCTCCTTTAGCATGGCGGTAATACCCGCACTTATCCTACCAAACGTTTGGGTTTTACCATTTCCTAGCATTTTGTCATGAATATAACTTACTTCTTGTACCCTCCTATCTAGTAATTTATCATCAGTAAACTATTATGTATATCTACACTGCATGCAAATGATACATCAATGTCTTATGGCTACCAAACACTTTCTAATGCATTCAATATAACATAGGAATGTCGAAGTCCATCCAACATAGCCGGCGAAAAAAAGTTCGCTGACCGATAGCTGCGCTCAGTTGATCGAGATCAACATTCTTATGTTGACTGGATGCGTAGAACATGTTTAGTAACTATAAGATATATCCATGTACCAATGTATCTGCATGCAGTGTAGACATCCCAGTTTACTGATGTTTTCACATCAACTTCTGTTAGTGAATCTACTCCTGCTTTAGTTGTTAGGGTCCTGCTTTAGATTTTTCAAAACTTTTCTAGAACTTTTACAAACATGACTGAAACTTTTTTAGATTATTCTACGCTTCATTGAGACTTTTGAAACTCTTCCAGCTTCAGGGTGCCCAGCTCTGGAAAAGTCAGAGAATTTAGGAGAGCTTTCGAAAATGTACTTTCATGTGTTGTCTTTTAAAGTGGTTGAAGCCGACATGAAGCAAACTGATCAAGTTTTTTGGATTCTTATACCTTAGTTTTGTTTTTATGTTTTCATTCTTCGTAATAAATTTGCAAAATTTTGAATATTGCGCATATCTTTTTGCACGCCTAATAATTTCACTTAGCCACTTTTTGGACCACTTTAAAACATGTTTGGGAAAGTTAGGGAAAATTAAGGAGTTTCATCTGGTTGGGAGGAGGGGGATTTCTCCATCCACCCGTGGACCCGCGCTTGCAGTCTTATTCATAATAATACCTACGCCTGCTTGCTCGCTTTTCTAATTTCACTAATTTTACTCTCAATCCGAGCCCTGGAATCCGCCCTTTCGAGCATTACTTCAGAGATGTCGAGGAGGATGTTAGGGCTGTCTTAGCCCTCTTCTCGTCTTGTCGAAAAACCGGCCTAGGTCGACATGTAGCAAGCAGCTACGTGGGCTCGAATCTGGGGGACCACCGGATTCCGAGACCAGCGCCAGCGCGTTCTCCACTCGGCCAACCAGGCCTCCTTTTCGCTGTTGTATCAATTATTCTACACTCCCCCGTCCATTTTCTTCTGGCCATCTCACTTCACTAATTCCTATTAAATCTAATTTTAATCTTTTCATCTCTAATTTTCCTAATTTGTCTACCTCATTTAATGTCCTTACATTCCACGTCTCTATTATCAGTTCTGATATGTAGTTTCTCACTTGGTAGTCTCTGCCCGGACATCCGAATGACAGTCTTTTTACGTCTGGAATTATTGTTTTCTTTGTGAGTTTCCATCATAATTGTGGGGGTGGAGACGCATCTCCAGGGAAGAATACCGATGTAGTTTTCCCTTGCTTTCACCAGGGTTCATCTGTCGGAATTTTCCTTCTCTTATGTGCCTCTGGTTTTTCTTTAAGCCCCGTCACCACGCCAAGGTAGCACACACAGTGGAGGAAGATCCACCTATTAAGTTGAAATAATAGCCAGAAACCGAAAGCCCATTACATCGATGCGCAAGTTGAAGACGTTTTCGAATGTTACTTGTCTTGAAAACATTTTCTACAGTTCCACGTGTGCCACACAACCGCCGTACGGCACACGCCCCATTATTTGTCGTTACAAATAACCAAACTAAATCGTTCGAGTAATTGAAACCCACCAATAATTCAACCCCGATGCCCCCTGCGGATCTACGCTCTCTGGTTCCTTAAATAAAGCACTCTGAGCCTTTCGCTTCGTAACTGCTTTTCCGCGTAGGAGTGAGACGATTCAATTAAAACTATTTCCAAAAATACCTGAGGCAATCGCAAGATGAAAATATTCTGGACCAGTGCCAATACACGGTCGTTTTTCCGGTGTGTAGATTTTTATGCAGAGCTTTCATTTCACTGCTGTCACGAGAAAATTTCACTAATAATACACGAGGAAAAAAACAACACGAAATTGCACTATTAACGAAAATCACCGAAAAGAGCTTTGCCCGCGATTAACGAGACCATCATTTCGAATCCAGCACTTGAACGTTCGCAAATTATTCGCTCCGTTTCGCGAGCGCGGCTGTGAAGTCTGAAATTCAACAAGGTGTCAGGCTTGCGCAATTCAACAAACCTCAGAATATGTCCAATTTTTATGTTCGGTTCGACCAGCATTCAACACGTTGTAGATACGAGAGACTTCTTTCTTTTATTTGTAACAGAGTAGTTATTCTTATCATTTGAAGCATGCAAACACCGAAACAACGTCCAACTTATTTACCTCATTCTTGTTAATTGTATGTTCACCTTAACCTGTTTTTCTTTTTTTTTTTTTCCATTTTCTTTCTCGTTATTATTAGTACCCGATAACACTGATAACACTGGTTACCAAAAGTTCTAGCCACAGGTTATTGGCTGACCTGACTGAAACTTCAATTTCAATTAGACTTCGAAGGTAGAAATTGAAGAGCTTTATTTCAAAAAGCAATACATCCGAAAAACTAACTTTTACGAAAATGCAAAAGACTGTACCGGGAAGATGGAAGTATCCCGTTGGTTCTTTTACATATCACTAGCAGACCTGCTGAGTTGGCAAGTGTGAAGTTGGTAACATGATCTGGAAAAATTCACACCTATATTGTACTAATGAAATTTCTCAATTCTCAACCCCTTTCCTAAGTATCTTATTTTTATTACGCTCAAACTGAAATCAGAATCGAGTACAACAACGTTTAAAATTTAAGTTTTAATATCCACAATGTACTTTACGCAATTTACGGCCACCAATTTTACATGTGAAATCTTAATTACGAGCTCATCAGAAATGGATTCGGTGACTTCCACTACCTGAATAATGATACTCACAGTAAACTTACAAAATTTTTCGGTTTTAAAGCCCCTCACCTTACAACGCCTTCGTATAGAATTTCGCGCATTGCGTTTCACATATTTGTTGTCATTCGCGTCCACCCGCGGTGCTTCAAGTTCGGATTTCCGGTCAAATCGATATCACAAAATAATTCAATTGTTTCGAAACTTCATCAGTCGATATTCCGATTTCCTTAATTATAATATGTATTCATCAAAGTTTAGAAAGTTACATTTTGAAAGTCCATTCTGAGGCGTATAAAACACACGAAACACAACTTACCTAATGTGGTATCTAAGAGGTAGGAGTAGAAGCACACAAAAATTTTCAGAGATGAATAGGTGTAGATGTTGAGAAACGGGTCCGGAGGAGGATTAGTGGCATCCTTTCAGTTCAGGGGTCTGTTTGGCCGAGTGGATAGCGCGCTGGTCTCGAAATTCGGAGATCCCGGGTTCGAGCCCACGTCGCAACGCGCTACATTTCGACCTAGGCCGGTTTTTCGGTAAGAAGGGAAGAGGGCTAAGACAGCCCTAACAGCCTCCCCGACGTCCCTGAGGTAATGCTCGGAAGGGCGGATTCCAGGGCTCGGGTTGAGAGTAAAATTAGAAAAGTGATCCCTTCAGATCGCATAATCCGATGAAACCGGGAAAAAATCAAAAATTCTACGTACAGTGTTAATGTGTAGCACTGTAAAGGAATATTTTGGACCCTCTTTTAGGATACTGCATGTGCACGGGGAGTGGGGCTGATACCGAAAATTATAAAATTACATGAGACCACTTTCATGCAAAATCTAGTTTAGGGTAACTTTTGTTCGACACATTTTCTGTTTTAATCAATCAAATCCATTTTTGAGGGGGTGACGATTCAGTGGGGCTCCCTGGGATTTTTAGGACATTTATCAGTATGCCTTTCTGACCAACTGTACAAAAATCCAGCCTCGCGACATTTTCGGTCGAACTGTCATCTATTCATTAAAATCGTACTATTTTTGGATGCAATAACGCATTTTTGAAGATGCAGGATTGCCCCCTTTTCCCAATCGCGATCTTTATTGCCCAGACCAAAAGTAATAAGTGCAGAGAAACAATTTAGCTACATCACATGTTACCTGATCGGTACTTACAAACGAACCAAATTGTTTTGCGTATAATTTCCAAGTCACATGTCTATCTTACGTCTGTCTCCATACAGACATTAGCTATCAGTGTCGCTGTGTGGCCAAGTGGGAACGTGCCCACTTCGCAATCTTTGCGTCTCGGGTTCGAGTCCCACAAACGCCAAAAAGCTAGGAATATTCGAATACCCCCCCCCCTAACATCCTAGCGAACACAGCGATTACAGGGAAACATAGCGCGTCCTGCAATCCCCGCAAGTTCACACGAACAAGGCATTACAATTGTAAAGCATGTTACCACCAGATCAGAAAGATGGGAAAGGTTGGTATTGTGCGTGTGCACGTTGTGGACAGCTTACACAACGTTGTGAAACACGTTGCTAGTAAGTGAACTGCGGCTGCAAACTCTTCGGCACAGAGAAGGAAAACTCTAACGCAACAAAACCGAGGGCAAAGCAACGGCAAATCACCCCGACTAACCTGCCCAGGAGAGTCGCGAGTCAGAAACCGTCACCGCCAACTTCCGGTATCGGATACGGCGCCTGAAGAAGAATATATAGATGAGGGATTAACGTCTCAAGTCTTAGGTCTATCTTTACGTCTTATCAGTAGGAAAGGAGAATGTAGCTATGGTAACATACATTGAGTACGTCCTAAGTACATACAATATCTACCTGATGTCCGTTTCTACATCTGTATGTCTTGTCTGCTATACATACGCAAATCGCATGTCTGTCTTTATGTCTTATTAGTGGGGATGGAGAAGGTGGCTGATTTGCCCATGCAAGTTCTTGAATTTTTCAGGAAGGTAACACCAGCCTGGCGTTTTTTCCCCCACGGAAGATGCAGACGTAGATATATAATTTCTCTAATACTTGGGGGAGAGAGAGAGAGAGAGAGAGAAAAGCCCCTTTCGGCGGATACAGGGGCATTAGAAATATGGCATCCACCCTTTGTGGCCATTCCAACTAATCGAAATTCCAAATTAAACACATCTCTGCTCAGGGACCCTTTCTTCCTTCTCTGTGGGGGTGCTGAAGGTGCTGATGAAGGACGTCTGTCTGGGCGTTGCTTGGTTTCCTGAGGATGGGTTTGCGCTTCCTGGCATGAGTGTGTGGGAGTGTGTATTGTAGGGTGGGGTTCTTATGGATGCTTACTAGTACGATGCAACCGCGTTGGATGGGGTGCAGCCGGTGGTTGTGTTGGGGGGGGGGGCGCCGCAGTTCGGACCGGGCTGTGGAGGCCGACCGCGGCCCTGCTGGCTGAATGGCTTATTCGTTATCCGGCTGGTATGGGTCGCGTCGGGTCGCTCTCCTATTTGTAGACCGGCTTGGAGCGTTCCTGTGCCTGTCCGGGCGGGTTGATGCTGGACCTCACCGAGTTTGGGAAGGAAAAGGTGGCTGATTTGCCCATGAAAGTTCTTGAATTATTCAGGTAGGTAACCAGCCTGGCGCCCCCCTCACGGAGGAGGCAGAGGTAGATATATAATTTCTCTAATACTTTGGGAGGGGGGTGAGAAAGAAGCCTCTTTCGGCGGATCCAAGGGCATAAGAAATATGGCATCCACCCCTTGTGGCCATTCCAACTAATCGAATGCGGGCCGAGGAGGATACCGAACGCGTGAGACAGCGGACAGCATCCGCGCAGCTCACGCAATCCACACAGCAGGTCTTCAGCAACGAGGACTCCCCATTGAGATTTAAACCTGCACTAGAATGCGCTGCAAAATTACCTGTGTGAGTGTTAGCGCGTGAAAATGATTGAGTGATCATGTGTACTTTCAAATAGAAACACTGTTATCTTCAGAAGGGCAAAAAACCCGAGTAAAAATTATGCTGCCAGTAGAACTGATAATAAATTAATTTTTTGGTGGTGGTGCAGTTGAATTTAGGACAAATTTTCTTTGAAATTGAATTTCTAATCGACTTAATGATGGTTGAAGCTTGCTACACACTTATGGTAAATCATACGTGATCACTCACACACACATGCAGGGCTGCCAACACTTGAAACTCAAAGTTTAAATCCCAATAAGTAGGAAAGGCTTCCCCATCGGACGGTTGGCTCTGCAGCCGAAGCCCGTCGCCGTGTCCGAGAATACTGCGGCGGCAGTAAGGGTAATGACGAACACGACAACGATACTGGAACCGCGATAGGGAAGCGTGCGCTGTCGTTAGGGGTAAAAAAAAAAGGGAAAAAAAAGAGAGAGAGAGAAAATGAAAACGTAGACATGTAAGACATATATTATGTGTAATACTCGTAGTTGATTATGTCATTATGCTTCATCATTTAGACTTTTTTCCGTATGGGATGGGTGGGGAGATTTGCTTTTTAATACACCGCGATATTGAAAAGCATACTTATACTCTTTGATTGCTGCATACAAAAATTTTTGGATTTCGAAATTTCTGAAGCGGGTCATTGATATTACTGAGACCCAGATCATCAGAGGTCATCGACCTGCTTTATTATCCAGTTTCATGTTATGACAGATAGCCGAGTGTGTTGGGTACAAGACTGGCATGTCAGAGTCGTGAGTTTAAACCCCAGTGCTAGCAAGATTTCTAAGAAATTTTCAAGGATATAAATAAAATGAAGTCGGCTTGGGAAAACACAGAGGACGCCTGAGTAATCTAAATAATCAATATGGTGTTGTAATTAGCCAGGTTAATTACTTAAATAACTAAACAAATTAAACATTCCAGGTTCAAAAGAAGCCGTTGTTTAAAATAGTTCCCTAGGTTAATGACCTTCAAAAGTTTGATAGACTATATTTAAGCATACGCTCTTCAGGGGAGGAGAAACGGGTTAGGTTGCATTACAATAAAATAGTTATGTTTAGAACCTTACCTTAAATTAATGACCTTTAAGAGTTTAATGCACTCTTGGAACGTAGGTTCAGCCGGGGTGAGGGAAATGGATTAGGTTAAATCACAGGTTTATACTTAAGTTCAAAGATAGTCGGTTGATCATTAAACGTCAACAAACCTACACTAAAGGCAGATTAACAAAAGGTTAATGAACTTGAGAAAAAAGGTCAGTGATATAAGCTGTCAATCAAAGTTGAGTTACAAACACATGTGCACGACCACGAAAATATGAGTTAAAAATAGTCAGCCGCTGGATACTAAAGGATATTAAAGAAGGTCCAACGATCTCTTAAGATCCACGTGAAGATCAGTGATGTCAAAAGGTCAATACTTTGGAGTTCTTAAAATCCTACTAATCAGAATTTTGTCATCAAATTCTCACGGAAAATCCACTCTTTTCAACTTCATCAATAAAACAAGTGTCAACATGATCAAATCTATCATTCTCCATCAGACTTTCTGATTGAATTCATACTCAACTTTGATTTAGAAGTCGAGTTACCATTCCAACATCGACTTTTGAATAGAATTCTACATCGAAGTCAATGTGTTGATGTCGACACGGCTACTCGACTTTTACAAAAAGTCAAATATTGAATTCGACTATATGGTGTCGATAAATTGACGGATTTTGAATGTTAATAAATGAGTCAATTTTTGCCTCGACTGTTTCACAGGTAGATTCGTGTAGCCTTACAATTATAAGACTATGCTATATGTGAAGGGCGCATAGAAAAAGGAATCTAAGGAAGACTTTTTTCTTTGAAATTGGGGGAAAATGTCGTAGAATCAAATAAAACTAGTCCCAGGTCTCTAGAATTATTTCTGAGGAAGATATAGCCTTCTAAAGTGAGTGAGGTACAAAAATGTTGAGTTGACTGACAAACCATCCATTTGATGCACTACAAAACTCACAAAATATTTATAAAAATCGATACAATCTTTTTTCTTCTTTGAAATTAGTATAAAAAAACGTTGTAGAATCAAATAAAACTGGTCCCAAGTCTCCAGAGTCACTTTTGATGGAGATACCCATTAAAGGCCAGTAAGGTACAAAAAAATCAAAAAATTTTCGGTTTACCAACTAATTATTTATTTGGTACAGTGTGTGCCAAAATAGTTGACCTGTTTTTAAACGCCTACCATATGGCAACACTGATGCGTAAGCAATTTTTTCCGTGAAAATATTCTGCTGTGTATGCCATTTAGTAAGCATGGCTCTGTGGTCTGGAGAACACCGCTGTTTCTGTGTAGAAACGTTTATTCTAAAAAAACAGTGTTGTGGTGACTCGGCGCGTATTTCGAAAACAGTTCGAACTGAAAAGACACGATTCTCGTTCCCTCTCCTGAGGCAATCAAGCACTGGGCGGAGAATGTTGGACTCAAGAGCATCACCAGTAACGTTTAGAGAGAGGAGAACAAGCGCGGCAGGATTGCCTTTGGAGAGGGAACGAGATCGTGTCTTTTCAGCTGAAACTGTTTTCAAAATGCGCGCTGAGTCAGCACAACACTGTTTTTTAGAATAAACGTTTCTACACAGAACCGGCGATGTTCCAACAATGTTCTCCAGACCACAGAGCCATGCTTACAAAATGGCATACGTAGCCGAACATTTTCACGGAAAAAATTGCTTATGCATCAGTGTTGCCATATGGTAGGCGTTTAAAAACAGGTAAACTATTTTGGCACACCCCTTTCTCTATGTGCCGCCACATATATGCATAGGGAGTTCTTTATTCCTCTCATTGAGTACCTCAATCTTCCTGGGTTTTCCTCCAAAACTGGGTACTCTGTACAATCAGCTCATTGTCAGAACTAAGGGCACAAAATCGTGTTTTCTGTCGTCATTGTAGGTTTCAGCATCCTCTCAGTGTTACATTCTCAATTTCTCCTTTACGGGTTCGATTGGCCTCTCCAAAGATTATCGTCAGCTTAGGGTTTTCGTGCACTTTACGAGCTCCGTTGTGTTCCGTGCACTTGGAAGTTTTACGTCGAAAAAACCAAGTAGGAAAAACATACATATAGGTACACGGAGAATTTTCAATTTTTCATATACATTCGGGACGGTACTCAAATTTTCATTACGCGGCGGGCAATTAAAAAGCATTCTATAATGGTATTCCACGCGTTAAAATTGGGACGATGATGCCCGCCGGTGTATAAAAAAAGCATAACCAATAAAGTAACAGGCCGAAACGGTTTCGGGTCACGCTGTTTTTTTCGTCTCTCTTTCCATCCACGTCTTTATTATCCTAACCCCGTTGTTTACAAAATCTCGCCGGCAATTTTCTTTGCCATTATTTTTTTTTCACTCATTCAGGGAACCACTACACCGATATTTTGATCGCGTTTGCCAGACGAAATATCGCGCTACGCGCATATCCTCAACGTTCTTTTTCCTCCTTAGCAGCCAGTTTTCTTTAGGCCGTATTCGTTTTTTAATCTGTTTGTATTTTGATAAACATCAAATTAGTTTCTCGCATGACATTTTTCAGTTTTCGTGTTTTTAACCCCGTCGTTTAATTTAAAGGGAAAAAAAAATTATATCGTATTTTTAAGTACCTTTTGGCCGGCCTTAATTCGCTATGATTAATTCGATTTCCTCGTTCAAGTTCGCCGCCTATATTGACGGCGGTACGACGCGGAGACATCGAAGTGTTGAGGTTATTTTCGTTGTTGGATTTTTTCAACAGTTAACTGTAGACTTGACAGGAATCGGCAGTATGAAGAAATTTTCATCAGATTTCCGAACACCTGATTCGCCTTACCACACCTGCGAAGGCGGTAAGGTAGGTCAGTCACTCAGCGTCTGTGTATTCACCATCCTGTACTTCCAAAGAGTTATATTAGTTCTTAGTTCCATGAACACCGAGTGTTTGAAGAATGGGGGGGGGGGCTTCCATCTCTCTTCCTGGTGAGTATGTCTACATCAACCACCGTTATATAGATAAAATTGACGCAAAGCGTCCTCAAAGCTACGCTTGAATTCCACCTCAGCAGACTGCCACCGTGACGCATTCGTAACCAATCAAAAAGCACCATTGTAGATCAGCATCAATGCCTCGGCATGCGGTTTTCTGGCAGTCTGAAATGAAGCCTTCTGATTGTTCACGAATCGCAAAGTAGCCGTTCATCAGGGTGACACTAAGGGGACTGTAGAGCCTCGGCGCTGTCGCTTTGTTCTTTGACAACCGTGTCAGACCCTCCGATTTGATTTCTTGGGTGAGGAATCACACGTTAGAAATCGAAAGTTTGCATTTTGCAGACGAAAATGGAAATAGCTCACATGCGTGCATTGCCATGCGCTTCACCAAACATTATTATTCTAGTCACTGATGTGATACTCGGAAGAGTAGTTTCCGTGCCAGGGGTGCCGTGTGTGGGGAGCCAATTTGGCACGCGAGCATCCCCATACGCTCCATCAAACATTAAGTGGGGGGGGGGTATTTATGAGGAAAATCAAATGAGACGTAATATGTGATGAAAATAGAAGTTTTTGTGTTACAAAAATTCCTTCATTATAAATTACTTTATTTTATACGTTATACTCTGGAAAATCGAGAAAAAATTTAATTAAAAAGAAGAAAGTCAAAACCTAATCTATTTTTCCATGACAAGAAGTGAGGGGGGCGAGGCGCCACTTGTTGATATGTATCATATTATCTAGCTGAAATTATCACGAGTTTACCGTTACACCAAATGGAACAATACCAACCCTCCCCCCCCCAAAAAAAAAAAAAAATCATTGCTTATAGGCACCTAAGTCAATTACTGCGTTTTATAAGAGCACTCCTCATCTCTATCAATCGTCATAAAATCGTTTGCTTGTATGAATATATTCTCGGGGTCAGTGTGTAAACTATGAAACTGGGTGGTTCACATTTTAAAGATGTGTTTGTGTTATCCCTGAGAAGATTTTAGACTAAAAATTACGTTCGTACTCCAATCACGAGGGGCTACAAAAAGTTGCCCCTGACCACTCCAAGTTAATTTTTCGTCTGGCAGCTTATTCATCAAAATTGAAAACTTCTTAATCAATATTTATACAACAGTTTCCCATTTCCTTTATGATTCTTTCCCTTTCTGAAGAACTCCATATAGCTTTCAAAATAGGGTCAAATCAACGTTTCTGCTACTTCATACTATCACAATAAGTATCCATGCAGCATTTTGCTACTTAAATTGTAAGCTATTTCGAACTTTAGAGTCCGGGGGCTCATGTCGTCCGAGAACGAGGGGGCTACCGAAATATCTTCAGAGGCTTTGGAAGTCGGGGCTCTCATTTGTGCAAATTCAGAGGATTAATCAAATAATTCTCACGTTTTATTCCGAATCAGAAGGAAAAAACTACAGTTTTTCACGTTGGGGATTTTTCTACTGAGGGCGGTCACGAAATTCGAGCTCCGCGCTTTCTCATACCTAAAGTAAGACCCAGAAAGATAAAATAAACATTAAAAATATAACAGGCAACCTACGGAACCAAAAACCACAAATAATGTTTCCATTCCGAACCCCAGAAGTTTATTTTAAGCGCGCTGAAACGTATCATACATGTTTCACTAGCGACTTGGCATTGAGAGCAAGGGGATAAAATACGAGTAGTCCCAGGGTGGGAGTAAAGCAACGAGGTTAAGAAAGGTCTGGAACTGATTGGCAATCGTGTTGTTCGTAGGACTCAAAAGCTATTCCATCACCCTCAAGGAATCAGGTAGTCTCAAAAAAGTCTCATTGATGACCGAAAACCAGTCGAACCATTAAACTCAATTGTATTTTTAAAAAAAAAACACCAAAAAAACAACAGAAAGTGCTTATAAGCTAATGTTGAGTTTACCTGACAACGAAATGATTTCGTGACCGAGAAAAAATCATTTCTGAACCGTCGGCGCCTTTCGAGGCGTTTCTCGGTTGATGCTATCAACATCTACTGGAGAATGTTCCTGAAAAAAAAAAAAAAAAAGAAAGTTGGTTGACGAGATCTGATAAGTGGGACTAAAAATGTTTGAAAATTGGAGGGCGTTACAAACTGTGCCTGTAAATTATGCAAAATATTCAACTACTGAACAGATAAGGGAGAACTACATTCGTGGGCAGAGAAGTGAACGAGTGTTTCAAATCTGCATAAAAAAGAAAATATAACTATCGGCAGGATTAATGAGAAATTACAGAAAGGCTGTGTTTTGGAAATTTCACGCGCACATGCAGTTTGCTCCAGGAAACATTGAGCACGCTGGATTCTGAAGTGAAAAGATGAATTTGCGTTGTACATTCTAGGTTAATGTGTTTCCAGTTTTCGACGGATACCTCAGTTCGTGTTAGGAGACACCTCAATATCTGATAGCTTCTTTTATCCACCGATAAGTTAGAATAAATATCCAAGCCATTTATTTAATTTTAGTCAAACTGACTCGAGAATAAGATCAAATTGACTGATTATTCCACTTGTTGGTGCTTCTGGATTTTCGAGCATGAATTAAGTTTCGTGCCTCTTACCTTTTGGCTCAGCTAAAGCGAGTAAATACTTCACGTTGCTTATATATTATAATTTTTTTAGAAATTAATTATAATATTACCTCATCGTAAGCGACTGGATTGACATGGTTCAAACCTCTACGACCAGATACGACTACGTATTGAGAACACAAAACGCATACCGGTTTTCAGAGTGTTCTTTGAGTACTTCTGAGGGATGAACATAGGTTCACACTGATTTCTGATAGCATTACGGATATGATTCGGAACTTAATCGGTAGTAAAACAACACCAACACTACGCAGAGACGAAAACAGTTAATTACACATTACACGTACTAGAAAAACACTCGTCCAGCAACAATGTTACGTGAATAACATGCGTCCACTGTCTACTGGAATCGAGATCTAGTCCAGCCCGTCCAGCGAACTAGCAGTTCACATAGTTTATGTTTGTTATCGTTCTCGTTCGTTGTGTTTGTTTTTGTTTACCTTTGTAATTTCTTTTCTGCTCACCAGGATTGCTAATGTTGTATCAGAAGCGTGTAAACAGAACACAGAACAACACAAAATGCAAGATGCGATAGTCGATAGTTTTTCACAGTTATTCGATCATTCGATGCACGGATCGAATAATTTCGATAGTTTTTCAAATTTTTGATCAGTATGTATCAATGGAATTTTTGCATTTTTCTTTTAAATTGACCTAATTGATGATTGTTAAATGTATTTTTTGAGTATACCTAATGCTTGTGTCAGTAGCGAGTTAATCCGATCATTTACACGACTCTGGTTAGTTGGTTATTGATACTTTTAGATACTTACATTATCGTGTTTTCTGAATTTAGTACCTACTTGAATAACAGTTCATTTTAGATCTTTCTCACTTTTCATAGGTATTCTTTTATTCTCACTTTCCAATTTTGCAATCTCCACCTCGCAGTATCCTATTTTATAGTTTACAGGGTTGTATTTCTCTTGTAAATCGTATATTCTTCAGGCATGAACTCGTATCTACCCCGAAGTGTGAACTATTGAGACAGACATCATACTATATATTATTACTGTTACGTATTATTAATGCCGGTATACCGGCATTGAAAAGTTGCAAGCAAACCAAACCAAAGTTAATCCATAGATTGAGATAAAATGAACATCAAAGCTGTATAGGTATAAATACTAGTAGTACATGCGTACTGTGTATTCTAATTTCCTGTAACTCTTTCATTAAGAAAGAAACAAAGAAGAGAGAACAGAACAAGAGACAAAACAAACCGGTGACCACAGATTCATTTTTGATTTAGTCTCGAGCAGTTAATCGTTAATTATACAGTATAATATACATCTTTGACTAAATCGAATCTTGTATCATTCATCTGGGGAAAAGAGATTAGGAATCAAAAATATTCAGTAGTATTAAAAAATCATTTGATACTAACGATCGTTTTATTCTGTAAAAACTATCGGTAGTGCCCAAAACACTACTAGATTCTATTCACATTTCTTCAACTACAATTTCTTATTTGTATTTTTGAATTCCATTTCATTTTTTATTCACGCGACATGCCTTCTTGTACCGTATTTTCTAGAATATAGTGCGCACTCGAATATAATGCGCAGTAAGGATTCGCAAAAGTCATTTTGGAATTTCTTTTACTGATCGAATATAATGAGTACTTGAGAACACAATAACTACTGTAGTTATGCGCACATACTACCGGTAATAAGAACACATAGGTAAAAGCTATGTTAAACTAACTAGTTACAGTCCTCGTCTGAGTCATCTTCAGGTTCGTCATCACTTTTAGAATACTAGTACTTCTGAAAGTGATTAAGATCCAGAAGATGAAGAAGATGACTACGAGGACTGTAAAACTAGTTAGTTTATCATAGTTTTTACCTATGTCATGATGTGTTCTTATTGCTGGTAGTTTGTGCACATAACTACAATAGTTATTATGTTCTCAAGTGCTCATTATATTCGAGCAGTACAAAAAATTTCGAAATGACTTTCGAATTTTTCAGTAAATATGCGAATATAGTGCACACTCGAATATCATACGCACCCTAATTTTAGAATTTCAAAAAAGTGAAAAAAGGTGCGTATTATATTCGAGAAATTATGGTAATTATTGTAAAACTACAATTGCAGCAATTAGAGAAGGTCAATGCGGTAAGGCTCAGTTCATTGAATCGAAGATTCCAAGATTTAGCCAAATTTAGTGAGATTAACTCCAAAATTTGGAATCGTGATTTTTTTGTTGCGGAATCTGAGAAGTATCTAAGACTGAGAGGAATTGGAATCTAGTCGTTTTTTCAGAGGCTGCTCATCTTGCCATCTCTGATTACAGTAATAACAAGCCAGGAATGCGGAATTGCTCAGAAATTTAAGCTGCTCTGAGTTTAATGTTGAACGAGATGTATCTGTTCAGTGCGGAGCAACAGAAAAGTGTAAATGAACTATGTAGTTTCAATAGTAACTAACGACGCTGAGTGACTAAGTATACCGATTTCAAATATGTGCAATTCGTACTCCTCAAGCCACTCCCGATAAGTAGGGCTCTGCGGGCATTTTTGGAACACTTTGGTATAAAGTGTATACAATGGGAGTCACCATTGCTTTTCTTGTTCTTTTAGTAATAAAATTAAGTAAATAAATAACAGTAAAGGTATTTCAGCAAGAAAGTTTTTTTTTATTTTATTTTATTTTATTTTTTGATTAGTAAGTTGAGAACAATGCCTTCTTCCAACTTGTTTATTACTATCGTTATTATATGTCCTTGAAATTTGAAACCATTTTCGCTTTTTTGTCTAAAAATAACAAGGTGGTTGGTTTTTTTTTGTACGTGGTTTCCTTATGATGATGAAACCACACCGAGATCTTCCGTTAAATGTACAAAAATAAGTGCCTTTTTTTAAAAATTTCCTTCAAGATTTTGATGTTGTATCAGTTTTGTTCCTTGTGATAACAATTTTTTCGAACAAGTTTGAACAGTATTGCAATTTTAAGTATTTAAAACACTGTGTTTTCTCATCTCAACTCTGCTATGATTGATTGAAAAAGAAGAAAAAAAAAACATGTCTTTTTACCAATCCTGGGTGTAAGTTTCTCAATGAGTTCGCATCTTTTTCGGCCGTTCATTGAGGAGGGGACAGGACAAATATGTTGACCAAATATCCTCTTTGCCAGTGGCATAGCCAGACTGGGTATGAAGGGGGGGGGGTTCGTTTCACTTTTACAACATTACAGGTGTAATACTTACTATTACCAGAATAAATTTTAATTTTTTCACATTGTCGACCGACGCCAAGGGTGGGTCCAGCCCCCCCCCCCCGTAGCTACGCCTCTGCTCTTTGCTATTTCCTTAGCTACTGCTGTATAAGTTTCTGTTATTAACATGTACGTGCGGTTCAGGACCTTCGAATTTATACGTGGTACTGGTTGAGATTTCATTTTGCCTTTTGCGACTCGTCTTGGATGTTACTAATTTTGTGACAGAGGCAAAATGTTCCAGTTGGTATCTCCTATGTTCCTAACGTTGTTACTCTAGCTCGAAGAAATCATTCCTGATAGGATGAAGTGCGACAATTTTGTGACTGTAGCTTTTTGAAAGAGGCAAACAAGAGACGCATTTTGAGCTTCCTAAATGGAATTCTTTCTTACAAGTCGCATCAAAGAATTTAGATCAACTACGAGTAGATCAACAGTTAACTTTGCCCCTAAAAAATATATTTTTGTTAATTATAACATAACTAGCTGACCCGCTTGGCGGGTAAGCTAGACTGTGGGCTTAAGTGAGTTGGCTGAAGTGAGCTGGTTTAAATGAGGAATTATCTGTCAAAAATGCCCTTGTGAGCAATTATGATTTTGAGAAAAACAACTTCAAAGTTTTCAAGCTGTAGTACTCCTTTCAGACTGATTTAACTGTAAAATGTTATTATAAAAAGTGTTCACGGTGACTCCATTAATAGAAATGACTGATTAATTGTTTAGTTCGTTCAGAAACAAACGCGGGCGAATTAATAAAGAAGGAAGGTAACAGGGGCCCTTTTTAGAGCGATGGGAAAATTAGTGTGGTGGGACGTGTCGTGGTTTATCAGTAGCTGTTTTCCCATGATAATATTGGTGAATTTTATGCATTTACTCTTCTACTTTGCTAGTTACCATTCATTAATACAACTTATGAAACAATACAATTATTCCTAACTTGCTGTATGATGAGTGTTATCGTCCATTTTCGTGATTGAAGCTAATGTAGTAGCAAAAATGTCTCTCCCTGCTCATAACGCAACCAAAATGTCTTAATTTCTGAGGTGTATTATCGTGGATGGAGTCACTCGCTGTTCACTATATTGTAATGTATGCTTGGTTTCATTGACTTGATAAGTTTGTACACATTCCAGCATAAAATTGATGTTAATACAATGCATTTATAATCATTTATTGGCGCCAATTTCGCTAAATATCATATGTTGGTACATAGAGCGAGTGTTTTCTGATAAAGTAAGACATGGAGAATTCGAAAATCAGCATATCCGCAAAAAGGGCCCCCCGCTCATCAAGGGCCCTTTTGACAAATAACTCCTGAAATGAGTTCGATAAAGAAACATTGGTACCTAGCTCTGCATCGCAGGACCCGTAAATTATTGCTAATCAAACGAATCATTTAGTGCATAATTTTCCTCACATTTGCTTTCCAGACTTAGGACCGGCTACAATTATTTTAGGCAGGTGTATGTTGAAAATGTGCTGATTTGCGGAACTGTATCATCTGGGAATGTATGCAGTTTCACGTTATACAAATCTTCCGCCACTAATCTACATTACTTGGACAGAGGAAAAAAGGCTTTCATGAAAACAAAAAGAAAGAGAAAAAAAATGAAAGACTCCGCATCAGCATATTCGCTGGTTACCCATCGTTTTCTCTATTTCTCTTCTTTTGCCCTCGTTTTATTACCTTATTGTCTGGTTCCATATTCGAATTCTGTTGATATTCTCGCTAAATCGAGCTCTCAGTTCGATCTTGCTAAACATACATCTCGACCTCTACTTTCGAAACTCTTAGGTACCCAAATGCCTTTCATCTAACAGCAGATCGATATATGTTTTTTGTGCACCAAATTGGAAGTTTGATTAGTAATAATGTGTGTACTTATGACCGTGAACAATACTTGTAGCTCTAATTATTTCATATTTCAATGTATGAAACACACGACATATTTTTAATGCAGCCAAAACCATAACAACTGATTTCTATTCTATCTATGCATGTGTTGGTGGATGGGAGGCGCTGTACCTTGCATCGCTTCATATTTGTGTTATTAGGGTAAAGATGTTGGTGTTTTCAAAAATTCAGTTGGACAATATTAGAAGAAATGATGATCATAGTTTCCAAAAACTGAAATCTTAGAGATATGGGACTGAAAATGAGCCATGTTGTACATAAATCAGTGCGAAACAATATCCAAGTATATTATGGTCACCATAAATTAAATGTAAATGTAATACTTACTAAGGTATTTTCAGTTCATTTTGAAAATTTCAGACTTTGTCAACCCACTAACGGGTGATTCTCTGAATAACATGAAAATTCGCGTGGGCACCTACGTCTCGGGAACCACCTGAGCTAGAGGGATAGTTTTTTTCCCCTGTACATAGGTAATAGTCTCCCCTATGACCCACAACATCAACTTTCCAAATTTGGTGAAATAAAAATTTTGAAAAACCAATTGAAGTGCCAAAATGTCATTCGTCGTGGGTGTGAGTAAAACAACTTCGATCGCAATGATCGAAAATAACTTTTATATTTACAAGTATTGGTACTACTGGATAGCATGATTGTGATGGAGTGCATTGAGATGATGGATTGGTAACAGTGAAGCATAGTTTCCTGGCTCTATAGACACAGTAGCTGGGATCAAGATCTGTGAGCAAAAAAAAAGGTCATCCGTCATGGGCTGTATTCAACCAATCAGTGAATCGTTATTTTGTAACCGGAAAAGTGGCTAGACTAATTCAATACTTTGATAAGAAGACTGGTCAAATGTTTTTCTCTCCATCTTCCTAAGAAAAACCGAGAATTATCAAAATCTCGACAAAATAGCGAGTGTCTACTGTTTTTTCTGTCATCAGTAATGGACACTTGTGCGCGGTCACGTAAGATAATGAAAACTTGAACAATACTCGTTTCAGGTAAGTAATAGATCGCAGATGAAACTCACCTACTTCATTTTTCTGTAACATAAAAACCTGGGTTCAGACTGACCCATTTTCCTGAAATCGTCATCCGTCATGGGCAATCATTTTTGTCAATCGTCATGGAAAGTCGTATTTGATTTTCATGACGAATAACTCGACTGAAATTTTAGAAGGTCGAGTGTTGTAAGAATGTTCTATTATGCATCCCCAAGGAGTTAGCATTAAAAAAAAATTCATTATTCAATAGTTCAAATTTTGTAAAAATGAAGAGCGAATTTTCATGTTATTCAGAGAATGACTCTAATACTGTCTGAAAGGAAACAGGTAGGCATCAAGTATTAATACTAGTAAAACAGAGGAGATCTATTTAATTATTAAGTATAGAGGCAAGTCACTCCAAAATTCAATTACAATTTATTAACACGACGTTTCGACATCACTGTCATAATCAGGTAACACAACATGTACAAACTAAGCAACTCTGAAATCCATGGTCTAAACGCTAGTTACACGAAACATAATACAAAAAAGTGGGGGTAACGTTAACCAATTGAATATAAAATACAGTAAAACAGTAAGGAGGTGGGGGTATAGTTAGCCAATTGAATTTAAAATACAGTGAAACGATTTAATCTTATCTAAGTCGGTGTAAATATTAATATTATTAAGCGATCTATGAATATAACATTTTTCTGTAAATTTTCGTTTTTTGTCTTGCATACAGTACTATAATGTAACCGGATTATCTGAGCATGCTCTTACTGTCAATCATAATTTTAATTTTAAACAATGTGAAATTTTACACTCCAACTGTATGCAGGACAAAAAACGAAAATTTATAGAAAAATGTTATAATTCATAGATCGCCTAATAATATTAATATTTACACCGACGTAGATAAGATTAAACCGTTTCACTGTATTTTAAATTCAATTGGCTAACTATACCCCCACCTCCTTACTGTTTTACTGTATTTTATATTCAATTGGTTAACGTTACCCCCACTTTTTTGTATTATGTTTCGTGTAACTAGCGTTTAGACCATGGATTTCAGAGTTGCTTAGTTTGTACATATTGTGTTACCTGATGATGACAGTGATGTCGGAACGTCGTGTTAATAAATTGTAATTAAATTTTGGAGTGACTTGCCTCTATACTTAATAATTAAATAGATCTCCTCTGTTTTACTAGTATTAATACTTCTGATTGTTCTTCCCGGTTATGGCTTGATTAACGCAAATTCGTTTGATTATTTTCAAGCTTGTATCAGTTCCGGACACTTTTATGTTGTAAATATGTACAATTATTTTGCATAGGTATTTTGCAGTAAAAGTCTAAAAGAAAGGAAAAATGAAAACATCAACATGGTATCATTTTCAATTTGTTTTAACATTTTCCCAACTACAAATAAATAGGTAACAGATGTGGTAATTTAACGCAATGTAAATAGATAATGTAACACTGAACATTAAAATATGTTTTTTTAGTGTCGTGGTTTATACAAAGCTAGTGCACCCTATAATTAACACTGTCGAAACAAGAATTCACTCGTAACCCGGGTTCATCCACATTGGTTTGTCACTGTCTAGTGGGCTCATCTGAAAATTATCAAAAGGATAATTAGCTGGCTTATCGGGAAGATTAAGACTCAAAGTATTACCATAAGAACACGTAGAATAGAAAATTAAATTAAATAACTTATTTACTTGTCTTTCTTCACTCGGCATGAAAAATCGGTTAGTTCTTCGTCGTCTGTAAGAGGATAGCGGTCTTCCATATGCAGATGAGTAGTCATCAAATCCAGCGGCGAACTTTTTACCAACACTGAACTGAAACAATATTATTACTAGAAAATAACCGTCAAAAGGCAAACAAAGGGGAAAAAATTGTCTTTTTCGAAGAGGAATAAAATTTTGCTCGCTTATTATAGTGAGCATAAAAATGAGAAAATATGTTCACAGTTTTAGGAAGGGATTTGATTCGAACTATCTTCTCGTTTAGTTTTGATCGAAATTTCAATGGTGAAAAGGACATCGGAAATATATTTGTACTAAAATAGGTACACCTACGTTCCTGTTGTCCGGTGACACTGGCACTGAACTTTGTCTTAAAAATTCAGTAAATTTTTATAAATCTGGATTAGGTATGAAGTACGTGCTCGTCCATTCGAGCAACTGCAGTCTATTTTTTTGTGAATTAGTAAAGCGTTTATTTAGTTTCCAGATAACTGGCAGATAAAAATGCAATAATACTAAAATACGATAGAAATGTATACACGTGTACGTACCTCGTCACAATTCTATTTCCAGACAGTAATGATAGACATGAAAACAATTAGCAAAATCAAATGAAATAGTGTAGACAATATTTTTATTAAGAATTTTTATTAAGGGAAAATGTGACCATTAAAATTCCATCTTGGTATTCACGCAGCCTCGCATTTTGTCGGGCTCTACGTGCCTTGTCTAACATTTCTGGCTTTAGACGATTCGGAGATTTAATTTCGTAAAGAGATAAATTTCGCTTCCGTTTTCGGTCCTGATCTAATGTGGAGAGAAATCCGTGGGTGTATTTTTGTTTCCGTGGTGGAACTTGTTTGGGTGCCTTTTAGCTGTTATTTTACTACGGTCAAACCTCTGACCTAAAAATTCGCGAATTCAGAGTTATAAGAGAGCCGATTGTTCATTTTCTTTATTTTTGGGGAGGTGAAGGGTATTGGTTCAGATTGAGAGGTTCTCGTTCTTCAATTCTTTGGCTTATTTATTGGTTAAGGTGTTGCAGCACAATGCATAAGGAAACTTATATACATGATATTTTACTTACTCGCACATCGATCTGCACGTCCAAGAGAAAGCAATGACGTAGAAAATGTCATATTATTAGCATAATTGTAATATTGTAACTTATGCATAATATTGTTTAGGGTAAAGTGCCCTAATATGAGGTACATAACTTGGAGCGAAAAAAAAATTATCGTGTATTCGGCAATATTTTTGGTCGGGATGTGTAAATAAAAGTATACTATATTATAGTCCAGGCGTTGAAAATTGAATGTATGGCTTGTATTCATATAACAGAAAGAAGTTGAGTGCAAATCAAGAAAATTATTATTTGGTGTTGGGTAAATTTAAAATACCTAAGTCAATAAAAATATTGTGGCTTGGTTGCCAAGTTTTTAAGATATAAATATCAGTATTTCTACTCCCTCCCTCCTCATTTATTCGTCATTACATAAATCGCAAATACACTTTCTTGAACACCTCTTCATCCTATTGACTTTGTTTTGAGGACTTCATTGATGGTTTTTTGACCTTATCAGTCATTTTTAATCGCGTTTTCGAGCTGTCTCATCTGCACGCAAGAAAAGTGCCTCATATTATAACACCACTTCAAATTCTCACCCAACAAAGTAATATAACCGATAATCGTGAAGAAATAACGTCCATCCTCCCAAATAAATTGCAAATTGTTCGCAAATGAACTTTTGTTTCCGCAGACTGAATGTAAAATTTGTTCACATTTTTGATACTTCGTAGAATTTTGCACTAAATTTTTGTAAAATATCATAGAACAGTTTTTATCAGAAACTTTTTACAGAGAAGTTGGTTTCTTGTTTGTGTACACTATTTCCACCACTTGCTACCAGAGTGCGCTGTATATTATGTGACATCAATGGGTACCCCATTTTAGGAACTACCACATATTAGGGCACTTTACCTTATGTTTACTCGACAAAGAAAGTTCTTTTGTAAGTTAAGATGAAATAGAAAAAAGAGAACACAGCATAAAGTAACAGAACAGAAAATAAGTAGTATCCGCTTGATATATGTAGTAATATTTATATAATGGAACATTCATATAATGACACCGCAAAACGAAAACGAGAAATGTAACGTATACGTATAAAAATGAAGGCGTGAAGTTCAAAACATCCTATTTGGCAATATCGAAAGTTTACAGGAGAAGCAAAAAACTGTTTAAGCTGAGGTGAAGGAGGTGGGTTTGGCAAAATGGGTAATCAGCCAATTCTCAGAAGCTTCATGTACAAATTTTGGGGCTCAGTCATGCCTAAGCTGATAAAATTAGGGTTGGCGTTGTGCGCATCCTAAGTCCATGGGAAAGACAAAGCAAAACATCCTACGCGCCATCAACTCTAATGAGGAAAAAATAAAGTAGTCGAATATGCGATGTTTTTATTATCCACAAAAGTACTAACTTTTACATTTATGCATTTTTTATCCAAACCGATTTTTATCAAACGCTTCCTACCATTTTGGAGTTAGGACGTTTTGCATGGATCGCTCGTCGACACAGGTGCGTACTGCGATCTTTGGGTTGAAATTAGAAGTACTTCGAGGCTCTATGGGCACTTAGGATGTTTAGTATTGTATGGGCGGTAGGGTACTTGGAACAGTTTGCATGCACAAAACCACTTTTGCAAAAGTTGGAACATAGGATGTTTTGAACTTCACGCCTTCAAATATCCTTAAATACAACGACAAAAAATGTATTGAAAAATTTTAGGTTGAGAGCCAGTTTTTGAACAGGATGTTTTGCAGAGTGATTTCCCTTCTTTTTTCTTCTTAATCGCGAAGTCTGATCCTCACAGGACAAAATTGAATTCTTAATTGAGAAATCTAATTGTTTTTTTCTGTAGTAAAAACTTTTCTCTCCTCAAAAGGGATCACGAGCTTTGGTATCCTAAATACAGAGATACCGAAAAAATCGAAATATTGGTTCCTTGGGTTTCAAATATCACATCAGATGTTTGATCCGGCCCTGACTTGGTTTCAAAAGTCTAAATTTCAGACCCAAGAATAGTTATAATTAATTTCGCTTAAAAAATATAATAAATTATTTATTATTTATTTTTTTATTATTATTATTATTATTATTATTATTTTATTTTATTATTATTATTATTATTATTATTTTTTTTTTTTTTGGGGGGGGGGGGGTTACGTATTTTTAATATTGCATAAAATTATTTAAACCGAAAATTCAGTATTCTCCCCAAGATTGCATAACTGACAAACGGTACAAATGAGGGCCTCTACAATCCAAATTTTTATCTGGAAAGAGAGGGGATAAGTTTGTTACCTTGGGGGGAAGTTCGCATGGCAGCCATTGTTACGCTGGGGGATGTGGCGCGTTGGTCTCTGAATCCGGAGATCCCGGGTTCGAGCCCACTTAGCAACTTGCCAGATTTCGACCTAGGCCGGTTTTTGGGCCAGAAGGGAAGAGGGCCATGACAGTTCTAACAGCCTCCCCGACGCCTCTGAAGTAATGCTCGAAAGGGCGGATTCCAGGGCTCGGATTGAGAGCACATGAGAAAAAGAAGAAAGAATGGTTGCATTAGGCAATCTCTCTGGTGTTACGTCTGATTTCCTCGAGCGGAGGTTGGAAGACATTGAAGTTGAGGTCTGAGGTTCGTCAGCGTCGAAGGAATGATAACGCAAGGGGTTGAAGTCGTAAACTGTTAAGACTTTCACTTAACGTAGTATGTACAAACGAACAACAATGGGACGGGGATGGCGTTACGATGAGGCTTAAGTTTGCCCTTGCTAGATCAGAAGTCGTATAGGCGTCATAACGGTTCTGTCCCGGAGCACCTGACACCTGGATGCTGCGACGCGAGAGTATCGGAGATTCCCAGTTCAAATATCCGTAACGGTGCACCAGATGCTGGATGCAGCACGTAGAGGAGTATATTGAAGCAGGATGCGACCCCCTTCAGTTCTGTTTCGGAGCACCAGACACCTGGATGCTGCGACGGGAGCGTATCGAAGGTTCTCGATTTGGATATCCTTATGGTGCACCAGATACTGGATGCAACACGCAGCGGAGTATACCAAAGAAGACTGTATCAGAGCTTCGACTCGACAAGAAGTGACAATAATATAGCCTGATCGTGGCCGCTTTCACCAGTCGTGATGTATTCTGGAGGGTGTAAAACACAACCCTCCGCGTGACTAGTTGCCAGTGACAACGGTGGTGCTACGAGCTTGGTTTTCTCTCTGAAATTAGGGGTTCGCCAGCTACGCGTGCGTAACAAGTTTTACTTGGCGAGTATACTAAGTAAGTTAAAAAAGCCGTAATCGAGATGTCGACCTGTCAACTTCGCTTGTACAGACATACAGTGCTCCCCTCCCTCTGAGTTTTTAATCTCAAAGTCAAATTTTAGAATGAAAATGGATTTTCAAAGAAAACCTGTCTTCTCCCCAATTTTGGAAAATCAAATCCTCGTGTTACAATGTCCATCGTGATGGCTGTCTGCAGTTGTATTTTTTAAAATATCATAATTTTATACAGTTTTTTGGAATATTGTCATTTAAGACTGTAGGAATCCGGACCCTAAGTTGTAGATGAACTGGGGTAGAAACCCGGTACAGACCTATGCGAAATACCTATAAACGATTAGGGTGTATTTGGTTGTGAAGTTTGAAATTCGGAAAGTGGGAATAAGTTGACTGCGCTGACGACGAATTTTATCATTTGATATTCAGTGTAGCCGATGTAAAAAATCATTCTCCAGTTATTTGGTCCTTCGACGTGGTTAGTTTTCGACCAATCAGAATACAAACTTGCAGCTAAGTTCTAGAATCGATTAAAAGTCTGATGTGTTGTTAGTTCAGTTGGGTCGCTCTTAAAAGTTTTGCCTTTTATTCAAAGACCCACGTAAATATGACGAATTTCGATGAAAATGATACATTCAACTTCTATGAAGTCCATCGTCGTGGCTTTTAATGTCTCAAGTTTCAAGAATGTGACAAGTTCAACTTGAGTTAACTTATGTTGTCGGTTGTACGTCTCACCATATTCAAGTACTCAGTACAGGCATAGAATCCATTAATGATCACTGTTCCCAGTTTTGTGAAATTTGTTCATCGTTAGACTTCTTTTTTGTCCATCGTCGTGCCAGTTGCTATGCCTTTCACAAAAAATAAGTGTTTACGAATAACCTGAGCATCTCTTCGAAAAGTAGAATGCTGAAGTCGTGCATTAGGCCAATCTTGACATACTGGGCCCAGACGTGGTCACTCACCGAAGTCTAAACCAGGAAACTAGCGGTTACGCAAAGGGAATGGAAAGAATTATTCTGGGATTAAAGAAAATAGACAATTGGGGGTCCGCTGTTGTCCTATCCGATCCATACCAGTATATTGTATTGGAAGATATAAATGATTCCAAGAGAAATTAAATTCTTGCCGCAAGGAAAAATGTTTCGAAGTCGAAAATGTGAAATATCGACATTTATGATAATCACCCATGCATGTTAGTCTGGATAAACTGGGAGATAATGCGTAAAAAAGGTTTAAGCGACATGAAGATCATCACAGAGTGTGCTAAACGACATCCGATCTCCTGTTCTGTAGCATACTCTGTCATTCAATTTTCATTTTGTTCAACCTTATTTTGCGTAATAAGCGTCCAGTTTGAATCATTCGCGAATATTTATTGCTTGTAATGGTTCAGTTACAAAATGTGTATCAAATCGAGCTTTCATCCCAGTCCAAGATTTTTTTCTCTAAATTCTAGCCCCCTCCCCACAAAAAAATCCCAGTTCGTACCCTGATAAAAAGAATTTCTATGGAAATTTCTATTAACAACACGGCTGCAGCCTGTAGTCGTGCTGGGCGCAGCAAATGTCAACTATTGAATTCGTTTCGGGGGAGCGTTACGGTTTTCGCTCAAGTACACCTATAGTAGTAAAATCATATAAAATGCTAAAATAAATTTCCATGGAAATGTCAACCACTGAATTCGTGTCGGGGGAGCGTTACGGCTTTCGTTACGGTTTTGCTCAAGTATACCCAGCAGTAAAAGCATATAAAATGCTAACAAGGAGAAACACAAAAATCTCAACAAAATTAGAATACGAAGATAATACGTTCCAAAAAAAAACAACAAAAAAACAACAAAAAAAAAACAACAAAAAAAACATTATAAGATTGAGGACACAAAACTAAACAAATCAAAGCAAAAATTAAATAAAATGAAGATCAATAAGACGAAATCATGACCAGTTATTAATGTCCGAATTTATTATTCTATTTCTTACGCTGCTAACTAGCGTATTTACGGGGAATTGAGTATGCAATTTCATATGCATGCGAGTCGTGATGAACAATACTAGGCGTAAAAAGATAATCCCATTTTCTGAACGCGCAATGGGATTCACGCGGAGTAAACGAGGAACTTCAAGTGAAAGAAGTCTAGGTTCTTTTTGGGTCAAAAAATCTTCGCCCCCCCCCCGTCAAAAAAACCGTTGTCTATTTCTCTAGCTGTCTGAGCTTTGAATTTCACCTTCAAACACACCTCAATCGTTAATATTTTCTATGTACAGGTTTGTACAGGATATCCCTTCATTGGTACACCAACCCCTGCTCATCTATAACTAAGGATCACCCAGGAGCTGGGGAAACGAGAGCACCTCGTAAATAAAATTTTGACCCCGTACTAGTGACATTCGTTTGTACACGTTTGTACAGCGTATGCCCTAATTTATATACTAGTTCCTGCAAATCTACAGCTGAGGGTCACCCGGGACCTGAGGAAACCGAAGTCCCCCCCCCTGATGGTTGATATTTTGACCCAGAACCAGTGACAATCTTTTATACACAGTTTGTATACATCTGTACAGCATACTTAGTCGTTTGTACATGAATCCTCGATAGTAATCGCAAGGTATTAATACGGGGGCTGTGAAAATACAGCCCACAAATTCGATTTGGCATCTCAGACCAGTGTTATTCGTTCGTTTATCGCTTGTACGCGTATCAACCTCCTGTATAGTAATCACTGAGAGTTGCGGAAATGCAGCCTCCTTAGATAGGAAATGTGATTTCAGACAGTTTCGACCGTTCGTACATAATTAATCAGCGGATGCTATGACTTTCTGTTCTGAAACTTTTTTTATTCAAGCGATGGGTGCATGCAATCCATTCTATAAGAAAAGATAATGGTTATTGAGATAGTAACAGCAATACTCAAGTGAATCGTTTAAGTATTCGGATTCGGCCATCTGCTATATACTTACGTTGCACATCTGTTTGCAGAGAATAAAATATTTATAAATTAGTGAACGTGTAATAACTGATGAGAAATAATAAAAATCGAAGAAAACTAAATTTGATTCTACGATCAGTTAAAGAATACTTACCAGCTGTAATCCAACAGACAAACATGAAAAAAGAAGGAATGAGTAAAAATTTTGTAAGATTATCCCGAGGGCAAATACAATAGTGCTACCTAAATAGCTATCAGTGTACGCTATCGCATACTGTACCAAAAGCCGATGGATCTTCATGAATAAATCTAGTGGGCAAGTTCTTAGCAAAGGAACTACCAAGGGTCGAAGGGGAAGTTTTTCCAACTGAAAAACTAAGAATGTGCTAACTGACACAATTTTTGAAGTCAATAAATAAAGAAAATTTGCATGGTAGAAATGTTCTAAACTGATGAGAGTTATAGAAAGAGGTCTCTTACATTTTGGCTTCCGCAGCAGACATGGGTACATAGGGAGGGGAATGGGCAGTTGCCCCTCCCAACATTTTAACTGAAAATGCTTAAAAAATATATGAACAGCGTAAAAGGTTTTACAGGAATATAAAGTCCTCATCAAGTCTAAAAAAGTCATGCTCGTAAAATGTCTAAACCAGCTTCGAGAGTCTTCAACAAATTTGAAGGAACCTTGAAAAGTTTTAAACGAATCTAAAAATTTCTTAGAGTAGAGTGACAGACACTTCTCAAATCTTGATAACGTCTTTAAGAAGACGAGTCATGAAGAGTCTCAAGTAAGCATTGGAAAGCTTACAAGCTTCATATAGTGTTTTATTCAAATTCGGGATTCTTGGAGAGCCTTGGACGAACCGCGGACTGGCTGGCGGAATGGGGAAATCCCAGGCCGGGCCCACTCAAAATATGACTTGCTCCAGGAATGGGGGAAAAAAATGAAAATGAAGAGCCCAACCAGTATTCCCCCTTTACAATTCCCTTGCCAGTCCGCGGTTGCCTTGGACCATGAAGAATCGTAGCCAGAGTTTAAACGAGTTGTTTAAAGTAGTATGGAAGTGCTTAAGAATTTTTCATCTCATGTTCTTTAGGCGCCATATCCGATACCAGACGCTGGAAGTCAGGGTTTTCGACCTGCGACTCCCCTGGGCAGGTTAGTCGGTGTAGTTTGTCATTGCTTTCCCCACGGTTTTGTTGCGTTAGAGTTTTCCTTCCCTGTCGCTTATTAGCTACGTGTTTCATAATGTGCACACGCACAGTACCGATCTTTCTGATCTGGTGGTACCCCGCCCTGCGATTGTAATGTCTTGTTCGAGTGAACTGGCAGGAGTGATAGGATGTGCTATATTTCCACCTCGATCGATATTGTAGTTGCTGTGTTCGCTGGCATGTTAGAGGGGGTATTCGAATATATTACTAGCTTTCTGGCGTTGGTGGGATTCGAACCTGAGATGCAAGGATTGCGAAGCGGGCACGTTACTGCTTGGTCACACAGCGACCACTGATCACATCTTGAAGAGCCTTAATTAAGTCTGGAAGAGTTACAAAAAGTTGCAAACCAGTTGGAACAGTTTTAACGAGTCTTTAATAAGTCTAGGACTATCTAAAAAATACGTCCAGATATTTTTTTTCTTTCTTTTACCAAGATTTGCGTCATGTTATGATTTCAATACAGACACTATACTGAAATTGACTCATTATTATTTCAGATTATGGAAGATGTCAAGTAGACGTGCCGACGGCAGAAAAAAACAGTTCCATTGAAATAATTTCTGAACAGAAACTACACAGGTATTAAAAAATATATGCATTATTAAGTAAAGTCTTATAAAGAAGGAGAAAAAAACAAACAAAAAAAAAACATATGGGCATGTAAGGGCAGATAGTGTATTGTGACACATGTTGTAAAACGATATAGCGAAATATCTCGAGAACTATCAGCACTACTTGCCAGAAAAACGTGTACTATTTTGTGCCTTGTCTAGCTGCGCAAATAAGAGCGATGACTACTTTTTATTTTTTTATTTTTTTTTAATCAGTATTTGGTAGTTTGAGTATCGATTTGGAAAACATTTTAAATGGAATGGAGGAGATTTTGCGTATAGAATATGGCATGAGAATAAATAAAAATAAAAATAAAGTAATGTTACGTAATCGATATGAGCATGATAGCTTAAATCTTCAGCTCCACTCGATAGGTCTTTTTAACGACAGTCTAGTACCATAGTACTAGCAGCTGATATGTGTAACGAATTCCAGATCTTTTACAAAAAGAATTTTACCTTTTTTTTTTTTTTTTTTTTTTTTTGTAGTCTCGTTACTTGCTTACCCCTTAAGAAAAGCTTTGAATTTTAAGATAGATTAGTTTTGTGGTGAGATGATTAATACCATCTTGTACTTAAGTACACCAGTTCCTTAACTACCAGATGTGTCTGGTGAAATTGATGAGACTTACGTCGGTCATCCCGTTAAAGTGAATGCACGAACCGAGCTAACATTTTCAGCAAGGTTGAATTAATGTCCGAAAACGGTCGGGTTTTCTTGCAGAAGCTGCCTGTAGGGTTTTTCGGTTGTAACTCACGCAATTTGCTCCTTTCGTAATCAAATCTGTGTGCCAAGTTCAAGTTCCACATTTCTCGAGTATTAATTCTACTTAGTCGATAATTACACTACATAACAATTTGTGATTATTCAAACAACAGTGACATGAGAATATATGATTCCGTATGCATTCTCAACGAGGAATTTGATGCCGATTTTGGTCGGTAGTTTATTTGCCCCTATCTCCTATCTTAAATGCAAATTGTAGTATCATCAAGATGATACCACTGATCAAACAACTAAGCGCGTTCAGTATTGTTATTAGTACCAGTGTAGCTAACTAGCTATACATGAAGGATAAAAAAAGAATAAAAAGTAAAAAATTGAATAAAATTTTAATTTCGAATACGGAAAACGAGAGGCTCTTGAGAAAAATGGCTAACGTCATCATACGTATTCAGCGTTCAAAATACAGCTAAAATCATATAGTCTCATCCCATTGTCTTTCATGCTGTTGTGTAGTGTTACGAAGCTATGGTGATCATAAGTATGCGGTGCTCTCCACCGCGATTGACTTTTTACCGTTTCCGCCCTTTTTGTACATAGTTTTGGTTGTATATCGTTGGGTTATTGTAAAAAGGGGCTGTCTGAAAAAACAACAACAAATTTTGCAGGAGAGAGGTTTCAAGGTTTTGAAGCAATGCCACAACGAATCTGTTAAAAAATGGGTGTGACTAAAAATAGTATAACAATGAATACATCTCAGAGATGAAAACATTCCACTTTCTTTTCTTTTTTTTTTTAAATAAAGAAGAGAAGAGTGTATATGGCGTTATTTCATACTACAAGAATGATAGAATTCAAGGTGCTATATACGTCTATTTTACACTACTCTTCTTCAGATTAGAAGGAAAATTGTGTTCAAAACGCCGTTTCACCCTAGACACTAACTTTTTTTCCCTCTCTGTGTTTATAACCTATTCAGCTTAATTTAAATAATGCCCGATTGACAATGGGGCCACTTATAATCCAAACAGTGAGTGCATCTGTGAACATCACTCAGTAATCACACGATGTGAACTAATTGTTGAGTGATCTCTTCGTACACACTATTTTAAAATAATGAGATGTTGAACACTCACAAAAAATTGTGAGTGGCCAAAAGTCTCAAAGAGGGGTGGAAAAATTTTCGAGTATAATAATATATACAAAAATTCATTTCACTCCAGCTATCTAACTTTTGTGTGTTGAAAATTTTTTGAGGGGGCAAGGGCAAGTTATTATTTTAGTAACGGCTCGAAGGGGGAGGCGCTTCTAAGCGAGTGCCCAGGGGCGCTAATGACCTTCATCCGGCTCTGTTTAAAATAATAAAATTACGTCAGAATAACACTAAATTCACAAATAAAAAATAAATAAAAAACTTGTTCCTGCATCGTTATAATATTGTCTTTTGATCATCTTCATCTTCTTGAAGAAAACTCCCTCCACTCGCCAAACGTCATCATAACAACATATAAAATTATTCATCGTGAAATTTGTTAAATGAAAGGAGAGTAGAGGTCCTTCTTTCAAAATTGATTTTATTTACCGCTGGTAGGTACTCATAATTTCACACCTGAATAATACCATGAAATTTGAATTCATGAAGTTGACAAGTGTTGCTATCTCTCACAAAATTTCGTTGACATCTCAGGAGTTTTTGAAAAATCCCAGAATTTTCTACGAACCCACGAATTTATTTTATTCCTTCACCTATCTTACTTTGGTAATTCTGTTTGAATAATCTCGAAAAACCCTAGTTCTTCAGAAATGATCTGAAAGTAGCAAATTTTCAATCTTTTTCTTTCATGATTGTGTTATATGCACCTATGTTTATCTTATTATGTTTCTGTGTGTTATCGTTACATGCAATAGTCCAAAATAATTGTTGACTTTTACTGATAATGAATGAACAAGTTAATTCTTAATGATATTAACGGGGTAAAAATGCGGAAAAATGATTTTCACTTTGAACTTTAGGAAAATCTAATGCATGCTGAAGCTAAAAATGTAAAATATAACTATACAGTCGTTGCGATGGAAAAGTAGATTGTTAGAGTTTTACGAGCAATTATTCAACAGTTAATGCTTTCACTGAAGAATTAGATTGAAAAAAAAAAACTGATTGATATTAAATCTTCTTTCAAGTATTTGAAGTGATCGAAACTTATACATAAAGAAGTGCAAACTCCGATGTATTTATTCCTCTGATACAACCGAATGTCTTGTACGGTAAAATTAAGAATACCTCCCCCTTATAGTTTGCTCGTGTTATCGATGGCCACCGTCTCCGCAAGTCTGCTGGCCATGACCAGATCTCTTCAATCATGCTACGGGAACTTCCTAAGAAAGGGATAGTTCTCCTTACTGCATTCGACTAAAGCATGTTCCTTCCTCCTGGAAGATTGCCAAGATGATTGTCATTTTGAAACCGGGCAAACCAGCTGATAATCCGGTGTCATACCGCCCCATATCCTTGCTATCATTTCCATCCAAAGTCTTTGAGAAAATCATACTTCGCCGAATTCAGCAAGTAATTGCAAAGAAAAACCTCTTCCCAGACATCCAGTTTGGTTTTCATGAAGAACATTCAACAATAGAGCTGATTCACAGAGTAGTTCACACCATCACTCAAGCTATAGTGCAATGGACTGCAAAGTCTGAGCACTCGGTGTATAAAGCGCCACCTCACACACAAATGTAATCACTCAAGCTTGTTGAGGACAATGAATTTGCACCGACCGTTTTCCTTGATGTAAGCGCAGCCTTTCATATAGTCGGGCACTCAGGACTTCTCGAAAAAATGAACTCACACTTCTCGCAAGCTTTCTACAAACTGATGATTCAAGCGTATCTGAGCTCCAGGCAGTTCTTTGTCTCTCATGGCTCTGCCTCATCCTCTATGATGGAAATTCAAGCAGGCGTTCCCCAGGGCTCTGTCATTGGACCTACGCTTTTTCTCATATACACCATAGATGTTCCAGTCTCCAGTTCAACCTCTATCAGCCTATTCGCAGATGACACGTGCATCACTGCCTGCCATTCTCGATACTAAGTCGCAGTTTCTAAACTACAAAAATCAGTCAACGACCTCTCCACGTGGGCCAAGTCATAACGTCATAACTTAGTAAAAGCAAATCGACTCGTGTGGATTTCTCCTTACGACCGCATGGATACACTCCTACGCTCCTCGATGGCAAACAAATTCCGGTTGCCAATGCTGCACGCTACCTGGGATTTCACCTCGATTCTAAACTCAACTGGCATGAATATATATCCCTCACTAAATTCTACTGGTTAATCGGTCCTCGTTTGCAGCTGAGCCAGAGAAACAAACGACATTTTCCGCCCAGCATGACGCTATGGGGCGAAAATTTGGGGTACCATGTCTAGATCCAACCCCCGGACGATCGAAAAGTTCCAAAACAAATACATGTGAGCCATTACCGGAGCACTCTGGTACATTATTTAGCAACCAGCAACTGCGCAACGAACTCGCTCTCGACCCCGTCAACCTCATCATTCAGAGGCAAGCTACCAGATATATTCAAAGGTTACATTGGCACCGGAACGTAGAAGCCCTCACACTGCTAGACGTCAGTAACAACAAGCAAAGGCTCTCTAGGAAGCATGTAACTGACCTCTCCTTGGCTGTCCTTAAAGTTAACTTAATTTTCCCCTAATTCTTGTTGATAAGGATTCTAGTACCCGTTTTATTACTATCTCTTAAATTCGTGTAAATATTTCTAGTAATAGTTCACGCAATAAATATTTATATTTAAAAAGAAAACTGTACCCTCCGCCCATTAAAGAAAATTTTTTATTTATTTAAAAATTTTGTAAGAGTTCACGAAAAATGTCTGTAATCTCGACTTTTTTTTCGTGAAATCTCAAGAATTTTTATGAAAGGGATCTGGCAAAACTGTAAATCACAAATCCAATAGAAAATCATTAAATCTCACTTTTTAACATTTTCGATGATTTTATTCAAAAATTTGTTAAAACACATTACACACAGATTGAAATAAAGTCGAACGTAGGTATATCACCTTCTCTTCCTGTAACATTCTGCAGATAGAACCTTTTCATATTGATGAATTTTGTTAGTAGTGTATTTAACCTCTTTGGTTTTCGAGTTTCCTGTTGAACTGAGGCAATATTTTATGATTTACTGTATGGTATCTAGTAGATAGTAAAATTCCCCATCCAAAGATACCAAAAAGTCATTTTGTGAAAAAATTGCAGATAGCACCTTTTCACACTAACCCAACGATATACTTATCACGTCACAAATTGCCAGTATACTCACTGCAACGTTTGGAGCTTAACTTTGGGGAAAAACGATATTAACAATAGAGGACGCGCAACACCCAAGAGAGGCGCCTAGCTTTTGCCTATAAAAAATGAAATTCGTTAGACTACTCAATGGCTGAACTTAGCCGTTTTTGCAATACATGTGAATTTTTAGTCGCTTATGACATATATTGTGTATTTTCTCAGTGTACAAAACTTATCATCCTGAAATGCTGTTGCACCCCCTGAGATGAGAGTCACGAGCCCCATTGGGTAAAGTACATCCTTATAAAGAAACTAACAGTTAGTAGGAGCAATGAAAATAGAGTGTCAACTATTGGCTCTTATGGTTATACAACAAATTTCCAGAAAAGTGAGCATAGCTGATCACTTCTGGAAAAAGTTCGAAAATTATGATCTATAAGTGAGCATACACATTCGAGAGCGTGTATTTTTAGTAAAAAACGAAAAACTTCGAGACAGTGAAATATAACATACTTACTTTCTAAATTTTCAATTCCGACTTGAAAATATGAATTAAAACGCGTTTCTGAGCATTTTGGAATCGAGAATAATTCTTAGGAAAAAGTTAACCAAATTGAAAATTTTGCTGGTAAAAATTTCATTTATCTTTTACCGCCATATTATGTTGAAGAGTTTGAAATTCGCCGGCAGAAATTGAAGCTACACATCCAACATTATCAGGGTTGCCATCTACCTCATCAAAATCTTAATATTAGCAACGGAAATGAATGGTGCTCACTACTGGGGGACTGATCACTACTGGTTACTTTTTTTCTTTTTCTTTTTTTATTATTACACACAGCATGTAGGTGTGTTCTTAATTTTACGACTAAACATTGAGTTGTAGTGCCGCCCGCTACTCGGGAGCACTTCCCCCTGCTCTTTCGCCAGTTGTACACACCGCCCATTTTTGGGCATATGCCTCCCCTTCCTCCCTCCATTTTTTCCTATCAAGGGTAAACCTTCCCCACTTCGGTCCCATTTCCTTGACTAATTCGTCCCTCCAACGAGTGGTGGGTCTTCCCCTCCCCTTTTTTGATCATAAGGAATCCACCCTTCCACCCTGCTCCTCCAATGTTTGCCCCCATTTCGCCGAATGTGCCCCGCGTATTTCCATTTATTTCTCTTGATTGACACTGCAATGTCTTGCATTTTTGTTTTTGCCCTGATTGTTTCTTTTGAAATTTTGTCATTAATTTTTATATTAAGCATAGACCTTTCCATTGCTCTTTGAGTAGTCCTAAATTTTTCCAAATTGCTCTGGGTCAGTGCCCAAGTCTGTGACCCGTAGGTCAGTGAAGGTGCGATGCAACTTCTCCACACTTCTGTTTTTGTGTAAGTAGGTAATTTTCCTTTAAAAATATATTTTAAATTCCAAAAATTTTTTCATCTTGGTTCTATGTGATAATTCTTTCTCACGTGACTTTTTGAAAGAAATTGTTTGTCCCAAATAAACTACTTCACTTGCCCACTCAATATTCTCTTTATCAATAATCACTCGTTCTTCTCTGGCGTTTGAAAGAATCTTAGTTTTTTCGGTATTAACTTTCAGACCTGCACTCAGGCATATTTGTATAAACTATTCAGCGCATTCGATCAGCTCTTTTAGGTTGTCAAAAATTAGTACGACATCGTCCGCAAAACGCAAATTATTTAGGTACGTTCCATCCACTTTCAGACCTTTATTCTCCCAATCTAGCTGTCTCATAGCTCCTTCTAATGCACTGTTAAACAGATTCGGAGATAAAGGATCTCCTTGGCGAACACCTCGGCCTAGCTTGAAATTTTCCCCTTTTTTGTCTGTTTTCACATAAGCGTATGCGTCTTGGTATAAGTTTTTTAAAATGTTTATCGCTTTTTTGCACACTCCTTGTTATCGAAGTGATTTCCATAGAAAATTATGGTTTATTGAGTCGAAGGCTTTTTCAAAGTCGATAAAAAGTTAATAGATATCGAAATTATATTCTAATGCTTTTTCTATGATTTGATCCAGTATTTGGTCAACTGTTTATCGCCCTTTTCTAAAGCCTGCTTGTGTATCTGATTGTTGGAAATCTAGAATTGGGTAAAGTCTCTCTTTCATCCTTTTCATAAATAATTTGCCTATATTGGAGGTAAGGCTTATTGGCCTGTAATTTTTAATATTGTTTTTATTACCTTTTTTGTATAGAAGTATTATTTCATCAATTTTCCATTGACAAGGAATTGTTTCATTTTTTTAATATTTTATTGAATAATTTTGTTAAAATGGGTGCGAGCTCATCGTCGAGGGTTCGTAAAGTTAGATTATCAGTTTGGTCGGGGCCTGCTGCTTTATCAATTTTTAAACTTCTTAAGTCTTCCAGAACTTCTGACTTTAAAAAATCTGGGAAGTCTTCTTCCGCCGCATTCCACTCGGAGACCTCTTCTTCAATTTCCAAATCTTCGCCTTTATATATTTCTTTGTAATAATGGGTAGCACTCTCGACAATACTTCTACGTGAGTAGACATTTTCGCCCTTCTGATTCATCATACTCGGAATGAGTTTTTTTATCAGGAAATAATTATTTTTTAACTCTTTTTGTTGATCGGTCACTTGATAAAATTTCCTCTATTTTCCTTTGATCAAAATTCCTCATATCCTTCCGAACTTCCGTCCTAACTTTTCTCCTCAATAACAAAAACTCAATTTTTTCTTTCCATGATTTCCTCTCTTTTCCTTCTAACTCATCTCTCTTTTGAATCAGGGCTTTCGTCTCCGCAGATACTGGTTACCTTACCTTATGTTATATACTAACATCCTGGGTGGCTACTTCGAGTGTCGGTAGCACAATGCGAGCGTCTTAGAAACGTCTTTTGTCTCCTGCATTCCTGTACATCCGGTATGTGATCTTTTCCAAAAGACGTTTTTCTTCTTTTTCACATGACTCACTCCTGTTTTCTCCTTCGATCGGTCAGGCAGGACATCGATTGAGTTACAGTTTAGTGACAGTCAGTTATAGTTTATGTTTTAGCTTTCTCGGTGAGATCAGTACACGCGCTCTCTCTGCACTCTCTCGTTTCTTTTGATTTCGTATGCCTTTGCTCCAGTCCGGACTATATCTCACAAAACTCGATAAACTCACTATGACGTATTTCAGTTTCTTGTTTTACCAGACGTTCGTGCTCGATACTAAATAAAAATACCAGAGTTGTTTCATCCTATCATGTTTATCCTAAGTGGTCAAAAGGCTGCAATATTAGTTCTGGTTACAGATCAGTATCTCCTTTGTGTTACTCCCATATATTTTGAATAATTTGTTAGGGCGAACTCGTTCAATATCTTTATTTAAAACGATTATCTCCGGGAATTGAATTCCCTTTTTCTACAAAAATCAGTCGCTTACGCACGTCAGTTTATTGGCTAGTCACTCCCTCATGATGATGTATCTTCCAGAATCGAATTAAGTGTTAGTAAGCTATCGCAAAATTACAATAACCCGGCGCTACGCGTATTTGTAATCGTGGGTATCAACTTCACGAACTATATGGTAAAAGTTTTTAACAAGAGTTAGTCGATTCCACCCTCGCTTTTAGAACCATCGCTATTTAACACATTTATTTGTGCTATACTCTGCATATAGGACTACAAAAAAAAAAAAAAAGATTGCCTTCAAATCGTCCTTCATTGTGACTTTTATTGAATGTATTTTTAACGCATAAAGTTCGGTTGTGTACAGTTAGCTCGAGTGGGTGAGTGGGAATTTTTAAGCGAAAATTTGGTTAGATATGCAGCGAAATGATATTGAAATTCGGCTACTCGTATCTGGAAGATTGAGTTTTGGTCGTTCACAAAGCTCTATGTATTATTCGTGAATTCACGCGGCGAGTTACATGGGCTGTGTGGATCAGCGTGGATCCGATGACTCGACTGAGATTTGGGTGCCAATGGAGTGGAAAAATCGCGTATTTTCCAATTCAAATACACGAGAGAGAAAGTTGGAGGCAGTAGGAGTTCGTTTTTTTAATAAAATTTAGTTTCGAGTTAACAATACAAATATTAAGTTATTGTACACGGAGACGGCGACTGAAAATGGTAATTCTAAGCGGGTTTCATAAAAGATACCGACCGAGATGAACGTTGAGGATATTTCTAGGAACGAAATTTTACTATTAGATCTGCAGCAGTTTAAAAACCGCGTCGGTTAGGTGATTTTTTTCCCTTTCTTGTCTACACGGTTCGCAATAGTGAAAGTGAAGTATTTATGAAACGTGTTTAGTCGCGAAAATGTACGTTGATTCCCTCTTTTCCCTTTTTGAGCTCTTTTATCTCCATTTTTTATTCCTCATTTAGCTTAGTTTAATGTATGGAGAAGTATGTTCATTTAACAGCTGTATTCCCACCTATGGCTACACCGAAAAGGGAGGTAACTTATATGAAATGTTATATTTCAAGGATGGTGGATCGTTGAAACCTAGAGGGAGATATGTCAATACTAAAGGGAAATGCCCTGCCTAAATTTTGACCTATAGTGGAAAACGTTAACCAGATAAAACTGAAAAACTGAAGAAAATAATTACTTACATTGAAAAATCATCCAAACGTTATTAAGTTACAAATTTAAGTTACATTGTCTCTGTCTTCTTGTCTCGACCCGAACCTAACGACAAACAATCAAACGTTTGTCGTCAGTCTAAGAATATAATGAAAAGGATGAAGAGTTTGTTTTGTAGTGCACTACTTACACAAATTTATACGAACAGGAAGGTGAAATTGGCTTTATTGAGCGAATGTTCGAGGTTCAAAAAACCGACTATGGACCGAACGGAATTCTAATCAGAATTCAAACTACAGTGCAGCCTTGCTAATTCGAATCGCTGGGGTCGACGAATTTCGTTCGATTTATGAATGATTCGTATTATTAAGAATTTGATTTCTGAAGGAGATAGTTCGATCTATCGGAAATTCGATTTGTGTATAATAATCTAATGATGTCACCTAAATTGTTTCACGGTACTTGTCGAAACACGACGTGCATAAAATTACTGGACATACACGCATTGTCATAAGTTCGATTTGTCAAGGCTTTTCGATTATAACGTTCGATAACCAGAGGTTTTCCCTCCTTTCGCTCGCTTCACAAAGTTCGTTTTATCTAAATTACATTCGGTTTACAGAAGTAAAAATGCATGCATTTTGGTACACTGGAGTCGGGACCTGAACATTTTAGTTCGAAATATCCTAAAATTCGATATATCTATGTTCGAAAAAACAAGGTTCCACTGTATTTCGATCGATGCTCGTTCGTATCGATAATTTCTTCTCTTTGTTGACTCGTGATGATGAATTTGGCAGTACTTGTCCGAATCGATTTTCGAGAACTAAGTTCGAAATTTCTTAAGATGTCATTACAGATCTGAATTTCCATAGTTGCTTCCATTTCGTTTTTACGCTGCTGATATTTCTGGAAAAAAATGGCACTGACATTAAATTTAACTTTTTTAGGACAAAACTAATGCAGATACGATATTCGAAATATTGCCTCCCTTCTCTTACCAGGCACCGTGGGTACAGTTTCTAGTCAACTATTTTTCGCCATTATCATTGTCAGCAAATTGAATTTACGGGACGTAATCTTCAAACGCGAACGGAGTTGAATTCGGAAATCTGAGACGTTTCCGACATGTTCCTAATAATAAGAGCATAAGTGCAAATAGCCAACCTTGAGTGGGAGAGGGCTCAAGGAGGGTTAAAAAGTATTAAAATGATGCTACAAATTCTGTCACTTGTAACCTTATGCTGTTTTAGTTAGTGGGGGGCTTTCAGCGGTCTCGGAAGGGTCACGTTTCCCTTCCTCATTCCACTTACGAATATAAGAAAAACTGCTTAGATTACTTCAACTGAAAATAATCCATAAAGATAAATATGAAAATTAAGTTCCTAGGAGACAAACAACTTTTAAACTATTAGCAGGAAAAGATAAGCTTTTGCAAAATTCAGAGTGGGAGTGATCAGTACCACTCTTGCAGTAGCACCGAAGCCGAGATCCACTTGTGAAAGTGCGAGGGCAGTAATATTATTCAGTTCTTTCCCCAGTGTCATCAACAGAAATTATAAAAGTGAAAGCTCACTTATACGATATGGTACAAATATGTGACAGAGCAAATATATTTAAGTCTGTTTTCCTTTTAACCGACAAGGGGGAAATGGCTTTTTTTTCTCCCGAATTCAATTATAATACAACTGAAGCTATTAGAAGACAAAGTGTGCTAGTCACACGATGAAAATTGTAAATAAATGAGAACTCGTTGGAATACAGGTTTCTTGGGTTTCTTACTGACTGCGAATGTTCCCTTTAAATTGGGGACGTTTACTTAACTTTATAAATCAAATCAAGTATCGAACCATCATTGAAAAGATTGATTTTGAAGGAAGTGAAATTGAAATGGGGAAATATCGACTCAGCGAAAAACAGATTAAGAACGTCCTTAGAATGAAGTTTCTTTTTGCTAACTCAAATATTGCATCAAATTTCTGATTAGACCTGAAATTCAAAATTTCTCATTCTAGATCACTCTGGAAGTTTGCAGAATGCAAGCTTGAAATAGACAAGATTAAATTGACTAAAGTTGCAAAACAATCAGAATAGAAATAATGTACGAAAGCATGTATTTTTCATGACATTTTGAAAATTTTGATAATTGCATAATATGTTTGATTCGACTCGGATTTGGGCTTTCAAAATTTTAATTTTACTACAAGGAGTATGGCGTTTTTTTAGATTTGAATATTTCGAATAAAATTAAGCGAAAATAATAGATCTAATATTCAAAATCAACAAACACCTTGTTACATTTTTCAGCCTCTTAAATTTAAATTTGAAATTTTGATTATCCTGATTCTTTGTCATTCAACCAATTCCTTTTGAAGATTTTTTTTTCTTTGACGCAGTATTTTTTCTTGTTCTTACAGATTTCTCACCGAGCGTTTCAATGGTTTCTGTGAAGATGGTATCTGGACGTCAATATATTCTTCTCAAAGTAAGTCTTCCGATCTACTATGAACAGGGCCGTAGCTATGGAGGGCATGAGGATATTTATTAATTTGTTTACTTGTTCAACAATTGGAAAATGTTTGACTTTTAGCCCCCCCCCCCTTCTGAGAAGTTTTGCCTATGAGGCGAAAGAACAAAAATTTTGTTTTTCGCTAAAACTTTGTACATCTCGTGCTATAATCTTTCTAACATTTGTCCATTTAAAATGAAAAAAATTGGGAAAACTGTGACGTAAGATTTGAATTTTGGGAATCCAAGTTTACGTTTAAATTTTTCCCGTTAAAAATTTGTTTCACTAAGGGCTGTAGCGAAGTAAATCTCTTAAGGGGTGAGAATAGAAATGTTTCACCTGTTGAAGTGAACAGCCGAAGCTTTCCGTCTGCAAAGTTGAAAAAAATTAAATATGTAAAAAAAATAAATTAAAGATGCCTAAATTTGCTAACTGAACACCTCAGATTGAATTGCCAGTTTGTCCAACTCGGAGTCTCTGAACGATAATTAGGAAGGAGGCGACGACCGTGGTAAAAATTCAATCTTGATTCCATCTTGTAATATATCTATCTGTATTCCGTATGACGTTGGCTTCTCGAAGATGGGCATTAAAACTACTTTCAATTTTAAAAGAACAAATTAGTATCTTTTATTGAAAAGTTTGAATTTTGAGCACCCTCAATACCTGAATACAAAATCTGACGGACTGAATGACTCCGAAGGCATCTATTCTTTTTGACACTTCGATTTTTCATATAAAATGAGTTTTGCCTGCTTTCAAAATAAAATTTCAATTTTTGGATCTAAATCAAAATCTGATAAGAAATCCATTGCAATATTCGAAATCGACGACTAAAAAATCTTTATTTAGATATTTCTTTCGATGTTTCAAGCCAATCCAGTCTCATCAATTAAAAAAAAAAATTAAATTTTTACTTCTAGGTCGAAATCAGGGATAGAAGGATGGATCAAACATTTCCATTTGAAAAGATGTTTGCGATAAGCGAAGCAAACGAATGTCAATAATTTGTTCCATAAATTTTCTGTAGAAAGTTTAAATTTGGTGAATTCCCAACCTATGTTCCAGGGCAAACGGTTTTTGTTTTTTTAGATCTTCAAAAACAGTATATATCACGATCTCAAGATCTTTCTTGATTCCCTTCGCGGCTGCTTACATTAAAAAAATGCACGGTGTATCGTCGCAGAATAAGACTTTACACCAAATTATTCTAAAATTTCACTTGCACCCCTTGGCTTCCAAATATTCCACCCCCTCTTCTAATTAAGATTGGATCTCCAAAAGAGAAAAAGATCAATTATCAGATTTTTGATCTGGCCTCCTTACTTATGATTTCGTATTTTATTTAGCAGTGAATTCTGAGTTCCCAGGCTCCGCAAATATGGTACTTGAAATTACTCCTGAGCCAAGAGGACATTTTTTACTCGTAGCACTGTGACCATCAAGTATCTGTATTCAAAAACTGCCTTTTAAATTGAGTTTCAACGCCACATTTCAGAGCCCTCATTTCCATACGCCCGTTGAGGGGGGACCTATGCTTATGAAAAGTTTTCTTCCTCATTTCGACGAAGTTGGCTCACTTCTAACCAAACATCGTGTATGCACTTCTGACAACTCCTCTAGTAATAATCATTCTGTCATCTTTTCTCCTACTAATACTTCTTCACTTTGAAAAAACTGCTGTAATTAAGATTTGATTACACATTACATTTTCTTCTTCAGGCGCCGTATCCGATGCTGAACGTCGGCGGTCGTGGTCTCTTACGACTCTCCTGGGCAGGCTAGTCGGGGTAGTTTGTAGTTGCTTTCCCCACGATTTTGTTTCGTTAGAACTTTTCTTCTCTGTACCGGAGAGTGTATAGCCACAGTTCGCTTACTTGCCACGTGTGTTTGGCGACGCTGAGTAAGCTGTTCACTCTTTGCACACGCACAGTACCAATCTTTCTGATCTGGTGCTAACACGCTTTACGATTCCTAATGGTTTGTTCGTGTGAACTGGTGGGGGTCACAGGAAGCGCTATGTTTCCACCTTGAATTGATACTGTGGTCACCTTGTTCACTAGGATGTTAGTGGGGGTATTCAAAGATCACTAGCTTTCCGGCGTTCGTGGACTGTAATCCAAGACGCAAGGATTACAAAGCGGGCACGTTACCACTTGGTCACACAGCGAACATATGACACAAATAAAGAATAAGTGAAGTGGGGCGTACTTGATATACCTACTTATCTCTGGTCGTCACTCAATGTGAGACTAGGTTTTCGAAGATTGAATAATTATTTTGTAATTTGAAGTTTAAAGCACGAATAATTCTACGGATAAAACACGCTTCGCGGTATTTACGCACGTCGTGGTTATTGAAAGTCAGCATTTTCCCTTTGTCAAATCTATGGTCCAAAATATTCCGAGTGTCTGAAATGTGGAGAAACTAGCAACCAGACTTCGATACAGCCCAAAAATGGGTAGCCACTTTAGTAGGATACCGCTTGCCTATTAATTATATTCCTATAGTGTAACCGTTAGTACTCAAAAGTTCAGCGTGAGATGCGTGAAAAGCGTTTGTATTCATGTCAGTCGTATATTTTATATCCGAGTCATCGGCGACATCGGCTTTGCCTTTAAAATTGTACAAGGCATTGATGGCCAACGGGACCCTGTCACGTCGTTTATTTTTAAACGTTAATACAAAATTAGTCAATTACTAATGGCTCTTAGAACGTCTGTTAATCGATTTCAGTATTTTGCTCCAGTGCACAAGCTCGACGCTTAATTACTCAGACAATGGGGCGTATGGGTTAGGGGAAAATAACAGCGAGTGTTAGAATTTTCACGTGCGAAGGGAAAAGATTTTGTCTGTCTCTTGCGGCGTCTACTACCTGTAGACTATTTTTACTTTCAGTAGTCGGGAAAGTAACCATCATTACTATCGATAGGTTATCGATGTTTTTTCAAGTTTTCGACTATGACTTCAGCTTAGAAGGACGAACAGAAGAGGGGTTGTTTCGTAATTACTCTCACCCCATTTCGTCTTCCTTTTTTCTTAAATTCGAACCTGAATTTTAAAACACTATTTCGCTCGTTAGGCTCCCAATGGTCTTTTTCCTTAATTTACATTTTTTTCATCTAGTTTTTTAAGACTTCTTCTAAGTAGATTAGAATAGTAACGATGGTCATTCGATCAACTGGTAACTTAAAGCTACAGACACTGGCTGACAACGCCCACCCCAGTTATTTTAGTTGTTTCCTCTTCCAGTTAGAAAACAATATGGAGTTGTAATGAATTACAGAGCTTTCTTAAGATCAGTCAATTTACTTATCATTTTTGACATCCCCTGATCACTTCATTGGGTTACCTTCCCCCCCTGTCCAGTCAATACATGCAACTAATAGTAACTTGAACGAGGGACAAGATGAAGAATAAAAGGAAATGGAAACAGATACATTGGTAAATAACTAGAAAAGAAGACGATAGTACGTCGTTAAAAACGCTGACTCATTAAGACTCTGTTGAGATTCCGTAAGCTTTCGTTGAGTCTCACTGCAATTCGGTAACATTGATTAGGGATTAAGACCAGTCTGATTTACATTGAAACTGTTTTTAGACGCATTAACGCTTTTCTCGTTCTCGTTAAGACTCAATTCAAACTTATTCAGTCACTGTAACAACTATTCAAAACACATCAAAACGTAAGAAGACTTTGTAAAATTCTGTTGAGACTCGTTAAAACTGATTAAGACTGTTAAAGTCCGTCGGTGAACCAATAAACGAGAGCACATCACCCGATAAGGCTTTATTAGCGACTGAGCTCGTACATTCAAGTATAAAATTACCGAGCACGAAAACGACTCCGATAACACACAACACATTATTTAACACCCCATCTTAATTTTATACTTCTAATCAATGTTTACATAAATGCCAAGTAAAATACTATAGTCAAAACAAAATTTACAACAGACATAACATACGACGTAATTTTTCGAAATTCACACGACATAGAGATTTGGTAAATATATCCGCCACATTATCTGATGTATCCACTTTCACCACGGCAATCTGACCGTTCTCTACTGCTTCGTGAACGTAGTGATAATGGACCTCAATATGCTTGGATCTTTTGGTAAAATTTCCAAGGCTCGCGATATGCACAGCGCCTAAATTATCTTCAAAAATAGATACAGGGTACAAAGACCCTACAGGTACAAACGATTCACAAAACACCTAATAAATAAACGATCTCAGTTACTGCTACGGAAAGTGCTACATACTCAGCGTGAGTTGAGGACTTGGTGACTGTTCCCTGTTTCTGTACTTTCCACAATACCGGGTTGCCACACAGCCTAACGACAAACCCGAAGTAGACTTCCTATCTTCACAGTCACCAGCCCAGTCGGAATCGACAAATGCGTCTAACCTAATGCTATCTGAAACTCCATATGTCAACTTGAGATCACGTGTCTTATACAAATACTTTAAAATTCGAAGTGCATACGCAAAATGAGTCTTATCATAGGCGGATTGAAACCGACTTAAATAGTTTACGCTAAATGAAATGTCAGGACGAGTTCCTTCACTGACATACAGGAGTGCACCAATCAAATTACGAAACTTTACATTAAAATCAGGGCTATTCGATTTACATAGTTTTAAGTGCATCTCCATAGGAGTATCATAAAGTTTAGAATTAACAACATTATATTTTGTGGCCAATACTTCAATATACTTTTTCTGACTTAGGGTCATTTCTTTATTTTCTACGCTATACTTGATTTCTATGCCCAAATACGAGCTTACATTTAACATGTCCTTCATTTTAAAACGTCTTGATAATTCATTCTTAATTTTAATTATTTTCTCTACGTTTTTGCCACAAATGAGTAAGTCATCCACGAATAGGATAATGAAAATTCGATCAGTCTTATCTTTAGTCGAATACAGACAATAGTCAAATTGATTTCGTTCAAAATTTAATGTGCAAATAAAATCGTTAAAACAATTGTACCAGTTTCTCGGCGATTCTTTAAGGCCGTATAAACTTTTTTTCAAACGCAATACTTTCTTTACATTTACGTTAGTGTACCCGACTGGTTGTCTGATATAGACATCGGACTTAATTTGCCCATTTAGGAAGGCGGTTTCTACGTCCATCTGGTGGATTTCATAACTGTACTGACAGCAAAATGAAAGCAGAAGCTTCAACGAACACATCCGGGCGACAGGCGAATAAATGTCTACCAGCTCATCCTCCTGCTGGAAACCTCTTACCACCAACCTGGCTTTATACCTACCATCCATCTTAACACTGTATATCCACCTTACATCAAGCACTTTCTTACCTTGTGGCAGGTATATCTCATCCCATGTCTCATTCGATTTTAAACTCGCCATTTCCCTATCCATGGCTTCCTGCCACAAGTGAGCATCCGATCGAGACATGGCTTCCTCATACGTGACAGGTACATCCACACTACAAAAATTTACACTTACCTCATAGTCGTGCAACCGTGCCGGAGCTTTACGCTCTCTACTCGACCTACGTACTCCTGAACTATTCGAAGGGTGAGCAGCAGGCTGCTCCTCCTCGTCACTCAAACTCTCCTCCTGAGGTCTTTCCGACCCATTCTCCGGCAACGTTTCCTGCTCACGTGATACCACCGATTCCTCAACCATCTCCTCGGCCCTGTCGTCGGATAAAACGATACACCGCTCCGTCGATTCTACAAACGCAACATGACGAGTAACAATGATTCGATTATTAACCAGGACACGATATCCCAGGTCAGTGTATCCGAGTAAAATGCCACAGTCGGCCTTGCGGTCCCACTTAGAATTACGTTTCGCATCAGGGACGCGAGTAAACACACGACAGCCGTACATTCTAAGATTAGTAACGTCAGGTTTTTTATTAAAAAATATTTCGAAAGGGGTTTTCTTCTCGACTGTATTGCCTACTGAACGGTTAGTTAAATACGCTGCGGTAGCGATACACTCAGGCCAGAATTTACGAGCCACTTTGGCCTCGGCTAACAGGCACCTAGCCCTATCCATCAACGTTCTGTTATAACGTTCAGCAGTGCCATTCAGCTCATGTACGTAGGGCACGCAGGGTCTTAAATAAATTCCACGGTTTTTAACAAATTCATCGACCCTCTTATTTATATATTCGGTTCCGTTATCGCATCTGAGCTCTTTGATGCGTTTGCCAGTCAGATTTTCGACTAAATTTATGTATTCGACTAAGCAGTCATAGACTTCTGACTTGGACTTAATGCAGTATACTTTGACAAGTTTACTATAGTCATCTATGAAAGTTACAAAATATTGTTCACCACAGTAACCCACACAATGAGGACCGTTTACATCCGTGTGAATAATCTGCAAAATTTCGGTAGCCTTTTCTCTATCATCTTTGAAGGGTACGTTATTCATTTTACATTCGAGACAGATTGCACATTTAAAATTTTCCGATTCTAAGCGTTTAGGAGCTCCGTCCAAAAGCTCATTTTCACACAAAAATTTTAATTTAGAAAAACTGATATGACCTAACATCCTGTGCCATTTTTCTTTCAGTGACATAGAATTAGTTGATGTTACGTTAACTTTAGCTTCTAGCACAGAGTTTTCGTTACCGGACGTTTCACAATCTTTATAACTTTCAAGATAATATAAATTATTTTCACGTTTATGTGCAATCGCTATTAATTCTTCTTTCATATTAAAAATTTTGGCTACCTTACCGTGTTCAACAATTACGTTATTTTCGGCAATTTTACCTGAACTTAATAAATTTGCATCCATGCCCTTCACGTACAGCACCTGCTGAATGTCCACAGAAATACTACGTTTTCCTACTTTAAACCAGACTCTAACAGAACCTATCTTGGTTGCTAATAATTGTCTACCATCACCTAATTTAATATCTACAGGCTTGTCTAACGATGTCCAACTCGAAAAATACGATTCATTATTTATTATATGTCTAGAGCAGCCACTGTCTAGCAACCAAACAATGATATTATTATCAACTGCAGGAACTTGCACATTCTCATTGTTAGACGAAACATTTACCTCAACATGAAAACAATTACCGCTTTTGAAACCAGGTTGCTGCGAGTACGAATCTTGACCGTTGTTATAACCTGCTCGACGACCGAAGCCTGACCGACCTCGCCTGCCATACCCATGGCCACGAAAACTTGGCTTTGAACCTTGATTTGACTGGGCACCACCGCGATCGACCCTATTTTCGACGTTGCTCGTACACTTAAACCGACGAGACCTTCCTTACCGCATTTGTAGCACGTAAGACTGCCATAGACCCTTTACTACCGCTGCCGCCGCAAACACTTGCGAATTGACACCATTTTCGATGACCCGTCGAATGCGCATTCTTTTTGGCTTTGACCGAAATTTTGTTTTTTCAAGTACTCCAGACATTCTCCTTTGCCTAATCGATGAGGCCACCAAATCCCAGATGGGCCAAAGACTCAGGAAGAGCACGAATCATGTCAGTTGGCTTTTTCATCCTCAGTGACTGTAGACACTGCCGCCTTTAGGTCGTTTACCGCCTCTTTCAAAATCGTTGAAAAACTTTGCTGGATCGACACATCCTCCACGAATCGCCTCCAGCTTGCCGCGAAATGATTTGTTTAAAGCCGTTGACTTTTTTAGGTACAACTGTCGAATTTAGTATACATACCAAATGCCGTTTCTTCGTTGAATACCAGTCGAGTTGCTCATTTGTCACAGCACTCACGATATAATTTTTGCCATTGATTTCCATCAGATCCCATTCGTCTCCTTTATCAGTTACGGCTTTCCTTCGTACCGTCACCTCTTTGCAATTTTTCAATTGGAAAGTAACATTCGATATTTCCACATTTTCGTAATCGACACCATTGAACAGGGGGATCGCAACATCGTCACACCGAAAAAAGGACATGATTCGGACTTTTTATACACGACAAGACACAGCAAAAAAAAAACAACTCGAACTCGGATTATTAGAGGCAACGCGAATACATTTACGCTGTGAACCAACGCTCTGGTACCATGTTAAAGTCCGTCGGTGAACCAATAAACGAGAGCACATCACCCGATAAGGCTTTATTAGCGACTGAGCTCGTACATTCAAGTATAAAATTACCGAGCACGAAAACGACTCCGATAACACACAACACATTATTTAACAAAGACTACTGTATTTTGAACTCTGCTGGAACTTTTGAAGACTCATAAAAACTGCTCGCACTCGTTAAGACTCTGCTTAGACTTATTAGGATTACGTAAAATCTATTCAAAACTTATCAAAGAAGTTAATTAAGACTTCTGAAAGTTTCATGAAAACTAATAATAACATTGGTTAAGACAGAACACTATTTTCATATTTATATATGCCCCTATAGACTATTTCAGACTCGGTAGAATTCTTTTCCAGACTCAGGAAGACTCGTTAAGACGTTTTGTTAGGGTTCACAAAGATATTATATTAAGACTCATAGTTTTAACACTGGACTCTTCAACCCGGCTACAGTTCTTGACATTTGTATCAATCTCACTTGAAAGAAAATAACAACGTTGGATTTTTTAAACTATTTTGGGATTCGTCAAGACTTCTTAAGATTATGTCAAGACTTGTAAAGATTATCGCTCACTGGAACTCTGTTCAAACTCACTAAGAATCGTTGAAATTTTGTTCAGACTCGTCAAAACTCGATAATGACTATTCACAGCTCTTTTAAATCGTACAAAGTGCGTTATGACTCAACTGAAACCCATCATGACTCATTAATATCGTCTTCAGACTCGTGTAGATTCGTTCGGATCAGCTCCCTAGCTAAGCCAGGACAATCAGGGTACTGCTCTGGTTGACTAACTTGTTTGCCCTGGCTGGCCAAAAAAAAAGACCATTATCTTCTGACAACGCTGAACTGATACTCAGCACTAACTTCATGCTTTACAGCTTCGAAGCTTCGATGCTTCCGAAGATCAATGATAATTATTTGTGATCAGAATATCAACAATCAATAATTCCTTGAATTGAACGTCCCGACTTGTGTGTTTGTATTCAAATTTGATATTAATTTAAACTCTAATCAAAAATTAAAGCTTACTACGTATTTCTGCGATCTACCAAACTGAAAAGAACATCAAAGACATCAGTAAGTACCACTATGGAGGCGTGGTTGAAAACTTTTTCATCAAAATTGAGAAGCAAACCGGCAAGCAGAACGTGAATAGGTATTTTATGTAATTTTTTCCCCAATATTCTTCACAGTCTTGTTTTTAAAATGAGCAAAAATAAAAGTTTTCTCGTTTTCTTTTTCAAATCTGCTTCATCAAGAAAAATATAAAAAGAAAAAAGAAAAAATAGAAAATTAAAAAATAATAAACCTGGGGGGGGGGGAGGGGCGACCGAATAAATATTAAAAAATGTTGAAATATTGCCCTGCTTCCAATGTCATTTGCCCTGACTAAAATGCAAGCTTGGTTTAGACTTACTTAGATCCTGATAATATTCATTAAGCCTCTGTAATATCTATCAAGACTCGTTAAGGCTCTGTAAAGACTAATCAAGTCTATTTTATGTCTTTATATCGTTCGAACATGTTTCTCGGTGTTGCAGATAGAACTTATGAAAAGCTAAAGAAATCTGGTCTCCCAAGTCAGTTTACTTTCAGCAAAGTAAAGGGAGGTGGTTGCTAGATATGTTGAGGCTCTCTTAGGTCGTTCCTGAATCTCATTTTTATAAAATACCAAAAGCCAGAGAAACCTGAGTTCTTAACTTTTTGGTTCCTTCTTTTTCTTCCAGAGAGGTTGAAGTTGCCATGATCGATTTTCATATACAAGATGTCTCAATTTTGAAGGGTGATATTGGAGAATTCTAAAGTTATGACGAGAGAAACAAAAACCATCTTGTGTACTACGTATGACATGTTTTCATGACTAAAAAAGCTGTAGGGCTCTAAAACGAAGAAAAAGAAAAAAAAGAATTTTTCATTTGACGACGAATTTTTACTTTAAAAATACTTTTAATCACAACTACAGAACGTACAGTGGAAATTTAACAAAAACGTAAAGAACTATGTGTTGCTTAACTGGAGTATTGCAGGGGCTACACAAGATTGAAAATTCGTGTCAAAAATATTTTTGATTCTGTTTTCGAAGTACTTGTGGTCCGCTGTTATCTTTGAAAGAATACTACGCATAAATTGTTATTCAATCGTAAAATTAGAAAACCTAAAACTTCTCAAATTTTAACACCAAAATTCATCAAACTGAATGTGTTTTCACCAATTTTTTTAAATTTTGTTTAAAGAATTGTTATGGGTAATAATCTGAAAATGAAGCACAAATTGTAAGTACTATTTGTTACCTATCTTCAGTATAAAATGGACTGTAAACGTTTTCCTTTTTGTGGCTGAAATTTGTGTTCAAATTTTTTGACTCAGTTTTCGAAGTCGTGTGGCCTCTTCGTAATTGAAAATGGGAAATAAATGTAGCCCGTTCCGAAAGAACATTATTAGTGCGCAAAACGTAAACATTGAGAAAAACGAGGAAAACGAAAATGTATACTTGGTAAAATGATCGTCGATAAAATTGCGAAAATATGAAATAATGAAATTTGCTGTTTTGATTTTACGAGTGTTGTTCTTTCAGCTTGTAGAGCAGATCTTGAACTACCGAAATCACTAATGAATCGAAAATTGATATTTTGTACACTAATGACGTCCTTTCGGCACAGGTCACAAATAGTTATTCAAATAGTTACTATCCTGATGTAAAATCCCTTGTTCTTGGTAACATTTCCAAAATAAGAAACAATTTACTATAAAATTATTCGAGAAAATCAGTGATTTTTTTGACTTTTGGAGCTTCTTAGTCCTTTCAATTCCGTGAAGAGGTTACATTTGAGGAGGAAAATTTTTTGTTTCACTCGGTGATTACTACAACCCTACTTCTAGCAAGCTCATTAAGACTGGAACGCTCTGTACTAGTTAGGAAACAATGATTACTCCGGCGAAGTTATATTTCGCTGTGGGGAAGTTACACATCGTACAAGAGTCTGACGGTCTATGGTCTGTGAAATTTCATTCGCTATTGACACCGATAAAGAGTAAATAAGGAGTAATTAAAGAAAGAGATTTTTATGTTAATTTAGTCCGAATCATGAGAGCATCATGACCATGTTGCCATATAATGTTGATGGAAAATTTCGGTAAATGAAAAAAGCCTTACTGGAAAATCTCAAAATGGGACATTCCCTTCCCCTTTGCATTGCTGAAAGCTGAACGGCTGCAGCTTCCTCACTAGTGGCTCCCTAGACACCGCAACCCTGTCCCCGGAAACTACCCTTTCGAGTATAGTACTTTACTTTCGAGTACCGCATCAGTGACCAAAAGGACGCATTGAGGCTGGTCCGAGCCCTCCTTTCGCCTCACCGCTTCAGATTCGCGCTGTCTTGCTAGGGCCACTATGGGACAACCTACTGACTGAGGCAACGCTCACCCAGCATTAACCTGAAATTCGAGTGCACCACAGACGGACGCGCTACCTTCCTTCCCCCCTCATCTTCTTGTCTTTGTATGTGTGACGACGCAGGATGGTGGTGATAGCGGGGTGAACCCTGCCAGGGGGTCCGCAGTAACTGCAGCAGCTCTAGGATGGTACAGAATCGGTGTGTACGGTGTGGGCCGAGCTTTGTCCGTCGGCCCTCTCTCTCGACCACTCTGTGTGCATCTTCTTTTTCATGATGGTCAAGACAAAAGCCGACACCCGGTTTCATCCGCTTCCACTCTTCAACATTTCCAGAACCGGGCTGCAGCTTGTGGTTATCCCTGATAGTGCCCATCACTAAAATCAGCACTGAAAGTAGGTAATCCTTCCTGAAGAACAAAGAATTTCTTCGTCTAACATATTGCAGTAGCTGCACTGGCGGCAAGTTGTGTATTGCAGGTACGCTCGAGCAATACTTGAAGAATTTCAAAGAAAACGACTGTACAGTGCAGAGTGCAACACAAACACATAAATTACACTTAATTATTGTAACTAATTTTTTACTGCGACTTGGCCCAACCTGAGGCGGACTACGCTTATGAAAGCACCCATTTATGAAGTAACACTAGTGCACAGTAGTTCAGCAACGAGGTACAGATAATAGTTTTTCGGCTATTTGGAAAAATATTGTCAAAGAAGCATCTGATTTAAACTTGACTTCGGCAGGGTTTCCAAGAGTAAGAAACACGCCCAAAAGAATCGATAGTGGCACTAGCGCATAACTTTGCTTCTCCTGAAGAGTATTATCGAAAACAGAAATTATTTTGATCAGATAAAAAAAGATGAACTTTCAAACGAATGGATCTCAAAAACATGTCCGCACAGCAAAATTATGGGTTAAAAAAATTACATAGTTGTCAATTTGCCATAGTCGATAGACATTTCATTTATATATTTTTTTGTTTTGATTTTTGTTCTATTTGTTACTCTTTATGTAAGCGATTACCAATGCCGCTATACTTACCTACAGTTATATATGTGCCCTGGAATCATGATATGTGCCTCTCGTGCGAAAACAGGTTTTTGAGATAAACGAGTGTAAAGATGGGATGGTGGCAGTGGTGCGGACAGATGTACATAGCGTGTACATCTGTGGCGGTGCGTTTACGTGTTGCTATGACAAACGCATTTTGAATTCTTGTTCTCTGTCATTCCCGTAGGCCCGTTTCACACAACGCCATGTAAACGGATGTTTTTTAAACTTTTAACTTAATTTTTAAATGCAGTTTGAGGAAAAACTAATAAAGATAGGAAGCTACGATTTGTTTCATTCGAGAGAGCGTGATGTTTTCTATAAGAATTGTTGAGGAAGTGAAAAATCATTTTTTGAACCAGAGGCACGTTTCATGATTCCAGGTCTCATGTGTACTTATGAATTGAAATTAAATAAAGCCAGTTTTGAGTTCTCGTACTTTCGATTTTGACCCCCCTCCACCACTTACTCCCCCCACTTACTCCCCCCGGTATCTAAACATTTTTTAGAAATACTGGAAAAAATTCTAACTTGCCGCCTCTGAGTAGCTGTATTGTATTTTAATCATTTTCACCCAAGTTTTCCGTGTTCCTGGGACCAGTTATTATGTTTTGAGGCTAGGCCGTAAGTAAGATGGCAAATAGCCTCTGGATCTTCTAAAAAAAAAAAAAAAGCTTTTTTAAAAAAAATAATAGTCCCTTTTCTTTTTCTGAAAAATATTTTTGCTCTCTGTAAAAAAAGTCTGACTGGATTCATAAGAGAATTCAATAGAACCGCAAATATACAGTGTGACGATTAAGTTTCGAGACTGATTTTTTTCTCCGCGCTTGCCGTAATCGACTGAATTTCGACGTCGCGTCGTTTTAAGGCTTTTGGGAAATCATATACTCAAATTCGACTCGATGTCGCCGTGGATTCGCAGTACAGGGAATGGCATTTACCCAGAATCGATTCAATTGACGTAGATTTGAAGTGTTATAAATTTCATGTCGACCTGATTTCGACGTCGATACGCAGTCAAGTTGGGTCGATTTGTATAGTCGACAACCCTGGAACTATTGCGACGAGATGTTGACGTCGACAATGAATCGATTCTAAACTGTGACCGAAGGTCGATTTTACGTCATGTCGACGTCGACTCGCGGTCGACATGGTTTAACGGGATGGTAACACTGTGACCTTGAAATTTCCACACGACAGTCTGGCATCTTTTCCCTATCGCCAGGCGTGTTAGCGACCCTCGTGCGATCATTAGTTCTCTAGCTGTGTCCTCTTGTATACTAGCGTGTTAGTGGTAGTCGTCACGAAAATAAAGAGACGCGAAATTTTGAGCAACGATTTGCTTCTTTGACTGCCGCGAGGTAGTCCATAGCTTCATAAGGAGTTTGTTCCAGCTGGACAAACTGTTATAATCAGGTCTACTACCGTGATTAAAGCACTCTAAACACGAATGCGGCAATACGCCATTTTGAATCCAACCGCGCCTTCGATGCCGAATTGACTACGCGGTACGCTCCGCATAGTCGGATTCGGTATCCACGGGCACGGTTGGATCCGAAATGGCGTATTGACGCACTTGTGTTTACAGTGCTCTACCGTGATGTACTAGAACTACGCAGGAAGACTTCGAAAAAGGATCGACAGAGTGCGTCCCGACATAGGGAGAACGTGGAATCTTCATCACATGACAATGCGCCTGGGCACAGTGCCCTCAGTGGTGCTTAAGTTTTGACCTTTAAAGGGATTGCAGGGTTGCCGCAGTCCTGATATTCGCCTGATCTGTCACCATGACATTCTTTTCTATTCCCCAAGGTCAAACGAGTGGTAAAAGGCACGCATTTTGAATCCGTAACGAAGGTACTATAGAACATCCCATTTGAAGCGTTCCAAAGCTGCTAAAGTGCATGGAAAAATCGCTGAAATCGCTGTGTTCAGGGACGTACCAATAGGGGATGGAGCAAACTTACCCCTCCCCCATCGTCGTAGGAGGCGAGTTGGGAAAAATGGGGAAAACCAAGTTAAAATTTTTTTTGTTTTTTGTTTTTTGTTTATTTTTTGATACTTGGGAATTGAGTTGAGAAGTTAGGAAAACTCAACAAGTCCAACGGTTCTTCTCCTCTTGCTTTGATACTTGAGAATTTTGAGTTAAGTCAGTTGGAAAAATCCAACAAGTTAAGAGGTTTTTTTTTTGCTTTGCTTTGATACTTGGAAATTCTGAGTTGAGTCAGTTGGGACTTTCACAATTTTTACCTCCCCCCCTCCTCCCCCCCAAGGAAAAACTCTCTGCTACGTCCCTGGCTGTGTTTGTGCTCAAGGAAACTACTTCGAAGGTGATTATGTTGTCGTCGAATAATTTTTAAATATACGGTTTTTTATAGACTCAGTCTTGGAACTCAGTTGTCACACTGTGTATATGTTACGCCGAATTCATCAAATTGCCGATTTCATAAAATCGGCAGATATTTAGCTGATTTTATAAAATCAGTAGTGCAAGAGCAGTTGTTGCCGAATTTATAAAATATTCAAATGTCTGCCGATTTTACAAAATCAGCAGTGATTGTTGCTGATGAATATTGCCATTAATTATTTCTTTTAAATTTTTAGTTCATTTGACCGCGTGCGAATTATTTTTCCATACAATTAGAATCGGGAAGTATTAAATAACACGAAATAAAAAGTGAAATACAGTATACTCGTAGAATCGATTTATAGAATTTTATTGCTCCAAAATTTGATTTCGACACTAATTTGGGGGAAATTGTAAATTTGTGGTAACTATGATGGAGGCCGAGAATTCAAACTTTTTATTTCGGGCACGGTAATATCGTGTCTCTATTTTTCATTGTGTGTAGAAGGTATTACAATTCCGGGCGTATTTTATTTTATTATATTGCGCTCTGAAGTGTAATTTTTTATTCAAACTCTTTCTTTTTCTGTTTCATACTTGTTATTGCGCTTGTCATTTATATATTTCGTGCAAACAGCATATTTTTTTCGCGACTTCAGCATTACCATTGTGTGCCGATTAATGGGTCCCATTAAAATCTAGTGCTCGTAGTTTAATTATAATTCTATACCTATCTAGCAATTTATTTTAGCTCGCTCCAGATAATATCCCTGCCGATTTTATAAATTCGGCAAAAATGTATTGCTTATTTCATAAAATCAGCAGAACCCGCCGATTTTACAAATTCGGCCAATTTTGTTGCCGATTTTATAAAATCGGCAATTTGGTGAATTCGGCGTAACATATATAAGTATCTTGAAGGGACCCGAAATTCTGCGAAGTCTGGGATATTGAAGTTTTTACATTGTGGCCGAGTTAAATCAAAATCAGCACACGATGGAGACGTAATTTTTTAATTTACCCCATTGGAGATTAATCATTATTTTCTATTTTATTCTGGTTTTCAGTTGCAAGTTATCAAACGAAACTCTCTGTCACTGGCATTACTATTTTTTCGGCGCATTTGTGCGATTTAATTTATAATTTCCTTCTCTTTTTATTTCTGTTTTACTCGCTCTTCTTTCTAAAACACTTTTCACTCTCGTTCCTCACGTAGGTGGAAAGTGAGCGGAAAGAGGAAAGCAATCTACGTCACGGTTGCGAAAATCCAACTTTTAATTCTTTCGATAATTGGTCAGCTTGTCAAACCTTGTGTCGATTCGCAAAAAATATTTTTTCGCGTACCAGTTAGTCGGACTAAAAGAATTGTATTCTGTATTCGCCGGTGTATTGCCGAAATATCAAACGAAAATAAAAGAGAGAAAGAGCACCATCGCGTCACTCAGAAGAGAGTAACTCGTGCAGGTGAAAACTGCGCAAAGATTATCAACAATTTTGACGACAGGAACGTAATTAAAATCGCTGTAATCGTCAAAAGCTTTCCCAGCGTCTGCCTTTTCATCCGCAAAATAAATAACTTAATTTTTCTGCCGAACCGCATTAAAAATAATTTTGTTTCTAATTAACTTCCGGTGCCGAAAGAAAGTAGAGGCGAGTTCTCAATTTGTTCTTACAGCGAACCCGATGGACGTCTATTCGACCCTCGTGTTCCTTTTTATCGAATTTTCCAATTGAAATCCGACGAAAATCATTTTTGAGCGATGGTCGTTTGTGACGGTCATTATCGGCGTGTAGCTAAGTCATGTATGTACCTACCGTTTTAAGGGCGCGAGCGAGAGAGAGAGAGAGAAAGTCAGGGATGAGTGAGAAGCAATATAGTTTCGGGAGTACGTGAATAGAGACAGTAAAAGGGTTTTTCATTGTTCACTGGTTGGCTGATTTAAATGCAGATAAATTCATTCTCGTTATTAATCGAAAAGGCCTCTAATATTTGCTGCAGCGGAAAAAAATTAAATTCGGTTTCCAGTATGCGAATGCGTGCCATCTGTGTATTCATTATTCGGGTGTAATTTCGCTACTTACTCGATTTCCGAGGTTAATCTGAAACAGAAGACGAATTAACTCGTTAGTAGAATTCAGCTGAAGTGACATCTTGGTAAAGAAAGTTTGGAGTCAGTCTCCGTTTAATACTTGGACAGTTATTTTGGTACAGTTGGGGAATCCAGGAGAACAGATCTGTTACGTCGCTTCATTTTTGTCAGTTTAGAAAAGTAAAATTATTCCGTTCATCTTTCGGTACCTATCTTTATTTTCGTTCAGGATTAATAAAAAACTCTTCCTTATTTCGGTTCATGGTGAGACTGAGATGAAAACTCCCTCGTTTCATACTCAGTGACGTGAAAGAGGTGGGGAAGAAATTCATCATGAATTTCCTGTCTTTGGGAAAATTAGAGGGATACAACATTTTGAAAATAACATATAAGGAACCCATATTTTGGGAAAAACGTCTTCAACGTTTGGGAAGTAAACCTCTTTCTTTACAACGTTGAAATGTGAAATCAAATTACATGAACAAATGAGGATCTTCAAGTTGTATTAGTTAATCCTTTTCCCATGAGAATGGTGTGGTGGGACGTATGGCGATGCACGCATGCCAAAGTGGCCCCTATGTCACCGCACCTCCGGCACCGGAAACTACCCTTTCGGGCATCGCATCAGTGCCGAGCAGGGACTGGGAGCGGATCAGATCGGATCGCATGGGAGGAGTTGATGGTCCTTTTTTCGTGCACTAAAGAGCGAATGGAGAGCGAATGAAAGGGAATTTGTTTACCGAGAAGGAATCAAGGAGCGAATGAATCAAGCTAATTATCATTGACAAGAGCGAATGAGGAGTTTGGTAAAACATTGTTCAGCAGGAGTGAATCAATGATTGAATTAATGAAATTTCTGAAAACAAAGAGCGAATTGATAAAGGGCGAATTCTTAATTCAGGTAAAATCTTTAAAAAAAAAGAAAAAGAAAAAGAAAAAAAGAACGTAATCATAATGTTGATTTTATTCCCTTATATTTCGGACCATTTCATTGAACATCGCCACTCTTCAGAGCCCATACTTGCCGGCTGCCATCACTAGAAATCAGCTTATTATCATTCATTAAGTTGATAATGCATCTGCTTTAAAAATTGGACGATTTTATCTGAATTTCTAAATAACGTGAAAGAGCCGAAGGGAGCGAATGAGCGATTGAATGAATTGTAAGATGATAAAATGAGTTGAGAGAGCAAATGAATTGTATTACACGTCTTCCAAAGAACGAATCGGATCCTATCAAGATTTATTACAGTTTGAAGATTTAATCGGATCGGGTCCTATTAAAAAATAATGCACTCCCAATCCCTGCCTGCCGAGGGGATTTCCCATGAGAATGGTATTCCCCCCAAAAAGAAGTTTAGAACATACCACTAACTACTTAATTTTAATCGAGAGTTTTTTTAGGATAGCTGATTTCGAATCGTTTTTCTGACTCTTCATTCGGTCTCTGTTTCAGCCTCAAAACCCAAAATTCAACTTTGGAATAAAAAGGTCAAATTGTTATGTGTATTTCTGAAAATCGAACAAAGTACAGAAATATGGATTCTTCGAATTGCTGACTTACAATGTCTAAATTATCGATCTGGTCATTATTTCAGCCCCTAAATTAAAAACTTTTTAATTTCGGGCCTCGATGCTAGAGAATTCCAGTAGTTCCTTGTTCGACTCCGATTTGAGCCCACGAAGAAAATTCACCCTGGTGGGGATGAAACTGGCTTGACAAAGAGCATCGCACAAAATATCAATACTTTGCTGACAATTATTTCGACGGGTTCCACTTACAAATAGAGAGTAAAAGCACCTCTGCCGGCAACTTTTTTCGATAGGGAAGCTCTAAAATGGATAGGGAATGTAGACGATGAAACTTGAAACGAAAGTCGACTTATAGGTTTTCGAGGTCATTGATTTCGTTGTTAAGGGCAATTTTTGGATCTTAACCCTCGGGGTGCCACCAAAGGTGATTCAAACCAGAGAATACTTTATATTTCAAGATGGTACCCGATTCATCGGGTTTCAAGGTCGCTGAATTCAGTTGTTATAGTCATTTTTGATCCAAGCTTTGCCACCCTCTCCCGAGTCTCCCCGTATTTTTTCCCGATCTAAGGTGCTACTGAAGGGAGAGGTAGCCAAAGAGACTGTAATTAATTTTTCCAGGAGTTGCTTCATTTGTACACAAACTTGCCACCACTGCTAAAACCGAACTGTCGAAGAAGTACCCAGAAAGCTAACAAAAATACCTCAGGATGTCCATTCTCTGGAAAACCTGGAAAACCGGGAAAAGTCAAGGAATTTTGTCCGTCTGGAAAAGTCAGGAAAAAGTCAGGGAATTTTGTAATTTTTAGCATTTTTCACCTAAAAGTCAGGGAATTTCGTAAAAAAATCGACTGCGAAATTTTGTAGTATTTCAAACAGATTTTACCCTATATCTTATTTAAAAAAATTTTTCCTTCGCTTCGCTCAGGCTATTTTCTTCTTTTTTTTCCTTTCGCTAGAGAAAAACGTTGGTAGTACAACCCCCTCTCCTATCGCAGTAGTACAGAGTGTGTTGGTGTGATGAAATCGTTTTCATGGTATTCGTTTCGCGTCTACATCTTTCTATTAAAGCTGCTATACACTTAACTGTATTTCGTGACTTTTCACGAACCATTTCACGAAAAATATGACGAAACGCGAACAAAACCCTATACACGTCTCCTAATGTCAGCTGTTTCGTGTTTCGTGTTTTCATCTCATCCAGTTCGCAAGAATCTGAAAATCGGCGCGAAAATGAAGAAATATTCGGAAATTTTTTCTTTTAAGAAAGTCGTAATGAAACGAAAATTTGAAAACCAATGAATTTATCTTCTGGGACATGACATCCTGCCATCGGATTTTTCTTCGGTTCCTCTCTCCTTAGTAAATGTAGATAAGGGTGAATGAAAGGGACTTCCGAGATTTTGGCGGAAAAGTAATTAATTAATCCACAAAATTTGAAAAAAATCTTAAGACCGCATAATAATTACTATCGCGTTACGAAAGAGTCAATTGTTATCAGTTGTATGACCTTATATTGTATCTGTCGATACTCTTAAATTGAAGCCTCTTCCGCCTCCCCTAGTGCCATAATTTTCCATATCCTAACCACCTACTTTTACAGCATTTGTCGTTAGTTCCCTCCCCCTAAACCATTCAGGCTTCATGAGGGAGGGACTAATTCCGATTACTCTAGTTTTCCTCAAGTTCCAAATTCTTTACGAGATTCTAAAGTCAATTTTTTGGACAGGATAGCCAACCAAGCTCTGAGTCACTGATTTCGAATATCGCCTCAGATTTTTATCCGATCCCTTCCAGAGCACTGTCGTAATACGAATACGGCTTCCCCGGCGAAAAATTGCACGATAATTTTGTGTCGCCGATTTCGAATATCGCTCCCGATTTTTAATATGGATCAAATTTAAGCTCCTGTGCTTTTTCAATTGAGAAATTTTTATGACGTTATTTTCTATTAACAACGCCCTGAATAAATAAGACTGTATTTTTACCCTATTCGGTGGTTTTCATTCTTCTTCATCTTCTTCTTCTTCTTCCACCGTCTCCTAAAGGTGGTTGGTCATTCAGATGGCAATTTGAATTTTTGATGCGGCCTTCCTGAATATCCCGATGGACGGGCAGCCGAGCCATCTTCTGAGGTCTTTTAGGCACGAATTTTGGCGTCTTCCTATTGATCGTTTCCCGTTGATTTTTCCTTCTATTATTAACTTGAGGAGTCCGTATTTGGGGCCTCTTAGTACTTGGCCTAAATATTGTAGTTTTCTTCTTTTTACTATCGTTAGAAGCTCGGTGTTTTTATTTAACCTTTTTAGGACTTCAGCGTTAGTAATTTTTTGGGTCCACGATATTTTCAACATCCTCCTATACAAATACATTTCGAATACCGTTATTTTATCCTCAGTGCTTGAGTCAAGAGTTCAACTTTCGCAACCATATAGTGCTATAGAGAATATATAGCAGCGGATCATTCTTGGTCTCAAGTCCGAGGTTAGTTCGGTTCTTGTGAAAAAGTTTCTCATAGTTAGGAAAGCTCTTCTGGTATGTTGAATTCTGCTGTGAATTTCTTTTCTATTTTCGTTTATCTCATTGGGGCTCGATTTTGACTCCGTTGATTAGGAGGTCCGTTTTTGTCGCTTGTTTTGAGAAGACCACGAGTTTGGTTTTTGACGTGTTTAAAGTTAGTCCAAAAGTTTCACTTCGTCATACTACTTCGTTCATCATCCTCTGTAAATTTGCTTGGTTGCTGGCAATGATGACGGTGTCGTCTGCATATCGGAAGTTGTGTATGAGTGTCCCATTAACTATTATGCTGCCAGCGTCTTCGTTGATCTTAAGAAGCGTGAATTCTGAGTCAACCGTTGCTTGTCCTACGCTCTTGCTACTTAATTGGTCGCACCAGGAGGGGCAGGACCCAATGATTACTTCTAAAATCGAATATAGCGACCTCGACCATAAACCAATTTTCGAATTTTATTCTTTCACCCCCTCGTCCTTCACGGTTAGCATTAAGTCGCACGAAAAAAAATCTTTGAAGTCGTTAATTGACATCGCACCACGCTGCACCCCATAGAGCGCGTTTTCATTTCCATCATTAAATTTTTACACCCCCTCTGCCACAGCTTCATAAGCACACGGTAGTAAGAAAAAAAGTTTATGGAGTGATTGACGATATTCGCCGCTCACGATGTTCGAAAAAATTTGACTTCCCCCCCCCCCTCCCCTTTGCATGTGTAATTTGTATTTGAAGGGTCTGAAAAACTGGAAAAATTGGCCTGGAAAACTTGGAAAAGTCAGGCAAAATCATTTCCGATTAAGAATGGACACCCTGCTGCCTACTGCAAGATTAGAACTCTTCGATGACTTGGAAACTTGGCTGATATATTTTTTTTAGTGTAGGTACCTATTCTAGGGTGCTATACTGCAAATAAGATCTGAACTGTGCTATAGTAAGTACCACTTAATCCACATTGGTTCTACAATTCCATGAGAGAATTTTGGTATTCAAAAAAATTGTTAGTTATGGAGTCTTCCGAGAGGCGAAAATATTTCGAATCACCGGTATGCTTATTAATCAATTCGATCGACTCGAACTGGTATTCGAATTGCTTCTGGAAGTGTCTCAATACTCTTCCCACGTTATCGGGACCCATATTGGGCGGAAAATAACTCGTGTTTCATATAATCAAATTTTTATCCTACAGCCATTCGATCGTATAAAAATGTTATACCTTAAGATGCGCGTGGTGTGACGAACAACGAACAAGTGTATGAAATTCGTCGTGAAATTTAAGTTTCTGCAGAATGCGTCATTGCCTAACGTCGAATCAATTTAAATTCTCGAAGCAAACATAGCAAATATTTCCGGAATTCAGTGTTTATTTTAGTAACCTACACGTTCGCATATTTCACTTATAATACGAATTTAATTCGATGGCTCTTCCTGAAGATCGTTCCTACAGCCTGGAGTGAGAAGTTTCTATAAATAGCGAAATTGAAGATGAAATCAGTTGTAACAATACCGGCGAAAATTGTGTCAGCCGAACCTGAGAATTTTTGATTATTCACGCTCATATTCGAGTCAATGAAGTAAAACAAAACCGGCAGATTAACAGGTCATGTTAAATTAATCATTTTTGTCACGTTGCCCTGCCTAATCAATAGTAGTGCTGTGGTGTACTGGAGTACATATTTGAAGGTACCACGAACTAGAATTCGGAATACCTACGCGAAATTTGTCTATCGACAGCAGGAGTATGGACGTGATCGTCTGTAATTTCAGTGCTGCGAAACAGTATTCATGCCCTTGCTTTCCAAAAAATACCATTGTCGATTATTGGTTTTAAAAAAATCGTAAAAATCTCAATATTTTACGTATTGTTTTTGGGATGAAAATTGGATGTATGCTGCTCTCCACCACGACTGACTTTTCAACGGTGCCGACCTTTTTTGTCATAGTTTTTGTTGTATATATGTTACATACTAACGTCCTGCCTGGCTACTTCCTGCGTAGCACGATGCAAGCGTCTTAGAAATTTCTTGTGTCTCCTGCATTCCTGTTCACCCGGTACGTGAGACGTGATCTTTTCAAAATCACGTTCTTCTTACTATTATTCTCATGACTTTCTTTTCTTCTCCTTCAATCGGTCAGGCAGGACATCAGTTGAGTACAGCCGAATTACATTACAGTTCAGGGACAGTCAGTTACAATTTACGTTTTAGCACTCTTAGTGAGATTTGTGTATACTATCGATCGATCAATACACGTGCTTTCTCCACACTCCCTCGTTTCTTTTGGTTTCGTATGCCTTCGCTCCGGTTCGGACTGGACACTCCTCTCTAGTAAGAAACTTGATAAGTCCACGATATTTAATGGGCACTGAAGATCCTTAGCTAGGTGCAAGGAATCTCAAGAGTCTTTACCAGTCTTCAACAGGTATAGAAAGGCTTCAAAAAATTATGATCGTGTATTAAAAGAGTTTCAATAAAGCATGAAAAATTACAATAATGTGTGTGGCAAGATTCAGTAACAGTATGGGGCAACCTTTCCACCAGATCCACCAGGGGGTGTGGGTATATCGATCCCGCGGGTGATGAGTCCCTCCTTTCGGAACCACGGCACTTCTTCGCTACGGGTCTCGCCTGCCGAAACCACTCGCCAGCAGGATAGCATGCCCATACGCAACTCTCGAAGCTGGCAGAAGCATGAAAAATGAGTTGAGACCTTGAGAACGAGTGGACACTAGCATATGTACCACAGGTATACGCAGCGAATTTAACAATAAAATTGGTCATAACATGTTTCATCCGAGTAATTTGAATAGATATTCGATGACCGAAATTCCCCGTAGACGAGTTGCTAACTACGTCTTATTGTCTTCCGGTGCTTGAACTCATTTTCAGCAACCCCGAACATGAATCATGAACAGGTTTATGCGATCGGAGCGTGTAGCACGATCTCTCACACCAGCCAAATATAGTGTTAAGAAAAGAGGAATAAGGGTAAGAATTCAAAGTCACTAATCAAAGGATTCCCTCGTTATCGGAAAATGATAGTCGACGTAGAAGCGAGAAAAAATCGGTGATCGAAAAGCGTCTTTGACCGTGCTGGTGACCACTTCGGAAGTTGTGTGATTTTCTGCCGATCTTACTTACGTTTTGCCGAAGTTTAAATTATTCTACGAGTGACTAGGTTTGAATTATGGGTTATAAAAGTTTTTTTCAGAATTGCTGGCTGGATCCGTGAGAGATTGAACTACCTCCTGACTGCATAGGTATTCGTAATGGCTAACACTGAATTTGAATCTGAGCTTCAGATGCTTGGGGAGCCTCTTCATATAGCCTAAAAACTATTTTACTTCTCGGGTGGAAGTTTTAAGGGTTGCTTAATTCATTTCAAGTGTTATTTCCCCCTTCCGCTAATCCATTCGGGTTCCACGATGGGTGATATTTATCAGTTACTCCAGTTTCCCTCAATTTCCAAGTTCGTTACATCGATAGTAAGGTCTCCTAGGTCTCTGAATCCACTTCAGGGGTTATTTCTTTTCTCCCACAACTCTCGAGGATTTAAAGGAGGGACTAGTTTTTAGTTACACCAATTTCCAAGTTCTGTGCATAACAACATAAAAAAACCTGAAATTTTGGGAAATTCGAGTGATTGGAGAAGAGCCACCTGTGGAGCCTCAAGGGTTGAGGAGAGGGGAAACCTCTAAAATGAAACCAGCGACTCAGAAACCTTACTGGCAACGTAAAGAACTTGGGGATTTCGGAAATTGGAATTATTGAAGGTTATAGCCCCCAGTGGAGCCTCAAGAGTTGAGGAAAGCGGAAACAGAGCTCCTGAGATGGATTCAGCTATCTGAAAAACCTACTAACGATGCAAAATGCTCGGAAATTTGGAAAATCGATGTGACGAAATCAGCTCCTGTGGAGCCGGAAGAGTCGCGTGGAAGAGGAAGCAATAACCCCTGTAATGACTTCAACGACTCTCAAACCCCCGTTAGAAAACGGAAATAATTTTTAATCTCATGTGAGGAATCTCTCCCAGTGACTGCTGCTCAAATTCAAAAAATCAATATTAATTCTTGTTGAATATTGAAAAAATTGATATTAATCCTTAGAACACAGAATCGTGATAAATGGGTAGTGTAAATGAATTAATTCTTAGAACACAGAATTGCGATAGACTGGGCAATCTCATGTTTTTTTAAGAAGTCTAGAACCCTCTGGGAGTTTAATAATAAGAAACTTATTTGCAATGTTCGATAGACGTTCCTAGAAATTTTAAATTTAGTATAAATAGCGGTACAAGTTCGGAAAGTGTAGTCCATATGTTATTCACGAAGGGTTGTGTTCAAACAAAGAATACAAGTGTTTAAAGCGATATCAGTGTTTTATTTTAAAGCGTTTTTTAAAATTTCTCTTACAAATTTTTCTTCTCTTGCGGTACGGGTTGGCTCTTTCCGATTTCGCTCAAACTTTGCATAATTAAAAAAAATAAATAAATAAATAATCGATCTAGGGAGGGCGATAAAAAGTCAAGAGTGAAATTAAGGACTACTCTAATGACGAGGGTTAAAGGGTCTAGGGGCCGAAATTAAAATCTCCGGTCAGTTTTTAATCACCTAATAATGTTTATTTTTATTTTTTAACGTATTTTATTCGTTTACGTGATTTTAACTGCAACCCTAACTGATAGTTATAAGTTGAACTCGACATCATAAAATCAATTTTTAAACATGTGCGGAAAAATCTCAAAGAATATAAAACTTTACTTCATGAGTCCTAGACAGGAGCCTTAAAGATATTTAACCAGATCTAGAAAAGTCGAAAACAATATTTAAATGTTCCCGAACATTCTCCTCCATACATAAAAGCTAAATGTCAACTGTTTCAAATAAAATTTTGGACATTTATTTTTCGGAATACGATAGTCTAGTTAGGATCGTCATTAAAGTTCAAAAACATTTCTCCTCATTCCACCCTAATATTTATCAACTAAAATTCATAAATTTAGAAGCCACAAACGGGAGAGGCTCTTTTCCCAGATGAGATCTATCCTTTTACCTAAAAAAGAAAAAAAAAACTGCATGTAACATTTGATAAACACAGTGGGGACTCCGATGTGTGGAAAAATGGTGTGTGAAAAACGGGTTATCGATAATGCCGGACAAAACTAAGATCACTCTTTTCACTCGCAAAAAAGAAGGCAAGGAGTTGATCAAGGTGTAATACAAGGGAAGACCGTTAGCTCTCACAAAAAAGGTGAAGTACTTAGGAGTATATCTTGATGAAAAACTCTCCTGGAGGGATCACGTCTCAGATAAAATAAGAAAAGGGATTGAGGCTCTTTGGGCTTGCCACACCTATGTCGGCAGGACCTGGGGACTCTCTCCCGACATGATGCACTGGATATATTATCCCGGTGTAATACGTCCCAGAATTACATATGCGGCCATTGTGTGGTGGGGCCGAGTCCACTGGCCAAAGTCAGAGAGAAACTAGACCGCCTGCAAAGGCTCGCGCGCGTGATGTCAACGGGGGCAATGAGTACGGTGCCGACAAAGTCACTGGAAAGGCTCCTGAACTTGCCACCACTTCACACTGCTATAGAAGCAGCTGCGATAATGGGGGCTTCAAACTTCAAGCCCAAAAAACAGGCCACAGAAGGAGTTGGGAGATGGCGGGAACGATAGACAAGTGCTTCGGAATGCCAAAGGACAGAATCGCAATGGAACACTTCTTTGACAAGCCGTACCGTGCGCTAATACCCACATGGGAGGATTGGGAAAAGAGGAGAATGTGTGGTTTGCAGATGCTTCTAAGAATGACCGAGGTGCAGGAATCGGAATCCCGAATGCAAAAGGCCCGGACAACTGTTCAGTGGCACTGGGCGAGGGCGTCACTATCCTCCAAGCAGAGATAATGGCGATGATGGAAGCCAGCAGAAGGGCCTTGTTAATAAGCAGATCTATATATGTACAGACAGTCAATCGGCTATTAAGACACTATTGTCACACCAAACTGCATCCCTGGTAGTGGCGGTGTGTGTTAACAAACTATACACCCTTGCTCAAGAGAACCGTGTCACCGTACTATAAACACCGGGACACTGAGGCATAAAAGGGAACATGATCGCTGGCAAGCTAGCGAAAGAAGGCATAAAAAAGGAACTGGCAATACCCAATAGCATACAGCGTATAAAATCCAGAGTAAATGCTTGGATAAGTAAGCAGACAGAAGCCACTGGCGGTTAGCCAGTGGCATGAACGTCAGCAAAACACTGATAGGAGACGCCTCCAGTATGTATGCCAAGTTCCTATTAGGGTTTGACAGGAAACGTGCAAGGCTCATGGTCGGACTACTGACTGTTATGGGGCCACAAAACACATGTGGTATAAAATAGGAGCGGTGAAAAGAGATCACATATGGTGTGGTAAGACGTATGGCGATGCACGCACGCCAAAGTGGCCCCTCAGACACCGCACCTCCGCCCCAGAAACTATCCTTTCTAGTATCAAAGTAAAAGCTTGGATAAGTAAGCAGACGGAAATGCACTGGCGGTTGGTCAGTGGCATGAAAGTCAGCAAAACACTGATAGGGGATGCTTCCAGTAAGTATGCCAAGTTCCTATTAGGGTTTGGCAGGAAACATGCAAGGTTCATGGTCGGACTACTAACTAGTCATGGGACCACAAAACACATGTGGTATAAAACAGGAGTGAAGAAAAGCGGCTCCTGTAGGTACTGTTGAGAAGAGGAAGAAACATTGATCCATATCATATGTCAATGCCCAGCAATATCCGGGACAAGACGCGAAGCATTGGGACTAGAGTACCCAGCACCCAGTGAAATCAAAGGGATAGAGCTGAATAAAAGTCTCACTTTGGCTATAAAAGTGAGGCTGCTGAGCTGATCCTTAACAGCAACTTGAGGAATAGTGCAACGGACTGCAAAGTCTGAGCACTCGGCGCATACATCGCCACCTCACACACACATGAAAACATTTGATAAGGCCTCCCAAACTCGAAAGTCGCGTAAGCGTATTCTTATACATCAGAAATTTTTGGGACGCATGCGACTTTTTCGAGTTCGCTGTTTATGACTCATGCCAAGGTTACGTTCAGCTTATTAATCTAGTAGTTTTGTGACCTTTTTGATCTTTAGGTCAGAATAATTACCTTCGTTACCCGAAAATAACTACAATTTTGAAACTTTGTAATGCCAGTATGGCTATTCACAACCAGTTATAAAGGTCCATACAAGCAAAATTGCTGCCAGCATACAAATTTCCACTAATTCCTTTAGGCAGCGGGTAAGCGGATTTAACATTATGACGGGTTTGTGTTTTTTTTTACCAACCGGGCTTCCTGGGGTTCTCTGTGCTAAGAGCTTCCCTTGAACGATTTGAAAAACAGAATACCAAATCCTGTACCTTTGCCCTTGGCTGACTTGTTCCAGAGAAAGTGGTAAAACGGTTTCACTTTGACTTGGAAAAGCCATGAATTAAAATAGAGCCGTTTCCCTCTTCTGGATGGACCTGATTTGAGAATCAACTGTCAAAAGCTCTCTGTCTACTGGGTAAACTGAAATATGAAAAAAGGTAATAACTTTACCTCGGATTCGTCATGGCTCATCTCAATATTCGGACCTCATTAGACAATTTTTTCACTTACTTCGAAGACATGGTTAATCGAGGGTTGCCGAGCCCTGACGTGAAATCTAGTTCACGAGATTAGGAAAATGCTGTTAGTGCAGACCACGTTTATTATTATAACCATTTATTCCGGTACGCTACATCTTAAAATCTACTCGTTAGCTATATGTACTTACTATTAATTGCAGATGATACCGGACGCCCATTCCCGGGCATAGGTCTCCCCTATTGATTCCCATCCCGTCCTGTTTTGTGCAGCTCTCATCCATAAAGTTCCTAATTTCTTTTTTATGTCGTCTCTCCATCTAGTAGTTGGCCTCCCTCTCCTTCTCCTATTTCCATATGGAGTCCACTCGGTAATCCTTTTTGCCCATGTATCTCTCTTTGATCTAGCCACATGCCCCGCGTATCTTATCTTTAGAGATCCTACGGTTTCCAGTATGTCCCTTATCCCTGTCTGCTCTCTTATTTTTGTGTTCCTAATTTTATCCTTCCTTTTTATACCCAGTATGCTTCTTTCCATCGCTCTCTGTGTGACTTGTAGACTCTTCGCTTGGGCTTTAGTTAATGACCATGTTTGCGCTCCGTATGTGAGGATTGGGATTACGCATGAGTTCAGGATTTTAATTTTGGATTGAATTTTCATGTTCCCCTTAAAAATTTGTCTTAGCGACCAGAATCCGCTCCACGCTTTTCTCTTTCTTATTTGTATTTCTTTTATTAATCCTTTTTTGAATGATATTATTCTCCCCAGATACGTGTATTCGCTTACTCTTTCAATTTCGACTTCGTTTACATTTAGGTTTTCTTTGGATTTGTTACTCAAGTACTTTGTCTTGGTTGCGTTTATTTGCAGTCCGGCTTCCTCACATACCTGTATTAGTTCTTCAACCATCTTTTGTATTTCTTCCCTATTTTTCCCAAACAGTACAATGTCATCTGCGAATCTTAGATTTGTCAGCCTTTTACCGTCTATGTTTATCCCTTGTTCATCCCAATCTAGTTTTTTAAAAGCCATCTCAAGTACTGCGTTGAATAGGTTCGACGATATTGGATCTCCTTGTGCAACACCTCTTTTCACCTTAAACGACTTCCCTGCTTTGTCCAACCTTACATGTGCAGTAGCATTCTCGTATATATTTTTGATGATTTCCACTATTTTCAGATTTGTTCCCTGTTCAATTAATGCTTGTAGTATGTAGTCGTGTCTCACTGAATCAAAGGCTTTTCTAAAGTCTATAAAAACCATGTGTACTTCTATGTTGTATTCCCCAGCTTTCTCTACTAGTTGGTTGAGCGTGTGGATGTGGTCGATGGTAGAGTATCCCCTCCTGAACCCAGCTTGTTCCTCCGGTTGGTACCAATCTAGTTGGTCGTAAATCCTGTTCTTGATAATTTTCATAAAGATTTTTCTCATATCTGGTGAAAGACTCAACGGTCTATAATTATCGAGCTTTCTTTTGTCCCCTTTTTTGTGCAATAGGATGATTTGGGCTTCATACCACTGCCTTGGCAGTGTTATGTCGTCTACTATTTTATTGAATAGACATTCCAGGTGTGGGAGTAGTTCATCTGAGAATAACTTGATGAATTCATTTTCTATGAAGTCAGGGCCTGAGGCTTTTCCTATTTTAATATTTTTAACAACATGTGTTATCTCGGATTTTATTATTTTCGGGAAGGGTTCCATATTTTGATTGAGTCGATTAAGGTATTCCGTGATATCCCCCAGGTTTTTGTTTGTTACGCTTTGATTATTGACAGGCTCGTCGTATAATTCCTCGAAGTATTTTGTTGTTTCTGTGATAATTTTGTCTCTTGCCGTAATTACTTTGCCCTCGCTATTAATCAGTTTTGATATTAGGTTGTTTCCCTTACTTAATTACTTTTTCCATTATTTCCGTGTAGACCAAGTATCCTCAATTATCTCTCTGGTTTTCTTTTCATCAAATGCTCTACAATCTTTCCTTATTTCCCTTCTCACTACCTTGCTAATTTCAGTAAGCTCTATTTTTTGATTTTGAGTCAATCTTTTCATACCCTTTAATTTCTCCCTATTTTATATTAGCCTTTTTGTTCCTTTTGTAAGTTTATCGTCCGTGTTCGCTTGCTTTTTATGGCTTCCAAAATCCTTCATAGTTAGGTTGCAAATATTATTCATAGTTTCATATAGTTCCTGAACGTCCGTGTTTCTTGTATTATTTGTTAGGTTAGCTATTTCAACACTGAGACTTTCTCTCAAGTATTTTCTTGCATCCTCCAATTTATGCACTGGGATTACAAAGTTTCCTGTCTTCTTCGATCTTACGTGTGCCTTGAATTTGGCTCTTCTCGGAATGTCAATTAACCCTCTGCACATTCTATGATCGGACGCAAAACCGAAGCTCGAAATAACCGATATATCTTTGATGATGGAGATTTCATTTGTTAGTAAATGGTCAATTTCATTTTTCGTTATCCTGTTAGGTGAAATCCAAGTTCACTTCCTTTCTTTTCTCTTCTTAAAGAATGTTCCTGCAATTTTCATGTTGTTTCTACACGCGTAATCTATCAGATCCTCTCCATTCCTATTTAGTTTTCCCAAGCCATGTTCACCCACGTTTTTGTCCCCAGCTTTACCTTTCCCCACTTTAACGTTCCAATCGCCCATCACAATCGTATATAATCCCTGTTCATCTTCAGTTGTTTTTTGCAGGTCTAAGTAAAATTTCTCTTTTTCTAAATCATTACTATCCAATGTTGGAGCATATATTTGTATAATTGAGATGTGCGTTTCTTTTCCAGTGCATAACTTAGCTACACATATTCTTTCATTAACCTTCTTAATCTCTAGAACATTTTCCCACATCTTTCCGTTTATATAGATTTACGGATGAATAAAGTAACCGAGTGGCTGAATCCTGTTTTCCTTATTTCTGGGGCCCATGACCTACTAACGTGATTTGTAACCGGATTACAGTGCTTTGGTTGAAATCCTTGTAACAGAAGTGGCAGTTGGGATTATAGTGCCGCTGATTCACAACAGCTCAATACTCCGTCGTACACTCAACAATTATTTCCAGACGGACGTCGAGACGCGCGGGTAGGAAAAACTATTCGAACGTGACTGCCGCATCTACAAAACTGTATTTTTTTCTGGTAAGTGAAATAATTTTTCCTGGGAAAGTGCGATAGAGTTAGCAACGTAGTCACGTTGTTCCTGATGACGGTTCATCGTACGCTCGAAAATTGTCAGCAATTGACGAAGTAAAAATTGTTCTATGTTAAACAAATAATACGCGGTGTGTGACACGGCACGCGCGAAAAAAGCGCGAGTAGTCTTCGCTATGTGAGGTTTTAGTTACTTTTGGATATAGAGGAAATTGGGCGTGAATGTCGTCGTGAATATGAAATACGGGGAATCATCTAATTTCGCTGTACAAAAATGTAAAACCGCGATGCGCATACGATAAACGGAAATGGAGTGCACAAGCAACACGTAGGTAAGTTTTGGCATCGACAAGAGGAGGATCAGTATGTGTATCGTACATAGAATTCGACAGGATACTGTGTGGCAGGATCAGCTGATCAAATTAGTGCTAAGAATGAGCACAAGTTCGGTTTTAAACGTAAATATGATTAGATGTAGGGGAGAGACCCATACAGCGAGACACATTTTCGAATTTTTGTCGATGACGCAATAGAAAGCGCGCAGATTCAGCTTAAATTTAAGAGCGGAAGCGTTTAAACTGCAACAGAGGGGACATTGCTGAAAGTCTGCGATCACATTTCAGGCCCGTAGCTAGCTGCTCGTGTGTGCCAGGGCATTTGATATTCAACCAGGGCATGAGCCATAAGATAAGGGTACAACACAAAAATTTTTTGCTCGCTCCGTTCGCATCTACTTCTTCATCCTCTTTACTTCATTCTGTTTTTCTTTGAAAAACGAGTGGGTGAAAAGTAATTCCTTTACATTTCGCTGCCTTTATTTATTATTATTATTATTATTTTAAGAATGTGCTAGCCTGGGCGGCGCGCTTGTCCCTGTCACATTTACCAAAGTGTCTCACTGTTTGAAGTTATACACTCAACAGTGAGACATAAGTATTCCTATAATGAGGCAGTATTATTTTGAAACACGAAGAAAATGAACTAGGTCAATTTAAATTACGAGATACTATGCGCTCAACCAAGGGCCCGCATGCCTGGCTGATATCTGAAACATAACATTGAACTTAGTTGATTTTTATGTCGTCAACTCTTTTTTTATAACTTTTACCACAGCTTCTCGCACATTCTCTTTATCATAACCACCTATTTTTTCGAGATGTCATCTTCAGATTAACGCAAGTCAATCTTTAAAGCCGGGATAATTTAACGTCAAGTGATAACATGATATGATATACAGTACTGATGCTGATAAAATAGTCTCATTTATGAATACTTATTATTCAACCATGAAGATTCCGATCAAATGATTTTTGTTCTCAACTCGACGGTAGAATGTAAAATTTCTTTAGGTATCAGTTTCACATTTCGATCACTGATAGGAAAATTCCCATTAAAAAAAAAGAAAGAGTCCGACCGCTGCGCGGAAGGACATTGTTACATGGATATGTCGTCCATGCGACCCCGCTGACGCGCATACTCAATTCCAATGCCTTCTCTTGTCGTCCATTCTCGGTATCTCTCGGCATTCTTCGTGTCGGCCGATCAAAATGTGATGGAACGAATGACCGCATAAAGAGGAATACGCAACTACATCACGATGGTAACGTTTTTCTGCGGATCGTTTTCTGCGGAATGTTTTCCACCGGCAATCACGAATGGATTCCCATCTTGTCATTTTTGCATGAATTCAGTCCCGTTCCTGGCCGGCGATGTATGAATTGAGTCCCGCGGAAAATAAATTGATGTATGAATTGAATCCCACGAAAAATAAATTGATGTATGAATTGAGTCCCAAAAGAAACACTTTTATTTATATTGAAAGTGAAAGTAAAGTACATTAATGATAAAATTTGTTTTCGTTAAAAATAAATGTACCTTAATTAGAAAATTTGATTTTTGTGGGCAAAAATGTTTGCGAAACAGCTTTCATGAATTCGAAGCGCGTAATTTTCCCCTCTTGAGTAATTGGGTGAACTGCTGGTCTCCAAGGAATGTTTCATTCACATCAACTTCATTGCTCAGCTTGCTTCTCATTCTAATGTACGAGAAATCCTGTATCTCTAGAAAGGCTTCAAGTACCGGGAAGATAGTGGCAATTTCTATAAAAAGGGGTAACTTTGTCGATCCGACGAATTTTGAGTTACGGACAGTACGTAATAGAGGAATGAATGCCCATTCCAACGAGTCATCGGCGAGATTTGTAGCGTTTTTTGTTCCGTCATAAATCATGAACTTTCAACTTTTTGATTCTTTTCGACTGTAGGGATAGCGACCCACTATTTTCAAGTTTTTTTTTAGCTTCAAGAGCTGTGGCGAAGCAAATTTATCAAAATATGTTCGAGATACAAGCGGTCACAAAGATGAGTGTAACAAGAACGCGTGAAAACACGTTTTTGGAAAAAACACGTTTGAAGTTAGACACGCCTTTTTCTCCCACTCCGTCAAGCGGCCCTAACTCGCCGCGGAATCACGTTACCAGCCTCGACGAGGGCTTGTTGGAAAGGTAATTTTTCGCTCTTCTGCATGGTAACAATTCAGAACATCGGATTTATTCGTGAGCTCCGAAAAACCACAAAGAAGCGTAATTCTCGTTCTCTCTCTCTCCCTCTTGCGCGTAAATTTTGTCTCTTCGTTATTGCGATGTTTCTTCTATAGAAATCAACCGAAATCTCAAAATTGATTTTTCGACCAAAAAATTTTATTTTTCTTTTTTTTGCGTTTTCTGAGACTTCGATCGATCGACAAAGTTACCCTGTGGATGTTTATGGTAAAACATGCCATTCAATTTGGCATTAAAGCCTTCACGAGCATTCGTTGTCTGTATCGCGTGTGGACGACAACCAGCCCACATCTCTGGAAGAAATGATGCTCCTGAACACACGTAAGTTTCGAGGACTTAGTCCACGAATTCAACAATTTTGTCGTTCGAAGGAGCTACGGGGGCCAAAATCTTCGGTGATGCAGTCTTCAATTTCAAGCGGCTCTGAGGAGACCAAGCCGAAAAACGCTCTTAGGAAAGAACCCTCCGCCGATTTACTCCGGTAGACCTGTTGTAGACCAACATTTTGCATTTTTCTGTGCCAGGCCTGCCCAAAATGAAATCGGCAACCATAGACGTCTGTTGTGGGCCAAACCTCTTTAACGGCTCCCTGAATGGCCTTCTCAAAATCAGTAAGCGTTGTCTGAGGCTCATAATCTTGCGGTAGGTGTGCTTGAAGGTGGCGCAGTGCTTTTTCATATAATGTTTGTTTCTTGAATCATATCGCATTAATCTCACACGCATCTGACTCAGTTCGTACATCTAAATTTTCTTTACGGGACTCAGTTCGTACACATCTTCATTTTTCTTACGGGACTCAATTCATTGTTTTCGGCACGGGACTCAATTCGTTCTGTCCTTTTTCACGGAGCGTTTTCTGCGGAATTTTTCTCTTTTACTTCCGAGCCATCAAACATATCCATGTCAAAACAGAGATTGAAAAGATTTAATACACGATTTTGTGTGCAAAAACACATTTCTTATAAGGTGTTGGAAGAGGGAATTATATTCAGCAGCCGGGGACCGATTTGGCGGGGAAACCTGGTTCAGTTTGGCGAGGACAAAGCAAGCCCTGAATCAATTTGCCGTTTCCCTCCCCCTCTAACGAATGAACGAGTCAACTACAAGAACGAACAAGAGTGAACGCTTTGTAACATCATCGATTTACAGATACTTCATGCAACCTGTTGCTACATGACAGAGATGAGAGCACACGAAAACGAAGTGCACAGTATTGTAAGAAGTCGATGTATTTGTCAGTACGCTGAAGGAGGCAATTTTCGCGTGCAGGGAGACTTTGGATCCACGCACCCAACATAATGGCGATTCATTGACAATATTTGCCAAGTCCAGCACAGGAGGGATTTAGCTTATACACACTCAGAAACAGGTATGGAAACGACTCAGAAGAAAATGAAGTACAGAAGAAGCGACAGACGCATATTGGACATTGTCCGAGATTTTGAAAATCGCACGACAACCGAATATTTACGTGCTATAGCGCATAATTTGTCAAAATAATGGACTTTTTACGTTCAGTATTTTACTACGAGTGGATTATTATTGGTATTATTACATTCAAGACTATTTCTATTTTCTATTTTTTTACCGCCAAATCAACACTCCGCCGAATTGATCTCCTGCCACATTGAACCACTCCCGCCAAATCGGTCCCTGCCAAATCCTCCCCGCCAAATTAAACTAAACTCATTATAAAGTGCAATAACACTGCATGCATTACAGAGCCCTGCACGAGTAAGTAAAAAGTAACCGGTACAGAATCGGCGAGTATTGAAGGAAACGATGCCAATCAGTATTCGTAATCGTCTGTAACCGGCATCGTCTACGCATCGTCCAGGTATCGTAGGCATCGTGAAGATAAGAAACGATAAAGTAAAATATACGTCATCCTGCGAGTTATCCGGATAGCACTGCAAAATCCTGTCAGGCGATAAGAAATAAATTACGATGCCACGATGCGATAATACATATACATATCGGCATCGTTCTTCTACTACTATCCGGTTATAGTTACAGTTCCTGGCATCGTTGTAATCGTTTTATGAGATACTATATTCGGCATCGTGCAGGCCTCTGAATGCATATTATCTTCACATCTGGATCCAAAATTCCCAGTATTAACGAATTTATTCGCAAAGTCTCAGTGTTATCACTGTCTCATTGTATAGGCCTCTCCCTTGCTCAAGTATTCAGCTACTTGCAATGTAAGATGCTTCCGTGCTTATCACTATGAATAAGTAATCAGTAATTTGTACAAGTTTTTTGGAAAGTCTTTTTGTAATTCTGATATCAGTTACCGGTTCTTGTTACAGATTCAGAGTTCCTGTTCAGATATGTCACATTCCATCAGTACTGCGTCGGGTGTTACTTTAGGTAACGCTGATTTGAAATTGCGGAGCTGAACATTGCTCCCACTGGGAGCACAGAGAAAGAAACCAGCAATGGGTAAGAAACGGACCAAGAAGAAGTCGAAAAATAAAACCACCATATCTGTAGACTGAAGCAGGCGGCAGTGTCATTTGAGAAGAAGGAAAAGAAACCAAGTCCAATATACTACTGATGTGGTAGCCAGAGTTCCAGTATTTATTTAAAACGCTGTTTAGGAGAAGTAAACTTCCAGTGTTGGCAGTTATACTGATCATGAAGCCAGGTCGAACATCGCCTCTTAGTCATCGGTGAGTAAAATGCTTGTATGTCAGATTATATGGCAGTTCGAGTACTTGAAGGAAGTACTTGAGAACTCATGAAATTTTAACCCAGTCATAAAAACTGCTTGTCGTATTACTGCTCTGAAGTCTTATTCATGTGAATCTATTGCTTATTGTCGAAGTTATCGTTTATAAATTATAAGTCTTTCGGAGGGTAACTTACTTTCATTTCAGTTGTTGCCATACTAATAGAAGTTTGTTGGAACAGAGGTAGTTCAGTTTCGGATTCTCGGTTGTATTGCTATCTGAAAATCTTCTGTCGAAGACGAAAATAAGGGGGGAGCACAGGGACAGCTTACGCCAAGCCTCCGTTGGAGTTGAAAAATTTTAGTAGATGGATCAAAAGTTGGAAAATTCCAACAAATGAAAAGGTTTTTTATTTTTATCTTTTTTATTTTTTTTTTAGTCAATACAAGAAAATCTTGATACTTGGGACTTTTGACTTGAGTCAGTTGGGACTTTAACAATTTTTCCCCCTTCAGAAAAACTCTTCGCTACGTCTCTGTCTTCTGTTCATTGAATACCGTTTTAATGAAACATGATATCCTTTACATGAGTTGTTCAACAGTCCACTCCAATGAATTTTATTCTTATTTTCATAACACAGAACGTTCAATGACCAGTAGCAGCACAAATGAAGACAAACTCGAGTGATGGAACATGACCAATAATAGCAGTGGACATAGAAACGAGTGTTTAAATAGAACCAGTGGCAGCAATTACACAGGTAAAGACTAGATGAGTAACAAATTGTTCATTTTTTTAAATCGTTGATCGGAAAGTTTGTCTTTTTCCGGAACATATTCCACAATGAAAAAGTGAATGATTATCATTCCAAATTCAGCATCAGTGTTTCGCGAAACATACCTAATGGCAAGACTGTTGTACTTCCCGCACTAGTGTAATAATCCCACTTCCCACATTGTATTAACAGACACTAAAGCACTCTACATTTACAACAATTTGATTCTCGTAGCAATCACTTTCCGATCAACGATTTAAAAAAATTACATACGTGACACGATATAATGAAGTGAAGAATTACAACTCGTGCATTCGCTTCACTTGGCTAATGTCTCATCGTTCCACAAACTTTGCACTCGTAATCCTTCACTTCCTTAACTTGTCATGTAACATACTATTATTATCAATACATATAAGCGAACGTTTTTCCTAAAAATATCTTTTCCATGAATCTTCAGTGGTATATAAGCTGTAAGGAAGCAACTCGAGGCCATGCACCTTTCTTAAAAATGTCTTCCTTAGTGATCTACCGTGGTATATAAGAATGTGATTCGAGGTCATGTGCCAGTTATTCCTATGTATTTTCTGGAGGCAAAGAGCTTCTCGATTTTTTCATCATGACTCGAATTGAAAATGTACCTATACCGAGTAATAATCGAGGGAATAGGTAACTGATTTTAATACGGATGGCAAATTTGAGACTGATCTCATGATCGATGAAAATTTCAGATTAGTTTCCAATTCGATGTTTCATTCGATAATATCTATCGATATAGATTTCAGTATCAACTTTTTTATCGAAATTGTACTTGTTTTTCTGCAATAATTCGATTTGGTTTTTAAATCGAATGGTTTCATTGAATTTTGTGATTTTTTACTCCATCATGTTACCAGGGATATTGAATAATTTCAATGTCTTCCCATCCTGCCCCTTATTAATACGGTTTAAAGTCGAAGTAACCTCAAAAACGAATTCAGCGTCTCCAAAAACTTTATTATTCATATACTTGGAGCAATTGTAAATAATTTTGAAGTTTTCTTGTCCCTGTCTCCTGTGCGCTATTATTGGTAGAGGTTACAGTGAAAATAACTTAGAAAACGTGGTCAGTCTTTCTCAAATCACCATTTTCGTTACGCTGGATAGTATTATCTGTTGTTTTTACATATAGTCCCTCAGTAGAGTTTTTAAAATGGAGGTTTGAATCAAAATAATTATATAAATGCATATAACGTTTCTGAAATCCAGGTAGACAATCGTTTTCAAGCTTGATTCGGTTTCTGTGGTCTGTGACGCTCAAAGTTCAGAAAAGTGTATTTTTACTTTTTCTCAAAATTATCGTAGATGTCTCATTCTTACGCTAGCGAGAACGTTTATAATGGTCAAACGGTTTTTGCAACCAGATTCGATTTTTCGGAAGCTTCAAAATAAAATTGCAGATTTTCTTATGAAGAATTCTACAAGTATGTTAAACTTTAACCCCGATGGGATCCCTCTCTTTGGTGTGCGGGGTTTTGGACCAAAAGATACGAATTTAGGTACTGGGAGCAAGACATTACAGAAAAAGCGAAATTTCGGGCCACCCTAATAAACAAGATAAAAAAATTCCCGTCTCCCATTTCCTGATTTTTCGACCATTTTCATTGGGAATTCCAGTGTCTTGTTTTCCCTATCTGCCAGAATATCTGTCAATTTTTTTTATCTTTGGCGGTCCATAATGACGGATATTTCCGCAAACTTGTTAAAATTGGGTAAAAGTATTTAAATTACGGAAATGTCTTGCGAGACGTCAGACGTGATGTTCGAACCATAACAAAAGAAGCAGAGAAGTCTTGTTAAGCGCTTTAAGCCGAGACGTATGTAGATGATTGATAAACTGTATTGAAGAAAGAGATGCGACGGTGAAAGTTCTTTGAAAATATAAAATTATTCGGCTGAATTTTCTCCCTGTCTGTCCGGCCCCTTAACAAATAATTTAGACGCCGGCGTTACAATTAACTCGCATCTAGATTCTTAGAAATAGAAGCCGGGCGTATTTACGGCGAATCCTGTAGGCAAAACTACATACGCTGTTACGTTCATATTTACGGCGAACTGAGTAGGCAAAATTACGAACATGCTCTTTAATTTACATCGTATTCAATTTGAATGCCCGAAACAGTAGGATATTCGGGAGGTTCGTACATTTCATTTCGTAATTTACGTAAACAATAAAACGTGGCTGCAGAGCGGAAAAGTTTTTTGTTCGTTTTCGATTCTCAGGGTTCGGGTCTTTAAGTCTGGGAAAACTCACTGCTACACATTAACTGAGCTCTTATGCAGGAAAACGCAGAATTTCTGTCATTTTCCCGGGATAAACAATTTTTATGACTGAATTCGATTTTCGTACCCGTTTCCTCTGAGCTTAAAATTTGGACCTCCCACCTCTGCAGGACTATAAGAAATTACAGGAATTATGAAATGGGTATCGTTTCTTTGGTTCTCTTGATCATTCTTGATCGTGAAATTTTATTTCAACATTGATTTTCAGCTATTATGAAAATTGCGATACCTAAAGTGGAGGGGAGGGGGAGATGGAAACAGGTAAAGTGTTGCAAATCGATTTTGGGATCGCGGAATTGGTTTTGATATTGATTTTTAGCTGTCATAAAAATTGTAGCACCTAGAATGAGGAGACGGACTTAAAAAAAAATTATAGGTCCGAGGCAGGTACTGTTTCTTAGATGTTTGGAGTCGCAAAATTTGGTTTTAAAATTGCTTCCAGTTGCCATGAAATTTGAGGTACTTTGGGAGAGTTGTTTCGACGAGGGGAAATAATGTACGGGTACGAGGTGCGTATCGATTCTGTGGTTTCCGGGGTCATAGAATTCAAGTTTGACGTTGATTGATAGGTACGATTAAAAGGAGGGGGATAGAAAAAACTTGATAAGTTTCGCAGATGTATTGTTTCTTCGATTTTCGAGATCATGGAATTCGTTTTTGACGTTTATTTTCTGCTGCTATGAACATTGAGGTACCGATTGATGGCTGTGGTCGGATGAGCGAGGGATCGGACATAATCTGATTTGTTTTTCAAAACTCGCTTCCTTTTCGTGTCTGTCTGATTCCTGTTCTCTGGGGTAGTATCCTTTGTCAGAAGTAACACGAACATGTTTTCTTCTGAGTCACAGGAGAAAATGTTAGCAGGAGTGCTAATCTGCTTGGTCTCACATCTCCAAATGAGTAGACGTGCGTCGTATTACATTTTTGTATCTGTCTGTGCGATTGATGAGTTCTAAGGTTACTGAAAACGAATTTAGTGGCCTTCAGGATCTGAGGTATAACATTCATGCATTTTCCTACTTCTGGTCTCACTTAAGGCCCAAGAATTTCTTGGGTAGCCAAACATGGATATTAAAAAGTATTCCAAAGTGATAAAATTAACTTTTTTAAACATTTTCTTGCAGGAGAGGATGGACAGGATTATCTTTCTTAACATTTTTCACCCCTTCCCTCTCACCCCTGCCTTTTTTTAAAATTGACTTGCAAAGGATGAGAAATAAATTATTGGGAGAAGATGTAAGGAGTATGAGCTAATTAACTTGGTTTGCAGGGGAGAGGAACAAAATTGGAAGGGGTGTAGGCATTTGACAAAGTTGATCATTTAATACTCTCGTAACAGGAATGAAAGAACTTGGCTTTTCATACTCTCTAATTAAATTTTTTAAATCATACTATACCAACCGGGAGCAATTTGTACAATTCAGAGGGAGTGGAGTCAAGGGTCCTTTAAGTGTACCTCGAGAGTGTCACATGGGTCTATTCTCGGGCCTCTGTTGTTCGCAATCTTTATTAACTCAATTACTACCACGGTGAACTGAAACATTCTGAGATATTACTTTATGCCGACGATATTGATCATGCGTGTAAGATCAATCCAAAACGGTGCACTTTTACAAGAAGACTTGAAGTCTTTAGTTGTTTGGGGTCAACGGAATAGACTTTCCTTTAATGCGGACAAATACAAAAAAAAAAAAAAAAAAACCCTCACAAGAAAAAAAGAGAAACTAGAAAACAATTATTTACTTGATAGAGCTACACTACAAGAAGTGAACGACATAAGAGACTTGTGGATAATTCTGCATTCCAAATTAACTTACAAAAATCATCTACGAGAGATCACTCTGAAATAAAATAAAATAATGGGCATCATATTTTGGAACGGGAAGAATTATACGGATGTTGAAACGTTGAAAATACTATATTTTTCATTCATAAGATCACATCTAGAGTTCGCCTCATTGATTTGGAACCCAACCATAAAAAGTGGAACAAAGATGATTGAAAAAAAATTCAAAATCGGTTGTTGAAGTATCTGTATTTCAGATTATTCTCGTAATATCCGTATGACGTAAGCCGCAAAGAGTTGCGACTAGGTTTTGGGTTTTTTACTTTAAAAAAGCGTAGACAGATTACCTCACTACTGCCACTTTGTGATACTGTGCACAACGAAATAACAGATGAAAATATTTTACAAAAATCAATTTCCGAGTTCCTTCATATCAGGGGCGCTGTAGAAATATCTTTGATACTCCAATGACACATTCGAATGCATATAAGGAGTCTACTCTGAATAGGGCGAAACGTTTATTTAACAGGTTACCAACTCTGAACCCTGAAATCGATATATTTTTTCTAACCCGAAAAAATTCTAAGAATAAGATAATCGACATGATGAAAATCTCAAACTTTGAAATGTGAATTTGCGTTGTAGTTACTGGTAACAACAATCAGCCACCTTACGTTGCAGAGAAGGACTGGCCTTTGGTGAATCCTGGGGCCGGAGAGGAGGGGCTGGCAGCAAAGTGCATCAATATATTCATATTCTACTATATCGAATACCGCTTTACTTTTTAGTTTTATTTTCCTTTGTTTGGTTTTCTTTTTTATAATTAGATCTAATGAGTCATTGTTATAATATCATGTGGTACTTCCTTCTATAATTGGCCGAAAGGCTGTAGAAGAGGGAATAAAATAATAATAAATTTTAAAAAAAGTAAAGAGAGGAAATTTTTTTGAATTAATTTGCCGAGTAAGGTGGATCGAAAACCCAGGAAATGATGTCCATCTGAAACCTGTAATTTTTTTAATCCCCTTTCCTCTTTAACCCCTTTTTACGTACCTCAGTTTTCATGGTAGGTCCACCTCCCTCCATAAGGTACTTCAATTTTCATGGTACTTGTAAATCAATGTCAAAAGTCAATTTTCTCGATTCCCAAACCCCAAGAAAGTATTCCCATATCATACCAGTACATTCATTTTTACTTCTGACCCTCGTTCTCTTTTTTGATGTATCTCAGTTTTCACGGCTGCTTTGAAGCAATACTGAAATCAATTTACAAGATCTCGAAGACTCAAGAGGCAATATTCAGCTGAAATCTGTACATTTATCCTCCCCCCCCCCGAGATTTTTTTCAATTTCCGTGGCATCAGGAAAGCAATGCTGAAACTGATTTTCGGGACCCCAAAAACTCATAAAACGATATACCTATCTCGCACCTGCAAATTTTTTCCTATTTCCAACTCCCCCTCCTTTTTAGATACCAAAAATTTCATGGCAGCTGAAAATCAATGCTTAAACCGAATTTCACGACCCACTGAATCTAAAAACCGAGACTCATATTGCAGTTAGATCAAGTTTTGACCTTCGCCTTCCCCAGGGGCTACAATTTTCAAGGTAGGGGAGAACAAATATGAAAAAAATGAGTTAAGTAAAGAACTGATTAACGAGTCTTCTGTTGTTGGATAAAGTACATAGAACCTTATGCTGTTATTAACGGGATGAGGGTAACTAGGAAAGAAAATTCCGATGGGTACAGGGGTTGGGAATTGTATTCGATGACAATTTGTATCCAAAAAGTGATCACAAGAATTGCTGGTAACGTAACCAAAATTATACGTTTTCTTCTATAAAATCTGCGCTGATGCGTAACAGTGAAAGGGCCATTTTGAGCTTCTCCCTTTTCTGAGGGTCTGAGAATAGTATATTAAGAATGTAGAGGCCATAATATAATAACGCAATACGTGTTTCTTTATTAAAAAAAAAAAAAAAGTTACGAAAATTATTGAAAATAACACATTTTTTAATTGAAACTTATGTTTCCTTGTTTTGAGGGATTGGGGACTTGACTCTCCTACCCATCACAAAATTAGCGGGACGCGGATTTTTTTCCCCCTGAGACTCCAGCGACTTTTGAAAACAATTTACACCAATCTCCAGCTCGTTATCAAACAATTTTTCAGTTCTGTTTCGTTATCAAATTTGTCAAGATTATTTGGATTTTTTCAACGGTTCTCAGTTTGATTTCGTTTCAGTCTTCGAGAAAGGTCCATTTTGATTCAGTTTTTCGGCTTCGTTCCCGAATGTCTTAGTCTTTCATTTCTTTTTCGGCTTTTGTTGCTTTTTTGGCTTTCTGTTATATTATTGTATTAAATTCCCTTTCTTCCCCGATGTTTGCATCATCACGAACTAAACACGCGGTGATCCTCTCCCCATGAATGCACATTTTTGTATAAATCGTCCTGCCTGGCTACTTCCGGATAACACGATGCGAGCGTCTAACAAACGTCTTTTGTCTCTTGCACGCCTGTATTTCCTGTCTTGTCTAAGCTACGTTCTTCTCCTTATCCTCATGACTCACTTTCCTTTTTCTCTCAATAATTTTCCAGTTTCTCTAACATCATTAAAAACTAGAAAACCAAAAAAGTAATGGTATATCGGTTTTCATTCGAATCGAACTTTGTGATTTCCATTGGTTTCGTTTTTTGTTTCCCCCGACTGAAAGTATACAAATTAGGTATTTCGGTTTCTGGGAAGAACGAGTTTAATGTTGCACGTTTATAGGTTCCGGTTTTCGGTTTTCGTTTTGTTCCACAACCTCGTGTATGTATACTAAATGCTTGCACTTCATTTGCGTTTTCTCGTATATCGCCCTCTTTGCGGCCCTTTGAGTTTCGATTTAATTTTTGGATACCCATTCTTGCTTCACGACCGTCGATTCGCGTAAATAAATGTTCAGCATGGATGTGTTCTCGAACAGATGTCGCGTGGAATACGATTTCAGTTCTGTTCGTCCACATTCTCATTTTTCTAAAACAAGTTATAGTCTGTAACTTTGCTCAAGCCTGTATTCGACCGTTTTCTGCACCACCAGACCAACTGGACTCGTTTTAGGTACAAAATTATATTTCTTCTCCAGTGGTTCGTTTCAACCTTTGCATCGTAGTCTTTTCACATGCGGTTTATACAGCCGTCGTTAGGTTGCTAGGAATCAACATTTACGAACAGTTGATACAAATTATAGATTTTATGACGAAAAAGCTCACTCGTCATTCATTCGATCAAGGTAACGTGTTAATCTACAGCCTGTTGGTTGTTGTAACAGCGACCTTTAAAACGTGATTTTCTCAGATTTACTTAATGGCGTTTTCAACGGAGTCTCAATTCCTGATGAATGGAACGAGGACACGTTTCGAGTTGAACCGAATTCGCGGTTGTAAATTGTAATATTCGATTTTGTTTTTTGGTATTAATTGCGACATGTCCGAATTGCTGCGCTTTGGTCCAAAAGCGTGGGAGTCGAAGATAAATAAAAATAAGGAACTTAACGCAGTCACGTATCCGCAAATTGAAAAAGGGCTGGTTCTTTTCCTTCGGAAATTCTTTCGCATTTTTTCTAAATCGCCCGAGACCGACAGCGTAAGTGGAAGTTATGACATGGGCGATTCGCTATCGTTAACATTCTTTGGGGGTGTTGAACGTAATTCCATCTCATGTAAGTGCAATCATTGTCGCGTTCCCTGTCGGCCTGTCGTGTAAAAATATTATCAGAGAGAAACGGCAATATTCAGAAGGGAAGTAACAATATCATCCTACGAGCTGAGGAATGTCAAAAGGCGATGACAACAAGGAGGGAGAAGGGGGACTTGGAACCTTGAGGCGCTAAAAAAGAACTACATATATCGACGTTCTTCGTGACTTGGGGGGAAATAGAGAAAAAGGGGATTAAACAAATATAAAATTAATGAACTAAAGAATAAACTGGATAAATTACGTAAATAATACCTAATAACTATGATTTTACAACGTAGCAATTTAAGTTCCGGATGACTTACTCGTATTTTTGGCCCTGATGAACATGCACTTGAAAAGTATCTATTAGGTGTATGTGTTCGCGGTTTTTCAGATGTTGTACGAGAGAAGTGCTTAGCTCGGATCCGAGCGATGGCATACGAAATCGAAGATAGAAAAAGCGAATGTACTGATTGACGGATAGCAAAGACAGATCTTGACTGTGCTAAATATAAACTGTGACACTAAACTGTAACTGAACTGCTACTGAACTGATGTCCTACTTGGCTGATTGAGAGAGAAAAAGGAAAGTGAGTCATGAGGATAAAGAGAAGAACGTAGCTTAGACAAGACAGGAACTACAGGCGTGCAAGAGACAAAAGACGTTTGTTAGACGTTCGCATCGTGTTATCCGGAAGTAGCCAGGCAGGACGATGTATATGTGACCGGGAATGACGTAAATCCGAAGAATAACGATATATCCTAGGATAAGACGTACTTTCCTATGAGAGTTAGGAAGTAACTACTCTGTCTAGGAAATAACGTTTCTTCCTACTCAATTTAGGCAATGATGAATACTAGCACGTAGCAAACAACGTGGCTTCGGCGTTAACGTTATAATCTGTTCATCTTTTGGTCGTTATCGTTCATTTCTACTTCTCATCCGTCAATCATGTTTATTTTTGTCAGTGATTCACTAAACCATAGCGTGATAAAATTATTGCTGCTCTCGTATGCCAGTGTTCGAGTCAGCCTCTTTTTAGGTACAATAACGGGCGTCATGAAGGATAAATACACAAGGGCCGAATTTTGTCCGTGTTCGGAATCGTTACTCCAAATCACAGATATACCAGAAGATAGAGAGGTTACACTACGGGAGGCAGCAGCCGCTAACAGCGTTTTTGGAGTCAGGGATTTGAACGTTGTCACTGCGTAAGAGAGGCTGTTCGTCTAACCGCTGTAAATGCAAAGCATCTGGTAAACTATGCACTTCTAAGTGCCATGCTTCTTTATTCTGCTGTAATAAGTACCTCGAAATTTTTTTATGACATGATACCACCGTATGTATTCAATTCATTTATGTAAACAAATTTTAAAGATTCATTAAACGTTTCTTTTTCTCAGTACATCAGCATGTCCTAACTACTTTTCGTCACTTACGAAAATGGCTGGGGTATATTGTTCATGTAAAGTAATGAACAACATTGTCGACCTGAATCGGTCACTGACATAAGTTCCTAGGAAATTACGTTATGTAGTAAGCGTTTCAGGAGCTTTTAACAACGCCTAGGCTTTTACATAAATATCGAATTTACGTCATTTCCGGTAACATATACAATTATGTGCATTCATGGGGGAGAGGATCACCGCGTGTTTAGTTCGTGATGATGTAATAGTTGGCTGACGCAGACTCTTTTCTAAATTTACTCTCAACCTGACCTCTGGAATCCGCCTTTTCGTGCATTACCTCAGAAACGTCGGGGAGGCTGAGCCCTCTTCTCTTCTTGCTGAAAAACTGGCCTAGGTCGAAATCTAGCGAGTTGCTACGTGGGCTCGAGGGACCTCCGGATTTAGAGACGAGCGCGCTATCCATTCGGCCAACCAGACCCAAGTCGGCTGACAGCGCTGAAAGTGCTAAGAAAATAGTCAGTTAAGTTGGAAAATGTTATCTTGGAAGGTCGTAGTGGTCCAACCCTGGCAAGGTAACTGAGACTAACTGACACTATTATTCTTTTTTTTTTCAAACTGTGTGAATGAAATTCGGGTGAGTTTTTTTGAACTTTTTTTCATTGCCATTTTCTTTCATTTGCGGATATTTCGGCGTTTGTACGAGCAAGAGAAGTATTAAGTCCAAACCGCAGTGAGAGCATTCGAAATCAAAAAACAAGAGCGAGTAACAAAAGCGCATGTATTGATGGATAGTAAAGGCAGATCTTCGTGAAAGCTAAATGTAAACTGACTAAACTGTGTTTGTTACTGAACTGTAACTGAACTATATCTGAACTTATGGCCTGAGCTGCAAAACATGAACTTAAAAAGAAATTAAACTGAATTCCTACCCAGCCGAGTAGAAAAACGGAAAATAAGTCAAAAGAATGATACTTAATCGTGGTTTCAAAAAAAATCTGGAACTGGATGTAGGAGACGAAAGACGTTTATTAGACGCTCGCATCGTGTTACACAGGAAGTGATCAGGCAGGACGATTAGACGATTTATACAAAAATGTAAATTCGAAAGGAGAACATCGCTGCACATTTTCCTAGTTACTTTGAAAGCTGTTGATTGCATGATGTAGGATGAAGTCCAAGAATCTGATTAATAAATTTTTGAGCAAATATCAAAGAAACTTAGTGCAATTTTAGAAATTTATTTGCGGTTCGGGTTATATCGATTGAACAACTTGGACTATATTTACAAAATTGTGCTTGATTTAACACATTCGATTGGTTTTTTAATACGTCTGGATGTAGAGCGTCTTCGATGTTATGTGTATCCAAGATCTTACTTCGATTTCGTATTTTTTGTTAGCGGTTGAAATTGTTTTACATATTGTTTGTCCCACTGAATACATACGAGTGAAAGATTATTTAATTCTTACAAATTTTGAGCACTCGATGAAAACCCTATGATTTTCAACAAGCATTTCTCAACACACATAATGCCTAATTTGTTGGTACTTGAATACACTGTAGACGAAAGAGTCTTAATTACAGCTAATTATAATAGGACATCCAATTTGCTAAAATTGTAACAGAAAACCATACATTTTATGCAAGAATTATGCAAATTGTTGTTTCTATTCGGACAGACTATTATAAAGGACATTAAAAATTCCTAATAAGGTAGGCTAAGCGCTGATATTTTACATATTCTATGTATTATACCCAAATATTTTACCTATTATACCTACTTTCTTTAATGTGATAATGTAAATTGTATGAGTAGCGGCTTAGTTATCCCAACACCGCAGTCCGAGTACCACAAGAACAGATTTCGTTTGAAATAATGGGTCGTAAGTTCTAGGTATCCCTCAAAGAAATTTTAACTGTAGGGCTACAGCTTTAAAAATGGCAAACATTATGGTTCAGTAAGCGGAGCTTTGGCGTGAATAAAAAACACGCAATGTACTGCATTATCAGAAAGGAAGCTAAGAAAGGTATAGCAGACAGTCGGGTTTGTTTCTTAGGTCATAAGTCTTACGATCCAGTTGCGAGATTCTTTGAAATGTCATTTTGGAGAAATGGGGGGCAGTGGCTCGGTTACTCTGTTGGTTCAATTATTCCCGTTACTCTAATAAAATTAAAAATTAAAAGCGTTCAGAATTAAAAATTAAAAATCTTAAACTATAAATTGAAAATCAAAAATTAAAAGTCAGAAAGTCATAATCGTATGTGGACTCGTCCATATTCAAAATAAATTAACGATTTATTGAACGCTTTTTATTTTTTCTGAAATGAAAAATTATGAACGTCGATCATTTTGAAAGAAATAAAAGGAAAAACAGTCGTTCATTTCGGGTTTTCGGAATCAGACCAGAAAGGGGATGCAATATTGGAAACGAGCAGCAGAGAAAACCAATATCATTACAGTTGATTTCATATTGCATAAAATATTTGTATAGTCACAAAAAAATTTAAAAATTGAAAATAAATGAAACCATACAAACAAAGAAATGTTGTCTTTTTTTTAACTGAACGAAATCAACAAGTTTATTCCAGCGGCATAAAGGAAATTAACGTTTTTATATTTTCCTAGGTAAACTTAGAAATTTAAAAATTAAAATGGAAAACAGAAAATTAATAATCTGAAACCTAGAATCTAAAATCTCGAATTGAGAGTCAAAAATTCAAAATTAAAGCTTTGATACAACTATGTGTAAATTGAAAATGAAGAATAACAATAGATTCTCGAAGATGAAAACGGAAAATTAAAAATCAGAATTCAAAAATGGAAAATCAAAATTGCGAAATTGGATTTCTAATGTTAAAATTAAAAAGAAAAAGAAATGAAAATAAAAATTCAGAAGTTTGAGATTTTGAAATTGAAAATCAAATTTCAAAGATAGGATTTTAAAATTAGAAATTGGAAATCATCAGATGGTATGTGAGAATAATGAGGGTCAAAATTCTATTTGAAATCCGCAGGCCTCGTGGCGCGCTGCTGTCGTCTTGCTGATGAGAAAATGAAAAAATGATCGAGGAAGTTTTACTATTGTTGATCTCCTGATTTGTAATTTTTTACAATGGATTTTTCGTTTTATTTTTAAAACAACGCTAGGGAGATTTTCTCACAAGCTTTTGCGGGTGAAAACATTCACAAAAACTGTTCAGCCAAACTGCTGAGTTGTTTGTAATATAACAAAATCATTACTGCGCTGCAAAATAAACGTAAAAGAATCAGAAGTAAAGTGTAATGAAAATTGAAACACTAAACTAAAACGGATAAGAACCCGTCCACTAGATGCCGCCACTTTGTTGCGGAATCCGAATTCCCACAATTTTTTTTTTTTAAAGAAAAACTATGACTTGGGAATATTTTATTCTCTATGTGTAGGTACATTTTTGGTGTGTCAGATTTTTACGTCTCCTGAATAAAGCTCAAATAAAGTAGATGTACCAAATATGGTCAAAAAATTAATGCGCTTCAGTAATTCTGGGAAGGACGGAAATATCTAAGTATTAGAAAAGTAGTGATGTCAAAAAAATCGCCACCTATCGATACGTACCAATATTTTTTCGAATCAGGCCGTATCGATACGTAATTGAAAATATCAATAAATATCGGCCCTCAGCCGATCCACTAATCTATATGATAAGAACCACCTTTTTTAATAGGACTAAGGGGCCGCTTGGCGGCCCAACCTCCGCCGTCACAGTCACTTTCTCCCACCATGCTCCTCCTCGCCCACTGCGACGCCCTTCCTCACCGTGGACCTCCCACTTCCACCAAGAAGCCCCCCCCCCGGGGTAGGGTACCTTTGGTGAAACGTGAGATTAAGGTATCGGGGAGGCCACCAGGAATTTATCCCTACGGAGGGGAAGGAGGAGGTGGCTTTTACTGTTTAGTGTATAGAGAGTCCTCTCCCACCATAACTTCTCCTCGTCCTTCACCGCGACCTTCCTCCTCTAAGCTCTCTCCTTCACCATGAACCCCCTCCCAAGAATAGGCGACCCCTGGAGAAATGAGCAATTAAGTTTCAGGGTAGGCAACCCGCAGTGTCTTTTTTTCTCACAGAGGAGGCGGCGGATTTTAATTTTTTAGTATACCGGAGTAGGGTACCTCTGGTGAAACGTGAGAGTAAGGTACAGGAGAGGCCACCAGGAATTTATCCCCATTAAGGGGAAGGAAGAGGTGGATTTTACTGTTTAGTGTATAGAGACCCCTCCCTCACCACGACTCCTCCTCGTCCTTCACCGCGACCTTCCTCCCCTCAAGCTCCCTCCTCCTTTATGACCCCCTTCCCAAGATTAGGCTCCCCTTGGAGAAGTGAGCAATTAGAGGCAGGGTAGACAACCCGCAGTTGTGTTTTCTCCCGGAGGTAGTGGCGGCGGCGGATTTTACTAAGCTTTCTCTTCCACCATGAACCCCCTCCCAAGGGTAAGCTACCCCTAGAGAAATGAGCGATTAAGGGGCATGGTAGGCAATCCGCAGTGGGTTTTTCTCTCGGAGGTGGCGGCGGATTTTACTATTTTAGTATATAGAGAGAAATGGGAATAATTTCTCGCAAAGAAGCAAAAGTAGTTCATGGCCATACCGCTAAACCTCTGTGCATCTGGCCCCGTCACATGTAATAAAAACGGGGGGGGGACGATTTTTCTAAATTCTGATCAAGTCATAACAATGACTCTTTGCCGGCAACCCGGCAACTGAGAAGGCGAGCGAGGAGAGCGAGATGCGAAAACCAAGCAGAAACCAACAGAGAATGAGAAACGTCGAAAAATATCAATATGTATCGACATTATTGACATATCGATGTTAAGAATTTGCCGATATTTACATCACTATTAGAAAAGTATTCTCACTTCTTCAGGATTATTACAGCGCATTTATTTGAAAAGTGTGCTCGATAAACCCCTATAGGTGTCCACATTTGGTAAATCTGTCTTGTGAAAGTGTTCCAGAAAAAGACCGCACAAAAGTCATAAAAAAGTCATACAAATGTCATAATTTTGGAAAATTCGTATTTGGTAGACACCCTGGAGATATTTCCGCTGATATGATTCCCTGACCAAAGTGAAAAAAACAAACAAGCTGTCACTAGTGATTTATTACTCATTTCGGCGGAGCTGATGATTCTAAAAATTGCTTACAGATTTTTCATCTGATCCCGATTCAGATTTTACGAATGCAAATCTCGCTAGAATTATCCAAACTGTTTTTTCACCGTTATGTGATTTTCAAAACTTCGTGAGAATATAGAAGTTTGTTCGGCTGAACGAAACAACTGGCGTGTTCAGACGTGTTTTATATTACTTTGAAGCTAAATCTGGCGTTAAAATTTCACTGAAACCGTTTTCTCGCGATTAGATGGTTTTCAGAATGTTACTGATAAGTTTTAAAAATCACTTGACCGTGAAAACTTAGTTTAATGAGATTTAGGCGTCAGATCTGAAATCAAGATGGGAAATATGTGTAGAAACTGTACTCATTCCTTCCGAACTAAGAACTTCAATTTTGCATTTTATATTTATACTAGCCCCCGAAATTTCAAGTTCCGAAGTGAACCAGTCGGAGAAAGTATATTTCTTTGTTCTTTGTAATTTGACGTACTCTATAGTTTCACAGCTGATGGCAGTTTTTAGACTTAGTCGGTGTAAAAAATTGAAAGAAACAGTTTCTCACAATACTATGATAAACATTAACAAATTCAAAACATTTTTATTTGTTCTTTCCTCGATTTGCACTTTTTTTTCCGAAAACAAAGGTATATTTTAGTTTCTCCTAAATGAATATTTTATATGTACTCTTCAGATGCCAATCTGTATCAGGTAGAGAAAAATCTCGATTTTCCTGAAATTTTTGTTTCTTCTTATTTTTTTTTTAAACTAAGAACGCGGGTACGAATTATTAAAACTCCTAATTTGCAGAATTCCCTTGACAGGCATTCCACCGAGCCATTTGTACAATCCATACTTCGTCACTGTTGCCTCAAAACTGAATAATTATAAATTGACAAAGAAGACGTTTGTCTAAAATATGAACACTGCACAGGGTAGGTATAATCTAAACAGGTCACCATTGTATCTGATAAATAATATCAGCCGGCTGTTAATGAAGAACCCTCTGAAGGGGAGGTTTTTCAGCTAACAAAAACCTATGTTTTCGTTCAAAGTCGTCGTTAGCTTTTTGCACTTCCTCGTGCGTTCTGCTCCGGTCGGTTGTTGTGTTAATTTAAGTAATTTACAACTAGTTCACCTGTAATACAGATGATGAAAGAAGTCGGGGATAGTCCACGTGGCAAATATACCTAATTGAAAGATATTGCGACGAGTCTTTGAAGGTCATTTTAGCTAAAGCATCAACAGTTGAATACTTGCCTGGAATAATATAAATAACATATTTGGTCGTTATTCGTATTTGGAGTGAAATGATGAAGTAACATACTTATAGCTACAAAAAGTCGCCGTCAGCCGTTACATCGTAATTTAATTAAAATACAGAAGTGGAAGCATGCCTTCTCACCTGAATACATGTCGCGTGGGCTATTCATCCTTATTTCCGTCAAAAAAATTCAGTTAGCGAGACAGCACTACATTTCAGTCATTTTGAACGTAGTACGGTTGAGAAGAGCTGAATTCGTTTTCGTAAAACTTGCAGTTTTAGAAATAAGAAAATATCGTGGAAAATAAAATTTCTCAGAAAAGATTACGCCGTAAGAAATCATGTAAATAGTAAATCTTCAATTCTATTTCGCAAGGTAGAAAAATAGCTCCATCTCAAATTAGACGATGAAAACTTATGGGTACTATTTCTGATAAAGCACGCAAAAAGATTTTCCCCGCCTATGGTGAGATTTCCTGGGTTGCATCACATTTTCTGCAATAATTAATCACAAATGTGCGAAATTGCCAGTTACTGCAAAAATTGAAACTGAAATTGAAAATAAGAAGCATCAAAGAACATCCTGATTAGAATTTTACACGACTTCATACAGGTATTTTCGATTTTCATAATTAAAGCTTCAAAATATAGCCTCAGGTGATCTTCAAAGTGACGTGACGTTAGATTCAGTGACCTAATATTCCCTTGATTCAATTTATTACAGCTCGCTGAATATGCTATTTAATGCAGGCCCCTTATCCTTAACCTCAAGGAGTTCTGTTTTATTCCTGTTATTAGTAGGTATTCTGTTTTGAACAGATTTAGTCAATTATTCATCCACGTTCGAAAAATTTCATATTTTAGAACGAGACCTAGTATTCCTCAATTTAAATCAATCCTGCAGCGTGACTAGTTTTTCAGGAGGGGTGTGACTAGGGGTCTTAGAGAAAAACTAATCAGTAACTTCCACAGGAGCTCATCCGTCAGTTCAGCCCTCTGTGGAGCCTCAGTGGTTGAAGGGAGGGGGAAATGAATCCATGAAATGGATTCAGCGACCCAAAGAACAGGATTATCGGAACTTTGTAGTGCTATAGTTTTTTTTTTTTAAAACCTTGTAGCAAGATTTCCCGAAGGCCAGATGTCCCGCCCAAATCTGGGAATAAGATCCCAAGAAGAAAGAACTCCTTCCCAGGATCTCACCTGAGGGAAATTGCCGATAGTAGATTGCCGACTGAAGGGGCTAATAACTCGTAATAACGAACGTTCAGCCTACTATCACCATACTCATAGGTGTTTAACCACAGACTACCACTAAGCCCCACGAGAGTCTGGGCGAGTCCACGATGACCCCTGTCCCCAGTGTACATCATTAACGAAGTAATGCTGAAGACCTGAGCCATCAGAATGGACGTAAGTACTTGGGAACCTACGCTTCATGTCCCTGAATGAAAAGAGGTCCACCAAAGGGAAAATTAATTTAGAAAAAAGTCCAGGGATGCCACGTACCATAAATCAAATACTAGCATGGTGGTACGTCCATGCATTTTCGATAAAATAAACTAAAAATATAAAGTTGTTCCAAATTCCTAGCTCGAGATTGGTATGAAAAAATTGGCCCATCAATTTATCATGCTACAACCTACCTGCTTACTCTACAGGTCGTTGGCTATCTAGGAGTCTTTGTTTAATAATATTCATGAAAACCTTCCCCACATTCGAAGATAAGCTTATGGGACGATAGTTATTAATTTCTGCCCTGTCACCTTTTTTGTATAACAGAACGACTTCTGAGAGGTACCACTTCTGTGACGGAAGGCCGGACGAGAGGGAGAAGTTGAAAATTTTTGCTAATGGTTTGGCCAGGAGGCTACTGAACATCCTCAGATTTTCGTTTTCAATTCCGTTTGGACCTGGAGCCCGTCCTGGTTCTAGGTTTTTTAAAACTTTTTCGATTTTCTTAGGTTCAATAGGTCCAACATACCTTTTTTTCAGCAGCATCTTTGCCAAGCGTCCGGATCACCTCCTCCCGGCCTATGATTTTCATATAACTCACGATAAAAATCTGTGGCTATTTCAGCTATTTTATCTCTATCTTCAAATACCAACCCGAGACTGTTTTTAACTCTCGGGAGTAGGAGCCTACCCCTGGATAGGGTTTTTTTAACTTGCCTCATTGTCTGGTTGGCCGAGTGGATAGCGCTTTGGTCTCGGAATCCGGAGACCCCGGGTTCGAGTCCACGTAGGTTCTCACCAGAGTTCGACCTTGGCCGATTTTTCGGCCAGAAAGGAAGAGGGCCAAGACAGCCCTAACAGCCTCCCCGACATCTCTGAAGTAATGCTCGAAAGGGCGGATTCCAGAGCTCGGGTTATAAGCACATGAGAAAAATAAAAGAAAAAAAGGCCAGGTACTTTCTAAAATATTTTTAGCAGTTTATTGTTCGTGGTTTCTAACATCCTCGCGAATTTTCCTTTTTATTAATTTGTTAAGCTCTGCATGTTCTATTTGTTCTCGAATATTTAATGTTATTCTTTGTCTAATCTCCATTCTTTTATTGAATAGATTTCTAGTGTTACTACTGAGCTTATCATCCGTTTTGTTGAATTTTTTGTTTATACCAAATTTTTAAAGAGCAGAGCTTAGGACTTGGCTTGATGCATCGTATTTACCTTGTAGATTATTTAGATTGATATTCTCTCAGTCCGTATTTTCTAGTTTTCGTTTTATATAATTTATTCCCTCTGGCCTCCTATATGGACGGGGATCCATAGGTCATTTCTTCCTTCTTTGCTTTGCCTATTTTTCTTCCATTTAGGTGAGGAGGAGGCAAGTGGCATCTTAATAACAAACACGTAATTAATATAGGACATTTTAATGCTAAAATATGGGATGATAAGAAGTTTAATCATTGGGTAGGTCCGGCTACCCTGGGTCCAACGAATAATACCGGGATATGAACTGGTAAATTTGCTATGAAACATAATCTTAGGGTAGCAAATACGTTTTTTAAGAAAAAAGGTAAGAACGAATGGACGTGGAGATCATCAGATGGTAGCACCAAATCGGAACCTGCAAATATAGTTACCTAACCTACACAACACAATGTAATATATATAATTATACTGTAGGGATATAGCCATTGTAATATATGGCAATAAAAGGCCTTTTTTTAAAAAAGGGGAAAAAACGAAACTGACCATATATTAACGGATGACATTAACATTGTGTCTAATGTCAGTGTGACCCCCACATGCCAATTGCCAGGCAAAGTCAACCTTTAAAAAACTACTGAAGAATCAAAATCAACTACTATCTATTTTTTACTGCATAAGGTCCAAAACCGTTAGGTAAAATGGTAAGAATTATAAACTAGAAACTAGAATACGCGAAGGAACTAACGAGAACGAATCAGTTTTTTTTTTAAATATGGAAATTAAAATTTTTGGTTTAAAATCACCAGGTGAGACTAAAAATGCTAAAAACTAGAATAATGAAAGACTTGAAGGAACGAACGAAGAAAACATCACCGATTCAACTTCAATTTACAAAATCGTCATAACATTAAAAAAAATTATTATAGTATCGATACTCCAGTCAAGTATTGATAAGTATTGAATCTAGTCAAGTATCGATACTATCGTACTTTTTGGCACCGCTAATATCTTTAATAAAGAGAAGAAACAAAAGCGGGCCGAAGTTGGAGCCTTGTGGAACTCCTGATGTGCATGAAAAGTTTTCCGATTTCGATTCCTCATAATATGCAACGTATAGTTGTCTACCTCTCTTTTCTAATTTACTCTCAACCCGAGCTCTGGAATCCACCCTTTCGAGCATTTCTTCAGAGATGTCGGGGAGGCTGTTAGGGCTGTCTTAGCCCTCCTCTCATCTTTCCAAAAAATCGGCCTAGGTCGAAATGTAGCGAGTTGCAACGTGGGCTCGAACCCGGCACCTCTGGATTCCGAGTCCAGCGCACTATCTACTCGGCCAACCAGACCTCATAATAGTTGTCTACCTGTGACATACGATGAAAATAGATTCATAAAATCATAATCACCTTTATTGGGAATAAATTCTTATTACTATTTACACTGTCTTTCCATTTCCGATTTGGAACCCGGATCAGGACTCACGCAATTATTCCTCGCCCATGAAGTGTTTTTTGAAATTTTTTGATAATTTTGCGTTTTTAGGAATTTGTTAATGTCGTCCTTCCACCTTAGTTTTTGACGCCCCTTTTTTCTCTTGTAGTTTAGAGGTTGCCAAAAGGTGGCTCTGTAGGTCCATCGGTCGTCCGTGAGGCGGGAGACGTGACCTGCCCACTTCCATTTCGTGCGACGGATGTGCCTTATTACGTCAAAACGTTATGTCTCAGTTCGCTCCTTATCGTTTCAGTTTTAATACGATTTTTTTTCTTAATACCCAGTATGGAGCGTTCCAAGGGGTTTTGGGTAGTCCTTATTCTATTAAGGATTTTTTCACTTAAGGCCAGGTTTGGCATCCATATGTTAACGTTGCACTACACATGCGTTAAAAATTTGACTTTTGTGGGTGAGATTGAAGGGTCCTTTGAAGATTTCTCTTGGTGACCAGTATTTGGCCCAAGCTTTAGTGATTCTTGTATTAATTACTTTTTCCATGTGTTTTGTGAAAGCTATTTTTTGGCCGAGATAAGTCCCTTCGCTTGCTGGGCCTAAAATTTTTCCATCTATTTGTATTGGTTTTAGTTTTTTATCTTTAGTTAATATTGTTTTCTGAGCGTTGATATGAAGTCCTGCTTTTGCACTGTATTCGCTCAATTTGTTTATCATTTCTGCTAGTTCTATTTTTGATTCGGAAAATAGGGTAATATCATCGGTGAATCTTAAATTTGTGATTTTTGTACTATTCATGTTCAGTCCTATTTCCTCCCAGTTTAAGTTCCTAAATATTTCTTCAAGTGCGCAGTTAAAGAGGATCGGCGATAGTGGATCTCCTTGGCGAACTCCTTTTTTAATTTCAAAGTGGTCCCCTTTTATATCCGTTTTTATCCTTGCTTTTAATCCTTCGTACATTCCTTCTATTAGTTGGATATATTTTGATGGGACCCCTTGGTTTTTCAACGCTGATATCATAAAGTCGTGTCTTATAGAGTCAAATGCCTTACTATAGTCTATTAGCCCAATAAAAATATTTGTATTGTATTCGTTGCTTTTTTCTATGATTTTATTAACTGCATGTACATATATGGTCCACAGTTGAAAAGGATCTGCGAAAGCCTGCCTGCTCTATTGGTTGCTGTTCTAATAGAATGGGTCTGAGTCTCTTTTCTATTGCTTTTGAAAAAATTTTTGCTACAGTAGGGCTGAGCGTTGTGGGGCGATAGTTTTCCACCGTATGTCTGTCTCCCTTTTTAAATAGTATTATTATATCCGAAAATTTCCAGTCTGCTGGTATTTTACCTGAATCTAGGATCTTGTTGAATAGTTTTGTTAGTACTAATATCATTCCCTCTCCCCCCATTTTTATGTTTTCATTGGTTATATTGTCATGGCCTAGACTTTTCCCGGGTTTCAGTGGGTCAACTATTGCTTTAATTTCTTTTTTGAGGAAATATGGTATATCTCCTTTTTCGTTGTAGTTGAAGTTGCAGTATTTATCGTCGTCGTATAATTTTGCATAATACTTCGTTATAAATTTGTTTATTCCTTTTCTATCGCCGATCCTTTCTTCTTGGGGCCTATAAAGTGCGAAGTCCATTGCAGCCCGAGACATGTTTGTTTTTTCATTTGTTTAATATTTCTATTTGTTTCAATAGTTTTTCTGATATCATTTTTTACCAGGAGATTTTTTTCTCTCAATTTCTTACGGATTAGCTTTGAAACTTCATTTAATTGTATTTTCTCTCTTGCCTCTTTCCTTCTAGTCCCTATGAGTTGAGACCTTTTCTTTACTAATACTTTGATATCATCCTTGATTTTTTCCACCTTTGGACTTTTTCTTTTGTTTACTACCGTTTTGTCTGTTGTATTTTTTGGAGTGTTTTTTATTATTCCTGTTATTGATTTGTACAGTGTTTCTACACTGGTTTCGACCTTTAATCCTAATTTCAGTTCTATTGTTTGTTCCTTCAACTCTTGTTGATATTTTTGGGGATTCATTTTTCCGTCGCCTCTGCTGTTCTTATTGCTAAATTTGATGTTGTGCTTTTCAGTTCGCATTGTTATTAGTCGGTGATCTGAATGATATTCGAATTTGTTTTGAATGTCGAAATTTACTATTGATTTGTTTTTTACTGGGGTTATTATGTAGCCTATCAGGGTTTTATATTCTTGGTTTGGTGAGATCCATGTCCATTTGTTTCCTTTCCTTTTCTTCAAGAAACTATTAACTATTTTTAGATTGTGTTCTTGGCAAAATCTCAGGAGTTTCCGGCCTCTTTTGTTCCTGTTCCCGTATCCAAAATAGCCCATTGTACTACCCTCGTATTTTTGTTTTTGACCTACTTGGCTATTCCAGTCCCCCATTAGTATAAGGTTCTTTCTTTTGCCGTTTTGCTCGTTTATTACTATTTCATCCACTTGTTCGTAAAATTTGTCTATTTCTTCCTCTTCGGCTGTGGAGGTGAGGGCGTAAACCTGAACACATGTTATAATTGTTTTTTGGAATTCCATTTTCAGTATGGCTATCCTGTCAGAGATACCTCTTATTTCTTTTATTAAGGGTTTATAATTTGCTTTTATTAAAAAACCTACTCCTTTTTGACCTTCGTTGTTACCAATGTGGCATAGCAGATTTCCTTTCTGGGTGACGTGGATTTTCTCCCCTCTTCTACGGACTTCCGACAGACCTATAATCGCCATGTTGAATGCGTGAATGCCTTCTCCAGTTCGATTCGGTTTTCAGGGTTACGGAGTGTTCTCACGTTTATTGTGCCTATTTTTATTTCTGTGAGTTCAAATTTGGATTTGTTCAGCGAAAGTTTTTTGTTTTTGTTTTCAAAATGAGGGATTTTCTCAACTGAGTTTTTCTTATTGTTTTTTGTCAGTGAAAATTTTTGTGTTTTGTTTTCGCATGAGATTTTAGGGGGGTCGGTTGTTTGAAAATTATTAAATTCACCCTCGCTTACCAGACTTTCTGGGTGACGGAAAATAGATTAATTAGGCTTACTGAAAAACCCACTCTGCCTAACATCCCTAGTAGTATTACATGATTAACTGTGTCAATTGCTTTCTGAAAATCTGTGCAAATTATATCTACTTGCGTATTATGATGTAGAATAAAGTATGAGTAGTCGACAAAAGACATAAGTTCGTTACAGCTGACCTACCGTCCGTGAAACCGTGATGGAAATCTGAAATTTGGTTTTTAACTTGTCCGTATATTCTTGTGTATAATATTGATTCGAAAATTGAATCATCTTCCAGATTCAGATATACAAGATAATTATGAAGTTTTCTTCGATTCGACTTACAATTTCGTCAATTAATAATTCATACATTGAGTATAAAACGTAGGTTGATGGCATCAGGGGCCAAATGGGGACATTTCCCCCCCCCCAGAAAATGACATTTTACCCACTCAATGATTTTGTTTTCCGACTTTACAGATGAATATTGAAGTGAACAGCTTTCTTTTTGCTCTGATTGAAATTTACATTACATGAATTACAATACACACTATCTTAGATATTTTGCCCATAATATTGAGCATAGTGGGACTAATAGGGCGTCATTAATTGACACAGTATCTGAACAGAAGTACATGACGGCTTCTGTGGCCCAACGTTATATGACTGAGCTCGAAGCTCAAAAAACAGTGAGAGAAAAATTTTCGTAGCCGATTTTGTCAATTTGAAATCAGCCAGTGGATGTACAACTGTGAACTGAGAACCATACAAATGTGCCATAAAAAAATCGTAATAAGCGATAAACGTCGAGGCTCGATTCTTCGAACTATTCGATTATAACTTTCTCGGCGTGTTTATAGGCTCGGTGTCTGAGAACAAATTGGTGTTTCTCGAAGAAATTCAAGACAAATTATGCGATCATAAGACCGTGAATTTTATTCTAGCCGAAAAAGCGCATACCCACACGCTGCAATTTCAGGAATAATTTATAATCTCCGAAGAGCGCTGTAGTTTTCTTCTCAATCTGATAGAGACAACAATTAACCCAGTTAAAGACAAATAACTTTATCCGCAGTTTCGATGATTTTTTCTACATCCACCCACGCCATTAGCATTTTGGTATATAATTTACTTATAATAAAGTCTTTCTGTTGGAAATGTTAGATTCTTCCCCATCAAGGTTGTAGAGAAACTCGTGTATACTCTCGCATCCTACGTGATCGCGGCATTTCACACACCTGAATCGAAAAAGGGGGCTTTTAATGGCTGAGCCGACACAAAAGTAAAGTTGGCAGCAAAAAAGGAACATAACGCCAGTTCGAATAAATGTAAATTTAATCTGGTTTAAAATTTTTCCCTTTGGTTGTTTAATTTTGTAACATGAAAAGCCCCTGAAACAGCGTTAGTTCCTAATTGCAAGACGATTCTCTAATAGCGAACGTAAAATACGAAAAACTGGTGAAAATTCGCGCGAATAAAAGGGCAGACAAACAGTAGGTCGAGGATTGTGGATATTATGAAAAAATAATCGCAGAATGTTAGGGAGATAGTTAATTTTAATGTTATTTTCTTCGCTTTCAACGAAGCACCTATCTACATGTAAATGGGAAGTTCCTTTGAGCAATGAGGAAGTACGAAAATTACGAACATTTTAGAATGAAATTGATGAGCAATATAAGAAAGTGGAGACATTTCTATAATTCTGCCGATGTAAATTCGATTCAGCTTATCACTAAACTTATACGATATGTTTTCTTTAGGTACAAAAGACCGACGAGAATCGGTGTGCTACATATTCGCGTCATAGAGAAGTTACCCAACCGATTGATATGAAATTGTAAGAAATACAAATAGATCTGAAAAGGGGCTTATGTTTTTCAATGATATAAATATTCATATGTAGATGCTAGGTATATGTCGCCAGATATCTACTCCAGTTGAAATGCAAAACAGTCTTAAAATTTGATAAAAATAAAATTACCTACGGCCAGGACAGATGTGTCAAGTGCGGCCACCGAAAACTGATATCCTGAATTATGTACTTGGGTAGAAAAACGGCCCATTTCGCAATTTACAGTTCTGCAACACCCCTTTCTCCTGAGACTGAAGGTAAAAATTACCAAATTGTAGATTTCGATGGATTATTCTGTAGTAAAATATACCTACACTACCTTTCTTCCCTTCATTCATTCATTTGTGTGTGAGGTGGCGCTGTTTGCGCCGAGTGCTCAGACTTTGCAGTCCATTGCACTATTCCTCAAGTTGCTATTAAGGATCAGCTCAGAAGCCTCACTTTTATAGCCAACGTGAGAATTTTTCTGAGCTCTATCCCTCTGACTTCGCTGGGTGCTGGATACTCTAGTCCCAGTGCTTCGTGTCTTGTCACGGCTCTTGCTGTGCATTGACATATGATATGGATCGAGGTTTCTTCCTCTTCTCCACAGTACCTACAGGAGCCGCTTTTCTTCATTCCTGTTTTATACCACATGTGTTTTGTGGTCCCATGACTAGTTAGTAGTCCGACCATGAACCTTGCATGTTTCCTGCCAAGCCCTGATAGGAACTTGGCATACTTACTGGAAGCATCCCCTATCAGTGTTTTGCTGACTTTCATGCCACTGGCCAACCGCCAGTGCATTTCCGTCTGCTTACTTATCCAAGCTTTTACTTTGATACTAGAAAGGATAGTTTCCGGGGCGGAGGTGCGGTGTCTGAGGGGCCACTTTGGCGTGCGTGCATCGCCATACCTCTTACCACACCATATGTGATCCAGTGGTGAAGACTAGTGATAGAGTCGACTTTGAGAAATGGCCATCGATTTGTCCCTTTTGGTAGCACTCTGGGAGATAAGGTCCCAAAATGAGCCCCAGGATCAAGTTTAGCGACATCGAAACCCAATAAATTGCATGTATCATCACGAAAGTAATATTATCTGGTCTCATTTCCTCTATTGACCCACCAGGGAGCCAAAATGACAATTTACCCCAAAATCAATTTCAGCAAAGAAAATCTATAAACAAACCCTTATTTCAATTTTTTTAAACTTCGTTTTCTCTTTCCCTTTTGGAGGCATTTCTTGGAAACATCATCCCAGATTGGGAAATCAAACTATTTTATCACTATAAATACCATCAACCCACTTTCGAAAACTGGAAGCATGACTTTAACATATGTGGGTCGATTTAAAAACAATTTTTCATTTAAAAAATAAGAATTTCGAATATTTCTCTAATAAGAAGACGGAGGGATTTGTAGTGCGGGTTTCAATCCGAGCAACCTCGAACTTTGCAGGATTTTTTAATTTTATTCTATTGGAATCAACTGAGAAGGGAAAGGGATTAGTGCAGCCATTTACATAGTTTTTCATCGGCTGATTCCCTTCTGTTTCTTACCGTAGTATATTTAATTTCAGAGTTGCTACAATTGATCCTGTGGACATTTTTGTCATATCTGTCCTAAAAACTTTCAAGTAAATGGAAAGGGGTCATCTGCAGTGAGGAACGAGCTGAAGTTCGACAAGAAATAGCTGAGACACGCTGAAGAAGGGTGAGAAAGGTCTTCCATATAGAAAAGCATTTTTTGACCATTAGCAAATCGTTCCTAAGGTGGAAAAAGGCTCTCATTTAAATTTTAAAATCAGATTCGAAATCAGAACGAAAATTTGATTCCAGATCGCTAGGGTAGAGAAAAATATGCACTTATTATTTTTAAATATGCAAATAAATTCATTTATTTTTATGCACTTCTATCCCTCATTTATTCTTCCTTTTTTTGGATTTCATAAAATCATATTCATAAAATTAAAACACTTTTTGCACATGAATGCGTGTGCAAAATTTATAATTTTTCTTCACAAAAGGGTCTCATTCAATGGAACAAAGACATATTTTTTCAAATTTTTGAACAAAAACTGAAGGCCACTCAAATTCATTTCTACATTTATAGAGTCATGCTATAGGTCTCTTAGTTTCCTGAGAAACGCTTTTTACAGAGGTCATATCGAAGTAATGAATAATTATTTCAAGGAATGGTAGCCACGTCCACGTTGATGGAACATTTTGCCATTCGAGCTCATTTTCTACTTATAAAGAGGAAGAGCATGAAGTTCTACACAGTTGTGCCAAGCAGAGGAAGTCTGTACCACATATGTTTGTTTTTTTCTAATTGGAGGAAATACTTGCTGAGTAAATAGTGGACACACAAACTATCGCACTTTTGTGAGAATTACCCATTTTCATTTTCATTTTAATCATTTCTTGAGTATATTTCAAAAATGTTTGAGGTTTTAACCTCATTTTTTTAAGCAAAATTGTCTTATGCAGAAATATGTATTTACTTTCAAATATGCATTTATTCTCAAATATGAAAAAAATATGCATTTTCAAATTTGGTGTGCAGCCTCAGACAACATATGAAATGTAAAATAAATTGCTCAGATTTAAGTGGCAATGTAAGCCTGTCCTACAGATCACTATTCTTTCCCCTTCAATATATAAGTTATACATTTTGCCCTTTTTGGCCTTTTAAAACATTTAAAAAGTCTCTTTCAGGAGTAACAAGAGTTCCATCATAATTTCAGTGTCAGATTTGAAATTTGCAAAAAATCTAGAAATTCTGAATTTTCTTAGAAATAATAACAATGAAACAATTGGACTTGCACAGTGTGTTCAGAAAAAATATCTGAATTGAATTTTACAATGGAATTGTGAATTTGTATTAAAAATTGGCTGGAAAAATGTATCTTCAATTTATACCAATTCGTGAATATTCTAGAGATTAGCCTGAAAAAATTTTTAATGGTCTTTTTGGCCGCTTTAGAGGCCATTTATAAGAAACTGTGCCTTGTAGAACATTTCTGATACCAGATTTGAATTCAACTTGATGAAAAGATGGTACAGAAAAACGCATAAAAGTATATCAACATGTTTTGGTATTCTGCTGTGTACTTGATTCAGTTACTCAAGTTAAGTTAATTTCATCCAGATTTCAATAGAGAAATTTCGAGTTTTGATGCTCGAATCGGTGTTTGATAAAGAATCTGGTGAATTTTTCGAAATTAAGAGCAATCTGAACTGGATCGAAGTGTTTGAAACTTCTTAGGTTCTCAAATAGGTGATTTTTCTTGTAAATCTCCTTAAATTTTATTCGATAATAGAAATCTCAAAATGATTAAGAACAAACATTCTTTCATTATTATGTGAAGTCGATTTTTTTTTTTGCATCCTGTCACTTAGTTTTCACCAACGAAAAACAGTTTCCATTGATGGCCAATTATTATTTCATTTTGAAGGTCGTTAAGTCTTACACATAATTTACGTAAGGGCATTGGCTCACATTATTAAAATTTGAGTGCTGACAAGGGGGAAAAATCCTAAAAATACCAATTTAGTTCCGGATATAGGGTCTCGCGTCTCAACACAGGGCTTTTAAAACGTCTTCGGATTCTCTTATTGTTGTGGAATAATTATTACGAGCAGAGTAAATGATTGATTATTAAATACTAATTAATATTTTAATTAATATTAATATTTAATAATCAATAATTTACTCTGCTCGTTCCACAATTTTATTGTTTCAAAATAGTAGAGGAATAATGAATGAGAAAAAAATAAGAAATTCAAGATGGAAGTTGATTTACAGATTACAGTTTTCATCGAATTCAATTTTTAAATTCGTGTTTCTGTCTAACCGCCTGGGATTCCACTCAAGTCGGTTGAGATTGTCATTATTTTGAGAATGACATGTCTGATTTCATCTTTAGATAAAACGTTACAGAATTTGGAAATATTTCAATGGAGACTGTTTCACTTAACGAGGACTAAACAACAGAGCCGGATTTAGAGGTGAACCCTCGAGGTCCTTACCAAAAGGGGACTCCCACCAAATGAAAAAAATAAAAACACAAATTTTTGCCGGCCGCCAGTCAGTCCTGTATGCACGAAAAATGCTACAATAAAAACATGCCTCCCTCCTCCTATAAAATTACCAATTTTAAAAAAGTACCACCCAACCAATAAAATCATCAAGAATCAGATTTCATGGACTTTCTTCATATGTAAAGGACACATATTTTAGCCTTGGCGTTTGAGTTTTCTTCTGCAAGGGGAGAGGGCTCCAGCAAGTTTGGGTCCCGGGACCCAGAATCCTATATCCAGCCCTGCCAAACAATGGGATGTTCGTTCTATAAAAATATTCTAAAAATTCAGTCATGAAGACCATCCTGCCGTACATCATTGAAAGCAAACTACCACTTCTTTTACAATAAATTTGCAGATAAAATTCTTCAGCGCGAAAAAAAAAAAATCCGATTCGTTTTTAAAATTCGCGCACCAACAGTAATATAGTTTCATCTTGCTTATGAAACATGAAACTAATAATTTCGGTTGCTTGAATCGATCAAAATTAAAGTTTCAAAAATTTGGGTACTCACCGTTCTCTTTATAATTAAAGCTCGTATTAGACGATTATCAGCTAAGTGATCTGAACCTGCAACAGAACGAAGAATTTTCTTGAAATCAATCATACCGAAAGTGTACAAATATGAAGAACTTATTTGTAAAATTCAGTTGAAAATCGGCAAATGCCTAAAATTCGATCAGTTTCGAGCAAATAAATTCTTACCGGCGAATGAAATCATCAGAATGGTACCGAAAAATGCGATCAAAACTATTCTACTAATATTCATTTTCTCTTCGGGCTCTCGATGTTTCGAAGGGAATACGTCGTACGAGACGAAAAATCTGCCAATTATTCGGTTGTTACTATCGCAAACGATGGGATGTTGATGTTCTGTTAAAGACTGAAAAGATCAAACTCATCGGATATGAAGGTGCATTCAACAAGTTCGGGTAATAGGCGGAGCTCCCAAATCAACACACGACGCTCTCATAAAATATCGTGTCAATGCTGGTGCACGTTTTCGGCGCGCCTTTCCCCTAAATTCGAAAATCTTTTTCTATTTTACCACAGCCTTTTTTCCCGCCACGAAGTGGCGAACTTACGTCTCCGTGATTGTCCCCGGAAATTTGAAATGTTCTCGTGGGAAGCTGTTCGTTCGTACGTAATAATCGTGATCGAATCTGACAGTAAACCAGCCCCTGCTCCCTGACCAAAATAAAAAGCTCTGCTAATAATCGACATTTAGGTGGGATTCAAGAAGAAAACCTCAAAATAGTTCATTTCCGAAGGGAATTCAATGATGAGTAAAATGAATGAGTTATTAGATATTCTGTTTTTGAGGCGTGCCAATTCATGTTCTTGTTTCTGTTGTCCATAGCGCTGTTGGCTGTTACCAGTGGCGTGCGGTGAGTTTCCCTAGGAGGTAAGCGATTGGCGTAGAGGTGAAGTAAAAATCAGAATAGAAGTATGAAACATGCTACTACAAAACGGCATTGATGAAATTATTCAAATTGTCGTATCCCTGTGTACGGTCATTCTATATACATTTATTCTTTTCTGTAACGAATAATAGATACATGGACGTACCACCGAAGAGTTTTTCTTGGGAAAGAGAGGGGGGTAAAAGTTGTGAAAGTCCCAACTGACTCAAATCAAAATTACCAAGTATCAAAGCAAAAAAAAATCTTTTGACTTGTTGGATTTTTCCAACTGACTCAACTCAATTCCCAAGTATTCAAGCAAAGAAAAACCTTTGACTTGTTCGATTTTCCCAACTCCGCCTGATTGAAATTGTAAATTTTCCCAACTGCTATGAGTGAAAAATTCCTAAGAGGGGGAGCCTCCCCCCGCCCCATCGGTACGTCCCTGAATAGACATGATCAACAAAATGGTTTTCCACCATCTTCACAACCGGTTAACCACGAAATGATTTCATACCCAATTGACAACTTGGAGAGCACTCACAAAACACATCACAAACCACTACTGTTTTGAGACTTTTGGCCACTCACATTTCTTCGTGAGTGTTCAACATCTCATCAGTTTAAGATAGTGTGTGCGAAGTGATCACTCAGCATTAGTTAACGTCGTGTGATTACTGAGTGATGTTCACAAATGCACTCACAATTTGGATTGTGAGTGGCCTCATTGTCAATCGGGTATTGCGATGGGTACGTGGCAATGTCTAGTAAAAATCGAACTACCTGTCTTTTGCTTAGTTTTCAGAAACAGTAATTCTGGTATCGGCTTACCACCATTAATAAATTCTAATTGTTCGTTAAAAGTAAATCGGGAAGAAGGGGTTTCAATAAGATCCCGAGTACGCATTTCGTGGGGGGGTGGGTGGGGGAATTGGAGCATTTAAACACGAATGCGTTGATTCGTACTCATAATAGAACATTGATAACGTTTCACTGCCGACTTCGACCATCGACTAGCCATAAGCGATATTAAAATCGCTTACAAAACGCATGGTTTTCGTTACGTTAAACATGCTAGTGTGTTTTTCTGTTGGTCATCAGCACGGAGGCGGAGCATAAGTCATGTATAATAAGTTAACGTGTAACATGAAAAATAAGCGATTTTCGGATCGCTGCCCTGATACGAATAAATACGAATACGTACGAGCTGATTGCCGAACAAGAAACGCTTCTGTTTTAACTGTCTTCTCAACCACTGACAGACGGCGCCATTTGCTTAGTGTGAATAAATTCATAAATGTAATAAGCGGCAATACGATCGCTTCTTTCTTTACCCAATGTTTCATATATTTTATTTGTTACGAGTTCATATGAAAACTCATTTTCTCGGGATTTTTCTGGGTAAGCTGTGCTTACCTCGCTTATCTGGAATACATGCCACTGACGGTTACGCCATCTTCAGTGGAGTTTCAATCTTCAGCAAATACAGCATAAGACTCGGAATCAGAAACCGACCACTCCTGATCAAACAAATAAGCAATGACAAAACCGAAACAAAGGACATGAACAACAGCAACCGATTATACAAACTGGACTGCGAACACTGTGAAATGACATATGTACCTACATAGGAGAAACAGGCAAAAAATTCAAATTTAAAATAAAAGAGCATGAAAAATCACAGAAGCTAAAGGATGACAAATGAAAAATACTGCAACGACCAGAGAGACACGACAACCACAAATTGACAGAAAAGTATGAAATCAGAAAACAGCACAAGGGAAAAAAATTAAAAGAACAACTTAGAGATAATCAAGGCAAAAATAAAACAAAAAACCTAGTAAACAGAACAACTACTCAACTTCCAAAGCGAGAACCTATTTAAATTAATAACATAACACTTTCTGATTGGACTGACTACACAACCACTGACAATCAATAGGAACACACACCAATAGGTTTACCATACGGTACTATACACATTACTATAAATACAGGACCAACAAAAGGTAATGAAAGGGAGCTCCGCTGAAAATAGCGTAACAGCCAAAAGCGCTATGGACAACAGAAACAAAAAAGTGAATTGGCAAACCCTAGAAACAGAATGTTGCCAAGTTCACTCACACTCCAACCAATGGTATGCAATCCAGGCAAGCAAGGTAAGCGCCGCTCATCCTGAAAATTACCGAGAAAATAAATTATCAATTATCATATACAACATCAACTTCAACTTGTAGCAAATAAAATATAATGAAACATTGGGCAAAACAGCGACTGTATTGACGCTTACAAGGTACCACGACATTTTCCAGAATACATTTTCCCGAAAACCATTTGTCCGAATGAGGTGAATACTTGATGGCATTACACATACTGCATCATTTACATCGTTATTCGGAAAAGTGCAGTTGGTAAAATGTTGTTTGGGAAAACAGTTTTTGGGATACTTGTTTTCGGGAAAATGCCATTCTGGAAAATTTTCATTTGGGCAAATGTATTCGGGAAAATGTTCTTATGATGCTTACACTTAAGTATATAGTAAATTCACTGAAAATATGTGGTGCCATCTTGTGTTTGACGTTCGGTAATCCTTGTATATGTATATTCGTATAGGCCAGCGTGGTGTGCGTTGGATCTAACGCTTCTTTTTGATACTGCAGGTAACACTGCACGACTTATAATCCACCCCCATGTTAATTAGGTACCAACACAAAAACACACTAGCATGTTCAACGCAACAAAACCTTTGAGTTTAGTTGAGTTCTGGAAACGCTTCGAATCAGGCATTGGCTCGGTTTGGCTACACACGAATGTCAAAGTTGACAGTGAAACGTGATAGTGTTCTTTTACTAGTCAAGGCGTTATGTTTGAATGCTCCACCCCCCCCCCCCACAAAACGCATTTGAGATCTTATTGAAAAACTGTTTTCGCGACTTACTCTTATAATGAACAATTAGAAATTATTAATGGTGGTAAGCCTAAACCAGAATTACCATTTTTAAAAACTGAGCAAAAGAAAGGTAGTTCGATTTTTACTATCGCAATATGAAAACATTTTATGGTTAACCCATTGTAAAGATGGTGGAAAACTGTTTCGTTGACCATGCCTATTATCCGTCACAGAAAGGATAAATGCGTACATGGAATGACCCCACATAGGGATACAACAACTTGAATAATTGAATCAATGCCCTTTTGTAGTAACAAGTTTCATGCTTTTATTCGGATCTTTACTTTACCTCTACGCTCAGGGACGTACCAATGGGGGAAAAGGGTGGGGCAACTTACCCCCCTCCGTAGGAATTTTTCACTCAGCAATTGAGAAAAGTTTCCATTTCAGTTAGGCGGAGTTGGAAAAATCCAACAAGTCAAAAGGTTTTGTTTTTTGGCTTTAATACTTGGGAATTGAGTTGAGAAGTTGAAAAATCCAATAAGTCAAAGGTTTTTGTGTTTTTTTCTTTTTTATTGCTTTGATACTTGTGAATTTTGAGTTGACTCAGTTGGGACTTTTACAACCCCCTCCCCACCCAAAGGAAACCTCTTCGTTACGTTTCTGTCTACGCTTATTGCTTACCTCCTAGAAAAACTTACCGCACGCCGCGGACTCCAACGTAGACACTGAGTTACTGGGTAGTAAATTAGGTGGCTTAGTGCTAGAAGTGGTCAGGCAGTCTTTCAGTTAGCATGGTCGGTCATTCAGACTGATATGGAACCTCAACTTGAAAGTTAGTGATGGACTATTCCAACCGACACGTGACTGTTTCTTGCTCCAAGCCCAAGCTACCACTAGCCGTTCACTATGTAATAAGGCAACTACCAACCAACCAGCAATTAAAAATGACTGAAATCGACAAAACTACCCTTGTGTAGCTAAGCAGTTGAAACTAAAAACATATGGTGTACGTAACAAAGTTTGAAGATTCAAAAGAAGATCAAATAGGTAGTCTTCTAAAATTGAATTATCAGCAACAGCTCATTGGTCCACCAATATTCATATTATCAGAAAGTATTACAAACGAAAAGAGAATACATCCTCCATAAATAAAAATCACCTCGCTCCATGACGTATCTTTACCGTACCTTTCATATTTCATTTGAGAGGTTCTAAACAAATTAAAACGAAATTATAATATAACTTTACTCAACTTTTTGTTATGTATTTTGAAAGTTCTATGACTCGAAGATTGAAGACAAAAAATAAGCATGTCCGAAATAAAGTACCCGACATAAAATCTGGTTCTTTTGTCTTCCGGCCACCTGCTCGACATATTTCCCTGAAAAGTTTCTTCTGTTATTTTGCCAGGAAAATTAACGTATTCCCCCCCCCCTACACAGGCAGTCATAAAAAAAAGCACCCCGTCATTTTATTTTTAAGATGTATTTCATAAATTTTCTTGACCTAGCCCATTACACCATCGTGACTCGATATCGATCTGCAAATTACAAACTTTCACCTTCAGCCCTTGAATAGAAAAGTTTTTATTTAAGTTGGAAACAATTTTCGGACTCGGTAAAAATTCTAAACATAAGAAGCGAGCGTTCCGTAATTCGGAGAGTAAACACGTGTTTGTATTCTATAAGTAAAAGAAAACATTTGGAGAATTCGATTATTTTCAAATATTGGAAAACTTTTTTGTGGCGTGTTTTTAAGTCGAACCCTCTCATAGAATCGGTAGCCGGGATAAGATCACTGAGATGTTGACTTGATTTTATAGAATGGGTTGTATCTTCTCTTTTTAATTGCTGGGAAGCTTATCAACTGTGTGAGTCGAAGATAAGGAGCTATTTTTTCTTCGAAGCTTGGTTTGCTAGCTTACATCTTTTTCATCTTTCCACCCATTAATTTTCTACCTGCTACGATTAGTAAATGTGAAATTTGAGTCCTGTCGGAGAAATATACATCAACCAGCTCTTGAAAGCTCCCACCCCTCTTTTAAAATTCTTAGCGTAGAAATTTTCGCCTTTCTTCGCCGAAGTTGAAAAATACTGTTCTGTTGTATGGTGTGGTGGGACGTATGGCGATACACGCATGCCAAAGTGGCCCCTATGACACCGCATAGGTGGCGAACTCTCAGAATATCATACGTCGCCAAAATTTCTTGTGAACTGGTAATAGAGGTTTTGTTCTTTTGTATTACCCTCCCCTCCCCCCCTCTAGGACTAATCTTTGAGATGGCGAGATCTGCCGCCCTTGCTATCAAGCTGACTAGATATTTTTTAAAGAAAAAAAAAAGTAAAAAATTTTCGCTCACTTTTTCAATACTTTCTCTCCACGAAGTGACAAGCATATGTTACTACTTGTTTGCTTCATTTGCTCGTAAAAGAGTATATTCTCCTTATAGTCTTAACGCTAAATTGCCATGCTCCATGCACTTCCTCATTATGCTTTACCAGTTATATAGTTAACCAGTCATCCACAGTTCAATGAAGAAAAGACTTCAACAACTATGTACATATTTCCGGAGAGAAATTTGGCAGGTGATTTTTACTGTGAATATAGTAAAAGTGTTTGGCTCAGCAGCAACAAATGAGAAAATCATTAAATTGTAAATTTTACCACGCGCTATTCTCCCCCCCCCCACAAAAAAAAAATTGCCGCCTTAGGCGGCCGCCTACTCCGCCTACTGCTAAATTGCTAAATCCACCACTGCTCCCTCCTCTTTGTTGCACCAAAATTTTTGAATTTTGCCAGGTAAATATTAGGGTGGAACAATAACAAATTTGATTTGCGCTTCTTGACAGTCCCAAAAATACAGAGTGGTGAGTTTTGAAAAACAATAAGTATGCAAGATTTCATTGAAAAAGATTAAAGTTTTATCTGAGGAGTTTGATGTTGGAGACGATAAAAATACTGTTTGCGAACTTGTCCAGATATAAAATCCTCAAGATTGCTATTGTTCGTGACTCTTGAAAGCTGAAGCCGAGTTTCAGATTCTTTAAGATCGTGTAAGACATATTCCTTTCCGAACAAGTTCAAGACTATCTCAGACCTGATTGAAACCTATAAGATATTGAGGATTTTTTTGAGATTCCTTGAAGTTTTTAAGGTTTTTTTTGAAACTCGCTGAGAAATATTTTTATCAGCTGTTCAACTGTTACCTGTTTAAGACTCTTTTAGACTGACCTGAAGTATTTGAAGACTCATTCAGGTGGGTTTAGAATTTTCTGAACCTCTCTTATGCTATTTTATATTTGTTTAACAATTTTCGAGACTTTTTATACATTTTTTTCCCCCACTAAAGCTATTCCAGACTCGTGAGTCTGTTTACGGGTCTTAGAGATTTATTCACAGTTTTCTAAGATCATCCAGACAGGCTGAAGGCTCGACTCTTTAAGGCTTTTAAAAAGCTGAAGACTGTGAGACTTTTTCAAGACTTTTCTAAATTTTTCTAAGACTTTTCAAGACTTCTTCAAGTATTTTTCAGGTATATTTGTTAGAACATCTTTCCCGATGCGCCAAATCCCGCGGAACCAAGGGTAACCGACGGGTTTCTGGGTAATTTCAGGGTATTCGAAGGCTGCAAATGGGTAACTTTTCCGCGGGTAACTAGAGGGTAACTGATTGCGTAACGGGATGCGTGAAATCCCGCCAGTTACCCGGGTAACTAAAGGGAAACCATGGGTAACTGATGGGTTTCTGGGTAATCCAAGGGTAACCAAAGGTTGGAAATAGGTAACTTTTCCGCTGTTAACTAGAGAGTAACTGATTGCACATCGTGTTATAAGATTCTTCTGAACATGTTTACAATGAATTCAGACTTAACACTAATCTATTCTTGATTGAGACTTTCGAGACTCATTCAAAATTGTTCATAATTCTAGACTCATCCAGTCGTGTTAAACATTCTTGAGACTTTGTTATGGTTTTTCAAGTTTGTATGAAGACTTTCCGACGCGTTTTAGTTTCAAGACAAAAGTCCCAAAGTGTACATCACACGTATCCGTAGAGCCTAGAATAATCTCAAAGTAGTCCAAAAAAGCTTCACAGAAGGTTTTTAGAAAATCTAGAAAAGTCTTGGAAAGATTTGAAAAAGTTCTAAGAGTTTTATAGTGGGCCTGAAGGAAGTCTTAGAGAATCTTGATGAATCTCAAATTAAGTGGGGAAATTTCATAGTCATCCATGTGTCATAGTCGTGCCACTTCGGCACAAACTTCGCCGCCAGTGTTCTATTGTCTTGGAAAGCGTTTTTATTATATGTGACCTGGAATCACAAAATGTGCCTCTGGTATCAAAAAATCATTTTCCATTTTCTTGAGACAAATCTTATAGGAGAAATCACGCTCTTTCGAATGAAATAAATCGCAGCTTCCTAATCTTCATTAGTTTTTCCACAAATTGCTTTTCAAAATTACGTCAAAAGTTTTAAAACATCCCTTTAGGTTTACATGGCGTCGTGTGAAACGGGCCTACGGAATGACAGAGAAGAAGAATTCGAAACGCAGTTGTCATATCAACGCATAAATGCACCATCATATATGTACACGCTATGTACATTGCGCACCACTACCACCATCCCATCTTTACATTCTTTTATCTCAAAAACCTGTTTTTGCACGAGAGGCACATTTCATGATTCCAGGTCACATATATTTTTCAAGACTAACAAGTTTTAAGGCAACGGTTTTCGTGGATAATTTTACAAAATGGTTCCAAAGAATGGTACAATACCACTTGAATGGTTCTGTGCTTGTAAGAGTAGCCGAGTCATTTTTTGGTTGGAATAGTCTGTAAATCAGTTTTGTATGAAACCTAAATGTTGTCAGACTTGGTAACAGATTTTGCTATTTAAAATGCGACTGCACTCAGACGTGGACAGATGAAGGAGGTAATGGGGAGAATCACCATTTTCAGAGACAAATATTAAAATCAGAAGTGTTTTATAAATGGCAACGTCTTAAAGTCTCAAACAATTGAACTTGCTCAAGTCTTTGAAGAGTTTAACGAATACTAAACAAATGTGAATTCATCTCGGAAGTTTTAAAATGAATCTGTGAGAGTTGTAGCTAATCTCGAACAAGTCTTGAATAGTCTTCAGAGTCATAAACATGTTTTCAAGGATCCTTTAAAAACAAGTTATAAAAAGTTTTATAGAGTCTTGAGGAAACTCAAAAATTCATAATCAAGTCCTGCAAGGTCCTAATCAAGTCTAAGAGACACCAAAAAAAGTCTTCAGTTTGGAATAGTTTTAAATAGGTAGTATCTTCTTGTTTAAAAAACGCATATGGAAGAATTTGCATTAATCTTGACCCATTCTTGAAGAGTGGTAAAAAGTCATAAATGAATCTGGAATAGTCTAGTGAGTTTTATGGAAGGCGAGCTTTCAACAGTCTTACACAAGTCTGGAATGATCTTATATGTGCATTAAACTCCTAAATAATTTTAAGGAGGCTTGCAGAATTTTATACGAGTGTCAAATAGCCGTAAGAATTCTAGAATCTTGATCATATCCCGAAGAGACGTAGTCAAGCATGGAAGAGTCATACATAGGCCCGCAAACTACTCATACTTTCGAACAATTTTAGCGAGTTTTAAATAAATTTAGAAAATGCTTGATGAGTTGGAGGAGTCAGAATGATTTTTACAAAAGGACATTGAAGATTGAATTATCTTAGATAGTTTTGAGAATGGCCCCCTCTCCTTCAGTTAGGGAAGAAATTTGATCGTGTATTGTGATAAGCATTGAAATCTCTTCAAAAATAGTTGCCCAATCGAGAATCCAGGGTGCTGAAAAAATTTAATACCAGACTTTGGAAGGCATTTTCATTTTTTATGTTCATAAGACGCCGGTCATCAATACAAATCATTTGGAAGTCAAAGAAGGTACTTCTTCGTATCAAATCATTACTTTTCACTATCTATTCATTCACTTACACAATTACCATCGTAAGCACGAGAATATAATCTGAGAACTTAGAAAGTAGGGGGCGTGTTGATAATCGTAAAAGTATAAATTACACGTACATATGTAGGTACTTTGATTTCCTCTACCACAATGACTTCCTAGATTAGCAAAGGAGGCATTGACTGCTCTGTATCATTGTATAAGCCACGGATGAGTTAAGTGAAGCACTATAAATCACGAGAATTAAATTTTCAGTAGGTACATTTCATTTTCCCCTCCTAATTTTTTCGTAGGAGAGAGTGTTCAACTCATACCAGTGAGGATTGCACTGGCCACTATGGTTGGATAAATCAAACTTTCTGAGTTAATGCTAGTACTTACTCGTAAATCGATCATCTTATCGATTACTTAGTCGGGGAGGGATTCCTGAACATTACCCAGAGCTGACTAATTCTATAAGATTGGCCCTCAATTAATATCTCCAACGTGTTGATCGTTTTTCAGCTTATTGATTTCAAAAATTAAATTGACAGAATTAGCCTCTCCTCCCCGCAAAAAAAAACAAAAAAAAAAAACTTAGATCCGTCGTGTCTAGTTGCGATCGGGATCTGTATTAAATTTTTCTCGTTTGTTCATTCTGGAAAAGGATTTCTAAAATGTTTCTCACTGTTCCCCACTGATTCAGGTCTCGATCTTCAATGTACTACATTCTCACTCAGGATTTGTTTTAGCTCAAAAAATGCCGAAATGGCTAGCAATTTGAATTTATTTTGAAACATATACTCGAGATTACTTCTAATATTTGATCGTTCTTTGAAAAACGAAAGATACCAGGATATCTTTTCGATCGAATCGCAGAGGTCTAAGAGATCTATACTGACGAGGAGGGTTTATCTCAAAAGGTTGGAAATCAGCAACTGTTGGACATTTTACGGTCTTCAGTTGAAGAATTTGAGAAATTTTTCAGCATGCTCATCAGAAAAGTGTTTCTCGATGGAAGAGTTGACACTTTGTACCCAGTTTCTGTTATGTAGTTGGAAAAATTTAGATTTATCTTCTCCCAGAAAAGTTACTTTTCAGAGCACTCCTTAGACCTGATTTGTTCAAATGAAGTACTGTCCGAATTATATGATCTCGATGGCCAAATGGCGAAATGAATAAAATTAACTTATTCTTTTATATTTCAAAAATGTTAAGCAGCTTATTAATCGTGAAATGCTCCGGCCCCGGAGAAAATTCAAATTTAGTTCCGACTGAAATTCTTGAAATTGGCTTCGGTACCAAAAACATAATTTTTTCCAGACTCCGAGTACGGGAAATAATTCTAGTTTCTAGCTCCGATTCCAATTCTAGCCAAAAGAATACTCAATGGCTCCGGCTTCACCTAGACTAAGATGGCTCCGACTCCGTTTGTAGCTAGTAATTTTTTTGGGCGTCTGCTCATGTTCCGACAAATAATTTTTTTCGGGCTCCGGCTTCCCTAGAAAAAGGTTTGCACAGGAGCAGGAGAGCCGAACTTCAGCTGCAGCTTCGGTTCTACGTCCTTGATTGGTAGCCATCACGTATCTATTGATCGTTAGTTCGTTACAGCTCTATAGCGTAACTATTTTCTCAGGGGGCAACTTTCTGGACCAGTCAGTAAACGAGTAAAACGAAAAAAAAAAGTTCACTCGGATTAATCAGTTTTTGGATTTTCGCTCCTGAGAAATGAATAATTCAGAAAAAAATCATACAAAGCTGATTACTGATATGAATGGTCAGGTTATCCAGGGATAGAATTCCGCTTGAAAAAGCATCAGCATTCAGCATTAGCATCTGAGAAAAAATTATACAGCCTCAGCGTTTAGCGTTCGGAATTCCACTTTTAGGCATTCGCATTTGGCGTAAGCGTAAATGCTAAATGCCAATAAAACCACAAAACGTTTGGCGTTTAGCATTCGGCGTTCGGAATTTCAATAATCTTCTCATATTTAGAAGAATACCTCTTTAAGGACTTTTAAGAGCTGAAAAAAGTTAAGGCATTAGCGTTCAGCGTTTGGAATCCAACTTTTAAGCATTCGCATTTGACGTAAATGCCAAATGCCAATAAATCCAGAAAACGTTCGGCGTTTGGCAATCGGCGTTCGGCATTTTTCCATTCCTGAGGTCACCATCTTAATGAAGAAACAAAATATCTCGGCCTCCTCGACTAAGACTCCGGTAATCCTTAGAGAAATCCCCAAAATCGATGTTTTTGGATTATAACTTGCTCCCTCTCGCCTATACTAAAGAAAAGTCTTCAACAAAATTCACTCTAAACTTAATTTTTGTATAAACATTTTCGTAGCTGCCCTAGAAACGTTGTAAAGAGGGGTTGGAAATAAAAATAACAACTCTCTGCTATGAAATCTTTCCAAGCAAGGTAAAGGCAATTCTCTAATCTCCCACTCTCTGACGCTACGGACCTCACTCCTGGATACACTTCAAACAATACCAATTTCCTAACTTATTAAAATTCAAAAATCAAAATAATTTTTATTAAAAAACTAAAATACCTTTAGATTAAATATTAAAAATAATTCTTTCTGTTTTCTGCTACCTGCAATGCTGCTGGCATGTTGGTTATGGAGCTACATCATGATCCATCTCAATGACGTCATAGATTGCGAAACTGGCGGTAAATTATAACTTGTGCGCATGCGCGTCAATATGAACGACCTGAAGTTTAAAATAATCAAAATCAGCCTTCCCGCCTTATCAGTGATCATTTGGTGGTAATCAATTTAATATTTTTCTGCAAAATTTCAAACAGGATACTATTAATTTAAATTGTTGAGTGAATATCAATGAACGACGAATTAAATTATATCAAAATTGTTCGTGTGCCATGTTCGTGTATTTTGTATCTATCCGCGCTTAGCTGAAAGAAAATGTGACGAATCGGGTAATACCGTATATTAAATGAATTATCTATCGACGAACGTATGACAAAGTGTCGTATGTTTTACGCAGTTGATCATGGAAGCGAAGAAGGATATTTATTCGTTTTGGGTTCATTACACCACGAAGGTTTGTCATACCGTAGTTGGAGAGCTTATTCTCGGATGATTGGTCGGTGTTCGATGATAATTCGAATTCCGCTTTGTTCTAGAATGAAGAAGTGTACTTCAGAAAATTCATAGCTGGATTAGTGTCCATATGGGAAAATCAGCTGAACTTGGACTGGGCTAGTGATGAGAGTTTGCCTGACTCGACAGTAATCAAATCCGATCTTGGTCCGCATTTATCTAGACTGCCAGAAGAGTTGCTCCCAGCGATAGGAAAGTTCTTATATGTAACGAAAGACAAAACGGATAAGGTTGGCTATTTTGATGATTTAAAGATAATTGGCCGAAAATTCAAGTAAACTTGTGAATCGATCATTGGCTCTACTTGTATTGCAGGATGATCTGACTGCTGACGAGCTAAGAGATGCCGAACTGTTGGTCAGAACGCTTATTCTAATTAGTCGGAATTTCAGTAATATTTCGTCCGTAGCTGCGACAGACTATGTCCACCTAATCATCTCGATTGTCTCCAATATTATGTCAAAAGTACGACGGCAACGATTAATTCTCGTGTTTATCGAACTACTCGTTCTCTATAAGTTACTCATATTGATTTCCTCCGTTATTTTCGCAGATTGTAAAGAAACAGATGGAGATGAACCTGAAACAAGGCGTTTCGTTTTGCATTCACGGTGCCCACTTGTTGGAGTGTCTATATGATCCATACTTCACATGGAGATATTTCAAGAAGACTGGTCACCTGGCGCAGAATATCACAAGGATTCCGAAGATTTCGCCGGCTGCTCTACTCCATATCGAAGTAGTTCCTTTCATTTTCGGTAAGCTATCTCCGATCCATTCGTCCCAGTTAGCTGCAGTTTCAGAGCACTATTTCTTGACAAATTTGAAACAATATTTTATTATCATTTTCTGCAGAATATTTCGAAAACAGAATCAGCGAGATTTCACCTTCGCTCGCGTTTGAATTGCTCAACGTACTGGGAGCTGTCGTTTCCGGGTCACAGGTGAGTTCTAGCAAGCGAGATTGCTACCACTATTCGAATTCCATTGTTGAAAAGCATCTCACAGTGTATATTGTCTTACCCAGCTTCACAACACTTACAGACCAAGCTGTTATTTGTAAAGAGATGTATATAAGGCACCTTTCACCTTTCGGTGAATCAGTTATTTACGTTTGCTCGATTTCGTTTAGTGTATTTTGTAAATCGTGAACTCATGTTTCAGGATATAATCAACAGTAGTAATATTGAAACACTGGTGAGTGGGGTTTCTCTGTACAATCGCTTGTTTTCACTGAACTCGTATAGTAATTTGCTTTTGCATGTCGTAATCTTGTCACCATTTCTTTATTTCCATCTACTCATTCATTCTAATACTCTCATTCGGTTATTCGATGTAGTTGCAAGCTGTAATGTAAGTAAATTCGGCGTCGTTAAATGTAAACGGAGCCAAGCTTTATTGCTACTTCTGTGATCGTCGAGTACCGATGCTTATCAAATATTATCGTTTTGCTTGACAATGGAATTACTAGACTGACTGGTTGTGTCGAATTGAATTTGATAGAAAAGTCACGTTCTTTCCGGCGTATTGGTATTATCGGAATAGCAGCAGCTCGTGTTCCAAAAGAATAAAGAGTAAATGAATTTTTCTGAAAGGAAATTTAATCTCTTGGCAAATGACCAACGTGGTCGATTATGTTGAATGTTTTGAGCTATGAACTCTTCCATGCGCTATCAGCCATATCACGTTTGTTGATTGAAAACGATCCAAAAACCAGTTTCATATTCGCTCCTCATTGTGCTACATACTTTGTGCTCATTAATCTCGGTTTCAAATGATTACTACTGATTATAAATTTCTGACTGCGGCCCGATACCTAACTGAACTACGGTCTAATTATTTTGTCGATAAGATCATTTATTAATTAATCAGTTTACTTAATTGATTATTTGGTACTGCCTTAATTATTTGCAAGAAAAAATTCAGATTTCCTGCATGTTTGATCCAGTACGTACTTACATTGTCAATATGGCGGATAATTTATCATTCAGTGTCCAAAAAAGCCTCCCAAGCCCATCCACTGCATTTTCTTTCGTCGTGCCTGACTTCTCAAGGAGTGGCCAATTATTGGACCGTGTGTTTATCTGCAGACTTGCTTAGCATCAATCGTTCAAAAATATCAGAGTATTTGATGAACCACTCACATTAACCAACAACTGGTTGTTCATTATTCGTGTCGTCCTAACCGACCACCATATTCTAGATTCCAGGTTCTTAATGACACGCGAGTGTCGAATGCGTTGTATGTGTACCTTTTAATGGAAACTAGCATGTGTGCATGTTGTGTATTGATTTCAGTGTAACGCCTTGACTGGCGTCTGTCCAGCCACTGCCAGCCTTCTAATGACGGTCATATCAGACGGTTCAACGATTGTTCAAGTTCGAATCGCAGCGGTCAAGTGTTTCATGATGATGATTCATACGTTGTTATCGATAGAACCGCACCAGGTGAATCATACAACTCTTTTATTAGATAAGAAATTAGATTTATCAGTATTCGTGTGAAAAGAAAACGTCTCCTCGTTGATAAAGAAAAAAAGCAAAGATAAGTTCCAGGACTTAAGAACTACGATTTTTTCGCTCTTCTTACTCAGTTGCAAACGGAGACTGGCTTGGATGGGCCTTACACCTGAGCCGAGAGGCAAGATCTCTAGCTATTCTATTCCTGTTCGAGGCAGAAGCAGAAAGTCTCAAAATGATTTAGACAGCACGAATTTATTTATTTATTGTGTTTTAAAGAAATTGTCTTTCCCCCTCAACAGGCTGTGAAAGCCCAATGAAAAAGGTGGGTAGTCTTCACGGAGTCTCTGTCAGTATGAGCGAACTTGGACCCGTCTCAGAGTCTCCTAGTAAGTCTAAATGAGATTGAATGCCTCGACCGCTCTAAAAAGTCTAAATGAGTCTGAGAAGAGGCCAAGTTTGGGTGGTTTAACTGTCTACAGTTCCAATGAGTCTAATCGGAGTTGTAATGGTCTTGGTAGAGGTTTTATCAGTCAGGAGAGGCTCTCAGTGTATGAGTTTTGAAGACCCTTAGAAGAGTCGAAATGTATCGGTAACTATCCTCGAAACAGCATCATTGAATCTTGCTGACTTTTAAAAGTCTAATCAAGTCCTGCCCAAGTCTCAGTGAGTTTTAATAGAGTCTTAACAAATCTTAGCAGATGCTTTGTGAGTCTAAAAGAGCCTGAACGCGTCTTGAAGATCATTAAAAGAGTCTCAGTGGGTCTTCATTACCCATAGGATAGTCTGAATAGGTCTTGATGACACTTAGCTGGGTCTAAACAGATCCTAACAAGTCTTACCAAAGTCTGAAAATGTCTTTTTATATTCCTAAAAAATGTTCGGAGGTTTGAAGAGAGTCCTAATGAGTCCTGAAATAATGTTAATGAATCTTGACTGAGTCTGCAGAAACGTACCGAGGTGACTTTTGGAGAGAAGGAACAGTGGAGGGGATCTCAATTTTGCCAACTGGGAACGTGATTTTGTTAAGTGACGAAAACTTTGAAATACTTAAAATCAATTAGCCATACTAAAAAAAAAGTCAGTGCTTTCAGATTTTGTAAACTGGGGATCCAATTTTATTAAACTTGCTAATTGATGAAAAGGTTTGTCCCCTTCTCCCCTGGTACTTTCTTAAGAGCTTGATCCGGTCTTGACCAATTTTAATGGAGTCTGAACAGGTCTCAAACTTTCTAAAAGTTTCAATGACTTAGTCTTAATGAATTATTTATAAAGATTTTTAATGACTTATAAGCTGAATAAGAGTTACTAAATCTTAACAGAAGCCGAAAAAGTCCGGATAAATTCTAACACAGTCTTAGTGATTTTCACCAGCCTTTTACTCAGTTGTAAAAAAGGATGAAAGACTCATAACGAATCTATAAAAAATATAACTGTCTCAATAAAATACTAAAATGTCTAAGCTGCGTTTTCATCATTCTTAGGAAGTCGTATTTTAGTCTTCCTAACGAGTCTTATGTTAGTTTCAATAGAATTTTATTAAGTCGTACCGAATCTTAATCAGCCCTAGTGAGCTTCGGAAAATTTTGCCGACAGTTTGAAAGTTTTGATCAGTCTTAGTAGACGCCTGAACATCCTAATCAGTTATAATGAATCGAAACAGAGAACTAAAACGAATCATAATAGCGTTGTGACGAGTCTTATCGCTGCCTTCGCGGTTTTTTTGGGTCTTCATATATTTTCATTTCTCTTTCTTTTCTCTCTCTCTACCTTTACCGTTTCTGGTGAGTGGATTGGGCCATGATATCGTCAGTGGACAAAGCCCTCTACTAGTGAAAAATGTATGTGTATTTCAACCCCCCTCCTTCCCGAAATCATATTTTCAACATTTTTAGAGATTGGCCTGAATTGAATTTTATTCTTCAAATCGTGATATATTGATTCATTGGTTAATGTGAAAATCTGAACTGAAATTCTGTATTAGAATTTACATTGAGCTTCCGGAAACACTGACTTTCTCAGGGCGAGGGTATGAAAATATTGAATTGAAATAACCGGAAAACTACAAAAATGCAGCAAATTAATATGGGAGTTCGGAGCCGCATTCCAAAAAGCCGGCCTATTTTATTAATCTGCGTGTGTTACTTTTCAGAGACAAATTGAAATCAGCACCCTGCTGGAGTTGTACCGTAACTGTATATCAAATGTAATCGCCTGTTCCAACGATGTGCTAACCAACAGCAATAAAATATCTATGCTCTGCACCATGATTGACATGCTCTCCGTTCTAATAAACATATCTAACGAAGAAAATGCTCAACATATCCGGTGTATTATGGTTCAAAATTTCATGTTAGAATCGATACTTGATGCATTGGAGAAAATCGAAGTAAGCCTGTCACAAAAGCGATTGGGAAATTTTCGTAATTTGTTTTCCTACGCGCACTCTTAATCAGTTGTGTAAACACTGTAGGTACATTATGACCTGATGTATTCGTGCTTTCGAACTGCGGCAGATATAATCAAAACTGAAGACTTTTCGAAGGTAGTAATGAAACAAAGTTGTACAGCCGACCACTTGAAACTCGATTTACCGACGCTGGTTGACGTATTTCCTTGTATTACTGCTTTCAGGAACGAATGGTTAAAATTAACGGATATTGTAGGATATTTAGAAAAATCAAACTTATCGACAATCCCGACGAACGGTTACTCGCAGTACTCGTAGAAATGGCCATCGAAGAGAAATACGAAAACGGGAAGTCGTATAAATTACAGGTAAGTTGAACTGCCTCCTCGAGTGGTTTCAATTGTGAGGACCTGAACGTATCGCGTGTTCGTATGCTCTGAACGTTTACCCCTTCCGACCCACCACTTATGAACGGCCTCTTGCGGTTGCACTAATGTTGTAGTGGATGTGCTCCCTAGTCCTTTAACCCCCCCCCCCCCCCGTCCACATGATCGCATGTTAAACACGCTAAGACTTAGTTATTATATTTACTAATTCTGTTCTAAACGCATGTGTGTGTTCATTTAAACCAGAATTCCAAGTTAGTTGTACCTCTACTGCAACTGATCCCTACGTTGGAATCAAAACTTCAAGAATGGCTGGCCTCCATTATCTTCTCTATTTGCTCATACAACTTACAATGGTTTGTGTTCCGATTTTTCAATCAGTTATTTGCACTTCGTCACCTGTTGGTTTCTAATCCTCAGTTTTTTAATTTCAGTAAATGGAAAGCAATCAAGTGCGGTACAGTTAAAGCGGCGTGCGAATCTCTGATGAAGTACGAAACGATGACATCAGAAACGATTCATCAACTGATCAGTCTCATTGAGATTCTGGCTGCGATCTCGATTAGCACGTCCGAACTTAAATACATCTTTAATTTATTTCTAGTCAGTGACAATAAACTGGTGAGTTGCGAATAGAATACGTGTTGGGGGAAATTCGAAAACAGCCAATTAATTGGGTACGTTTGTATTTTTTCGACAGTGCCCGTATTATTTGATGCTTTTGAAGATCCTTTCCAACATCACGAGAAGCAATAATTTGGTGAACTGTAGGAGCTATTTCGACTTGCAGACTACTTCCGGTAAGTTTATTATCGGGTACGTCACGTTGAAATGATGTTTGACTTGCGAACAAACTGCCAGCGCACGAATGTAGCGGCCGTGTCATTTTGTTCGACTGTTGATCATAACTTAACAGACTTCTATTTTTCTGGCTTTGCACTCTTGAACATGGTTAATGGGGATGTAGGTTAGGTTTTCGAACGCAGCCTCGTGTTCAGTAAATTGAATTACAAGCACGTATCTTACTATTCATTTTAATGTAGATAATCAGTGGGTAAGTCGCGGTGTGGCCAAGTAGTAACGTACCTGTTTCGCAATCCTTGCGTCTCGTGTTTGAGTCCCACCAACGCCAGAAAGCTAGTGAAATTCGAATACCCACTAACATCCTAGCGAACACAGCGACTACAGTATCGATTGAGGTGGAAACATGGCATTACAAACGCAGCACGTGTTACCACCAGATCAGAAAGATTGGTACTGTGCGTGTGTACGTCGTGGACAGCTTACTCAACGTTGTGAAATACGTGGCCAGTAAGCGAACTGCAGCTGCACACTCTTCGGCACAGAGAAGGAAAACTCTGACGCCACAAAACCATGGGGAAAGCGTCGGCGCAAACTACCCCGACTAACCTACCCAGGAGAGTCGCGCGGCAGAAACTGCGATCGCCAACGTCCGGCATCCGATACGGCGCCTGAAGAGGAAGAGGGATCAATAGCTGAAAATCGAGGCTTTTGATTTTGCAAACTTGCCGTGAAGTCCTAAATGTATCTCACTTTTTATGTTTCAGACGGCATCAGCGTTCCTGAAATAAAAAAGTGGCCAGGTTCTCTTTTTGGATTCACGTTTCACTGTTGGATATCACTGGACAAAATGAACAACGATTCTAGCCACGTAAAGTCGCAAGGGACTTCGTCGTATCGTCGTCAGATCTTCACGTACATGATATTTCAATTCCTGTATACGTCTGATTATGTTATGGTTAAAGATTGTGTCATTTTATATGTATTCACGATTTTATTTTCAGGCTTTTGACTGCCGCTAAACATGGGATGGAGATAAACATCAACGCCGATAATAATTTAGTGATAATCGTAAATACGAAAAAAGAATTTCTAGCCATATCGTTGTTCGATTTCATATTCGAAGAGAATCGCTGGTATTGTTTGGATATCTGTTATATGCCTTCGAAGTGAGTTTTTCTTTTGGACTCGTGTAACCAACGGTTACCAGGTTCGTGAAATCTTCATTGCTACTCTGTCATTCCATTCTGTTTTCAGACGGCCGTTTGCTCAAAACCAAATCAGTATATTTATCGACGGTATCCAGCAACTAATCGCTACTGCGAAATTTGCTCACATACCGGAAGTAAGCCGATCTTTTTAGTCTGAGTAGTTATCTAGTATTTAAAATTTTTTTTTCCGGTTCAGCGCGTTAATGTTATTCGTTTTTATTTAGAATTTTATCTGGTGCCGTATTGGAGCTCCTATCGACGAAATATTATCAGATATCGAGACTCCAGGCTCTGTCCTTTTGAGTACGCAGGAAACGGAGCGGAGTGGTATCATACCGTCGTTTATTAGTCATGTAAGTAAAATTATTCCGGTTTTTACTTCGGTTTTCGTTTTGTGTAATAGCGAATCTTTACACTGCGCTGGTTCAAAATTATCTCTCATGGCTTGGCTTAGCGGATGTAATGAGACGGAAAAGTAGCGTCAACTTTTGATGTGGCAGGATGAGAGTTGTGCATACCAGTGCCTCTTAATTTCGATCCAAACCGTTATCTAGACAAGTCAGGCAGCTAGATAGATAAATAGACCGATTACCGAAGTGTGCCATGTCTTTACAATAGAAGTGAGCTGGGAAGGAGGCTAACAGAAACGTAGTGAATGCTGGCGTGGAGAATGGGTCAGGGGGTGATTCCAGGTGAAGGTCTTTCTGTCCAGGGCCTGATTTAGGCACTTGCGGGCCCGGGGCCCAAATTTTGTGTGGGCCCCCAAAATTTTTTTTAGCAACATTGATCATCATTTTCATTATTATCATTAATATCGTCATCATCGTCATTATTATCAGGTTTTTTTTTTATATTTTTTTAAGAGCTATTCCATAACATCCTAACATCCATCATCAGCTCTACGGAATTAGTTATAGGCTATTGTAGGAGGTATTATTACAAAGGTATTTCTATATTGTACGTGAGCGTATGTAGCGCGCGTGTCTGTACAAGCATGTAATGAAAAATGTGCGAGCCCCCAATTTGTGCGGGCCCGGGGCCCCCTGGGCTCCCCTCTAAATCTGGCCCTGTTTCTGTCTCTACCATGTATTTCACATCAGTTTTGATGCCCAAGCCGGAAGGGTGTTATGTAACCCAACGAGAGAAATGGAAAAAATGGCATTTACTTGTAAGTTCAGGGATGACAATGCTATGAAGTTCAAAAACTAAGTTTTTCGTGTAAATTCGATGGCAAATTCTCATTTAGAAAATCTTTTCACTGGGTGGAACATTGAAAATACAACGAAATTTAAACGACCATTTATAGGCTACCCGTAAAGGTAAGTTGCCCTCGGCTGTCACAAACTCACCTAAGGATCCAGATTCGCGTGGTAAGCCTGGGTACTTCAGACCAACTCACAAGCGCAAAAAGTCCAAATCAAAAAAGGGGAGGGAGCCTGGTGGAAAAATCACTGCGGGGAGCCTTAATATAAGAACTTTGAAAAAAGAAGAAGAATTCATGGAATTAGAGAATGCTTTTGAAAGGGGCAAAATAGACATTTAAGGCATTGCTGAGATAAGAAGGGAAGGAGATACTATTATGAAAACTAAAAAGGGAAATCTATTCTGTTATTTTGGACAGGCGGGAGGTCAAAAGGAGGTGGGTTTCTTAATCAATAGGAAATAGAAAAACAAAATTGCGTAATGCAGGGGCAAAACAGACAGAATTGCAGTGATAACATTAAAAACATCTCAGTTGCACATTGTTACCATTATACAAGTGTACGCCCCCACGTCAGCCTCCAGCGAAGAAAAAGTAAATGAATTCTATGAAACCCTTATGGACACAATCAATGTTTGTAGAGTTTCGTACTATTTTATATAAAAAAAAAAAATCCAAAATGAAGGAATAGATCTATCTACTATATAAAAGTGAATGTTTGTCTGTTTGTTTGTTCGAGGTTGACGGGTGAACCGTAAGAGCTGGGGAGTTCGAACTTTCTGGATGTGTTCGTATGAACCCGGAATAGGTTTTAGGCTATAAAAAATTTCGGTACCCTAATTAGGAGAGGGGCCAAAAAATTTTCTCCCCCCTGGCCCCCCTAATTTTGTTTTCAATTTGAACTTTTTAGAATCGTTTCACATCGACCTTCTTCACATTATGTTAAAATTTGGTGACTTTAACTGTCTCTCTTCAGAAATTATTAGGGGGTTGAAAATCTGAAACTTCCAAGATGAGATCAAAATGCCTCATTATTACATGTACATCGGGTTTAATGCGACCATAACATATTTGGATATCATTTCGTACTCATTTATGTATCACACGGCCCATTTTCAACCTCGTATTACCTCCAAAAGGCCTAAAATGTCAGTTTTTGAAAAATATGTTCAGCATTCCTTCTAATTATCCGACTGAAATTTTGAAAACACCAACATTTTCCGTGGAATAACACAAATATGAAGCAGTAAACTGCAAGTAGATCAGGACTCTCCAACTGAACGCAGTGAGAGTCAAAGCTATTTTCGATGATAAATTTCCGTAAATTTCAGTAGCGTTTCTCAGGGGACCTTTTCGAGCCAAGAACCGGCTGGTGGCTACACGGCGATTCCTTTACTATTACATGCACACACGCGCGCGCACGAACATACAAAAAGAAAGAGAACAGGAACATCAAAGGGCATACTTATGTATAATAGAGGTAGATGCGCCTATTCCTTTTTTTTTTTTTTTTTTTTTTTTGTTACAGCAACCATTAGATAAAACTGCACATAAAAATGTGTCCTGTGCATGTGTCTCATGATTAAAACCTCTCTTCACTAATATGTGTAAAAGTGTTAGTTTGTCTGTGGATGGGTGTGCGTGTTTGTTGTTCGAGGTTAGCGGAAGAACCATAAGAGCTGAGGGCAAATGCTGATGGGGTGGGTGAGTGGTGGTTCGGACCCCCTCCTCTCGAAAGATCTAAATACCTACCAACGCAACTACTATATATGCAGTATCAATTCCAGCGATTGATTTCCCGCCCGGCACATTAGGCAAGTATCCAGGGTGGCAGATTCCGAGGGACGGCACATTTTTGTACGAAAATAGCGGGAAAAAGGAAGGAAACTCGGAGATGGAGAAAAAGAAGAAGGGACAGACAGAAAAAAGGATAATATTGTAGAAGTTGCAGAAAACACAACTGGGAAATAATTATCAATCTTTGACCTGTAGCTCATTAGCAGAATATGGAATGGAGGGGTGAGGCGGACGTTTTGTTGAGTGCCTATAGTGGCTTAGCTTCTAAATCCGCAGCTAATAACAAAGAGTGTGAGGAAAAAGTGGAGTCCATAAAACACACAAAAAAAAAGAGGAAAAAAAAGTAAAGTGACCACCCGCTTATCAGTCGCATTAGCAGCCAATGCCGGCAGTGAGGGAAGGGTAGAGGGAGGAAAACTGCAAGTTTTCAGGCAGAAAATTTCACGGAGATGGATTACAGAGAATCGTTGGGAGGACGGAAAGGGAAAACGGGAAAGCAGTTTGCGGTAACAGGAAGAGAAGGGGACATACTAATGCCTGCAGAGCTCCATGTAGTTAAATTTTGACATGCATTTGCGTGTTTTCACACCACGAAGGGGGGGGGGCACAAAATTTCCCCCATTTAGACAGCTCACTTTAGCCAACTCACTTAAGCCCACGGTCTAGATGAGTCGCAAAGCGGGTCAGCTAGTCAGATATATTGATCGAGCGTATTTAGAACATCCCGAGAACTAAAACCTAACAGAAAACTAAAACAATAGGCGATTAGTCACCCGGCACTCAACATCACCGGATGTAGAAGCAATAAAATATGGTACAGTTTTTTTGTTTTTTTTAGTATTAACATTACTCCCCCCGCTGATGAGGAACTTCATCAGAATTGAGTAAAGGCACTATTTTGACAATTGGACGTGTCTTGACGCTTCCATCGGCTGAACGAATGTGTCCGTCTCGATCTGGGAATACCGCGACAACGCGCCTTATCTTCCATTCCAAGGGGCGAATGTTATCTTCTTTTATAGCGACGATTTCTCCATCCGAGAAATTCCGTTTTGGGTGGATCCACTTGTATTTCTGCTGCAGCTCATTAAGATATGACTTATGCCACACATTCCAAAACGAGGAATCACTTGTTGAACATGAGACCACCTTCTAGCCAATGAACCCTTCAAATCATCAGGTTCGGGTAGAGTCGACATGTGATCACTAATGATAAAATGACCCGGAGTTAACACTTCGCACGTATCGGCGTATCGGAGGTCTTAGTTTTACGACAAAGAGGGCGAGAATTTGAACGAAAATAGTATTGAGTTCTTCGAACGACATAACTTTATCAAGAGTGGCTTTAACGAGTAGACTTTTGGCTGATTTGACTGCGGACTTCCAAAGTCCTCCGTGGTGGGGAGCTCGAGGCGGAATGAAACTCCAGTTGATTTTTTCGCGACTCGCGAATTCTTTGATCTCACTGTCTTGAAACATGCGTGAGTTGTTTGCTCCAACAAAATTAGTACCATGATCAGAGTAAACCGTGTGGGGAACTCCACGGCGCGAGTAGAATCGGCGAAACGCTGCTATGAAGGCGGGTGTTGACAAGTCAGAAGTGACTTCAATATGTACAGCTTTGACAGCAAAACATGCGAAAACGGCAGCGTAAGTAAAACAGGGCGGCCCCCTGTCTCTAATTTTATTCAGTGCAGCGCTGGAACAGGTAATGAGGGAGATGAACTGGGAAACAAAGGACTTTTGATAAATGGAAATGAACTGAATAATCTAAGATTTGTGGACGACATCGCATTGATCGCGGGGTCAAAAGAAAAGTTGAAAGACATGTTAATCGAACTGAAGAGAGGAGGGGAGAAAGCAGGGCTAGAAATTAATACGGAAAAAACAAAAATTTTATCAAACAAAATCGGGGAACTCTGGCTTATAATGGGAAAAAGATGAGTTGGTACGAGAAATTGAATATTTAGGGCAAATGATCTCATTTAATAAAACTAAAAACTTGGAACTCGATACGAGAATAGCCAATTCTTGGAAAAAATTATGGTAATTGAAAACAATTTTTAAAGGTAATTTTTCGAGAAGACACAAAAGGGAAATTCTGAACAGCTGTGTCTTCCCCACCCTGTCGCACGGGTGTCAACCTGGTCACTTACCGAACAAGAAGGAAAAAAAAATAGAGACCCATCAAAATAACATGGAAAGAGCAATTTTTGGTTTTAAGGGGAGGGATAAGCAAAAAATTTCCTAAATAAAAAATTAGTTCAAGTACAACCTAAACTTCCTATACGCGATAAGGAGGCTGAAGTGGGATTGGGCGGGACACCTGACTTGGATGAATAACAACAAATGGGTAAAATTAACCTCAGACTGGCTGAAGGGGGGCAGAAAAAAAGGGAAACAAAGAACCATATGGAGGGATGAGGTTGACAAAATGTTAAAACACCGGGACTATTGAAGAATTGCATGGCATAGGGAGGGGGGTGGACGCGCTTGAGAAAAGCCTTTGCCCAGTACGGGGCATTTTAACCTCTAAGGTTAAGTATATATCTATGTAATAAAGGCATATCGAATTGAATTGAATAAGCTACTCTCAATATTGAAAAGGCTAACCGAATTAAAAAATTCGTGTTACGAAATTTTAGTTGTGTAAAGGGGCCCTTTGACTATTAAATATGAACAATAAAGAGTAGTTACAAGTTTCTGTTTCATTTTCAAACTACTGTTTATGTAAATCTACGAGGAAACTGTCATTGACGAAATTGAAATCGTAGCCAAATTTCTGAAATTCTACTATTTTAAGGTAAAATTTCACTGAGAAAACTGTGTTTTTGGTTTTTTGTTGTTTTTATTTAAATTGAGGAGCTAGGGTATTGTTTAAATCAACAGATGTACACACTATTTGTTACCGGTCTTTAAAATCTAAGAAGCTACCAGCGATTAAATTTATGAGTTTGACATGTGTGCTTAAATATTACGATTCGGATTTTCAAACTAGTTCAGACCGTTCAAGCCCTTTCAAAATTGAGAATCGACAAGAACTTGATGAACTTTTGTTTCATTTACCATGTGCTAGCTACTACCTATTACCTTCTTCAAACATACTTACAATATGAAAATTCGCTACCAAATTTGTAATAGAAATTTTGTTATTCTAATTTTGAATTCTTGTAACCCCTTCATTTTTGAGATTAGTTCTGATGTGTTCATGAAGTTTTTCATTCCTCTCGATCGTTTCATTCTAGTTTATCTACTAAAAACCTGGCCTCCAGTCTCCCTTTCCTCTTCACGAAAAAATTTAGAGTGGTTTACCTGTTTGGATTACCTTGGAAATCATGGTGACAGTTCTGTTTCTCCATGTTTCTGCTCAACAATGAGACCGTTAGCCCGAGAGACTGAGCGAAAAAAGATCAGTTATTCCGCCAGTTAGGAAGACAGATAGGCAGGTAGTTGAGTAGGCAGTAAATAGACAGACAGGATGGTTAGATAAGTTGGTAGACCGGCATGGGAATGTATCGAAGTGACTTATTTGAGGATAATGGAGAAATTCCTAGTTCTTTAAGCCAAAAATGTCAAAAAAAGCCAGTGCCTGGAATGTTGCCAAGTGACGAACAATTTTGGCGATTTCACTAACTGAATAAAATATGTGAGGACCTTCAGCTCATCCCTGGGTCGGCAGGCAGCTCGAAAGAAAGATATTTGGACCGAGAGGCAGTGCCTTTCTCGTTCGGGAAACCGAGCCTCAGAGCCATTATCCATCCAATGTAGCAAATTAAAATCTTGTTCTCTCTCTATCTTATAACCTTTATTTTCCTTGAAGACCGAGAGCCGAGAACTAAGATTCAGGACCTGAGAAGAAAGGTCTAGCAGTCTCTCCAAATCACTCATGTTACATACCATCTCTCCACCTCTGTGTTTTCTGTGGCCGCCTCCTCTTCAACTTCTTAAATCCCATTGCCTTATCTGTCTGTCTATGTGTCCATTTTATTATGTATTTCTGACTGACAGTTAGTCGGCCAGACAGACAGATAAACAGTATTACATCTTGCAGGAAAAGACGACGTCTTCTATAAAGTACACTCTTCTGGCCCCAATATATTTATACACAGGGTGATCAGAAAGTAGTTGGACTGTCGCAGTTGTGAGGTACAGCAAATTTCTGGTATCATCTGAAAGCCTGAACTTTTCTCTTTCAGATGATACCATTTTGGACAGTCTAAGTTGATTTGTTCCCAGACTGGGGTAGTTTAATGAGGAGTACCTCATAGCGCTTTGGCGAAATTAAAAAACTGTAATCGAGTGCCCTTGGTACAGTTTTAGTCCATTCTTATCCCCTTCAAAATATTCCCCTCCGTCTTGATGCATTTCTTCCAGCGCGACTGCCACGTAATGAAACACTCGGCGAACTGTTTAGCGAGGAATGGCTCGAAACACCCGGATTGTGTTTTCTTTGATTTCGTCGATGTCTTGGAACCGCTCGCCCTTCAAGACATCTTTAAGCTTCCAAAATTTCACATTCACGCGTTCTTCGAAATTCATCATTGTAACAGAGGGCGTAGGTTGGAGAGCAGGTCCTGAGAGTCTGGACTCCCCTGAGAAAAAAGGGTTTTCCCAGAAGTTATGTGAGGCAAATCATGAGGGGAAGGTGTGCAAGGTCAGGCAAGATAGAGAAACAAATTCAGACCACCTCCCCTCACAATGGAGCTATCTACACCCTTGATTGTAAAAACATAAAAACCAGCTCCGCTGAACGCAAACCACTCGCCTTTCCTGAAACGAACATAGCACTGTTTCCGAATGCGATAGCGATTTCGGAAATGTCTCTGAAAGAAGAGGATTCCAGCTACCCATGCTCATCTCGTTGAATAACATACGATTATTACACACGCCACTATGGGATAGTCCAACTACTTTTTGATCAACCCTTATACACATTTTTTAATAAGTTGTTCCCCAATTCTTTCCCGTTCTGATAACTATAAGCCTTCTTGTGGATCAATTAACAAAACTGCCTTCTGATTGTGTTCACTTAGGTTCCGAGTTACATAACTTTTCCTTTGCGTTCGGCAACGAACGTCAACCCGTACGTAAAGAGTTTTCCTGTAGGCATGCAGGCCACCATTTTCGGACCGACGGTAGCTCTCCGCGGGCAAATTGGAAACGTTAGCTTGTTCCAGGAGCCTCTAACAACCGCTCAGGTTCGACTGCTGTATGAGACAGGTTCGTGCATCAATTCCTCCGACTATTAAATTCGTCTAGAAACAAATGTAACTTGCTTAAATTTTTACAGGTGTCAACGGGGATATTTTCTCCAACGTGGAAGACAACGTGGAGCTGTCCAATTTACACTCTAAACTGGTGTTCTCGTATTCGCCATTAGCTTGTGCCTTTGACTGTACTGTGGATTTGTATTCTAAACATAAAATCGATGGTCGGACTACCGCTTCCGTGTGCTGCGTTCATTGTTTAAAAGTAATACTCTTGTATTTTATCATACAGGATGATTCAGAACAATGTTTACGTATTTCCCGTGGAGTAAATGTGTATTGGTGTTCATCATTCTGAACCCTCCGCATACTCATGTATTGATTCGAGTGCATTAGATTTTTACTTATGATGGCTTACTTGCAGGAAACTATAAACTCTATCGGAGGCGTTAACGTCTTCCTGCCTTTTTTTGAAACATCAGCTTATTCTGTGTGTGCCAGCGATTCCGTTTCTGTGCAGAACATTTCAGTCGAAGATTACAGCGACATGAGCGAATTTGCCATCTCCAATTTTCGAAACGTATCCGGTAAGGAAAAAAAAAACTTATGTTCTTCGACTTTTTCGAAAATGAATGTCTCTCCAGCGTTATTTAACCTTCACGCTGTTGCGTGTATTGCTGTTGCAGAAGTGCAGCTGGAAGAAAATTCTGTAGCCGTTGTCACCACGATTATTAAAAATTTGCTGAAAGATGCCGTGAATCAAGAATATTTTTTGAAACGATACGGCTTTTCTATGCTCGGGAAACTGCTCTCTCAGGTATGTTCGTGAGATCAGCAGTCTACCCGATCCTTTTTTGGAGTTCTCTTGTCTGCGGTATTACCTGTAGTAAACGCTTTCTGTACGCAGGTTGCTGTCAATTTAATGGATATTTCTGTGCTCGTATCGGTGTGCATGCTGTCCGAGGCCATTAGTGTCACGAAGAATACGCTGTATCAGCGTACGTTCTACCAAAATGTGTTGTTCAATTTCGATATTTGGTCGAGGTGCAATTTCGAAGTGCAACAAGGTAATTTGGAACGAAGTTTGACCAAAAATGATTGCCTATAATTTAGTTACCCTTGTTATTATTTTGGATACTTTTGCAGGGCACGTGCAATTTCTGCAGTCGTTTGTGAAACGAGATAAAAAATTCTTTAAGAAACGCTTCGGTGTTCAGTTTTTTGTGGACGTTATTCGCAAGTACCTCTCGGGCAACGACATTACCAATGCGGAAGCGACAAAAACCGTGCGCGTCACCATCATCGGTATTATCAACTATTACATTCAGAAAGAACTGAGTGTGCAGGAGGTCAACGCCATCGTGGGTTATGTAATCATGTGCCATCAATCATTTCAGGTAAGATGTACTCGAAGAGTCGAAGAGAGATTGAAATCAGTGTTGGACTGAATAACCTTCAATAATGCGTGTCAATATGTCAAGAATTTACTTCACTCTTACCACGTTTTGTTCATTTCAGGTCATCGAAATGTTAGATATGCTGATCTGTCATTTACAAAACAAATCTTGCACCGATCAGCTATACTTGTTGTTGTACGAGCAACACTGTGCAGATTTGCTGTACTGTCTGTTGGTGAATCCCGCATTTGGTATAGATGTGAAGAAAACTATTCTGAGGGTGAGTGCTACATGCAAACTCGATATCGCTATTTTTTAATTTCTGGCAGAAAGAAGTTGGTGTGATAAAAAAATTCAGTTTTGTGATTTCACAGTTTCGATTGTATTAGGCTATATAGCATTTCGATCAGATTTTAGATTATTACTCTTTGTGTTAATTATATCTCATCATTGATTACGGTGGACTAAATTTTCATCGGATTGCAACTATCATTTTTACAGTTATTTTCAATTTTGTTGAAAACCGACCGAGTGTACGAACGATCCAAACTGCGGCTGCAACTTCAAGATCATACGGCTACCGGTCTGTATCCCGGTCTAGTGATGTCTTTTTCTCACGATCAGCCTATACCCATGAAAATAGCGTTAATGCTGCTCGATCAGATGTTCATTAGTGGTTAGTAGATGTTTTATCGATAATACTCGTAGCTACAGTAAACTTTGAAGTTTGAATATTTTACAAACAGTCTTCCTGAATTATGTGTCGTTACAGAGAGCAGTGGATGCTATGCCGGAGCGTTGGTACTTTTGAATAGACTTTCAAACGCACCGTTGGATATGAAAGTGGAAGCGGCGCGAAAAATTCTTGCAGTTGTGTTCATGAAGCCAACCGCCCCAGTTCTGTTCGCTAAACAGGTAATAGTTTGTAAGGTTGATGTGTAATGTAAACTTTGGTGAGAGTGGAGAAGAGAAAAGGAGTCAGGGTTGAGAGGCGAATCAAGCTCAGCCGATAAATCTTATGGGTTTTATACAGAAGCAGGTTATAACACTTTCTTGTAATGTTTGTTTTCTGTGCTTCTATTTTTGAGTGGGTCTCTTAGAAAAGTCAAGTTCATTGGAGTAATGCTACTTCATGTTGCGCCCAAATGTTGCTAACGAAGGTCAGTTGTGATATTTTCCCCAGAGGCTCTTCAGTACTTACTAAAATGAATTAGAATTCGTTCGAGACTTATCAGCTCTGCACTAAGAATCATGAAGATCTGTTGAACCTCGGTTCAGCCCTCGAGACTATGTAAATACTATTGAAAGTTCATTTTAGATCTTATTAGGTAGTACTTATTAGGGCTCATTCACCGTCGTAAAGACTTATTAAGACTGCTGTAAAACTTCGGTTAACAGTCACCTCTGAATAACGGTCAAATTTTTTAGTCCCTTCGAGTGTTATGGGAGAAATGCATTGCAACATCTAGGTAGCAGTCCTCCTGAGTAACGGTCACATTCTATGTCGATCTTATGTACGAACAGGTCAAACCGAGCGTGAACAGACGATAATAATGTGATCGTAGGCGAGTTCTTACGATATGAAAGACAGTTTGTGTTCTGTAGTATTAGAATTGAATGTTCTTTTATGCTTCTAATAATGAGTTTAAAACAAAAAAACTTGACTTTGAGCAAAAAAAAAAAATCAAAACTTCGCAGTTTCATGACGAAAAAAAAGTAAGCGGACGAAACCTGGCTACCAAATTCAACATCGGAAGAACTCAAGCAATTGAACTCATTAAAAATAAGGAGGCAATTTACAAATTTTGGCTGGAGTACAGTACTTATTTATTGAGGGCAATAGCGGTTACTTTGCGCAGTCCTTTACCTGACCGTTACCAAGAGGTTTTACTGTATTTGAAAACTTATAAGACCATTAAAAACCATTAGAACTTGCTAAGGCTACCAGGTAGTTCAATAAGCAACGTCCTTTCTCGCTTTACAAGAAAAACCACGCAACCGACGAAAAAACCAAATATATTCGGAATTCTCGTTTATTTTTACATCTATCAACATATTCGCCTTTCATTGCAACATATTTTTTCCACCTATGAACTAAATGTTCGAAAGCAGCTCGGTACCATCGGTGTCCATGTGGCGATGCTCGCTTATAAAGTTTGTTACAGTTATAGTTATAAGACGTTTGCGTAACATTGTGTAATCACCGCTTCTTTTTGATTGGAACATACTAGTTACAATCTGTACTTGTGTAATTCTTTATGCGGTGTATTTTGGTGGTGTTAGCAACTCTTACTCCTCCGCGCTTCGTTTCGGCCGAGAAATCGCTGTGAACGTTGGGGGCCAGCACGCTGTGAACTGGTTAGTGGCTGCGGCGACAACTCGCTGAAGTACGCTTCCCAGTCGGCCGGCGGTTCTGAGTGAAGGACAGCGCCCGCTCAAGGGGACCAGCTACACAAGTGGTGACCTGGGCTTACCGACGGTCCCACAAGGAGCTCCGAACAGCCTTTTCAATTGTCTCTACCCTATCAAATCTCTGTGCAGCCAGTTGATTCCTCAAATGGGCAAATAAGTGGGAATCAGAGGGTAAATCAACGATCTGACAGTGTCGATCGGCTGAACTGTTGCACCATTTTGCCAAAATTCGAGGAGAATAATGCCATTTATGTCCCAGAAGACGGTGGCCATTGTTCCCCGAGTGACGAGGTTGGTCTTTGATGTTTTCGTGTGCGCTGAATCGATGTGTCTTCTTTCGCACGACTATTTCCTACTTTCAGGAAGATACTAGGACTGAATTTCAGTCATGCACTTTTTTCAGAGCCCAAATATCGAAGTACAGCCCGAATTTTTTCACAGGCACAGTTTGCGAGTGGAGCACTTATTTTAAACTGATAACACAGAGGAAGAAAACCTCTTAGACACCTTCGACAAACGTCACAACATAGGACAAGTTTGCTACTTTTAGTCGACAGAAGCGCTGCTGTATTGGCTGAGTAGTTTTTCTTGTGGAGCGAAAAAGGACACTACTTATTGAACTTGCTCGTATTTTAAGATTTATTACACTGCATTAAGATGAATCTTTTAGACTGATTAAGTCTCCTTATGATTTTCTGTAATTCGTTAAGACTTCTCCGTATTTCGTACAAGTTGATCAAAACTTATTGAGAGCCTGTTGAGACTCAGTATGCTTAACTAAGTTAAGACTTTTCTAAACTTATAAGTTCCAAACATAGGGCTCCGCCCTCTCCCTTAGAAGGAAGTGGTGTGGGAAACTTGTTTTTGTTGTGAAGATGTACCCGTAGCAACTTCAATTTTAACCTTCCTCCCTATGTAATGAAAACCTGGTCTTCGCCTTCCCCTCCCCCTCCAGCTAAACAAATTTGTTTTTCCAAATAATTCGAAAAATTTCTGAGGCAATTTGTTCTCTGAAGAACCATGCTGAGAGGCAGTCAGGCAGCGAGACAAGTAGTCTGACAGAAACAAATGAAAAGACAGAGACAGTAGAACCTCGACTATCCGACCATTAATTATTCGATCTTTCAATTATCTGGGATCAGTTTTTGCCAACCGAGCATTCGCTTATCCGACACAAAAAACTCGGTTAATTTTTAAAAAATCCAATTCACGTATTATCTTGCAAATATACATACGTACAATATTGTTAGATGAAACTGTATGATCGAAGTAGAACGAAGAATACCCGATGCGCAATCAGTTACCCTAATTACCCGCGGAAAAGTTACCCATTTCCAACCCTCAGATTACCTGGAAACCCGTCAGTTATCCTTGGTTCCCCTTTAGTTATCTGGGTAACTGGGGGATTTAGCTACCCTCTAGTTACTCGCAGAAAAGTTACTCATTTGCAACCCTCAGTTACCCTCAAACTACCCAGAAACCCGTCAGTTCCCCATTAGTTACCTGGGTAACTGGTGGGATTTTGCGCATCGGGTATAGGACAGTGTAGGAAGAATGTGTAGGTAGTCCGTCAGGAGCCTTGAACGAAATTAACCTTAAATACTGTAACAAGGGTACTACATGTTGTGGTTTAGTGATAATGTGATTTTATGATGTAGTGCTTCTTTTAATAAAATGTTCCTCGTGAGTTTTCATGGCTATTACAGATTGAAATAAACATCTTAACACTCCTCAAATGAAACTCATGAATTTATGAGCATCCAAGAGTTTATTACTGGCAAAAAAAAAAAAAAAAGAAGACATTCGATTATTCGATTTTTTTAATTATCCGAGGTACCTTCTCCCCCACCTACCTCAGATGATCGAGGTTCTACTGTATGTGTATTTGTCCTTCTGAGGACATGGCGATTGAATGTGAAAAACTTCGCGGCTCACAACAATATTCTTTGATTTCAAGTAATCGTATTTCTTATCTGATTGCTCAGGTTGGCTGGCAGGATTGTATAGCTCGCTTGCTTGTTCGACATCCAATCAATAATGCCGATGTAGGCTCCACGATAGATATGAAAGCGTATGCAAAACTCCCAGAAGAAAGAAGTATTAAAAGTAACGAAGCTTCAAAAAACTACCCTTCGTTACTGAGAGATGTGACATCACTTCTTGAAACTGATTTGAAAGGTAAGGAATAAGCGCGTTATTTAATTCATCAGATGTATGATTGTACATTGCCATTTTAGCCTTTGACATATTGCAGCATTCGTTATTCACTTTTTATTTTTTAATCTTGTAATTATTAGGGCAATATATTTTGAAGAATCGGAGCTCTGATTATAAACTCAAACGTTGAAGAGAGGTTGCGTTCGAAAGTCGCCCAAAAGTTTTCTTCAGTTTTTAAGGTTCAAGAAGTCAGGATCTTTGGTTCTTGTCCTCTCTTGTCCCCCTAACATTTTGCTCTATAGGTGGCGAATTCAAGAGAGTCGTATTAACCAAATCTGTCTGGAAAGTGAAGACTTCTTTCGCTTTCGCTAAAATTGACCCTTTACCTGCTCCTTTTTGCTTTTCAATGAGAATAGTCGCTTCAGTGCGCCTCTTTGAGGCGGATGTATACAAAAGAAATCGTATGACTGTCGAAAATGAGAAATGATTTTTCGATTTGGGTTCGCCGCCATTCTGTGAAACAAGTAGTTCCTCGACTCTTGAATGTCATTTGTTGCGTAACTCCTCATCGGGCTGAAGTTTAGACATGATAATCAATTTCTCTTTTCATTCGAATCTACTTTAGTATTTCCAACAAGCTCTGTTTTTATTTGCAGATGCCACCGGCGCCGTTGGCTCTCTTGTCACCGATAATATCCACTTGGCAGCCTCTAATATCACCTCCGCTGCCGAGAATGTAACTTCGCTGGTCGCCGAGAATATTCACTACGCAGCCAGCAATATTACGTCGGCCGCCGAGAACGTGCACCTGATGGTCACAGAAAACATCGAGTTCGTCGCCGATAGCATTTCTTCGGTGGCGGAAAACGTAACTTCAGCCGTCGCCGGCAATATCAATTTCGCAGCTGAAAATCTTTCATCGGTTGTTGGATCTGCGTATTCGCTGATCGCACAGAAGGCGTCTACTTACGTGAGTCATCGTAATCGAGTGATTTAAAAATAAACCGCGCTCGCCTTTGCAATAATTTCCACTTATTATTTGTTGTCATAATTGCAGGAGAGAAGTGTAACCCCGATCTCCGAAGCTGAGTCCAAAGCGTTCAGTTTGCCGACTGCTGGAAACGACGATTCATTTACGTTGATTAATTTCGACGACTTGAGCTTGAGTTATCGGTAAGATATGGTTTTATTACTGTTGAACTGCTTACATAATATTCTTCAGTATTGTCACTTTGGTTTGACCAATGTAGGTATTCTTCAGAAATAGACCTTGAACAGGAATAGTGGTGAGATCCGGGGAGAAAAGTTAAGCAAGAGCGTTCTTCCTTTCCCCCTTGTCTAGACAGCTATCGGAAAAGTATAATGTATTTTAGCCCCTTCTTCCTCGAAGAAACACTGATTCCTATTTTGTCCCCTCTCTCCTACATGCCAAATTGAATTACTAGATTACTGAAATCCCGCCTCTGAACCGAAGGGTTTTCTGTACTTGAACCAAGCCGGAGCCACAGTTTGGTAATTTGGTTTCGTAACCCTGCTGGTGTGGCAATTCTATGACTCCACTATAAATTCTGGTGTCTTGTTGGTTAGCATAACTAAAGCTAAATTGTTTCATTTCATGCTAATGTTTTCCAGAACTTTTTTGAATCTAATCACTAATTATGAGATTTGCTTCTCCCGCCGTAATTAAGGAATAGTTTTGGTTCATTAATTCTTAAATATTAGTCGTGAGACTTGTGCTAGAATTAATTTTCACGTTTGTCTGATCGACTTCAGATCCTATTCGAACGGAAGTATAGACGAAATCAGCTCAAGCAACAGATCGCAAAGTAGTTGCAGCAAAGGCAGTCCATCGCACATGTCCAAGGATTCGATCAGTGTTACCTCTATTCAAAGCGGGTCGAACGATTCGGACGTGTTCGATGAGAATGATGACGAGCGCGTTATTTTTGTTTCCAAGTGCGTTAATCTCAGCATTTCTGTTTCTGTTCGTCTCTGGTATCGTTCAGTTTCATCAGTGCGCTCAATTTTGGTGTTTCAGTCCGTGGAAGATGGCTGAGGGTGAGAAAGAAGAAGACAAAGAACAAGAACTGTGCAACGCGGTTGTTAATATTCTATTCAATATCATGTGGAAAGGATATGACATGCAACAGAAGTCAGCATGGAAGGTAAGGAAATTGCCGTTTTTTCCTCCATCAGTTCGTATAGAAATGTGTGGTGGGTTCTCAATGACAACGACGATTACAATTATAAACATTCGTGGAAAGAATTTGGTGTATTTTCACTCGAGCAGGACTATTTGATACCTGGAGGGCTGAGTGCAAGAACTAGCTAAGTCAGTTTTCTTGCAGTGGAAAATGTTGTCAACTTAATATCAATTAGCATAGTCTGTCACTTCAAAAAATTGACTTAGCGTCTTTTCACACTCTGCCCTTCCGCTGAAATTGCCGAGTTTCCTCGATTTAACTTCTGATCGCATTTTGTACTCATTTTAGGACCATGGACAGGTGCTGGCGTGCATCAATATGCTCGGGTTGAATAACGCTTTGTATTGCTCGCACTTGGAACTGAAAGTGAAATTACTGGAGATGATGCTGCAGGCTGCTCTTGTTGATTTGCTTGATAATGCACACGCTCCCGAGTTCCATCACGTAAAGACCGAAAACGCTGCTCAGCTGTTGCGCTGGATTTATGATCTTGTGGTTCTCGATCCGAATCGAAATATTTCCAAGAAGATCTCGGTGAAGGTGAGCAGGTTTCGTTTTCTACCCTCCTAGTAATTCATACCGCAAGCGTATCGGTGTAGTTACGAGATGACTCTTTGGGGAGAAGGAAAAAAGTAGAACAAGAAGAGAAAAAGCTTTCCCTTCTTACATGTTGCCGACGAAGGAACATTTTTCGAACTGATTTTTTGGAGGTGGATTGGTTTCTGACATATCCTTTTCTCGACTGTATATTTGCAGTCAATGAAAAATCAGGTTCATGAAGTCAGCTCTATTTTGGATTTTAAATGAACACGTGCCAGTAATGAATTGTGCTAAAAGCTGCGCCATGTTTTGAAGAAGTTCGGCTTCCCGAACAGAACTTGTTTCTTTCAGAAATTATTAATTTAGTTCAAAAAAATATTATCCGTTCAATTTAAAATTGAATAAACATGTTCTTTCCAGCTGCTGGACGGCTTCGTGGGTCTGCTGGACGGACTAATGATATTTCGCGAGACTTCATCAGAAGAGTGGACAGAAATGGTGAAGATTGCGTTCGGCGTGCTGCTGAAGAACGCTTCACTCGCGGACATCGAGATGTGTGCCATCGCCGCAGCTAAACTGCATACCGTCATCCAGACTCGTAGAATGTCCGAATTGAGCGAGGGATGTTACGTGTTGTACTTGCTGAACGAAATTATCTCCAATGATTTGCTAGGTGAGCGACCGTCGAATATAATTTTGGCCGAAAAAATTCGTACCCGCGATCTCACCTGTTAGCGCTGGGCCTGACAAGCAAAGAGAAGAAGACACATTAGATGTAGTTATTTGGGGTACAGAAAAATGGAAAGATCTTGGTTTTCAAGTTCTGAATCTGAGCTCTCGGGTTTATTCTTTCTGAGAGGGGAAGGGGATTGTCAACCTCTTTCTTTTCGTATCTGTCTGTTTGCTTGGTTGGCTGGCGGATATCTGACTGACGTCCTGTAGCCATCTGTCTCCTTGACTAAATTTTCGAGTAACAAATCAGTCCCTGTAATTCTCCTAATTGAGTGGTTTTTTGGCCAGAAACATTATGACTTTGTAAGGGGGGGGGGGGCTAAATAATTCCTAACGAATTGCCAAGGAGGCAAGTTGCTCCTCTGATTTCTCCCTCCACCACCATAGATCCGCACCAAATATAGTTCAAGCTGCGTTACCGTATGAATCGGAATTTGAGAGCTAGAATCTCATCTTCAAATCCTTGTGTTATCCTTGTCTATTTGCCTGCATTTGTAGGTATACCAGTCATTTTCTCTGACTGACTCCTGATGTTCTGTTCTTTTATCTGTGTTTGTTCTGTTCGTCTGTCTGCCGCCTCTGTCCCGTTTCCAAGAAAAGGGACGCAGTTGAGAGTCATTAGATTTCTGTGTACCGGACACAGGCCTGCTCGGCAAGTAGGTTCTATATAGAGATGAAAAGATAGACAGATACCGTTTGTTCGGGGACCGGAACTTTTGCCGCCAGCTATTCGCCGCCGATAATTCGCCGCCAGGTTATTTCGCCGACGGCTTTTCGCCGATAGACTTTTTCGGCGCTCTGGAGTTTTTGCCGATGGCCTATTCGTCGCCAGCAAAAAGTTCACTTTAACAAAAACGAATTAAATTAATTGAATCAAAAAGAGAAAAGAGAAGCTCGACCATTAGGGTTATATTTATGATTTTGATAAATTCAGCAAGGATTTGGTAAGTTTTCACCTTTCAATTCACTCATAATTTTTGTACATATTTACAAATGAAAATTTAAAATAGCATTTTTTGACTTTTAACTCGTTTTGCAATTGGCCGAGCAAAGTTTTGAAAAATTATTCTTATTTGACAGAGACTTAAATTTTGGTGTTGCGAAAGGAGAAGGGGGTGCAAAGGGCGAGTGCATAAAATTATAGCCTCCGGGGAGCTGAGAGAAATTGGAGTTCACGACCACGATCCTAACCCAGCATATGTGGAGGCTCAGAAGGCTGTTACAGCAGTCAAGAAAAGAGCTATCGACACAATGGAGCCCGCATGTGCCATTCTGACTCAGGTCACTGAAGGTCTGCCAAAGGCTAGCCAAGGCTGTTTACCACGCATTGATTCGTTGAAGAGGAATATTCGAAAAAGACGAGCAATGAAAGAAGTTGCACCTCATACACCTACAGCTTTGGAAGACCTGGTTGTGCCGAATGAATATAAACTCAATAATCCTTCGCCTGGAATCTCAGAACAGTTCTTACTTTACGACTCTGAAACTAGTGACTGCCGAATTTTGATTTTTGGACGGCAAAGTGTGCTAAATGCGAAGACAATTATTGGGAGGTCGAACAGAAGAGGAAGGAAAAGGTCAATTTTCAGCATACAGTGGTGGAACGTCTATCAGAGAACTCAAGAGGCTACTCACAGGTCAAATAATTATACTGAGGCAGCCCATTGTCGGCTTCAGTATGAAATAGGAGTAGCCCCCACCATTCCATCTGGAAGTTCATAGCTGCTCTTCATCGTGTTCAGAAGGGGAGAGATATTTACTTCGAGGAACTGAATCGCGGAGATACTCCACCTGCCAAAAGGAGGAAATATTCTCAACTCGACTCAAGATTGCAACAGAGGGTTGGAGCTTTTGACAGCCAACATATACTCGACTATTTGAGAGGAGTTGCTTATAATTTAATGAATATATAATTTTATAAACTTAAATTTTCAACTTTTTTCACCTTTGTCGGCAAAAAGTCCCAGCGACCAAAAGTCTTGGCGCCAAAACTCCGGCAGCGAATCAGCTGGCGGCGAATTATCGGTGGCGAATAGGTGGCGGTGAAAGTTCCTGTACCCCGTTTGTTCACTTACCAGTCAGCTAGTTAGTCGACTAAACAGATAAGTAGACTGATTGTCTGATAGATAGACTGATAGCCATACTGGCAAACAGGGGTCCAGATGAGTGGAACGGATGTTTAGGAGCGGGCTGCTGATCCCTCTTTTTCCTTTTGAAACTAACTGGACTCGCTCAGTGGTTGCTATCAGGTATCGTGGGGTGCCTGATGACTGAAGTCGGTAATTTGCTGTATTGGCTCGCAGTACAAACGATACAGAACGTTTGTATAATGTATTAAAAGTCACTGCTCGATTGTGTTTCGCAGAAGAGAACATGGAACACTACTCGTTCATTGTACCGGTCATGAAAACATTGATTGGGAAACTTTCGGACTCAGCGTTTGTCGACGACGACGTGTTACCTGAATTGAACGCGATCAACTCGGGGCCCGGCTTCTACGAATCGTTTCAAGAAACGTGCCGAGATGACAGATGGACGACGTTTCTAGAAACCAAGGTAAGTGCACTGACTCCTTTCCGTGTGCGGCCATAAGCAAACGACATACAGCGGTCATTTGTTTCCAGCGATCGAAATTTCCACAAAATACTGGATCCTGTCTGACTTGACTGGGTCAGTGACATTAACGCTGGGTTACTGTCCCATGTTGCGCTGATTCCCTGTTTTTACTACTACTCAGTTGGGTGGAGTGATTTTACGATGGCTTTTCGCTTCTAAGAGCATTTAGTGTACGAATAATTTTTGTGAGTGTGCCTGCCGGTGTATAGATTGATTTGTGCTGGAAGAGGAGGAATGATTCCATTCGGAAACAAAGGTTCGAGTTCTAGAATTCTAGAACTTAATTCATTTTGATATGTGAAGTAGATCGCCGCGTGACTCTCTTTCCCAGAAGAGCAGATTTTTAGGAGTGAAATTCTGGATGAGAGCCACGCTCCCTTAGCTCCCCTCTACTTCTGTATTGCCTTAAACCCATTTACTTGAGTTTATAATCATAGATGGACGGGTAAGAGTTTAATATGAGTTCGCAAAAGATCAGAAAGCTTAAAAAAATTATTAGAAACGTGATCGTTTTCCGAGTTCCCTGATAATCGGGAAATATATGATCGGAAATTAAAACAAGTAACTTCGCTATTTGAAAAGGTCGGCAACACCTTCAAACTGCAAAGCTGCAAGCTCTGTCGCTTATTAGTTATCACTCTACCACCCAAACAATTCTGAACATCAAGGTAGTATATTTTTAGGAAATTGTAATTCTTATATGCTAAAGACGAAGAAGAAATTTTATTTCAATTCAAATAAAGTTTATAATTTGAACAGGTATAACCTAGATTATCACCAATATTATCAACAATTGTTCACTGGCATCCAGTTTTGAGAACATTGGAAGTACATCCGTTTGTCATAACTACTTACTTCAGCGTTGACATGAAATGATCAGAAAACAAAAAAACAATCTACCGCAACTTACACATCCTCAGGGTGACTATCTTTACTATAATCAAGAATTCAACAACAGGCTACAAAATTTGATTTCAATTCGTTTAATCGTTGATTTGCCTCATCACACATTCCCATCATCATCACAGAGGGTAACACCGTTGTTCCCTCTTCGGGTGAAGACAACCACAACGCTAGGCTTCATCACTCGATACCTGAAACAGAATACCAAAATTATCATTTATATCATTTAATACTGTTACCATATTTATGAGACATACATGTAACTCACATCGTATTATTCCTTGGAAAATGTCCTGATAAGAGTATCACAGAACGTTGCATGTACTTGGTTCGATTCAAAGAAATTATACACTAATTCGGACTTGAAGGGTCGGTGGTGCGCTAGCGTCGTAACTGTTCTATGTAGGTAAAAATGGATCTCTGCAGGCTGTGTGTGTTAGTAGTAGTGCGTGTAACAGCGCTCCATTTTACCTACATGCAAGTTTGCAAAAAATTCCACCAGATGTCAGCCACTATTCTTTCAAGTCCGAATTAAACTGAGAATCCATTTCATACATTACCTAACAAACAATACACTTACCACTTCTAAATCCATTCAATTTCTTCACTTTTTTCGAGGAAATGTTCCTTTTGTAGAAAAGCACGAACGCACACTCCATTCATAAGTAAAATCCGAAATAAAAACAAAACGTAAATATAATCTCCTTCGCTTACTGAAAATAACGCTCGCACAATAATGAAGATCAAGATCAATGAACACGCCTGAAGAAGAATAAAAAACGAAGAGAAAAATAAAGTAATGGCAAGAGGCTCATTGCCGATCCTGATAAAATCGAATTGTTGCTTATAATTATTTTTATTATTTTCAACTAATTTATTTCTCGGAAATAGAACGCCCTTGAACTGAACTATGACTCAGATCAGTGAACACTCCACACGTCTGAATTAACGCGCCACTGAACTGAATCAACAGAACTGACCTGGAAATGAGAAGAGAAGAGAAAAAACGCGTTTGCAAAGTTTTGGCTACTCGTAGCCGACCCTAAAAATCAGAGAATATCATGGTTTGATGATCAAAATATTCATAAATATAATGAAGCACCGAAACAATGGTCATTCGATTGGTGATAATAATTATGGTCGTAATCTTGTTTAATTTTTAAAGTCTTCTGAAGATTACGATTGTAGATCTCTCTAACTTCATGGTCTGAGCCATCCCAGATCGAGAATTACCTCATTTTGTTATTTTCTCGACGTCCATTGCCAGAGTTTGTGATTCTCCCTCAAACGGTGCTGTACCATCTCATCTACAGTCTGGATTTTCTACTGCAATATAATATGAGACAACTTTACTGTTACAGACTCGAATTGAATGAAAATACTAATTCTCAGAGGCGTAGAGAAAGGGTTTGGGTACAAGTCTTGCCCTCAACAATGTGTTCCTTTTTATTTTCTATATTTGGTTGAATATGTGAAAAATGAAATAAGTACATAGTAGTAAAGCCTTTATTTACAGTTTTATATGCGCTTACATCGTATGTAAGTTATCTTATAACTAATGCGCCTACGTTTGGGCATAGGCCTCCCATACTTTCTTTCAGCGATCACGAACTCTTGCATCCCTTCCCCATGCTGTTCCTGCAACTTTTATGATTTCGTCTTCCCATCTAGTCGTTTGTCTACTCGCCCTTCTTCTCCCCATTCCATTATTATTTTTTCCCATCTATTTTCTCCTCCTCTCGCCACATGCCCTGCGTAATCCATCTTCAGTTTTTTATCCACGTATCTGCAGTCTCTTGTTTTCATTTTCTTTCTTACATTTTGGTTTTTTACTCTGCCCTTCCTTTTTACACCAATTATTGACCGTTTCATTGCTATTTGGGTCTTTGCGATCATGTCCACCTGCCCCTCTGTAGCTACCCACGTTTGGGCTCCGTATGTAAGGACGGGGATAGTACAGCCTTCCAGTATTTTTATTTTCTGTTTAATTGACATTTTGCTTTTGTAGATCGCTTTGAGGGACCAGTAGTTTTTCCTCGCATTAGCTCTTCTTTTACGTATTTCCTTTCCTAGACTGTTTTCGAATGAGATAGTTTGTCCCTGGTATGTGGCATCTTTGCAATTTCCATTATTTTACCTTCAATTGAAGATACGGTTTCCAAACTGCCCTTAGTCCAAAAAAAAATCGAAATGCGGTTTTCAGCGCTACCTAGTGGCCAATGCGAGCACTACAAAAGTAACTTTATAGAATCTCGATACCTCGTTCGATGGTCATTACGCGCATTCAAAGAGCAGCGGTGAGCTGACAGGAAGAAAGGGACCTTCATGTATTACGTCCAGTGCCAAACTGTCCTTTGTCCACGACTTTCGATCACTTTTCCTTCAATAATTCTAGATAGGCTATATTCTCATTTTTGTGCGTCTTTGGTAGTATGGTAGAGGATTCAGGCTACTCGGTTGTACCATTTACAGAAGTTTTAAATGAACTGGTACAGTGTAGCACAGTTTTTATCAATTTCCCCAAAAAATAATTTTTGGACTAAGGGCAGTTTGGAAACCGTATCTTCAATTGTGATAATGGGTCTTTCCTGCTGGTTCGAGAAGAGAATCGTTTTGCTTGTATTTATTTCCAAACCTGCTTTTTTGCTTTTCTCGCAGAACTCGTTGACCATTTTTTGCAGTTCTTTTGCTTCCTGGGAGATAAGCACCACATCGTCCGCAAATCTCAAGTTATTGAGCCACTTTCCACTTATTTTTATTCCTTTTTCTTCCCATCCTAAGTCCCAGAAGATTTCCTCCAAAATGCTGTTAAAAAGGTTTAGGGACAGTGGGTCTCCTTGTTTGACCCCTCTATTAATATTAAACTTATTTCCTACCGTATCCAGTTTTACCCTCCCTTCCGAATTTCTATATAATTCTTTCAAGATGTTGATAGCTTTCCCTGGTATTCCTTGCCTGAGTAAGACTTTCCGAAGGAATGAAAGGTAAACCGAATCAAACGCTTTTTGAAACTCGATTAGTAACAGGTTAAGGAGCACCTTATATTCGGTTGTTTTTTCGATCGAAAATTTTTCAAGTCTCTTCTATCATAAAATTCTCTTGGAAGTTAATTCCTTGCTGTGCCACAGTTTCTCTGGTACTGCTTGGCTCTTTGGTCTTGTTTTGTTTCTTTTTGTCTTTATTAATTTATTTGATTTTTGTTATTTTAGAGCCACATGATTTTGTGAGTTTTGTGTTTCTTCTGATTTTTTGATCTTGGATTGATGCCTTTTGGTTTCAGTAGGTCTTGTTTCCTTGATTGGTCTCGATTATATGGATTTTGTTTTTTTGGTTACAAGTTAGTGTTACTTCGTTTTTGATTTTGCTTGGCTAGAATTTTTCGGTCCTTTTTGATCTTATTGTGATCATTTTTGGTTTAGATTTGGCGATTTTCGGCGTTTCTGATTTTGTTTTGATTTTGATGCTATGGATTTGGTACTATTTTGAAATGTTTAATCGGCATTATTTTGGATTTTGTTATGATCTTTGCGTTCGGATTTGTTTGATTTTGACGATTTTAGCATCTTTTTGACCTCTTTGATCTTGTTTTGGTATTTTTAATTTTGATTCATTGGTTTTGTGTATGTTTCGGTTTTATTTTATTTTCCTTTATAAGAACTCAATTTACACGATGCTTCGGCCTGTCTCGAGCAAAGGTCTCCGGTAACCTTTCCCATTCAGATCTTTCAGGGCTACTTCCCGGAAGTTTTTATTTTTTTAGAATTTCTTAATGTCGTCAGTCTATCGTGTTTTTGTCTTCCCTTTTTTCTTTTTAGATGAGGCGGGAACCAAAAGGTTACTTTTTACGTCCAGCGGTTGTCATCCAGCCTGGAAATGTGCCCCGCCCTACTCTACTCTTGGTATCTGATACAGGTTGAAATGTCCCTCATGTTTTTTACTGAGTGTCTACTGGCCGGAAAAGTCATGAAAATTCATAATTTCAATTGTTTGTTCGAATTTTCGTTTTTTCCATATTAATAGATAGCCTTGCCTCCCTACCCTCCTTATCTAGTTCGGTTATCATTTCCTCTAATTGATTAATGGATTCAACTATCAAGACCATGTCATGTGCGAAACGTAGGTTAGAAATTTTTTCACCGTTTATGTTTATCCCTTTGTTTTCTCATTATAATTGTTTGAAAAGCGCCTCTAAAGCGCAGTTGAAAAGCAATTGGGGGAGGGGGACTCCTGTATGACTCTTTTTTCCATTTTGAAATATTTCCTCTCTTTATCTGTTTTAATACCTGCTTCTCGGTGTTTGTATATTTCCATGTTAGTGGAACTTGGACTCCCTGGTTTTACAAAAGCTAACGCTATTACGAAATTATATTCGGATGTCTTTTCTAGCAGTTGATTGATTACACATACTTGTACGTGATCGGTAGTCGAGAATCCCATTTTGAAACTAGCTTGTTCAAATTGTTGACTGTCTGATATTATATATAGGGTAGCCTTCCAGTATTTTTGAGAAAATTCGTGGTAAGGTAGGGGGGATAGACTGATTGGCCTGTAATTTTGTATTTTATGTTTGTTTCCTTTTTTGTGTATCAAGATTATGTCCTATCTTTTCCATTCAGCTGGTATTCTCCCGGTAATTAGAATTTTATTAAACAACTCCATTATCATTTTTATTGTGTTGTTGTCGGCATACTTTATGTGTTCATTCGTTATCCCGTCCTCCCCAGGTGCTTTTTTTCGCCTTTAAATTCATTATAACTTTATTTATTTCAGATAGCAAAAAGGAAGGTACCCTTTTCATTATCGTTACTGTTGGTCCGTTCCTCCAGTTCCAGTGGAATTAAGTTTCTGGAGTCTGGGTCACTGTATAATTTTTGGTAGTAGTCAGTCGCGATCTTGTTCATACCGTCCCGTTTGTAGGTTTTTGACTTGATTTTCTTTTTCTAAATATTAATTGGATCTTAATTGGGTTTAGTCTTCTCGCTGTTACTTAACAATGGAAGAAATTTTGCTGGCAGCCTCCCCCCTTCTCCCTTCATTTCTGGAATCATGGAGTTATTCAGTTGTTATAAATTTAATATAGAAGAAGTGAGTGAAAATTGTCCCCATTGTATTGATCCTCCCACCTCGAAATTGGTTTCTGTAGCTACGCCACTGCTAACGTCATCTTATTGTTTTTAACCTTTCTTATTTCTATGCCTGTCTTTCTATCTCATCGATGATCAGAAGTGTATGCCGAAGTTGATTTCGGTGAGGGGTATTTTGTATTACGAACTGTTCCTCTGCGCACCCTTGCCTGTGACCGTTTACCTCCTCCGGTATTAAAACAGGCTCGTACAAAAAATTATGTATTAACATTAAAAAAAAAAATTTTACAAATGGGAAAAAAAGACATTACAAAAAACGTTATAAAAATTACTTTACAATAAATAAAATTAAAGAAAGGAAATTTACATTTTACATTAATAATTTATAATATATGGTACTGGTTCCTTTTTTTTCTTCATTCATTCATTATTCAGCATATCGTTTAATGGTGAGACAAGGACTAGATTATTGAGTTTTCAGTTTTAAGTGTCTTGAAGCGTTCCAGTCTTGGTTGTTGATGGTTTTGCGAGTGCCCGCGTTTGGCTTACTCTTGATGTGATCGTCTTCGTCTTCTGAAGACTGCACACTGTTGGTTCGCTGGCCAGCCACGTCTTCGGCGCTGCTGTAGTCCTCCTCATCGAACTGTCTCCGAATTTCGAAGTTGTTCAGCTGCGAGGCGTAGTACTGCGGATAATTTTTGTATTCGTTTTGTGAGTTGTCATATGGCGAGGATTGTTTGATTGCGTCGGTTTGGCTACGTTCGCCGCCCGCGCTCGGCTTATGGTTGTACGGAACGAAACCATAGGTTTTGGTTGGCGGTTTGAATGAGCCGCTGGCGGCGGTCGGCTGCGTTGTCGTTGATGAACTGCGGTGAAATTTTAGGTACGCGGATAGCTTGTCGTTGACGTACGGAAACGACACGGACTCTTTTTGCTTTTTCGGGCTCTCCGAGCTTTTTGTGATGGCGGGTTGCGGCTCGGTCGCCTCGGATGACAAGTCGTTGTATGTGCTGCGTCTTGAATTCGAATTGTCCGTGTGGTAAGAGTCGTCGTTACTCGATGCCTCGTAAAACAGATCTGACAGACTGGTTTTGATGGGAGCGCCGTACGAATCCCTCAACTCGGTGCTGTCCACCTGACTGTTTTTGATGTCGTTGAAGATGCTGAAGTACGAGCTAGCCTCGTTGTTCGAGTCCCACGAATTGCCGCCACCGGGGTAGTCGATTTTCGATGATCCGTACGAGTCAGCACCGCCGAACGACGATGATGGAATCGAAAACGAGAAGCTGGCTAGTGTATTGCTGTCCGAGGGCGCCGAGTACGAAGTTAGACGGATTGGAAGGAGCTCCATAGCTGTTCGAAGGAGCGGGGGCAGACGGCGGCGCTCCATACGAGTTCGAAGGAGGCGACGGAGCTCCATACGACGTCGACGGCGGTCCTTGTGGCTGTCCAGAAGCCGGATATGGGAACGACGAACTCGGCGATCCGAATGAAGATACTGGCGGTGCTCCATATGAAGAACCAGAATCGTCGAAAGAAGGCGCGCCGTAAGAAGTCGACGGCGCACTAGGAGCACCGTAGGAGGACGCGGGTGCTCCGATCGAAAACGAAGACGACGATGTAGGCGTATTGTATGATGGCGACAGAGCGCTGGATCCGGACGGAGCTCCGTAAGACGACGACGGTATGCTGGGAGCTCCATACGATGATGACGGTGCACTCGGCGCACTGAATGATGAAGGAGCACTGGGAGCTCCATAAGACGACGATGGAATGCTAGGCGCGCCGTAGGAAGACGAAGGTGCACTCGAACCACCAGATGGTGCTCCATAGGACGACGAAGGAACACTAGGAACACTTGGCGCGCCATACGACGACGATGGTGCCCTTGGTGCACTCGCGCTTGGGGCTCCGTAAGATGATGATGGAATGCCTCCTCCCTTAGAAGGTGCCCCATAAGATGACGACGGAACACTTGGAGCGCCATACGATGATGATGGCGCACCTCCTCCATTGGATGGTGCTCCATAAGAAGATGATGGAGTGGCTGGAGCCCCATAAGATGAAGATGGGATGCTAGGAGCTCCATAAGACGAAGATGGTATGCTGGAGCTTCCGGATGAGGAACTTGGAGCACCGTATGATGACGATGGAATGCTCGGTGCGCCATATGACGATGACGGTGCCCTTGGGGCGCCATACGATGATGATGGAATGCTCGGAGCGCCATATGAAGACGACGGTATGCTCGGAGCGCCATAGGATGATGACGGCGCCCGCGGCGCACTCGGGGCACCGTACGACGATGACGGTGGCGATGGTGGTAGGTAAGACGAAGATGGACCAGATCCGCTGCTTCCTTTACTCGACGATGATCCAAAACTAGCTCCGGTTATGCCGTTAAAGGACGACTGTGGCGCACCGTATGACGAAGATGGTGGTGCCCCATAGGAAGAAGAGGGTGGACTCGGGGGAGCACCATAAGATGAACTGGGTGGAGAAATTGATGGCGCTCCATAAGACGTCGACGGGGGGCTGAAGGACGGTGCTCCATATGATGATGACGGTGGTGAAGATGGTGGAGCGCCATATGAGGATGACGGCGGTGAAGATGGTGGAGCGCCATATGAGGATGACGGCGGTGAAGATGGTGGAGCACCATACGAGGATGACGGTGGGGCGCCCCACGATGAGCCTCCTCCATTCGAAGACGAAGGTGGAGCTCCGTATGATGAGGATGGTGGAGAGGCGAATGAGAACGAAGACGAAGATGGCGGAGCTCCGTATGAAGATGATGGTGAAGATGGAGGAGCACCGTATGAGGATGATGGTGGAGATGGAGGAGCACCATATGAGGATGAAGGTTGGGCCGGCGGGGCGCCGTACGAAGATGAAGGCGAAGATGGAGGTGCTCCGTATGAAGATGAAGGTGGAGAGGGCGGAGCGCCATATGAAAATGAAGGCGAGGACGGTGGAGCGCCGTAGGATGATGAAGGCGAAGACGGCGGAGGTGCATACGAGTTAGATGGCGCGCTGTGCGAGGCCGACGGAACGCCATAGGAGCTGGACGGCGGACTCAGCGACGGTGCTCCATATTTGGAAGGCAGGTTGAACGAGGAGCTCGATGGAACTCCATAACTGGTGGATGGCGGCCCATACGAGTTGGATGGTGGTGGCCCGTACGAGTTGGATGGTGGTGGTCCGTACGAGTTAGACGGTGGTGGCCCGTACGAGTTGGATGGTGGTGGTCCGTATCCGCTTGATGGTGGCGGTCCATATCCACTAGATGGTGGACCGTACGAGCTGGATGGCGGTCGAAGTGGTTTGGGCTGCGACTTAGGCGGACCATACACTGGCTTGGGTGGACCATACGCCGGCTTTGGCGGTGGTCCATACACTGGTCTGGGTTTCTGTTTAGGCGGTGGTCCATACACGGCTCGCGGTTTGGATTGGCGTGGTGGTGCGTTCAAGTGAATGGGTGGCTCACGACGTATACGGACTGATATGGATTCTTCGGAGTAGCTGGACTGCAGAATGACCGCGCAGAGAAACCCGGTGAAGATGATCTGAAACAGAGAAGAAAATTCAGTGGTACATTTTAATCGATGGGAGCGTGCGAGATAATGGAAAGGTGGAGTTCGCGAGTTCTGGGCTCAGTTGATTCTTAAGTTTTGAGATGTTGAAGGTTTGAAGGATTGGAGAGGAGTGAGGAGTAAAGATTTACTCGTGCACTGACCTGGTTGACATTCGGTATTTCTGTTTATTGAGGAATGTTAGTGCTAGGGATCTGTGCCGTGACTAGAACTACCAGCATGTATTATCTGTAATAATGCATGTTGTGCTGGTTTTCGGTTTAATAAGAATGCTAATTCAGTATACAAGATTTGGCTTCATCTGTTTGTTCTTTTTTCCATCTAGCGATGTGAGAACGTTTTGATTGAAAGGCCAGTTTAATGCTTTTATAGTTCAAGGATGTACAACTCGATGCCTCGGCTTCCGGACTGCATATATAGCCAGGTCAACGAAATGATGAATAATGAACGAGCGTAGAGATGCGTTAAACGAAAGGATAATATCCGATAAACACCTCGACGAGTGAAAGAAAAAAAAAAGAAATACAAACGGCTGTGTGCTTGCCGCTGGTTTTGCTATTCTATGTCAATGTCATGTCCAAGGACTGACTGGCCATCAACGGTATTAGTCCAGCGTGAATCATTAAATGCTAATACCGTGGTAGACAGTAGTCGCGTGCATGCTACACTTGGCGTATGCGTATGTACGTGAATCTCGGTGAAAGTAGTTTTATTTTGCTCTTGTTTTTTCTCTCCTCGTCTTCCTATATAACATACTGGTTTTGATTTTTTTTTCTGTCTTTTGTTTTTATTCTTCGATTTCTGGTTTATATGTTAGTAGTCTATTTTATCGGGGAATAACTCGTGTAAATCATTCTCGTGTTATTAATAATTGGCACGATCTACTTCGTGGCAGAATGTTTCTCGGAAACCGAATTTTTAAATATAGTCGAAGAATTTGGTCGCCTCTTTATTGGTCTCGCAGAATACCGGTGTAATTTACAGCCATTAGAACGGCTTGTGACGGCCCCTTACTCGACGCTACACTCACGGCACTCTGTGGCTTAAAGCCTGAGGACGAGCGAGGAGTGCACGTTCTTGGAAATGGATCTGATGTTTCAATGGGCTCCTCTCCTTCCATAGTTTTAGCTCTCGAATCCGGAATCTCGACCCAGCTGAATCTCTATTCGGTGTATAGGAGGAAGAGGAGGAGAAGACCAAATTTTAAGCATGTGTCGTGTGATTCAGAAAGAAGGAAATGCATTTTTCAAAAAAAAAAAAAAAAGCGAGAAACAGGATGTCTACAGGTGCTGAAAAGTCTTTCAAGACTTGAATTTTGAAAGTAGGTCCTAAAAGTCCTGAAAAGTGCTGAAATTAAAAAAAAAATGAAAACTCCTTCAGTTTTGTTAGAAATACTCAAAAATAAATTTTTTGCGATTCGTGTGTATGATTGCTTATTGAAAAGTGTAGCGCAGGATCTATATTTACAAGGAGGGGGAAGTGGGAGAGCCAAAAGGAGGGAGGGGTAAAGGGGATAAAACAATTGGAAACAAAAAAAGGATTTGCACACTCGGGGAACAGACGGTAAATATTCCGGCTACAGTCCTGCAAAGAGTCCTGAAAAAGTACTTCATTTTTACTTTCCAATTTCTGTAGACACCCTGAGAAAGTCGAAATGATCAAATTTTTTACCTTAATGCTGGTGGATTGCAGTAGCATGTGGACTATATTCTACGTTGTGAACGATTTCTGCTAGGCGTTTATCATCCCCCCCCCCCCTAAAAGGAGGGCTAGGCCGTTTCACCAACTTTCAAATTTTAATTAAAAATTATCGAGAAATCTTTCCAAATGGATGTTTTTTGACAGAAATGGATTTACACCTTGCAACGCAGAAGATGAGCGTGGAAATGTGTTTTTTTCATACCATTCTCTTTAGTTCATAGGGGGCCTTGTACCCTTCGATTTTTATTATTATTATTATTATTATTTATTTATTTATTTTATTTTATTTTATATATATTTTTATACTTTTATTATTTTTTATTTATTTATTTATTTATTTATTTTTTTTTTTTTGGGGGGGGGGGGGGTATCTCTTTACTGCGTCGGTTTTACGTTTGCATTGTGGACCGCTAGGTCTGTCTGTATGCAGGGTGTCTGCTGGTCATCTAAGACATCTAAAGTCATCTATTTTAAAAAGAGGTAATTTAAGTCATCTAAAGTCATATTTTTTCGCCGTAGGTCATCAAAAATTTTTATTTTATTAAATCGTTGGGAAAAACTACCAAAATAACATAAAATGAGTAAATTTAGTCAGCGAGTATGAATGACATACGAGTAGAAAGAAAGAATAGGCATAATATTTTAAATGCAACAGAAAGTAGGGAAGCTACCGAAAAATAAGCGATCGGAGCGAGCAAACAATTTTTCGAAGCTACTAAAAATTGGATGAAGGTCATCTAAAGTCGTAGTTTTTTACCCATCAACAGTGCTACCCATCAAGCTTGTTGAAAAATCACAGGATTCTTCGTAAAAAATCTTGAGATTTCCCAAAAAATCTTAAGACAAAAATTTTCGTATTTTCTATGTTTTTCAACAATTAAATGTTTACTGATTCATCACATTTATTATTTTACACCCCCCCCCCTCCACCCACAGTATTGTCGAGAATCCTAAACATTTTCCTTTGTCTTTTCACTTTTGTTCTTGAATACTATGAAGAAGAGGGAAGAGAATTTCATTACTTACGCCTTTTTTTTTAGAACATTTCGATGCCACTAAGGGCTCATTTCTTGTGACAGGTCACAGATATATTTTACATTTTTATTGCTGTGTAAAATCTGGGTGCTTATTACTCTCATAAGACGATAAATTTTCCATTTCCCAAACTTTGGAAGGGAAAAATTTGAAAAAGCAATGCATATTCACTTAGATGTAAATTCTTGAGAACTCTTGAGATCTCAAGATTTATCTTGAGGTTGGCAGCAGTGCTCATCAGTTCTAGTAGAAACACCCTGATGTAACATTTTTTAGTTTTTTAAAGTTCGAATATGTCATCAAAATTTCCATACGACCCGGAATGAGGCTCCAAAATCTGAACTTCAATTGTGGAATAGGCAGAATTGACTTGACTCGGAAAACCAAACAGGGTCTATTGAAGCAAGAAGTATGTATTTTAGGCCGCCCATCTTATTTTTGATTCGACCCCGATTCCGGCTGCACGTTGAAATTTCAAGTATGAAATTCCGAATGTTTGAGAGTGACCTCAGAAAACCATACAATTTGTTAATCTTTACCCTCTCATGAGTAAATTTTCAATTTTGGCACTCATATCGGGGTGGATATTTTAATATTGTATACTCAAAATCAGCGGTCCCAAAATTCTAGTTTCGATGTTTTGTTGAATTTTTTAAAGCAAGTTAGTTTCGCTCCCTTTGAGTACAATTAGATTTAGCGAGTTCAAATTGGGCCGGATCGACAATCTGATTGGATACCAGAGATCCGACCCCCCCTCTCTGTTCAAACAGTATGTTTGAGTGTTTGATTTTCAGAGTTTTTTCGACTTCCCATATTTCAAATCTGAAATTTATATGCGACCTGCATCGAGAAAAGGGGTTTAGTAAGCAAAACAAAAATTTCCCGGGAGAACTAAAACAAATTTTGAATGCAAATGTCTTTGAATTGGAGCGATCAACTCTGATGGCTTGTACAAGCCTATTTTTTTCAGACAATACCACGTGAAAGAGCAGGTCTTAAATAGCATAAATTGAGGAAAATCTCAAAATCGAATTTCTGGCTCACTAACCACCTTTTCTCGATGCAGGTCACAGATTTAGAAGCCCGAATTGAGGTCGCATCGAAAATCACGTTCAAAATTTATGACTGAAAAAAGCTCTATTTCGACGGTTTGCTCAATACTTTGTCTTTTAAAATTCAGAAGTTGGTGGTACGTTTCCCCCTCCCATCTATTATTTGAAGACCCACGAGAAGAAGAAGAAATTAAATAGTGGACTGGAATGATCGTTGTCGACCTTGCCGTGTTCATTCATTCATTTATTTGTTCATTTGTAAGAAAGAAATGCTTCACTGTAAACGAGACTAAACAATGCTACTCGGAGATTATCGTGATGGGGATACTCTCTGCTCAGTCCCCCAATGTTATCAAATTTTAGTTGCCAGTCGGCAATATCTTTAAAATTGTAAAATTACTGTTTACACCCTCCCCCCCACGAACACGAACACCCAAGCAATCATACTAGCTATGGCCCTACACGTATCCCACCGGGAGATGGAGGAGAACTCCAAAAATGACCTCAGCGACCCAAAAAACAGTATTCAGACGTGAATAAAGTGGAAATTGGAATAACATTGGAATAATTGAAAGTGAGCCCCCTGTGAAGCAGAAAGGGGAAAGATTGCTGAAAATGTTGAACTGAGAAATAGAATGATTTTTAAGTTTATGGAGCACTCCCCTCGCGACCGACGCTCAATTTCAAGATTCAGCGTTAATTCCCATTAGAATTTCAACCACACCCCTCCCATAAAGTGTGGGTTACCCTTCACCAATTTTGCTTAAACTGGGCTGAAAAATTTTTTCCTTTTCTTCTTTCTGATATTTGGGCCCATCTAGAGGGTAAATCAACTGAAAATCAAAAGTTGAAAAATAGGGACCAAACTTTATGTGAGAGACAGTTTGAATGCATGCCCACCTCTACAATGATGCGAATTAATAATTTTTGCTTTAATTCTTTTATAGGTTGTTCTAGGGGATGAAAATACATCAGAGTTGAGGGTGGGAACATTCATGTGCACAAATATTTCTGAGGGGGAAGTTTGTTCCCTCATGGATATAGTTTTATTGTACTGCTATTGGCTAACATTTAAGAAATACTGATCATCACAGTGCAAGTTCGCGGTTCTCGTAGGGTCGTTGATTCGACCCGCCAAGTTTATAAGGGTTTAAAAGTTAATATAAATCAAATGGATAAAGACGACGTGGTCTTCTGATGTCTCTGGTGGTGTTTAGGAGCTGAAGAGCGAGGGTGTTTGAATGTCGATGTAGTCGGTTCTCATGGCGACAAGCTACTGATTGAATAACTTGGTCAACTGTGTGGAGCTGTAGGTCTACGTGTAAGCGTTCGTTTCTGATATCATGGAGATCCGGTGATTAACCGCGTGACTTTATTTTGAAAGCGCTGGATAATTTCTCGGTTACTTGTGGCAGTGCATACCCAGATTTGGATACTGTAGCTCCGTACTGACCTCAAGATAGAGACATATATTAGCCCCTTGTTTGATAAAGAGAGAGGGAGAGGAGCTAGACCTCAAGAGCCAGGCATATTGTCTTAGCCGCAGGTTAAGTTCATCTCTTTTATTTCTAACATATCTTCTGTAGTTGAGACGCTGGTCAAAAAATATACCAAAGTACTTAGCTCCATCATATCTCGGCATGACTTTGTCTAGAATTGTGACAGGCCCGTATGGGTGGGGGTCTGGTTGACCGAGTGGATAGCACGTTAGTCTCGGAATCCGGAGGTCCCGCGTTCGAGCTCACGTAGCAACTTGCCAGATTTCGACCTAGACCGGGTTTTCGGCCAGAAGGGAAGAGAACTAAGAAAACCCTAACAGTTTTCCCGTTCCCCGACATCTCTGAGGTAATGCTCGAAAGGGCGGATTCCAGGACTCGGGTTAAGAGTAAATTAGAAAAGAACCATATGGATGGTGACGGAGTGCAAAGTCAACATGGGTGGATTGCAGTCATTGATTTTTAGTCTCCATCTTCGAGTCCAGCAGAAGAAGGAGTTGGTAGCTTCTTGCAAACAATTGGTGGCAGTGAGGTGGTTGCTGTGCCGCTGTGCGCTGCTAAGACGGCCTTTGTCGTCTGCATAGGTTGCCAGTATCAGTGTTGCCACTATACTGTGTGGAAGGTCTGCAGTATATAGCAGGTATAGGACTGGGCCCAGGACACTGCCCTGTGGAACACCTGTCGCAATTTGATGAGTCTGTGGGAAGGCAGCGAGTGAGGAATTTTAATCTTTCCAACTCCGAAGTGGCAACTCAAGTAGAAAAATTCAGCAAACGATAAACGAGATTTTGAGGAAGAAAAAGTTTTTCGTATTTTTAACCGAAGCGTGAGAATTTTCTGACCGAAAATTATTTTGAAATCTTCGAAGGAGAAGCTTGCTAATTGCATATGGCCGCTTACTTTTAGTGCTCATTGGTGCCTGTTCCATAACTCTGTGATGTATTGTCCAAATATCGAGATGTTAGAGTTGAGAATATGAAGTGTTCTAACAAATCCAGTCGTAAAAATTTTCACACTTTATGATAACATAATTTAAAAATGGAAAATATGCCGCAGAAAAGTCGCTTTGGTGTGTCTCATCTCCTTTTTCTAGATTCGCGCCTGGGTCTTGGATGTTTTAAGTCTCCGGATCCATGTCGCACAGCGAGGAAGAACTCAGATATTAAAGTTGGAATACAGAAATCTTGAGAGATCTTTGGCTTCAGATCCATGCTAGGTTTTTGTCATACTGATGTAATAGAGTTAAGGAAAATGATCTACACAAATTGCTGATACATTGAACGACGCTTGCTTATTCATTCACTCAATTTATCATCTGATGAGCGTAACGGGAAAATCCGGAAGAAGGGTTGGAAAACCCAGTTAACTTCTGTGTTCGTCCTGAATGGTTCCTGTCGGGATTGCTTCTCGGATTCATCACTGGTTACAGCAGGATGTCAATCGGTGGAATTGTGAGAAAGATACAAAGTTCAGAGTTAGAAGGTTTAACTACATGGTCAAAGTCAGTCTGCTCCTTGCTGCTATAGCTACATATGTATATGCAGGCCCGGCGCTAGGGACGAGCAAAGCGGTCACTTGCCCGGGGCGCCCAGTTTGTAGTGGCGGCATCTCATCAATCATCATGGAATGGCCAATAGGCTTATCGCGAAGGTATGATTGTTGCCTCGTTTCTATTGCCAGGGGCGACAAATGTTTCATACCGGTGTAATTTACAGCCATTAGAACGGCTTGTGACGGCCCCTTACTCGACGCTACACTCACGGCACTCTGTGGCTTAAAGCCTGAGGACGAGCGAGGAGTGCACGTTCTTGGAAATGGATCTGATGTTTCAATGGGCTCCTCTCCTTCCATAGTTTTAGCTCTCGAATCCGGAATCTCGACCCAGCTGAATCTCTATTCGGTGTATAGGAGGAAGAGGAGGAGAAGACCAAATTTTAAGCATGTGTCGTGTGATTCAGAAAGAAGGAAATGCATTTTTCAAAAAAAAAAAAAAAAAAAAAGCGAGAAACAGGATGTCTACAGGTGCTGAAAAGTCTTTCAAGACTTGAATTTTGAAAGTAGGTCCTAAAGTCCTGAAAAGTGCTGAAATTAAAAAAAAAATGAAAACTCCTTCAGTTTTGTTAGAAATACTCAAAAATAAATTTTTTGCGATTCGTGTGTATGATTGCTTATTGAAAAGTGTAGCGCAGGATCTATATTTACAAGGAGGGGGAAGTGGGAGAGCCAAAAGGAGGGAGGGGTAAAGGGGATAAAACAATTGGAAACAAAAAAAGGATTTGCACACTCGGGGAACAGACGGTAAATATTCCGGCTACAGTCCTGCAAAGAGTCCTGAAAAAGTACTTCATTTTTACTTTCCAATTTCTGTAGACACCCTGAGAAAGTCGAAATGATCAAATTTTTTACCTTAATGCTGGTGGATTGCAGTAGCATGTGGACTATATTCTACGTTGTGAACGATTTCTGCTAGGCGTTTATCATCCCCCCCCCCCTAAAAGGAGGGCTAGGCCGTTTCACCAACTTTCAAATTTTAATTAAAAATTATCGAGAAATCTTTCCAAATGGATGTTTTTTGACAGAAATGGATTTACACCTTGCAACGCAGAAGATGAGCGTGGAAATGTGTTTTTTTCATACCATTCTCTTTAGTTCATAGGGGGCCTTGTACCCTTCGATTTTTATTATTATTATTATTTATTTATTTATTTTATTTTATTTTATATATATTTTTATACTTTTATTATTTTTTATTTATTTATTTATTTATTTTTTTTTTTTTGGGGGGGGGGGGGGTATCTCTTTACTGCGTCGGTTTTACGTTTGCGTTGTGGACCGCTAGGTCTGTCTGTATGCAGGGTGTCTGCTGGTCATCTAAGACATCTAAAGTCATCTATTTTAAAAAGAGGTAATTTAAGTCATCTAAAGTCATATTTTTTCGCCGTAGGTCATCAAAAACCAAAATAACATAAAATGAGTAAATTTAGTCAGCGAGTATGAATGACATACGAGTAGAAAGAAAGAATAGGCATAATATTTTAAATGCAACAGAAAGTAGGGAAGCTACCGAAAAATAAGCGATCGGAGCGAGCAAAAAGTTTTTCGAAGCTACTAAAAATTGGATGAAGGTCATCTAAAGTCGTAGTTTTTTACCCATCAGCAATGCTACCCACCAAAGCTTGTTGAAAAATCACAGGATTCTTCGTAAAAAATCTTGAGATTTCCCAAAAAATCTTAAGACAAAAATTTTCGTATTTTCTATGTTTTTCAACAATTAAATGTTTACTGACTCATCACATTTATTATTTTACCCCCCCCCCCTCCACCCACAGTATTGTCGAGAATCCTAAACATTTTCCTTTGTCTTTTCACTTTTGTTCTTGAATACTATGAAGAAGAGGGAAGAGAATTTCATTACTTACGCCTTTTTTTTTAGAACATTTCGATGCCACTAAGGGCTCATTTCTTGTGACAGGTCACAGATATATTTTACATTTTTATTGCTGTGTAAAATCTGGGTGCTTATTACTCTCATAAGACGATAAATTTTCCATTTCCCAAACTTTGGAAGGGAAAAATTTGAAAAAGCAATGCATATTCACTTAGATGTAAATTCTTGAGAACTCTTGAGATCTCAAGATTTATCTTGAGGTTGGCAGCAGTGCTCATCAGTTCTAGTAGAAACACCCTGATGTAACATTTTTTAGTTTTTTAAAGTTCGAATATGTCATCAAAATTTCCATACGACCCGGAATGAGGCTCCAAAATCCGAACTTCAATTGTGGAATAGGCAGAATTGACTTGACTCGGAAAACCAAACAGGGTCTATTGAAGCAAGAAGTATGTATTTTAGGCCGCCCATCTTATTTTTGATTCGACCCCGATTCCGGCTGCACGTTGAAATTTCAAGTATGAAATTCCGAATGTTTGAGAGTGACCTCAGAAAACCATACAATTTGTTAATCTTTACCCTCTCATGAGTAAATTTTCAATTTTGGCACTCATATCGGGGTGGATATTTTAATATTGTATACTCAAAATCAGCGGTCCCAAAATTCTAGTTTCGATGTTTTGTTGAATTTTTTAAAGCAAGTTAGTTTCGCTCCCTTTGAGTACAATTAGATTTAGCGAGTTCAAATTGGGGCCGGATCGACAATCTGATTGGATACCAGAGATCCGACCCCCCCTCTCTGTTCAAACAGTATGTTTGAGTGTTTGATTTTCAGAGTTTTTTCGACTTCCCATATTTCAAATCTGAAATTTATATGCGACCTGCATCGAGAAAAGGGGTTTAGTAAGCAAAACAAAAATTTCCCGGGAGAACTAAAACAAATTTTGAATGCAAATGTCTTTGAATTGGAGCGATCAACTCTGATGGCTTGTACAAGCCTATTTTTTTCAGACAATACCACGTGAAAGAGCAGGTCTTAAATAGCATAAATTGAGGAAAATCTCAAAATCGAATTTCTGGCTCACTAACCACCTTTTCTCGATGCAGGTCACAGATTTAGAAGCCCGAATTGAGGTCGCATCGAAAATCACGTTCAAAATTTATGACTGAAAAAAGCTCTATTTCGACGGTTTGCTCAATATTTTTTCTTTTAAAATTCAGAAGTTGGTGGTACGTTTCCCCTCCCATCTATTATCTCAAGACCCGCGAGAAGAAGAAGAAATTAAATAGTGGACTGGAATGATCGTTGTCGACCTTGCCGTGTTCATTCATTCATTTATTTGTTCATTTGTAAGAAAGAAATGCTTCACTGTAAACGAGACTAAACAATGCTACTCGGAGATTATCGTGATGGGGATACTCTCTGCTCAGTCCCCCAATGTTATCAAATTTTAGTTGCCAGTCGGCAATATCTTTAAAATTACTGTTTACACCCCCCCCCCTCCACGCACACGAACACCCAAGAAATCTTACTAGCTATGGACCTGCACGTATCCCACCGGGAGGTGGAGGAAAACTCCAAAAATGACCTCAGCGACCCAAAAAACAGTATTCAGACGTGAATAATGTGGAAATTGGAATAACTTTGGAATAATTGAAAGTGAGCCCCCTGTGAAGCAGAAAGGGGAAAGATTGCTGAAAATGTTGAACTGAGAAATAGAATGATTTTTAAGTTTATGGAGCACTCCCCTCGCGACCGACGCTCAATTCCAAGATTCAGCGTTAATTCCCGTTAGAATTTCAACCACACCCCACCCATAAAGTGTGGGTTACCCTTCACCAATTTTGCTTAAACTGGGTTGAAAAATGTTTTCCTTTTTTTTCTTTCTGATATTTGGGCCCATCTAGAGGGTAAATCAACTTAAAATCAAAAGTTGAAAAATAGGGACCAAACTTTATGTGAGAGACAGTTTGAATGTATGCCCACCTCTGCAATGGTGCGAATTAATAATTTTTGCTTTAATTCTTTTATAGGTTGTTCTAGGGGATGAAAATACATCAGAGTTGAGGATGGGAACATTCATGTGCACAAATATTTCTGAGGGGGAAGTTTGTTCCCTCATGGATATAGTTTTATTGTACTGCTATTGGCTAACATTTAAGAAATACTGATCATCACAGTGCAAGTTCGCGGTTCTCGTAGGGTCGTTGATTCGACCCGCCAAGTTTATAAGGGTTTAAAAGTTAATATATAAATCAAATGGATAAAGACGACGTGGTCTTCTGATGTCTCTGGTGGTGTTTAGGAGCTGAAGAGCGAGGGTGTTTGAATGTCGATGTAGTCGGTTCTCATGGCGACAAGCTACTGATTGAATAACTTGGTCAACTGTGTGGAGCTGTAGGTCTACGTGTAAGCGTTCGTTTCTGATATCATGGAGATCCGGTGATTAACCGCGTGACTTTATTTTGAAAGCGCTGGATAATTTCTCGGTTACTTGTGGCAGTGCATACCCAGATTTGGATACTGTAGCTCCGTACTGACCTCAAGATAGAGACATATATTAGCCCCTTGTTTGATAAAGAGAGAGGGAGAGGAGCTAGACCTCAAGAGCCAGGCATATTGTCGTAGCCGCAGGTTAAGTTCATCTCTTTTATTTCTAACATATCTTCTGTAGTTCAGACGCTGGTCAAAAAATATACCAAAGTACTTAGCTCCATCATATCTCGGCATGACTTTGTCTAGAATTGTGACAGGCCCGTATGGGTGGGGGTCTGGTTGACCGAGTGGATAGCACGTTAGTCTCGGAATCCGGAGGTCCCGCGTTCGAGCTCACGTAGCAACTTGCCAGATTTCGACCTAGACCGGGTTTTCGGCCAGAAGGGAAGAGAACTAAGAAAACCCTAACAGCTTTCCCGTTCCCCGACATCTCTGAGGTAATGCTCGAAAGGGCGGATTCCAGGACTCGGGTTAAGAGTAAATTAGAAAAGAACCATATGGATGGTGACGGAGTGCAAAGTCAACATGGGTGGATTGCAGTCATTGATTTTTAGTCTCCATCTTCGAGTCCAGCAGAAGAAGGAGTTGGTAGCTTCTTGCAAACAATTGGTGGCAGTGAGGTGGTTGCTGTGCCGCTGTGCGCTGCTAAGACGGCCTTTGTCGTCTGCATAGGTTGCCAGTATCAGTGTTGCCACTATACTGTGTGGAAGGTCTGCAGTATATAGCAGGTATAGGACTGGGCCCAGGACACTGCCCTGTGGAACACCTGTCGCAATTTGATGAGTCTGTGGGAAGGCAGCGAGTGAGGAATTTTAATCTTTCCAACTCCGAAGTGGCAACTCAAGTAGAAAAATTCAGCAAACGATAAACGAGATTTTGAGGAAGAAAAAGTTTTTCGTATTTTTAACCGAAGCGTGAGAATTTTCTGACCGAAAATTATTTTGAAATCTTCGAAGGAGAAGCTTGCTAATTGCATATGGCCGCTTACTTTTAGTGCTCATTGGTGCCTGTTCCATAACTCTGTGATGTATTGTCCAAATATCGAGATGTTAGAGTTGAGAATATGAAGTGTTCTAACAAATCCAGTCGTAAAAATTTTCACACTTTATGACAACATAATTTAAAAATGGAAAATATGCCGCAGAAAAGTCGCTTTGGTGTGTCTCATCTCCTTTTTCTAGATTCGCGCCTGGGTCTTGGATGTTTTAAGTCTCCGGATCCATGTCGCACAGCGAGGAAGAACTCAGATATTAAAGTTGGAATACAGAAATCTTGAGAGATCTTTGGCTTCAGATCCATGCTAGGTTTTTGTCATACTGATGGAATAGAGTTAAGGAAAATGATCTACACAAATTGCTGATACATTGAACGACGCTTGCTTATTCATTCACTCAATTTATTATCTGATGAGCGTAACGGGAAAATCCGGAAGAAGGGTTGGAAAACCCAGTTAACTTCTGTGTTCGTCCTGAATGGTTCCTGTCGGGATTGCTTCTCGGATTCATCACTGGTTACAGCAGGATGTCAATCGGTGGAATTGTGAGAAAGATACAAAGTTCAGAGTTAGAAGGTTTAACTACATGGTCAAAGTCAGTCTGCTCCTTGCTGCTATAGCTACATATGTATATGCAGGCCCGGCGCTAGGGACGAGCAAAGCGGTCACTTGCCCGGGGCGCCCAGTTTGTAGTGGCGGCATCTCATCAATCATCATGGAATGGCCAATAGGCTTATCGCGAAGGTATGATTGTTGCCTCGTTTCTATTGCCAGGGGCGACAAATGTTCCTCCACTGCCCGGGGGGATAAAATCTCTAGCGCCGGGCCTTTGTATATGTGTTGTTGTTCTTCGCATCTGGAACCATTCGAACATTCAGCTCGGTTCTTCTTTCATTTCGATACCGCTTCGTCAGCACTTCTATCTTCCCGCACACTCTGCGGTTCATTTGAGAATTCGTCGAGCGTAAATCGGAATAATTTTCAGTATCAGCGTTACAATGGAACACAAGGTCGTTCAGTGCAATATCAAACTGGCGTAACGCTCAGCACTCCAGTCAGAGTCTGTGCTCTCTAGGTACTTTGCATGCGTCTCGGTCAACAGAAGTTCGCGGATTGGTGCACAGGACTGAAGATATAACTTACACAGTTTCTCCTGCGACACGCGCTTCACAATGCTCGGCGATATTACGCGCCCAAAATCGTAGGACTGTGAAAACTCTTCTACATAACCCGCAATGAGAAGCGGCCGAGCACGCTATCCAATCGACGCGGCCGTAAATTACTGTATTTGTAATAATTTTCACTTTCCCCTACAGTCTGTAGCCTATAGTTACCAATATAGTTATAGGTACATAGTTCTGGTCAATATGAAAACGGCATGATGACTCGCATCGCGGCATATAGTTTCCACGGTGGACGAGGACGCGTCGACAATGCGTTCATCTTCGGTCATCGCGTCGGCTCACTTGGTCATGGGAAAATTAGTGCCCACTGTCACAAACCAAAGACCCTATAGGTCTTGATTGACGAGAAGTGCTCGCGAAGAATAAAAAAGAAAAAAAGAAAATACTTTCACATTCGGTGGTCTCCGCTGGACGCCAAAGTACATATGTAACCCACAATATCAAGACATTCCGAGTGTCTCTTCAAAGACATCACCCTGCTAATGAACTCGACGTGTGAATGAATTAATTGCTGGTAATTTCGTGTATAAATGCTCGGCTCATATCGGCTGTCGTATATTTTCCGAAAAAAATATGTCCTATTGTGTGCATTTTACAGCACGACATTGCTTCGGTTGTGTGCTTCTCATTTTTAACTAAGACATCCGTTCTGTGGGCTCGAATGTGCTCGAATTCGCGAGGCGATGTAGAAGAAATAACGTGATATTCCTCGGCTAAACTTTTCCCTCCTGACAAATATCACTTGAGATGATCTTCAGTTTACCCTCTTCTTTCCTGTTTTCGATTTCCTCTATTGTTTCGTGGTATTGCGGTTCGAATCCAGGAACCTTTTAAGTGGCTGACAAGGGCAGTGATCGAGCATCGAGTCTCTTTGGATTTATTATTTTCTCAACAACACGCTCGCCCAGTAGATGAGTGGTCGTGCTTTTTAGTTTCGGGCTTTTACAATATGATATCGAATATCACCGTGATGTTCCTGGGTGTCTCCTACACAGAAGTATGTCATGACTAGGGATAAGAGTACTGAGGAAGTGCCCATCACTCCAACCAACCTTCGCTTCGATCGTGTCGGCCTCTTTACCGGTATCATCCACCTCGCTTTTTGCCGTTCTGTACTGCTGTCCGTTTGCTTGTATATCTATTTATAGGGAGAACCAGGAAACCCGATTTCTTAATGGCAGTGAATTTCAGTTCGATAGGGAGAGAGTTACAGAAGGAACTGAATACTAATAGACCGGGGAAAAGAACGGAAAAGAATAACAGCAGTTTACAAATTCCAAAACAGTGGTAACAAATCGACTACTAGAAGGTGTGACATAAACTCCTGCTGCACGAAAATCAGTGCTCAACATTTATGTCATATTTTGTAAATATTTTGATTTATTACGAGTTTAAGATCGATTTCTCACTTAGGAAGTGGCTTTCGCACGTGCATATATTAGTATCCGGGGGGGGAGGGGGGTCACAACGTATGAATCACTAGAATTTCTATCTGTCCGTCTATCGGGGAAAGGGATAATGCCCATCTGGAAATGTGGGTCAGCTATGAATATTACTACATTACTACTGAGAGAGTGAACGAAATAAAATACCTTGGTGTAGTCATTGATAGAAAGCTTGAATGGAACAGACAATGTGAGGGACTTCAGAAGAAATATCGAAAGTTGAACTACCTCGTGTACCATCTCTGAGATATGCTCATGAAACCTGGGAAGAGTCTCCAAAAATTCAAACCAATGTACTAGGAAAGCCGACAACGTGCCGCAATAAAGAGCATATGCAACCCTGAGAAATTTCATTTGAGAAACAGAACTGTTGACATGTTTAAGGAACTAGAAATACTCCTTCTAAACGAAATGTATAACTTGGTAACATGCGTATACTTTGCTAAACTCTGGGGGAAATTTGGACTCACCAAGAGGGATACGAAACCCTTGATCAGCTAGAGGTAGTACAAAATTCAGTGACCCCAAGTTGCGAAATAAAGGTTGTGAAAAACAATTACTACCTGGTGGTCGTGAATTTTCATTTGATTGGAAAGGAGATGAGGGTGGAATATTGAAAACTGATGGATGTGAAATAAGAAAGAGGAAGAGAACATAAACGATAAAGAAAAGTTCGAAAACAAACTGGCTGATCAGTTGCGCTAAGGTTTGAAATATCTCCCCGTCCCCAACTACGGTATGCTCTTCTTCCTGTCCAGCTGCAGAGTACTGCATTCATATCACTGTTTTCCCTGTTAATACTTCTATATATAAAGTCCCTCGAACCCTTCGAATCTTGTGCGACTAAATCCCCCTCCTCTCCCTTCGTCCTCGTCGTTTGAAATGACGGTATCGAAAGAGGACATCAGGAAGCTCAATTTCTCAATGGCAGTTAAAACTAATGCTCCATATTCGTTGACATTTCGTTCAATATTTTTTGTAATATTTTATATTTTTATACAATAAATTTAGGATAAATTTTTCACGTTGAAAGTGGCCTCGATACATGTCAATATTGGTATCCGGTGGATCATAAAATGTGGCTCATTTATCGAATGTGGTTATACAGATTGGCCCAAAAGTCAGTTTACCATTTTGCTAAATGTAGAAAAATTGTAGTTTATGAAAAATAAGAGAGAAAACTGATGCGGAAGTCTGTATTAATCGTTACAAATTTCTGCACGCTGAAACCGCTCCTAGGTAAACACTTCACTGATAAGAACATTTTAAGTTCTCCAGTAACTACACGCTGAAGCCGCTCCTAGATTCTTAATTCGGTTTCTGTACATCAGGTTCGCTAACAGCAGAGAGCGTCAACTGACTTTCTGGGTTACCATGATAGAGGTAAACGGACCTTTGGGTCACCCTTACAATAAATGTTGTCATTACTATTAGATATTAATTTACATATCTTCCTATATTCTCATCTGTCTATCTATATCCTCCCTATTCTGACGCAGGCCTATTCGGGGCGTTTCCGGGATAGGGGGCGCGGTATCCCGCGGGGCCAATTTGGCATGCGTGCATCACCATCATAATCATAATCACCTTTATTGGGAATAAACTCTTATTAATGTCTACAACTGTATTTCCATTTCCGATTTGGAACCCGGATCAGGGCTCATGCAGTTATTCCCGGCCCATGAAGAGCAAAGGTTTCTTGAAACCAATCTCATTCTTGGCTGTTTTTTGGAATTTTTTAATAATTTTGCGTTTTTAGAAATTTGTTAATGTCGTCCTTCCACCTTAGTTTTTGACGCCCCTTTTTCCTCTTATAGTTTAGAGGTTGCTAAAATGTGGCTCTGGACGGCGCCCACTTCCATTTCGTGCGACGGATGTGCCTTATTACGTCAACGTTATGCCTCAGTTTGTTTCTTTTCGTTTCTATGCTAATACGATCTTTTTTCTTAATACCTAGTATGGAGCGTTCCAAGGAGTTTTGGGTAGTCCTTATTCTATTAAGGATTTTTTCACTTAAGGTCCAGGTTTGGCATCCATATGTTAACGTTGGGACTACACATGCGTTAAAAATTTGACTTTTGTGGGTGAGATTGAAGGGGCCTTTGAAGATTTCTCTTAGTGACCAGTATTTGGCCCAAGGTTTAGTGATTTTGTATTAATTTCTTTTTCCATGTGTTCTGTGAAAGCTATTTTTTGGCCAAGATAAGTCCCTTCGCTTGCTCTGCCTGAAATTTTTCTATCTATTTCTATTGGTTTTAGTTTTTTATCTTTAGTTAATACTATTGTTTTCTGAGCGTTGATATGAAGTCCTGCTTTTGCACTGTATTCGCTCAATTCGTTTATCATTTCTGCTAGTTCTATTTCTGATTCGGAAAATAGGGTAATATCATCGGCGAATTTTAAATTTGTGTTTTTTGTACCATTCATGTTCAGTCCTATTTTCTCCCAGTTTAAGTTCCTAAATACTTCTTCAAGTGCACAGTTAAAGAGGATCGGCGATAGTGGATCTCCTTGGCGAACTCCTTTTTTAATTTCAGTGTAGTCCCCTTTTATATCCGTTTTTATCCTTGCTTTTAATCCTTCGTACATTCCTCTTATAAGTTGGATATATTTTGATGGGACTCCTTGGTTCTTCAACGCTGATATAAAGTCGTGTCTTATGGAGTCAAATGCCTTACTATAGTCTATTGCCCAATAAAAAGATTTATATTGTATTCGTTGCTTTTTTCTATGATTTTATTAACTGCATGTATATGGTTCACAGTTGAAAAGGGTCTGCGAAAGCCTGCCTACCTAGGGTTGTTCTAATAGAATGGGTCTGAGTCTGTTTTCTATTGCTTTTGAAAATTTTTTTGCTACAGTAGGGCTGAGCGTTACGGGGCGATAGTTTTCCACTTTATGTCTGTCTCCCTTTTTAAATAGTAAAAAGGGAGACAGACATAACTATACGCCTCTCTATCATCGAATCTATCTATCTATCTGTATGTCTATTTATCTATCTCTCTGTCTATCTGGAATCGGTCTATCGGAATGGTTTGGTGGCCGGCTGAATCTTCCTGAAGTTTCCTCGGCGAGGAAAGACAGAAAGCCTAGCAATTCCAGACTGTTTCTTTTTCGGCGGTACCGTAACCAAATTTTTGTCCAAAGCTATAGATCTTGACTCCGAATTTTTTTTTTCTTTAGGAAAGAGGCGTCAAATAGATGACCAGATGATAAGCTGGAAAATAGACAGACAGGCAGGATATCGAACACTGTAAGGTAGGCACCTCTCTCCCTGACTGACGGATTGATTGACGTGAATGTTTGTTTGTATGCCTGCCAGTTTCGCGAGCTAACGAACTCGTTGAGGGACGTAGCTATCAGAGAGCAAGGGGGCAGAATGGCCCCCAGAAACTTAGTTACATCAGAATCTGTAGCGGATTTAAGGCAGAAGGTCCAGTCAACAAACTTCTGAGGAATTCGCTATTTTTGAAGTTGGAAAAAAAAAAGTCCCACTAATCTGAACAGTCCTTCTCCGCACGCTCGGAAAAAGTCAGGCGATTTTGCTAGGACTTCTTATATGACAACAAAGAGCTACCATTGGCAGGAGTACTAATAAAAAGTGGTCAGACAATTTAAAAAAAGATTGAACAATTCTACTGGGGCCCTGTGTGTACAGAAAAGATTACACAATTTCGACGATAACCCCTGAAAGAAGGCCAGATCAATTTATTATTACTTAAGAAGTGGTCAGGGGCCTTGAAAGGCTTTTCGGAGAGGTAGGGGCTCAGAAAGCAAATACCTGCCGCCCTGTTATGTCAACCATTAGCCAGCATTGGCAATGTAATGAAGTTCTTTTTTTTTTTTTTGTTGATTGATAATTTGATGAAGAATCTGTCGGGGTTCACTCGGTCAGTTAGCATTTTTCAAGTTTTGTTCCCTTCTTCTCATCCTTTCACTCCCCCTCCCCGTCGCTACGCCTCTGCTTTTGATTGTTTCTCTTGATCCGGCTGATTGTTTATCTCTGTCTGGCTCAACCTTGAAATAACAAATCTGTCGTATAGTTTTTCAGATTTTGAGTAAGGCAACTCACCTCGTGATTTTCTCAGTGGAGGGGCAAGATAAAGGTTGGATTTGTTGTTTATAGAGTGGTGAAACGATTTTGCCTCCAGACCGACACTCGCCTACCCTGTATTGAAGAATCATCTATGAAGTTGCTTATAACAAGAAAGTAGGTGGACTTTTGAGAAAGACGGAGGCAGTAGTTCGCCCTAAAAGGTCGACGTAATCTCACCTCCGAGGAATATTCAAAATGTCCTAAAAATTCAGTATTGGAAGGGAGAGTTAAATTGGTTTATTTGGAGGGGAATATCGGAAATAGCTTCCCTTCCCGCTTCCCCCCTCGTAGATAAGAATACAACAAAATGGAAAGTGAAAATAAAGGACACGCAGCCTTAAGCGTGATGTGCACGGTCAATAAAAATGACGTATGTAATAAAGAATGATCACTGAAATGGTCTTCATTAAAAATTCAAATCGTTTTGAATTTTTAATGACACTTGGATCATTTTCATTATCTCTTATCATTATAATGATGACGTCGTTCTTTGTACACGTTCAGTATTATTGACGTAGCGCTCAATAATAATCATTTTTATCGACCGTGTACATCCCGCTTTAAGAGACAGAAAGACGAAGACATATTAATCGATTTTCTTGCTGTGATAGATTATATATTAACTAACATTCAACATGATATCGATTAACATAGTCTGTCAATTCAAAATAACGGATTAAGCTACTTCTTTTGCTCTGAGCCCTATCGACTTTCCGATTATTTGGACTCTCAGATAAACCATTTTGCCCCAGAAATCTCCTTTTTTTTTTTTTGTATTTGTCGACTACTTTTGAAGCATTTCAATTCAAATTATCGTCTCTCTGAAAGGAGTAATGGTCCTTATTACCTTCCCTATGTATTCTCACCTAGCTATAATCAGTACGGACGGGATTTTGGAATTAACATTTTCAACCCTTGATCGAACTGATAAATCAGCCTCGATCCAGACAAAATCCTGATTTCTCCCGATTCCTTCTTGTTTTTTTTTAGCAGTGCTCGCACATTGTAAAGTCCTAAACCATTGCGCGATACTCCTGTGTGTTTTTGCCCCCTCCCAATTCCTAATAATTCAACTCAAATGTCCTCTTAAAAAAGCAGTGCACTGCACAGGTTTTTGACTGTAGAAGTTAGCCAGAAATTCCCATATGAGCTGGTTAATCTACTGGTTAATCTATAGCAAACCGCTGGTGTATCACGGCGGTCGCTTGGTCACTTTTTCAACATTTTGCCGCCTCAAGTCACCTTAGGTCACCTTTCAAAAATTTGGTCGCTAAAGTCACTTTTTATGGAAGAAATCTTTTCTTTTTGTAATTTGTTTAAAGAATTCTAGAAATCAGAACAATTTGAAGCCAGCGTGTTGAACATTTTCGAAATATAATAAAATAAATTTTATACTGTATTAATCACTAATAGGGCTCCAAAATATATTCCCTAAAAGCGGGAAATTTGCGCCTATTTTATGAGCTTATTCTGCTGAAATTATGCCAAAAAATTCCCACGCAATATGTGTATCATTTTCCTGAGAAAAATGAAAGGAAATAGATGATAAACCTGATGAATTGATAATTTAAGAAAATTCATAAAAAATTGGAACTTTAATGAACAAAAAATATTATAAATTATTAAATTTAAAAAAAAAAAATTTATTCGAAATTCTTACACTTAAAACATAAACATTCATTCGGAATTATTAAATTCAAATAATCACAATTACACATTTGAATTAGAATTACAAGAAATTATTACATTTTTTTTTTTCAAGTTAGAAAATATAAAGAATCGGTTTAAAAAGTGAGAGAAGCAGAAACTACAGAAGAAGAAAGCCACAAAAACTTCTTTGCATCACTTTTTTCCATAGATGTGCCTAGGGTAAAGTACCCAGTTATTGACAGTGATCCAGTAATTGACACTTTAACAATTTTAACGTTCAAAAGTAATGCTCGAAAGGGCAAATTCCAGGGCTCGGGTTGAGAGCAAAATTAGAAATAGGAACTGTTAAACTACGTTATCACTGTGTCAGTATGGCCAGAACACGAACTTGAACTTTAAAATTGTTAAAGTGTCAATTACTGGGTCACTGTCAATAACTAGGCACTTTACCTTACTACTGTATAATATGTACTATTTTTAAAAAGTCTTTGAAAAAATGAGCATGTTGGTCTGATGATGGTTATTTTTTGGCCACTTTTTTGGTCATTTTAATCACTTTTTTGAAAAACAAATTGAGTAGCCGCCCTGCGGTGTATTGGACTCTGCTGGGAAATAGGCATCTCCCTGGTGACCTTCGTGACTTTAATTCATTCATGGAAAGAGGGGTGGGGGGGAGGTTGAAATACTTGTCCAAGATTTTAGTCCAGGAGGCTACTCAATCTTTGAACCTCGCCACTACTGAAAGCGTCCTTTTCGATATGGCGAGACGATATTGCAACAAAGTGAAGAGTTTGAAACTGACTCGAGAAGAATGAAAATGAAAAGTGCGTGAGAAGAGGTGCAAGAAAGATGTTGGTGCTATTCAGAGCGGTAACAGCAGTGGTCTGCTATCCTCAGCAGATAATATATAATCATTAATTTTGTAGCGTTGCTAAGTTGTCATTTGACTCGTTTCGGTGCATAATATTTTAAAAAGTCGTTGCCAATGTAAACTCGGCGATTTCTTTACGCTGATGCAATTCTACGTTCAATTAAATGTTTTGTTTCTCTCTCGTGTTCGACGAAGGTTTTTGCCACGCGAACCGTTTTTTTGTTTCCATCGCATCGTCGATATCGGAGGAGATTAGCTCTCGTAGGAGTTCGTTTCTTTCTCTGCAGCAAAATTAGTGTTAAATTAAGCGAGAACGTTGTTAGTTTTGCTCGTATCTTTCGTCATTAATTCAATTATATTTCATCCGGAGGTTGGGGCTGTGCGACATTTACCTGGTGTACAACCTTAGCGTGTATAACTAAGTCAGCTACGTACATATTTTCGCAGCGACAGCGTCTCGGTTTACCGTCGAGTAGGGTAGAGCTCTGAGCAGAGCTGGGATTTAAGATCTTAGGGCTCCGGACGTAGGTCATGCAGACAGTCTTCAAATATCGTCCTGAGTTTTGCTGATGAGGTAGGGGCCAGGGCCTGCATGGAGAACGTGTTCTTTGGAGGGGGGAAGAGAAAAACACGAAAGATTCCGAATAAAATTTTACAAATTTTCGTAGACTAGCAAAAAAAGACTTATTGTTTCGTTAGCATTTCCGACTGGACTCCGGAACTTCTCGACTGCGTCCTAACATTTTCCGACTTCCCGAACTTTCAATAAATAACTGCTGACATGTAACAAAATTTCCTACAGCAAAAAACAAAGCTACAGATTGAATTAATAAAAATTTCATATATTTTATTTCTACCTATTCAACGCCGATGAAACAACATTTTTTTCTATAATTCCATATGAAACCAGTGGTCCCTCCCCTACACTTTTATTCAAAAGTATCGAAATTTCACAGTTTCAACAATACAGAAGAGTTGAATATGTAATGACAAGAATTAACGCATTTTCTTAAGCATCATCCTCACTATTCTACAGTTATCATCGTTTAGATATTAGACAGCATATCTGATTTTGTATTTATTGGTACTTAATTGTGTCATCTTCTCTCGCGCCGACCCTGGTAAGCACCGTTTCTTTTCTCATACGAATCCATTTCTTACTGAGGCTGTGGTCTGTAGGCCCATCTCTGAATAGGGTCAACTTACTTATCGCAGTCTGACCTGCCGTTTGATTTCATTCGTACAGACTTGATTTGCAAATTGAGTGTGTGACTATTGAAATTGTCCTAGAAAAAGGTTTGAGAACTACATTTCCATCAAGTGCTCTTTCCAAAACGTGTAAACTAAATATCTTGGCTACAAAATGGTGTGTAAAAAAAACGAAAATTTTTCATACGGTTGGCCCTGAGCATTTTTAAGCACGACTACTTTTTTTGTGACAGCTGCCCCATAGCCGAGTAACTTGTCATACATGATGGGGTAAATTGTCCTGTACTAAAAATGTACAGAAACTATTGGACCGAAAAATTTCAAATTTGGCTCAAATTGTAGCTACAACCCTTGGCTACAAAATGGTGTATCTACTATTTTTTGTAACAATTTGCCCCATACCGTGGTAAATTGTCATACATAATGGGGTAAGTCTTGTGCTAAAAATGTGTTGAAATATCTTAGGAACGCATTTTCGTACCATTTTCTAAACAAATGTAAAAAAATTCGCAATAATTGATTATTTTTGTAATGGACAACTTGCCCTGGATTGAGAGGGTTTAAAAAGTACAATTTTTGGGAGGAGGATTTATGTAATTTTAGGTTCTAATACATCCAAATATAGCCGAAGAAATTCTACTTACCGCACAGTATTTGATTTTTGCCAGGACAAAATGTTACACTCATGAGAGTGAACTTCTTGTTTATAAAACGTGACTTTTTGCTAAATTTTGTGTTATCAAAATATCAAACCACTATAAATCAGGTCGGTTCCATAATCGCTAGTTCTATCAGGTATGGATTTAGTGTTGGTACACTAAGGAGTAGCGTGACGTCATCAGATTCAAAAGAGCACCTTTTACATGTTTAACATAGAGGCTGAGACAACTTACTCCGGTCTCCCCTACACCTTCAATTCATACAGCAGCCAGAGACAGGGACTGATGAAGAGATAATCAAATGACAAATGGGAATGTATATAGTTTTTGAAAAATAAGCTTTCGTTACGATTTTACAAATTTTATTTTCTGAGAAGATCGCGTTACCATTTGGCAGTCAAGAAAGGTTTCTGTTCTATCTGCTGATTCCGTAAACGTTGTTCCTCCCACCTGTGCCCAGTATAGGTTAATCACAGGGTGTCTACCTGTCATGACAGTCATGAAAAAGCCATAGACTAAAGTCAGTGGTTATGAAAGTCACAAAAAAGTCAGAAATTAAATTATATATTTGATTTTTTTTTTTTTCAAAAATCATATATTCTCTCCAAATTTTTCTAAAAATGAAGAAAAAAATTGAAAAATCATCTTCCTTTTTAAATGTGAACTCCAAACTATCAGCAAAGAAAGAAACTGAGCATGCATCACCGAAAAGTCAAAATTAGTACTTTTTTTTTTTTGCCATTTAGGATCCCTAACATGAATATCGCGAGCCCGTGAAAAAATCATGAATTTCACAAATTTGTATTTGATAGACACCCTGAATCACTTGGTGACCAGAAATTTACGACTGCCACACAGTGGAGTAGAATAGAAATTTTGATGCACATATAAACCGAAAATGAAGAGTAACAGTGAATTCTGGTACAATGTAAAAGTATGCTCTTGAAACAAGTGCAGTGCCGATTCTGGTCAGTTTGAAATACTCTGTCGTCCAGAGCGGTATCGACTAGGGGGTCTCCTCATGTTGTTTATTTAAAAAATGAGTAATCGGAAAATTTTAGAAATATTTAAACTGCAGGGTGTCTACCAGTCATACAAGTCATCCAGAAGTCCTACTGAGGCAGTGGTCATACAAGTCGTACAAAAGTCATACAATTGCCTCTAATTACTTACAAATTTTGTAATTCTTTCTTAACAATCGCAATATGTCTTATTATCAAAATATGGCCAAACTGAAATTTTTAATCGAAAAATTGTGTTCTTTCCAACATTCTTTGCATTAATTCGTTCGTTATTATTTAATTATTCAGTTTTTTCAAAATTTTTGTTTGCAATTATCATGTTTTTGAATTTTGTTTTTCTTTGTGGAAATTCTGTTCAAGCATGGAAATTTTCCGAAAAAAGGTCGTACAAAAGTCACATAAGTCATACAAAGGTTATACTTCTGGAAAAATCGGTTTTGGTAGACACCCTGAACTGAAATGTTTTATATTTTTCTGCTGTTCACTCCCCTTACCCCCACAAAAAAATTGCCAAATATGGTCCTGCGTTGGTCTTGTGTTTCAATGGCAACGTTTGAAGTTGAGCTATGCTGCGCTGCTTAGTGTGTCATGAAACTGGTGTCATGTTCACACGCTCATACCTTGAGCAATACTGATTCGATGGTGTTCAGTCTTGTGTTGTTCGAACAGTGGGCTTAGGATGAGAGAGTCAGGTTTTGACCAAAAATTCGGGTGGAGGGGTTAGAGTGAGTGCTAAAATTAGCAAAACCACTATTCGACGAAATCGTTGTCCAGACCTTCTCCCCTCCCTGGCGTTGCCACTGTGTTCGAAAGCCTAAATTTCGTGGTGTGTTTTTTTTTAGGCTCACAACTGTTTCAGGTGTGTATTTTCATTTCCTCCGATGAGTACATCTCTGTGTGGTAAGGATGACCTGTAAATAAAATTGTGTTGCAAGAAGATTCAGAGTGTAAAAAATTAGATCCAGTCTGGACTAAAATGTTGCCCCATAGTCAGGTTTCTGAAAGGGTATATCAACTTGATAATTGAAAATTATTTATCACTTTTGTGCACCTTGTCAATTATTTGAATTTTAATGATGTAAAACACTGAAAAAGTGAAGAAATAAAAGCAAATATCTATGTCACTGAAATTGGATACATCTGTCTTGGTACCCCCAAATGTGTTAGTTCACTAGTGTTCTAACTGGCAACAATGAAATAAAAGGAAATTTCTGCAAAGTTACGTACCTGATATCCCCTCCCTGGGAGCAAAACCATAGGGGGATTTGGCAGTCGGCAAATTTTGAAACTGTTCATTTGAATTTTTCATTTTTTGTGAATGTTTGTTTGTTTATTTTTTTTTTAATTCAAAAATATTTCAATTAAAAAATCGGCAAATTTTCAATTTTTTAAAAATTTTGTCGGCGAGTTCTTAGTTTTCAAAAAATATTTGTCGGCAAATTTTTCTTCTCCACCTCCCCAAACTGAAAATCAATTTCGTTTTTGAAAATGAAGTACTCTGGACTCCTGCTGTCAGAGGCTAGTCAGTCAAAAGCCGAAGGGTTCAAGCTGAGTATCGAACGTTATCTGAAAAATTGAAACAAAGCTGAAATGTGGAAGACATTTCGAAAATCTGAAAGTCGGTAGCAAACGTTGAATTTCGAATTTCAATTACTATTCTGTTTTTACTAGATTCTCTGTTTGACTTAGATTCTGAAATTTGAGAAAGTTGAACATTTTATTAAAATCTAAACGTTTAAAGAGCAAAGGACTTATTTTCCAATGTCACAAGCTCAGTCTGATAGTAAATGTTCTATTGTTCAATTTACGTGCTTTGGTCTTAGTGAATATAGGAGGGAAATTTAGTCTCGAACAATAGTCAAAACTCCGCGTTGTGGCACGGATTCCCCGAATCCGATCGACCTAAAACTTTGTAGGTTTTTTTTTTTTTTTTTTTTTATTGGAACCAGTTTAAGAGACGAATCAGAGGAAATTCAGAAAAAAATATCACCAAGAGTAAATAATGACCACCTTAATATGTAAAGGATGTGTGTTTCTCTCAAGTATTCCTCTTTTCTAATTTACTTTCAACCCGAGTCCTGAATCCGCCCTTTCGAGTATTACTTCAGAGAAATCGGGGAGGCTGTTAGGGCTGTCTTAGCCCTCTTCTCATCTTCCCGAAAAATCGGTCTAGGTCGAAATGTAGCGAGTTACTACGTGGGCTCGAAACCCGGCACCTTTGGATTCCGAGTCCAGCGCGCTATCAACTCGGCCAAACAGACCTCCTCTCAAGTATTTCTAACATCCTTCCAGCTTATCCCAGACTAGGATATGCTCATGTGCGTAAATGTGAGTGCTTCGGGGATAAGGTTCCAATCTGTATTTGCAGAGACGAAACCCAGGCGGGGGGGGGGGGGGGGTGTCAAACGCCCCAATAATTTGGCAATCGGCAAATTCTGAAACTGTTCATTTGAATTTTTCATTTTCTGAGAACGTTTGTTCGATTGTTTGTTTATTATTATTATTTTTTTTAATTAAAAAAGATTTTGATTAAAAAATCGGCAAATTTTCAAATTTAAAAAAAGTTTTATCGGCGAACTTTTCAAAAAATATTTGTCAGCAAATTTTTCTTCTCCCCCCTCCCCCCCCAACTGAAAGTCAAGTTTCGTCTCTGCCCCTCCCCTTCTTGTACGTGAATTAATGATGTTAAAAATATACATGTATTAATTTACATGTTTCGGGTGGATGCCTCGATACTATTTGAAGGTAATTTTCTTTTGAAGTGCTTTGAGTTGGTGATTCTCGGGGGGCAGGCACTGAAAATAGGTGTTCAAGAATATACTGCTAATTTTTTCTTATAGAGTTTGATCGGTAGGGTTTCAAAGTCGCTGATTTTGTTTGTGGGTGTAGTTTTTGATTTAACTGTGTGGAATGCCACTAGTAGGGCCTGAAACTTCTTCCAGGTCATTTTTCCAAGCTGGTAGTGAATACTAGGTTAGCCCAATTCTGGAATTAGTTGTTGTTTTTGACCACTAGGTTTACTGGAGATAGCTGGAAAGTGATTCGGGTCATTGTTTCAAGATGTTAGTTTATTTATTTGTTTTCGCGGTCAGTAAATTTGATTCTTTAGCTGCGCTTAGACACAACCAAAACGACCCCAGATTCGAATTTAACCTTGACAACACAGCTCGACTATCATTTTGAAAAAACTAGTCGAATGGAATTTTAGCTTTTGGTAGTGACACTCCAAAGGAAGGGGGGGGGAGACTGAAAACCGACCCCAGAAACATCTTTATGTAGAGTAAGTATTTAGCGATAAATCATAGATTACAGAGCTCGTAACTTGAGAAGTCTCCAAGAGGACTCCAGTGGGCCGCCAAGTGAAGTTCCGAGATAACAGGAGAAAATTCAGAGTCAGTAACTTGAAATTTACGTTGTAAAGACCACCGTTCCGTTGACCTACCAAACATGATGTGGTGTGAGATTTTCAAACGCGAACATTGTGGTGTTACCAGATCGCTCAGGCAAACCCTGCAAAGTTTACCTCCGTAATTTCCAATGCTCAAATATCGAGGAAAGTTTCTTAGTTCACGTAAAGCTGGCATCACAGATGATACGAGACAGTAAGGCTGATCAGGGTTCCGCAAACGCGGCGCATTTACAAAATGTGACCTTGGATAATAAAAGAAACCTTAGAGGTGAAAATTAATTTAGTAGAAACAGCGAAAAGAAAATTCGGTTGATTCATAACTAAAACTCGCGCTGTCCGAGTTCAGTGAAATTTGGAAGGTGTGTATTGAGTAGTTGTAGAATATCGTCACAGTCTTCTTGTCATATATGACATGTTTTTATAACGTATATTATTAATAAAATTATCCTCTCCGGCCTGTAAGGTCCCTTTTTTTATCCAGAGGTGTTCCTCATGGTTTCACATTTTTTTGAGGAGCTCACGCGAAACTATTGGTCTCAAATACTCAAATTAAAAATTTAAAAAAAAACTGAAATTCGTTTTTGACTTCTAAGGTTCCTTTAGTTATCCATAGTCACAAATGTATCATCTGAAACAATTTTCCGAAATTCAACTGGGGGGGGGGGGTAAATCGAAGATTCTTGTTTTTATTTTGACTGCAATCAATCCTCCAGTGTAGGCTGAATTTACCTGATTAGTATTTTTGGCCTTATACATCTTCATCCTGTCTAATCGTGTATCGCTCTTACATTGTATATTATATAGTACTTACACGAAAATAATTATTATTCGCCGTCTTTACCGCGACTTGGTTCTGCGCTTGGCTCTGGTTATTAGCCATTTTCATTTTTATAAATTACTTTCACCTAATTCGTTGTTCTGGCGTTTTTGTTTCGAGCACAACCGCTGTACGTCCGGTCACCCTCGCCAGAAAAACTCAATTCGTTAACATTTTTCTGTTTTGTTGCTCGCGGTAATCCGCCATCGCCATTCTGTGTACGTTTGCTGTGACGTAATCTGGGCCCAGTCGACATCCCACTGTCATAATCATCTCCTATCAATATACTAGACCAAATTTACGAGCTTCCTGGTTTCTTATGCATGTACTCGTAATTTGGTGTATATATGTAGTGAAAAACTGCTCCAAATCGGCGTATTATTCAGTCTTACCTGCCAAAAAAGAGTGTGATTCGAAATGGTCCGGATGTGGCTAAAATTACCTGATGGGATTTTGGTTGGCCAACTGACCTCAATGAAAATGCGAGCCCGTTTTTTGGGAGTCTGTGCGCGATTTATGGAGCGTAAAGATGCGCGACCACGGTGGTCATCTCACTCGTCTCCTGCTTTTGTAACCGGATTACGAATGAGTTTGAGTAATCTTGGTTGGTGGTTGCAACTTCTCTGGGACATGACTTCATACAGCGGTGCCAAAAACAGGTGGTTACGTTGACTTCGATGCTCAGTTTCAGAAAGCGAATGGACCCCACGTTCGGGCAGAAAGGCAGATGAGGATGCCTGCAGTTGAGGAGAGATTAACTTGAGTTCTCTACAGCACGTTTTTGGTGTGTGGAGTGCTGTCAGAGAGGTACATTCAATAGACTTGCTTGTATGAACGACCGATCGAGTAACCAATATGTTGCATCACAACGTTGTAATAATTATTGCACGTCAATCAAATAACATCGAATACTTGGAAATGCCTATCAACACCCGCGCACATAACCTGATTTGCGAGCTATTTGATACATCAAAATGTGAAGTGCGAACAATACGCGAACATTGCCGATGATTTTCGTGTAATGATTGATTGTTGGGTGCCTAGGCTTGAAAGAAATTTCAGTGTACGTGCTCGACTACGAACAGTCATTCACAGGGCATTGCTGCTGACGTGAATGCAAACCTATGTGCGTTCCATTACGTGTACGGGAAGTCTTCTAAGTTCTGGAATAAGTGTATCTACATTGCTGCATCTTGCTTAACTCGACATTTTGGGCCGAACACAAAGGAAAATAAACGTGCGAGCTATCATTTATACGTGTCATAGCTCACTTGGCGTAAGTCCCTAAGTGAAAATTTCGTTTCTATTTTCTTCGGTTATTCGCTTTCCACAGCCAGTAATTGTCTCCAAGTCCTCAGATCTGATTCTTACTATCAAGAAGAAATTCATTGACTAAGACCACGCGAGATCTCTCCGGTTGGGAGCGTTATAATTGACTAAACTTCATCCCAAAACTTGCTTACAACTAGTAGTGACTTGATAATTAGGTTGGTTCAGGTTAGGCGCGTTTATTTTTGAAAATAATCACATCATCAATTTTCGAGAAACATCTTCACTGCCCAGGAGAAGCTGCCTGGATTTATATACCTGTTAGGCAGGGCTTACCATGTAATTAGTATTCATCAGAGTTGGAATAAGAATGTATAGGTCACAAGATAGTTACTCCATGAACGAGCGATAATTCTGTGTTATTATAGAGGATGGTCAAAAAGCGATGTGCCTAATTAAAGAGATGTTTACAAGTTAGGGTAATTGAAGGGTTCATGTGAAAAACGACCATAGTCAGTTTTGAAACTCCAACTTTGTAGACAGATAGCGCTGTATCCACGGCAATTGTGCTCCAACATAACAGGACATTTGAACAAGGCAACGCGGCAACGCTGACAGCTCACGTAGCTGAAGAGAACTTATGACGCTATCTGTCGGCAAAGTTGAAATTTCCTAACTGACTATGGTTGTTTTTCACATGAACCCTTCAATTGAACTACCTTCTCTTTTCTCTATTTCTCTTAGATTGTATTCTATATAAATCTTATTACCAGATGGTTAGTTGGTTAGGCAGACCCACTAAAACAACCACCTGGGGTTTGTACCCAAAAACAGGGAGGGACCTACCGAGACGTGTTTTTTTTTTTGGGGGGGGGGGGGTAAAAATTGGGAAAGTCCCAACTGTATCAATTCAGAATTACCAAGTATCAAAGCAAAAGAAGAAAAATTCTTTGACTTGTTGGGTTTTCCCAACTTCACAACTCAATTCCCAAGCAACAAAGCAAAGAAAAAAAACTTTTAACTTGGATTATCCTAACTTGTTTGACTGAAATGGGGTAAATTTTCCCAACTGCTGAGTAAAAAATTCGTGTTGCCTCCCCATTGGTACATCCCTGCCCAGAAATTTCTTCTGGGGAAGGCTAAAATATGTTCCCTTTTGCTATGTCTTGGCGAAAAACTATGTTTTTGGTTACTATATCAAATCTGTGTGATATTTCATTATAGTCAATAAGACAAATGAGATATACAACGTATGTGGCAGTTTCTATAAAAAGGGATAACTTTGTTGATCCGACAAATTTTGAGCGTAATAGAGGAATGAATGCCCATTCTAACGAGCTATTGGCGAGATTTGTAGCGTTTTTTTGTTCCGGAGATACAAGCAGTCAAAGATGAGTATAACGAAAACGCGCGAAAACATGTTTTTGGGAAAAACGCGTTTAAAGTTATACACACATTTTTCTCCCACTCCGTCAAGCGGCCCTGACTCGCCGCGGAATCACGTTACCAGCCTCGACGAGGACTTGTTGGAAAGGTAATTTTTCGCTCTTTTGCGTGGTAACAATTCAGAACATCGGATTTATTCGTGAGCTCCGAATAACCACGAAGAAGCGAACGCAGACATTCGCATTCTTTTCTCATTCTCTTTCATAATTCTCTTCTCTCTCATGTCTCTCTTCGTTATTGCGATGTTTTTTCTATAAAAATCAATCAAAATCACAAAATTGATTTTTTCGACCAAAAATTTTGTTTTTCTTTTTTTGCATTTTCTGAGACTTTGATCAATCGACAAAGTTACCCCTTTTTTTTTATAGAAACTGCCCTAAAAGGTTCATTGATATTTTCGGATGTATTTATGTATCAGGTTTCAAGACTTCTTCCTGATCCTGCCACACCTAATTTACAGCTTCCAAATTTACTTTGAAAAATACAAGATCCAAAGAACAGGATATACCCGAATTCTGTTCCGTTGATATTTTTTACGTATACTTGAGTTATTATTAAGCTTAAGTACTCCCTCCTTCATCCAGCCCTAATTAATGCTCACGATCGCAAAAAAGAGAATCAATCAGGTGGATGTATGGAATACTAAAAGAAAACCTCGATAAAATACTAGACGAGAGGTCAAATCATCAAAAGCAAACACCCTCGACCTGAGAAGGACTTCTTGAAATACCTGGAGGTCTACTGTCACTAGAAAAGAAACTTGGTCGAATTTTAATTGACAGAACAAGGACTAGCAAGACAAAATCAGGGCTGGATCGAAAACCTCACTAAAGTCGAGCTATAGAAAACTCGACTTACCCAAAGCAGGCAGATTGGAACGAAGCTGAAAGAAAAACTTGTCTTTATCACTTATACTACAAATTTATGATGAAAAAAGGGTTACGTTTTTACACGTAATGTAGATGCAAGCAAAGAAGCATTAGGTGGATGTTTAACTGAGTATATTGAGCATTTAGATCAAGAAATGCCCCTAGACTATTTTTCAAAGAAAAATCCTCATAGAAAGCGCGAACTATCCGCTTATGATCTTGAATTAAACTCGCTATGTAAAAATTTGGCGTATTTCCGCCCCAAAAAATAACAACCTATATTTCCCAGTTATCCCATTTCGTGAAGTAATTGAAGGATTAAAATCTAGAAGAAAAAGGTTTCTACTAGCGAGACTTTTTTAAAAATAATTTTTAACCCTATCAACGTAATTGCAAAATCGAAAAATTTTTAATTTACAAGAAATGAACAAATATTTAACAGAAAATTAAAATTGAGTGAAACAAGAGCGAAATAAAAAGTTAAGAAAAATATTAAATTACAGAATTTTAAACAAAAATATGAACTTGTATTTTAATCCTCAAGCTCCTGTTCTTCCGTGCCAGTTCTAAGCTAAGGGATTACTTCGGTACGAAGTGAGGTAGTCTACTCTTACACCCACTTTAGCCCACACTCATGATCCAGGGTTTGAAATTCAAGATCATACGCTAATAGCCCTGTTGGAGTTATCAATGACGTGGAAAAGTTAGCTGATCTGTTGTGTGAGTTATTCACTGCATGAAGTCAGCTGATTTGATGACATACATTCACAGACCTAATAGAAACGTTCGTATCCAGGAAGGGGACAAAAATAGTGAAGACCAACAAACAAAGGAAAAATAGAGTGTGTACTGGCCATCCGTGTTTCGTCATGTTTCCTAAAAGTGTCCCATTTTGGAAAAAGGTGACCTAGTTTCCAGAAAGTCCCTAAAAAAATCAAAAGGGGAGCATTGTCCCAAAATCAAGGTAAAAACGATGAATTTTCTGTGGAAGTCATGAAAAGTTGACTTTACAAAACTGAATAAGGTCCTCCAAAATCCAAAAATGAATCCCCTAAGTCCGTAGTAGTTTCTCACTTTTAGTTTTCAACTTCGATTGATAACCTGAAGACGAGGAAAAGGAAAAAGAGCAAAGGGACAACGTACTCACTTTCTAAATTCTTTTATTTTGCCAGATTTTTGTTCATTTTCGAAGTCAGTAAAAAAAAAGTACCCGTGATTCAAAATTTGTTATGAGAAGTCTTAAGTCTAGAGATTGGAGGGTAAGTCCGCTAATTCGTTGTTGTAAATAAGATTCGTTCTTGTAGGGGAGAGGATGATTTGTTGAGGGAGAGTTGTTTCCTCGTTCCTCTCCTATTTCAGTTTTTTTGGTGGGGGGGGGGAGTTAATAATTTGCACATTTCTCCGTAAACTGAATAATGAAAATCCTGTCTCTCTGCCCATCTCTTTTTTTGTAAAGCTTGAGGTGAGAGTTTTGATAGAATTTTGTATTTGTACTTACTTCACGCTTTCTTAGAATAAAACAAAGTTGTGAGCGCAAATGAATGCCGTCAGGAACGAAAGCAATTTCGTTAATTCTAAAATAATACATGAATTATTATCAAAATCGGTTTTCGTATTTAATGAATTCGATTCGAATAATTAATAACGTTCCTTTTATTCCTTATCTAAAAGGTTGGTTCTTTCGGCACCCTCTTCCTCTTGTCAATACCTGAAATCTTGTAGAGTTCTCAAATGGCTCCTTTTTTTTTTACGCGAAGAAGGGCAATGTTAACTAATTCGAATCCTAACTAATCATGAAATTTTTGGAAAACGCTGAAAATCGTCCTCACGTAATCCAGCTGACCAATCCGAATTTCTGGCGACGTCATTTCTACAGAGTGACATAATTCAACCCAATTAAAACTGGTAGGAATCCGTGTACCGATCTTGAAAACGATCCAAGTATCTGGGCACCCAAACGAATGTAAGTTCATCACTACAGAAACGACGAGGCAATGGGTACCTAGTCTGTTGACTATTGATCCAATTATCGATGACTTATTGTTAGCACAAAAAATGGACCATCGATAAGTGAACAATTTTTTTTAAATTTTATTTTACAGCCGTTCATTCATCATACATACATTGGACTCCGGAGTTTCGGGGTCGGGCGTTGTGACGTCTAATGCACCCCTTTCCGGGCACAGGCATCCATCGCCTTTTCCCACCATAACCTGTCCCTTCCCACTCTTCCCCACAGTATCCCAAATTCCTTCGTAATGTCGTCTCTCCACCCTGTAGGTGGTCTACCCTTTTTCCTTTTCCATTCTCTAAGTGACCATTCTTCTGTCACCTTTCCCCGTTTGTTTATGCTTTACCATATGCCCTGCGAATCCTTTGCCTTTTTTATTCTCTCTCCAATATCTTTCGAGCCCGTCCCTTCAAGTATTTCTTTCAGACATATTCTATCTTTGATGCGTATTCCCATAGTACTACGGAGCATCCTAAAGTGTGTTACACTCAAGCCAGGTTTGTGCTACGTAGGTGAGGGTGGGTATCACACATTGGCTCAGTATTTTTTTCCCTCCTTAGTGGTAAGCTGCCCTTTAGTATTGCTCTGTGGGCCCAGAAACTTTTCCAAGCTTTCGCGGTTCTTGCTCTCAACAGCAGTTTCCCTCTATTTTCAAAGGCTACCATTTACTCGAAATAATTGTATTCCTCCACTTTTTCGATTTCTGTACCCCCTACCTTTAATTTTCCCTCTTGCGTATTTGACATCAGCTTGGTTTTTGTCAAGTTCATTGACAGTCCCACCCTTATACTTTCGACATTGAGTTCTTCTGCCATCTCTTACAACTCCTCTATTTCATTACGTAGTAAATAAACCAAAATTTCACTGAATTATTTCAATCTTTCATTAAAAATTTCTAAAAACTCTACTCCAGAATATGTAAAAATGTTGCAGTACGGTGTATTTTTGAGGAAAGTTTCGAAATTTTACGTAATTTTTATTTTTGGTAGTTCACTTACATTACCGATATTATTGACAAAGGGAAAGTGACATTCACTATTGATACTATCGATAATTCCTAAAGCTTCGCATGTTAAAGGTCGATATTTAAATCAGTTATTATGGACCAGGTTAAGTTGACGTGTGTACGAAACTGTATTTTAAACAGCTGTAGCTAGGGCCGACGCGGGGAACATGTTCTTGGGGGAGGTGGTAGACACGAAAAATCTCGATTAAAATGTTATTAATTTCAATTGACAAGCCAAAAAAAAAAAAAAAAAAATAGAAAAGACTGGGTTCCAAGTTCCAACAGTTTTTGAATTTCTTAACTATCAGGGTGTCTACCGGGCCAAAAGGCTAATAAAAGTACAATAATTTTAATATAGGTTCAATAAAAATCGAAAAATGAGGAATAATATTAATGTAGTGCTATCGAAAACTCAACTTCGATCACTATGTGTCTTGCAAACTTAATTTTTACGCATATAAAAAGCCTGAAAAGAGTCCAATGAAAATCCAATATTTTTAATTTTCAAATTTGTTAGACATCCTAACTATTTTAGTGAGTAATGATTGAAATGTTGAAAAATTTTTTTAAGTCAAAAAAGAAAAAAAGGTACAATTCTGTATTTCTAGCTAAAAAATATATCTCTATCTAGGTACCTAATTTCTCTAACTGAGTGTCGGATTTGCCCGAATTTGGGTGTAATTTCATGAACGGGAGAGAATAGTTGTTCCTCTTTGTGCTAATTCTGATTATAGCATTTTATTGGAGGATTTACAGACTTGTCACGGGGATTGCTGGATGTGTTTAGAACATAGACTGCTTCTTATGCAAAAATCCGGAAATTGAAAACTGAGACTGGGGCAAAACTATAAGGGTGTGGGGGTGACCTCTCCCCCCCCCAATAATTTGGAAGTCGGCAAATTTTGAAACTGTTCATTTGAATTTTTCATTTTTTATGAATGATTGTTTTAAAAAATGTTTCGATTAAAGAATCGGTAAATTTTTAAAATTTTTAGAATTTTGTCAGCGAATTTTTAATTTAAAAAAAATATTGGTCGGTAAATATTTCTTCTCCACCTCCCCAAACTGAAAGTCAAATTTCGTTTCTGAAAATAGAGTACCCTGGATTCCTGTCAGAGACTAGTCAGTCCAAAGCCGAAGGTTTTAAGCTGGGTATCGAACATTATCTGAACGGTTGAAACAAAGCCGAAATGTTGGAAACATTTCGAAAATCTGAAAGTCGGTAGCGAACGTTGAATTTCGAATTTCAATTACTATTCTGTTTTTACTAGATTTTCTGTTTGACTAGAGCCTGAAATTTTGGAAAGTTGAACATTTTATTAAAATCTAAAAGTTTGAAAACAAAAGACTTAGTTTCCAATGTCACAAGCTCATGGGCGTAGCCAGCGAGGGGAAGGGGGGCAATTGCTCCCCCTGAATTTTGAAAAAAATTATGTTCCAGTGCTTTCAAGATTATTTTCGAATATTTTAAGCCAACTGAATAAAATTTGCAGAAAATAGGATGTGCCTAGAGGCCTAGACGCTAGACAACAAAAATGTGTGACTGGCGCGAATATAATTCTACTTTTTTGCCCCCCTCTGGAGAAAGTTCTAGCTACGCCCATGCACAAACTGAATTCGATAGTAAATGTTCTATTGTTCAATTTACGGGCTTTGGTCCTGGTGAATATAGGTGGGAGATTTAGTCTGGAACAAAAGTCAAAACTCCGTGTGTTTTTCCCATAAGATTGAAAGGGAGCTTGTGGCACGGATTCCCTGAATCCGATCAACTTGAAACTTTGTAGTTTTGTTGTTTTTTTTTTTCGATTTTATTAGAACCAATTTAGGAGACGAATCAGAGGAAATTTAGAAATAAAATATCACCAAGAGTAAATAAAGACCACCTTAATGTGTAAAGGAAGTTGTGTGTTCCTATCGAGTATTCCTAACATCCTTCCAGCTTACCCTCCTAGATTATGGTATTTTCTTTTCTAATTTTGCTCTCCTCCCGAGCCCAGGAATCCACCCTTTCAAGCATTACCTCAGAGACGTCGGGTAGGCTGTTAGGGTTGTCTTTGCCCTCTTCACTTCTTGCCGAAAAACCGGCCTCCCAGACTAGGGTATGCTCATTGTTTGGGGGACAAGGTTCGAATCTGCATTTTTAGGGACGAAACTATGGGGGTGGGTAAAACACCCTCAATAATTTGGCAGTCAGCAAATTTTGAAAATGTTCGTATGAATTTTCCATTTTCCGAGAACGTTTGTTTGTTTGTTCATTTTTTTTAAATTAAAAAATATTTTGATTAAGAAATCGGCAAATTTTCAAATTTAAAAAAAAATTGTCGGTGAATCTTTAGTTTTCAAAAAATAATTGTCAGCAAATTTTCCTTTACCACCCCCCCCCCCCAGACTGAAAGTCAAGTTTTGTCTCTGAATTGAGATGACATCGACAAATGAATCGTTTCGATTTGTGCTGCTCCCGAAATTTCCAGAACTTTCAATTTGTCGAACTTGTTGAATTTCTCCGACACAGAGAGACAACTTGATACTTCAGGGAATTCGGGGTTATCATATTGGAAGGTAATTCTATTATAAACTAATATTTCTCAATTGCAAGTACAGTGAAACCTGTCCATAGCGGAAACTCAACGAACCACTCCAAAAATTTCCATAGTGACAGGTTTTCCACATTAGCCAAGTGAACCAAAAAAAAAAAATTATTTGAGCAAAGAATGTTGTGCAGTGCAGTACGGCAAATAACGGAACAAAGTTATTCTACCTTGAAGAAACCTGTGCTAACATGGAAAAATTATGGAAAAGTCAATAAAATACATGTGCTAATTTCCATTTTACACAGTTCTTTTTTTTTTTTGCACATTTTTAGTTCCCACTTCCACGTTAGATCGGTTTTCCAGATTATACATTGAAATATACAGGTTTTCTCAACGGACCACATGTTTTTTTAACAGTGACAGATTTTCCAGATTAGACGAGTCCACTATAGACAGTTTTCACTGTATAACATCGCAAGCCCTCACCACCACCTTTGAAACATCGTGTGCTGGTCAATTTCGGTGCCCAATCAACGTGTGTAAACGGTGCTACAGATGTGTGGATCCAATTTGTAGATTTCTCTAATCACTCCGGAGATGATCAATTCGCCTTTCATTTTTTAATCAGTAATACTGTGCGTCTCAAATTATTATACCATTCGCGGTATTGATAGTGTAACAAACGTTGTTGTCGATGCAATTGCGGCACGGTGTGTGTATAGAAAATCATTACAATCTTTTCCACCTTTCGTTAATGGTCGCGGTAGAGTGTCGGAGTACCTTCAATTTCCATTCTGTTCCTTATTAGTAACTCATTTTCCCCGTTCACAATTAACGTGTACATCGAAATTCGCGTGCCCGTCCGCTGCTGGGCGCGTAGATTGTCATTACAAACAGCAAACAGATAAAAGTACCTGCTCGTATTCACTGCCGGCGAAGGTGTCTGAAATTGGAAATAAGAATGAAAAAGATACGTCGAAAGATCGCCGCCCGCGAACAGGTCACGAATTCGCGATTAGAAAGACCGATACGTATTATTTTCTGAGATCGAGTGAGGTTTCGGCTGTCGTTGGCTCGTTACATATCGATCATTTCGTGCTCTTGTGCTCTCGAAAGTGCATAATACGCGGAAGTGGTTGTGCACTTCCGTTTTGGAAAACCAGTCGAAAGAAAGTGGAAGCTGGAAAAGGCACAGCGGAGTACCACTGTGCCAGTGAAAGAAAAGAAAAACGTGATCCCGGGTTTGGAGTTGCAACTTGCGAGTACGAGCATCGATCGTGAGTTGTGAAGTAAACCGACCCAGAAGAAGTGATAAAAAACCCGACTCCTGGTCTCGCACCGAGTACGGTGTGACTGCTCAATTATTTCGCTTCTATGAGTGAGCAAGTATATTGTCCCGTGGGGTGAAATGGACCATGTGAGGTGAATCACATCATGTGGGAGTGAAGTGGATCACATGAGGTGAAGTGAGTTGCATGGGGTAAAGTGAAAGAGATAACATGGGGTAAAGTGAATTGTACGTCAGGTGAATGGGTCACGTCGGGTGAAGTGAGTCAGTTGGGAAAAGTGTATCTCTGCGACCCACTTCACTCTGACTAATCCGATTCAGTCTTAATTTCCAACACACCATGACTCCGGGTTAGTGGTGCCCTCGCAACTAACCCCCTATTTAGTTACCTCATTCGATCTCTGAAGTAAACTTCGCCCATCATCTCAAAAATAAAATTTAAATTCTAGGGCTCAACGAAATCAGCTACCCGACTAATCTCCTGTTTGAACATTCGCTCGGTATCTTCTTGATATTATGTCTCAGCCTCATTTTGAGGAAAGAAAAATGTATATCGTGAAAGAAGGAACTAGACTTCACCATCTTGGAAGATTTCAACTTGTCTGATTTCGCATTCTATCAAATGAATGGTAATTTTTTTATCGCCTTCATGTTAACACTCTGCTTTCCTTTCGAGCAATTTGCGACAATTTAGGTCTTCAGTAAGAGGATATTGCAACGTCATAGATGCGGAAATATTTTCTCGCGAAACAAATTTACGAATTGAAATTTTGTACCATATAATTACGTTCAATGAAATCAAACATTTCGTTCCAGTTGCTGTTGTCATTTGATTAACAAGTCAGGTTTTTCGCTAAAATTTATGCTGCACAAATCACATAAAAATAATAGTTCCCAACCGAATGAGCACGATGTTTTTAATACATGGCACATATTTAGTTGGCTGGCCAGCCAAATCACTTCCCTTCTCTTTTGGCAAATAAATATAGTTTTATTAAGTCACTGAAACCTGAGAGGCTGTTTTAGCCGAGGCGAATTAGAAATTCAAGAATGAGAAAAATGCTACAAAAAGTTCCGCTGCGGATTATTGCTGGTCTTTTTGTCCTTCTTCTAAATACGAAGAATACATCTTTTCGAAATCCACTCGATATGAATAAGTCTACGAGCTTCACTGATTTTGACCTTCTACCAAGACAAGGAGTGGTCTTTTGACTAACCACAAGAAAAAAAATATTCTATCCCTCCGGCTTTACTTCATAAAGGAGGGAAACTTGGCTGCCATTTTATTTTTTCGCGGGTTTCTTGGATTTAGCTCAATACAGAATTATTCTATACAGAATGGACTTACAAAATGATACCTACTTATGTATGTCTACTTGACTCCCTTAACTGTGGAAGAATGGGGTTCCAAAATGCTCTTTTTTCTCATGTGCATCGACCCATGTCAGAATTTTGGACATTCTTCCTCTTTCTAGGAGACTTACCAAACACCCTGGAAATAGCTTCCCTATCGTTGTGCCGTCTCACTCATACATTGGTTTTTTCCGTTTCCTCACTCTGTCCTCTCTAAACCCAATTGTTCATGTAATATTGTATTTTTTTTTTTTTTGTGTCAACTTGAGTCTTATGAAGACTTTACTTAATAGAACTTCTCTCTTATTCACCTATTTTTATTTTGTTTACTAGGGGGCTTCGCCCCCTGCCACTTCGCGCCTCATCCAACCACCACAGTCCTCAGTGTTTGGTCTCAAACTTTTGTTCCTGAGTTGGGCTTCTTTTGCTCTCCCTTTTCAGCGGTCCTCAATCTTCCACCATGAACCCCTTCCATCCTTTCTTCATCACGAGCTTCCTCCTTCACCACGACCCCCTCATTCACCACGGTCGCTCTCCGCCTCCACTGTCACACTTCAGCAGTCGCAGCCCTCCTCTGCCACGAATTCCCCTCCTCCACAACGGTCATAATCTACCAGAGGCTTAAGTGCCCACCCCATGGTCTTTTACTTCCGCAGTATCCCCCCTGCGAATCCTTCCCTCTCTCTTGGACTTCCTCCTCACCTCTAAAATCATTTTCAACCATATCAGTTGCCAAAGTTATTTGAGAAGCAGGCAGATACTCTCACGATTTCATCTGTGCAGGCGATTCCTCGCTTCGCCTCTGAAATTACCACATTGATGCAGGGGAAAGGGGAAAGAGCCACCACTCCCGCAGACAGGAATTAAAACCGGCGTCTCACCCCATTTATGACAGGCTTGGCAAGGTCTTCGGAGTTGTGAAAAGCTAAGGAGGGTCTGCAGCGAAGACCATATGAGGTCAGATTGAGGAGCAAATTACCGCTTCCTTAGAAAGCTTGAAGATGATTCTTTTGAATGATTGTATGGGGGGGCGGTGGTAATACCAAGTGTTGGACCAGATGTTTGATTGTGATCACCGCTTATATTAGAAGACTTTTTCTTTAATTAGAATTCAGCTAATTTATGATTCCTAGATTTTGAGGTAACGTACTCTGAGAAAAAGTCTGGTCCTCTACGAATCCGACTATCTGAAGGTAAAAACTCTGAGATAACGTACCACTCTTAGGATGCCATCTGAATTGCATCCTAGTGCATTTTCAACCCTCTGCCTAAGTTAATCCTAATTGTGCAATCCTTCGCATGTATCCCTCTGGGAACTGTGACCGATGAGCGGTGTCGATTTATCGTAGTCCGTGTTATCTTGATGGCCCGAAGCCCGATGGGTGAGATCAATCCTGATTTTAAAAATCCCATTCGATTCAGAACCTGCTATATTTTGCGAAAAGGTCCCAAGTGTGTTACTCCATAATAATACTTGTGCAATACCTTCTTATTTCATTCTTATTGTCGAATACCTGATGGGTGACAGTGTCCAGTAGTATCGCCACTATCTGGAGGGGCTTTGCCCTTCTGTAACACACCCCTTTTATTAACGAACGTACGTTTTTCCTGACCATCTACTCCAAGAACGAGAATGGTGTGTTAGTAAAACACGGGACTGGACACTCAAGTCCCATATCGATTCGACTTTGCTGGAAAAAATTAGGGGGTGTTTCACGACACACCCTGGATACCGTGTGGTCTCATTTTGTAGGTAATGTGGTGCCGAATAATCTTTTATTGAGCTAAATTTCTGCTTGCTGCAGATATTAAAGAAATTTGCGAGAAACTGTGTACGAGTAACCGAAGTAGAAGGTGATTTTCCTGCGTAATGAGGACACCACGCCAAGCGATAATCCGTTGGAAAGTCTTCTGCGTGTGTATATTTTTCTCACCTCCAAGCTGTTTTTGTCCCTTCAATCTGACCCCGGAAATTCATCTTCCCAGCTAGCACTCTTCTTTCGCTGGCATTCCACAACTGAGATCAGTTCTCGCGCAACCTAGTTACTGTCCTGATCAACGATATTATGAGTTTTTCCGCCACTCCTTCCCCACAGTTTTACACGGGTATAATATTCCCTTATCAACTGCGGGGGGGGGGGGATATTTCTTGTAATATGTTATCTAATCTAGCTTGTGTTCCTTTGTTCCTCGTCTCTCGCCTTTCTGCATTTTTCCTAATACATTTTAACTTCCTCTCGAAAGCTTGGTATTTTCTGACCCCCGTCCGCCATTATTTACTCCTTCATTTTCGGCCATTTTGCTTCCCTGTCTTGGAATTCTGCATATGCGCTATATTTCCAAATAATGTACTCTGTATTCTCGTCTTTTTATACCTCGCATCTTCTCTCAAATTGAACCTGGCCAAAAATGTTCCGTAGTCTCCGTGTCCGATGATCAGCTGGATCAACCTCGGGTTCATCTATTTTTCTTCTTGCATCATCTGTTTTATGCTGAGCAGATGCCTCCTGGTTCTTGTTTCGCACTGCATCCAGGCAGTCTTCCACGTCTCTGTTGTCGTGTCTCGGATCAGTCTCTTATATGTACATCTTCTATGAGGTTCTTCTTCATTCTTGGGATATTCCGTTGTCTTCGCCATGGATTCTCTTTCTGGTTTGGGCCGGAACCCAGGCCTCCCGCTAGGAGCCTACAATGACTGGTAGCGTCATTCTCGGTGCTATTCTATATGCCGTGTTACCGCCAGCGAACCCTGCCTTTGCCCGCTGTTTAGCTTCCTTTTAGTCCAAGCTCTTCATTTTGGTCTGAAAGAACGCTATTGCGTACTTCGGGTGTTCAAATTCCTTTGTATATCTTTCTCATTTCTTCTGTTTGGATTCCCCAGTTAGCCTTTGAGACCCTCTGTAGCGCTAACACTCGTTGCTTTCTCTGGCACGGCCCTAACGTGGCTGTAGTTCCTTTGCCCATACTCCTCTGAGGCACCTGTACTCCTTCAACTACAGCACTGGTTCTCCCATCACCATAATTATCGGTTTGGCTTGTCATGTTTCCTTTCAACAGATTACGGCGCTTTTCCCAACGAAAACCTCCATTTTTGCTGTGGTGCTCCATTTTTACAATGTGTTGGCCACTGTATCTTTCACCCCAGTTGTGTCCTTGAGTTTACTTCTATTATTACTGCCTAATCATCCGCATGTGCCTCTCTGTTTTCTCCGGGTATTCTTCCCTGAACAGGGTGCTAAATACTAGGGGAGACCGCAGTTAGCTGTCTCAGTTTTTAGGAACTTTGAAATGCTGAAAAAACTATTGGACCGAAAAACTTCAAATTAGGCTCAGATTGTAGCTACAACTCTTGACTACAAAATGGCGTATAAAAAAACAAAAACTTTTCATACGGTTAGCCCCAAACATTTTTAAACGCAGCTACTTTTTTATGACAACTTGCCGCATACTCGGGTAAGTTGTCATACATGATGGGGTAAATTGTCTTGTGCTAAAAATGTGCAGAAACTATTGAACCGAGAAACTTCAAATTAGGCTCAGATTGTAGCTACAACCCTTGGCTACAAAATGGCGTATTAAAAAAAAACTTTTCATTCGATTGGCCCCAAACATTTTAAAACGCGGCTACTTTTTTTGTGACAACTTGCCCCATACCCGGGTAAATTTTCATACATGATGGGGTAAGTCTTGTGCTAAAAATGTGCTGAAATATCTTGCGAACGCATTTTCGTACCATTTTCTAAACACATGTTACAAAATTCGCAATAATTGATTATTTTTGTAATGGGACAACTTGCCCTGGATTCAGAGGGTTTAAAAAGTACAATTTTTGGGGGGAGGATAAATGTAATTTTAGATTCTAATACACTCAAATATAGCCGAAGAAATTCTACTTACCGCACAGTAATTGATTTTTGCCAGTACAAAATATTACACTCATGAGAGTGAACTTCTTATTTATAAAACGTGATTTTTTGCTAAATTTTGTGTTATCAAAATATCAAACCACTATAAATCAGGTCCGTTCCATAATCGCTGGATCTGTCAGGTATGTATGAAGTGTTGGTATACTAAGGAGTAGTGTGACGTCATCAGACACCATTTACATGGTTAACATGGAGGCTGAAACAACTTACCCCGTAGACAACTTACCTCGGTCTCCCCTATAGTCAATATAAGTGAACCTAATATCGATCCTGCGGGCATCCTCTCATCGTGTTTCGTCTTCTCTCTGTCTTTCCGCTGCCTATTACCATTCAGCGATCCCTCAGATAGTCCTCGACCACTTTATATAATTTTGGGCGTATTTTTCTTTTTCCGCAGTTTGTGTAGTACCTACAGCCATCATATTCCGTCAAATGCGCCACTTAGAAACATCGCCAGCACGTACTTGGATTCAGCCTGCACTGTTGATCTCCCTTTTTAAAACCCACACCGGTCATTACTGGCCGTGTTCTGAGTTTGTTCTCTTATTCTGTTCGCTGTTATCCTCCCGTATATTTTTCCTCTCGTTGGTAGCAATGTTATTGGTCTGTAAGATTTTGCCTCCGACAAGTCCTTTTGAGAATTGGTAACACCTGTCCCGATTTCCACAGTTGTGAGAGTAGCCCCCATTCTTCTATACAGCTCTAATATAAGTCAGTTACCTTGTCACCTAACATCTCTCATGCCTTCGTGACCATTTCATTTTCTACCAAGTCCGTTCCTGGTGTCTTGTGATTTGGCACTATTTCCTTGATCTCTACTTTCTTGATTCTTATGTCATCTAGCTCAGCTGTCTGTATCCCTGATTGTCGCTCTAATTCCCCGCAAATTGTTCCATCCCTGACTCATCATTTGGAACGAAGTTCCATCTGGCTTTCGAGGATGTCTGCCACCGATTCTGTCATGGTCTTGTCCTATTTCTGAGGTTGACTGTCTGCTGCTCTGCCCTAATTTTTCTTACTGCCATTCTGCAGATCGAAGACCATATGGCTCATCCTTAGCTGTCTCCGTTACGAATTTCGTCCGGCTGTTCGTTCGCGTCTGTCTGTCTTCCTTTCAATAATCCTCCTTGGATTTCTTAAGGCAGCGTATCTTGTTTGGTCTTCCCATTTTGGGCCTTTCATATTTAGTCTTCTTCTTCCTGTAGCTATGCGTATGTTTTATCTCATCACTGGTCATCTCTGCTCAAATGTCTCTTTGACTGTATTCTGGGGTATTCTTGTGGCTCTTTACTTGTTGGCTTGCTGTTTCCTATGTACGTACTTTGCCCTGTAGCACGTTTCCCGTGAACTTCTGCCGTCTTATCCCGGAAGTACCTTCGACTTGTCAGCTTCACATCTATTATCTTAATTATCATTCGGTGATCACTTATTATTTCTGTTATTTACGCTCCAGTCGTGCAATAGGATTAATTCTGTGCTCAGAGTCACTTCTAGGCTGTATTATCACCTGCTCGCGATCCGTCCATTTCCGCGATCTTGTCGCGTTATTCGAGGTGATATCGCGATGCAGATTACCCTTCGTCCCTCTCACAAAACGAAAAAAACTCCCTGTGCGAAAAACTATGGTCAAATCGAGGGAAATGTCTAGTCTGTACAATGGAGCAGACATCTTCCTAAACCGCGGGATTATAATTTCGTTGTAAGAATTACCGTTGCTGGAGATACCGCGTATCCAGATTGAAACGAATTTAAATACGTATTCTTCGACTCAATTGAATTCGAGTTACGTAATCTGAACTTCTCAGAAAGTTAATTACCTTCCGTTTTAATACCGAACATCTCCATACAGCATTCTCTCACTTACGTGTATAGAAAACGCGTACGCGAATGATAATTAATTTCGATTCACCCACGGAAGCTGTTCGCGCCTCGCATTGTTATCATTTTTGTTCATTTTGTCTGGAAGTGCTCGGGCTTTTGCGAAGTCTCGCAGAATTGACGAATTTCTTGCGTAAGCACGCTAACTGACCGTTGGCGGAATCGCCGATGTACCCGTGCGATTAACAGATTAAAAAACCAAAAAAAAAAAACAGGGAAAAAAGTTAATTAATTGCCGTGTGAAAAACAAGGCCACCGCGGATGCGTGCGGCGCTTGGAATTTCACTTGCGGTTGCTTTTAATTACTTTCATTTTTTACACGTTCACTCGTTATGTTTACAAATGTTCAAAACAGATGAATGAAGGTAAGAAGAAAGAAAAAAACAACACAAATTCTCTTTTATACGGTTTTAAAACGGCGGAATGTGACTCTATTCTGTTTATCGACGCATTAACACGATCAATGATACGGTTAAAACGTTTTTCTTCTTCTTCATCGCTTATAGTATTTTATTATAATATTATTTATAATAATATACCTTTGTGTGCCTGAAAAAAAGAATCTTAAGCACGGTTCATCCGGTTACATATTTTTTCGTCCGCGCATTATACGGTATTATTTAAAAGTGTCTTTTGTGGCGTGCAATTTGAAGAAAGAGACCAACTAAGCGTGAATAAACAGTTGTATATGTATATCAATATTATATCTATGTAGATACTTTGGCACCGCTGATCGGGCAGCGCACATCAGATAGACTTTCACTCGAAAAATTATACTTATACTTGTGCCGAGGTGTCGTTGATCGATGATACCAGACGAAGAAAAATCAAGACGCCGAGTGTTTTCATGGGCATGTATACGTGCTAATGGGATGCTCACTATGATAGGGTGTTATCTTTGTGCTCGTAGAAAGTCACGTGGCATCTGGGAATTGCGCACTCACCGGCACTGTCGTGATCGTGGTCGTGGATACGAACGAATTTTGGTTAAAATACGTGCCATAATTCGGATGGAAATCATTGGCGATGACTTAACATCTTTATGGGGAGGCGGGCAGATTCTGGAATCTCCCCGAATGAACGGTCAGGGGTTTAACGATGATTCTTTGAACGAAGAGGGCTTGTCAGGGGTTTAACGATGATTCTTTGAACGAAGAGGGCTTGTCAGGGGTTCACCGGTGATTTTTTGGACGAAGGCTTGGACTGATGACCAGTCAACTTGAGAACACGTTGACAAATGTTTAAATGCGCAGATGCATCTGTATAGAGGCCACCCAAGGATCTTCTAATGAGAGAAGTTTGGCCCATTTGGGTAGGCAACCCGCTACAATTCTTCCAGTTTCACTCGCGCAGTTTTGCCAGATGAGTGACGTTGAATCGGACCTCTCTCGGATTTTCTTAAGACCAAAAAGGATAAAAAATGAGCAAAATAATCTTCTTCATACGAGCCTTCAGACTCTCCTAACATACACGATGGCTTAAAGGGCAAAGGTAGTATGTCACATGTCAGTTTTCCGGCTTTGGAAGCCTTGCCTCAGGATTTGATCTCCCCATGAACCTAGCTGAATACTGGAAATTGCATAATTAGAAAAACGCAGTATTACAAACGTTATAGTTGATTTTCTGAGAGAAAATGAAAAGTGACGTACTACCTTTTCTTTTTAAGCTATCGTGAATAGAAGAATGGGCACTCACCAGTAACTGAGCAATGAAAAATTGAGATCCCAATTTGATTGAATTTATTATATGGAATTCAAAATCGAGTAAGGCAAAAAATAACAAAGGAACAATTTCGTCTCAATCTAAGAAATAGCACTGGTAAATAAGAATTGCGCAATTGACATTCCACTTCGGTTGAACTTCGATTCTAAAATTCTAAATCTAGTACGGAAGAAGAATAACAAAAAATAAATTAAAAAAAAATTGTCTTAATCTAATGAACAGATATACCGGTGATTAAACATCGCAAAATTGAGATTCCACTTTGGTTGAATTTATAATCTAAATATTATGTAGTGAAGAAAAGAGAATAAAAAGCAACATTCTAACAGAAATCTGTTTATAATGAATGGGGCACGGAAAAATATACAAAAGCATATTTTCTTGCTTATATTGCCGTTTAAATCTGTGCAATGTATTTTAAATTTCATATCCTGAGTCTGCGCACCAAATTTGAAAATGCATATTTCTGCATGTATAGACAATTTTACTAAAAAATGAGGTTAAAATCCCGAAGATTTTTTAAATATACTCAAGAAATGATTAAAATGCAAATGGAAATGGGTAATTCTCACAAAGGCGCGATAGTTTGTGTGTCTACTATTTGCTCGGCAAGTATTCCCTCCAATTAGAAAAAAAGAAAACATATGTGGTACGTAGAGAATGACTTCCTCTGCCTAGCACAGTTGTGTAGAACTTCATGCCATTCCTCTTTATAAGCAGAAAATGAGCTCGAATGGCAAAATGTTCCATCAATGTGGACGTGACTACCTTTTCTTGAAATAATTATTCATTGCTCCGACCTCTGTAAAAAGCTTTTCTTTGGAAACCAAACGCAGACGTTCTTCCTATAGCATCACTCTACATGTAGAAATGCATTTGAGCGGCCTTCAGTTTTTGTTCGAAAATTTGAAAAAATATGCCTTTGTTCTATTGAATTAGAACCTTTCGTGAAAAAAATTATAAATTTTGCACACGCATTCATTTGCAAAAGTGTTATAATTTTATGAATATGATTTTATGTAAAACGCAAAAAAATAAAAATAAATGGGGAATATAAGTGCATAAAAATAAATTCATATTATTTGCATGTTTGGAGAAAAATAAATTCATATTTTCCCCCGTCCTAATAATGAATAATAACATCGAAATATCATATCGTTCGACTTGATTTAATGTTTAAAACATAAAGGTTCTTCATTTGTGAAGATGAACCTCCAATTCCTTATCTGTGGCTTATTTTTGAAATATCGATCGATTTCTAAAAGATTATTTATGGACCAAAAAAAGATTCGAAAAAGGACCAAAAAAAAAAGAACCAACATTTTTGGAAAGGACCAAATCTGGCAACCCTGCTTGCACCCCGAGAGTAACTAACCTGGTCTAAGTTGATTCAGGCAGCAGGGGACAAAAGTAGGGAGGGCACAAGGGGCACCTTGCCCTCCAACCCCCGCCAGAGTTGGGAAATTTCAAACAAACAAATTTTGACACTTGAGAATTTTGAGTTGAGTCAATTGAGAATTTAACAATTTTTGCCCTTCCCAGAAAAACTGTTCGCTACATCCCTGCCAGAAGCCTCTAGATTCTATAAAAAGCTATATCGACGGGTAGAATTGGGACCAGATGAGCAAGGAACACGCGCAAGGCCAGGGAGAATAGTTAGCCTAATCCATCCACCATCAAATAATGAGCCTATTCCGGGAATATTGTTACACGAGGTAGAGGATACTTTGAAAAAACTGAACATAGAAAAAGCCTCAGGACCTGGTGGTATTGAAAACAAGACACTGAAAGAATTCGCTGCGGTAGTAGCCGAACCACTAACGTTTTTATTCAACCGAGTTATTCAAGAGGAGGCAGTACCAAATCACTGGAGAGAGGCGGAGATGATCCTAATTCACAAAAAAGAGGACAGAAAGCAGTTAAATATCAATCGGTTGATTAGCCTCTCCTCCAACATGAATGAAGTGTTTGTGAAGATTCTGAAAAATAGGGCATATCCCCAACTGGACAGCACCCAACCTGTTGAGCAAGCAGGGTTTAGAAAAGGCTTTGCTACGGTGGACCACATCCATACACTTAAGTTAACTCACAGAAAAAGCGAACGCTTACCAAATTGAAATGCATTTGTTATTCGTTGACTTTTTTAATGTTTTCGGTACCGTCGACCATGTATATTTATGAGACGCCCTAAGGAAGCAGGGAGAAACAACGAAATTGTAAGAATATTGGAGATCCTTTACCAGGACACGCAAGCGTATGTGAGAATGAATAGACCCGGACTCCCATTCAGCTTATACAGGGACGTTCAGCAGGGTGACCCCCTGTCTCTGAATCCATTCAATGCAGTTTTGGAACAAATCTTCACGAAATTAGAGTGGGCTAAAAATGGATCAAAATTGACGGGAAACACTTGAACGTATGCCGATGGCATAGTGTTGATAAGTGGAGATAAGGGGGAAGTCAGGGGATGCTCGACAAGCTGGTTGCAGAAAGCGAGAAGACGAGGCGTGGGTTGTGAGCAGTATTGTGCCGTAAAATTTTGTTTTTTACTTTACATGTTTTATACGCGTAAAATACCAGGTAAAATACACGTGTAGCAAACTGAAGTTTTTTATGTTGCCTGTAAAATATGTAAAAAACCGTTCGACTGTTCAGCAGATGCCAGCATGCTACTTTATGCTTTTGACAAGGTTATCTAAGTTTTTTACCTATTTTACGTCAGTTACTTTTTTTACATGGAATTTTACACTGCTCTGTACGCGTAGAAGCACAACACTGGTTATGAGCAATGCCACCAGGGACGGAATTTGGATAGGGGATAAGAAATTGAGATTGGTGGAGGAGTATCCATACCGTGGCCAAATCATGTCATTCGGGGAGAAAGTGAAAAAAGAAATTGAGGCTCGAACAAGGCAAGCTTGGAAGGGATACTGGGCTCTAAAGACAATCTTTAAGGGTATTCTGCAAAGGGACCCATTTATCGGCCCACAATTGTAATGTTGAATTCACGAAAGAAATATGCTGTTTGCACGAAATATATAAATGACAAGCGCAGTAACAAGTACGAAGCAGAAAAAGAAAGAGTTTGAAGAAAAAATTAAACTTCAGAACGCAATATAATTCACTTACACGATAAAATAAAATACGCCCGGAATTTTAATACCGTCTACACACAATTAAAAAAAGAGACACGATATTACTGCGCCCGAAATAAAAAGTTTAAATTCTCGGCCTCCATCATACTTGCCACAAATTTACAATTGCGCACAAATTAATGTCAAAATCAAATTTTGGAGCAATAAAAATCTGTGAATCGATTCTCCCCCTCCTCAGGAGCCACAAATTTAGATTAAGAGCCAAACCGATATTAAAAACGAATTCGTTGAGTTCGAACCCCCTCGATGATCTCGATGAGGTCATTCGCATAAATAATAGGTCTGAAAATTCCTAATGTACTGTAATAAAAGGTAATTTTTACATGCCCACTCTTTTTTGTTCTCTCAACCCGAGCCCTGAAATCCGCCCTTTCGAGCATTACCTCAGAGCTCCCCTCTATGGCGTTTCTAGAGTACTTAAGAAAAAATTCTTAATGACCGTTTTTATAGAAAATTGGATCCCTCTTAAACTCATGGATCTCCTATCTCCACGAGTATGTACGTTATCCGCGATGATGTATAATTTTTGTGTTTAAACAACATAATATACCGTATGCAAGTTATTTCGTGATATCGATTTTAAAACTCGTCGTTCAAACTTTTTTTTTCGTGGCTTCACATTTCGTTCAATCACACTTTTTATTTCGTGCTATTTAATACTTCCCTTCTGCAAATACCATCAAAGGTCAAGATTGCTCGAGTCCTGCATCCTACCAGTTCTAACATATGGGGCCTAATGGGGCCCAGACGTAGTCAATCACTGAGAACCTGACCAGAAGGCTGATGATCTGATCACGCAAAGAAGTATGTATGGAGAGGAGTATTCTGGGTATCAGAAGGGAAGAATAAGATTAGGACAAAAGTTATAAGGGGAAGGACTAAATGCAGGGAGGTACTCTATTCTCATATCTGCTCTCAACTCGAGACCTGGAATTCGCCCTTTTGAGCATTACCTCAGAGACGTCGAGGAGACTGCTAGGGCTATCTCAGCCCTCTTCTCTTCTTGCCGAAAAACCGGCCTAGGTCTAAATGTAGCGAGTTGCTACGTAGGCTCGAACCTGGGATCTCCAGATTCCGAGACCAGCGCGCTATCTACTCGGCCAACGAGACCCCCAGGGGTGGTATACTTGATTAAAAAACTGAAAATGAAGTATGCGGGTCACTTAGCTAGAATGAGAGGAGACCGATGGGATAAGAAGACCACGTTTCGGGTTCCCTATGATCACACAAGAAAGAGAGGAAGACCAGGAATGAGCTGGAAAAGGAAAATTATAAGAAGGGTGGAATTCCCATGGCGCAGGGCGGCCCAAAGCGTGAAATCTGGAATAAAATCAAGGAGACCTGTGCCCGCGATACGAGGGTGGCTTAACCCGCGTAAAATTTCAGGAAATTCCAAAAAAATTTGGAAAATATCCGAAATATTGCATGGTTTTCTGGAATAATTTTCGGCGTATTTACACATAATTTTGGTCTCGTCTCCTGAGTTTCAAATTTGGTCGTAGATTCTCTGAAATCGTACATTTTAGCAATTTTTCAAATCTCTTGAATTTTCATAAAATTTTAAGCCAGCAAACCTGAAAGTTCGTGACCTTGACTTCGCAATTCTATCAGAGGGTACATCCTCATTAGCTTGAAACTAGAAGTGTAAATTCGTAATTTCAAAATATTTTCATTCGCTTATCTAGTTTGGAGAGGTTCCGATTTGGGTTAAATAGTCTCCTATTATAATTTTATTCTGACTTGGGGACTTGCCTTGGTTTGGGTTACTTAGTAGCCCTTTGCTACTTTCATGAATTCATAATTCGGAGTTGGAATGGTTCTTCTTGGGGTTGCTTAGCAGCCCTTCTCGGTCTTAATAAATTTTTCCAACAAGCTCATTTTCGTCCGAATCGGAATTGATCATATGATGAGACATAAACGAGGTTAATTTTTGGAATGTGAGGTTGACTTTTTCGCTCCCTTATTTACGAGGGCTGATCAAAAAGTACATGGACAATCGTCATTGTATCGCTGCTAATTCGCATATGTTGTCCAACGAGGTGAGGATGGAAAGGCACAACCTTCCTTTATCGAACGAGCTATCGATGAGCCGGATGTGGTTTATTTCAAATCCATAAGTTTTTAACTTCTGTAAAAGTACCTCTCGTTTGATTTTTTCTAAAGTGTCTTCAAATTTTTCTAGTAAGTCTAACTTATCCCTTATTTCAGGGTTTTCCGAATTTCTTGAGTTTGTACTAGAATTTAATTTTTCGGTAAAATTTTCTGCAATGGCATTTGATTTCGGTAAAATCGGAAGTGCAGGACGGGGGGGAGGGTTCACCGATCTTTGCATTTCGATTTACCTACATTATGTTGCGCTTTATAGTTAAATAAGTAATTTTAGGTCCTGAATTGATAAAAATCTGATGAGGGTTCAGATTAAGTCAGAATTTCAGTCACGTTTTAACTGAATTCTGCCCGAAAAAAATGCGCCTGCGTCTAATCGCGAATGATAAAAATTAAGAAGAACATGATTTTTGAAAAGATCACCGACCGGAATTCCGGCGACAAAAAACGGTCGTATCTTCCTACCTAGAATTTAGCCAGACAGGACGATTTATACAAAACCGTACGTTCGAGCATGATTATTCGCCCTGCATTATTGGCAACGCAGCACGATCTCAACTTGGTCTGTAAATTTCTACCATATATGTATGTGATCTCGCCTTACCCATTTTTTGACCCTTAATCTTATGTTCTGCTGAATTTATCATCGATTTTTCCCCCTCCAATTCTCTTACCCCTCTGTGGGTGTAACTATTAAACTTATATTTCTAAGTTTTTCGACATAAAATATAGTACTCTGAAATACAAGCATTTTAAAGCAGCATGCAAGGGTCTGGTTGGCCGAGTGGTTAGCGCGTTGGTCTCAGAATCTGGAGGTCCCGGGTTCTAGCCCATTTATCAACTCGCCAGATTTCGGCCCGAAGGGAAGAGGGCTAAGACAGCCCTAACAGCCTCCCCGACGTCTCTGAGGTAATGCTCGAAAGGGCCGATTCCAGGGCTCGGGTTGAGAGCAAAAATGAGAAAAAGAAAAAAAGTATTTTAAAGCAGATCTCGGGTTGGCCACTTTTTATCCGGATCTCACCTTGGTCAGAAGACCTATTATGTTTATATGCACCCATGTACTTGATTTTGACTGATTTTCAAAACATAATTTACCCTCCCCACTGTATCATTCGCCCCCTCAAGAATCACAGTCCGGCTACGGGCCTGACGAGTCCTTGCCTTGTCTTGATGAACAGTAGAATAAGTCTTACGGATTTTTATCACAGAATCTAAATGCGTTTTATTCTAGTCTGTATGAGTCCTAGGCAGTTTTAAGTTACCAATTATTTTGTCACGGTTTTCTGATGTTACAGTCCAGTCAGTACTTCTTCGCTCGTTCGTACCTCCGTTTCCTGACGTAACTCATTTCACTTTCAATTTTCATTCCGAGTAGACAGCTAGATTCTTGAACCCGAAGCTCGTAGGTACTTGGACACTGTTAAGCGAAACAGACTCAAGCAACAAAATCGGTTTGTGATTCAAAGTTCAAGAGCCGTATAGCAACTATATGACATAGCATTTACTGATAAGCTCTTTTTGACGTGGGCACACATTTTAGTATCGGGGGCCCAATTTTGAAAAATTGTACATTTTACGCTTTTTCCGTCGATACTACTTACTCATTTCGTCAACAAATGTCGCTCAAGTCCTTTTTGCTTAACACCGTCCATTTAATATTTTTTAATATTGAATAGCTTCTTAGAGCGAGACTAAATCTATTGTACAAAATTTTCGAATGAGCGGTCTCTCATTCGGTATGTCCAGTATATAATTCGTAATTGAAGGGTTTGTCATTTAAGGCCTTTTGTTCCTTTTTTAAAAGGTTCGGTGAAGACTTTTCATTTCTTTCTCTCATTACAAACTGAAAACACGGCCTCTCGTGCTGTCATCGCTGAAAATAATTCTCCAGGATCCAAGATAAGCAGTTAGACGAGTAGATGATTGATGATAGAGCAAGCTAGTCCGTCAGAGTGAAAGGCAGCCACCCTTACTCGACTTAGTAGTCGAGAGAGAAGCCGTTTTAGAGCTTTCAAGAATGAAAAGAAAGCAGTCAAGTTGAAGAACATCCGCCGATCTCGCGTCTGCATGAATGCGAATACTCCAGCATATCGAAAAAAGTCGAGAACACCGCTCGGCTGGAAGAAAAGCTCGCGTGCTCGCATCGCGCGCATTCCTCCAACTTGAATTTTCATTTCATCAGATTTTTCCCTCATTTTTCGACGTACAAGTGGAACCGGCGGGTATTCGAATAATCTTGAAAATGAACGAACTAGTTACCAGCGGCGCTCGAAATTTAATCAGTACGTCCCACTTTCTAGTCATCACTCATTGCGAACACGGACATAGTATCGTAGTGGTGTGCGTACAAATACGACAAGAACATCGTTCTTTTTTCATTTCGTTATTACGTCCACTATTTTTTATTATTTTATTTTATTTTCCATATCTATTCGTTTCATCGCATACACATCGACCGTAGACCATCATATTGATATTTGTATCGCGGTGCATCGTGCCCGAGAATCATCGATGACGAAAAGGAACGCAAGATCGCAATTGCCAGACGTCTTTACCTGGCGGGGATCTAAGGCGTGGCGGGGGGGGGTACTCAAGTCCGAGAGATTCGCTTACTAGGGAGAATTAGAGTAAACTGAATCCTTTAAAAGGGCGGCCTCAGATGGTTTTGGGGACTAGGGTCTTCCCACCGGTTCACCTAAATCCGCCACTGGGTGATGATCAGTCTTTAAGTTTACAGTAATGGAATGCGGGCTTAAATTGAAAAAACTTGGTGGAAAAAAAGAGGTAAAAAGATGGAATTTGAAAAAGATGGGAAATATTAATACTAGAGAGAAATATCAAGAGGATATTGTATTAAAATTAGAGGCTGAAAAAACACAGGAAATTAATAGTGTGGAGGAACAGTGGGGTAAAATAGAGACGGAAATGTTAGAAAATCTGGGTAAAACTAGAAGAGAAGAAAAGAACCCACGGATGAAGGAGAAAATCCTCAGAAAGATGGGTGAACGAAGAAAATATAAGAATGCAAACGATAGGGAAGGTAGATTAGCTTATCAAAAGTTAAGGAATGAAATAAAACGAGAGTGTGAAAAGGCAAAGGAGGAATGGATGAAAGAAAAAAGTGATAAGATAGAAGAGTTTATGAATAAAGGACAAATAGACTGGGCGTATAGAAAAGTAAAAATGGAGTTTGGAGAAAGAAGGAAGAAAGCAAGTAATATAACAAATAAGGAGGGACAGCCTATTTACACAGCTGAAGGAAAAGTGAAAAGGTGGGTAGAGTATGTAGAAGGATTATATAGCAATAATGGGGATGTAGTGATAAGACGGGAGAGGGAGGAAGATGTGGAAGAAGATGAGAGGGGAGACTCAATTTTAAGAGGTGAATTTGACAAAGCACTGAAAGATTTAAAGAAAGGGAAAGTTCCAGGGGAGGATGAGATACCATTATTACAAAACTTAGGAGAGAATATGTAATTCATAAATTGTACGAATTAGTATGTTATTTTTTTTATAATAAAGGGGAAATGACTGAGGACACACAAGAAAAAAAAAAAAAAAAAAAAAAGTAGGAGCAGATAGCTGTGAAAATTATCGAACAGTTAGTCTTCTTTCGCACGCGTCAAAAATATTAACTAGGATAATTTACAGGAGAATTGAGAATAGAATAGATGCAGAATTAGGAGATGATCTGTTTGGATTTAGAAAATATAGAGGTATTAGGGAAACAGTGTTAGCTTTGAGATTAATTGTAGATGGGAGACTCAAAAAAGATAAGTATACATAAAATATATATATGGCATTAACTGATTGAAAAAGCTTCTACAATGTTAAATGGGATAAAACCTTTGATATTCTAAAAAAGATAAGAGTAAAATTTAAAGAAAAACAAGAAGTTATATTAAACTTATATAAAGGGCAGAAAGTCACATTAAGAATAAAAGGAAAAAAAGGGGAGGCTAGAAAAATGTGTAAGGCAGAGGTGCTCCTTATCAACAGTATTATTTAATCTGTACATAGAGTGGGACATTAAAGAAACAAAAGAAAAATTTGAAGCAGGTGGCACTATACATGGAGAACGCCCATGTTGTTTGCATGAGGGGAGGGGAGATGAATACCGGGATGTACCACTTATAGATATGGAGCCAACTATCGAATAAATTATGTTAGGATATTGATTTCGAAAATCCCATTAGATTGGGATCTCTGAAGTAATGCTCGAAAGGGCAGATTTTCCAGGGCTCGGGTTGAGAGCAAATTAGGGGGGGGGGAAGATTTGGATTCTAAAATTCAAATTTCATCTTCCTCCTGTGTCAAGAAATGTAACTCGATTCTAGTATTCGTTCTTTTCCTTACTCAGGCAAGATGTAGTCCTTACATTTTACTTGCAGTGTATCTAAAATAGGTGCATCCGTTATGACCGTGAAACTCGAACGGCTACGCGGCATCAACCACTCATTACTCGCCAGTGTTAACCCCACTTATTCCTCTCGAGAAAATGTTATGGTTTTTCTTCCGATAAAAACATTTGTGTATACTTCTCATGTATTTCTCATGGGAGGGGGTGAATACCGAGATGTACCGCCAATTTTTTTATCGGAAGCTGTGGAGCCAACTATCGTAATAGATGCTTTTAGGATACTGATTTCGAAGATTTCATTAGATTGTAATTTGGCGCAGATTTGGATTCTAATATTCAAATTTCATTCGCAAATTAGACAAAATGTATTTAACTTGGAAAACTGAACACATTAGCGATGTAGGTTCTTTTGGTTTCTTGGTCGTTGATTTCCAGTTATAGAAATGTTTGCTGTCACCACGATTTGAGCTCTGAAAGTTTAATTTTTACCTTGAGGGGCGTCAACTTGACTAGATGAATCGAAAAACTGTTGAAATATGAGGATTTCTAGTCGCTCATTTTGCATATGACGTGTGATTTTACATGCTAGCTTCCATCCTGGTTTGAGTTCTGAAAATCAAACTTTGACACTTGCTGGGGGAGAGGAAGGCAAATTCAACTTGACATGGGAAATCTTAAGAAACTTCGAATCTTTTATCTCAATTTTATACCAAAAAAACAAAGTTTCACGTCTGAGGAGAGGAGGCACATTTAACTTAACTTAGGGAATCGAATAAAGTATCGAAATAATTTTTTTCGCGTGGAAGGGTTGCTGATTTTGAATGTTGAAGTAAACTGTTATGGAAGAAGCAAACTGAACTTAACCAAGAAAGTCGAAAAGACAGAAAGCCACATTAAGAATAGGAGAGAAAGGGGAGGCTAAAATAGAAAAAGGTGTAAGGCAGGGGTACTCCTTATCTCCAGTATTATTTAATCTCTACATCGAGTAGGCCATTAAAAAAAAAAAAATTAAGCAGGTGTTATTATACATGGAGAGCGAGTAGAGATGCTCAGATTTGCAGATGATATTTTCTTATTAGCTGAAAGGAGTATTGATTTGAAAAACATTTTAAATGGAATGGAGGAGATTTTGAGTATAGAATATCGTATGAGAATGAATAAAAGTAAAACTAAATGAATTGCATGTAATCGATGTGAACAAGATAGCCTAAATGTAAATGTTGGGCAGGAAAAGATTGAGGAAGTAAGTGACTTTTGCCATTTAGGGAGTAAAATAACAAAAGATGGAAGGAGTAAAAATGATATTAATGGTAGAATAGCACAAGCCAAATTAGCATTTTATCGAAAAAGTAATCTTTTCAAATCAAAAATAAATCTGGAAATCAGAAAATTGTTCTTGAAAACTTATGTTTGAAGTGTAGCCTTGTATGGATGTGAAACGTGAACCATAGGAAAACTAGAGAAGAGGAGGATCGAAGCTTTTGAGATGTGATGCCATAGGCGGATACTTAGCATCAAATGGACAGATGAGGTATAAAATGAGGAAGTAATTAACAGAGTAGGAGGTAAAATGGATATTTGGAATTGTCTGAAATAGGGCATAATTTGAGGCACTCAGGAATAATATCACTGCTGCCAGAAAGAAGAGTGGGAGGGGGGAGAGAATTGGCTAGGTCGCCAAAGATTCCCGTATGTTCCACAGATAATGAAGGATGTCAAATGTAAGTGTTATTACGAAATGAAAGAACTTGCACAAGATAGGGAGAAATGGAGAGCTGCAACAAATTGGTCGTAAGACTGATAACCTTATCATCATCATCACAATATTATGGCGTTTCATTCGTGAAGTACCTACCTGTGTATCTCTGTTTATCTAATTCTGGAGAGAGGGGTTAGTTGTAGGCCGACTCGAAAGTATTGATTATACCGTTGGAAGAAATTTTTAATGAATAAAAAATTCCACTTTTTATACGTTCCTAATTAATGGAAGTTTTTACCATCACCAAGCAAAAATCTTTCTCCCACAACATCGCCCATTCAAATTTCCTACTGGTGCTCCGATGTTTGTTATTTTTCCCCATTGAGAGTTGAAGGCGATTTTACTAACGCACGTAAGTGTTTGGAGCTAAACCTCTCCCTCCCCCTTTGAATATATCTTGATTGGGAAATGAGATAAATTGAAAATATTCCCTAGATAAATTGAAAGAAGCAAGGCGTGCTGACAACTGATTCAGTTGTCTGTCTTGGGCAGACTACGGAGGAGGGGGCTCCAGTCAAAAATGTCGTCAGATTGTGAAACTAGAAGATCTCTTGAATTTTTCATTATTTCTCGACGCCAAAATACCTTTTGTGAGCTCAATTCACATCCGTCCTTTCTGAGAAAATCGTTTCAATTCGTCCCAAGAGGTTAGCTAACGGACACTGAGAGTTCTTTTGTAGAATCAGAACTCATTCAATTACATATTACATCCAACTTTTGCTTCATGACAAAATTTTGGAAATAGGAAGATCAGCCTCCTCGAACTTTGTCTTTTGAGGTGTGAGTAGATTTGTTCAGTTTCCTTCTGGAAATAAACCATCCGCGAAGATTTGTATCAACTTACTTAGATTTAAAAAAACCGATTTTTCTTTTTAAAAAATGGACTAGATATACATCAATTGATTTGTCGTGAGTTCCTCCTGGTGATTATGAATACTATTGATTTTGTGAGAGGTGGTGTGCCATTATTTAATAGTTTGTGATCTAATTCTCAAGGACGGTGCTGTAAAATTATTATAGACGTGCCGCAGAGAGAGAATTCACTATAGTTGAGTCTTGTGGAATTGTGAAAATAAGACCTAAAAGGTTTCTGAATAAGGGCTCAGATTGACTATTTTGTAAAACACAAAATATCTCGCGGTAATATCACCTTGAACTCGGCGCCTCTAATGGCATAAAATGTCTCAGATACTTTTGTGTGAGGTGGCGCTGTATGCGCCGAGTGCTCAGACTTTGCAGTCCATTGCACTACTCAGATACTTTAATCAAGTCATTTTCAATTCTGGTATTCGGACCGTTTTCGTCGCTTCCTTTCTGTGAAGGTGCATGAAAAATATCAACTTAGGTGGGGCAAGGCGCAGAAGATCTCTTAAGTTTTTCAAAGAAGTTTTAAATTTAGTGCTCTCATTTCATAAATGCTTTTGATTTGTCAAAAGCGAACTGCTTGGTATTGTTTGGTAAATTTTTTTTGTCCTTGAGAAGTTTTGAAGTGCTTCCCCATCCGATTCGCTCGTGTCAAACTCCGTCTGGGTGCTACTCGTCTGTTGCTGCAATGTTTGGATGGCTGCTTGTCTTTGAAGCTGACTGAATGTCTATCTGCTTGGCTGGCTAGCCGTCTCGGTCTTTATATTTGTGTTTGTTACCTTGTCTATCTACTGTTCGGGTGACAGATCTCCTCTGCTATTTTTCGGATGTCAAGTAGGTAAGATACCCAGTATTTTCAACTCAGAAGGGGAGGGAGGGGAAGGCGGAGGTCATACTTCACCATGTAAAGAGAAGAAATTCTATTGAACATTTTCGCAAAGCACTAATTGCAACTGTGGTCGTGCGTAGGAAAGGGAAGCTTAGAGTGGAATGAAAAATGGGGGAAAATAATCAGCTTGATGCCTCTGATTGTGAATATCTCGTGATAGTCCCATCATCTGACTGTCACGGGATGTCAAGCTTGATTCAACTGTTTTTCAGAATCAGTGGCACCAAGCTAGGAATGAAACATTTTCTATTCTCATTTAAGCCCAGCTCCTTTTCCGTATACACAATCAAATTCACTTTTTTTTTCTTTGATAGTTTTTCGTTTGTTACTTCATTTCTAATTAGCTGATTACCATCAAGAATTTGGAAGATTTTTTTATTTTGTGCAACAACCTTCTTCTTTGAAAGTAAATGTTTACCACTGTCTAGGTATGTGTCTGTATCAAACAGACCTACGTGAAGATTTCCCATTTTGCTTAGCAATCTCTTTCTTGTCAAAGAAATTGAGTAGCTGTTTGCTATTAGCTACAGGTCAAAAATCAGATCGTAATCAGGGACGTGTACTATAGGGGGAGGGGCAACTCCCCCACCCCACTTTGTAGGAATTTTTCTCTTAGCAGTTGGGAAAATTTACCATTTAAGTCAGGCGGAGTTGACAAAATCCAACAAGTCAAAAGGCTTTTTTTTTTTTGCTTTGATATTTGGGAATTTTGAGATGAGTCAGTTGGGACTTTCGCAATTTTTGCCCCCCCCCCCACACGAAAACTCTTTGGTACGTCCCTGGTCGTAATTAACTTACGCCAAACTAGTTCGCTTTGCAATTTTATTTCGTAGAGGAAACTGGCTTATCAACGTTGGCCGTGGACCTTTCAGGGATTGGCATAAAGATTATGATTTAAGATCGCCAAAAGATCGCTCGATTTATGATCTGAATAACTGTGATCTTCCTCTGATTTTTAAAATAATCTGGGATCAGAAAAATCACAGAAAAATTAAGCAAAAAACGTGGACTGATTATCAAAAATATTAAGAAGATCGGAAGATTATGATATCTTTTTGAATATTTTTTCGGTTTTTTAAATGATCTGCGAATCATGATCGTAGATCGCTGGGTTCGTGATCTTTTCTATCCATGAGACCTTATCTGGTGTGATGGCATTATTCCCAAATGGTGTCGAAAAATTCTAAGAATCCTATTCTTTATCCATTGATTTAATACAGATAGAAAGTTAGATAGGCGATATTGATTTTTTCTTCGATTCCAAGCTATTTAGACCCTGAAAAACTCATGAAAGTTCATTAAAATGAATCAGAACCTCATTAGTAAGACTTCTTTGGTCAAATACTATTTAAGCGCTTGGAAAACTTGTGAAGATTCATTAAGACTGCAGACTTCGATGAAACATAATATTCAGACTCGTTAAGACTGTATCCAGATTAAGTAATTCATACTCCTGAAGACTGTAAGATTCTTCGTGACTGGCTCAGACTGTGTTAGAAGATAAGATTCAGGGAAATCCTGTTAAGATAGTGAGATTATGTAAAAAAACATGCTATTGAATTATGTTTCACTTTTTTTTTTTTTTTTAATACAACAGACTATGCTAACTGACCTGAAGATGGAATATTATCATTTATTACATTTTTTACTGTTGTTTGAGGTTTTGTTAATAACTAGCCAAACATGGCGCCCTATTTGTAGCTCCCTGATCAGCCTGACCGTTTCGTGTAATGCCCAATGTAGACAAAATAACTAAAATTTTTGCCACATGTTTTGGGGATTGAAATAAATGGAGGCGAACTCTGAGAGTTTTGGGCAAGCGATCTGGCAACGTCGCAGTATTTGTATACATGCAGAGAATTTCATATCACTTCATCTCAGGTCACTAAGGGCAGATAGCATTTTTATTGTGTACATTGCAGTGATGTTGGATAAAATGTCTTTTTGTCTTTTATCCCTTTGTCAAATGACTATGCATTCTTTTTGTTATGTCATGAGTTTTGTCATGTTTGAAGTCCTGTCATTTTGTTTTCCGTATGGTTTTGTTTTGTCCTGACAAAATTACTTTGTCATTTTGTCCTCCTTTCTGTCAAGTCGCTTAGTTTAGTCTATTATCAATGGCAATGTTGCTTAGCATAGTATATTCCCAATGAATATGTAGCTTCGCTTTGGATATAATAAGTTATTATGTCGTTTAGCATAGTTCATCACTTGAAAAGTGATGATATGTCGTAACTTAATTTTCTTTTGTCATCGGATTTATTTTTTCATTACGTCATTGACAAAACGGTCCGGACAAAAAACCGGTTTAAGGTTTTGTCATATGACAAAGTTTTGAAAGTTCAATTGTCATTTCGTTTTTTTTTTTGTTTTGTTATTTTGAATAACACTGGTAGATTTAAGTTTGACGTTTGGTTAGAAAGAGCTTTCACACTGACTGTACAGCTCAGAGCTTGTGTTGAAAAACGACCTAAGTACAACTTTACTGTAATCGACTATTGTAAGGTACCAGAAGGGCGAAGCTTGTACCCTCGAAGAAATGGCTTTGCTAAATGAAGGAAAAGTGAAAACTTTCTTTTTTTCTTTTTTCTTATCTATCCAATGAAATTTTTACTCTAGTAAAATACACTCGACTGACATTGTGCGTGCTGTGTATCTTCATAAAGCAGGGATGGGCAGAATTATGAGTCCAGTGATCTGAAATCATGATCTGCAGATTATCTGAAAAGTTTAAAAAAACCAAAATGATAGTTTAAGGAAAAATATCGTGTATCATGAAAAAAATCACGACTTCTTGATTTATTCAATGTTTGGAACTCGATTGAGTCCGATTTTGCGATCTTTTTGATCTCTGATCATGATTTTTGATCCATTTAGAAATCAGAGAAAGATCACGATCATTCAAGTGACGAAGTTGATGATCTTTTAGTGAACTTAGATCTTGATCTTGTTGACATTTTCGATCTTCCTGATTTAAAGACCGTACGAATTTGCTCACTTTTACCATAAAGTAACCCCGATTGCCATTCTGGCTTGTAATGGGATATCAGTTTAGAAATTCTCATATTTTCTCAGGTACAGGTTTCCTGGACCTCGTTGTCGAGTTTACCATAAAAAAAAATGTAGGCCCTTGTATCGGTGAATCTGCGCTGTGGTGAGCAAAACAAGATTATAATTTCACTGATTCAGTTCAGGCTCAAAATGGCACTCTCTTTTCATGTCAATTTATGTGAGCCGATGCACCGAATCGCGGTCAATAGCTTACGCATGCGAGTAAACTTACAAACGCACTTGTCGAGGACATTATTGTCAACGTCTATGCGACAGCCGCAGTCCAGTTGAACTTGACATCGCACCGGTTCATCGACGGTCAATTTACGAGTACGTTGACAGGTGGAAAAATTATACAGGTAACGCGAATCGCAAAGAGAAAACATTAGCACTTACTCACCTTGTATAAAAACTCCATCTCGCGTATCCGGCTGCGGCGATGATTCTTACTCCAGATAACTCACAATCACCAGTATTATTTCGACGAAGGAAAAGAAGAAAAAAATAAAATCAGAAAAGAAAATGAAATTAGCAAAAATTATTTCAAAAATCGATTTTATCGGTCGAGCGAAACCATTTGATCTTCAATCGTTCGCGAATACGGATCTAATCAAGTCGCGAGTTTGGCGCGAATTGTATGCGACAAAAAATGAAAAAAAATTTCGAACTCGCGGTCACATGTTACACGGAGAACACGTACGGTACGGTAACTTAACGTGTTCGCATCGATATTCGACACTATTGAAGGCGGTGTGTCAACTTCGTGTATCCACTGAGCGGTTACTGAATCAGACGGCTGGAGTGGCCAGCGTTTTGTATTCCATAAATTATACTGGAGAAATGGCAGTGTTGCCACCAGCGAAAGCTTCGCGTGTACCGCCGCCCGCCAGCGGTAGATTCGGGGCTCAGAAAACGAACGTTCGGAGTGCCGAGTGCCCCGTTCGGTCGAATCGACCTCATCTCGAAAACCCGGCGTCATTTTGGGTGCCTGCGGCCCGGAAATGGCGGGAAAACGTGCGCTCGTCGGTGGAAAAGAGAAATTCGGAGCGCGTGTTTGGGCGGGCACAGCGCCCGGTGCGGTGGCCGGCCGCGTCGCCGATCGTTTCCGTGTGCACGGTTGCGTAATGCGGCCCATCCGATCATCCGATCATCCCTGTCAAATGATGGCGGATAGGACACCGAGGTCGCGTGATAATTCGTCTGAAATGATTTTTATGTAAGCGGATGTAATATTTGTTGTGATGGTTTGGACGTGCGAGCGGCGACTCGTGCGACGATGGTCGCGACGAATTGAAAAGTGGCCCGGGGCGGCCACATTGCGCCGCAATTGATCGGCAAATTCGATTCTCACGAGGAGCGGACAGTGACGAATGGAGCGAGACTTGTAATGACTTTTGAGTCGATTAATGGGCCGTTTACGCGGATGAAAGTGAAATTGCGTGAACTGTGCGTTGACAGAGTTCAGACACACCTCTGGTATTGTGGAACCACTTACTTCATGTTCTTTGTCAGTATAAGAAAACTGATAGGTCGCGATTTGTGTCTCGAGGGTAAAGTTCCAAGCTCCGATCATCGAACCCAGTTCGTGATCATTAGTGCAAATGAGCCTGGATTGAAGTTTAAAATGATGTGGGCTTATGCTGTAATCCAGTGACCTGGTGAAGTCAAAAAATGGTGCATTGGTTTGTTAATTTTTAAAGTTTTAGTGCAGGAAAATGTATTTGTGAGGCGCTCTGTGAAAAGGTACCATAAGTCGGGGAACTGGTTTTCGAGTTTTTGGTAGAATCTGATGGAGCACAAATGTACCTGCATTAAAAAAACTAACTTCGAGCTTCAATTACAGACTGAAATGAAAACAGCTGAAGTTTGAGGACACGAAATATTAATTTTGAGAAAAATGCGTTTAAAATTGTGAAACAGAAAAATACACGTATTTACTGAATGAAGAGTCTTATAAACTCCTAGTGGACACCTCCGAAAAAGAAAGGGGATGCTACCAGCTACCAAGTAATAATGGGGGACTTCAACGCCAAACTAGGAACATAGAATGGTATTATGGAACAAATTGGAAAGTTCTGCTCTGGTGAAAGTACCAACGAAAATGAGGAAAGACTAACTGATTTTGCTGGAAACAAACGGGGCTCAAGATAGCCAGCACGTTCTATGAAAAGAAACCCTCACAAAAATAGACATGGAAATCTCCAGACAAAATGACTAAAAATGAGATAGATTTTTTCCTAATTAATGATCTAAGTATTGTTAAAGATGTAGGATTGTAGGTATTTGGAGAGGATTCACATTCCTCTCGGATCATACGCCAATTCAAATGAAATTAAAAATTCAAAAACGTTGCAAAATAAAAAATTGGATAAAAAACAATGAAAAGGGAATCTATTTTGCTATCCCAACTCAAAAAATAAACTTTTGGAAGGAAGAGATGGATAAAGCGCGGCAATGCGTGGACACAAGATGGGAATCATGACACCCAAAAGAGCTATGATGAATTCGAAAAACCCATCAAAATAATCGATAGGGTGGCCCTAGAACCATCGGGGGAAGAACAATTGGATGTTAAGCTCTCTATAGAAAGAAAAACGCTTATTGATAGAAGGGAAGTGCTAAGTTTGAAAGGTCACCTAAATAAATTTGACAGGATCGAATTAGTAGAACTTAGGAAATCTATACCTAAAGAAAAAAAAATAAAGGAGGATATTCGGAACTACGGGACGGAAAAAATATTAGAAATCATTAGGGAATCCAGATCGATGAAAAAATTCAAAAAAGAATTATTTCCCCATAGAGGGTTTCTTTTCATTTTTGCTCTCACCCGAGCCTTGGAACCGCCCTTTCGAGCATTACCTCAGGGACATCGAGGAGCCTTTTAGGGCTGCCTTAGCCCTCTTCTCTTCTTGCCGGGAATCGGCCTAGGTCGACTGCGCTATCTTCATGTCGAATACCCGTATCACTAGCCCCGTGGCTTATGATGGTGAGTTCAACGAGCATGGGCAGGTAGCGCCTTACCCACTTACAGCTTTTAGATGCTGGCGACCGATTACATTTCTTGGAAGCCTTAGCTGTAAGTGGTTGTGACTCTGTGTACGTTATCAGAATGCGATGTTGGAATGTGTTAGTGTGACGAGTTCTTTCTTGCATTACTGATAACGATGCCGGCGTTGGGAATCGAACCCGGTGCCTTCGGGTTATGAAGCCGAGTTCTTACCGCTGCGCCACAGAGCCACCTAGAGGGCTAATTCCAGGTGTAAGGAATGAAGAGGGTATGAAAGTTCACGGAAGAGAGGATATTGTAAACACGGCTACCAAGTGCATACTACAGTAATTTCTACTCCTAGGAGGGGTCCAACCAGGAGAAAATAGCAGAACAGTGTGGCGGACGGGCCAGCAATTCAGGTTTTCTATGGAACCGGAGCCATGTTGGAATCGCTTCACTTTTGAGGCTGGCTCCAGGTCTCTTCTGAAAACTGTCGAGTCTTGCCTTCTTAGTTCAAAATTTCTAACTGGAGTTCTGAATCCATCACTATCTCCAAATCTAAATTATTGTTCCTGAAAAAAAAAAAATCTATCTGAATAAGTGAATCTTATCCCCTCGGTGCTGATACGATGCCCGAAAGGGTAGTTTTCGGTGCCGGGGGTGCGGTGTCTCAGGAGCCATTTTGGCCTGCGTGCATCGCCATACGTCCCACCACACCATCTCCTCAGGATGAAAGAAGCTTCGCCTCCATCGCTGGTTCAATTTTGGGTGTTAGCCCAGTTTGGGCTTTTTGTTAGTGTCGACTGTTTGTCAGTTTTAGGTTGTTGGCCAGGTTTAAGCGTTTCTGATCGGTTTTGGTCGAATTTCGTCGTGTCTTGTCATGGCTATTTTTCGTTCTACGTGGACTTAAGGTAGAACGAAACACAATTTTGTAGAATTTTGAGATTAGCGCCCTCTAGAAAGTTGCATATTAGTGCAAAAACTACGCGCGAAACATTTCATTAAAAATTTTAATAATTAGGTTTCGTCGCAGAAGCTTAATATGTACCTAACGAAAAATTTCTATGTGAAATTTCGATTAAAAAAAAAACGTAAAAATAATTTTGTCGAAAAAAATTTGTTCTAGTGGTGAACTTTATTCTAAAATTAGCTTATCAGTGACTACCTAATAAAATTTTATGAATTAAAATCAAAGTTGAAAGATCAGAGACTTAGTTATATTAATTAAGTTCATTAACCTCTAACTTTTTCCATTTTTTAATTTTTTAAATAAAATTCGTGGGAAGTGCTTAACCGGAATTTTCTTACTTGAATAAGTGTTTCTACAACTAGTTTTTGCATTTATCAAAATGATATAGAAAATTGTTCTTATACGTAAAATTTCAAGCTTCATGGGCGAAACCTGAGAATATATTTTCAGTGAAATTTTGCATAAGACCAAAATACAGCTTTGCAATGGGCGTTATCCAGGGACTGTAGAGGAGGAGTAAGGTTGAAAAAATATGTCAAAAATGCCGATTTTTAATGCGAACACAAAAACAATCAATAATTTGCCGATTGATGTTCACGATTCCAAAAATCAAAATGTCGATTAAATTACCGAGAACTTGCCAAAATGTGCTAACTTTGTACGAAAATTTTCCGTGCAAGAAGCCAGTAAAAGAAAAAAGAAACGTTCCCGATTTTTGTATCTCGCCAACTGATGGTCCAAAATGGCGACAAAATGGTGGTTGAATTTTTCGAAAAATTATGACTGAAGAGTCATAGGATTGTCACCCTTCGCCACCCCCTGGCGTCAGGAATAAAATTCAAATAAATTTTTCATGCAACTATAGTGATCGATATACATTGAAACGTTTTAACCATCTTAGTTGATTTTGGTTTGTTTTTTGATCGAATGGGGTCGTTTTAAATCGCCGTCGTCCTGTAAGTTCAATTTTGATTCGATTTGGTTTGAAGTTGTTTGTCAGTTTAGGCTGTTTTTTCGAATTTGAAATGTTTGTCGTGTTTCACCTATGCACTTCTCTTGGTTTAATTGTCACTGTTGCTTGGCGTGTCAGTTGTAGATTATTTATAATTCTTCGTCGCCGTTCTGATGAAGGACAGAATTGGTAGCGTCAGAGTGATTTATCTTCTTAGAATTCCTGAAGGAATGTCTTACCTTCCCTGGAAGAAAGAGCATGAAAAAGTAAAGTCGAAAATGTCATGAGTGAGGAATGAGGGATGTTGGGAACTCACCCTTGAGAATATCTTATTTTATTTCAACCTGACGAAAACGGACCTTTAACACAATTTTTCAATGAATATTGCGCTAAAAGCTCAGAAATATTTCTGACTGGAATTTTGCCTCTTCCCCTTTTCTTTATGATAACGGTCCACCTACTATTTCCGGATCTAAATAATGTCTGAAAATAAGGTTTCTTTAGAGTAGAAAAGATAAATGGGATAGAAATAGTAGAAGAAGCACCCTACCTAGACAAGAAATAGCATTTAATAATCGAATTGAAAGAGAAATAGAAAAGAGAATCACAAAAACATAGGTAAAATACTGGGCTCTCAAAAATGTATTTAAAGGCCCCTCTAAAGTACCCCAGAAAAGGGAAGTCTTTAATATGTGTATCCTCCCGACCCTCACATATAGATGTGAAACAAATCGAGAAAATAAAATAAAAACTAAAAAATAAGGAGGCAGTGAAATATGCCCGGAGAAAAAAGTGGGGTTGGGCAGGACACATAGCAAAGTCTTACGGACGGCCGATGGACCTACCATACAACATTCTCGCAGAATCCTAATAGAAAACGAAAGAGAGGACATCAAAAAATCAGATGGGAGGACGACATGCATAAATTTTTAGCTACAAGAAACTATACAGGATAATGACAGAAAATAGAAAAAAAATGGGATCGTCTGCAAGAGACCTTCGCCCTATATGGGCCACGGAGTACCGATACCATCGCGCGAGCCTACTCCCAAGAAGGTATTTAAGATTTAAGAAGAATATTTTTAATCATTCTTTCTTAGTTTGAATTTCGTAATTTCCTGCTCTCCCCGCCATCGCTGGATTCGACCTTGTCTCTGGATCTGAACAATTTTTTTGGGAAAAAAGTTTCCCCCTAAAAATGTTGAATTTTGTCGCTTAAAAAAAATAGCTGCGTCGCTTTCGCTTTCTTCTTGCTCAAAGTTCAACCTTCTTTTCCGAGAAATGTGTGGCTCTCTGAAGGTGGGACCTCAAAGAACCACATCCGAAGATCACCCTCAAAATTTAACTAGACTCGTTCCTAATTTGATTCATCCTTTCTCCCTCCGTTTTTAGGCCTTACTGTGGAGAGGGGGCGAAGGAGATTTGAGGTGTTTCATGGCCTACGCCTAAAAATGGAATCCTTCGGAATAATTTTGAGCAAAACTGGCATTCTTAACTGTTTTTATTTTTCCAGAATTCAATCTTTTTGTGAATTATATGTTAAATTTCAGCCCTGTGGCAGATCAGGTTAAAATGTTCGAAGTTCTTGAAACTTTTTTCCGTGGTATAACACAATTCTAGGGAACGTCTTGAATGACTTTTTGGACTTTGCCGAAATTAGGACCATTCTGAGGTTACCTTATCCGAATGAACTCTATTGGTGGTCTGTTATGTCTATATCACCTTTTCTCTCCGATATGATGCAACATCATCTGCTCTTCAAAGGTTTCATAACTGAACATAGAATAGAATATCATTATCTGAGAGAACTTTGTTCACTTTCAGCTCAAGCAATTCGTGTATTACGCAGCTTCACCCTAAATCCGGGAATACACTGAAGGCAGGGACAACCCGAGGGGTTCGGCTAATTACGACAGCTGAGCGAATGCCCCAGCTTGCCTCGGGTTGCCTCGTGCGGTGTTTCGGTACATCAAAGTGAGGCAAGCCCGAATTTGCCGGGATCATTGCCTCGTGCTGTCTCGGGTTGCCTCTGCCTCAAGTGTATTCCCGGCTTAATATATCTCCCAGATTCCTGTAAATTAAGTGACAGCTCCGCGTATTGTAGAACTTGGTCTGTGGTGATAATTCCAATAAGCGGTTAGGGCGGATTTACCTCCCATAGAAGAATCGAGAACAGCACCCCCGTCATGTGTGCATTCATCCACCCACTCACTGTTATTTGTCCTTCGCATGCAAACATCATAGAAAAAGTAGAGGAAAAATTGTTTTATATTAGGAAACGTAATCTCCTGATGACCGTTTGGCAGGCTAACGAACCATACACTCAGACGAGGAAGGAAATTATTATCATTCATTTATGTTCTGGACGAATATGTACGAGTTGTGTCAACAATACCGCTGACCTTAATTACTCGCCAGTTGTTGGTTTTTTCCTCGTTTCATCGCCTCCATAGTTAAGTACATTAAATTGTACCTACACTTTTCGTTACAGCCAAACCTGATTGATTTAATGACCCGTGAAATTGGTCGACGAAGCGTGTCTCGAGTTTACTTACGGTTTTGTTTTATCGTGCTATATTGTACAGCAGGTATACTTGTTCGATAGTCTCGGTGGCTGGTCATCGTGATATAAAGATACATTTATGGCACTGCGAACGCGATTAATGACCATCATCCGTATGCTAAGGCTAATTTCATTAAAACACGAATGTTTTAACCATGGAAATTAATTTAACAACAATGTTTTGTCACGTTTGTGCCAAAAATTCAAGATTCGTGTGCCAGTTCATTTTATATCTGTTTGTGACGATTTAAGATTTTGTGGAAGGAGAATATGACCCCCTCCCTCGATTGAGAATCAGTCGGTTTAATACGCCTTTGCCTAGAGTGGAACAATTTTCTTTTTTTGAAAAATTGTGGGATTTTTCTTTTGGGAGTTTCCATTTAATGATAAGATAATGCGAGTTCAATTTTCCGAATTTAAATTTATACTACAGCCTGATATGAATGGTTTAAATTCGGACAAATACTACAGAATTGGAAAATTGGGTGCCCCTCATACTTGGTGTGGTAATGTGTGTTCCATGATATGGAATGAGTTTATCTAATAACGAGATTTTCTGTACAGGCCGTCAAATACTTGTCTTCCCCTAAAAGTTTTCCATTTTGGTTAAAAGATTCTTGATGATTTGGAGGGAGCATTTTTTCCTAAAATATTAAAAGCCTGATATCTCCCTCCTTCTCCTTCTCTCCCTCCTCCCACTACAGAAAAAACTAAGTAGACCTCCCCGCCATGACATGTATATCTCTACACCGGATTCTTAGTTTGAGTAATCTTTCCTGCAACCTGGTAAGGATACACCTATCTTTACAATTGCCTGTTCCTATTATTCAAGAAGCGTAGACGTGTGATCAGCACTCAGTAATAGAAATTTGGAGAGACGAAAGATACCTTCATAGTAATAATAGAGAGGAGTTATGGCTACACATGACGAAAAGAAAAGGGAAAAAGTAATAGAAATAGTTCAGCCTAGAGTTCGGAACATCACGTTTGGTGTATATGTTACCGGCAGTTTGTAAACTACCTAGGTAATTTATAAACTGCGGGCAGTATGTAAATAGTTCTATTCTTTTTATAGACTCCCTAGACAATTTATAAACTGTCTAGGTAGCAAAGAACAAAAATGCGGGAAGAACGTACATAAGTTTACTTAGCATGGTCTTCCAGCATGGCATTTTGAATGGCAAATAAATTTTTTTTGAGACAGTGACATCGATTTGTGGTACATTTTTGGGTACAGTTACATCGTGTAAATCCCTTGGGAATTGAGTTGAGAAGTTGGAGAAATCCAACAAGTTAAAAGGTTTTCTTCTTTTGCTTTGATACATGGGAATATTGAGTTGAGTCAGTCGGAAAAATCCAACAGGTCAAGGGGTGTTTTTTTTTAATTTTGATACTCGTTGAGTCAGTTGGGACTTCCACAATTTTACCCCCCTCCTCCAAGGAAAAACTCTTCGGTACGTCCCTGTCTTTAGGAATGAATCTTCTTTCGATATTGAGAATTGCGATCTAGCATATAGCTGCGTTAATTTTCCGGCCGATCTTGCATCCACGTGAACAGCATCTCCTCTATGTCACGATTAACTCTCATGACACTTTCCTGTGACTGCGAGTGTCGCGGCTTTCAGTGGATAATAAATTTTCAAGTCAGGCCTCAGTGAATGAAGACTACAAATGATAGAACTACAAAATTCCCTCCCGTTGTCTGACTAGAGTATAGAGGAAGCTGCGAATAAAGTAAATACATCTAGCAAATGGAATGCCACTTCCTCAGCTCTTTTTGTCTTCAGAGGCTTAAGAATAACAAAGGTCATTCATGGTGAACAGTTTTGATCTTCGATAGTTCTTTGCTACCTAGGCAGTTTATAAACGATCTAGGGAATTTATAAACGATCCAGGGAAGTTATAAACTGTTTAGGGAGCTTATAAACTGTCTAGGGAGTTTATAAAAAGAACAGATTTATTTATGAACTGCCGGTGGCATGTATATATTGGTAAAATTGTTTTCATGTCATCTTTTTTTCTTTTTAAAGTTATTCCTTGCTGAACATGAAAGTTTGTCCACAGAAAACTGCTTACCTCCAAATTTTGAAGTATGGCCTTCACCTCGCATTTTAATATTTCTGGAACTGGTTCGTCCTACACTGTGTGGTCATACTTATGCTCGTTCTTCCTTGATGAATCCGGTGGAATATTGTACTGCGCTCCTTAGAAATTAGTGACTTCTTTCAGGATGTCGCCCCTGGTTGTAACTCTTACTCCTTTCTTGTTCAGCAACCCCCCGGTTACTTGCTTACCGTAGCATATAGCTCGCTTTTCAGCTTCTCAGATGACCATGTACTTTCGATTTCCTGTCCTCGGATTTCCTACAGTCGTTCCTAATTCCTTTCCTTATATCCTTATGCACTTCAGACAGTTCGATCTTTTGGATTGACGTCAGTTTTTCCATCCTGAGCAGTGCTTCTCTTTTACTGATGAGGTGTCTTTTGTTCCCTCTGATGGTTTATCATCAGTATTTCCCTTGTCTTTTGCTTTTCCAAAACTATTTAAGAGTATCCTCGATTATCTTTATTAATTGATTGTAACTATCTTGAAGTTGAGCTGACTCATTTCTTTTTTGTCACTCTCTCACCTCGTTTGTGAAGAACTCATGTGCCACTCTCATCTTGTACTACGGTATTACAACCTTTTGTAGACAAGTCATCGCTTTTCGTGCTGCAGCTTTTGTTTTTGGCCTGGAAGGAATTTGGAGGAAGCTCCTACCCGCCATGTGGTCTGATGACGCCTCAAACTTTGCAATTATACTTTAATTCTTCACTACTGAGCTCACATTCACTATAAGCAATGGTCAATCTCATTCAGAGCTTTTCCATTTTGGGCCATCCAGGTCCACCTCCTCGCCTTTCTTTTCCTGAAAAAGGTGTTGATAATTTTCAGGTTGTTGCTTTCTGCAAAGTCTATCGAACATTATTATGCTATTAAAATCGACATCTGCCTTGAAAAATACGTAAAAATATACTACTCGTATTACAATAAACGCCGATTGATGATAGAGGGGCGTATGGCGATGCACGCATGCCAAATTGGCCCCGGGACACCGCCCCCCCCTATTCCGGAAACGCCCCCGAATGGGCCTGCCTCAGAATAGGGGGGATCGCTTTGAGGTAGCTCCTGCTATCCCCATTTCTCCTGTCGCCTCCTCACGGCGGCGAATCTACGGCGTCTTATTCTTCATCTTCGCTGTTGAGTTGCGCCGGATCGTCTTCTTCCTCGGTTGATGGCAGCTGCAACGTCGTCGTCGTCGTTCTCGTTGATGTTGGTGGGATAGCGAGTGCCGGCATAGGGTGCTGCGTCCGCTGCCTTTGTCTCTGCCACTCCAACTCCATCTTGCGGCCCAACGTCTTCTTGACAGAGGCAGCTGTCCGATCCCATCCCGCTCTGCTTTTCAGCATGGTCGGGACCAGGTTCTCCGGCGTAAGCGGCTCAACGCCCGCGTTTTGAAAGACGGCCGCCGCTTCTTCCCTCTCTTGATCGAATGCCGGACATTCGAATAGGGTGTGCCAGGCATCATCATCTCGCCCTCCTGAAACGCAGTAGGAGCACCACGAGCTTTCTGCTATGCCCATCCGGTGCAGGTACTTGTTGAATACTCCATGGTCAATCATCACCTGCGTGAGGTAGAAGTCCACCTGGCCATGGCGTCTGCCCAACCACGCGTTGAGGTCGCGTACTAGCAGTCGGGTCCACTCTCCCTTGGTACTGCGGGAGAGCCGCTCTGCCCACATGCGAAGTGTGGATTGCCTATTATCCCGCTTGACCCGTAGCGCCGCACTGCTCTTCGGTGGCATCTTCCGCGTCGCGCTGTATACTCTCTTCCGCTGATCCGCTAGGAACTCCACTGGCGGTATACCTGCTAGCACGCACACTGCCTCTGTGGAGACAGTGCGATAGGCATTCACACACCTCAGTGCAGCCTTCAGTTGGACCCTTATCAGATCGGTTCTTCTGTACTCCCTGGCACCGATGGCGTCGGACTAGATTGGCGCCCCATATAGGAGGACCGACATGGCCACGTTCGCCAGCAGCTTACGTTTCTTCTCTGTCGGCCCCTCTAGGTTCAACATGAGTCGGCTTAATCCGGCTACGACTCTCTCCGCTTTCTGCGCTGTCCTGTTCGCGTGTTCTCTGAATGACAGCTTCCCGTCAAACCACAGCCCGAGGTACTTTAGGGCTGTACAGGGCGCAATCTCCGCTCCCTTTAGGCGAAAGGAAGAAGGGTTGTACCGTCGACGGCGTGTGAACAATACCGCTTCTGTCTTCTCGGCTGCTAGGCACAACCCGGCCAATAAACGCTGATATTGATTGATTCATTTTAATCAATCTATTGAATCTTCAAATTAACGAGAGTATCATAATTACACTTCAGAGACAAAATTTTCTCAATTATGAACCCTGATAAACGGTTGCGCTGAAGATTGAGGATAAACTTGAGTTGAGAAAAGAGTCATTCCACATTCACTACGGTCCCCGGAACCGCAGATGGGATATTCGCCACCTACCAGATTGCTCTATACTCCATTTTGCGTTTCTCTCAGAAAGAAAGGGGAAAGAAATTCGATATTTTGAATCTGGATACTTCTGCATCATAGAATATAACTGGAACGTGGAAACCTATTACAAACAAATCTGAAGCAGAAATAGCGAGGCATTCCAGACATTCCAGATAAGGAAAGACCGAAAGCGAAAGTCGAAAAGTCGGAAGTAAATAGAAAAATAAACGCCAATCTCCATCTCCAAAAGCCAAAACAACGATTCGTCTCCGTACGTTCCTAGAGAAACAGATCTCTCGCGCTCGCTAACTCTCGAGGCGTCGGGCTTCCAAAATTTTTTCCTCCAGATTATTGGAGCATTTTCGAAGAAATCTGTTCGAAAAGTCGAATTATGCGCCCAAAAAATCAACAATCAACATTTTCGTAAAATTATCGTCAGCCGAAAAACAGTTAATGGAAACTGCTTTATTTGGCTTTCAGCTTGCAGCCGAGTCCATACAGCTTCAGAAAAGCTGAAGCTTACTGCCCAAGAATACGGCTGAATACGGCTTTCTGCTTTCGGCTGGCTGCAATACACTGCGACTGGCTACCAGAATTTGCCGAGTGCTGACTTTCGAACTACGTCGGGGGTCGTGGAACCTTTCTTCCGTCGCTATGGCTCTGTCTAGAATACTTTTATAATAAGGTATCCGCGGAAAAGAAACGTGACCATTGACACACAAAGACTGGACAGGTGTATGTGTACATCCTGTACTGTGTAGTGTAGCTCAACTAGCTCATGTCGTCATGTCTTATCCCGAACTTGATCGCGGATTCTCACATAGCACAGAACCGAATGCGAGTGTTGACCTGTTGATCATTTCTCCACTTGTATACAAATCACACCTCGACGAGCTTTTCGTGAATATCCCACATACATCGCAATATCCTATAATCACATGTATAACAATGTGCGACGTGCATCAAACATATATCATTCATGTCAAGTCGAATTTGCTCGACCAGCATCCATCGCCGATTAGGTAATCGACCTTTGTCTTCTAATCTAATCGTCAGATCCCTTTCTATGAGAACATTCAGCGTAGTACCGTATTGTCAATGCATCTGCAAATTTTCTCGAGAGAACCTCGGAATTTTCGTGGCACCGTTAAAACGTCCTTCCATTGTGATGTAACTGCATTACGTTCGCTCTTCTCTACGTTAAGTGTTCTCAAATTTCGTTTAAACAGCAATTATTTCGTACTTATTCGGCTGGAGATGGCGAGAGGTAAGAGACGAGAGAGAGGAAAGAAAGAGAAAAAGAAAAAAAGACAAAACATTATACAATATTGTTCGTTACCGAAAAGAAAGTGCAACTGGCCCTGAATATATAAAATGTGTGTTTATCAGTCTATCAGCGTACCCCAGAATGCAACCGTCGAACTATAGATAAATATTAAACACGTACAAAAAATCGTAATTGCTCTTTTTTCCTGCTTCTTCGAAGTTACGGAAGTCGCGGTAACTTTGGCGCTTTTTTTTTTTTCTTACATTCAAATTATATGAAAGAAATCATTCGATGAGCACCAAAGAAAAGCGGCCGGGCGTTCTAAATTCATAATTTAAAATATGAAACGGTTGCTAATAATACGTTGTGCTCCACGCCGTTTGGAATTGCCGCGGTAACGGGAGTCGCAGTCGGTTCGAAACTGAAGAGAGCTAATTACTCTGCTCGCTCGTTATTATAGCATATCTTGGTCGTCGACAACGAGATGCAATTAAGTAGGATTGTTCTTGCTCGAATTTAATGAAAATATTTATGAAAATCGCGTTTACTTTCATTACGAAAGAAAACTTGGCCACCGGTGAGCAGTTGCGTGAACTTTGTGTAACAGTGGTGGAAAATGTGTCCAGCTGCTCATCACTCGAACGTAAATCACCGGAGTTGGTCAGGCCCGGATTCAAGAGTTGTAATATAGGGGTCCCAATCTTTTGGAGGCCTTCAAAATTTCTGAACACTTCGGGGCGAGAGCATCCCAAAATTGTTTTTTAATTACTTCAATTTAAAAATGTCTTTGGGTAACTACCTATTTTTTTTAAAATAAATTATCAAAAGAATTCTATGTTACTTCATTTTCCATTGTAATTTTTTGTTTTTAAGTCGAAGGACAACAAACAGCGAAAGATACACAAGTAAAGCAGCGATACAATATGTATGAAAACTTTTTTCCTTGATTATTGAAGAGCAAAGTCGCCAATCAGATCTTCAAAATTGAACTGGCGATAGATATCCCATTCTCTAGACTTAGTCGGGATAAATTTACTAGCCGTCCTTCAGGTATGCTTGAACGCAGTCTGTCTTTAATCAGTTTTAACTTTGAAAAGGAACGATCGTCCATTGACATTGGAGACCATTAATGTTTTTAAAAATTCTAAGCATAATTTTCACGTTCGGGAACACGTTTTTCAAATTATTTTGTGAAATTATTTTATATTGGAACATTTCTATGAACGCTCCATTTTTTCCCCTCATAATTCTTGACAAACTCAGCAAACTGAAGCAACTCATTCAGCAAGCCTTCATCCATGTATCTTCTGGATAAGAATTCACCAACTTTCTTCCTTTTTCTCACTAAGTGTCTGGCTTGCTAGAACTCAGTTCGGATAAAAATAAATTCATAGTAAATGGTTTTATAGGCCTCAATTTTCTGACTCAAAGACATAATGAATTGGTCAATAGCCTGGATGAAGGCCTGAATTCTGGATTTTTCCTGCGCTGTCATATCTATGTACTTCAGGGGTCCTGCCGGAACCCAAAGATTCAAGTCGTACGTACATTTCTTCGCCTTGCACGCACTGATTCATAAATTCAACAAATGAGAAAAAAAAAATACTGAACTCGCAGGAATGCGCGTGGTACTAGTTTTGTAGATTGTACTGCGCACTCTACAATTATTTAAAATCGTCGCACACAGCTCATGTACGTCTTTGTGAAACACAGTAGAAAATGGTAAAGCGGCTGGACCAGATGGAATACTCAGTGAACAGATCAAGAGAATTGGATCATCGGGCGTCAAATTGCTAACGGACTTCTTCAACAACGTGGCAGATACAACAAAAATGCCAAAATTATGGTTTAGGACAAAGGTAGTAGCTATCCTGAAACTTGGGAAAGATCCTACCGATAGGAAGAGCTACAGATCAATTTCCCTCCTTTGCCACCTCTACAAGGTGTTCGAACGGCTACTACTCAATAGGATACAAGACACGATTGATGAAAAACATCCCCCAACAGGCTGGCTTTTGACAAGAAAAAAGCTACATAAGGCAGGTCACCAACCTCGTCCAACACATCGAGAATGGCTTCGAGAGAAGAAAAATCACAGGGGCGATCTTCGTAGATCTACGAGTAACTGTTGCTCATGATACAGTGAATCACCGCCTACTATGCAGAAAAATATACGAAATTACACAAGATGTCAAGTTCAGGACACTTGAAAGAGCAATGCTGAGCAACAGAATGTTCTATGTCATTCACCCGAGTAAATCGAGCAGATGGAGACGACAGACAAATGGACTACCACAGGGATGTGTTCTTGCCCCTACCTTATTCAATATATACACTAAGGACCAGCCAATTGGAAATCAGACAGAGCACTTCCTATATGTTGATGACCTGGGAGCGACGGCGTAGGGGATACACACGTAGAGGTGGAGGAATAACTGTAGGACATCCTTAATGAACTAGAAGTATGTTACACAAATAATGCTCTCAAGCCAAATCCATCTAAAACCCAGGTGTGCAGTTTCCGCCTGAAAAATGCTAAGACGATATGCAAACTGAAGCTAAGTTAGGGAGGAATACAGCTTAAAAATTGCGAAAATCTGTAGTACCTTGGCGTCACACTTGACAGGACACTTACTTTTATGAAGCACTGCGAGAATACTAAGATGAAAGTCGAAGCCAGAAATAGTATCCTGAAAAAACTCGTATCAACCAAGTGGGGAGCCAAGCCAAGCACACCGAGGACCACAGCCCTGGCGGTCTGTTACTCTACTGCGGAATACGGATGTGCAGCATGGTGTAGATCTTCACATACTGAAAAAAGTTGATGTGGCCCTGAATAATACCATGCGGATCGTATCCGGCTACCTGAGACCAACTAGTCTCAAGTACCTTCCTCGGATATGTGGAATCGCACCGCCGGAGGTCAGGAGGAAGTGGCTGCGGATGTGGGGAGGACTAAGAAGGGAAGCGACCCTCGCCACATCATGTTTGGCCAGGTAGCAGCAACGCCACGATTGACATCCAGGAGGAGTTTCCTCAACAATACATCGGGGCTTACAGACAACCCCTCGACCTCTAGGGCGACAAGATGAACAAACATTAACCACACCCCGCGCGCTGAAGACCTAGCCAGCGGACATTATCTCCCCTATCCATCGTGGCTCACCCTGAAGAGGCTGCTTGCCGGATGCACCCGTACACCGGCAAACCTGACTAGATGGGGCATACGCGACGACGCAGGATACCAGATGTGCGTCAGCTTCAAAACGACAACCATCTCCTTATATGTGGAGGAGGGACCACACATACCAGAGGGGAGATGTGGGGTAACCTAGACGACAGCACCTTGGACCTGGTGCAGAGAAAAGGAGGAAAATTTTAAATTTAAAACTTAAAATTTGAAATTTAAAACTTAAAGTTAACTGCCAACGCGCGTCGAAGTCCGGACACGAAAGAAGAAGAACTGTAAATAAAAATATGGAGGCCCCTACAATGTGGAGGCCCGGGTCCCTGGGACCCCAGGGAACGCCCCCCCCCCTAAATCTGAGCCTGGAGTTGGTTGTGCGAAGATAATTCAGCTGCTGGAGCCTGTGCGAGTTTTGAAAGGTAAAATTTACCCGTCTCTGGGGATGCTATTTTTCTTAGGCAAAAAGCTACTGAGCTACCGGAAAGTATAGTATTACCCGGTCTGACTGAAACGCCGTGATACTATTTGCAAACGGGAGGATTGGAACTTGGAAAGATACCGGGGAAATGCTTTGATATTGGACCAACTTTTTTCTCCACTATGTCTGCTTTCTCCCCCCCCCCCTCTCTCTCTCTCTCTCTCTCTCTCTCTCTCTCTCTCTCTCTCTATCTATCTATCTATCTATCTATCTATCTCGCTCTCGCTCTTCGATTTTATTAACTCAATGTTATTATTTGAAAAAATAGGAGAGTCTATACATGACTTAGAAGTAATTTTATGTAAGCAAGACTTCTGTAGTAACTTTCCTCCCCTCCAGAGCAATTTCCTGAATAACTCTGATATTATATTCATTTGCTTCGTGAACTCGCGAGCGAGCACTCATTGTATCTTGATTTCCTGTACATTAGTGAGAAATGTATATTACACCTAAGGAGTAGTAAGGTAGTAAATATTAGGGGAAAGGGAGTAAGGTAGTAACTATTGGGGGAAAGGAGTAAGGGGCATCTTTTCACATCAGTGGGAACATTTTAGAAAAAACGGAAGGCGTTTGTATTTTCGCTCTAATCTTCAGCAGCTATTCACTCGGCCTCTACTTGTAATTTTTCAACTTTACTCTGAAGAAGCATTAAGCTCGTCAGAAGAACCGGCGTCGTACGTACAAATTTTCCTTTCATTTTGTTGTCTTTTACGCAAAATGATTTAAACCTATTCTCAATTACCTAATTTTTCAAGAATCTATTGGATGCTTGTCACATTTCATCGAATGTCCTGACTACAGTGAAATGAATTTCGTATGAATGTACAGTAAATTGAGAAAAACCTGCGCAAACATACATTGGTCATATTCGGATCACTTGGTGGTGGTATGGTGGGACATATGGCGATGCACGCATGTCAAAGTGGCCCCTGAGACACCGCATTCCCAGCCCTGAAAACTATCCTTGCAAGTATCGCATCAGTAGTCTCTTTTTTTTCTAATTGGCTCTCCACCCGAGTCTTGGAATCCGCCCTTTCGAGCATTACTTCAGAGATGTCGGGGAGGCTGTTAGGGCTGTCTTAGCCCTCTTCCCTTCTGGCCGAAAAACCGGCCTAGGTCGAAAATTCTGGCGAGTTGCTACGTGGGCTCGAACCCGGGACCTCCGGACTCTGAGGCCAACGCGCTATCCACTCGGCCAACCAGACTTCATCACATAAGTAGTATAAAGCGTTCTATTTTGAAAGAAGTGGGTATTTCAATGAACCCTGTCGCCAGCGTATCCTTTGAGCATGCTTCAATCACCCTGTCTGTTTCTGCCCTTTAAATCAGTTTTCAAATGCTGTTTGGTCCGCACCTTCCCGTATCGTGGAATTTAGAGTGTTGGGTTGGGCCAAAATAAGAATTTGGCCCACATTCTTCGCGTAAAAGCAAGCTTCGTTTTGTTTTATATAGCGCTCGTGTTCGGCCGATTATTTTCTTTGCTTCTTCCGGACATCATCGTCGTCTTCGTCCTCTTTGGTCAAACCTGACGAAACAACATTCTTGTATTATATTTTTTCTGCGTCAGAAATTTCGCTCTCTTTATAATCATCACTTTGCGGCGTTTCCGACACCCGGACTCAGGTTTTCCAGTAGATCGCCCCCTTCCCTCGGATGAGCTGATGTATCGAAAATGGAAAATAGAATCACGGGAAATAATGATATATAATTTCGCAATCGGTTCTGATAGGTGTGTTGTCTGTGTGTATGTTATTTTTCTATTTCGAATTTAACGAAATCCTATAGGGCTTAAATTACTGCATATATCTACCATTTGGTGAAAGCTTGATTTTAATCATTTATCCGAGTGGTTAGCTAGCTCGGTTAATAAGTGTAATTACATTTGCTTGGTCGTTGTTGTTCTTTTTCTATTAACGTTGTCGTAGTAGTGGTTATGTTGTTCGAAGTCGCTGGTTGCGCGCAGGAGAAAAGTGAAAAAAAAATGAATACATGTTGGAGAATAACGTCTGCTAAACTCGCTCGATTCCAGCAACTAACGTTTTAATTGATTTTACCGTAAATAAGTTTCGAAGGGTGGAGAAAATTCCGCGTTTTTATCGTGTGAGTACGAACAGAGGCATTTCGAATGAACCTCTATGATTGGGAACTCGAGTGACCAAAACTCAAGCTGCCCTGTCTTCTTCTTTTTGATTTCTTACCTGAAATAATGAATAGGAATGAACTACGGTGCTCTATTCGCCTCCTTCCTAATTCGTTGATAAGGATTTAGAAATTTGGGACGAAGTTGAACTCGAATCCGGAGATGTGTCTCATTTGTAACCTCTCACCGCGTGCGGTTTTGGTAGCTTGTACAACTTTGAATTTTCCGAGTTCCTGATCTTCCTCCTGTGTCAAGAAATGAAACTCGATTCTAGTATTCGTTGTTCCTTCTTTTCCTTACTCAGGCAGGATATAATCCTTACATTTTCCTTGCAGTGTATCTAAAACAGGTGCATCCGTCATGACCGTGAAACTCGAACCGACTATACAGACAGCATCAACCGTTCGTTACCCGCCAGTGTTAACACTAGTGCTGTCGATTATTCCAAAATTAATCGATTGATCGATTATTCCAAAATTAATCGATTCGATTATTCCAAAATTAATCGATTTGATTATTAATCGAAAATTGACTAATAGTTTAATCAATTAAAATAATGAACGATTTTATTCGATTAAAATAATCAACAATTTTATTCGATTAAAATAATCGACGATTTTAATCAATTAGAATAATCGACGATTTTAACCGATGACAATAATCGAAGTCTTTACTCGAGTAAACTGATCGACAATTTTATTTGAATGAAGTAATCCTATTTTACACATACTTCCTACATGTCAGTTCAAATAAATATGTAAATGGCAAAATATTCCTTTTATTTATGTATACCTATATATATGTAGCGCCAAATCCATCAAATTGGCGATTTCATCAAATCGGCAACAAAATTTGCCGAATTTGTAAAATTGGCAGGTTCTGCTGATTTTATGAAACAAGCAATACATTTTTACCAAATTTATTAAATCGGCAGGTATAGGGTCCCTTGGGACAAAATGTGAACACCCAATTCTCAGGGTAATAAGTGAACATAGTCCAGCTTTCTTTAGAAACAGTTTCAAAAGCAATTTTGAACGACAATGTGTAGGGAAATCCTTCTTCTACGATTGTGAGAAATATAATCTGACCTATTCTCATTTAGAATTAAAGAAAATAAAAATTAGCGTAAAACTTACCTTTTTTAGGGAAAAATGGTCTTGCAATTTGAAAAAGACAAAAGGAGATTGCTTACGATGTAATCATTATTTCTTGATTGTTTTTTACATTTTTTAGTGACAAAAAGAATGAGCTTTCTTTGAGTGCTCTCAAAAACTGATAAGTCTTAACCAGTCAATAACTGAAGAAGGTAAAATTTATGGGGCTGAAAATGAACCACCCAGGGGCAAAAAAGGAAACACTGTTGGGGCAAAAAGTGGACGTATTATTTTGATTGATTTGAGAGAATATTTTGCACGCGCTTGTATAGTTGGTAAATCTGCTCTGGAACCGCCTGCACTCTACGCTTTCAACATCTTCCAAAATTCACACAGCTTCCACCTCTTTTTCAGAAGTCTTTTCATCTTGATCCATTAGGTCAAACTCAAAATCAGAGTCATAAGAAATAACTTCACTGGCACTGTTTGCAAACATTTATTGAAGAGCATTTTCAAAGGTACAGATGGAATTTATGTCTCATTTTATTAGTAAAGAAGTCATGATTTAATAAGTCAATGACATTATTCGAATTATGAGTAATACTCGTCTTCATTTTATCTTATCATAGATTTTACTTTCTAGTAAGCACGTGAAAATTCTGACCTCATCCGTTAGGTGCCCTCATCAGAAACAATCATGTATTACTGATTTTGTAAAATCGGCAAACACTTGCCTATTTTATAAATTCAGTGAAAAATTTTACGGATCTTATAAATTTGGCAGCAACTGCTCTTACGCTACTGATTTTATAAAATCAGCAAAATATCTGCCGAGTTTATGAAATCGTCAATTTGATGAATTCAGCGTAACATAATTATATATACTTACACTTTTTTTTTTCGATTGATAATTTGAAATTATTCAGGACAAAAATAGTGTGGTCTTATGAGATTTTTACAATAATCATTTGTAGTTTACAAGTTTATGTTCATAAACTTCCAAAATTAAATAATTATATGAATTAATCGCAATTAATTTAAACAGTCGATTATTTTAGACAATTAATCGTTTAATCGGGGATCGATTAATCAAAGAGCGCGCGATTAATCGACGATTTAGAAAATCGGAATTAATTGACGATTCAGGTAATTTTGTTTATTCGACGATTCGAGTAATCGATTATTCGATTAATCAATTACAAACGTTTGGTCGATAAATAAAAAATTTAATCGATTAATCGATTAATTGAATGAAATCGACACTACTAGTTAACACCACTTATTCCTCTCGAGAAAATATTATGGTTCTTCTTCCGATAAAAATATTTGTGTATAGTTCTCATGTAGTTCTTACGAGGGGGGTGGGGATACCGAGATGTACCTGTAATTTTTCTATCGGAAGATATGGAGCCAACTATTGTAATAGATGCTTTTAGGATACTGATTTCTAAGATGCCATTGGATTGTGATTTGGCGCAGATTTGGATTCTAAAATTCAAATTTCATTCGCAAATTAGACAAAATGTATTTAACTGGGAAAACTGAACACACTAGCGATGTAGGTTCTTTTGGTCTTTTGGTCGTTGGCTTCCAGTTATAGAGATGTTTGCTTTCACCGCGACTTGAGCTCCAAAGTCCAATTTTTACTTTGGGGGGGGGCGTCAGCTTGACTAGGTGAATCGAAAAACTGTTGGAGTATGAAGATTTTTAGTTGCTCATTTCGAATATGACGGGTCATTTTACATGCTAACTTCCATCCTGGTTTGAGTCCTGAAAATCAAACTATTACACTTGCTGAAGGAGAGGAAGGCAAATTCAACTTGACATGGAAAGTCTAAGAAATTTCGAATGTTGCATCAGAGCTTCGCTTTTACCTCGATTTCAAACCAAAACATGAAGTTTCACGTCTGAGGAGAGGAAGGCAAATTTGACTTAACTTGAGGGATCGAATAAAATATTGAAATAATTTTTTTTCACGTGAAGGTGTTGCCGATTTCGAATGTTGAAGTAGACTGTTGTGGAAGGTGCAAATTTAACTTGACTAAGAAAGTCGAAGCAACTATAAAAACATGGAGGAGGAAGGGGAAGCAAGGGTCACTGATCTCGAATATTGCGCCGAATACGATCTTCCCCCTCAATTCGAGCGCCGAAAATCAAACTTTCACAAGTTAGAGTGGAGGACGATTCAATTTACCTGGGAAGATTCAAAGAGATATCAAAATAAGGAGTCTTTTAATCATTGACTTTGATTTGTACATTATATGCTTGCTTCTGCCTCGATTTGAGCTCCGAAAATCAGCGTTTCATGCCTGAGAAGGAATTGTTAACTTGACTCTTCAAAATTAAATAAACCATCGAAATGGGAGGGGGATTGAATCGCAGATTTCGAATATTGCATTAGATGTGTACGTCAACCCTGAGTTGCGCCTCGAAAATCCAATCGTCGTACTTAAAAGAAGTGGGGAGTTACTCAGTTTGACGGAAAAATCATATGCATTATCAAAATAGAAGACTTAAGGTCGCTGATTTCGATTATTACGTGATATATTTGCGTTTGCTTCGATGTAAGCCTCAAAATCTGCGTTATGTCGAAGGACTTGAAGATTGAACCAATTGTCGCAATGGGGGCAGATGTTCAAGTCAGTGATTTCGAATATTGCATTTGATCTTTATTTCAATCCTGGTTTGAGCATCGAAAATTCGATTTTCTCACGTTGAGAGAAGGGGAGTGCAGATTGAATTCGATTAGAAAATCAAACGAACTTTTGGAACGGGGGAGGGATGCTTGAGTATTATGTTAGCTACCTATTTCCACCTTTATTTGAGCACCGAAAATCAAAGTTTGACAGTTGGTGGAAAAGAGCGGCGGAGGATTCTATTTGACTTAACAAATTTCACTGATTACTAGAGTAGAGGATTTTTGCATCACTCACTTCAAATATTACATTTTATTCTGTCTTCTGCTTCGATTTCACCGTTGAAAATTAAAGTTTCACCCTTGAGGAAAAGGGGAGAAGGGATCTTGACTTGACTTTAAAATCGAACAATCTGATGAAGTTAGAGATTTTTCGACCGAATTTTACATTTGATATCAACTTCTACTGGAATTTAGCTCCAAAATCAAAATTTCATCTGGAGGAGTGCGTGAAAATTAAGCTCTACCAAGGAAGTCGAACCAAATAACCAAATTTTGAAATGGGGGGGGGGTCGAGTAGGTTATTTTGAATATTGTATTAGATTTTCGTTTCCACGTCGATGGGAACCAAAAATGAAATCAAAATTTCACACTTGAAGGGGGTTAAGGAACGAATTTGACTTGATTTAAGAAACCGAAAGAAGTATCAGCCTTAGATCACTGCATGAATTCAAATGTCTCTCATTGAGGGGTCTGGTTGGCCGAGTGGATAGCGCGCTGGTCTCGGAATCTGGAGGTCCCGGGTTCGAGCCCACGTAGCGGCTCGCTAAATTTCGACTTAGGCCGGTTTTTCGGCAAGAAGAGAAGAGGGCTAAGACAGCCCTAACAGCCTCCCCGACATCTCTGAAGTAATGCTCGAAAGGGCGGATTTCAGGGTTCTGAATGAGAGTAAAATTAGAAGAAAAAAAGTCTTATTGTTTCGCATCAGGGTATGTTTCACTTGGGGTCCAAAAATTACGAATTCTGTTATAAAAATTACGATTTTTTGAAACTCGGATTTTTAAATTCGGAATCGTATCCTATATTGAACGGAAACTACAGCGATTAAGAATTTTCGAAATTTTTCCTCTCCCTTAAGCCTTGTTAAAGTAAGTGAAATGACGAATTAATAGACAGTATCGTTGATTGTAAAAACCATATAGGCTGTTCAATAGAACTTTACTAGTTGCTGATTTTGAGTATTACGTTACGATTTATTTTAATTGAGCCTAGTTGGGGATTAGTCTTTCATGTTAAGTTCATTTTGCCTATTTCGAGCGCAATGTAAAATTTGGATTCTGGAGCCCAAATTGGAACGGGTCAAAAATTTTGATCAAGTATCCGAAATCAACAACCCAGAAATACGCTACTTTTCAACAGTTTATTCAATAGCCTTCCATTTGAGGTTCGAAATTGGTGGTGCGGGACAGCTCTTTCAATATGGGGGGGGGGGGACTAAATTTCCGCTGCTGTAAGCTAGACGTTTTTTGAGGATTATCATTGTCCCGTGTTGACTCGACAACGCCTCCAGTATAAAAATTGTCAGGAATTTGAAAAAACTCATGCTTTTCTCTTCCCTATTCGAACGGCATTGCTTAGAAGAAATAATTTCTAACATAATTTTTGTGCAAGGGCGTAGATAGTTCCGTGTTATAGGTGAGAGGGTCTAAAAAATGTTTTCCTTCTGCCCGACCCTTTACAAAGTGTCTACCGGGCCCGAAAATTCTGGAAAAGCCCCGGAAGCTAAAAGTAGATCCTGGAACCCTGAGAAAGTCCCCGAATTTACTGAACTATTGCCCAAGGTCCCAGAACTTTTTCCAAATGTTGGACACAATTTTCCCCTCAGAACTTGGACTGTTTCGCCGATACATGGAGACTGGTTTATGCATGGTCCAGATCGATAACGACTAGAGACGTCGCCAACCAATGTGAATTTATGAAAATTTGAAACAATGATTTTTCAAAAGTCAACTTCAATGAATTTGAACGGATTTTGAACATTGAACGATTTTTGTTTATATTCAGCAAAACATGGTCATTTTTTGCTCTCAAATTTTTCCCGGGAGTGTCTTATAAAGTCCCGAAATTTCGAAACTGAATTCTGGTAGACGATTTTTTCGCAAAGGAGGGTCCAAACCCCCGGTACCAACACGGGGACATAGAGCTGAACAACCGGGGGTGTAATAAAGGGACCATTTTTTGGTATGGTTTTGTTGTGTTTGCAAGGACGTACTAAAGAGTTTTTCGGGGGGGGGGGGGTAAAAATTGTGGAGGTCCAGGTCCCAAATGACTCCACTCAAAATTCCCAAGTATCAAAGCAAAGCCAAAAAAAAAATTTTTTTGGTCTGTTGGGTTTTTTCAACTGCCTCCTCAAAATTCCCATGTATCAATGCAAAAGAAAAAAAACTTTTTGACTTTGTTGGGTTTTCCCAACTTCTCTTCTCGATTCCCAAGTATCAAAGCAAAAAAAAATCTTTTAACTTGACTTGTTCGATTTTTTCAACTCGCCTGACTGAAATGGTAAATTTTCCCAACTGCTGAGTGAAAAATTCCTATTGGATTGGGGAGGGGGGAGTTCCTCTTTTATGCATAAAATCTAAAAGGGTAACACGATATCGCCAGCGTCCTATCAGTAGCACCTGAACTACCATTGCAGCAGGGGATCACGAGTTACGCAGTGTCTCTAGTAAGAAGATCTTCCTGGGGACAAAGTTGATAGAAGTTCGATCTTGACCTAGTTCAGTCGACTTTAGTAATCTGAACACACCAGACGTCTCAGACCTTCGGAAGATTATACATTCGAATCAAACTAACGTGGGCATCTTGAATGCATCCTTACCTTTTGTATAGGGTGTCCCTAGAAGACCAGCTGGTATGCATCGAGTACGCATCGAGAGGAACAAAAAACTTAATGTACACATATAACATATTCTCAAAATTGAATGGCTGTAAGGCTGTAAAGTTGGAAAGAAAGAAATTTTCCTCGAGAATTTGATCGAGAAATACTTATACAGAAAATTTTCTAAATTTGGCAATGTATAGAAAAGCATACATAACTAGTTATTGCCTATCCTCAATACTGAAAGGACTGTTTGAAAATTTGAGTGATGAAATTTGAGCGAAAATCAAATTCACACGATTTTAGACTCAAGTATAGCATGTTCAAGACTGAAGATAGGCAACCAATATTGTTGGCACATATCGTGTCATTTTTAAAGTACAGCTCATAACCAACCTTGAAAAATGTAACAAGTGCATTATGCTCTACGAAATTTCACTCTAAAATTTGAGAATTATGACAAAATTTTGTTGAAAGTTTACAATTTTGAAACTGAATTTCTTTTACAACTTCTACATAGCGTTTTGTGGACGGTAGCTGCAGACAGTAATTGGTACGCAGGAGAATAGGTTAACACTATTGGTTGCCAATCTTGAAGGGGCGATCGAGAGTCTAAATTCGTGTATTTAGAGTTTCACTCACATTTTATGATTCGAATTTTCAACTCCTGTAAACCTCTCCAAAATAACTAGTTATGTAAGTTTTTGTTGCATTTTGCTGTTCTGCCCGCTATCGTCCTTGAAAAATTTCTGTTTTGCTATCAAAGCAAAGTCACTTTTTTCTAAGTTTAGAATCTCATAACTCATTCAATTTTCAGAATATGCCGTATGTGTATCTGAAGTTTTATGTTCATCTTGCCGTGTACTCCAACATTCTTTCAACTTGTCTTCCAAAACTGGAACGACCTGTGTAGTTCTCCCGAAGATTTTTTGTATTATTTCGAATTAAATGAAATCGTATCGCAGTAAAACGAATTTAGTTTGCCGGCAGGCGAAGGTCGTGTTTGGAGAAAGCATTTTCGCTCTTCCTATGTGCATGTACTGTTCGTGTATTTGCTCTAACTACGCTCGTTTTGTTGTTGATTCTATTTTATGGGAGTTAATTGATAGCAATGGGAGTACTTATCCGTGCGCCTTGCCAAAGATTACCAGCCTCTAGTGTTGATCTAACCGTTGCCGCATACCGCTTTCTTTATCGTTTTAATTACTCGCAATGGAGTAAGACGGTGGCGAGAGATGGATATTATACAAATTACATTAGAAATGTGAAGTTAACCTTTTAAAAGGTGCAGTTTGTTCCGCGTCGTCGCGTCATATTGTTTTAAAGAATCGCGAGCTCTTCACCGGGCTGCAGGCAGACGGCTGCTGATGATGTAACCGCAGGCTGCACTTAATACCCGAACACTGCACAATTCTATGTGGACATAGTAGTGCATGTATGTACATAGGTCTGTGTGACAGCTCTGAAGTTTCGTAATCCATCGCTAGAGTTTGACTGAGGTCCATGTTGCGAGCTCCTCTCCCTCAGTTCAAATTTCGGGTCACATTTAGTCCTATAATTCTGACGTACTTATATTGTACCATTTTGCATCTTCATTCCTGGATTTTCTATTCGACTGCTTCCCGATATTAGCAAATTTTGGCGGGGGTGGAGCTGGCGACACTCTAATCCCCTCCTCTGTATCATTTTGAGTCGAATTTGATGCCATCATTTTGTTCATATCATGTTCCATTGTATACGGTCATTTCACAATTGTGTACGCAATTCCTTTCTAAAATATGAGCAAACTTTGCTTTAGGGGACTGCAGACGCGCTACCCCCCCCCCATTAAATTGAAATATCAGGTCGATTTCGGTACCTTAATTTTGCCCAAATTGTTTACTCAGTTCCCTGCTGAGATATTAACGAATTGTGCTAGGGGCGCTCGAGATATACTAGCCTTTATCAAGTTGAGGTTTCAAGTCGAAATTGATTCCATAATTTCATACTCAACCCGTTTCTGAGAGAATAGCAAATTTTGTTTGGTTGGAGGGAATATTTGAAACAACCCTCCCCACCTCAATTTGGTTAAATTTTGGAGTCAAATTTTAATTGAATTATCCGAAGATACTGAATCGATGCCATGGTCGGAGCGAGAACGCTTCCTTCCCCACCGGATTTTGATCAATTTGCGCATCATTTCAATTTGCATTGAATACACTAAATTCCCAAATTTCGCACGCAAATACCTTCTTATTTATTGTCAAATTTATTTGGGAAGGCTAAAGAACTGTTACCTTCAAATGCGAATTTCTGTCCGGAATTAGTACAATAATTTTGTTCTCATTTTGCATCACCATCCTCAGATTTGTTCTTCCATCCTTTCTTGAGATTTCGTCTTACTCAGATAGAGAGCTGCAGGAACGCTGACGTTATGTGCGATTTTGATTCGAATTTCTGGACCATACTTATATTGCATTTTATTACATGACCGTGCCAACTAAGTCTTTAAGACGTAAATTCTAACAAAGACCTAAATAGCCCATAAAAAGTCTTTATAAAAGTGAAATAGTTCCAAAAAGTCCCTATGAAATTACACAATCGCTTCATGGGTATCAAATCAAAGGTTTTGAAAAACTGAACTTAATTTTTATATTTCTGTTCCTCCCGAACTATGTACAACGCAACAATTTTGAATCCAAATACTTTATTGCAAACAATAGTAAGGTTGCTATAATTTTTCAATTTTTTTTTCAAGTGAAATGGATTTTTTAAATTTTTTCTTAAAATTTGAAATTTGAAATTCTTGTTCTCAAAAATTTGGAAAATTGACAAGATAGTCTCGAAAATTTGACTTTTACCCGAAATAGTCCCAAAAAGTCTCTAGAAACATCAATTGTCGGCTGAAAATGTCATTTTCAAGGGAAAATATTCCATAAAAGAACTTTCGCAGTAGCGAGAGCATAACCGACTTTTTGAGCTACGTATCGTCGTATCATTGAAGAAATATGCTGAGGAATAAATAAAATCATGTACCTATATTCTGTAATCAAATTTAAATTAAAAAAGGAAAAATTCTGAAATCAAATTAAATACAAATACAACAAAAAATTGTAAAATCGTGTAAGAAATGAACGAAATAGCTGAAGAGGTAAAAAAATAACAAAAGTCTGAGAATCAAATTAAATACAAAAAGGGAAAAATTATGAAATCAAAGAGAAATGGAAGAGCTGGAGAGGTTATGAAAAAGAAAAAAAAGGTGTTACTATCACTTTTTTACCCGTGGATAACAATAAAGGAAAACTTGAATCTGCCAAAAAGAAATCCTATATAAAAATATAATATCAAAAAAGTAAACGGGGGGGGGGGAGGTATATTACATTGTACAAAGAAAACAAAATAAAAAAATCCAGAAAATGAAAATATGATGTCAAATTAAAAACGAACAAATAAATCCTATACAAAAAAACATCCTGATATAAAATTAAGAATAACAACGAAAATTATAACATGAAATAAAACAAAAGTCGGAAACTTTTTTTTTTTTTTTTTTTCCTAGTCTCACTGATTTAGCGAAAAGTATCAGTCTAAAGAAAAAATCGGGCCCGTTTTTGTAAATCAATTCCCCTCCCCGATACTTAAATGCCACACTTAATTTGGATGCTATCGCGCCCGTGGATGCCGAGTCCAACTAAGCGGAGCGCACCGCGTTGTTAGTTCGGCATCCACGGACGCGATTTATTCTGACCTTAAATTGAGGAAAAACTCATGAACGACTGGACTGGTTCTTATCAAATTTTCACCTGCACAACTTCAACTACTTTTCTATAATATATCAAACTTTGGAATCAATTGATTCAATAGTTTCTGAGATTTAAGTGCCACAAATTTTGTCCGTACGTATATGAAGGGTAAAGAATTAAAACAAAACTCACATTTGCGCCCTTGAAGTAAAATGGCAAATGTGAGTTTGATTCTTCACCTTTCATATATAAAAGGAAACATGAAATTCAGCCTCTATTTCAGCTGCAATCTACACACTCTGAAACGTAAAGAAAAACTTTGCCCCCCCCCATCTTGACAACTGTGACGAATATAATACGTCCCTTTTCTTCGAAAAGTTCGGTAAAAGGCAGTATCCAAGTTGGCTCATTGGTTCAGAATTTCCTGATTCATCCTAAAAACCTGAGCAGACCGAATAGGCTAGGATAGGGAAAAAAAGGTTTTTACATAAAAATCGGGGCCCTGATTATTATAATATATTGTTATTCCAAATTTTGTACTTACTCACCTCTAGAGGGGTTCGAAAATTTCACTCAGAGAGCTCAAACAATGCTATCTTCAAGCGCGAATTTCAGTTCGAAATTGACGTACCTAATAATACGTGAAACTGCTAAGTTCACTCAAATTGGACTTGGAAATGGAAAAAATTGCCGTCAAGTATTTTTTGTGTGGTTTCTTGATGCAGTCCAGAGAGTTCCTTCCGCAAGAATGTTTCTTTTTTCCGCCTTGGAATAGGAAGTTTAACAAATTCTCTGATGCTCTCAATTTTCCTTGAAATTGCAAGGAGGTACGGGGAAATCTGCTTCTGGAAAATTCTTCCTACAACTTGAATCTACATGAAACTTGCGATGAATACATCCCTATGCAAGTTCTCTTTACTTGTAATTAGGATTGTGCCACGAGGAATTCAAATTACTCTGTTGTGCATTGACAGTTTGAAACTTGGCTATTAATCGAATACCGTTTATTACGACTCGAGTATCAACTACTATCGGATGATAATCGGTCAATACTGAAGGCCCAAATGGATCTAAATTCGAGCCCTGCCCATAGGTCACTCTACTTACCATTCTAAAAGTTGTCAGTTATTACATATATGTTACATATTAAGGGGGTCCTTGGTTTGGACTCTTAATTTTTCAATAGAACACTTCCCATCGGTTTCTTATGATTGAAGAAAAATCAGTAAAGTCTGAGAAAAATCGTGAAGGGTAACCCATGCCGCAAGAAGGTTGAATTTCTTATAGGAATTAACGATAATTCTGAGAATTTTAGTTTGGAGCTTTTCCATACGAACATAAAAATTATTTTCGTTCGGATTGGAGTTGAAAGGGTCGTTGAATCAATTTCTAAGATCCTTTTCGCCTCCACTCCAACCGTTCGAGTGCCATAAGTGTGCTGATTTTCAACTATCTCAGGTTCCATGTTCTGTTTTCTCATAGCAGAGTTTGGTTGCTAAATCTATTTCCGGACTCCTTTCTCCCTTTTCTTAATTCTTGAAGCTCCATGGAGTGTTTATCTCAAACGTGGGCCTTAATTCGGCCACAATATTTCGATTGCGACTTTCGGCCGCGTGTACACGTGTACTCGGAGCAGTACTGGTTTTTCGCGGATGTTGGACCATTGACGGCTGCATATTTCGCAATGGTCAAGTCATTTCGGTTTACTTTTAAAAGCTATAATCTCGGGGGGTTACGAGAGTGTTCAGCTGTATACATTATTTATTATGTGTGAATGTGAGCGTGTGCACGTTGACCAGCGAAGTGGATTTACAATTTCGTAACCGTTAACTAATTTTCTCCGTCTAGAACTCGAATTTTCAACAGTTCCCAGTCTCACGTGGCTTACATCTTTACATCCGCGGATCGTTAAACGCGGAACAATTGAATGCCTTCGCTCATCGCTAATTATTATTGTGTACCTGTTCATGAACACATTGATGGGTTCTCTACTTTGAAATTACAAGGCACGTGTGTGTAATGCGACCCATCTTAGGAGGTGGAAATGAAATCGAAGGGCACTTTTTCATGAAAAATTCGGCGGATATGCGTAGTGATCAATAAGGTCTTTACTTGATCATACTAAGACTTATGGACGGTCCAGTCACTTTTTATAGTTTTCATCTGTCTCAGCAAAGAGGATATTTTAGTTTTTTAAATTGATAGCAAATTTACGTTGTGTTACTCTTGGGCCACTGCACTAGTGAAAAGCACGATATTTGTCTCAAGGATGGTAAAAATTATGGCCGTAGTGTCATAGTGGTGACTTGAGAAATCATTAGACAGTTTCTAGTGTGACTATTTTCTTGACGGGAGGGGGGGGGGAGTGGAGAATGCTGTGGTAATCCGTCTTTCATACTACTAAATGTTAATTTTGTCAGGTGGGAATTCATTTTCAAATTTGATGAACCAGAGAGAGAAATTTCCACGTCTTCATTTATGCCAACTTATGCCTGAAGTCACATTTTTGACTGAGAATAATTTTTTCTGTACAGAAAATGTATTGGCTGAGGTAGGGGTTTCTCTGTTTCTCTTTCGGTCCGTCTCCGATTAATCTTCATCACTTACGAGATTTTTAACATCGAGATGAGATCATCTTGAAGATACATTTGTGCTCAAGATGGAATCTTACCTATTGATATCGATGCTGATCTGGACGCCATTTAGCGTAAGGGAACCAGCTAACATTTGCAAACAAAATGAGTTATTAGTATCGTTATAAAGAATGTAAGAAGTAAAATTTTTCAAAATTGGACCCCCGATTCAAAAATGTGTACTCACGTTGATAAAATATTAGTAAACGCTGTGTCATATAGTTCATATAGTTTCTACATGGCTCTTGAACTTCAAATCACGTGTTCTCAAAAAACAAATTTTGCTGGTTGGTTCCCTTACGCTGAATAGCGTCCATCTGAGATCTTCCAAAAGTAAGAAAATTCCCGGGAAAACGGTGTAACGTGCAAGACTTCGCAGGAAAATTGTTTAGGAAAGTTCTAATTAACGAAATGAAAGTCTCACTCTTTTCCTGCTGATTTATGTATGTTTCAAACCTGTTTTTCTCTCTCTAAAAGTCTGATTTTTTTCTAGAATTTTGAGATTTTTAAAGTTTTTGAAAAATGTTATTGCTATCAGCAGTATTTTTTATAACGTGGTGTCTTGTATTTTTTTTTTTTTTTTTTAGCATTTTATATGCTTTTACTACTGATTGAGCAAAACTGTAACGAAAATCGTAACGCTGCCCCGACAGGCCCCCCCCCACTACCCCACGAATTCAGTGGTTGACATTTCCATGGAAATTTATAGCATTTTATATGCTTTTACTGTGGTGTACTTGAGCAAAAACTGTAACGCCCCCGGCTCTCGTGACGCTCCCCGGGCACGAATTCAGTGGTTGACATTTACAATCTGCAGCCATGTTGTTGCTGCGGCATAATATAAAATGTTACACTGCACGTATTTTACCCAGCAGTTGGGAATTTTCTAACTGAATTGTGTTTTTTTGTTTTGTTGTAGGTAAGTTCGAAAATAATTAACTGAAAATGCTAATCAAGAATTCGATAGGTTTTGTGTAAGTATGAACAGAATAACTTTCGTACTCGATGTTTGAGAAGCTGTGCTTGTTACGAAAATAGTTCGAAAATATGTACTGAACGAACAAATTTAATAGGAAAGCACAACGAAGATTTCACAATGAGTACCGAGTTTCTCTCGGCCCCAACACCCTGTAGATGGATGCAAGTTAAAATACTTGACGTTATATTTCGTATGCTACATAGTACATTTCGTTGAATATGACATCAGTCAATCCCCTCCTCCCCGGTTTTGAAAGTCTGTCATATAAATATCAGAATAGTTTTACTCAGCAATTGGGAAAATTTACCATTTTAGTCCGGCGGAGTTGGAAAATTTCGGTAGAGTTGGGAAAATCCAACTAGTCAAAAGTTTTTTTTTGGGATGGGGTGGTTTTTATTTTTGCATTGATGCTTTGATATTTGGGAATTTTAAGTTGGATCAGTTGGAATTTTCACATTCCCCCTCCCCTAGGAAAAACTACGTCCCTGGCCGACCAGTAGAGTGTCAATACCCCTCTAGTACCAGGGTGTCTTCCGGTCACAAAAGCCATGAAAAAAGGCACGAAGTCAGTGGTCATGAAAGTCATGAGAATCTTGAATTCAATTGTGAAATTTTATTTCAAACTGAGCTGAAGGTAGTTTTTTGTATCTGTCTCGAAAACGTCATACACGAAGGAGATGAGTTTAAAATAGCGTTTTCAAGCTCTACACTTTAACAATGTCTTTATGGAGTGAAATGCAGTTTTTTGGATATTTTTCTCATTTCACAGGGTTCGGGGAACAGAAGTGATCTGAATTCTACAGTCTACCGATTTTCTACCAATTAGATTTCCGTCCGTGGGGATTTTTTTTTATCTTCACCTCGAGTATGTCACATATGCATTGTTTTTCGTGCTCAAATGGTTTGGAAAGGAGTTATTATAAAGGATTTTTTTTTACCTTATTTACATTTGGAGTATTCAAGGTCCTTGATCCCTGATCTCAATTTTTATATTAGGTTATTGTAAATTTTAGCCCCGGAGGTGAGAGCACACTAGCAGATTCAAAATGCAATCCTGGTAGGGGCGGTTCAAAATACCTCAGAGTTGAATCTTTCGGCCCCCTCCCTTTTCCGTCTCAGCTCTTAGGTCATCTTTTTCCCTCGCGAAGATATTTCAGTGAGATGATAAAAGAAAAATATTTTCTGTTTTGAACAATTTGAGTTACTGACAAAGTCGACAACGCGTAAATTATAACTGCTAATTATCAAAATGGGGAAAAGTAGGATTTTTTCAAGGATTTCAGCTGAAATTTTTTATATTTTAATCAATAGTCAATATTTTCTCCGCCTATACTCCGCCCCCTTCAAACGAGAAACTTTCTAGATCCTTCCTTACTTCCCCCTACCCCCTCGGTTGACTTGAAAACTGACAAGAATAAAATAGTTCGCAAATCGAATTTGCTCTAATTAATGTCACATTAATTTGTTGTTCTGACTCACGGAAACGCAGATATGACTAATTTAAAAGTTGTTCCCTTCCCCTGTCTCTTCCATTCACCCGATTTACTTTACCGACAACAGAGTTCCACTCCTTGTAGATCTCCACCATCTGTATCAATTTCACTACTGAATATTAATTCGTTGATCTGTAATCGTGTAGTTTTTTTTTTCTTCAAAATTGATGGGATTTCACTTCTAGAGTGATCCTTTATCATTCACATTGATTTTATTGCTACGTATCAATTTGCTGACCTGTAATCACGTGGGAGAAAAATCAAATGTATGTAAAAATCCAACTTACACGTAGAGTAAAAGGTACAATTATGGTGCCCTAACGTTTTTCTCAATAACTCGGCTCAAAATTATCCAGTTTTCATGAGCAATGTGTCAAAAGGTATGGCATATATAGTCTGGTTTTTATGGATAAAAAAAAATTTTTTTTAACATAGTAAATTCCACCACTATTGCAATTTCTGTGAAATTGAAAATTAAGGTACTAATATGCAGTAGCGTAGCCAGACTTGGTATGAAGTGGATGGGGGGTCGTTTCACTTTTACAACATTACATGTGTAATATTTACTATTACCAGAATAAATTTTAATTTTTTCACATTTTCGGCTGATGCCAGGGGGGCTCCCCCTCCGTGGCTGCGCCCCTGCTAATATGAACCCAGGTAAAAAAATATGAACCACTTTGAAAAATTCAATAAAATCACCAAGGAATACGTTTTATTACCAAAAGATACAAAATTATAATTGCGGACAGTATTCGCAAACGTAGAAGTCATTTTTAGCTCTTGAACATACTGTACTCTTTCGGAGCGCTTAAAAATCCTCATTTCTTCTATTTTATTACAGATAACGGCTTTGTATAGCAATTCTGAATCCCACTCTTGCCTTTATGTTCGGTTTATTTTTCATGACAATCGTCTTTCTCAGCGTTTTAAATATGAAAACATGAAATTGTTCACTGGTCCATCCTTGAACCATTTTGAATTTAATTGCTTCTAACTCCTCACCATGTCGCCCCACACGTACCAAGACGAAAAGGTGAGGGCTGAGTGAAGAGGATACTCATCCAGCTGTGGGGGACCTGAATTCCGGGCTAGTGTTCGGGGAGCGCGAACCTCGGTCAATAGGGAACCCCATGGTGGCTCTGGCAAGGCGCATGCACCGGAAATGGGGGCTCGGGCCGGCCTCAAAGCGTCCCTCCGGCTACTGATGTGATACTCGAAAGTATAGTTTCCGGGGCTGGGAGTGATGTGTCTCAGGGGCCACTCTGGCATGAGTGTATCGCCATACGTCCCAGCACACTACTCAACTCCTCACCGTATATTTTTTTCAAAAAAATTTTTACGATACATAGTGCAAAGGCTTGCGCAATTATTTTTAAAATTTTATTATTTTTTGTTGTGTAAGAGCTTCACAATATTCCAAATTTACAAAATTTTTTGGGTCCAAGACACAAACCTTATGGTACCTTAGACGAAGGGTTGTTGTACCTTGGACCATGCAAGAAAAGGATATTAAAATATAAAAATATTGAAATAAACATGAACTGAAGGCGTAATTAAATACAATATTCATTTATTGTAATATAAATCATGAACAAAAATCACAAAATAATTTTTTAGAGATTATCTCCCGGTGCACTTCTTTTATGTGCCCATTTTCCGTATCTCATTTTTCGTGTAACGGCTTCAATAACTCTTTTCTAGTCTTCTTGATCTACTTATTGACGCTTTACACCTTTTTAGCGTCGTGGCGTTTTTACATTAGAGAAAAAAGAAATAAATTGAAAAAAATTATGGTCCTAGGCACAGCATGTCGAGTTTGTAATATGAATGATTGGAATTATGTCGGGTAATAATCGTTTTTCAACTGAATCGCATGGATGAGAGAAGAATAGATACTTTTTAGGATGCTTACTTTACAGTATAATCGCTATTTTGGAAAAATAATTAAATTAAGTTAAAAAACTTTCTTTTCAACAACTTTTGATTATGACAAAATTTTTACTAAATTCCTGTTTATCTGTGATATATTTCCAAAAAGTTATTATGTGCCTGGATATCACTTCAGTGTCATATTACTGACGGCATTAGTTTATTTTTTTAGCCAGGGGCGCCACCATCGCAGTTGGACCCAGGTACAACTGACTGAAGGTACAACACCTTCCCCTATATCATTAGAAAGCTGAGTTTTTTGCTCCTTACATTCTTACCAATTTTTTCACCTCTCGAAAATCAGTTTTTCCCATGTTCGAAATAAATGAACTTCAAAACTTGGAGAATCTTAACAATGTGAGTTGATAATATGGTGTAAAACAAACAACTGCACACAGCGTCTAAGGAATTAAACCGGAGCACCGGAAAGTGGATAGAACAATGTTGTTTCAGTGTCTAATAACATGTTTCGGGATGAGTTCACCGGGAGCGTTAGTAATAGTTCCTGTAGAGGGGTGATCCATGTTTTTACCTTGGTTCATAATATTGTACCTTCTACTCTGTATTATAAGTAAGGGGCGGATTTTTATGCGCTAAAAAACGCAAAATATGCGCATATTTCATGCGCTAAAAATCAAAAATATGCATATTTTTTTCTCGAAATATGAACAAAATATGCAAAATCAATATGGGTATCGTTGCAAAGGTCTTGAAAAATTACGTCTGTTTACAGCACTTACCTCAAAATTTAAGTAAAATACTTAGAACCAGGCGCTTCATGTTTAAAGTAGTTCCGCGAAAGCAAGTGTAGAGCGCTAGTGAAGCTATCAAAAACTAAAAAATTTTCACTATCCAGGAGTCAAAACTGAAAAATTTTCGTAATCCAGAAGTCAAAAAAGTTGAAAATTGAAAAATTTTGCAAATATGCGGTAAAAATGAAAAAAAACTCGAAATTATGAGGAAATTTGTGAAAATATGTGCTAAAAATGGTCGTTTTATGAAAAAATATGATTTTATTGGCAAAATATGCAAAATATGCAAAAACAAGTTGGGCTCATTCGCTTCGAAATGACGTGAAACGGATAAATACCTGGAATATATCGATTCTACTTCAACACAGAAAAACATATAATTTCATAGAAATCCGCCCCTTAATTATAAGGATACACGAAATTGAACTTTTGGTACCCTTAACTTTATTTTTTCGTGAAATGTGAAAAAAATTTATCACGCCCTCTGGTAGTTTCGTGAGTGCAAAACTAATCCAATTTAAAAAGAAAGAATCAGACTGATAAATATCGCGACCGATGCGTAAGGCTACACCTCGTTTGTCTAAAAAGATGGGATTCACCACAGAAGAGGAAGAGCAAGACGAAATTTCAAACTTCTCCGTTCTCCAGTATTAGTTTCTTACCCGCTAAATAGGTTTTACCGTGTGAGATTCAGGCTTTTATTCGCATAAGTAGGCAAAGTCTATAGGAAAACTTCGAAACACCATCAGAACTGCTTTCTACGTAAATACCACTTACATATAGCATTCGATACCATATCACCCCTTCTTGTAATCAACATTACATGAGCAAACCGAGACTTGTAGACTCGTGTATTGAGTCAGGCACCAGACACCTCCAAAGAGAACAAAAGCTCGTAATGAGACGCGGATCACCTCAGCGCCGATGAGGATAATCACAACTGACACACTGCTGAGTGGCTTAATGCAGTCGGAGTACAACTCGATTCGAAACGTCATACGGTGCCACCAAACTTATAAAAGAACGTGTATATGTACCGGTGCCGAATGAGTCTACGGAGAATGAAATACTCGTAATTGAATATCGAGGATTACCGAAATCGTAAATTGAAATTCGTCTGGCAAAATGGAGGTGATCTAATAGACAAATTACATAGACTCGAACATGTAGACAGAAAGGCTATCGGTTATGTTTTGACGTTCACGACTACATTGGACGTACTGGTCTCGTCTACGACAATATTTATTCGTTTTTGGACTGCAGTGCAGATGTATACTGAAAAATTCGAGCATCCAGTGTACAGAGCTACTAAGTTTCAGCCGTATGAACACCCAGGGTGCATACAACACGTACATGAATCGCTGGCTCGGGTTATGCAAAATTAATTTCGCTTTCAGTTGCCTACACGCACACGCACCTTGAAACTACGTAGCCGTAGAGAATAACAAAATATTTTAATCGCGCAATTAATTATCTTCACACCTTACACCTACGTCGCCGATGCGAGATTCAGGAACACACATTATACAGAAATAGTGCGCGGAGGACTGTGCACGCGACGGGTACTCGCAATGCGCGAAAAATTCGTTGCGATCGCAATTACACGTATTTCAATCTCCGGGTGTCTCAAGCACACGCGAGTAACCTATCATTAACATTAATTACATTCCGGATTTGCTGTATGTAATTGCGAGTAAAGGGCTCGCCGAGTAGAGGCGGGATCGAACTGCAGCGCAGTCTCCATAGACGTAAAGCCCTGGCCCCAAAACTGACCAGTACTGGCCTAACTAAGGCGCAAAGCTCTGGCTCCAGAACTGATTCGATGATGGCTTGATTCAGAAATCGAGAACTGATGATGGTGGCTTAACTTACCAATCGAGAACTGGCCGATGATAGTTTAGTTCAGAGGCAAAGCTCTGGCTCCAAAACTGTTTGATGATGGCTTGACTCAGAAATCGAGAACTATTAGATCGTGGCTTGGTTCAGACGCGAAGCCTTAGCCCTAAAACTGATCCGATAGCTTGATTTACAAATTGAGAACTGATCGATGATGGCTTGGTTCAGACGCAGAGTTCTGGCCCCAAACGATGAATGTTGGCTTGACTCAGAAATCGAGAACTGATTGATGATGGCTTGGCTCAGATGCAAAGCCTTAGCCCCAGAGACTGATGATAGCTTGACTTACAAATTGAGAACTGATCGATGGAGGCTTAATTCAAACACAAAATTCTGGCCCCCAAAATGATCGATGATGCTTAACTTAGAAATTGAGAACTGATCGATAATGGCTTGACTCACAAGTCGAGAACTGATCGATGATAGCTTAGCTCAGACGCAAAGCCTAAGCCCTAGAAACTAATTATAGCTTGACATACAAATCGAGAACTGATCGACGATGGCTTAGCTCAGATGCAAAGTTTTAGCCTGTAAAACTGATGATGATGGCTTTTGCCTTACAAATCGAGAACTGACCGATGATGGCTTGGTACAGACGCAATAAAGCTCTGGCCCCAGAACTGATCGATGATAACTTAGCTCAGACGCAAAGCCTTAGCCCTAGAAACTGATGATAGCTTGACTTACAAATCGAGACCTGATCGACAATGGCTTAGCTCAGATCTAAAGTTTTAGCCCCTAAAACTGATTGATGATGGCTTGACTCAGAAATCAAGAATTGATAGATGGTGGCTTGGCTCAGACGCAAAGCCTTAGCCCTAAAACTGATCGATAATTGCTTGATTTGAAAATCGAGAATTGATCGATGCTTGGTTCAGACGCGGAGCTCTGGCCCAAAAATTAATCGATGATGGCTTGACTCAGAAATCAAGAACTGATAGATAGTGGCTTGGTTCAGACGCAAAGCTTTAGTCCTAAAACTGATCGATGATACTTTGACTTACAAATCGATAACTGATTGATGGTGGCTTGGTTCGGACGCAAAGCCTTATCCCTAAAACTGATCCGATAGCTTGATTTACAGATCGAGAACTGATCAATGGTGACTTGGTTGAGACGCAAAGTTCTGGCCCCAAAAATGATAGATGATGGCTTGGCTCAGACGCAAAGCCTTAGCCCTAGAAACTGATGATAGCTTGACTTACAAATTGAGAACTGATCGACGATGGCTTAACTCAGGACGCAAGGTCTTAGCCCCTAAAACTGATCGATAATCTCTTGATTTATAAATCGAGAACTGATCAATGATACTTAGAAATCGAGAACTGATCGATGATGGCTTAGTTCACACGCAAAGCCTTGGCCCCAAAACTGATCAGTGATGGCTTGACTCACAAATCGAGCCAAGTGAAGCACAGTTCTCGTATTATCCCGATTTATCCAAATTTCCGCCGCCGGTTTCACAGCTGGTACTATTTCGGACACTTTTTAATATTACGAGTTCTTGTGGTGAAGTACATATATTAACTAAGTACCACAACAACTTCACCGTAGTTAAAGCATTTCAACTCAAATATAGCCATTACAGTGTCCCTTATTTTAAAAATTTTCGAATTTCTGCTGGGCTACCCGCGGAAGTTTTCCCTTATGAAAATAATGTCACAAAATTTTCAGATTCATAAAGTAATTTTAACAAGTGCCTTCAAGGCCTCGAAGTTCAATAAAGGATTTACATAAGGATTTGTAAGCAAACATTTCATTGCCAGAAATCGTATTCATTGAATATGAGCGAATACACCACCTCCGTGTCCTAAAAGTAGAAAATATTCTGAGAGATTTAAAAAAAAAAACAAGTCAATTCTTAGGGTTGAAACTGAATCCTTGGTGAGTGTTTGAAATTGGGATTTTGAAAAGCCCCAATTTGAAAATAAAGAAAAAATTAAAATGACATAAAAATGCAACAAGAAATTTCTCCCACACCGATTTCTTACGCCGATTCGGAATATGTGCTTTAAATGACCCCTACGCTTACCGTTTCTCCATGTTTGATCTTCAAAGTTGCAAAAATCATCATACTTGAGTAGAATTATTATGCTACATGAAACTGCAATGATATTCAGAAGTATGCGCTTATATCTCATAAATAATGTAAACAATAATTCAGAATCTTCATATTCACAATCAATTAAGGAAGAATGTCGAGGGCGAGGGCTACTGCGAGCCAGGATGTTTGATGATTGGACTTCATCAACCAATGACATACCTATCTGCGGTGGAACGTGCACTAAGTATTACCCACATTAGGATTTTGAAAAAAGTTTTGAGAGCCACAGGGGTCGAGGGATGTATACTTGAGTAGCCTTTCGGTCCTTCCCTTCTTTTTTCTTGAACCAATAGTGGACCTCCTCCCCTAATAGAGGCATGGCTCTCAGCATTTAAGTTCATCAGGTCTATTCCTCTACTGGTATATTTTTACTTTAGGACTCTGGTAGAATTTTAGAAATTCCATAAGAAACAGATCCGAGAATGTATGCTCAAATTGTCTTTCCGCTCCTCTCCTCCTCTGCCTGAGACCAATAGTGGTCTCCTTCCGAAAACTGGCTGGTTCTGTGTAACTGAGTTCAAAATGAATAGCTCTCAGATGAAAGCTCTGTAATGTAATCGAAGTACGCAAATCGAGTTCAGTATGAGTCCAGATATGAATTTGAATATCAGTCCGAATCGAAATCAAATTTATTGAAAACCCGAAAAAACGAATATCATAAACAGAAACCAGACATTACGTTGTGTTGTGTGAGATACAGTGCATCTTGTGAGTATCATTACAGTTGCATGTAGCATAATTCTACTCAATGATTTTTGCAAACCTGGAGGCTAGTTATGGTGACTGGTAGTTTAAGACTCGTCGGTCTTTTTACGACTGTTCCACACTGTATCAAGATTCTTCAAGCAGGGACGTACCGATAGAGGGAGGGGGGAGCTCCCCCTGTAGGAAATTTTTTACTCAGCTGTTGGGAAAATGTACCATTTTAGTCAGGCAGAGTTAGGAAATTTCAGTAGAGTTGGAAAAATCAACAAGTGAAAAGGTTTACATTATTACATTTGTGTGAGTTGGCGCTGTGTGCGCCGAATGAACAGACTTGTAGTCCATTGCCGTATTCCTCAAGTTGCTGTTAAGGATCAGCTCAGTAACCTCACTTTTATTTCCAAAGTGAGAATTTTACTGAGTTCTATCCCTTCGACTTTATTAATAGGTGCTGGGTACTCTAGTCCCAGTGCTTCGCGTCTTGTCCCGGCTGTTGCTGGACATTGATATATAATATGGATCGTGGTTTCTTCCTCTTCTCCACAGTACCTACAGGAGCCACTTTTCAACACTCCTATTTTATACCACACGTGTTTTGTGGCCCCATGACCAGTTAGTAGTCCAACCATGAGCTTTGAATGTTTCCTGTCAAGCCCTAGTAGAAACTTGGCATACTTACTGGAGGCGTCCCCTATCAGTGTTTTATTGACTTTCATGCCACTGGCCAGCCGCCAGTACATCTCTGTCTGCTTACTTATCCAAGCCTTCACTTTGGATTTTATGACGCTGTATGCTACAGGAAGACACGGCCAGGGCGTTGCCAGTTCCTTTTTGGTGCCCTCCTTCGCTAGCTTGCCAGCGATCATTTTCCCTTTTATGCCGCAGTGTCCCAGTATCCATAGTATGGTATCACGGTTCTCCTGAGGAAGGGTGTATAATTTGTTGACACACTCCGCCACCACTAGGAATGTAGTTTGGTGTGACGATAGTGCCTTAATAGCCGATTGACTGTCTGTACAGATATACATATGCTTATTAACAAGACCCTTCTGCTGTTATATCAGTGGCTACCGTGATCGCCATTACCTCTGCTTGGAGGATAGTGACGCCCTCGCCCAGTGCCATTGAATAGTTATCAGCGCCTTTTGCATTCGTGATTCCGATTCGTACACCTTGGTCATTCTTATAGCCATCTGCAAACCACACATTCTCCTCTTTTCCTAGAATGCTTGGCCACCTCTTTTCCCAAGCCTCCCGTGTGGGTATTGGCGCACGGTATGGCTTGTCAAAGAAGTGTTCCATCGCTATTCTGTCCTTCGGCATTTCAAAGCGATTGCCCATCGTACCCGCCATCCCCCATATCCTTCTGTGACCTGTTTTTTGGGCCTGAAGGGTTTGGTTGGCCCAGACGAGAATCCCCCATTATCGCAGCTGCTGCTATAGCAGTGCGAAGTGGTTGCAAGTTTAGGAGCCTTTCTAGAGCCTTAGTCGACGCCCTTCTTATTGACCCGTTGTCATCACGCACCGGAGCTTTTTTGTAGGTGGTCTAGTTTCTCTCTGGGTTTAGCCGGATGGACCCGGCTCCATCACACAATGGCCGCATATGTGATTCTGGAACGTATTATACCGGTATATATCCTGTGTATCATTTTGGGCGACAAAAGTGTGGCAAGCCCAAAGAGCCTCAATCTCTTTTCTTATTTTCTCTGAGACGTGATCCCTTTAGGAGAATTTTTCATCAAGATATACTCCGAAGTACTTCGCCTTTCCTGTGCGGGCTAACGGTCTTCCCTTGTATTGCACCTGGATCAACTTCTTACCCTTCCTTTTGTGGGTGAAAAAAGTGATCTCAGTTTTGTCCTATCCCTCTTCTCACGCATCATTTTTCCACACATTGGAGCCCCCACTGCGTTAACACCACGATGGTTCCTGGAAGTCTGCCGGTCACCACTGCAGCTAAATCGTCAGCGTAGCCCTGTGTGTATATTTTTTGACCATTTAACTCATCCAGCAAACTGTCCACCGCTAAGCTCCACAGCAGGCGAGAGAGTACGCTCCCCTGTGGACAGCCTCTGATGGTCGTTGCATGGATTTGTTCTTGTTGGTATGTTGTCTGGATGTCCAGCTGCCCTTTAGCATAGATACAATCCAGCTTATTAAGCTTTCCTTCACATCCTTGTCCCTCAGGGCTGTTTCTATTGATTAATGAGAGGTCGCGTCAAACGCTCCCTGTATATCCATGAATGTTGCTAGGACATAATGTCCGCCAGTCATCCCTCTCTCAATTGCCGTCGCGAGCGAGTGCAGTGATGACTCTACTGATTTGCCTGCCCTGTATGCGTGCTGGTTCTCATGTAGGGGGAACCTTTTTAGGGTAACCTCTCTTAGGTGCCTGTCCATCAGCCTTTCCAAGGTTTTTAGCGTGAATGATGGGAGACTTATCGGCTTGTATGATGTGGCCTTACAGGGGTCTCTGCGTGGTTTAGGCAAAAACACCACTCTCTCATCCCTTTATGATTTTGAAATGAGTGAAAAGGTTGTTTTTTCTTTTGCTTAGATAATTTGGTACTTGGGAATCTTGAGTTGAGGAGTTGGAAAAATTCAACAAGTCAAGTTTTTTTTGTTTTTTTTTTCCTTTGATACTTAGGAATTTTGAGTTAAATCAGTTGGGACTTTCACACTCCCCCTCCCCAGGAAAAACTTTTCGGTACATCCCTGCCTTCAAGACTTGATCAAGACTTGAAAATTTTCTTCCATGCCTGTTCGATAAAAGTAGAGCGCTCTTGAAGGTTCTATACCAGTATTTTTAAAATTCGCTCAAACTGTTTAATACTCATTAAAGACTCTTATATTTATGACCCTTCCAGACTTGCTAAATAATATTCAAAAGTAATTCAAACTTGATTAAGACTTTTCAAGACTTAATCACGATTTTTTAAGATTCCCAAAAGTTCCTCACGACTGTTCAAGACTCGCTGAAGATTCTTGCCTATTCGTTTGAACTTCTGTGTAACCTTACATAAAACTCGCTACAACTTTTCAAGCCTCGTTTCCGCCTTTCGAGATTCTTTCATATTTGTAGGATTCGTTGAGATTTTTTGAAACTCTGGCATACACCTGCAGACTCGGTAAGACCATAGGCGCCGACTTATCGAAAATATTGGGGGGGGGAGAGGCAGAATCAGTCGGAGCGCGTCTTTTTTTTTAAATTATTTTATTGAGACGCGTCTGATATTTCGGTATTATCAATTTTATTCTCATTCGTTTTCTTGTTTTTTCTTTCAATGGCAAAATTTGTTGTACTTTTTCCATTTTTGAGTTGAAAATATTGGAGGGGCGTCGCCCTTCAAAGTTTTTATTGCCCCCCCCCCCCACCAAGAAAAAGTGCCAAGTCGGCGCCTATGGGTAAGACTTCCCATGTTTTTGTCATTTTCTTCCTCTGGGCGGGCGATTGTCCCCATTATCATCTCATCCGGGTATCCGCGTCTCTGTTTCATGTTTTCGGAAAAGGTATTCGACTCCTCTACCTACAGTGTTATTTTGATTCATACTTCCGCAACAAGCGATTCGGAACGTTCAAAGGCTTTGGGCTAGGGATAAAAATTATTGTACGAGGTGTTTCTATTTGTTGACTCGCGATCGCCATTCCAACCGAGCGTATTTTTTACGCAGAGTAGGCCTATACGGTTACAATCGTGCTAAGAATTTTCTTCCCATCGCCGAATCGCGGTGTTTTTGCATTTCGCCGATTACAATAAACGAGTTGGATTCAAGTCAGCGACTAATCCGGCGAATCGAGAGATTGGAGGAACATTACAAGTATTTATTATTTACATATTGTCGCGAATATAAGATGACTTTCATTTTCCGCAGTCAGATTTTTGCTTATTTTCATACAATAACTTCTTCCGCTATATCGTGCACCGTCCGCCCCGGTCCTCCGAACTTCTTACAACTGGATGGAGATAGGTACCTTCCACGTATATCTAGGCATAAAAAAGTGAAACGCACGTAAACGTTTTGTCGTTCGCCCGATTATGACAAAATATTACGAGCATCGAGGCACCTTAACATTGTCAACGGACGAGGGAATACGCAAATATAATCATTTGGAAAATTAAAAAGAAAAAAATAAAGTACAAAAAAAAAACAATTCGTCTACTAATGTAGGTCAGTACCTCGGTACATAACGAGTCGAAGAATATAATAGTAATGATAATAAAAATAATAACAAACGGATAAATGTCGGTTTAATTTTTTAAATGCATAGCTCGTTTCTTCACAATATTATATCGCCTCGATGTTGTAATCGGCTTTTCATTGTAACTGCCAATATATCTCTGTCCATTTGGAATATTGCTCTGTTGGTTACAACGCAACTGCACCATGGCGATTGTATTCTACGAAGTATGTGTACGTATATTTCGTGCCGCCGAAATTTAAATTCATTTTCCAGCAAATGCCATTGTGGCAAGAAGTGAGATGGAATGAATCATCGATTTTTCTCGAACGTTCGAAATGCTTACGTGAGTAGATCACCTGTCGGCGGCGATTGTGCGAGTCTGGTCAGTTGTTTTGTGGATCCTGCCCCCGCGAGCCCCGTTGCGAATCATTTAGTGGTCCAGAGTTCGATTACAAATACTCGTTCAGGGAATCAGTACGCCAATACGTCGACATGAATTTCAAATTTGCTCGATTTGGACGAGATGTGCTTGTATTCGGAGATAAACGTTAGCATGTGCGTTTCCAGGGGGGGGGGGAGCAAAGTGGGAAACTAGCCCCAGTGGTATGGCGATGCACGCATGCCAAAGTCGCCCCTAAGACACCGCACTCCGGCCCCGGAAACTACCTTTTCGAGTATCGTATCAGTGGCCGGATGGACGCTTTGAGGCCTGCCCGAGCCTCCATTTCGTCGTGCCGCTTCCAGTGCGCGCGTCGTGCAAGGGCCACCATGGGATAACCTAGTGGCCGAGTTTCGCGCTCCCGGAGCACTAGCCTGGAATTCATGTTTCCCACAGCTGGGCATGCTTCTACTTCACTCACCCCTCATCTTCTCGTCTTGGTGCGTGTTGCGACGCAGGCAAGTGGTGACGGCGGGAGAGCCTTGACGGGGGGTCCGCAGCAGCTGCAGCAGCTCTTCTAGGATGGTGCAGAGTTGTCCTCTTCGATGGTGTGAGCGGAGCTTGGTTCGTCGGCCCTCTGCCTCGAGCACTCCGTCTGCAGTTTCCTCTTCATGATGGCCGAGACAAAGGCCGACACCCGGTTCCATCCGCTACGATTCTTCAACATTTCCGGAACCAGGGTGTCCGGCGTGAGATGGCCTATCATGCCGTCGTCGTCGCTTCTGCCGCCGGGATCGATCGCTGTTGCCGTCCCGTGCCTCTCCTGCTCCTAGGCCTCACATTCGAACAGGGTGTGCCAAGGTGTGTCCTCGGCCCCTCGATCACAGTGCGTGCACACGGGGCTCGGCGCTATCGCCATCCGGTGTAGGTACGTGCCGAAGCACCCGTGGCGCTCAGGACTTGGGTCAGGTGGAAGTTCAGCTCTCCGTGAGATCTTCCTGCCGATACATCGAGGTCGCGTATCAGCGCTCGGGTCCACTCGCCCTTGACCGACTCAGGGTGAGTGCGTCCTTCCACTAACGGAGTGCGGACTGCTGGAAGTCCCGCTTGACCCGAAGTGCCTTCTGTTTCGTCTTCGCTCTCTTCTTCGCTACGTATACCTTCGCCATTTCACCGACCTTGAGTTCGATCGGCGGTGTATACGCTGACACGCCCATTACCTCCGAAGAAACAGTGCGGTACCTTCTGGCACACCCCTCATCGCGGCTTTTCGCTGAATTTTCTCCATCTCCGCTCTTATGTAGGGAATCTTGATGGCGGCAAGTACTGGCGCCCCGTGTAGTAGGACCGACATGATGACGCTGGCACCTACATCTTTTTTCGCTTCTCCTTCGGTCCCTCTAGGTTCGACATCAGACGGGACAGCTGTTCAGCTACTTGATCCGCCTTCTCAGCTGCCCGTCGGAAGTGCTCTCGGAAATACAACTTCCCATCGAACTACAGCCCCAGGTACGTCAGGGCTGTACAGAGTCCAATCTTCACACTTTTTAGAAAAAGGGGGTGGGCTGTACTTGCGTCGCGACGTGAACGACACTGCTTCCGTCTTCTGTACCGCTAAGCACAGCCCTGCCGGCTCGATCCAGTGGGTCAGCATCTCCAACGCCCGATTAACTCGTCGCGTGACCTCTGCTGTCGACTCGGCGTGGCACACTACCAGCGTGTCATCGGCGTAGCAGATCAGCTTGACGCCTGGTGGTGGTTCCAGCCTCAGCATTCCGTTGAAGGCGACGTTCCACAAGGTAGGTCCGAGTACTGATCCCTGAGGAACACCGCAGGTCATCTCTCTCGTAACGGGTCCGGCCGCCGACTCCATCTCTATTCGGCGGCCGTTAACGTAACTGTAAATGATGCGCACGAGGTAACCAGGTACCCGCGCCAACTCCAACGCCTGCATGATACGCGTATACGGAATCGAGTTGAACGCGTTCTTGATGTCGAGGCTGATCGCCGCACAGAACTGCCGCTCACGGATCGCCTTCTCCGTCATACTCTTCAATTTCAGCGGGGCGTCCGCAGTCGAGCGAACAGTTCTGAATCCGTACTGACTTCTTGAAATCGTCTTCCGCTTTCGAAAGTGCTCTTCCAGCCCATCCACGATGGTACGCTCAAACACCTTGCCGACGGTGTCGAGCAGGCAAATAGGCCGGTGAGAGGACGGCTGGCCATCTGGCTTTCCTGGCTTCTTGATCAGTGCCAGCCGCCCCGCCCCGTCTTCCAACTGCTCGGAAATGTCCCCTCCTGCAGTGCACGGTTGAAAACGTTGGTCAGAAGGGACAGGTCTGCTCGGTGGACTACTTCCCAGACAATGTTGGGAATCATGTCCGGACCAGGTGCCTTCCTCTTCTGCGTCTTGATCTGCCGATCACGCTATCCACTTCTCCAATACTAAGTAGAGGGGAATCCTATCGCACCTTGACGATTACCGCCGTTAGCGGAGGGCGCTGGGGTACAATTCTTGAACTACCTGTTGCAGCACCCCCGGCTCCATTCGGCTCATCACCGACGGCCCTCCGTCTGTCCGCATGACCACCTTGTCTGGCTTGCCGAAAGGATCATCGTCCGCTTTCTTGCATTGCTCCTCCCGAGCCGCCTTCTTGCTTTTTCGTATGGCCGACTTGAGAGTACGATGAGCTTGCTGGTACTGCTGTGATGCTTCTGCCGCCCCTTCGTCGTATTTTCTCTTCCGTTGGTATCGACGAGGAAGTCGGTTACATTCTTTCCGCAGTGAACTAACATTTTCGTATTCGAGGTATAACACCATGTTGTATTTTGAGCACGACCGTAAGAAATACCAAGGAAGACAGAACATGAAATGTAAATGAGTGTTTCAAGTTATGTAATTCTATCTTGTAGTCCTACTTACCACGTATTTTATCTTCAAAATCAAATATTTATCCGAGTGGGCAAAAAGAAGAACAATTCTCTCGTCTGTATTGCAACCAACTGCTTTTTCTTATTTTGGAATCCTCTGAACTTAATTACTTAAAGATCACTCGTGATATGAGTTATCGAAAGCTTTTCAAAGCAAAATTTTGACCTAGGTGTAAAAATTTATGGTTTTGAGGGAGGAGGGGGAAAGGATATTTAATAATTCGAAACATTTAAGAGTTGGTAAATTGAGCAGCTGCAGTTGGCAAAATTGAAAACATTGTAAGCTTGACCGTTTTTGAATTTAAGTTAGAAAACCCCTCCAATCATTTGAAATGTTTCAAAAATGGATGAATTATTTTCTTTGTTTACTCTAAAATCTTCAGTCTATCCAAAACAAAAATTTCGAGCAATTCTGAAAATGCAAAACTAATGAAAATGAAGGGGGATATTTTGGAAATAGTCAAGAACATAATTTACCTAGGTCAATAATTGATACCATTTCAAAATCAAACCGAAAAAGAGGTAAATAGAAGAATTGCTTTAGCATGGGGTAAATTTTGGAGCTTAGGATTTATTTTAAAAAGCAGTTTTTCGCTATCTTACGAAAGCCAACTCTTCAACAGCTGTGTTGTCCCGACACTGACCTATGGGTGCCAAACCTGGACAATTTCAAAACGAATTGAGAACAAACTTCAGGCTTCAGAAAACTCTGTGGAGAGGATCCATTTTTATTTATTTATTTATTTGCCTTGACAAGGAAATAAGGAAATAGCGACAGCAAGAATAAAATGATTAAGTTACCTAGGGTAGTAAAGTAAGTCGCTAACCCACCCTGTCCGCCCATCTCCGGGCATAGGCATCTACCGCACGTTTCCAGCTTTGCCTGACTATAGCAGTTCTAGGCCATAACGTTCCGAAATTTTTGGTCAAAATATCACCCCACCTGGTTGGGGGACGACCCTCCTTCCTTATTAGATCCCACGGGGTCCACTCCACTAATTTTTTCGTCCATTTGTCCCCTCCTCGAATTATATGACCCGCGTACCTGAGTTTGAGACCGAGTGCATGAGGACTGATTTTTTTTGTTTTTGTTTTTCTCCTGATTTTAGCCATACTAATTTTTTCGCGTTGTTTTATGTTTAGAATGCTTCTGAACATGCTATTAAAGGTGGTTTCAAGTTTTTTGGCCTGACTTTTGGTTAAAGCCCAAGTTTGCGCCCCATATAACAACGTGGGTACTATACAAGATTCCAACATTCTAATTTTTACGGGAGTTTTCATATTACTTTTGAGGATATGGTTGTGTATCCAAAAATTTTTCCAAGCGTTCGTTCTACGAGCATTAATCTCTTTTACCATTCTGTTTTTCAATGAGATAATTTGACCGGGGTATTTGTAATCGTTTACCACATGTATTTCATGATTGGCTAGAACGACCCCCCCCCCCGGTGTTATCTGATAAGATTTTTGTTTTGTCTACGTTTATGAAGAGACCCGCTTTTTTATTCGCCTCGTACAACTCAGATGCCATAACTCTTAACTCGTCCATATTCTTGCTGATTAATACCATGTCATCCGCGAAGCGAAGATTGTTCAGCCACATCTCATTAATTTTGATGCCCTTCCCCTTCCAGTTCAATTCCCTGAAAATACTTTCTAGAACACTGTTGAATAAGTTGGGAGAGAGGGGATCGCCTTGCTTTGCTCCCCTTCCTAGTTTGAAATTCGTACCTTTTGTATCTAATTTTATATATGCTTCGGAGTTGTAGTAAAGATGCTTTAGAACCTCTATCACTACTTGTTCCACTCCTTGTTGGCGAAGCGCTTTCCAGACTGACGAGTGGTATACATGGATCCTCCACGGATTCGGCTAGCAGGCTCCGTGGAGGATCCATGCTTGGTCTCAAATCAAAAAGCAAGATACCGCTAATAAAAATAAAAGGCAAATTTAGATCCAACAAAAATGTGGTGCACTTTGTTAAAAGATTAAAATGGGACTGGGCAGGGCACCTGTGCAGACTGAAGGACCAACGTTGGTCTCAAAAAATTACCTTCTGGCAAATCAGAGGTGGGAGAAAGCTAGGTAAACAGAGGACCAGATGAATGGACGACATCTGTAAACTCTTCCACAAAACAGACACAGACCGGGTCGAATGGGCTAGGTTGAGGGAGGAATTTGCCAAAGATAAAGGCTTCTGAAATCACTAATTATTGTAACTGCGGAAGTACTACAATTGTCATGCGCAATAAATGCTGTTATACACTCGAAAATCTTAAAATTTTAATTTCCAGTTGAAAAATTCAAACGATTGCCCCCTTCCCGGAGAAAAACATTCTCAGTTATCTTCACTAACAGTCTTTTAGCCCAGATACAAAGGTGCTTGGTGTTCGAGGTACAAATATGTAACCTTTTTTACGAATAGGTACGTTTTTTAAAAGAATCGATTCTTCACGGAATTCAATTTAAAAATGATTAAACACCCCATAAAGTAGTGGCGGATTCAGCAGAATAACAGATGGACGTTTTCTGACTCAGTCACCTGCAAAAAGGCCCCTCTAGACAAAAAAATGTTCCAAATCCGTGGGGTCGGAGATTAACTCTGACTTTTTTTTTGGAGGGTGCCGAGAGTAATATCGTCTAAACTTTTTTTTTTTTTAGACGTCTAACTTTTTTTTTCTTTTTTTTTTCTAATGAGCTGCTATCGGAATCATGTGATATTTTTTAATATATAGGGGCTTCAGAAGTATCATCTGACGTCTGACCTTTCTTTTAGGAGCCCTAGGTCTGATTCAGACAAATTTAATGCTGTTTTGGTCTTCTGTGCTCGGCTGACAAGTTAATAGAAGGAACTTGCAAATTTGAAAGAATTATCGAGATAGATGTTTCACAGGACACTAATCTCGAATTTTGTATCAGGTTCCGCATCCGGCTTCATTTTGTGTAACATCGAAATACCAATTTGATATTGATTGAAAATAATATTCACTCACATTTTCTAGGAATCTTTCCTAAAATTTCGTATACTAGTTTCGGATATATTTCAAATATTGAAATAGAATCCATTCTCATTAAAGCAGTTTTTTAATGTGACTTTCTACTAAATTATCTGAGGCGACCAAAATTGTCCATGAATTTTGCTAAATTTTCGTATGCGAATAGATTGAAACCGTTTGACATAAAATTAAGTTCAGTTTTCAATTTTTCCGCATTTTTTGAACTTTGATATTATTAGATCTGGCCGACTTAAGGTTCAAAAGAATTGCTATGGGTGTGTTTTTAAAAAGACAATTTTCTCACAAGTTTTTTGTTATAGGTATATTCCGAATCCAAAACGCAGTAAGTACAATTTTTTGAGGGTCTCTTTAGCTTATAGTTTTTGGAATATTTTAGTTTTTAAAATGAAATTCTTGGATCGTATTCATTGAGGCTTTATTTTTTATCAATAATCGAAGCAAAAAAAATCAAAATTGAGATCAATAGAAGTTTTCATGTACTCCCTGAAGAGTTTATAAATCTGCACTTGCTGCGTTTTGAAAAAACGCGTTTCCAATGAAAATAACATGCGCCTCATTTTGTTGAAAAACAAAGATTTTTGGGTTTCACGTATGGGGCCATATGTTCGGAAAAGTTTTAATACATACATGCGGTTTCAGATTCTTCTGGGTTTGATTAAACATCCTGAAGTCGTTTCTAGGCTTGTATAAGACTTCATGACTTGCCACTGTTCTAAATTTTTCAAGAGTTAAGACTTTAGCGTTCTCTACAGAACTTTTTTAAGACTATTGAAAAACTGATTGGGACTTTCTTAGGACTTTCCAGGTATGCTTAAGATTTTAAGACCTTTTGAGATAGACTATCCCGGATTTCAATTTGAGGTAGAGGCTGGGCATGGAGAACAAAATTCTGCATGCAAGCAACAAAATACTCAGATTTTAGCAATCTTGATTTATTTTTCAAATTTCTCGTGTTATAAATGGGGGGGGGGGGGTATACTCACAAAAACGTTACGGTGACGGTCAAATGTGTAATATTTTGGGGTTTTGAAACCTGAATAGGGGATCTAGACCCGAAGTCCGCTCCCCTGGATCCGCCAATACGAAATTATTCATAGATAGTGTGACCAAGTACGAGTATGAAAGGTAAAGAATCAAAACTCACATTTGCCATTTTACTTCAAGGGCGCAAATAGGCAAAATACTGTACACGGGTGCAGGAATATCTTGGCTGCGCCTGTGAACGTGGAGTATATTATACATATCGCATATTCACAGTCACAGCAAAGATATTCCTGCACCCGTGTACAGTATTTTGCCTATTTGCGCCCTTGAAGTAAAATGGCAAATGTGAGTTTTGATTCTTTATATTTCATAATGTACCTCATGTATGTTGTAGTCGAAACATAAATTCTATGTAACACTGCACTACAGTGTGAGATTTTTTTTTAAACTATGACATGAGAATGTATATATATATCATTCTATATTTCTGCATTTTCAACGAAGAATTTGATGCCGATGTTGATTATAGGTCATTTTCCCCCTATCTCTATCTTAGATGAGAATTTTAGTATCATCAAGGCGATACCACTGATTAAACAACTATGTGCGTCAGGATTGTTATCAATGTCAGTGTAGCTATTCGTGGACGACAAAAGGGAATAAAAAGTGAAAATGTTGATCAAATTTTAACTTTGAGTACGGAAAACGAAAGGTTCTCGAGAAAAACGATTAACGCTATCGTATTCAACATTCAAAATCATAGCTGAAATCATATAATCTCATCCCATTGCTTTTTATGCTATTATGTAGCGTAATTGAAAGCCTGCAAGCACCTCGCAACCCGAAATGCAAACTGAGCACTGTTGCGGATAATTCGGACAGATTTTGCGCAGACCTTCAACCTCCTGACACTGAGTGAGCGTTGATTTATCACTTTCATTTTCACGGTAAAGAACGAAATACGTGTATTCACGAGCTGTGGTGTAATTAAATGGTGCAGTATACAGAGGAAGCGTGTCTATACATATGTACAGCCGCTCTATAACATTTTATTTCTAATTAATCGACGCACTGCACCTACGTCGCCCCTTTCGCTATCACTTTAATGGATTAAAAAGAAATAAGAAATTAAATAAATAAAAAAAAAATTTAAAAACGCATTTTCCGGAACGAACTTCCTGAACTGCTCGGTTAAGGAAGCATTCGGTATAATTCACCAACGTCTCGTTTAAACGGAAAATCCGGTTTCGTCTGACGATGGAAATGAGTAAAAATTCTATGCATAAGCATGCTAATTGATCTACGAGTACGATGAGATATTCATGCTCATTTTACGAAATTGCAACAACATTAGTTTTGAGTAACCAAATTATGACTGCCACGTAAACGTGGCATTATGAATATCTTATCAAATCGGAGTCCCTGCATCTTTCTGATCAAAATTTCTCTAATCTCTAATTATCTGGGAACGCATGATCTGCGTGGCCGTAGCCGTCAACGTTACTTATTCACAAAACAAACTGAAAGAAAACTGAGGTGGTAATTAAGATTCTAAGAACCAGAATCTTACTCAAGTTCTGTTTCGTTTTCTAAAAATAAAAATAATAATAATAATTACTACTTTCGCGGAATACCGACTTTTTGACAACTGTGACGAGTGTAATATCTCCCTTTTCTCCGAGAAGTCGGTAAAATGAACTAATTAACTTCACCGACATTGTACTCGTATAAGGCTACTTTTCGTTGGCCTAAAGAGGACGTTTTTAATATTTAAATTTTCGCAAATGCAACACTAATGAATATTTATAAATGGATGCTGACTTCAGGCAGTAAATTATTTCAGTTGTATTGAAAATATTGTGATATGCACAAAGGAGTTAAGCAAGAGGACCCCTTCATCTCGTGGAGCGTATGGCGATGCACGCATGCCAAAGTGGCTCCCCAGACACCGCACCCCTGGCCTCGGAAACTACCCTTTCGAGTTCCGCATCAGTGACTAGAGGGACGTATTGAGGCTGGCCTGAGCCCCCACGTTGCCTCTCCGCTTCGGATTCGCGCTGTGCAGCCAGGGTCACCATGGGACACCTTACTGGCCGAGAGGCAACGCTCACCCAGCATTAACCTGGAATTCGGGTACACTACAGACCCCCTCACCTCCTCGTCCTGGTACGTGTTGCGACGCAGGAAGGGGTGTTGACGGCGAGGTCTGCCCTGCCGGGAGGTCCGCAGCAGCTGCAGCAGCTCTAGGATGGTACAAAATCGTTGTGTCCAGTGTGAGCCGAGCTTTGTCCGTCGGCCCTCGGCCTTGATTACTTAGTCTGCATCGTTTTCTTCGTGATGCCCGAGACGAAGGCGGACACCCGGTTCCATCCACTTCCACTCTTCAGCATTTCCAGAACCTAAAGGTGTCCGGCGCGACACGGTTGATCACGCCGTCGTTGTCGCTTGTGTTGCCGCCGGGATCGATCGCTGTTGCTGTCCCGCGCCACTCCTGCTCCCAGGCTTCGCACTCGAACAGGGTGTGCCAGGGGACGGAACCCCTTATCACCAATCTTATTTAATGCTGCTCTTGAAGAAGTGTTCCGGAAAATAAATTGGGAAGGAAAGGGGATAAATATCAATGGAAAATACATGTAAAACCTAAAATTTGCAAATGATATTGCCTTTTTTGCCAGTACAAAAAAGAATTGTTACCTAGACTACGGAAAGCGACCTATCGTCAGAAAATTACTTTTCCAGAAAAACACGTTAAGAAAAATAAGTATGTTTTGCCGATCGTTTGTGAAGTAACAAAAATAGAAACTTACGGTTTGTAGCATTTAAAAGACCCTTTTCTCGATAAAAATCGCCAAAAAAGTGAAAATTGATTTTTCTGACTATAGGTCCCTTTTCATAGTCCAGATCACAATTGTTAAAAATGATGAATGAAATGAAAAATTTTGAAAATGAAACAGGACCGACAACTTATATGGAAAAAACAAAATTGTTGACCAAATCAAAAAACTTAAGACAAATTGCAACAAACGACAATCTGAAAATAGAATTAGTAATAGGAACAACGTACCTTAGCAAATGAATATCTTTCGATAGTCGGACAGAAGAAAAAATTAATGCAAGAATTACAAAGGTATGGTCGAAGTATTGGTTCCTTATAAATATTCTTAAGGGGGGGGGGATGAAAGTATCAAAATAATAATAAAAATTCGTGTGTGTTTTTTTTTGGGGGGGGGGGTGGTTCTAAAGGATTTGAGAGAGCTAAGCCACCCGAGCCTGATACTCGTACATTTGCGTCTACAATGACACTGTTGAGTACAGTTGCCCCAAAAACACTTCTTCTTCAAACAATCACTATTCAAAACGTATGTGTATTTACAGTAGCGGGTTTTCGGGATTTGTGCGAGAAGTACTATTTCGGATCACAGCAAGGGATTCGAAACCAAGGGAAAAAAGAGTATGCACAAAAAGCGCGTGTACTGAACGATCGATAGTAAAAGCAAGTCTTCCGATGCTAAGAGGTATAAACTGCGACTATACTGCAACTGAACAGTAACTAATCGAGAGAAGAAAAAAAAAAGACGGCGAGTAAGAAAAAGTATCACTGGGAGAAATGTTTAGGAATCTTGAATGGGAGGAAAAGGGGATAATGATAAATGGTCAGCGGCTGGACAACTTACGCTTCGCAGATGATATAGTCCTATATGGATGAACTGGACCAAATGACAAATAATCTCAACAAATAAAGTAAGGAAGTAGGCCTTACTATGAAATTATCCAAAACAAAAGTAATTACAAATGGAGTAAGAGGACTGCTTATTAAATAGTCAAAAGCTAGAAAAAATAAAAGAATATAAGTACCTGGGACAAACTGTCTCCATGGACGAGAGGGCAAGTGAGAGCTGAGAGTAAGAACGACTAATGCCTGGAAAAGCGTTTGGGCAAACTATAGCATTTTAAAAAGCAATATATCCACAGCTGCTAAAGTGAGGGGATTAAAATAATGTGTAGTACCCTCGCTCATTTATGGGGCTCAAACCTAATCATGGTGCAGGTCAGCGAGGTCTGGATGATTTTGTCAGCAGATACTCGGCAAGGACGAATCGTCATCAGAAAAATAAAGGAAATGATCACCAAACAGTTAGTGGTAATTTAAGTAGTATTTTAAAAAGGATCTAACAAATGTTATATAGGGCTCACGCGACGGAACTCCATCACCCAGAAAGCATGGTAGGCAAGTGTGAACATACCAGTATTCCTGTAGGCGCACAAACTGTCCAAAAAAGGGTAAAAACAAAAGGAAAAGTTAAAAAAATAAAAAATCCTAATATCAAAGTGGGCACTTTGAATGTAAGAACGTTGAAAAATCAAGAAAATCTTATCGAATTTGAAAATGCTCCCGTCGATTCCAAATTAGCTGTGTTAGGCATATCGTAGGGAAGGAGAAGAATTTTAATTACACAAAGAGGAAATATATTTCACTACATAGAAGAGAAAGGCAGCCAAAACGGGGTGGGATTCTTAATTGACCGTAAATACAGAAATAATATAAGAGAAATTAGGATTTCAGACAGAATCACACAATTACAAATTGAAGTAAATCAAAATCTCATTACATGTATTCAAGTATATGCCCCTACCCTAACTGCTGAGGAAGAAGAAGTCACAAAATTCTACAGTTATCAGAGAAAATGAAACAGCAAATAGGACAAAAAATCGTATAATAATGGGCGATTGGAACAGTCAAGTTGGTCAAAAAAAGAAAGGGGAAAATAATGTAATGGGCAATTTCGGGTATGGAGAGAGAAACAAACATGGGTAGGAAATGATAAGATTATGCCAAGAACATAATTTTAAAATTGTAAACAGTTTTTTCAAAAAAAGAATAAATAAAAGGTGTGGTCATGGCTATCCCCGAATCAAAAATATGAAACATTGATAGATTACGTTGTAACACCAAGGGAAAGTAACATGATTTACGATTATAATTTCGATGAAAATTTCAAATTCCATTCTGATCATCGTATACTACTGATGAAAATAAAATTAAAAGAGAAATACAAACCTTTCAAAAAATATCTGAACACCTCGAGTTACATAAACCCTCATAAATATTCAAATGAAGTACTGAATGAACTGGAAAAACATAATATTGAAGACAGTGTTACAACCTAAATGGAGACATTGACAAAACATACAATCAAATAATTATCACAGCAATAAAAACAGCAACAGAAAAAGCGAAAGAGGAAAGGAAAGAAAAGACCGGGGGACTTATAAACCAAAGAAATAACGACCTGAAAAAAGACATCAGAATATTACAAATGAGAAAAGCTGCATTATTAAAAATTAATAGAGAAGAAAAAAGGGACAAAATTGAATTAAATGTAGTTTCAAAAACCATTAGGAGCAAAATTAGAGAAAAAGTGGATACACAGAGAAAAGAAATTATCAGGGAAACACTCGAAGGCAATAAAAATATCAAAAACATGAAAAAGAAGCCCAGTATAGGAACCCAGTGGACCACATACTTCGTAAACCAAGAAGGGGAATAATTCACAACAGAAGAAGAATTAACGAGACAATCACAAACTTTCACAAGAAACTCTACGAAGAAAAGGGAAGAAGCGATTATGATGAAAAAACAAACAGCGAAGATACAAGAAATATGGAGAAGGAACCCAAATTCCTAACTGAAGAAGTAATAGCAACAATCTACACATTAAAACTAAACAAAAGCCCAGGACACGACGAAATAAAGAATGAACATATAAAATTGGGGGAGAAAAAATGGCCAGAACACTCACGAAATTTGTAAACACGATTTTAGAAAATGGAAAAATGCCCAAATATTGGAAATACTCGAATATAATATCATTATTTAAAAAAGGAGACAGACACAAAATCAAAAATTACCGCCCAATAACATTAAGTCCTACAATAGCAAAAATTTTTTCAAATTTTATGGAAACAAGAATCCGAGCAATTTTATCACACCAACAGTCTATAAATGAAGCAGGATTTAGGAAATCGTTCTCGACCCTGGACCATTTACACGCCATGAATCAAACTATAGAAAAAAGTTTAGAATACTGTAACGAGATTCGCACCGAAAAACGCACGAAAACACGTACTAAGAACTTTTAATGTCACACTAATACAAACGCACAAAAACAGTAGCTAGATCGCTTTGAGAACGCACAGCTTATCGAATACAAAACTAGACCATAAAGCGACGGCCAGTGGCCTTTATACATTCCAACTCCTTATCGCGTTCGTTATCGAACTTCTATTCTGCTGCTCGAAACGTGTCGATCTTTCTTCCCTTATCTCGAATGTTCGGGATTATTCGCCACAATACAAAATTGAACTATATATTGCACTAATTAATTATAACAAAGCCTTCGATTCCCTAAAGTACCATTTCATGTTCTCAGCATCGGAAAACCAAGGTATTCCCCGAAATTTCATACAGTTAATAAAAGAAATGTACAAAGGGCTAAAAGCAAAGATAATAACACAAGTTGAGGGAAATTACTTTGATATACGCAAAGGAGTGAAACAAGGGGACCCATTATCTCCAATCTTATTCAACACTGCTCTTGAAGAAATGTTCAGGAAAATAAATTTGGTAGGAAAGGGGATAAATGTTAATGGGAAATACATGTCAAACCGGAGGTTTGCAGATGATGTAGCCCCTTTTGCCAACACAAAAGAAGAATTGATAAAAATGATAAACGAAATAAAAGAATTCGAAAATGAAACAGGATTGACAATGAATATAGAAAAAACGAAAATGTTGATCAACTTAGAAGACTTGAAACAAATTGTAACGAAGGACAATCTAAAAATAGAGGTAGTGAAAGAAGTAACATACCTTGGGCAATCAATATCTTTTGAAAATCGTACGGAGAAAGAAATAAACGCAAGAATTACAAAGACATGGTCGAAGTACTGGTCTCTTGAAAATATTTTTGAAGGCTCCTTCACTTCTTCGCAAAAGAGTGAAATTTTCAATTTGTGTGTACTCCCAATTCTAATATATGGAATTCAAACATGGTCACTAAATCAAAAACTTTTGAATAAAATAAAAACTACACAGAATACAATGGAACGATCAATTTTGGGTATAAAAAGAAAAGATCGTACAAAACTAGAATTTATCAAAAATAAATTGAGAAAGAATCAAGATGGAGTGAGAACAATAAGAAGGCTAAAATGGGGATGGGCAGAACACATTTCAAGATTAAAAGACGAAAGATGGACGTATTCCACAACCTTTTAGCAACCTTTCGAACGCAAAAGAAATCGGGGACACCAAAAAACAAGATGTGCGGATGATATAAATAGATTCCTCAATAGTCAAAATTTCCAAAAAATACCCATCCATAGACAAGAATAGGAGCGCCTACAGGAATCCTTTGCTCTCTACGGTCCGGGAGGGGCGTGAGCCCTGTAACCATAAATAACATGTTTAGGTTGCAACAGTAATTCCCAATGAAGGATATTGAATTGAATTACCTTTAGTTACGATTGATTTTCGTCAAGTGGGCTACTTTACTCGCTGGTACCTTATTTGTTTCTGTCCTTCAAGTTTCTAACCCTCCCCAGAAGTCATTTCTTGAAGCATGGCGACTTGCTCAGGAATGTTAGTACACTGATAGGAGCTGCTAATCGACCTATTTTTTTCATCTCTGATTTTTTCGCTCCATTCAATCGGCCTTTGGACCTCGAACGACTATCGAGGTGGTTCGCGACGTGGAGACTCGGAAGACGCGTCAAGACAATCTGCCCGCGGATAACACCTCCGGCTATCATTCGACTTCGGAAATGATTTCGCCGGAACTCCTCGATTTACCATCGATATTGTGTAACGATCGAACAAAAGAGCCGCAATTAGAAAGAAAGGAGGGTGTGTACTCTTGGCCTGGCGAATCTCTCGTAAAGGCGGCGAGCTTGAGTCTCATTATGCGGCGAAGATTTTGAATGCCACGTCGCTCGAGCTCTCCCACGGACGCCGTGTAACCTCTTCGTAAGTCGTAATCGTCGCTCATCAATGAGAAAAATCAGCTAACACTTATCCGGTGCGATCAAAAGTCGTCGCTAATTGCCCTTTTACGTAAGCGGGTTCCGAATTCAACTTTATAGTCCCTTTTCTTATCACGTAGAAAGTTCTCGTGTATTATGGACTTCGGGACGTCTGCGTCGCGTCGCTGATCTATCGGACGACCGAAAGTGAAATTTTAAACGTTCGAGTAGCCGCCGTATTACGGAGAGACGAAAACGCGAGAGTAAATATCAATTACCGAGAAAAATACGGCGACGATGACACTTAATTACACGTACGCGATTCCAAAATTTATTTCTGTTTGACGGATGCTTGATGAGAGTATTACGCCACCATCGCCGGAAAGTGGGTTTCACTCGAGCCCCTTTTTTCTTATAATTTTTCTTTCTCCTAATCGTCGCTATTGTTTTTGATTTGGCATAATTTTCTAAAGGCCAACACCACGAGACGATATATGGTCATCGTCGTTGTGGTGGCATCGCAAATACTAGGCATATTCGTTCGGCGTAGGAGCCGAGCGGGAAGTTAATTAGCGAATAATTTTATACCGTTTCGTAATATTTGAACAGCTAGGCGATGGGCGCTGATTGATTGTTGCATCATCAGGACGTCACTTATGTTATGGATGAGGCTTGATAAACTGACATGCATGAGTGATACATGTTGATCTATACGCAGAACTACTTAGAAATTGCCCAAACGTACCTGCAGGAGAAAATTAAAAGAAAATGGACCCGAAAATCGCCTAATGGGTCATATATGTATGAAATAGACCACGTCGTAATGATAACCAAACTGTGAAAAAAAACACAATGTAAATTTCCAGAGAGTTCAGTAGCGGACTCCAAAAATTTCAGCACGATTCAAATTTCTCAAGTTTGAGAAAAACAAGAGCTGTCAGATTTATACTCCCGACACACAAAATAAAGAAAGCTGATGATATGGTAACGAGTAACCTCGCTACTCGAGGAGAGTCGGTCAAAAAGCACGCATCTTGACTCTCGCCAGTCTTAAACAATCGATACTTTTATACGAAGATTAATAAATAATTACCGACCTCAATCGGTTACATTATCAGTAAAAACTCGATCCTCCTAAGCTCATTTCATTCCCAGCGTGCTCAACATGCTCAATGAAAATTAATAAATAATTACTGACCTGATATCGATCTATTACGCTATCAACCCTTCACTCCCATGGGCATTTATTTTTCAAACTCAGTTCAAACTGCGAAGCTGCACAGCTAGAGAGCTCAAAAGAAGGAAAGGAAGGCAGTAGATAAAATGGATTGATGAGATAACTCGAGCAGTCGAACCAAATTGGGCCAGCATGGCGCAGGACAGGCAAAGATGGAAAAGGGTGGCGGAGGCGAATGCCCCTCGGTCGGCGAACTAGTGTCTAGTAAATTTGCCCACCTTGTTGCATAAAGTGGTCCATCACTTTTCTGAAGAAGTGATGGTAAAGAATTCTGAATGCATTAATTATGAACCATCCGAAATGGTGGGAACGATTCGTAACAATTAAAAGTACTTAATTACTTGATAATACTCGTATTTGTAATACTAACTGAGGTACAGGCAGACACGATACTTGACTTTCAGTTGGAGGTGGGGGGGGCGGAAAATTTGCCGACAAATATTTTTTTTTAACTATAAAATTCACCGACAAAATTTTTTTTTTAATTTGCCCCGATTTTATAATTAAAATATTTTAATTGAAAAAAAAATAATGATAGTAAACAAACAAACGAACAAACGTTCTTAGAAAATGAAAAATTCAAATGAACAGTTTCAAAATTTTCAACTGCCAAATTATTGAAGGCAGGGACGTACCGATAAGAGGGCAGGGGGCAAGGAGAAAATTTACCATTTCAATCAGGCGATTTAAAAAAATCTAACAAGTTAAAAGTTTTTTTTTTTTTTTTTTTTTTTTTGCTTTGATATTTGGGAATTGAGTTGAGAGGTTAGGAAAAACCCAACAAGTCGAAAGATTTTTCTTCTGCATTGATACTTGGGAATCTTGAGTTGAGTCAGTTGGGACTTTTACAATTTCTACCCCCTCCTTTCCCTCAAGAAAACTCTTCGGTACGTCCCTGAACTCCAGAACTCAAAATGGGATCCCAAAGTGGATAGACTATCGACATTCATTACTGACCTTAAGTGTAGTTGAATTCGAACATGCGCTAAATTTTGAATCTGATTCAAGCTTAAAAGACTCCATAAATCGAAATGGGTAGGCACTAATTAGTTTTTACAAATCGAGTAGACTGTTGAAGTGGAGAGTTCTTGCGAACTTAAATTCAAATTAACAGACTGTTTTTGAAAATGCTAAGGATCGCTGATTCATTTTCATCATTACAAACATCCTTATCTCTTGAAAAAGGGTTAAATCGTCAAATGCTGAACTTTCAAAAGCAGCATGTGATTTTATTAAAAATGGTTGAACTATCGAAGTGAAAGTTGTTTTATTTCCATTTTCTTGTTTAAGGAACGGGAGGGGGGGCTGTTACAAATTTAGTAATAAAACCCCCTCAAATTTATATTCTTTATGAAATATTGGGTCTTTAATTTCCTTATTAATTATATTTGAAATTATTATTGGTTTAATTTTATCCATAAATTACTTTAATAATTTTAATCCTTTTATTTCTTCATTTAATATTTATTATAATATTAACTATGGATGATTAATACGAATTATCTTTGATTGGACTTCATCATTCTTAGGTTAAATGAAAATTTTGGCATGTAATGTTGAAAAAAAAAAAAAACTCATTGAAGCTTGCATTTTTACGAGCCAACATTTGAAGTCCAAAGATTGACAAAAATTAATTGACGTTGAAAACCCAAGTAATCTATTGAAACAGCGACTATTGTAACTCCTAATTTTGGTTTAATTTCATAGTTTTAGATTTTGAGAGACTTGATAATAACTCATACTTGGCTAATTTTGAAATTTTTCCTCCAATTTGAATTTTGGTAATTTGATGGTTATGAAAATGTTGAAAGTTTAAATCAAGTTCGTTCAATTTCGACTCTTAATTTTGGTGTTTGGCGCCTACGCGACAGTCAATATCGAAACTTCATCGCGTTGATGGAATTTCCGAATTAGGCGACCTCTCCTTTCCCCTTCCCCATTTCGATATTTGATTCGGTTACCCGGAAGTCAATTTTAATCACTTCTGAAGACCAATTTTGGCTTCGGGAATCCAAGAGGAATCTAATGAAATTTTCGAATTCAGCAACCCAGAAAATTCTAATACTTTATTCGATTTCCTAAAAATCAATTTTGAATTTTGGTGCCCAAATCGCAGTTTAATAAGAAAACTTATAGAAGCTTTTGAATTCAGCGATGCGAAAAACTGCTCGTATTTTGATTCGTTACTCAATTTTCCAAGAATAGAAAACTCTGAAAGTCAATTCAGGGTTTAAAGAAAAATCTTCTGGTGAAATTTTTGAAATCAACGACCCAAAAACTCCTATTTTCGTGATCTTTCCATTAAAGATTTCAAGTTTAGCTCTAGTCTTGCTTAATGGGAGCGATTTTTTTTTACCGAAAAAGAAACGAGACCTTGCTGTCAGAGATCCGAATTAAGGAAAAAAAACTTTCATTCTTTTCCCATTCAGAATGGGCTCATCTTCATTCTTCGTGAAAAAGAAAAAAAAAGAGGAAAATGAGAGTAAATGCATTCCTCAGTTCAGCATCTCTACTTGCCTTTTGAAGACATCAGTTCGTCCCACGTCGATCGGACTTTAGAATAAATATGGGTGTGGGGATTATCATTTACAGTTCGTATAAAAATTAACGGTTAGTGTTTTTATTCACTAACAAGGCCGGTTTACCTGACTGGCTACTATGTGCTAATTTTTTTACCACCCCCAAAAATATGCGTAAAATAAATCCTACCTTATTCGTTTTCAGTTTTTCATCCCCCAAGCACTTACATTTGCTCACATGAGCATACCCTAATCTGGGAAGGTAAGCTGGAAGGATGTTAGAAATACTTTGAAAGGAACACACAACTTCCTTTACGCATTAAGATGGTCGTTATTTACTCTTGGTGATTTTTCCCCCCTAAATTTCCTCTGATTCGTCTCCTAAGTTGGCTCCAATAAAAACAAAACAAAACAAACAAAAAAAAAAAACCTACGAAGTTTCAGGTTAATTGGATAAGAGGAATCCGTGCCACAAGCTCCCTTGCGTTCTTATGAGAAAAACACATGAAGTTTTGACTTTTGTTTCAGACTAAATTTCCCTCCTATATTATATTCAACAGGACCAAAGCCCGTAAATTGAACAACAGAACATTTTCTATCGGATTCAGCGTATGACATTGGAAAATAAGTCTTTTGCTTTCAACTTTTAGAATTTAATAAAATGTTCAACTTTCTCAAATCTTAGGCTCTAGGTCAAACAGAGAATCTAGTAAAAACAGAATAGTCATTGAAATTTGAAATTCAATGTTTGCTACTGACTTTCAGATCTTCGAAATGTCTTCCCTATTTCAGCTTTGCTTCAACCGTTCAGATAATGTTCGATACTCAGCTTGAAACCTACCTTCGGCTTTTGACTGACTAGTCTCTGACAGGAGTCCAGGGTACTCCATTTTCAGAAACGAAATTTGACTTTCAGCTTGGGAGGTGGAGAAGAAAAATTTGTCGACAAATATTTTTTAAACTAAAAATTCCCTGACAAAATTTTTTTTAAATTATAAATTTGCCGATTTTTAATCGAAATATTTTTTAATTTAAAAAAAAAAACAAACAAACAAAAACAAGCAGACATTCATAAAAAATGAAAAATTCAAATGAACAGTTTCTAAATTTGCCGACTGCCAAATTATTGGGGGGTGTTTCAACCCCCACACCTCCTATAGTTTCGCCCTTGGGTACAGGCGACTTCGTCGGCGATGCACGATGATTATGGCTAAAATTATTATTTTGTATTCTACTTCAAACAAAAGGAAACTTCATACATGGGCAGGAGGGTAGAAGCAGAAGTAAAAATTGATAACTCTTCGCCACTCGTGCCAGATGAATATTCTTATAATCTCCCGTTCAAATTTGGCCCGATTTCTTCGAAATTTTGTAATGACCAATTTCGAAGTACGTTTAAATTTTCGGGTTTCCCATTACCATGCACATAAAAATTGGCCGGATGATTGTGTGTGTGTGTGTGTTTTTTTAAATCAGTGACTCGAAACCCATTAAATCACTTTGCTTTCAATCAGAAATACATACTATCAAAATTTAAAAAATTTTGAGGACAAATTGGCACCATTTTTTACTTTTGAAAATTGTGAACTCATTTTCAGACATCTAAAATTTTTAAACATATTCTAGAAATGTTCTGGATTATTTTTTATAGCGGGTCAATTGGTAACACTGACGCGTTCGGTTGTACCCTACTTACACATAGATCATTGACGTCATTTCAACATAATACATGCATCTTCCCATAGATAGGGTTGCGTGCGGCACCAGAACCACTTTGATGTAATAACTCTAATCTTCGTATAGATAGCGTTGCGTGCAGCGTTTTTCGAAAATCAATAATTATTAATAAATTTACTAATTAATAATCTTTCCTGAAATCTGTCTCATATTTTAGGGGAGGCCAAAGGCTATAAGATACCACAATCGGCAGTGGGCGGTTGTGCTTGTGCTGAATGACCTTGCCCTGAATGAATATGCCGACTTGATAGTACAAAATATAACTTATAAAAAAAAGTGAACGCGATCCTTACAGGGTCGCCGAGGCGAGAGGGTGGCACCGCGACCGCAGCGACTTGCAGAATTGGGAGTGTGTCCAGACTGCCTAACTTTTTTTTCAAATGATTTTTATTACTATTGGTCTAAAATACCGAGTGAATAGTCTTTGCCAAAAAATGCCAGCTCCAAAGCACCTCTCCCTTTCGCTCAATCCGTCACTGGTACCACAGACCTTTTTTTACCTGGAACAGATTTGCTTATGTAAAGGACTCATTCAAATAAAAAATCCAGTACATAATAATGAACGTTACCATTCCGATCTCCTTGTTCATGACGGCCCTGTTTCTGTTTTAAAACCTTCTCCTCCGCCTCACTTTAGCCTTTGTAGTCTGTATCTCCGCGGACTTTTCCTATAAATCTTCTTTTATGGGGTATGTCACACCCCAATCTTATTTGATTTTTGTTGCCGTCTTCTCCATCAAAATTTTAAGTCAGTAAAAAAAAAATCATCATCTTGTTTCATAAAAGTGAAGGATACAAACAAAAAATATCCAAAAATCTCTTCTTTGAAATCTCTCAATGCGTTTTTCTATCAACTAAATAATTAATATTTTTCAATTTCCCCCCAGTTTCTGGGTGGAGGGAGTGGGGGGGGGGTGTATGAAACGACGCCGAGTGTATAAACTTAATTATTATTAGGATTCGTACCTGATTCATTTCGAACCGTTACCTACACACAGTTCACGAAGGTTTTTAGTTCATGAAAATTTAGCAAAACTAATCTCTGAAACTGAAAGGTGCCAAATAAAACTTGAGGAACTTTACACCCCCCCCCCTTCCGGATATTACATTTAAAATTATGAAGGGTACATGGGAAGAAGCTTGGAAAGTCACTTTTATGGCGAAGGGAGAAGAATGAGAAACAAAATTTGTTTATGTAGATACGTGGTTCTTTCCCTGTACGTGGATTTTGAAATCCGTCTTTCCGGACTGTGGCACCCTTTTGAGCTCCTTTTGGACCTGTGAAAGGAATGCAATTCTTTCTTCCGTTGGTTGTGGAGGGGTCAAGGGGTTTCAAGACTTAGCCAGGGGCGAAACTTGATTTCAGTTGGGGGTGGAGAAGGAAAATTTGCCGAAAAATATCTTTTAAAAACTAAAAATTTGCTGACTTGTTTTTTTTTTGTTTTTTTTTTAAATTTGAAATTATGCCGATTTTTTAATCAAAATATTTTTTAATTGAAAAAAAAAAAATAAATAAATAAACAAACAAACGTTCTTAGACAATGAAAAATGCAAATGAACAGCTTCAAAATTTGCTGACTGCCAAATTATTGGGGGGTGTTTCACATCCCTATAGTTTTGTCCCTGTAAATGCAGATTGGAATCTTATCCCCCAAGCACTCACATTTGCGCACATGAGCATACCCTAGGGGAGGGTAAGCTGGAAGGATATTAGGAATACTTGAGAAGAACCCACAACTTCCTTTACATATCAAGGTGGTCGTTATTTGAAGGGTAAAGAATCAAAACTCACATTTGCCATTTTACTTCAAGGGCGCAAATAGGCAAAATACTGTACACAGGTGCAAGAATATCTTTGCTGCGCCTGTGAACGTGGAGTATGTTATATATATCGCACATTCACAGGCGCAGCAAAGATATTCCTACACCCGTGTACAGTATCTTGCCTGTTTGCGCCCTTCAAGTAAAATGGCAAATGTGAGTTTTGATTCTACACCATTCATTTACTCTTGGTGTTTTTTTTTTTTTTTTTTTTTTTTTTCTGAATGTCCTCCGATTCAACTTCTGAATTGGTTCCGATAAATTCAAAAAAATCAAAAAACCTACAAGGTTTTGGGTCAATTGGATGAAGGGAATCCGTGCCACAAGCTCCTCCCTTTCGTTTTTATGGGGAAAACACATGGAGTTTTGACTTTTGTTCCCGACTAAATTTTCCTCCTATATTCACCAAGACCATAGCCCATAAATTAAGCAATAGAACATTTGCTATCGGATTCAGCTTGTGACATGTTGAAAAATAAGTCTCTTGCTATCAACTTTTAGATTTATTTAATAAAATGTTAAACTTTCTCAAATTTCAGTATTTAGGTCAAACAGAGAATCGAGTAAAAACAGAATAGTCATTGAAATTTGAAATTCAACGTTTGCTACCGACTTTCAGATTTTCGAAATGTCTTCCATATTTCAGCTTTGTTTCAACCTGTCAGAGAACGCTTGATACTCAGCTTGAAACCTTTGGCTTTTGATCGACCAGTCTCTGACTGGAGTCCAGGATACTCCATTTTCAGAAACGAAATTTGACTTTCAATTTGGGGACGTGGAGAAGAGTCATTTGCCGACAAATACGAGTATGTCTTAAAAACTAAAAATTCACAGACAAAATTTCTGAAAAATTGAAAATAGAAATATTTTTTAATTGAAAAAATAATAATAATAAATAAATAAACAAACATTCATATGGAACGAAAAATTCAAATCAACAGTTTCGAAATTTGGAACTCTACTTCCGGTATGAATGGATTAATAGTTCAGCCGGATTAGGTTTGAACCCGGACATAATCTTTTTCGGAGTATAGTTTTCAGTTGGTCACGTATTAATCTTGGTCTGGTGATAGTGTGGGGAATGGGGTAAACTTTTTTCGACATTTCACGACAGAAGAAAGCAAATGACAAGATGAAGTTATGTTAACAGTTGTTTTGTTAATCGATAGAGCGTAGCTGAGAATAGAACGATGTTGATTTGCTGCCAGACTTGTCTAATAGGAACCGAGTTTTTCACGGCTTTCCGATTTTATATTTTTTCCAACACGCCTCGTATTTACCGGAGGCGTCGAGTGGGGCGCGAAGTAGCAGATAGCGGGCCATTGGGACCCCGACGAGTCGCGAACTCGTCAGCGGGCGTGAGGCGATGTGAGATGCGATTGTTCCGAGGATTCACGGATATGCTTTGTGGGAAGCTGACAAGGACCGGTGACCTTATAAAAGTATTAAAAGAGAATGAATTCTTCGCCGTTCTGTGCGCAGCGAGTGAATATCGTACTCAGCCAAAATCAATCCAAAACAGAATATATTTTCATTTGGGGATACGAAAAGGTTTTGTACTCGTAAGTCTGGCCCTCTCCTTCGTTTTGAGCACATTTTCTGCCAAAATCAGGCCGAAAAAGCTCTCACGCTGACGGACCCGCGAGGGAAAAGCTATTAAAAAAAAAAAAAACTTTCTACTTCGTCTGTCGGCGCTCGTGTCCTTTTCTTCGTAACTGCAGCGAAAATCACGATGCGTCTACTGTTCGGACATACACATTACCGTCAAACCAGATATGCGAAAAGTCAGCTTATATAACGCGTTTCAAATATATTACAGTATCTGATATTACTAAGTCACGGAAGCTGGTGAGAGTTTTTCTACATTCGTTCAGACTGCACCTCTGAATAAGAAGAAAAAATCCCAACTAAATAATTTTTTATAATTTTCAATTTCTACATTCATTCAGACTGCACATCTAAATAAAAAGAAAAAAGTATTTTTTATAATTTTCAACTGCTATGTATCTGACAGTATGCTCATGTGTGTTCATTCTTTTTCATTCCAGGTGAAACCGAATTATGAAAGATATAAGAACTCACTAGCCACCGAGCTGAACGAAGCTATGAACATATTTTGGGCGGAGTGCTACGAAGCGTACAAAATAAATCTGCATAGAAGGAATGCTCTGGTGGCCGAGAGTACAGAACGATTTCAGGTACGTAACATCCACTCGAGAGATCCTTAAGTAGATGTACTCCCGATAATGAGCTGACCAGAGTCCACTCGAATTTACTTCGCCGTGTAGTTGGTACGCTTCACGTAATCTGTCGGTTGAAATACTAAAAAATCCAATCAGGAAAACGTGAGATAAATAGGACAAGAGATGTACTTCACGTATGGGTTACTTTTGGATGTTCCAGTTATACGTAGAAAAAACATATTTCCTATTCTCAAATACGTGTAATTTCAGTAGGCTAGGCCTATTGGAGGGAAACAATGTAGGCTTTGCAGTATGGTCTTATAATGGAAGATAACTAGCAACCTGACCTCTTCTCCTTGCTGTTGATACTCGCTCATCTCACGTCGAGCCTGAGTTCGATATTGCATCCCTAGCTTTCTGTCTGTCTCCTTTTTGTATTTGTGATTACTAACATTTTCTCTAAAATTTATTGAGTCAGTTATCGGCTCCATTTCTGTTTCGTGGATGGAGATACGTTTTGTTAGGAACAAACCACCATTATCTCCCTGTCTGTTTGTCTTTCTTTCCCTATCTCTATCTAGTTGTCTACCTACCTATCTACTGTTGGTTTCGTGACCCGACTAAGTTATTGACTGTTTCTCTGTCTAACTGAATCGTGGAGTAACAAAATGCAGTTTATCAGATTTTTCGTATAGACAGGCCGTCCTGCGTTCTTTTCATCCCCGTGGGCAGGGAAGATAAAGACAGAAATACAGGAACCGAGATCTCCCCTGCCTTCTATATCGTGTAGGGTGTTTCAACTTAGGTGGAAAAAGACGAAACTGAATATAGTTGTCGTCAAGACTCAAGAAGAGCAGGAAACGTAATGTGTATATATGACCATAGGCGCAAATACGGGGCTTGGGAGGAGCTTAGCCCCCAAATCCCGGTCTCGGCACTTTGCGGCCCATTCTTTCTTTCTTCCTTCATTTATATTCTAATACCTTATACTACAGCGCTCTCAGCATTATAATTAATTACTCATACTTTGGGATGTATGTCTGCCGCCTCTGCACCATATCCCAGTCAGTACAGTAGACTCCGGATTATCCGACTCAAATGTATCCGACCCTACTCTCCGGCTTATCCGACCTACCAAGGTCGGTTAGTTCGAATTCTACATTAGAAACCCAATTTTTGATTTTGGAATGTATGTAGATACATTACGTACGTTGCTCGACCGGCGCGACGGCGTGGCTTTGTGAAATTACGCGGCCAAAAGACGAAGCACAATTTAAAAAAAAATTCTTTAGTCAACGACTATTTTAAAAAGTTATAATTTGTGATTTGTCATTACATAATTATTGTTCTTTCACTTATTTATTCCTTTTTTACGCCCGAGTTCAATTTTCTGTATACATTTTTTCAATTTTGTGCAGATTATTTCTACGTTGAAAATATTCATCTCGCATTATCTGACTTTTCTCGGTATCCGACCAACCTTCAGCCCCGATTAGGTCGGATAACCCGGAGTCTACTGTATTGGGACGAATCACCTAAATAATGATTCGAATCCTCGGAACACAAATCATTTTGAATTTTCACGATTCGAACTTTTTCGAATCAAAAACCTTTACGAATACCTACGCCAAAATATGATTCGAATCACGAATTTTCAATTTTTTAAGTACGTTTGCTCAACTGACAATAATTTTAAGTTTTATAATTACTTTTTTTTTTTTTAGCTAGCCAGGAGGCCTAGATTAAATACACTTTTCACTTTTCATTCTTTCACAGATCACAAAACACCACAGTTCATATTTGTGACCTGTCAAAAGAAAATATTTTACTGACATCGAACTTACAAAAAAAGAGCCCTTAATAACATATAGCTAAGGGCTTTTTTCTTAGAACTATTCGGTACCACTAACGACCTTTTTCTTGTGACACGTCATATTTCACAGAGACACAGAAAGCAATATAAAAAGCAAATAGAAACGAATGCCAAAAGCCAAAACAATAAAAATTGAAAAATTGAAAGTAGAAACCATAAAGTCAAAAAAAAAAGATTCGAATCGCGAATCTTTCACATTTTTTCGAATCACGAATCAATGATGTGCGATTCGAATCATCTTCGAATCATTTCTTTCACGAATGAGCCCAAAACGATTCGAATACATTTCACGAATACAAATTTTTGATTCAAATCGCATGCCCAGTAGCCAGTACTGATCTCAGCAGAGATGAAAATTTACGCGTATAATAAGATGTTCTCCTTGACACGTAGAATATGTAGAATATAAAATGTAAAATGCAGAAATTCTTCAAAAGGCTGGCAATGTGTGTTACATTGAAACTGTAACAAGAACTTACCTAACTGTGTACTTATTGTGTATGTATTTTCAATATTGAACGGTTAATGCGAGTTTGAAAATTTGAATAATGAAATTGGGGTAAAATTTGCAATTACGTAAATTTCAACTTTGGTGTAGCCTCTTCAGTATTCAGATTAAAGCACTATTTACTACTTTTCAAAACAGGAAGTAAAAAAGTTGTCAAGGACGAAATTCAATTCCAAAAATTGAATATTTCCATTAAATTTTTCGAAATTCCAAAATTTGGAAATGAAATTGTATCAAGAAAAATGTAGTTGACATGAGTTCAACGATTGAAAAATATATTAACTCCCCCCCCCCCAGGTGCTCTCTTTCATGGGCCTTCCTCAAGTCTCTCTCAACTTTTTTTCAGGCCCAAGTTAATTTTACTTTTTTGCAGCCTGTATAGGATGAGAAAAAATTTATCACCATCAAAAGGCACCCATCCCTTTCTACTTTCCCCCCGACAATCAGCCCATTTTTCCTCGCTGGCATCCTCACACAAGTATGACCCGAGTCCGAGTCAGTCTTACCGTTGTGAACTCTTCTTGCCCCTAAAGATCTATCACTAATCGTAGGTTCGCTATTCATATGCCTTCTACACATCTTTCCGCTTTTCCCTAGAATAATAACCCCATCTTCGTCATCCGGCAGGAGTCCAGGATACTCCATTTTCAGAAACGAAATTTGACTTTCAGTTTGGGGAGGTAGAAAAGTTTGCCGGCAAATATTATTTGAAACAGCTCCGTAGAGAGGGAAGGAAGGCCTGGGGGAATTCCCACGGGCTTCCTTCTCCTTCCATTTCATTTTGTTCTTTTGTCAGATGGGGAAGAATTATAAGCCACGGGATAAGAGGTTTCTTTCATGATGTAAGGAGTGATTGCTGATTTTATATGCAGTGTGATGTAGCCGTAAGCTTTGAAATTCAGGCCTTTTAAAAATATCGGGCTTCCCTGAAAGTTCGGGCCCTGGGTATTTCCCCCTTTCTCCTCCCCCTCGTCAGGGTTGTTTCTGTTTTTGTTTCTGTGTTTGACGACCCGGAGTTGAGTGCTAGGATCTAGAATCCTCAGGGGCTATTTCCCGATGATTTGATTTTGGAGGGAAAAAAGGGTAAAGTACAGGTATCTATTTTTTGTATATTGTTGGAAGACTCTGTCAGGGATCATCGGAGGAAAAGGGGTATCCTACATGCTTTCTCTTCTGCCTCAAAAACGTCTTTTGAAATTCTGCTATCGAGGCATCTTCCAACAGCAATGGATTTTTGAGAAAGTCTTGCAGTCATGTCGCATTTCAAAACATCTCCCCTAGTAAAACCATGAAGTAGCTAAGTTCACTAATTTGTGTACGATGGTTAGTTGCCTTAATTTAGGAACGTATTTGATCTGTTCGAGATTTTAAGGAAGCAGTGTGGTAGACAGATTCTATTGCAGTTTAAAATTTACGTAAAGAGTCTTGAAAAACTCATCTCATCATATCGACAGTTTTGCCGTTTCTTATGGTTGGTCCTAAAATCAAATTCATTTTTTTGAGGTGTAACTTCTTTACCAAAATTATGCGAAAGTGTATGTAGACGGATCTATGATGCATCTGATCGTCAAATTTAACGACGCATCAAAGTTGATCACCCAGCAGTTTAATCATCGCATTTCAAATTATTGTGTTAACTAGAATGTATACATCTTAGGTACTTGATAAAATATTCGATTTTATTGCGGAATAATAATAATTGTTATGTAAATTACCTGACCTGAGTACCACCTGGTGAACTGACCTCTGTTTTTAATCTTCTGTTGTAGGACGTTATTTACAGTCCTTTTTTGCTGCGGAAAGAAGATGAGCAAACGAGATACAACAACGTACTGAATCAGTATCGTAATCATCGGATTTTGCTGAATAAAAAATGGAAAGTGCAGAAAAACTACCTAATTGGTCCTCGGAGAGCGTGGAAAGACAGGTAAATTATTTTAACGATTAATGGAAACGGGTTCATTGGGAGGCGTTTCTCGGGTGTGGTGACATTACGTACGCTAGGAGGTCACCTTTCGTCCAACTGTAGAATAATTTTATGCTCGGTGAAATATTTTTCGTCAGTTTACGTATTTTCCAGTGTCGAGTGTCGAGACCCATCTCAAACTCAATAAGTAATTGAGGAGTATAGTTATCGGATCGCACTCACATAGTTATCTCGCCTAGATACTTTTTTCTGTGTGCTAAATTGTTCTCAGTGAAGAAATACACGATGTCTCTTTTGCAATGACCCCCTTCCACCTGGTAAGTAGGCAGCCTACCTCGAAAATGTGTCGATACGTTTGCATACTCTTACTTTTGAAGGCACTGAGTTATGGTTACATTTTGAAACGTTTTCCATCTTTGACATTTTTTTTTCTTCTCACGACTGAAGATAGACAGAAAACTGTTGGTACCAGTAGGTAATAGTAGAGGGCAATTGTGGTAACCACAGAAAAAATGGTTGGAATCGGTTCAACAGTGTGTGTTCATAAAATCAATTTTAGTATCTACAAATTATACCAGCAAATTTTCACATTTTTTCAATCTTCTGTGAAACTTGCCCTGTTACGCTACTGTTTTTTTATTCGCCATAGATTGTACATTAAATTTCCCATTAAAAAAGTCATTAACAATTTTCTCGTATCTAACTAAGCCCCTTCAAAAGTAAGAGCATGTAAACATATCTACATATTGTCGGGGTAGGTTGCCTACTTACAAGGTGGGGGGGGGGTATTGCAAAAGAGACACCCTGTATATCGAAGCATTAGGATGCAAAATTGAAAAAAGGAAGTCAGTTTCAGTTAATTGAAGACCTGGATTCTAAACCAGCCAGCGAGGTATTCTTGTTTGTCATTTTAGGGTAGTACACAATGCAAGAAGGTTCAACCGAAATAGCTAGAAAAAAATTACCTCTTACAAATTAGAAAATTTTTGTTTTGGGAAAGTACTTCCGCGAGTTTGGTATCTACTATCTAGGTCTATAGTTATTGGGCTGACTCGAGAACTTTCGGCGTTTGGTAACATCGAATCCTCCGACACGGAACAATCTCTTAATTTGCAAAGTTGACAGTTTGTGGTTGGAGAAATATAAAGCGCCCTCTCTTGGTAAGATTGCTTCGAGACATTCTCCAGTGGTTAATAACGCTTTTCAAATTCACGATGCGCTCACGAACGAAAACTCAAGCGAAGGAGAAATATAGATAAACCAGATGCGCGATTATGCGTAACAAATGCTGGTGCCACGCTCTGGGACACGATCTCGTCCAAAGATAGCGATTACGATAATTGAATTTTCCTCGGCAGTACAAAACGTCATTTTCAAAAAGAAATTGTGAAGGTTTCTTTTCCCGAAAGGTTGTCTATCAGAACAAGCTTTGATACGATCACGTATCAAATTACAGCAGCCTTGTCCTAATATAAGATCAGAGAAACACACTGATTGAGGGATACCAAATATACTTAAAGTCAACTTCGACAGGATGACGGTCAGTTTTACAAGGGCGAAAAATTTCACTAACCGAACAGAAAACAAACAAACTATCTCAAATTTCATTTCCGTATATTTTGCAGTTTATAGGATTTAAATCCATAGCCCCATTTTCATCTTCATTCGTGTTTTTGTTCGTATATTATTTCATTTCTGCATTGTGAAGATCTACAGGAAATAGGTGATATCGATTGCAGTTGATTTATTCCTTCGATTCTTATTTTACTTAATTCTGTGTAGTTATGGGGTACATTGAAGTGCTTTGTTTGAGGGAATGGAAATCTCGCCTACAGGAGCAAACTAGCTTTTCATTTCTTAAATTACGCCAACTTGAGCAGTTCTTCCCGGGATGGGGCATGCCTCCTCCCCTCTACCATTTAACGCTCGGTACGATCCTAATTTTGTGATTCAGGATAACGAAAATTTAATTTTCAGCTCCTCTTTGTCGCATTGGTTGGTTTGTCAGAAAACGAATGTTTCCCAGTTCTTCCGTTTGTGGTTAGATGCCTTCAGTAAGAAGGCTATGCAAAATGTCTGCCATTTTAGCAAGGCGGTCATTCTCACTGCGCATTCGTTGGCGAAATTACTGGTGATTGACGACCATGTAGACTGACGTGATTTCGTCGTTCCGTTTACCATTTTGGAACGCGCCTTGCTCTCTGTTCAAAATAATAGCAGTTTTATTATGCTCGTCTGGTTAATTTAAAAAAAACAGCAACCAGTTCTTCAAAACGATATCAGCCGATTCAAAAATGTAAGAGTAAAATGAAAAACAAAGTAAAGAGAACATGTTCTGTCAAGTCCATTAACAATCTAATATCACATATCTCAAACATTGTTTTCAAAATAATCAAATCGAAGGTGCACGGTTATTTATTTCCTGACCCGCTGACTGGAGGCAATCATTTTTGCATGTAATCCATTTTTCGCACGTTTCGGAGTATAATTAAGAGTCAAGTCTTTCCCCCCCCCCCCTCCAGTCAATCATTTGTCATTTATTTTAATGTACAAATGACATTATTGTGAACCAAAAAAGCACAATTTTCACCAATTTAGTAGTCTTATACTTTTTATTTGAAATCGACGTATTTTGAACTAAAAATTATCTACAATGTCGCCCTTCCTATACAACTTTGATGAATCTACGATATAGGGTGGAATGAAAAAAACTCATTCATTGAGAAGTACAAAACCTACCTGGAAAGGTATAATTTAATGAGAAAGTAATATGAATAAAATTGTTGTGAATTCAGTTGATGTGTACAGTTTGCCACCGTCACCTGTGGTTAAAATTTCGGCAAGTTGTACAAAATTAAAAAATTTGACTAACTAATTTTGATCCACTATGCATTAGTTGATTCGTTTTGATCCTCTGATCATGTATGTACTGAATTTGAGTGAATGAAACGAAAGATTCAAGATAAATTATCTAATATAACTGCAAACTGTTTAGGTCTAATTTTCTATGGAACCCAGTTCAGTGGTCATGATACATTTAGAGACCATCGAGAATATTTTGGTTATAGGCCTGGTATTTTATATTAATGGGAACGTTTGAAACAATGAGAATTTGAAAATCATAAATGTCGATGTAAAACACTGCAGTTATATAAATTTTGAAACTGTAAAACTAAAATGGGTAAGAGTGTGGTGAAGAAGTACTTTTGAAGGGCCATATGAATGAAGGAATCATTAACGGCGAAAAAATCGCTGTGTCTAGAGAACTACGGCGATCTTCTATTCTTGAATTTACATTTTTGTATTAGTCGTTTAAGCGTCCTGCCTGGCTACTTCCTGTGTAGCACGATACGATCGTCTAACAAATGTCTTTTGTCTCCTGCATACCTGTACATCCGGTGATCTTTTCAAAACCACGTTCTTCTTCTTATTATTCTCATGACTCACTCTCTTTTTTCATTCTCGATCGATCAGACAGGACATTAGTTCAAGTCTAGGTACAGTTCAGTTACAGTTGATACGTTTTAGGTCTCGCATTAAGCTCTGTTTTTCAGGGTGTCTTAACAATCCTATAAATCCTGTAAAGTACTCTATTTTTAAAAAGTTTACTATAAACCTATAAATGTACTCTTATTTTCACTTTTAGCCCTTTGAAAATAAGAAAGTCAGCTTGCGAGAGAGAAAAAAAATGGTACACATGAAACTGTATGTTTGAATTATGTATTTACTTGCTACTAAGAAACAACTTTTTTTTTTTCTATATGCATGAAATTTAGGAAAATTTTCTTTCAAAGCTGCGAAAGTTGCTATCAAATTTGTATAAAAGGTCCTATAGAACTCCTATATTTTTGAATTTTAATTTCGTTACGACACCTTGGTTTTTACTATCGATCGTACAATACCTGCGCTTTTTACACTCTCTCATTTTTTTGATTTCGAATGTCCTCGCTGTGGTCCGGACTAAAGCCTTCTTTTTCTCATACAAGTTTCAAAAAACCCGCAAGGACAACTTTCATAGAAAATTGAAAAAATGTGAAAATTTTTGCGCGTAGTTTTCAACTAAAATCGATCTTGTGAACACCTGGTTGATCCGATCACGGTAATTTTTTTTCTCAATAGTTGCTGTAACTGTCTTCGGGTATTGCCAAAAAGTTACACTAGTTTATCTGTTAGCCATCTTGAGAAAAAATAATTTCCAGTAATGCTGTACGTCATTTCTTCAGATGGCGTATCTTAGTTCCTTCAAATGTAAGAGTAGGTAAACATATCTACTCTGCTCGCCTGGCTGAAAGGAGAACACGTACCTGAAACCTGTATTCACGACGAGGAAATGAGGAAGACTCGATGTATATTCCAAGTCCAAATACAAAAGTAGTCATATTTTTAAATTCTGTATTATTTCCAAAAACTTAAAGCTTACGCGGTAGAGGTGACAAACCGTAACATCAACCAAATTAAAAATATTTACACAGTTATTGTCTGATGAAGTGGTTCATTTTCGAGGGGGGGGGGGGGATTAAAAAAAGTGTTTCCTTGTTCCAACCTGATCTTTATTGCTCTAACGCGTTCGTAATCCACTTCATTTCAAATTAATTGATAATCACTATAATAAGGGAATGGTCTTATAGGCTGACGTATGATTTGTTTTATTTTTTTATAATTGCATGTGCAATGCATGTTCGAGCTTTCTAAGGTTTTGCTTCCTTTCCTTGAAGAAATTGCAGATCTTCGTTAAAAAGGAAATAGCGATGAGAATACTTTATTTATCAGTTGTTATAAGTTCAATTTTTTTCTATCTCCTTTGTAATGTTGCTGAGGTAAAAGGGGAGGGAGATCTCGCTTTCAATTTCGGAATGACCTAATGACATCTTTATTTTATTCGCTGAAAATTATTTGTGTAGACGAGTTCTTTCAAAGAAGTAGTGTATCAGATACAAGACAGCGAGAAAATGATTTTGAGTATTTAAATGACAAATAGTAATATCACTGTTTCGTATACCCAATATCAGTGAAGATTTATCCCAGCATCAACCTTTTCTCTGGCTGCGTTTCTGACTAGAATTAGTATTTAATCGACTTGACTGAGAAATTTTCAAATTCTACGCTGTACCAAAATACAGCCCAGGGTATTGTTATCGTATATAACCTGTTGACGAATCTCCCAAGAATTATGTCCGACATAAAAATTTCTAAAAAGAAAAAAAAATATTTTTATGGATTTTTTTAATAATACTGTGGAGCTAAGAGAGCTATCATCTCTTTTCATGACTACAAAATCTATGTGCGAGTAACGCCTGCAATTGTATATGCAGCAGTACAATTTACTCATGTTGAATGTTTTGCCTCTTATTATGTTTTTACGGAGCGATGAGCTATAGCATGAATTGATACGACAGTTTGTCTCCAAGTAAGGTCAACGTTGACATTGGATTGAAGAATTTTGTTGATACAAAATATTTTCGTCGTCATCGTGGTCGCGTCTTTTGTTACAAAAAATTACGTGTATCTTCTTTCTCCGACTTGCTTCTTAGATTCTGCGGGTCCTGGCGCGCAGGGTGGTCTCTCTTAGGCCGGCGAGTTGGTCGTTACCAGTTCTGATCGTCTTCTTCCTCTTCTTCTTGCGAATTATGTAAATTTTATTTATTAGTAGATAGATCTTCATTTTTCTTACCTGACTACCGGATATTCATTAGCCAAGCCGCCATCCGTGATGCGTGTACTCTTATGTCTGTGTTGATTCATCATTCTAATATACTATACCCTCACTTCAAGTGAAAATGTTGAGGGAATCTGTGAATTCTGGCATGTGTTTCACAAACTGACTTTCATCTGGACGGTTCATTAATCAGCTTATACAATTGAAAATGAACTAAAAGGAACATTCTAATGATCCTTCCTTGAAATAGAATGAATAAATTTCTGAAGGCCCTCCAGGAGATACTCGAGTCTTGGGCTGACGTCCAGAAGTATTCCCTTATTTACTCTCTTTACGTACATTTACTCACGGTTACATAAAAGCATTGAAAATGTGCCAAAGAATTTTAGTGGCTTGCTTTGGTCACTCCAGAAATTAATTTCAAGTTACGCCTCCGGTCACCGTTCGACATTGTTGATTCGAATTGAGATGTTACCTATTTTTGTGTATATTTTAGAGGTGTACTTGCACACCCGGACGGTATAAGTGGTTTATCGATGTACCCTAGAGTTTATTTTCGAAATAAATGAACGTATAATGTGATGAAGATTCTGAAAAGTTCTCCCCTTCCCCGATTGCGAAGAAACTATGAGAAGTTCATAATTCTAACTGAACCCGCCCGATCAAAATAGCGGTTTAGTCCGGTCCTTATCTATAGATGTGATTTTTTTTTTTTTTTTTTTGAAATTCATAAAGCTCATACCCCAAAGTTGTTCCTTTTAATGAACAAATGATCTTGTACAAGTTTCAGCCTGATCCAATAAAATTAACCCAACCCCCCAGCGTGATCTTTCTTTCTGTAGCACACGCATAAGTAAGAACAGGGGTTGTTGTAAATGTTTACTACTAAACACCACGATATGAATCATTAGTTAACGGACTTGTAATGATACAGGCAATAGCAGTATACGAGTACAGTCTTCTGTTTTCTTTCTACAAAAAGTCAAAGCATATGTAAATGTAATAAGTATTTCAAGCGCATTTCGGAAATTTCAGATTTTCAACCACCTAATAATTTTTGAAGGAAGACAGGTACAGGCACCAAATTCTAACATAATGAAAATAATTTCTATTTAAAACACTTCCGAAAGTAAAAATTAGGGGATCCAGAGGGAGCAAAATGTTGTGCCCTTTACCACTTGGCCACACAGCCACTTCCCAGATTTGATCAAGATTCATCAAATGTCCATAAACCTCTCCCTAGAATCACTAAAACTTTTCAATATCATTATATAACTCATACTTGTCGGCAGGACAGCGCGAATCCGAAACGGAGAGGCGAAATTGGGGTTCGGGCCAGCCTCAATGCGTCCCTCTGGTCAGTGATGCGATACTCGAAAGGGTAATTTCCGGGGCCAGGGATGCAGTCCCTAAAAAGCCACTTTGGCATGCGTGTATCGCCCTATGCTCCACCAAGTGAGAACTCATACTCATTAAGACCTCGTTAAATTTCGCAGGAATCTATTCAGACTTATCAAGGCACGTTAAGGTTTTATTGAGATTCATCAAGAATCCTCAAAATGCTGTCCAAACGTTCTAAGCAGGGATGATAAGCCAGTCAATAAAGCTTAGACTTATAGCATTTGCTTACGACCTTGAATATATGGCTGATGCTTATAGCTTATGAGGTGATTAGCTTAAGCTTATGGTTATAAAAAATCTTTACCGGAAGTGTCTTCAATTTCGACTCTTCTCGAAATATTTTTCCCCTCGAATTTGAGGGGGGGGGAAATGGAAATTGGAAACTAGGGAAAAACAAAGTATTAAAATTGTTCTCTGATGTAAGAAAATGAAAAGATATCGTAAATCAGCCGAAAGAATATGGCTTATGCTTAAGGCATATAGCTTACAGCACATTTAGCTTAAACTTATAGCTGACTTAATTGCCCAACAACCTTCAGCTTATGGCTTAAATCTTATAGCTTATGGCTGACTTATCATTTTTGTTCTCTGAACAGACTACTCAAGACAAAACATATTATCCTTAGCTCACAGAGCTATAACGCTTACTTATCCGACAAGACGTGTTATTAACGCTTAAAACTTTTAAAGCTCGGGGGGTCGGGTTGATATTGATCAATTGGGCTGAAATTTTAAATTTTATCATTTTTTCACATAAAGAAACAATTTCAGTGGGTGAGAGGTGTAAAAATAGTAAGTTGAAAAATAAGGACCGGGCTAAGTGGTATACATCTTGTAGAGGTCTGGTTGGCCGAGTGGATAGCGCGTTGGTCTCGGAATCCGGAGCTCTGGGGTTCGATCCCGCGTAGCAACTCGCCAGATTTCCGACCTAGGCCGGTTTTTCGGCCAGAAGTGAAGAGGGCTAAGACAGCCCTAGCAGCCTCCCCGACGTCTCTGAAGTAATGCTCGAAAGGGTGGATTCCAGGGCTCGGGTTGAGAGCAAATTATAAAAGTAAGCGGTATAAATGTTGAGCTTCGATGCTTTCGTACTCGTTTTAAAAGGTTCCTTCTGATATAAAGTGATAGTGGATTTCAAGTTGGCCAAGTCTAAGCAACGAAAACTAATAATTTTTGGGAAACTGGGCCGTGAGGAGGTAATGGAAGAGGTACTCCAAAGAAGCTGGTCTGTAAAAAAAAATATATATAAAAAAAAGTAATTTCCCAAGAACAAAAAATCGCAAGGGGAGAGGACTCGCTGAAAACTTCAGAAGTTTTGGAAGTTGAAGTATTGTATAATACACTCAAGTTATTAAAATGTGGAAAGGTAGCGCAGATCCTAATAAAATTAAAAACTCGACTTCGAAAATAGCTGCAGAATCCTCAACACCCTTCTTGACAAAGCTCGTTAACCAATTTGTGAAAGCTGGTTTCTCACCTACACAATAGCAGGTATCGGAAATAATTGTTCTGCATAAAAAAATGTGACAGGAGTAATCTTAATAATTAATAACAGTTTTCGACTTCGCCATGTACCAGAAACCTGGAAAATAGTCGATATGATTGTCTTACTTAAACCAGGTAAAGCCCCCGAGGACAAGGGCTGTTACAGACCGATTTCTCTCCTGCCACTTGCTGCCAAGGTCTTCAAAAAGATCTTATTGATCAGGTTACGTAAAACCATCGAGAACAGGAGTCTGTCACCAGACGTACACTTTGATTTTCGTGAGAGACACTCCACGATAGAACCAATCCATAGAGTCGTACAAGCTGCTTCTCAGACTCTCGAGAATAGAGAGTATGTCCCAGCCGTTTTCTTCGATGTCAGTGCGGCATTCGACAAAGTACGGTACATGGATCTTATCTACGAGATCAAGGACTTCTCTCCGGGACTATGTAAGCTACTGCTGTCATACCTGCAGAATCGTCAGTTTTATGTAACTTGTGGCACTGCAACATCACAGCTAAAACAAATAAGTGCAGGAGTCTCTCGAGGATCTGTTCTTGTCCTACATTGTATCTCCTCTACACTATGGACATCCTTCCAACGCCATCAACGCTGACTAGTCTCTTCGCTGATGACACCGGCCTTATTGTCCACTCGAAGGAGTATGGGACAGCAGTCCATAAACTGCAGTTAGCAGTTAATTCCGTGGCCAAGTGGGCTAAGGATTGGAAAATAAAGATCAATGAGGACAAATCAGTTCGGGTAGATTTTGCCCGGCGCTCGCACTCGTACATTCCAACGTTACTGGACGGCAAGACAGTCCGAGTAGCCAACTCGGCTCGTTATCTGGGACTATATAACAAGTTCAACTGGCAGGAGCACCTTCAACAAAAACGACGAATGCTAGACTTACTCCGTCTCAATTTCAGTCGGCTTCTCAACAGTCATCAGCTCAGCCTCGCCAATAAGAGACTCGTTTACACAACAATCTTCAGTCCAGCGTGGAGCTACGGCGCCGAAATTTGGGGCACAGCCGCGAAATCCAACATCGCTCTTATAGAGAGGTTTCAAAATAAATTTCTTTGAGTCATGGTCGTGGCACCGTGGTATGTCACTAATGAACAGGTGTCGAAGGACCTGTCAATCGAACCGGTACGAACGGTAATTTCAAGAAAAGCCATACGATATGTGCCTCGACTACATAAACACCCAAATATCGAGGCTGTCCTTCTCGATGTACAAAGGGTGTTCAGTAAGTAATGTTCCCATCGAAATTAGAGCCCGACATACCCAAGTATAATGGGCTGCCATTTTAGCTCACACCGGGCCCGTCGATGCCGAATTAACTACGCGGTACGCTCCGCACAGTCGGATTCGGCATCCACGGGCACGGCGTGCGCTAAAATGGCGACCCATTATACTCTGCTGTATGTAGGGATTTAATCGAAATAACTCGCGAACGAAAAGAGACTTTCTGATGCGCTTTTGGGGTAACATTGTTTGTAGCCTTATCCCTTCGTGTTCCGAGTTGCAAATTATTTTATTAATGTCTTCACGAGTTATCATTTTTTGAAATGGATTGGGAAGTGCCGAGTTCCTTCAAAATAACGCAGCGTTCGAGTATCTAGTTTTTATTACGCTCACTGAAATTTGATATTTTTTGCCACATCTGCCAAACAGTCTGGACTTGGGGCTGATTCGTTTTCTTATGTTTGGTCTGCTTAAGAAACAGCTCACCGGGAAAGTGTTCGCAAATGAGAAAATGAAATTGGAAGTCAAACAGTGGTGCAAATTTCTTACACGATGCAATTTTCAATTTGGTATCACGCTGGGACAAATGCATTGATAAAGATGGCGCCTGCGTAGAACTGTAGAATTTTTTATATACTTTCCGAATTCTTCTTCCAAAATAAATTCCGTCCACTCGTTCTCGAGTTATTCCGATGGGAACCTTACTTACTGAACACTCCTAGTATCAGAGGACACTCAAAGGCTGAACCGAAAACGGCTGTCGGATCCGCTGAATTGACAAATTAGTTAGGTAGATTAAACTAAATAAGTAATTTTTCTATTATTCCTAGGTAGCGTGTACTTATGAAGCTTATATTTTTCCCTTTTGGTCCACACAATGTATGCTTCTAGTTCCAAAATGAGTAAAAACATTAAAACTTTCCCTTCCCTTCATCTTTGAGGCTCCTCTGGTCTCGGAATCCGGAGGTCCTGGGTTCGAGCCCACGTAGCAATTTGTTATATTTCGACATAGGCCGGTTTTGCGGCAAGATGAGAAGAGAGCTAAGACAGCCCTAACAGCCTCCCCGACGTCGCTGAGGTAATGCTCGAGGGGGCGGATTCCAGGGCTCGGGTTGAGAGTAAAAATTAGGAAAGAGAGTTAGCCACCAGGCGATACGTATACTATGGGCTCACCATCCCTATCCTAGTTTCATCTAAAATCTTCCAAATGATTTCCTGGAAAAGAGGCATTTAATTGTGTGGGAAATGCCCCCTTCCCGCAGAGGTATTCTTTACTGCCACAGCTTCAATTTGGCAATGCACGGTCGTCGGTGTACCTACACTCACTTTTTTTTCACTTCGCTTTCAGCCTTTGCTGTCTCGCATACGTATGATGCGTGCATTTAATAAGGATATCATCGTCGTTCGCCTTTTGTTTGGAGAGAAATTACGTAAGCACGCGCGCCGTTATACACGAAGGCAATTGAACATCGTATATATACTTCTCCAAACATGGAACTGTGTAACATGTTTGACCTGATTCCGCTCAGTTATACATTTATATACATCGACAACGAAGCGAGCAATGAGCGAAAAAACGAACGTGAGTACGTACCTATCATTGTACGTACGTACAGTATGTATCTCGGTTTACGCGACATGTGCAATTTCTTCGATCTTGGATCTTGGGTACATTAACTTTGCTTTTTTTTTCTCTCTGTTACTGCGAAACAGACTAAGTTTACGTATATTGTACGGCAAATGAACTGGATGGAGAAGATATCCGTCTCTTTCTGTCTGACTGTGCTCCGTTCTCTGTCTGTATGTCGTGCTGTCTATCTCAAGGACTATCGGTCTGCCTATCCGGCTGGTTGAAGATGATTTGACGAATTGCTGACTAACTTTCTGTCCTGGCTGTCTCCCTTTCTGATCCTTGTCCGCGTATTTGCTGTCTCTGACTCAGTCCCCCTGCCACTGTATTTCTGTTTCTCTGTCTCTTCTTCGTTAGCCACATCGGTAGACTGACTGAGAAGCACCCTCAATCATCCCTAGTCTGTAGTCATGTACGATTAGATGGTTGCCCGTAAGTACGTGCGCTTTTGACGCGTTGTCGATGCTAGACGCTGCTTCCTAACGATATTCTACGACTTCGTATTGCCGTGGCGATCTCGGACGTTGATTCCTGGACAGCCTCGGAAACGAGAACCACAAGTACATGCTGTTCGAAATCGCCGCAGATTCCACCGAAGTGCCACCGTACAACGATTTCCCGGTTATCAGGACAAAGCCGAAGAGTGATTTGGAGATGGTAGAGGCCGTGGCGGTAGCAAACAACCGCGAGATCAACAGGCGAACATCAAGCTCTTGGCAGCCAGCCTCCTGCGGAGAGGCGAAAGCCATCGCCAGACCAGCGCCGACGGATCGGCTTCGCGAGTGTAGCGAAACTCGGTGGAGCTAATGAACGCCCTCCTTGGGCGCCGATAATCATCTGGCAGCGGCGGCGCGGTCGAGAGAGCGAACAACCGATTTATGTACAATGATTATCCGTTTCACGCCAAGCCCGCGCGCACTACACGCCTCTGCATGTGTATAGTATTACCCATCTGATAAATTCGTCGACTCCGTATTCATCCAGCTAATTAATTACGTCTAAGTAATATTTATTACCCGCCTGGCTAATGGTTGTCAGACCGCTGTAGGCTGGTCAGAAGTCGGAGAATCTGCGCGACATTGTACTGTGGATGTCGATCGACGCGGCGGCCACAATGACTGTGATATCTTAATTACGAATACGTTATGGCGCACGCGGTTCATTAATTCAGAGCTACCGCCGGTCGCCGCCGCCGGCTGCGGGTAAATTAATTTGCACTTTTGCGGAGCGGCTGCTGGTGGGCACATTCGCGCGCCGCCGTTAATTGACTGGCGGCAGCGTCGAAGAAGATAAAAGGAAGAAACAGTTGTAGAAGAAGAAGAACCAGTAGTTTTGTAGAAGTCGTTTCGAATATCTTATGTCCCCATGTATGATGGACCATTTTGAGAACAGATTTGGGGGAATTACTGTATCTATTCACGTTCGATTAGAGTGCTGTACGGTTGTGCAGCTCACAGTTGAAATCGACGAATCAGCTGCACAAAAGTCGCGGTCCTCGTGTATAATGGACCATTTTGAGGACAGACTTGGGAGAATGGTTGTACGAGGGATATTCCAAAAGTCTTTGCACACAGTTTTTTTTATTCGGAACGGGTTACACTGGAGCGGTGAAATTTGTACCAGATGTTCACTAGGGTTGTAGCAGTACGCATGATTTTTTTAGACGTGATCGGTCGGGTTGTCCTCGAGTTATCGCCGTATAACCATGAATTTGAGTACCACTGCGCTGTCCAAATGTGAGTTTCGTGTGGTCGTGAAATTTTTACATTTAGGTGTTCCGGGCAATGAAATTTATAAAAGATTATGCTCGATATATGGTGAAAACAATGTAATGTGTATTCAAAATGTTTACGAATGGATAAGACAGTTTAAAGCGGGAAGAACGAGCACGTAAGACGAGGAGAGATGGAATGAACGAGGAGACAATTGCGTGTGTGCATCAGTTGTTAGCCGAAGATCAGCGCTACACTGTTACAAATATTCACCGAAATAAGATGGCAGACAAATTTCTAAATGACGTAGGTCGTACAACTGTAGACAGAGTTTTAACTGATGTTCTCCATCTGAGAAAAGTGAGCACTTGGTGGGTACCGCGTGAATTGACTGAAGAGCATCGAACCTACAGACTGGGAGCTGCGCTGGACTTTTTGACCCGCTATGAGCAGGAAGGTAACGACTTCTTACACCGAATAGTCACCGGAGACGAGACTTGGGTACATTTTTGGATACCAGAAACGAAAAAAGCTTCTATGGTATGGAAAGAGCTCACATGCATTTGGACAGCGCAGAGGTACTCGAATTCATGGTTATACGGCGATAACTCGAAAACAAAACGACTGATCATTTCGAAAAAAGCATGCGTACTGCTACAACCCTACTGAATATATGAAAAAATTTCATCTCTCCAGTGTTACTCGTTCCGGAGAAAAAAAAAAAGTGTGCAAAGACTTTTGGAATGCCCCTCGTATCTGTTCGAGTCCGAACAGAGTGCAGTGCCGTTGTGCAACTTGTAGCTGAAGTCGACGAACAAAGTGTACAAGTCAATCTCCGTCCGGAACTGAGGAACTCAATCTAGTGGTCAGGGGAGCTTGAGAAATGTGAACTGGTTGTAGGTCTACGAAAATGTACATACGTGGTCTGTCCGAAAAGTATCTGGCCTTTTTTTATGAGCAGTGGCTTAGCCGGGGGGGGGGATTAGGAGAATGAATCCCCCCCTTGAGATGAGAATTTTTTATATGCTGGCAGTATCACAGTAAATGCGTGAAAAGTGAAATTTAAATTCAGATGCATAATGGAGACTGAAAAACACAACATACTGATGCGTCAATGTAAAACATAAAGTTCATATAAGGTGTGCCCCCAGTCTAACTACATTATAAGAAAATTTTGCTGCCCCCCCTCCCCGTGGAAAACTCCTGGCTACGCCACTGTTTATAAACAGGGTTGACAGTGTAAAGTGTCACGTTGTAAAGATACATTATTTACAAGGGTAAAGAACGCAGTGGCGTAGCCAGGGGGGCGAAGGGGACGAATTCCCCCCAACACCCGAAATTAAATTTAAAATATGCAAAAATGAGCAATTTTTCGCCTCTAAAACACATTTTTTCGAAAAATTCTTGCTCGAGCAGTAATTTTACCTTCATTTTCATAAAGTATAGTTCTATAATACCGGTGATTTTTAAAAAATACCTCAATTTTCGACTTTTTTCCCTTGAAAATTTTACTTCACCCCCCCCCCCTTTGGAAAAATCCTGGCTACGCCACTGAAAGAACGTGTAAAGAATTGCTGTAAAGAATGTAAAGAATTGTAAAGAATATATTTCAATTTCACAAATCAGCGATGATAAAAAGGCTTTCTTTACATCCTTTACCTTTCTTTTACATTCTTTACAATTCTTTACATTCTTTGCATTTTACATTATATTCTATTCTTTACTGTAAAGAAAGATTTTAATCAACCCTGTTTATAAGGCGGAAACAAATAGCCGTAGCGTTTGTAAACAAAACGCCATTTTGAAGGGGCAACCTTCCCCTACCATCACTTTCATCTCCGAACTCACGAGACCGATTTTACTTGAAGTTTTGTGCTGTTACGTGTCGGTTTAGCATTGAACGCGTCCATTTTTATTTTACAAAAATAACGTATAAAGTTTGTATTGAATTCTGCTTTAATTTTGGCCATATGGTAACGGACGAAATTGCAACAATTTTGAAACCAAAAATCTATCTTCCATATGGGAACATCACAATTCCCCCCCCCCCCCGCCCAATAAAAAACGGCGAAGTAGGAGCAATGTGAAAACAATGTTAACATTTTGTTGCGATTGTGAGGGTGTCGTGCACCATGAATTTGCCCATAAAGGTCAAACTGTCGATATTGTTATGGTATTCCTTAGTCTCTCGACCAGTGGATTGCGTCTCTCCACTTTTCTCTCTTCTTTGCTAATCTTTTCATTTCTGAGAACGATTTACAGTTCGTATTTGTCACACCTCATTCTTTGCCTTACTTTCCAGTTCTAATCAACAGCCATTCCCTCTAGCAGTAACAACAATTCTCCTGGATGTCTAATGTTGTGACCTATCAGTTTCACTTTTCTCTTTACAGTTATATTCCGAATTCCTCTTTTCCTTCCTATTCGCCGTGGTGTTTCCTCATCTCTGATCTTTTCTATTAATTTGATTTTCAACATTCTCCGATAACACCACATTTCAAAAGCTTCTGTCTTTTTTCTTTCTTGTGTTCCTAATGTCCAAGTCTCACCTCCATATGCTGTACTTCAAATGTACGTTCGAAAGAATCTCAGTCTTATTTTTAAATTTATGTTTGCCCTAAATAGGTCTTCTTCTTGGGGAAAAGCTTTTAGATTGTTCCATTGTACTTTTTATTTTAGTTTTCCCTCTTCCATCTTGCATTATCAGACTACCTATGAATTTAAATTCTTTTACCTCTTTTTAACCTCCTATTTCCATATTTAGTGGATTTTATTCCCATCTGCTGAATACCATCACTTCTTATTCATCTTCATTGGGGTGAACCTTATTTTACAAATTTTCGCCAATCGATTGAATGCGCACTGAAATTTGTTCCAATGGACCTGGAAACTCGCCATAAAAAATTTGAGCTCAGTATGAGTTCAATAACTCGTGGAGTTTTGACCTTGAAGTTAGGTGCAATACTGAGATTTTACTAAAAAAAGCCGCGAATATCTCGGAACATATCAACTTCAGGACCAGAATGCATGTAACATAAAATGTTTCTTGTTAAATTTTCTATAAAAAAGATCCTATACAACTTTTCTCTAGAATGCACATTTACCAAGATAATCACAAAAATATGTGAAAGTTTCGAGGAACGTGGCTTTTGTTATTTTTTTCTTTCATAACCGATCTTTACTAGCTGAATCGCAGTTATCTAAAAGAATATTCACTTTAGGACCAAAATGCAAATAACATAAAATGTTCCTCGTTAAATTTTCTATAAAAAGGTTCTATACAACTTTTCTTTAGAAAACATATTTATCGAAATAATCGCAAAAATGAGTGAAATTTTCGAAAAACATAGGTTTTTTAATTATTTTACCGCTGTAATATCCTATAATTACGGGTAATACATACTACAATGTAACTTCAGTCTCTGTCTACTGGGACAAGCGCCCCAGTTTGCCTCCTCCTCCACTTGGGTACGCTCATCACAGTTTGTTGGGTACTTACCTGCTATAGAGTAGACCGCGGATTATACATATATGTATATCAACAATAGTCAACAATTTGCACATAAGATATAACATCAGTCACGTGTTCCCAGAATTCAGGGTCATTTCCTATGGGCAAATCGCTGTTTCCTATTGTTGATACGTCTTCAACGGAATCAATCTTAGAGTGCTCAAGACCCAATAAAACGGTTTGTTAATCCTAGATCGCAAAGTTTGGTTTTCTTCAATCATGTAATTTGGAATTAGTTATGGCTCATGTATACCTAGTTAACGTTTCAATTTTAAGCTCTTCCGCAAATTTTTTATCGCTAGGCTCAGACCAACAGTTCTACCTCTTGCAAATACAAGCTTTTAACAATCGCAAACACTTCTGCATGTGTTCATCTACACCCCTTGAACGATGAGATGAAGAAAAACATGTGCAAAAATAGTTATACGTTGCTCGTGCAAGTAAGAAAACATAAGTTCTTGAAAAGTGTCAGTTTTCGCTGAGGACACTATGAGCATGCAGAAGTGTTTGCGATCATATTTTCTGTTGCATGCATTTTGGTCCTAAAGTTAATATGTTCCGAGATACTCGCGTGTTTTTTTTTCTTTCTTTCTTTCTTTTCTTTGTAAAATTTTAGTATTACACGTAACTTCAAGATCGAAGGGCCACGGATTAATGACCTCAGATTGAGCTCAAATTTTTTATAGCCAGTTTCCAGGTCCATGGGAACAAATTTCAGTGGGCACTCAATCGACTGGCGAAAACTTGTGAAATAAGGGACACCTAATCTTCATTTTATTTTTTGTTTTCAATTTTTCATCCAACTTTGTCACCGTTTTCTTTAGTTCTTTGCTTCTTTCCACCGTAGCAATGTCATCTGCAAATCTTATCATTCTCACCGTCTTCGCTTGTATTTTCACCCTTGATTTCCTCTTCATTTCTCATTTCTTTCTTTAACTACTTTTTCTGTAAATAAGTTGAGCAATACTGGTAACAAACAGCAACCTTATCACTCTCCTTTTTGAATTTCTGCTTTTCTCACATCATCGTCTGTTTGTATTTCAACCCTTTGATCCTTATGGTGGTCCTTATAAGGCGCGGATTTAGAGAAAGGCGATGGGGGGGGGGGGGTACAGTAGTAGCAGTGCGTGTTGATTAGCTGTTGCTTTTATGTTGGTAGGAGTGTGGAGGCGTGGGTGCTCCTGGAGAAATATTTTATCCGATGTGGGATACGTAATGACGAATACAATTCATCATTCTTATTCTTTTTCCCCTTTTATTGCGTTACAAATATTCAAAAAGGGAGGCATGTACCCTATACCCCCTCTTGGATCCGTCACTGGTCCTTATTTATTCTTGATGGAAGGTTTTCTTAGAAATTTCATGACTCTAACTCTAAATTGGTTCAGAGTAAATGGAAAATAAATCCCTAGACAGTTTAAGCCTAATCGGAATAGGAGAACACGTGCCGCAAGTTTCCGCCCTTTCTTAAGAAAATAAATATATGAGTTTTGACTTTTTTCACTATATTTTTTACTTGTCTCAGCCTGTAATGACTCTAAAGATATACGGACCCAGCTCCTCTTTAGAGTGGTCCAAACGTTTACAGTTTTCGAAATGTTTTGCTCCCAGAGGTTGAATTTATTTCTTTTGGTCTGCAAAGTTAGCTCAATTTTGTTTCGAAATGGAACTATTTTAAAATATGTGCCGAAGAAGGGGAGGTTAAGTGTGGCATAGAATTTCATTTGAGAAGAGCTACAATTTTTCATTGAGAATTTCTAAACATCAGGTATGATTTAAAAAAAGAAGAAAGAAAAGAAAAAAAAAGTTGGTTAAATCACAAAAAACCTTTAAAATGTCAATCAATTCTGTATTAATCTTTAGTGAGTCTGGAATACTATTACGCAATCGATCTAAAATGTGCCTGAGAAAGTCTTACAAGTCCGAACGAATCTTGAGAAGTCTTGAGACTATTTAAGGCTTGATTCACACTTTCTGAGACTGTGCTATACTCGATTAAATCAAATGCAAAAGAGCCTCAGTGATAATCCAATACCTGCCTAGAAGAGCATTAAAGAAGTTGTGAAAAATCTAAAACAAGTTTAGAAAAACCTGGAGGAGTCTCAAGGAGTCCTAAGTTCGTCTGATAAGTCTCAAAGAGTTTGAAACGAGTCGAAAAAAATCGTAAGCGTCTCAAAAGAAATGTTTTAACGAATCTGAAAGAAGTTTCAGGGAATTCCAAGAGTGTCCAACAAATCTAAAACATCTATAAAAATACTTCAACAGGCCTAAATTAGTCTTAAGCGAGTCTGAAAAACTGTTACAAGATGTTAGACGTTAGGGTAGAGTGGGAAAAAATGTTGGAATTTTTTCGACGAGTTGATGGATGAGTGATTCAGTTGCCTTTTGACCTAAAAAGCTATGTGAGCAAAATTTCAGCGGATAATATTAAAATTTTCCCGAACGAATTTTAATTCTAGGTTTGAAGCTAAAATCTTTGCGTAAAGTGCTCCTAGTATGTCTTGTTGTATAAATTTTTTGGAGGACCAGATCTGCATTAGATCAAAGAAGATTGTTACCAAGTTTCAGATCGATCGGATGAGGGGTGTAAGATCGACAGCTCCACCCCTTTAATTACTTAGACAAATTTAATAATTCATTGTTTTTCTCGGCCTCCATGAGCGCTGAACATTTGAAACTCTTCAATTTCGAAAAGCCCGACGTGGGTTAACAAGGGCCAGTGATCCGAATCGATGAAAAACAGAGAAGGGGTCTCGGAAAAATAAAATTTGAAATACGCGTTGGTTTGTAAGTTTTGAGAGTCGCTGAAATCAGTTTTGAAAGTATTTTTCGGATTGGAACTTTTGGTGTGCTACTAAAGGGGGTGGTTTAGAGTAAAATTACAGTTATTTATTCAGGATGGCGAAATTTTTGGTTTCAAATTTCAAATTAAAATTCATTTGGAAGAATTTTAATATATTCCCCTAAAATTTGGCACACGTGGTTCTGAGGTCAAAAGCTAACAAAATCGGCCTTTCAAACTTTTTTATTTTGCCATTTTTACTCCATTTTGTCGAATGTACATTGCCGCACGTACAAAATATCAGTAGATGAAAAATCCGGGCTCCAGGCAAGTCCAACTCCCGGGGGAATCTCTCCTTTTCCTTCCCCCTCCCTTTCATCAGTCGTAATCTTATTTGGTTGTACGTATCTGGAGAGAATGCAGAACTTATTTTGGGAGGGGGAGCTGTAAGAGTCTTGAATTTATTAAACTAAGCCATCAAGAGTTTGAATAGCCTTTAAATATTGACATTTTAGGAAATGTAAACATAACTATCAAGTTCAGGGGTTCAGTGTGATTTAAATAGAATATTCTGACAATTTGATATGAGAGGTCTGCGAGAATGTTTTGTCAGCGAAAATTTTTTGTGTCTGTATAGAGGAATGTGGGAGAGAATGCTGTATGAAAAATGAAATGAGCTGGTGTACAACTATGACTTTAGTTCCACCAAACGATTGAGGTGTAGTAGTCAACTGAAGTTGAACAGAAGTTGAATTGCTGGAAGCGAAGCGAGGGAGGGCCCGTGGGCGGAGAGGGGGTTAGGTTGCAAAGCGGTCAGTGAGCAAAGACCCATAGAATTTTACAGAATCAAATCACGAATCTGGTGTCGAGATGTCACACAATGACGGCCTAGTTTTTGGTTTTCCATTTTTATTAAAAAATAATTTGAACATACGCACACATACACGGGAAAAAACAGACACCAACAATCACAACACACGAACATAAAATGAGTTATACCTTCTTAACGTTAGTTTCGACCGACCTTAGTGGGTGTAAGCGTAGACGGGAGCCGGAGCCGGAGCATATGCCAGCACCGGAGACGCGTATTTGGCGACCGGCAGAGCGTACTTGGCCGGAGCGGTGGCGTATTTGAGAGCCGGGGCCGGAGCGTACGCCTTGGCGGTCGGATAGGAGCCGGGTTCCTTGTGTACGACTGCGTTGAATCCGTTGTGTGGGTCGGCGGTGTACTCGACGGTGCGTTTGGAGCCGTCCGGCTCGACCAGACTGTATCTGCCCTGCACGACGTCTCCGTGGCGGCTCTCGTGCTGACTCTTGGAGTCGCCAGTCACGTGGTCTTGGATGTCGTACGCGTAGCTGTAGGACGGATTCGGGTCGTATTCGTGGTCGTAGGAGGCGGCTTTGGGCGCGTATGCGACCGGAGCGGCGGCCGCGTATTTAACGGGCGAAGCGTAGGCAGTGGGCGGCGCAGCCGCGTAGCTGTGGACGTACGTAGGCGCTGACGCGTAGTACGCGGCCGGAGCCGGAGCGACGTACGTGGCTGGAGCGTATACGGCAGATGCGGCGGCGGCGCACAGCAGTAGCGAGGTTACCTGAAATAAAACAATGGAGTTAGTATTTGCGGCTATGGGTTATCTGAGCGGACCCCCCCCCCCGGGGGGGGGTATTTGATGCTCGTGCACGCAATTTCTATTTATCCTTTCTGCAGAAGCAGCTCAAGTGAACGGAATGAAGCGCACAGGGGTCCGAGACCAGGAGAACGCGAGCCTTGCTATAGGAAGTGTAAGAAATGGAGGATGAGACTGAAGAACAGTGATGAGGTATCGAGGGTGCCCTCGCGTTTTCCAAGTCTTGGGGACGACTGTGCCCTCCATTTCGTTCGCTGAAACGTTTGTTGGGGGCCGTTGGACCCGCTTCTTACTCGTGCATTCCAATTTTCGCGTGATTTGCTGTCACGCTGCGGAAGTTTCGCGCAAGAGAGAAATAAAATTGAATAGCGATCGCACTTCGATTGTGTGCTAACTAGCTGACGATATGCTGCATGGTTGCCCACGATCGCCATTTTTGTTCAGTACCCTGACATATATTCTTATCAAGCTACTATAATAAAATGAATATTACTTTTCCTGGATGCCTTAATTGACCTATAAATGGGGCACCTTATACTACTCAGAATGGCGGACTGATCAGATTGAGGATGGAGATACTCGATTTGCGCGCACACATACTTACGAAAGAAAGAGGAAATGCGGCATTTATTGCAAATTTTATTGCCCGCAATTGAAATGTACTTTTTTTTTGCGTCGTTTGAGTCTAAACGAGTGGATGAGCGCGAGGAATGGTATTTTGAAACGCTCGGTTACTTCGAATCTGGATTTTATTGGAAGCGACTGTTTCGAAGTACTATGCTAAACTCGTGAGATCTTTGTTGCTGGATGAATGGCGAAGTTTGGTTTTCAGGGGGATGCTTTTCCGTGTGGAGCACCTTTCAGGGGTGTAACTTGCCCTTCACTTTGATTTTTGACGAATACTGACAACTGGCGATGGCGAGCTACGTAAAATTTGGATAGAAATCGGGCGCGACTCGCGAGTCATGACCTGGTTTTTCAGACGAACACGGTATCGTTAAGATCAGTATTTCGTGTTCTATTCTATGCCACCAACTGCGGTCTTCTACGTTAATCAGGGGGCTTCGAAAATGCTCCACAATGAGAAATCTCGTTTTTTTAACATTATTGAACTACTACCGTAATCTGGGATAACTTCGGAATCCGAGGTAACTTCGAACCGATTCAACTTTCTTACCTAAAACATTTCCTACGAAGTTCAAATTGAAATGAATTCAATCAAATTTGGTACGAAATTAATGACAATGCGTGTGGCTATACACTGCTATGTAATTAAAATCGGTTTTAAAATCGATATAAGGGAACTAGAATGATTTTCGTAACGTACATACAAATACCCCCCCCCCAAAAAAAAAACAAAAAAAAAAACTTTGTTTGGAGCCCTAAAAAATCTTATTATCAAATTTTCATTTTCTCATGGTCGGATGCAGCTAACGTTTCTGAATAATTAAAAAAAAATATTAAGAGGATTAATGAAATTTGAATTATAGGGGGGAAAGTAGAAAAATTGCCAAAATTTTTGTAAGTATAAAGATGTCTCTAATATATTTGATGTTTTATTATCTGATTGATATTGTGATGAAATTAAATTTGAAAAATGTCAGAAGAGGTCACCACGACTTTGGCAATGAAGTATAATATGAACAGTGTACCTAATTTTGAATTTATATTTTAAAATTTAACATTTTTATAGCTGAAATTTTGATTTTCTTTTTTACAATTTAATTTTTTCAGAATAATGGTATACTTTAATGAATAGAAATGACTTTTTATGCTTGAATAAATTTTAAAGTTCATAAAAAGTGTTTTCAGAACTTTAGGAAACCAAAAAATTATTTTTTTGAAGAGAAAAAAGAATTCTAAAGTTACCTCTTTTCTGTATAATTTTTAGACTGCCACATTTTGCCTTCTGGAGGGTTCAAAATTAAAATTAATCAGATTTTAACCCATGTTGTGGTATACTACAGGTACAGACAAGATTTTTGGTTACCTTCAAACCACCTGTGTACCACTTGTTAGGGAGTCATAGGGACTTGGAGTTAAAAATAGTCCGAAGTTACTCCAGATTACGGTACCATGGCAACACTGGTGACACATGAACGAACATAATTTAGCATACATACATGGTATACTGGCCTTAAACAACAACTCATGCACGTTTCGTTAAAAAAAAATGGTTAAAATGGTTACTTTTTAAACTTTCGTTTTCAGGGCTCATTTTTATTGAAAAAGCTCAAATTTGACCCTACAGGGACACAGGTGAATATCATTCTATCAAGCTCAAACTTCTTTGGGACTCCCTTCAGTTATTTGCTACAGCTTTCGGGATGGAAGTGTTGATTAGAGAAGCTTTTCATTATAAAGACCACCCTGTTTGAAAATTTTGGAAATTCTGAAAACTGATTTGAAAATGACAAAAAATATAGGAAACTTTTACCTTTTCTACATAGTCGCTAAACTATGTTATGTAACTTATTCAGATTTCCAAAAACAGGCTCGCGGCACTTTCTTTTATTCCAAAAATTCAATTACTGGTAAATAAGATGAAGATTCGATAAAGATTCGTATAATTCATGAAAATTAAAGCAAACTTGAGCAATGGTGGCGATTCTGGATGAGGGAGAGAGATTTACTTCCTCTTTGAAAAAATCCAGGGTATAACCCTAATGGCCCCCTTGGGAGATTTCGGAGTAACTTTTTTTTTTTTGCTTTTTACCAGTCTGTCTAGAATTAAGAATATTCTGCCCTCTCTCCTCGTATACAAAGCGGATCACCGCCACTGAACGTGAGAACAAATTGAATTACGCAAAATTAACTGTTCTATCCTTATTAGTTTCTGAGATATTTAGTTTTTCCAAAGTTGTCCTTTTTTTTTTTTTTTCCTTTTTTCAATGTAAAAATTTTAACGGACCCCCTCTCCACCGTAAATTAACCAATCATTTTCAAAATATGGACGTCCCCTAGGTGATAATATAAAATAACCTAAATAACCTTCCTCTATTATTTAGAAAATATCTGACCTCTATGAGCATTTTTGACTCACAGTTCTATATTTTTTTGCCGAGCGATTTAAAATTTTCAGTATGACTTTATTTCGGCATTTAAGAATTAAATAGCAATAGAGCTACCAACTGAAAGGATAAATTTTCGCTCCATCAACGTTGCCAACTAGGTGTCCTGATTTTTTTCATCTTCAGTAATTTTCAAAATCGATCTGCGAAAAGTAAAATGTTTTTTTTAGCGTTGTGAGCTGTATATTTGGATTTGACTAAAAATGGGAGTATCTTTGTGTATGGGGGGGGGGGCATTCTTCCCTTCGCTACGTCCATGGGCCTTACGTTTATGTTGGATTTGGAAATTTTTGGCAAACGTGTGATTTATTAATATATTTATGTGGGACATGAGGGTACATATGAACTTTATTATCAATTTACAATAAGATCTCGCTCAATTTATCAAAAGTTCATGAATAGGTAGCCGTTAACTGAGTATTGGGTTTGACTGTTACATGTTTATGAATGTTATCTTCGGTTGTATTTAGCATTTTACTAGTTACAGTGAACAGTGAACTGATTTAAATAACCTTAGTACACGGCTTACAATTTTTAAGCACTTTCCGATTTTGATAATGATTTGAAAAATAAATCTCATCTTTCTTCTTTTAAATTTTTAAAATGGTTCATTCCGTGCAAGTTCGAATAAAAAATGGCAATTTCTACTTTTGGCCTCTCCGATTTCGTCCAAATTTGTGGGAAAGTCTCAAGATTGCCGAAAACCATTGGTTTTCGCTTTTCTTAAAAAATTGATTGAGAAATCAGGAAGTCAAAGTTCTGCTGTATCTCGTGGATTAATCAAGTAAAGAAGATTTATTTTTTAACGTTTTTTTCAATTCACCTCTTCAGTTTCAAATTTTGTATTTATGTTCTCCAGAATATCTTTATATACGTACATTTGCGATTTTTCACAGATTATAGTCTAGGAGTAAATTGACCTAGAATGTACCACTGATTTCCCTTTTTCTGATTTGAGAAGGCAGCCTTTCACTTTTTAATTTTCATTTTTCAAAGGTCCCAAAATCTTGGACCTGTTTTATTCAGTTACCATTTTTCAACTGATTACTTTTAGGAATTGATTAAGTGACTAGAGTAGATGTGTCCAAAAGCGGCCACTGGGAGCTAATTCTCTGATTTGAAAATGAACAAAATTTTATCTTTGTCTGCAAGTCCTGAAGATTTGAAAAATATTAACGCTGTTATCCTCCAAACACTTGGGAATTGAAAATAAATAGGTAAATGATCTAAATTGGTGTTTAATATGGCCTATTGCCCAATCCTTATATGACCACTAAAATTTTAATTATAAGTACATGTAAGGCAGATTTGCTCATGACCTTTTCCGATTCTAATGTGATCACTTGTAGCTCTGATGTGGTCTTTGCGGGTTTAATATGACCAGCCGAGTTTTCAATGTATTTACCTGTTAATATTTTACCATATTTACGTAATTTTCATACTTTTTTTTTTTTTTTGTCAAATGGCAGTTCTCGATTGACATAAAAGTGGTTTGAAATCCTTATTATTTTTTGTACGATTGTTATCTATAAAATACTGAATGAAAATAATTTTTTTCTCCGATGATTGGTATCTATGTTTGGTTCTATATAAATTTTTGTTAACTGCTATTGATAGAAAATTACGGTACTAGAAATTGAAAAAAAAATTGAGTGACGACACTCTTAGTGCTAACTTTCTGTCAGTAGGCTTACTCGTTGAGAAAACATTGAGAAGTGATCTGGAAAAATCTGGGGAAAGTCAGGGGAATTCATAATTGACGAAAAGTGGCCACCCTGTAACAAGAAAAACCATTTATTTCAAACTTTCCAGGAAAGAAAGAAAATCCTAATTTAGTAGGATTTTTTTTTAAATTATAATTTGGGGGAATATTGTCAGTTTAATTATAAAACCTTCTGAGTCCCAATTTTGGCAGAATGACTTTTGGCACTTAGAAGATTTTATAATGAAGTTGACAATATATAATCGCTCGTCAGAAGAAAAAAAATTTGCACATCCAGTTACCTGCAAATATATAATCCCAGAGAAGATCAAATAAAATGAATTTGCACGTCAATACGCGTGCATCTGTTTTATCTAGGTACACGTCATAATATTATGTTCATGGGCCTTTTATTTCGAGCGTATGCACTATCCAGTTGGATGTAGTCCTCTTGATCCAGTTCTTTGGTCATTAATTGGAGTTCCTCTCTGTCCTGTGCTATTAAGGCGACGTCATCCGCGAACTTAAGGTTGTTGAGCCAGACCTGTCTATTTTCAACCTCCTCCCCGCGTAGTTTAGGTTATGGAAGACTTCCTTCAGTAGGCAGTTGAGAAGATTTTGGGATAGAGGGTCTCGCTGTTTTACACCTCTTTTTATTTCGGAGTATTGTCTCATTTTATCCAGACGTGCCCTCCCCTTTGAATTTCTATACCTTTCTTCTATTATTCTTATCAACTTCCTCGGAACACCTTGTTTCTAGAGAGCCTCTTATAGCATTGGGCACGAAATCAAATCAAAAGCTTTTTGAAAGTCAAATAGCAGTATATTCATTCTGGTTTTGATTAATTCGGGCACCACGCTTATCATTTTTAGGTTCATTTATAGTATATGCCAAATATTATTTCATACCGTGATAATTTAATTATGTCGTGCAATTTTCTGAATGCGATGTGATTTTCTGATAATGATCGGATTTTATAAAATTTATGTGCAAAATGTTCTTCATGCGTGCTGAAATTTTTTATGCTCTGAATTAGTCGTTTTCCTGATGGGCGATTGAATGGCACTCTATATGGTTGGTTTTTAGGGTATGTATTTTTGGAAATAAGTGATAAAACTAGACCAAGTATCAAATTCTTGTACAAAAATGAAAATTTCTAAAAATAAGGAATAGATTAGCAGAGCTATCGACTGTGTGTATTTTTCGCTACCAAATTTGGATCAAAAATCCTACCGATATCGGACCGGTCCGATTTTGACAGTCTGAAATTTTTTTTTGGAAGTATTTTTGTTTTGGATGGTCAGCGCTATATCTGTTAAAGCAGTTAGAAATTGTAAACCGATTTAAAAAAATTATTTCAACGGTTCTAATATGGCAGACTCTTCAAAATTGAGAAAGAAAAATGCGTTACAAAAAATTCAGTGTTCCATTCGGGTTTAATATTTTGACTTGCTCTCTCAGTATGTTATAGTGGAAGTGTGGACCTTCATTACGAATCACTATTCATCTTTTTTCCCACATTGTGATGGTTTTTTTTCATCCTGAGTGCTTTTATTTTGAGATTAATAAAAGTGAGCCGTAATTGGTACGTTATTCTATCGCTTCTCGCGTTCTGCTTTTCGCATTTCGGTTACAAGCCGGCTCTGATTTCGAGCCGAAAGTGACCAACACCATACCCGAAATACGATCTAATTTTAAAATAGTAACCGTATATTTAAACTAAATTTGTCGCTTACCTGATACATGTTTGTTTGGTTGATTTGTACAAAACAATAACTAAAAAAATAATTAATAAAAATAAGAAGGAAAGCGTATGAATAAATACTAAATAAAATTAGGAACTGTGTAAGTTTGCTCTGCAGCACTATTGAACCACCCTGAACAAAGATTAATATGTGCTGCGGTAATTGTCGGACATACTTTTTATACCGAGGTACCGAATAAGACCGCTGCCGCAGATGAAGTTGCGCAATTGTGCACATACTATAGAGGGGCAGAGGGAGGCCTTTCACCGCGGCGCGCAAATTATAATCTCATCGAGAGGGCTTTAACACCGAACGCCGGGTCCGCTACCTATGCCGAGTGAGGGGGGCGGGAGCGGGGGAATTTTCGAATCGGTTCGAACCCGTTGATACCTGTCGATGTGCATGCGTGTGTGTGTGTCTACGGACACAGACGACTAGGTGCGTGTAGGCATATCTCGTCTGGAATCTGCACACCGAAGTCGAAGACGAGCTTGACCGCCGATGCCCCGGGGACAGTTTCAAATATGATCGGTCGTTATCACCAGCGCCGCGGCGATTGAGAATTGACAGACGCGAAACGGGCCGATTCAATGCCGGCGGCCGCGCTTTTCCCCCTCGCTCGCGGAAATTTAGATGCGTTCTGGATTCTGGCTCGGGTGTCTAGAGTGGGCACAGTGCAGGTGTAAGTGGGTAAAGTGTAATGCGAGAGTTTGAAAATGATGGATGACTCACGTATACTCAAATGTAGATCGTGTCAAGAAAACAGGGAGTTGACCGGTTGTACGTGCGCCGTCCTAATGAGCTGTGTACAGGCGGTTGGGCGGTGGTTTGTTGTACCGTTTTGTATAAATATAAACTAGATGCGCCTAATTACGTAAATGGAATGGCTGGCGAATTGGAGATAACGCGGACTTTGTAGAGGTTCTGGAATCGCAGTCCAGTCGGTTTTCGCTCTTGGACAGGGCTGAGACCGGTGACCAGGTATGAAAGTTCGACGGAATGGAATGCGAAGGACAATTTTGACCGGTCTGAGAGTCGTGGTGGGCCTGGAAAGGTTGAATGCGCTGACTAGGGCCGTGCAGGTAGACAAAGTAAGGCAAAGAGAGGAAAATATTCCGGGAGAGCTGAATTTTGGTTCACGGGATTCGGTGATAGTGCTGATTAATGTACTAAATCTACTCCAAAATTCAAGTGTCCTCATGCCCCTGTCGAAGGTGAAATTCCCCCAAATCAGTTTTTTCCATAGATTTCGGACAACATAAACTGTAGGAAAAAACGTTAGCTATAAATCATCAGATAACGCTCACACTCCAAGGATACGTTTTCCCAAATTTTCGGCGCTGGCGAATTTCCACTTCTGGCAGGTTTTCGTCTATGACAAACTTTAGTCTTCGGCGAACTTCCGCGGCAAATTTTTACAAGGCAAACGTTTTCAGGCAAACTTTCCTGTAACGAAAAATTGTTGCTCCGTTGAATTCTGTGCAGAAAAAGTCAATTAAATCAGTGGCGTAGTCAGGATTTTCCCAAAGAGAGGGGGCAACGTAAGATTTTCAGGGGAAAAGAAGTCGAAAATTGAGGTATTTTTTTAAAAATCGCCGATATTAGAGGACTATTTTATAAAAATGATGGTAAAATTATTGCCTGAGCAAAAATGTTCCGAAAATACGTATTTTAAAGGCGACAAATTGCTCATTTTTTCATATTTTACATTCAATTTCAAGTGCCTGGGGTGCATTCGCCCTCTTCGGACCCCTGGCTACGCCCCTGAATTGAATTGATCAAAGCCAAAAGGGGGAAAGTTCATTTCTTGCATTTTTCAGGAGACACAAATTGTGATTTATTCGAAAACCTAAGAAATTATGGGAAACGTGTTTGAAGGCATTCAAAGAGGACCACAAAACACGACTTCTAAGGCAATTACAAAAAAAAAATTTCAGATGCACCAGAGGTATAAAAATTTAATAAAAAATTTTTATAATAAAAATTCTTTAAACTCAATTGAATATGGATTTAATCATTTAACAATAAAAATATTTCTTTTCCACAAATTTTTATCTTCAATTCCTATATTAGGAAAACTTCTAATTAAATTAATTTGAGGAAATTTTAATATTAATATTATTTTAATTAATCGATTTTTTTCCGTATGCCTTCTGAAAGAAAGTGGACTTAGCTCCTTTTGGTTCCCAATCTGAAAATGTCATTCTCTTTTCGCCGGGAATCGAATGGAACTTGCTCCTACACTGAAGTGCATCACTTTAGCGTTGATCTCGCTTGAATTGATCAACGTCTCTGAGATTTATAAAATTTTCAGTAAATCGCTTTTCAAGATAGCAAAAGTTTAAAACGACGCATTTCACAATTCGGTATGTTTACTAGCTCATATCAGTAAAGAATACAGGCACAGATGAACGTTAGCAGAATTGCATTGGACTTGACTCCTTTTGATTCTCAACGCAATAGTGTGACGTTGCCAAAAAACACTTTCCCCGGCGGTTTCGCGAAATTTCCACCACACTAGTGGAACCGCGATACTTCAATACCCCGATTTCCGTCAAAAATTCAGAAACGATAGTTTTGGACATTCCCCCATTTGGTTCTCACCGATTCAATTATAATTTTTTCGTAACTGCCTTCAAAATGCCACAAAAGGGGTTCAGTTAACCCCGTTTCATTTTAAGAAGAGCCTTGCTGGTAGAAAACGTGAAATTTTCGTCATTTTAGCGAACAGTACAAATGCAAATCACCCCCGGATTCGTTTCTCTACGTCCACGTTTACCAATCCCTAAAATGGTTCCCTCGCCCTACTTCCTATCCTTAAATACCACACTTTGAAATTTGTGTTTTTCTGTGTTCTTAAGTATCAAAAATGACATTTTTACTGCGAATTTTAAAACTTCCACCAGCACAAATCATCGAATTGAGACACCGGTTGGAGGAAGGAGGGTTCAAGGTCACAAGATTTTATTTTGATTTTTTCTTCATTGTTACCTCATGGTCGTACCTGGATATCACTTCAGAGGTTCCATGGGTCACTAATTTATTTATTTGTTTATTTATTTATTAAATGTTAACGTGCAGGGCAACAGCTATAGCCGCCAGTTACTGTCCATCACATCCCAAAAACTGAACAAGGTGGTAGGCTGATACTAATTACTATCCCAAAGATTTTAGTTTATGGAAACCATATTCAGCATTTATATTCTAAGTATCCAATTGAATTTTTAAGAACCCTAACATCTGTGTCTGAACAACACAAACATGAAGTGATGAACTGCAAAGGAATCAGGCCACTCCGAATAAACGCAATGTGACTTGGAGAGCAGGTGTCCAGGAGGTCTGGACCCCCCTTGCAACTTCGTCGAATTGTTTTTTCCCCCTAATTTTAGCACCCCCCCCCCGTCTAACTCACTTAACCCACCTCACTTTAGCCAGCTCACCTTAGCCAACTCACTTAAGCCCACGGTCTAGATGAGCCGTGAAACGGGTCAGCTAGTCTAATCTATAAACGTGTTCGCGTATGTATTTGTTCGAAATTGGCGGGTGAACCGTAAGAGCTGTGGAGTTCGTACGTTCTGAATATGTTCGTATGAACTCTGAGTAGGTTTTAGGCTATAAAAAATTTCGGTACCCTTGTTAGAAGAGGGGCTACAAAATTTTTCCCTCTCTAGATCTCTCCTAAATTTTTCCGACTTGGATGTTTCGGAAGTGTTTTACATTGAACTTCTTCACATTATGTTGATGTTTGGTGACTCTAACTGTCTCTTTTTAGAAATGATTTAAGGGACAGAAATCTCTAATCTCTAATATATATGAAAATATTTGTTTGTCTCTGCCCCTTCTGGGGGATTCAATTTGACTTACCCTTGCTTCCATTATGTTTGCATCTGAGAGTTTTGTTGCCTGAAGGGCTGTCACCCGCCAGGCTGGAGTTCACTGGAGAAGAGTGGGGGGATACGCAGCGATTTCGCCCCTCGGTTGCTGCAGTCCGTATTGGGGCTCTAAAAGTATAATTATTAATTTAATTAAATTTTCTTTCTTCTATGGGGGAGTTCTCGTTGCCTCATTTCTGGGTAATCCCGAAGTGTGAGTTTTTCACGCCTTCGGTATTTTTAATGTTCTTTCGCGCATTCCCTGTGCCTTCGATGTTCGGGCTTAGCTCTGAAACTGTCCTCTTATGTCTCGGCCTGGTATTTTCGTCTCCTTCTTTGTGGGTGTCCTTGATCTCTTGAATATCTTCCAGCGCCTTGGTGACTCTAACTGTCTCCTTTTAGAAATGATTAAGGGACAGAAATGTCTAATCTATAATATATATGAAAATATTTGTTTGTCTCTGCCCCTTCTGGCGGATTCAGGGGCATTAAAAATATGGTACACATCCCTTTTGACCATCATCGACTCCAAATTCAAAATTACATGCAACTCTGCCCGGGATATCCCTTTCTTCCTGCTCTATGGGAGTGCTGAGGGTGCTGATTTTTTGCAGGAAACAATAAAAAAATGAATGTCCGACAAAAAAATAAGTGGGGCGTCGTAAAAAATGAATTAAACTACACGAAACATTGATGCACGACAATAATATACGCACTACACTGCTAAAAATTAATTACCACAGTAACCTGAGTGGCAACAAATTAGATGTTATAAGCGAATTTTTGTGTGGACGTCAATTTAAGTGAAAACTATAAATAAATGAAAAAATAAATAAGTAAAAAATGATAATATCGTGTATCAGACCCCTGTAGATCCATGGGAAAATGGTTCCAGAAACGAACTCAGCGACCCCAAAAACCGTACTATTGACTTACAGTACTTAGAAATCGGGTACACTGGAGTAACTGGAGATTGGCCCCATATGAAATCTGAAGGGTTGAGGGGAGAAAAGAAAAAACAACTGAAATTCAGCGACGTAAAAAATCCTACTAGCGATGTGAAGAACTCAAAAATTGAGGAAAATTGGAGTAACTGAAAATTAGTCCCAAGGGAAGTCTGAATGGAGAGGAGGGAGGGAATAACTCCTAGAATGAAGTCAGCGACCCTTAAAACCTTCATTTGGAATAGGAAATACTCGTAATTTAAGCGCTGCGTGGAAGAAGGGCCTTCAATCAATGTATTTCTTGTGAGATGAAGGTCCTTCTACGCAGCGCTTCTGTTTTTAAGCTCATATCGGGAGGTACTCACAGTGATTGAAGCTCAAATTCCGTAAATCAGTGTTAATTCCTAGGGGCTAACCTTTCCCGATAAGGTGTCTGCGGCTATGAACGCCATGTGGCTAATAAAGCCATATCGCGCGAAAACAGCTTAGTGATAAAAAATTTCGGTAGATGGCATGATATGTGCACACGAGAAGAAATATAATTGGCGGGGAATGTAATAAATTGTAATTTAAAATAGAAGTCGTTCGAAAATACTTTTTGTCGTTCTTACTACTGAAATAGTTGTTGTTAATGTTGTCGTTGTATACCATTATTTTAGAATGCAAAAGTCCTTTCGTTCAACTCTTTTTTCCTGTTGTGTCGTATGATACCCCCCCCCCCCCAAAAAAAAAAAAAAAAATCATATTTGATTGATTTAGTTTACTTAGGTTTCAAGGCTAAACGTTGTGGGAACGGGTCTAAAAATGGTTGCTCGGAAGAGTTGGTATTTAGGCACGCAGTGTGGCAAAACTTTGAACGCGTTTTTCCCGAAATCAGGTATTTTGTTACTTCAACTTTGAGACGTTATATCTCCGCAAGTTTTCAACGTACAGAGTTCGAGCTGTCTCGTTGGAACGAGAATTCACTCGTGTGTAACGTGGTGTGCGTAACTCCCTTCGGACAAAATGGGCTTTTCGAAGTTTTGACACATTAATGCTAACGCTTTAGTCTCAATAATATGTAGTCTCGCGGATGCTAACATTTTGAAATAATGGTCAAATCGTTATCAAAAATGAATTTGAGACACCAAAATGAGACTGATGGAAGCTAATCACCACGATACGTCCCCATTCCTGAAAATGTTGAGAATTACGAGCATTCATTTGGCCTTTCTTTGCCCGATAGGTACAAAATTAAACAGTTTCTGAATTGTCACTTTAAGGATCGCTGAGTTGATGTTCAATGCTAATACTACATCTGAAGAAAAATTGCGAGTGGTGCGCAGTAGAGGTCAGAGAATGAATTCAGTGGTCCTCAAAACTACGTTTGCTAGCACTTCAGTTTCAGTCCCGCGGAAGCTAAAATTTTAAAGTAAGGGTAAAATTGCTGTCAAAAATGATTTCAGGAACTCTTGAACTTATGAAATGGCATCTGCGTTGCATTATGCGCATTTTCAAGTCCTCGTTCCAGTGGATGCCGCAGTTTTGAATTATGATTTAGCGATCCTTGAAACTAGTAAAAAGATCATTTCTGATACTGAAATACATGAAAAAACACGTTTAGAAAAACTGAGATTTCCTCCTCCCAAGTAAGCCATGTCGCTATACGTCCCTGTTGTCAGTTTACGAATATTTTCCTGCAGGTGATAAAATTACGTAATGGTACAATTACTTAATGGCATTGCTGATATGAAGGAAGGAGTAGCTAGAAAATGAAAAAAATTTGATCATTTTTATTCATGTACACATAAGTCTCATTTGTTAATCCAAGCATTATTTCCAAAATGGAAGCTTAAAAATGTTTGAATTTCTTTGCTGCGTTGTCGGAAGGGAGGGAGAAGATTGTGGCTGTACCAGTCACTATTTTTTGCGTCCAATAATTTTACCACCTAATCAAGATTTTCTCTCTTGAAGGAGTGGAAGGTACCCCTCTCCTTCCGTTCGAATCATCAGTATTTCATTGATTGATATTTTGGCAGTCCGTATTTTGAGTATGATGTTTCGATTACCGATATTATTTCGATTATTGATGAATTGATTGCTGATGCCTCATCGCGTTGATGAGAGGTTCATCGTATGAAGGAAGGGCGGCCCCATCGAGATAATGCGCATATTCGGCATTTTCAGCAAGTTCAGTGGAGGAAAAACTGGACTGTTGAACAATTCGAAACAGGCTACATTTGAAAATTCTGAATCGCTCTTTTCCGAAAACTGAAAAAGTAGGTTTTTTCTCAATCGCGGAAAACGATAGCAAACCAATTGGAATCGCTAATTCCGATTTAAGCTGAAACTGATGTACACTTAATTTTTTCATTTGTGCAGTCTGCGAGGTTAAAGAAACAGAAAAGTGAAAAATTGCAAGGTATTGCGGGAAAAATGTGAATATAAAAACAAAAAATAAAAAGAAGTAAAAAAATTGGAAAAAAAAACCGGACGTAAATGGGGGAAAAGTATAACGCTGAAAATAAAGAAAAAAACGGGAAATTCGGAAACCAAAACCAAATCAAATGAAAAATTATGTTCTTTTCTCGTAAACGAGAACCGAAAACGCAATTATGAATTTGGAAAATAATCTTGAAAGTTGTCATAAATCCAGAGATCCATCTTGGAAACCGAAATCTGGTGCCAAGCTTCTGAATGAGAGGCTGTTTTTTTGTGTGTTTTACGGTGTTTGTGGATGATCATTTGGGTAAATTTGGGCTTTACAACTGCACTTTCGCGGATACCAAGATCTAGCTGGACCCCTGTTAACCATATTTTTGGTATTGTAAATTTTGTAATATTAGACAATTGATTTTTTTGATTACTGATAGTGTGATATCTCGTTTATTGATGTCTTAATAGTGGAATTATTGACATTTTAAAATCTCCCTTTTTCTTCAACTTTCTCTCTCTCTCTTCGGGGGGGGGGGGAGTTCTTGAAACAGAGATTGACTACCAGTCATTCATATAAACAGAGGGACAGACCGTCTATTGGACAGACGAAAGTGACGTAGTCCTGAGTAGAGAGTGAACCTCCCTAGCATTCTCGAAGGGGAAAAATACTCGTGTATTTTGCTGTCCCCAAAAAATCTGCTGGTGACCAACTGAGGAGGACGACTTGAAAGTTCAGTCTCTCGAAACTTCTGTAGTTCTTTTAAGTAGACTCCTGAGAATCTCCCAAACTTTATTATCTTTCTGTGGAACTGTTTTGCTGAGAGGGGGACATGAGAAATTCGAATTTTATTTACCAAAAATTGCTGAAGTCGAGGACAAAAACGGTCTGTACATCACTAACTACACATAATTATATCTTAGTGTGAGCTTCTTCTCAATCCCTTTAGTAAGTCCCTTTTTTCGTCGGTAAGATTTCTTCTCGATCGGAATGCACTGTTCAGCCGTGTCTCTCTTCCTTGCCGCAGTCGCTGGCTTTTGAGAAATATTATTAATTTTTGATCTGGTTTTGCAATCGAGCTCGTTATCACGTGGCGATTCTTTTTTTTTTCCTTTTGTTTCGTTTTTAATGAGGACGGGCATACATGTTTCAAGCACGATCGCATCTGCGGTATTCCCTTAATGATATTTTAGTGACCAAACGAAAGAATGAAGAAGGCGAACGGACGAACAAATGAATATACAATTTCACAATGAGTGGGTAAAAACAATTTTATTAGCGTTGCATGCATAAAGCATAATATCTCGCCATATAGATCGTTCGTCGTCTGTCCGTCAGTGTGAACGAAGTCTGGTTCAAGCTTGTAGTGAAAATTACGAAATTATAATTTTCGTCTGTAGCCGCGGTGTATCATTTTGAGGGCGAACGGTCGAAGGGTATTACGCAACATGTCGATCTAATTCGCGGTACGGGCTCCGGATTGACAGATTATCAAATATCGGTTCGAAGTGCCCAGTCTACGTGGATCAGGAAGGATGAATGATGAATGTCTGTAACTACCTGCTTCATGATGTCGAAACGTGAGACCCCGGGTAATGCCTGGAGAAGACAATTTTAGCTTTGTCCATCGGCCATGAGCTAACCCAGAAGGTAACTAGTAGTGGAGCTCAGAATGTTAACGTACGAATATTTAATAAAGTGAAAAGGTTATTTGAAATTGGTACGTTAAGTGCCGAGGCTGAGTGGGAGTCTCGAGAACCCATCCAAAAACGATTCCTTGCAATCTTCCAGATGTATTAGTTTTCTTCTTGATCTCCTCGCCTAGTATCTGAGAATGCGAGCATTCAAGACCTAATTCCCTCCTCCCAGAAATGTCACTTTGTCTTCCTCAAGGTTGTGCAAAGACAGGACCGTAGTGAATAAATTTTATTAGGGGGGCGAGAATCGAAAATTTTTCAACTCAGGAAACGAAAAAAATCGAAATTTTTCAACAGTTAAGAAAAAAACAAAAGGAAGAAGAAAAGAAAAAACGCAAAATACATGAATTTGCCAGCTGATCACCTGAAATTAGCAGTATGCCAGCTTTGTTGGATGATTAGCGGTGGCCAGCTCCATACTTCCCATGGCTACGGCCCTGGGCGAAGGTTCGTAGTACCAATGTTCAGATAAATCTAATAAGAACTCAAATCTCTCAACTTCGGAAATTCTATCGTAGTAGTCTCGATTTAGGAGTACAATACTCAAGTGGTGCAGTGCTTGAGCAACTCTTAGCATCGAAAATGCGTTTTTCGATTTCGATTGTCGTCAGAAACGTGCCTCTAAATGAGCCCCCCACCTCCAAAAAATCGCGAGGATTTTTTTCCACTTATTTTTGAAGTATTTTCAGTTGCGTGTTTAAAAGGAAAACTTCTGTCTCATCTCCCCGAAAAAAACTCACTTAAGTGCGGCTGTGGCTTTAGTAATTACGATTACCTCCCCTTTTTTCTGCGGCTTAGAAGAAGGTCAATAAGCGTGCGCTCCTGAATTTCAAAAATTTATTGCCCAGTCAATTGTACATGGAATTTGCTAAAATTTTGATATAATTCGGAGAAATTATCCATTTTTACTACGTTTTTATTTTCAAAATTTTAAACCATTAAAGTGAAAAGATACGCGGTTTTCCCGGGAAAAGTCAAATGCGCACTCTTGAGAACCAGGGTTTCTAAAAGTGCACAACACGTGCAGTGCACATGAAATTATCTTTACCAAAAAGTTATCAAATAGGTAAGTCACACAAACATTGTTGGAATTGGCTTTACTTAAAATTAAAATGAAACATTAGGACGAGGAGAGATGGATCACTTTTGCCACCTTGGACACTAGAATTCATCTGCGTCATTTTTAGTCGGTCCAACGCATTCTTCATGAACATATACGTATGTGCCACATGTAACAAGTTTTCGTTTTGCTATTTGATTTTCATTGTTTTTCGGCATGTAGAAGTAAAATTTTTGCGCACTCTTAGGATGCATTGTGGTGGTGAAGAAAAATAAACGTTTCCAAGTAATATTTGGGAAAGTCTATTTAATATAACGGATAGTACTTACTTTTGCCTTTCGTTTGATACCTGAACTATGCAAATTCGTTCAAAAATCATCGAGGTAATTACTACGCCTTAGACCTGAAAAAATATTACATTTATAATGACAAAATATTGAAACGTGAAGTTTATTTTAAAAACTGTATACAGGGTTGGGTATAATTTAAATCCTCAGGTATTTTAAATCCAAATTTCCAAAAATCCTGATTTAGGATTTTGGATTTCAGATTGGATTCAACTCCTAATTATTAGCAAACGATTTGAATTTTGATGATTCCAAAAATAATTAAAATCCAAACCAGAAAATAGAATGAATGCTTGCAGCGCTGCGCTGCGGCAAACACCCTACAAATCCTAATTTCATCAATTTTAACAATTTACCATTAACTTACTGATATCTTGAAAATCTAAGCTTACATATTGATAGTTTTACATCCTTTTGTTGTCGTATTCTGCGAACGCAAAAGAAGCTTATTTGGTCACTTGTTAGCAGGGACTGAAAGCCGAACGATAAAGCTTTCGCTTTCGGCTTTAGCTTTTGACCTTGAAAAATACGGCTTCCGCTTTCGGCTTTGAACTCAATCAGCTTTTGACTTTCGGCTTTAACTTTCACGCCAAAATCGTTCGGCTTTTGGATTTTCGGACAGTTTTTCAAATATTATTACTCCCCCCTCTCGGTTGCCTAGCGCTTCGGTGCCTTTAGGGATTCTAGGACTCGAAGGAGTTGATTTTTGACAATTCTCATTATCAGTAATCTATACTGTTTGGTTTTTGGGAAAAAGTCGAAAAAAGTCACCTTTTTCTTTCGGCCTTCGAACCCAATAGACTTCCGACTGTTAGCTTTGGCTTTCATACTAAAATAATTTGGCTTTTAGATTTCGGCTAGCTTTCAGTCCATGCCTGTTAGTAAGTAAGTAGTTAGAACGCTGAACGCAAATTCCTAAACATTTCTCTCTTTCATAATTACAATTAGCATTTTAGCGCTGAGCTACAGACAACAGAAATCGTATTCGAACGTCCTCAGTCAATGGTAGACTGAAAATTGCGTGGATGCTGACTGCTGAGTTACTGAAATTTAGAAGTCAAAGTTGAGATTATTGAATTTTGGATTAAAAATCCCAATTTTTCTGAAATTTGAGAGGATTTAGGATTTAGGATATTGGATTTGAAATTCTTTTCTAAAAAAGGATTTGAGATTTTGAATTCAAATCCTTTTTTACTAGGATTTTAGATTTTGAATTTAAATCTTGGAGTTCCCAGATTTTGCCCATCCCTGACCTGTGTACAATATTTTAGTAACTAATCAATGTAAACGTCAGATTCACAATGTATACTTAGATTCCATCAGTAACCGCAAGAGGGCGCAATTCACCGAAAAATCTGCCATGCGTACTGGTAAGAGCTGCGCATTCTTATGGTCCTTTCGCCTATGTTGCAAGCTGAATTAGGGACGTCTGTGGAAACTAAAAGAATTTAACTGCTTCATGATTCAAAAGCTTGTAATAATGTCGTATTTGTTGGAACACTCGATACTGCGTTCATGACTATCACTTACATCCTACTGATAAAAATCGAAGACTAATGAAGGTCCAGAAGATATTTGAAAGACAATTATTACGACCTTAATTTGTGACGCCATATTGTAAAAAATCTTGGAGCTAATTTACATTAATCAATGGCATTTTCGATGTACACCCGTGCCTTCAATTCATCTTTCGAACAACATGGTACGATATTTTGTCATTAAAATTCTGCAAGGCTAAAAAAATGGACTTACATATTAAAAACGGATAAATGAGAAACCAAAGATAGGGTTTGAATGTTCTGATGTACATGTTACTGTTCGTACATAAAATTTGTAGTGAATATGAGTGCTCCTCCCCTTCCTAGTTAGCACATTTTAAACCAGGATCGTCTCTTTACTCATACTCTCTATAAGTTCGGGACAAAAAAAAGAAAAAACCCCCCAGTCGGAACGTGGTTTCCCTTTTAAAAAAAGGTAAAATTGGTTTTTTTTAAAAAAAAAAAAAGGGGGGGGGTTTTTTTTTTTTTTGGGGAAAAAAATTTTTTTTTTTTTTTGGGGCGGGTTTGGTTTGCCGGGACGTTTAAAAATGAAAAGAGTTACTGAAAAATTTATGAAGGGGGTTTCAAAAAAAAAAAAAAAAAAAAAAAAAAAAAAAAAAAAAAAAAAAAAAAAAAAAAAAAAAAAAAAAAAAAAAAAAAAAAAAAAAAAAAAAAAAAAAAAAAAAAAAAAAAAAAAAAAAAAAAAAAAAAAAAAAAAAAAAAAAAAAAAAAAAAAAAAAAAAAAAAAAAAAAAAAAAAAAAATCTGAAGATCTGAATTTTATAAAAAAAAAAAAAACAAACCTTTCTCATTTTTTTCAGACCAATTTAAAGGAAATTTTTTCTTAGTTTTAGGTTTTTATTTTGGAAAATTTTGGGGGTTTTTTAAAAAGAATTTAAAGATTTTTTGGTTCAATCCTTTTAAATACTAAATTTTGTTTGTTTTACTTGTTTTCCCTTTTCCCTCCTACCTGGCTTATTTGTCTAATAATGTAAACTTTTTAAAGTTTCAAAAGTTACTTAAAATCAAACCCCAAAGAACCCAAAAATTTTCTCCTCTCCGGTGGCCCCAAAAACCCTTAAATGTAAACATTACTAAGTGTGCCTTGGGGAAAATTTTTAAGTTATCCCCCCTCTTAGTTTTTCCCCCAAAGTTTTTTTTTAGTGTAATATTGAACATTCCCTGAATTTCCTCCCCCATTATAATGAAATTTTGGTGGAAAGAAATTTTGGGACATATCCCCCTTAAAATTGGGTTGTTTTGGGTTTTAATTTAACAAAACTGCTTTTTGATTTACCCCCTTTTGAACCTTTCCACTCACCTAGTTATTTCTTTTTAATTGGCTAAAAAAAATTCCAATTTTAAAGATAAATAAAAAAAATTGATGGGGGTTTAAATTTTGTGAATTCACCGCCTACATTTTTTTTGTGTATTCTGTATTTCGAACCACACCTCATTTGGGTTTCATTTTCCGGGATGAAAACCGAAAAAAACTTTAAAAACTTTCGGCAAATATTTTCCCACATTTACAAGCTAAATTAGGGTCTGTGTAAAATTTGAGAATTTTAAAACGTTAAAGATTTAAAGTTTTTAACTCGAAATTTGTTGGAACATATTTTTAACCTTTATTTAACCCCTAGAAAAAATCGGGCAAATGAAACCCCAAAAAAGTTTTAAAACATTATTACGCCCCTTAATTTTGACCCTTTTTGAAAAAAATTTTGGAGCAAAACAAAATCGGGTTTTCATTTGTTCTTCCCGAAACCTAAAATTTAAAAAACTCCAAATAGAAAAATTAATATTTTTTATTAAAAATTTCAAAGGCAAAATTGACTGTTTAAAAAGGGAAAAGAATTTTTTAAAGAAGATTAATTTTCCTGTTAAACTTTTACTTTTTAAAAAAAATTTTAAAAGGAAATTTTGGGGGGTAAAAAAACCCTCCCCTTCCTATTCCTTTTAAAAACCTTTCTCTCACTCATACCCGTAAAAAAATTACTTTAAAAAAAAATCAAAAAAGATATTTTTTAAAAAATTAATTGTTTTACCTTTCTTTGGGAAAAAAATAATTTTAAACCACCTTGTAAGACTAATACTATATATTTTTTATTGAAAAATTTGCCCTTTAAAAAAAAAAAAAAAAAAAAAAAAAAAATTTTTTATTTTTTTAAGAAAAGGAAAAAAAAAAAAAAAACACCCGACCCCCAAAAAAAAAAAAAAAAAAATTAAAAAAAATTTTTTAAAAAAAAAAAAAAAAAAAAATAAAAAAAAAAGAAAAAAAAAAAAAAAAAAAAAGAAAAAAAAAAAAAAAAAAAATTAAAAAAAAACCAAAAAAACTATTAAAAAAATTCCTTTATTTTTCCCCTTTTTTTCCTGAAAGGGAAAAACTATAAAAAAAATAAAAATTTTTTTCCAAAGATTCAACCCCCAACTAAAATGTAATGGGGAAACTTTCGGAAAAAAGGGATAATTTTAAAAATTTTTTCAAAATTTTTAAACCCCCTTTTAATTTTTTTGGGAAAAACTAAAATTTTTATTTTTTTTTTCCCCCCTTTAAAAAAAAAAGGGAAAAGACAAAAAATATTCCATTTTTTTGGGCAAAAAAAAATTTGGAGAAACCGGTTTTCTGTTTTTTTCCTTTCTAGGGAAATTTTATAAAAATTAAGGAAAAAATGTTTTGCATAAATAAAAACGGGGGTTAAATGTGTTCAGTTACTTTTGTAAAAAATTTTTAAATTATTTTCCCCCCCCCTTTTTCACTTTAAAAAGGGTTTTTAAGATTTTTTTAAATTTTTTCTTTTGTTTGCTTTAATTTTTAATTTTGTTTTGCCTTTTCCCACTTGGGCCTAATTACTGAAATGCTTGCAGGGGTTTTCTTTCCCAAAAAACCAGTATTTTTAAGATTCCCCTTAAAAATTTCTTCAAAGTCGTTTATTCTACCCCTTAAAAAAAAAAAAAAAAAAGAAACTTAAAAATTTTTTTCCAGATCCGTTGGTTTAGGCCGTCATGTTTTTCGGGGGATTCTTTTTCAACCACAAATGCAAGGGGGGAACCAAAAAGATCCAAAAAATGGAAAAAAATTAACCAAGGAAAACAAAAGTCGGTTTTTGTACAAAGCAAATGAGAATCCATCTGGGGGATGAACCTTTTTTTTTTTCCATTAAGGGTTGGCTTTAAAATGGAAATTTTTTTGAAAAACTGGAGTTGCATTTTAAAAAAAAATTTCTACTTTTTTTGGGAAAAGAAATTTCCTTTTTGGAAAAGGGGCCCCCCCTTGGTTTAAAAATGCTTGGGAGCCCCTCTCCCTCAAAAATTTTCCCCTTTTTTTACCCCTTAGCCTTTTTAAAATAAAAAAGAAAAAAAAATTTTAAAATTTTGGTTTTGTCTATTAGAAAGTGTTTTTGGTAACCAGGAAAAAGCCAAAACCCAGCCCGCAACATGAAAGAGAAAGAAAAAAAGAAAGGGGAGTAAAGTATGGGGGAATGAAAAAGTGGATCCAGCCCCTTTCCAAAATTTTTGGTTTTCTCGGGCCCCCGAAAAGGATTTTAAACCCGATTGAAATTTTTAAATTTTGTTTTGCGGGAATTTTTTGCCCAGTATTTTGGTCTATAGAAATTTTTATAATCTAGTACCAGGCTAAAGTTTGGGAAAAATATGATTTTGTAAGGTTCTATTAAAAATTAAAAATTGAGTGAACCATCGCCTATACCAAAAGCCCGAAAAAGGTAAGGGAAGATTACTTTGAAAAAAAAAACCAAGCAATTTAAATACCTTTTTACTCCCCTCTATAAAATTTCATGTTTTTTTATAATTTTTAAAATAATTTGGTTCCTTATCTTCGCCCGATAAGGGGGCCCAAAAAAAGCCTTTTTCACTTATACAGTAAGGGGGAACCGTAATTAAAATTTATTTAAAATAAGATTTTGCAATTAACAATAAATTTTTAGGAAAACCCTTTCAAATGGTTTTAATTTTATGTTGATGTTCCGGACCTCAATTTTAAACCCCCATAAAACCAAAGGGAATAAAAGAAAAATTTAAAAAAAAAAAAAAAAAAAAAATTTTTTAAAACTTTTCCCCCCCAAAAAAATAAAAAAAATTTAAAAAAAATAGTAAAAAATTTAAAAATTTTAAAAAAATTTGAAATCAAAAAAAAGAAGGAAAATAAAAATTTTTTACTGTTGGGGGGTACAAAAAAATGGGGGGGGGGTCACATTATAAACCACATGAGGTTTTTTTTTTTTAAAAAAATGAAGATAACATCAAAATTTTCTTTAAAAATTTTTATTGGACTTTTTTAAAAAATTCCCAAATTTGCCCCAAATTTTTCTTAATCAGTTTCTTTTTGGCTTTTACTCTTGACGTTTTTAAAAAATGTCAAAATTCTTTGAGTTCCATCTTTTCCTAAGATTTAATCAAAGTTAGACGTAAAATCCACCCTGTTGCTTAGACAGTTCGGGAAACGGTAGACAAACGTAAAATAATGAAAAATAATTTGGGGGAAGTACAAAGCGTGTCAAAATGTACATTCATTTTTTGAGGTATTATGAAAACATAACGAATTTGCTTTTTAAAAAAATTTCGATTGCGTAAGAGGAGAAAAAATGTACTTGTTTAAAAAGCTCACTGAATTCGGGACTCTCGGAGGCATTTTTGCGTGTAACGAAACATAACAAAACAACTGAAATTGAAAATTTGATGATGAGAATTAGGATCAGGCGTGCTTCACGCTGGGCTAGGGGAAAAATTACTTTTTACTATAACAAGCAAGTCGTTGATGAACACTGAATAAGGGCCGGATGATAAACTGTACAGACGAGTAGACTCGTAGTTTTTTATCATATTTTGACTGATTTAGTTTCAAAATTGAAAAAAACTCTTGGAAAGGGGATTGGAGTCTCGATATAAATGAGTACCGGGGCCTGGTCGAGCTTTAGGTTTCTTCTTGGTGATGTTAAAAAAAATTTTAAGTTTGTACCCAAAAAAAAAGAAAGGTATACTTCTCGGGGACTCACAGTCTTGTAAAAAACGTGCAAAATAGTGCTACATAAAATTTTCCGTCTTCTCGTCTAATGAGAAAATAATGCATTTCATTGTAACGTTTTTTTACCCCTAGCCTTGAATTCCCCCTAGTAACAAGTTTTTCCCCTAAAAAACTCGCCGCAGTTACCTTCGAAAACCAAATCTGAAAAATACGAGACCCTTTTTTTTTGTTTGCTTTTCGACGCGAATTCTTCTTATGGTGTATTCCCAAGCCAATTCTTTTAAAAAACTCTGATGGTTTGGGTAAATTAGCATAAGAAATGTGCAGTTGGCCCAATATAGTTTAACGTTCCTCTTCCCCCCCAAAAAGGAATGCGAATCACCTGAGACTTTTTGATAACATGTATTAAGAATTTTATTGCGCTTTACCTTTAGAAGTATTTATTTGGGTTTTTTTTCTGTTTTGTTTCTAGTGATAAAATACAATACCATTCCTCATTTGAAATGTTTATGACGTGAAAGTACAAAGAAGCCGACCCCGATGAAGTGGGGGCATCTGTGAAAAATACCAAAAACTTTTATTTTGTTTGGAAGCTAATTTCGGGATATTAGCTTTGTTTTCCACTTTGGGTTTTATTTTCATAAGTTCCCAAGGGTGGGGTTGGTGACAAGCTTGGGGGGGTAAATGAAAGCTGAGAAAGCATAGGGCAACCGTTTGAATAATGTATAATTATTTGTGATGTGGTGAGAATCGACGGAAAAAGAAGAAACATATTTAGAATAACAAAACAGACTCAGGAACGTACCGATAGCAGGGTGGGGAAAAACCTCCCGTAGTAATTTTTTACTCACATTTGGGAAAACCAAAAAAGTCAAAAAGGTTTTCCTTGGGAATTTTGAGTTTAGTCTTGGGGCTTTCCAATTTTTACCCCCCCCCTCTCCCCTAGAAAAAATCTTCGGGACTTCTTTCAGTACACCCTTTGCGCGACCATTTTTCCCGGGGTGAGGGGGGGGGGGTTAGATGTTTCGAGGGGGGGGAAGCAATTATGCAACATTAAAAAAAAATTCAAGTTTTTCAATTTTTTTATTTTGAATAATACTTGTTGAAAACTTGCAAAATTTTGAAAATACAGGAAAAGGAAAAATCCATAGACTTTGCCAAAGCCTTTGATCACTTAACATAAATTCTTGCTGCAGCACTAAAAAAAACAAAGGGGGCCGGAAATTTTTATCAAAAATTACAAGGAAAAATGAAACGAGGGTTTGAAAGTGAATTGTAACAGAGTAGTTGGGAAAATTTTTTTCCGGGCCAAAGGGGAGAAGGTAGGTAGACCCTTTACTCCATTATTATTCAACTGTGGTCTAAGGGAAATTTTCTGAAATTTGGATTGGAAAAAAATGGGTATAAAGAGTAACGGGAACACTTAAAAAATTCTTTTGCTGCTGTAAGTGGGGGAACAAGCAACAAAGAAGAATTAGAAGACAGATACGGGGAAATGGACGGAAACGGGCCCGACTGAGTCTTTGCATGAAACTAGCCAAAACTAAAATAATAAATAAAAACCCAAAAAAGAACCTATGATATTTAAAACAACAAAAAAAAAATAAAAGGGCGAAAGCGGAATAACCTGGGCAAAAAAATTTCATCAACAAAACTCAAGAGGAAAAAAATTGAACGCAGAATAACCCTCGCTTGGGAAAAAATTCTGGCTCAAAAATTTATTTTTAAAAGGTTTCCTTTCCTTTTTAATGATCTAAAAGCGAAATCTTTAAAAGCGTTCCCCCCAACTCTAACATGGTTCCGAAATTGGGCTTTGTCCGAGAAAATGATACAAAAAAAAAAACTCTCAAATTTGTGGAACATCTTTTTTTTATCAAGAAAAAAGACCACATCAAAATCCAACAATCAAATTTAAATTTAAAAAAAAAAAAATTGCTATACAGCTGATAAAAAAAAAGAAAGGGTTGGGGTGGTCACGAGCAGGACTGCAAGACAACGTGGACGTACAAATTGCCTTTGGTAAAAACGGGAAAAAGAAGGCAAAGGTAAAAAAGGGTCAGATGGGGGGACGGCTTCGGGAGGCTCTGGGAATATGCCTTTCAAACGATGCCCAGGGCCGCAAAAAGGGGAGGCTGGGGGGGGCTTTTTTCCCCGATTCTAGGGCCCGATAGCACTCTGTTGTAAGATGTATTTTTAAAAAATAAACTTGATTGATTGAAGGGAAAATCGTTTTATAAAGCCTCCTAAAGGGTGGGCCCAAAAAAGTATTTTTTTCAAAGGTTGCGCTCCGAAGGACTCAACCCTTTCTCTTTGTGTAAAAAAACCCGCCAAATTTTTTTTAAGTCGAAGAATATTAAGGTTTTCGCATTTTGGTGAATTTCAACGCAGAATTCCCAATTTTAAAAAAAAAACCACTTTTTCTTTAAAAAAATTTATAAAAATTGAGTTTAACTAAAAAATAGATCTACTTTGGAAAAAAAAAAAAAAATATAAAAATTTAAAAAATATTCCCATTTTGTTTACTAATTTTGTACCTACTGTTATAGAAAAACGATTCGACCAACAATATTGATTTTATTCAAATGTTCTCATTTGTGCTAACTACGAGAAAAAAATTCAAGGTCAATGCCCCGTCTTGAATTAAACAAAAAACGTAACGTCATCATTTTTCATTTGCGTTTCGTAAAAAAATGGACCCATCCTCTTCTAGTACCAATTTTGGATTACAGCTAAACCAAAATCATAATGAATTCTGGACTTTTTAACCTACCCCTACAGTCGGTATCTTGTTCATGTTAAAGAAAGTTTAAAAAAAGTTAATTTAAAAAAAAATTTTGGTATTTTGATAGTGAAAAACTCAGAAAGCAGAAATGCGGGGGCGCTGTCAAGGGTAAGGAACAAGAGGGAAAAAAAAATTTTTGAATTGGGAAGACAAGAATATATAGAAAGGATCCCAAAGTGAATTAATACCTCGCATGAAATTGGTGAAAAAACTCTATCAAAAATTCTTCATTTCTACCATAAGGGCCCTTTGAATAGTTAAACCATCACTATTTGGAGCTACGGGTAAAGAAAATATACCTTATGTGGGATCATTTTTTCTAATTTCAAAATAGAACATTTTTTGATTGGTCTGTTACTGCCTTAGGACGAGTTTTTTTAGAAAAGTGTTACCCAAATGATTTTTAAGGGGCTTTCTCGTACACGCACGTTGGACAAGCGGGGGAACCCCTTTTTTTTTTCCTTTTTTTTTTTTTTTTTTGGGTTTTGAAAGGGGGGGGGGGGGGGGGGGGGGGGGGGGGGGGGGGGGGGGGGGGGGGGGGGGGGGGGGGGGGGGGGGGGGGGGGGGGGGGGGGGGGGGGGGGGGGGGGGGGGGGGGGGGGGGGGGGGGGGGGGGGGGGGGGGGGGGGGGGGGGGGGGGGGGGGGGGGGGGGGGGGGGGGGGGGGGGGGGGGGGGGGGGGGGGGGGGGGGGCCCCCCCCCCCCCCCCCCCCCCCCCCCCCCCCCCCCCCCCCCCCCCCCCCCCCCCCCCCCCCCCCCCCCCCCCCCCCCCCCCCCCCCCCCCCCCCCCCCCCCCCCCCCCCCCCCCCCCCCCCCCCCCCCCCCCCCCCCCCCCCCCCCCCCCCCCCCCCCCCCCCCCCCCAATGCCCCCCGAAAAAAATTTAATTAAAAATACCCAAAAAAAGGGGGGGGGGGGGGGGGAAGGAAATTTAAACTTTTTTAAAATTTGGGGGTTAAAAAAAATTTTTAAATTGGGCCCTTTTAGGTTTTAAAACCGGGGTAAAAAAAATTTTTGGAAAAACAAAAGGGAAAAAAAAAACCCCTTTTTTTTCCGGGGGACTTGTAACCATCTCAAATTTTTACAAAGGGAATAAGTAAATTTCCCTTGTATTTTAGAATATGCATACTAAACAGCTTTATAAATCATATACCAACATGCTGGAAAGGTTACTAACCAATGGCATGGTATAACTGAACAGTTAGGCATCAATTCCTCTGTACATTTGTGAATTGTTCACAATGAACAACCCAAAATATTTCTATTCAGTGTAAGCTCACTGGCTCAAAAGTTTGGCGACCACTGAGCTAGTGAGCCTTTATAAAAAAGAAAAATAGATTGGTTGTCTATTAGAAATGTGAAAAATTGAGTGAACCATGCAGCCTGACTCAGACCGACAGACCCAGAAAGAAAGAAGACTGGAAGGCAAGTATACTGACGGATTGAAAGAAAGTTAGATCGCAATGCAGACTTTACCATACACTTGGCTCTTGACTCGGCGCTACTGATAATGTATTTTCATGTTCTGACTTTTATGAAATTTGGAAAATAATTTGTTTTGCCCATCGTCGGAATCTATCTGAGTCAATGCGACTATTATTGGTCTTATAAAGCAAAATATTTTCACTTATACTAGTACAGTAGACTAGCACAGTGGAATGTGGAATGTTATATTAAAATAATGTATTTTGTTTCGAATGTAATCAAAGTAGAACTTTGTAATTGAGTGAAAATCCTTTACTTGTGCCATATTGGATCTCACATATTATGCCTTGCATTAGTCCTACATCGGACCTGCACTTATTCACCTATGACACATAACAACCAAGGCAATACTATAGCCTAATTTAAATCTAAATACCTCTATTAAAGATTACATCAGATGTTTTATCATTATTCTAATCTAATTTGCGTTCTTATCCTCGCCCGATTGACAATGAGGCCAACTGTGAGTGCATTTGTGAACATCACTGAGTAATCACGCTAATGGTGAGCGATCACTTCACACACACTATCTTAAAATGATGAGATGTTGCACACTCACGAAAAAATGTGATAGGCCAAAAGTCTCAAAATGGTAGTGGTTTGTGACATGTTGCGTGAGCGCTCACCAAATTGTCAATCGGGCGGCCCATAGAGAGCGCAGGTCACTATTATAACCACATGAGGTTTTTTTTTTTTAAAAAAAATGAAGATAACATCTATAATTTCTTTATAATTTATTGGACGTTTTTAAAAATTACCCAAATTTGTCCTCAATCTTTCTTAATCAGTTTCTTTTTGAAGCTTTTACTCTTGACGTATTTTGCGAAATGTCAAAATTCATTGATGTTCCGATCTTTTCCTAAGATTTAATCAAAGTTAGACGTCAAATATCACAGCCTGTTGCTTAGACAGTTCAGGAAACTGGATAGACGAAACGTAAAATGAATGCAAAATGAATTGAGGAAGTACAAAGCGTGTCAAAAATGTACATTCATCTTTGAGGTATTATGAAAACGAGTAACGAATTTGCGCTTTAAAAAGTCGATTGCGTAAGAGGAGAAAAAATGTACTTGTTTGAAAAGCTCAGGCTGAATTCGAGACTCATCAGGAGGCATTTTTGCGTGTAATCGAAACATAATCAAAACAACTGAAACTGATAATTGATGATGAGAATTAGGATCATGGTCGTGCGTTCACGGCTCGACCTGAGAGAAAATTACTTTGTACTATAACAAGCAAGCTCGTTGATGAGACGACTGAGATAATGCCGGATGATCAACTGTACAGACGAGTAGACTTCGTAGATTTGTATCATATTTTGACTTCGATTTAGTTGCATAATTGAAAAGATCTCTTGGACGAGGTATTGAGAGTCGTCGATATAAATGAGTACCGGGTCCTGGTCGAGCTTCGAGGTTTCTTCCTTGGTAGATGTTAAAAATAATTTGATAGTTTGTACCAAAATAGCGAAAGGTTATACATTCTCGGGAGACTCACACGTCTCGTAAAATACGTGCAAAATAGTGCTACATAAATGATTTTCCGTCTTCTCGTCTAATGAGAAAATAATGCAGTACATTGTAACGTTTTATACCCCTACGCCTTGAATGCTCCCAGTAGTATCAAGTTTCCCCTAAAAATCTCGCCGCAGTTACCTTCGAAAACCAAATCTGTAAAAATACGAGACCGTTTTTACGTTTGCTTTTCGACTGCGAAATTCTTACATGTAGCTGGTTGTATTCCAATGCCAATTCCTTCTAAAAATCTCATGATGTGTTAGTGGTAAATTAGCATGAAGAAATGTGCAGTTGGCCCAAGTATAGCTTTAACAGTTCCTCTTCCACCCAAAAAGGGAATGCGAATCACCTGAGACTTTTTGAGTAACTATGTATTAAGATAGTTTTATTGCGCTTTACCTTTAGAATGTATTGATGTGTTTTGTTTCTGTTTTGTTTCTAGGTGAGTAAAGTACAATACCATTCTGCTCATTGAAATGTTTATGACGTGAAAGTACAAAGAAGTCTCGACCTCGATGAAGTAGGTGTGCATCTGTGAATAATACCATACAACTTTTATTCGTTTGGAATGCTAATTTCGGTATATTAGCTTTGTTTGCCATCTTGGTTCTATTTGCATATAGTTCCCAAGGGTGGATAGTGGTGACAAGCTGGGTGGTAAATGAAAGCTGAGAAAGCATAGGTACAACCGTTTGAATAATGTATAATTATTTGATGATGTGGTGATGAATTCGACGGAACGAAGAAGAAACATATTTAGAATAACAATACAGACTCAGGAACGTACCGATAGCAGGATGGGGATAACCTCCCGTAGTAATTTTTTACTCAACAGTTGGGAAAACCAAACAAGTCAAAAGGTTTTCCTTGGGAATTTTGAGTTGAGTCAGTTGGGACTTTCACAATTTTTACCCCCGCCCTCTCCCCCTAGAAAAACTCTTCGGTACTTCTTTCAGTACACCCGTAGCGCGACCACTTTTCCGGGGATGAGGGGGGGGGGAGTTAGATGTTTCTGACGGATGGGGGAAGCAAATTATGCAACATTAAAAAAAAATTCAAGTTTTTCAATTGTTTTATTTAGAATAATACTTGTTGAAGACTTGCAAGTTTGAAAATACATGGTAAGGAAACTCCATAGACTTTGCCAAAGCCTTTGACTCACTTAACCATAAATTCTTGCTGTCAGCACTAAAAAAATCAAAGGGTTCCGGAAATTTTTATCAAAATTATCAAGGAAATGAACGAGTGGTTAGAAAGTAGAATTGTAACAGATGTAGTTGGAAATTATTTTCCGGTCCAAAGGGGAGTAAGGTAGGTAGACCCTTTATCTCCATTATTATTCAACTGTGGTCTAGAGGAAGTTTTCTGAAATTTGGATTGGAAAAAAATGGGTATAAAGAGTAACGGGGAACACTTAAATAATTTACGTTTTGCTGCTGTATAGTGCTGATACCAAGCAACAAAGAAGAATTAGAAGACATGATACGGGAACTGGACGGAAACGGGCTGACTGCAGGTCTTAGCATGAATCTAGCCAAAACTAAAATAATAAATAACCAAAACAGAACCTATGATATTAAAATCAACGAAGAAAAAATAAAAGGGTCGAAAGCGGAATATACCTGGGCTAAAAAATTTCATGCAACAAATCTCAAGAGGAAGAAATTGAACGCAGAATAACCCTCGCTTGGAATAAATTCTGGTCTCTAAAATTCATTTCAAAAGGTTCCTTTCCTTTCTACTTCGATCTAAAAGCGAAATCTTCAACGCATGTGTCCTCCCAACTCTAACGTATGGTTCCGAAACTTGGACTTTGTCCGAGAAAATGATACAAAAAATTAGAACTGCTCAAAATTTGATGGAACGATCAATTTTAAATATCAAGAAAAAAGACCACATCAAAATCTCAACAATCAAATTTAAATTAAAAAAAAATAAATGTGCTATACAGCTGATAAAAAATAAGAAATGGAGTTGGGGTGGTCACGTAGCAGGACTGCAAGACAAGCGTTGGACGTACAAATTGACCTTTTGGTATACGGGAACAAGAAGGCAAGGTAAACAGAGGATCAGATGGAGGGACGGCTTCGGCAGGCTGCTGGGACATAGTGCCTTTCAAACGATTGCCCAGGACCGCAAAGAGTGGAGCAGGCTGGGGGAGGCTTTTGCCCGATTCTAGGGCCACGAGTACGCACTCTGTTGTAAGTATGTACTTGTTAAAAAATAAAGCTTGATTGATTGAAGGAAACTCGTTGATAAAGCCTACCTGAGAGGGTGGTCCCAAAAAAGTATTTTTTCGAAAGGTTGCGCTCCGAAGGACTCAACCTGTTCTACTATGTGTAAAAACACCCAAGCCAAAATTTTTTGAAGTCGAAGAATATTAAAGGTTTGCGCATCTGTGGTGAATTTCAACGCAGAATTTCCCATTATAAAAATGCCACTTTTGCTTTAAAAATTCATAAAAATTGAGTTTAACTAAAAATAGATCTGACTTGGAAAAAAAAAAATATATATATATATATAATATATTCCCATTAGTTTACTAATTTTGTACCTACCTGTTCATAGAAATCGAGTTCGACCAACAATATTGATTTGATTCAAATGTTCTCATTAGTGTGCTACACGTACGAGAAAAAATTTCAAGGTCAATGCTCCCGTCTTGAATTAATCTAAAATCGTAAACTGTCATCATTATTCATATTGCGTTTCGTAAAAATATAGGACCTCATCCTCTTCTAGGTACCACAGTTTTGGATTTACAGCTAAACCAAATATCATAATCGAATTCTGTGACTTTTAACCTACCCCTACAGTCGGTATCTTGATTCATGTTAATGAAAGTGTAAAAAACGTTAATTTAAAAAAAAGTTATAGTGTATTATGATAGTGAAAAACTCTAGAAAGCAGAAATGTCGGAGTGCGCTGTCTAAGGGTAAGGAACAAGGAGTAAGAAGAAATTCTTGAGATGGGAAGACAAGAATATATAGAAATGGATCCGAAAGTGAATTACATATCCTGCGCACTGAAGTTGGTGAAATACTCGTATCAAAAATTCTTCATTTTCTACCATAAGGCCTTCGGATCTAGTTAACCACTCACTCATTTTGGAGCTACGGCTAAAGAAAATATACCTTATGTGGTATCATTTTATCAGTAATTTCAAGTAGAACATTTTATGATTGGTCTGTTTACTGCCTTAGGACGTCTAGTTTTTGAGAAAAGTGTTAACAACTGATTTTAAGGGGCTTACTCGTACACGCAGCGTTGGACAAGCGGGAACTTTTCCTGTTGTTTGAAGGCGCATGCCCGAGAATATTAAAAATAAAGAAGAAATTAATTTTTTATGGTATATTTATGCTTAGGTTTAACCGTAATTGAACAGGACTATTTTCCGTTCTAGACCACGTCTTCTGGTATTTTCCTGAAAGTACTCCTTTTCAAAACATGGTCTATGTGTGAAGTGGGAAAGCCACATTGAAATTCAAAAACTTTGCATATTTAAAACATTCACGGATTTTACCATTTAAAATTTTTGTTTCTACGCTAGTGTGAATATAAATGGATAAAATTTTCCTGCATAATGGACTGATCCTAGATAATGAGTCCCCTGAGTTCCATCGAAATCCATCGATTTTATCTATAAATATATGTAAAATAAGTGTTTACTTATTTTATAATGGCCACTCATGTTTTCGTAATTCGTCTTGATTCTCCTGTGGTAATATTTTCACTTTTAAACTTCCATATTTAACCGTTAAACTACTTTGTCAAAACTGGTCGATTTTCACTGTGCACTGCGTACACGATCATTAGCTTATCTTTGTTGTTTCCTTTGGAGTCATGATCTTGGTACCTAATTCGGGTATTGTCAATTTGTGTAAATACTGATTTTTGGTATTTGTACAATCCGAGACTTGTTCTGTTCGTCATTCGTTAAACTTCCGTCTTAGCTCACGCATATTCGAGTGTTTGTCATTTTCGTAGAGCAAACGTCTTTGAAATTCCAATTTCAAATATAGCTGATTATTTTTCTTGTGTAATAAAATCGGTTTTAGTTTTGCAGATTGTCGAATCAATTAATTGCCCTAATTCAAACACTTACATATATATTTTTTTGGTAAACAGCAAATTTAATCACAATATTTTTCCATCGCATTTAATGGTCAAACTGCGTATATTCTTATCAGAGCAATACGGTTCGCATATTATCAAATCCCGGTTTTTTGTGACTAGGCTCGTGCATTCGCGTATTTTTTATTGTCTAAGATTAATGGGAAAAAATACAGATTTGTATCATGGTGCCTCCTATTAGGGATGCAAAAACGTTCACAAATTCTCATGTTGTAGACGGGTCTGCAGCAACGGGAGAGTATTTTCATGTCTAGAATTTAACTTTTCTGCGCCTTTCGTAGCTATATTCTGCAGCCGTGTTGTTGCTGCACAACTGCAGTCTGCAGCCTTGTTGTTAATTCCATGGAAATTTTTAATCTGTGGATTGTTGGAAGAAGTACAATATATAGGCTCAGGTATGCATGACCCTGCGCGGTCAGTCGGGTCAGTCGGGTCAGTCAGCCATTCACCCAGTCAGTCAGTCATTCAGCCACAGTCAGCCCGTCAGTCAGAAACGTAACGCGCAAAATGTAACGGGTTTTCCTTTTTGGTGGTGCCGAAGTACAGACGTAAAAATATCAATAAGAAAATAGTAAGTCAGCCAGCCAGCCAGCCAGCCAGCCTAGACAGCTCGTAACGCTATTTTCGTCACGCTCTAGAGTAAAGCTTTTAGCATTTTATATGCTTTTACTACTGGGTAGACTCTTGAGCAAAAACCGTAACGCTCCCCCCGTAACGCTCCTGTTACTATGACGTCATACTACTGAGTATTTTTGATCGGAAACCGTAACGCTTCTGTTACTATGACGTCATACTTCTATGTAAACTTAAGCGAAAATCGTGTTTATACATTTCCATGGAAATTTATTTCTTCCAGCCAGGGGTATACTTGAGCGAAAACCGTAACGCTCCCCTCGTAAAGCAGCCCCCGTAACGCCCCCGTAACGGCTTCCCATAATTTTCCGGTGCCAGACAGCCTAGCCAGCCAACTTAGCCAGCCCGTAACGCGATTTTCGTGACGCTATTTTCGACATGCTATTTTCATCACGCTCCAGAGTAACGCTTTTTTCCGTTGTGTGCCAAAGTAAAAACATAAAAATGTCAAAAACTGAACTTTGACTCCAGTAAAGTACAGGTTAATATTGTCCGATCAGGCCCAAATAATTTTGAGAACTTTTTTTCGGGCGGAGGTGGTGGCAGCGACAGATTTGAGAAATTCGAAATTAATAATGAAATAATAGAGTGGGTGAAGGAGGTTGACTACATAGGCCAAAAAATTTCTTTCCACAGTGCTAGGGAAAAAGAAATATCAAATCAAATTCAAAGTGGATGGAGGAAATTTTGGCAAACGCCACAGATTTTCAAAGGTCGTTTGCCAATAACGACAAAAGCGGCGGTCTGGCGCAGCTGTGTACAGCCAGTATTAACTTACGGAGCTCAAACTTGGGCATTAACAAAAACAAATTATACGCGCTTTCAGGTTACTCAAAGAGCAATGGAAAGGAGCATGCTGGGAGTGAGGCTAAGAGATAAAGTGGAAATCAAAGAGATCAGGGCAAAAACACGCCTAGAAGATCTTGGCCTTGTTATCAAGAAAGATAAATGGAGATACGGGGGCCACATTTCAAGATTGGGGGTAAGAAGGTGGGAAAAAAGGGTGGAAGGGTGGACCCCGGATGATTACATAAGTAATATAGGTAGACCACTGACCCGTTGGCGAGATGAATTCCGCAAGGAGCTGGGTCCCGTGTGGAGAAGACATACCCTGGACAGAAGGAGCTGGAGGGATAAAGTGAGGGAACTGGGGGAGGCTCATACCCAATAATGGGTGGGTAGAGAAGGCTGAGGACAGGGAGGATCCCGCTTCCCCGTCTTACCCTTGGCACAGGTAGTGCAAATAGAAATGTGTAAAAGAACTTAATACCCAAAGGGTTGTAAATAAATAAAAAAAGTGTAAAAATCTTGAAATTACATATTAATTTTTCTCCTTTGCATCAAACAATTTATGCATGGAGTCCGCATTTTTGCATTTTCCCAAAAAATTTTCTTTTGATTTTTAAATTTTTAATCAGCAGTTTGAACATCGTTCAAAAAATAAGATGAATTCATGAATTTTTCTTTCACATTTTGGCTTTTACAAAAAATGTTTATATTATCAAATCCGCCTTTTTTGTAAGTTGTGGAAGTTAGTCTGCTTTCTAGATATCAGACAGAAAAAGTTTGTTTTTTCGGATAAAATACTTTTGTATTATCGAGTGAGTATTTTTGTAAGTTTTGGGCAGGTTTCAGCCATTGAGTCGACGTTGAACATTTATCATTCGCTGTCCCTATTTTTCACCAAATTTTCGCTCGGTTTTCTTGGCCATTTGATCCGCATTTTGGACATTAGTCAAGAAACAATAACAGTCATTGGTTGTTTGTTATTATTATTATTATTATTTTATTTATTTATTTATTTTTTTCGCCTGCACAAAAATTTGTTACCGAGTCGGTATTTGTAACCTATTTCCACCTCTCCACGCCAACATGGTTCGCGACACCTCTGTTAGCAGTTTTGCGATTAGTTTTGTGGATCGCATAATTCAAATTTCACCAACCCCTCTCCAAAGAAAGTGTTGCGTGTTGCTCCAGATGCCCCCCCCCCCGGTAACCAAAGGCGGTGTTTTCCGAAGTGCTCACTTTGCAAGCGTTAACTTGATATTCCGACGATTGGAATCGATGATCGCATTTTTTTCTAGACTAGAGAGAATCGTAAAACGCTGCGTGTTGGTGTCCTAACGTCAGAGGCGTCAAGTCGGACCTGCCATTGCCACCTACTGGGTAAGCATATGAAATTATGCCTACGTACTCTTCATCTCTGGCACTGCGTGAATAAGGTTAATACCGTTGAAATTACCGGTCATCAAGAGTAAACACCTCGCGGTATTCAAAATGCTCGTTACGTTCCACGTACTTACTATTCCGATTATTAATTGTGACTGATTTTTCACTTTTGCTCGTCTCGGCCGTCCTTGCCTCGTCTTCTTACAGCCACAGCCAGCTACAAGTCTATCGTGGCTGAGCATGTTAATGACATTTTCCCTTGAATTTTTACTGAACTTACCTACTGACCCGCTGTCGAATGTTTACGTTCGTTTGGTCGCCCGATGTCGTAATGCGTTTTAAACGATTTCGAATGAAGAGAGCGATTTTATTTTTCTCCGGTTTTCGAACGTTCGCGCTTTTGTTGTTCGTTTTTGGAAACGGTTTTGCAACAACGCAGAGGATGGAATCGGCGATTCGCCGGGCATCTGCGTAAAGAAGTCGTTATGGCGATCCCCGACTTCACACGAAATGCGGGAGCCGTTTTTTCTCGCTCTTTTCATCGTCGGCACGTTTCGAAACGCTTTGTGAAGTCTGAACTCGATGCTAATGGGTTGGACACGATGCAGACGGAATGTTTTCTGACGAACCAAATTGGAGGCGCCCGTATGCGTGTGCAGAAATAATTATGTATGTGACACGTCATGAGAAAACATACTTTGAGGTGAAAATCCTAATTTTGCAGTAGAGATAACATAAGGTGAAAAACTAAGTTTTAGTGAAATTGAGTTTTCAATGGGAAGTTGGTGTTCATCTTCTTGCCAACACTGTATCAACTTGCGGAGGTCTAATTCGACATTTTTACCAACCCTTGGTAGCATTAAAAAAAAAGAGACTTATCTGTCTACATAATATTATAATCTGGAACTACGCTTCCTAGAGGAGCTTCACAAGCGCCACCTCTCGGGAAACACTTCTGTTATTTTAAATACAGTTCTTCCTGCGCATCATGCAAGTTTCAGCTTATTGCGCCGACGGAAACATTGTTCAGAATTTTTTTGTTTCAGAAGAAAACGAGCCATTCTTCCTTCTCGAGTTCGAAGGAAAATGGATGTCCTGGGTATTCATTCGATAATGTACCGTTTCACAAAAGCGAGTCCTTATTCTTAGAATTTTCAAACAGGGTAGCGTTCGGATATTAAATTCTCAAAAATTACATTTTGGAATGCTCTGATTTCAAAGCGATATATCTTAGTTGGGAAAAGAGCTATTAACTTGCGGTAAGTTGCATTGGATTCCCCGTGAGCTTACTTCTATAAAAATTAGTTAAAATCTCAGTTTCAGCCTTCATCACCCTGAGGTATGTCTTCTCGTGACGCACCACATATGTTTAGTGTTTGTAGGCTATGGAACAGGGGCTGAGGGGGCAGGGAACTGTTGTATCAATCCTCTCCTCTTCAACAAAGAAAATTCTAAGAATAAGGTCTCGCTTTTGTGAAACGGTATATTATCGGATGAATACCCAGGACCCCCATTTTCCTTCAAACTCGAGAAGGAAAAATGGCTCGTTGTCTTCTGAAACAACCTCAGTTACTGTCGCAGTTGAAGTTGGTGGAAGGCAATCCTGGAGCTTGGAACATGACTCCAACGTTGAGTACATTGAGCTTGAATTTAAGCGTACAATATACATATAGAGTATATTACTTACGTGAATTCCACATGTCTGCGGGTCACCTGGAAATTATCAATCAATATGTATGATGTAGTTGGTTGTAATAACGACTGTCTGAATCCCGATGCTTGATGAAACACCCTTTTTACACCCGCCGAAAACTACCCTTTTTCAACCCACTTTACGTCTTGTTTACACCATAGTCATAGAAATTTTCAACCAATCAGCGACACTACCCGGAATAAGTCCTCTTTCTCCCCTTTTTCACCCGGACTTACCGATGGTATATCAGGGTAGCTACCGGGCTCATTGCTGAATGCACTCTTCTAAAGCCCTTACACCCGCTTTACACCCCGGGCGTAATCCGGGATACCTAAGCATCGAGTCCACCTTGAACGGCGGTCCAATGGCGTTAGTAGCAATATTAGTGTCAAATTTACATTTATACTTTCTGGATTCTCAAAATTTCTAGTCCTTCCATTCTACTTATATCCTTTGACCCCACAAAACGTACCCATAGGTTTCATATGTGGATGGTTGTATTGTCGTATTGCGTTGTTGGATCAACACAGGACCAAGAATGGTTTTGAATTTCGAAGTACTAAACTCTCGTTTCTGGGCCCAACAAATGCTCCTCCTTTCCTCCAACGGAGGGCTAAAAGACAAGGTTCATCAGCATGGAAATTTCAAATATTATGACCTGGACTGATGAAATGGGAGTATGACGAGAAAAGTTATCAAGAAAACCATGTTTCTTCGTTGCCACGGTTACGATCATCCAAAAGAACATTCATGTGTGTCTCACGTGTCAGAACATCTAGTTTCATTTTGTTGAAGGTATAAATCAACAGTGCTGCTACAGAAGTGAAAATTTTATTGGCAAATTGAAAGATCAGCAGCTTTTTGGCAGGAACGTACCGATAGGGAGGGTGGCGGCAACTTATCTCCTCCATCCGTAGGAATTTTTTACTCGGCAGGTGGGAAAATTTACCATTTTTTTTCTTTTTCTTTTTGCTTCAATACTTTGCAATTGAGTTGAGTTGGGAAAATCCAACAACTCAAAGCCTTTTTTTTTTTTGCCTTGATACTTGGGAATTTTAGGTTAAGTCAGTTGGAATTGTCACAATTTTTGCCTCCCATCCCACCAGGAAACACTCTTCGGTACGTCCTTTGTTGTTCTGTTATTGACAATCGTGAATCCTCATAAAGTTACGGATCCTGAATCATAGTTAAAGCTACAGTAATTGTTAATGTCAGCGGCGTAGCCAAGGGCAGGGGTCTGGACCCCCTTGCGATTTCGTCAAATAGTGTTTTTTCCAATTTTAGCAGCCCCTCTAACTCCTTTTTATTTTAGTCAAGACCATCCCACACTCTTGGAACACCAGGGCTACGCCGCTGGTTATTGTGATTGCGTTTTGTAATTTAAGTGAAGATTTCAAAATGAGGTTTCAAGAAGAACTAAGAATATAAATGAGCGGTACTTCTTTGCGCAAGAAGATACGTACTTGGATTTTTTCGCAATAGTGATAGGGGAAAAGGAAAGGGGTTATTTTGTCAACTTTTAGAGGAGAAAAAAAGTGGAACTGGGACCTACGACCGATTCCGTCGGAAAGAGCGGACATTCTTCTTAGAGAATCGATTAAAAAGTGAAAATTGATTTCCTGACACAATACTCCCATTTCATCGGTCCAGGTCACGTATAACACATTGGACCAACTATCGAAATAGAGTGGTCTTTTGAGTTGCTGATTGCGAATGTTATTTCAGATCTTCGATCCAGCTCCGAATTTAATATGGCAAAAAAACAACTTTATTCTTTGAATAAACGAAGTTGACTTGACAAATCGAACGAATAATTAAAGCACGTCATCAGAAAGTTGGTGTCAAGTGAAGAATAAATATTTTAAGAAAATCTGAATTTTCTCATCTCCACCAGAGATGCTAATATCAAGAAAGAAATTTTTATTGGCAAACTCGCGGCAGCCATAAAAATTGAAAACGCTATTGAAATTTGGTTTTCTCTTATTTCGAAAATTGTATCAAATTTCTGATGCCCCCAGAATCCAAATTTCATGATGAGAGTAACGATCTCGCAATTTTTACATGAGTCATGTTCACGAACATTATTATGAAGCTCGTGTGCAGTGGAATTATAAAATCGTTGAAGAATATCGAAATTTTTCATCCTGCATCGCACAGAAAATAGATCGCAAAATATAAAGTGCAATCAACAAGTTTAAAAAATAAATTAAAAAATTAGAGAACTATTGAAAGATTATTTTAGTCAGTTCTTATTTCGATTATGTGATCTGACTCCCGAGTTGGGCCCCCAAAATTCATAGCATATTTTATTTAATTTGAACATCTCAGATGGAACCTGATGAACAATATGAATACAATTTATTTCAAAATCAGCCACCATGGAAACGCCTTGTTACTTTTCCCAACTTAGAATTTCAATTATCCTAATTTTTTTTGTTATTCGACTAGCTTCTTTTAGGAGATTTCTTTCTTTAAAGGAGTATTTTTCCTCCTTTTTCTTGTGGATGTTAATTCACACGAGTGCTTCAACACGGTTTGTATAAAAATGACATCTGAACCAATACTTCCATTTTAATTTCAATCTATTCTTTTCAAAAGTTGAACAAAATATGCAGTGTACAAATGTGAAACAATTTTGTTAATAAAACAGAATTTTTCGTTTTAAAATTTGAATTTAGAGGTTCCAGACAATAACATTCTGGATCCGTGACCAAGATCCCTAATCGTGATGTTTTCTTGGTTCTCGAGGTCGAATCAGATTTACCTATCTCAAGTTGTCTTTCTACTTACAGAGAGGCGAAAAAGGGAAAAAATTAACTTTCGCTACAATTTGGTACTTCTGTTCCCACAAGCTTTCTAACAATGTAATAACCTAAAGAAAAATAGTTTTTCCAATAAAATTAAAAAATTCAATACAAATGTGAAGTGATAATAGGATTTCAAGGATGTAAGTTCGAAGTTCACAAAACAATAAATTTGAAGCAGATATTAAAATCAGTGACTAAAAACTCAATTTTGATATTCTTTCTTCATCGCTTTTTCAGATCTAGTCGATTTTGCTTGGTCATTTTAAGTTCCAATCGTTTTTGTCCATTTTAAATTGTCTTCAAAAACCCGCTGTGAGGCAACGGAAGAGAAAATTCATCTTTATGATCCATTCAACATTGACTTCCCGACAATGTGTGTATAACTTTGCTTTAAAGTTAAAATTCTAGTTTTTCTTTGCGGAGCTTATGTTTTGAGTTCCTAAATGCGTAATCTGATGACATATTGGAACTAAACGATCCAAAAGATTCGTATTTTGACGCTTTGATTTTCCACTTCGAGTCGGTTTTTCCTCCTCTTAAAACTAAAATTTCAATTTTGGGAGCGGATATCAAGGTCTGATGAAAAAATCTAATTTAGTTTTCAAAATGAATCATCCACAAATCTGTATTTCAATATTTTGTTCGATCTTTTGAGTCAAATCGCTTTCGCTCCTCTGAATCATAAAACTTTTATTTTAGGTCCTAAATCGGTGCTGTTCAAACATCCCCATCTGATAGGGTGTTCAGATTCAGCGAAGCGAAAACAAACGATTTAGATTAGTTGTTCGATATCGTTTCTTTAGAAAGAGTGAAGTGATCGACCCCCAGCCCCTGTGTGGGACTAAACGGAGTTCTTGATTCTTTAAGAAACAGAATTTTGAAATTTCGTTCCCTTCTCAGCTGCTTGCATTAAAAAGTATAGTGTGTCGTTGCAGGATAAGTTTACCCTCGATTTTTCTGAAATGTTGATTGTATCATTCGGTTTCTAACTCTCACCCACTCCCGCACCCTGATTTAGTATTAGATTTCCAGTCGTCAGGGTTCTGAACTGCACTCTCTCCTCTCATGATTCTCTGTAAGTAGGTATGGTATAAGTTAAGCGTGTGAACCGTGTTGAAAAATCGATGTCGAATATCGACGGATTTTTATGGTTGCAATGACGGCCTTGCTTCATAAGTGCTTGATTACTCTCGAATTAAATCTATACGGCTAATAAATCAAGGGAGTTTTGTGAGGAAGTCGACGTGGACATGTATCTACGTGTACGTTCATGTGCGCGCTGCACTGTGTTGCAGTATGCATTCGCTGTGATTTACTGCCGTTTTCGGAATCGTGTTTAATTAATAGTCGACTAATTACAACGCTGATGCCTGTGGGAGCTAATAGAGAGATTGAAAGTGATCGAACGCGGTTGGGCAGACTCACGAGTCGTAAATCACGAAGTAATCAGTAAGTCAATGTTATGGTTGATGGTTGGATGAACGTGCAGACTGTTTTGGAATTTCTCAAGTGTTGTAACTGAAAACGACGGACAAGCTTTACGATTGAGTAAAGTCAATGGTTCTACTCAGAAACAGGGCTGCTCTAGAAGAAATATGTGGGAAACTAGCTATTCTTTGTTCGCGGCTGGGGTCCAGTGCACCATTCAAGCGAAATTCATTTCACGAAAAATCATTACCAAGCATGCCCCCTTCCAGAAGAACTTGTTTTCTCATTTTATCTTTTTCTTCTTGCTATTCTTATTTCCTTCTTCTTTCTCGCTGAGATAGTTTTTTCAGGTGCCGTTTTTCTTCTTAGCTCTGTTAGGCAGTTGGTACATTCTTCGTTTGCCCCCGTGTGAATATAACGCAGTTTGGGACGTTTTAAGACTTCCCTAGACTTGTTTAAGATTCTTCAGGACTCGTTTGAGACTGTTTTTGACTTCTCAAAGACGTGCTACTACTTTTTGAGACTCGTTAAAACTCTATGAGAGCTTTGAAAACCTCCTTGAGTCCCTTTCTGGCATGTTTCATGCTCCGTAAGGCCCCTGCTAACTGTTGAATATACGCTAAGGCTTTTTCAGGATCATCGTGTTTTAAGACTATTCTAGACGTATTCGAGATTACTTCAGATCTTTTCAACCGTGTTCAAATTTTGTAAGACTCTTCTAGATTTGTTAGAGACTCGTTAAACATTATTCAGGTTCTTTCAAATTTACTTAAGACTCTTATACACTTGGCTTTATCTTTTCAGGACTCCTTAAGCCTGTCAAATTTGTTCGAAATCTTTCAAAACTGGCTCATGGTTGTTTAAGATGATTCTAGATTTATTCAAAGGCCATGTTAGTAATTTGAAAGCAATACATTGAGCTTCTTTTAGAGCTTTCAAGACGCCTCTAGTCTTAATAAATTAATATGGTGAAGTAGGTACATTCCGTGAAACTCTTTTCTTTTAGAAGGAAGGGGAATCTAAATTCAAAAATTGGGATCCGTTGACTTATTATTTTCTTTTTTACAAATTTTAAGATTCGAGGAACTCTGTTTACGATCTTTACCGTCAAAAATGTCATAATTTTTCAAAATACGACCTAAACGTATTTTTTCTATTGTATATCCTGAAGAGACAAATCTCCCCCTTCCCTTCCCCAAATCCTGAAAGTTTCCTTTTTTTTTACCCTCATTTACGCTGCTTGGGATTAAACGCTCATTCGAAGACGCTGGAAATGTTGATGGGTGATGAGTGACATTCAGCATTATTCGACGTGAGTTCAGTATTACTATCGGTAGAATTTGTTATTATCGCCGTTGAAGATTCCTTCAGACTCTTTTAGGCTTGTTAAAAATCTTTCAGAACTTTACTAGCAATCTTTCAAACTCATCTTTTATAACTTTCCAGAATCTTTTACGACTTTTCAAGACTCCTTGAAATTCGTTCAGAACCTTTGGAACTAATCTGAAATTGTAGAGGCTTTCAGACTTGCCTATACTCCTCCAGATTCATTTAAGCCATTGAAAAATTTCATAAGACTTCCAGACTTATTCAGGTTTTCTAAAACTTTTTCAATGTTATTGAAAACTTCTTAAGACACTTTCAGTCTCGTGAATACTCGTTCAGACGTGTTCAAACTCGTCCAGACTTGTTTGGAATCCTTTAAAACCTTTCCACATTTGTTGTAGACTTATACAGGCATTTTTAAGACTGTTTAAAATTCTTCTGAACTCATTCAGAAACCTCTAAACCTTGTTTACGATTGTTTCAGATGTTCAAGACATTTTAAAACTCTGTGAGATCATTACAGATTTTTCTGAACCTCTGAAAACTCTTTCAGACACTTATAGTTTTGTAAAAGGCTTGTTATGACTTATTCAGGTTTTTCCAGATTTTCTTAAGACCTTCTAAAATGTATCCGTACGTTTTTGCGACTATTTTAAACTCTTCCAGAATTTGTGTCACTCGTTAGGATTCTGAGAGACTTAATAAAAATTTACTGATACCTTTTAAAACCCTTTCAGATTTGTGTAAGCCTTGTTCAGACTTGTTTAATACATCTTTCTAGACTTTGGCAGAGTTGTTAAAGATAATTTAAAATCCCTCCTGATTTTTTTTTTTTTTTTGAATTTGTTTAAAACTTTTTTCGGTTTGTTGAAGACTCGCTTAGAACGGTTGAGATCTGTTGAAGATTCTTCCTGTAAGGTTCTTCTAGACTTGTGCAAAACTCTTCGAGATCCGTTGAGGACTCTTCTTGAAACCCTTCCAGATTTATAAACATTTTACGGCCTTTTAAGGCTCTGAAAGACTGGATTTTAGTTCTTTATTTTATTTTTCCTCTCTTTTTTCTTCGATCATCCTTCATTGCTCGGTTTTTGTTCCTTCCTTCTGGCGTTCTTCTTCATTCGTTTTGTTTTTTCAGGCGTCCTTTCTAATTGAAGCCGAAGGGAATCCCGCGGCCCTCTCTTGCGCTCTGCTTGTTATTTCCGCTTATTATATGTGAAATCAACTTGATGTTTGAAGTCCGGGGGGCATTGCTTGGCTTACCTTATTCGATGAAGAGAAGCTTCGCAGCCTTTGTAAAAATTGAGAACCTGAGTAAGTTGTATGGTGCAGTGGTGAATTTAACCGGTACCGGTGTGGAGGAGGTAGAGGTAGTATAGTTAAAGAACCTTTTGTCCATCCATAGGGAGAATGCTTTTCCAAATCACAGTAAAGTTGTGTTTTTTTTTTTGGGGGGGGGGGGATGAGATGACGGAAGCTCCAACTTATCAGTGTCTTTGTATCTCTTTGTAAAATTGTAAAAAAAAAATAATTTTCCTTCACACTATCTCCAAATTTACTAATGGATGAAGTATTCATTTCCAGTATGCAGTAACTAATTTTTTTTCCTGTTTTTCTCAAAATCGGAAACTCGCAAGTCACGAACATCCCTTTATCGCAAAACAAAAAAATTTTCCTTCAGGTTATTATAGTATTTCCTGATTCACTTTCAAACAGTAAAACCACTTGGCTATGTATTCCAATTCCAAAGCGGCAATGAGTACAGTTTTTGAAGTTTTCTTCAGCTTATGTTTTCGCAAATATTGAACTTTTGAAAAAGATTTTTTTAAGGTCGAGGCTAGCTTTTGTAAAAAATCAGAGGGAAATATCAAAATTCATGTCTGCAGGCAGTTTTTGTGCTTCCTGAACACTTTGTAAATATGGACTTATTGCGATTTGGAAAAGCACGCTCCACACTTTCATATCGATGGCCAAGAGCGAAAAAGTCTTATTTCTATCTTTTATCGAATTCGATTTATTGGCAACTCTAAAAAGGAATTTTCTCCGCTGTCAGTGCAACCACTTCTCTCGTCGAATTCGAAGCGTATTGTGTGTAAAACCGCAAAAATGTAGTTGTACTATATTGCAGAACAGTTGTTGGCTGCCCTGTAAAATTCGCATTTTTGGAGATAGGACTTCTTCGCTTTTGGCCATTGATACATCAGTGTTGCCTTTGCATATAAACTACTGCACATATAACATTCAGTATACATTCTGATTGTGACGTGCTAGTTTGACTAGTATTCTTCATTTTCTAAAAATTTCGTGGGAGTGCTCGCCAAGCACAGCTCAGACCCTTCCGAAACAAGACAATTTTGCTCATGTAAACATTGAAAATGTTTTATTTTAAAATGTTTCTTTATTATTGTACAAACAAAATTCTTATACAAAATATGGTTTCAGAAAAATTATAAACCTATGTACGCGCATGATTTCAGATGATACATATATTTAAAAAAGTACTTACTCGTTACAGTCTTAAAAGTCGTTTAGCAATTGGTGTTTGACTCCTCTGCCATATTTCGTGCATTCTTTACGAAACGTGAGCTTATCTCACAGCCATCGGTCGCACGTTGCTCAGAAATCGCACTCAGTAAGCAAAAGGCCAGCCCAGTCTCGGGAAAACGTATTGATGTCTGGGTATCGGCACGGGGGTCGGACTAGGTCGTGCGGGTTGCGGTTGGTAGAACAGCTGCTGAGGTAGCACGTAGAACAGTTTGCGAGGTTTCGGCTCGGCACGCAGATGCGAACGCACCGGCTGCGCAATCGGTGCCGGAGGTCCTAGAAGCGCCGGCGGCACCGGCGCTTGCAGCACGTCGGGTTGTTGAAGGTGCGTCAGCGATGTCGCGACCGGTGGCGGTGGCGGTGGCGGTATGAAGCCGTGGCCATGTTGAGGAACGGGAGCTGCATGGGGAGGATGAGCCGCCTCAGCTGGCTCATGCTTGACGACAGCGTTGAAACCGTGTTGCGGGTCGGCGGTGTATTCGACGATACGCCTGCGACCGTCCGGCTCGATCAGACTGTAGCTACCGCGAACGACGTCGCCGATACGCTCCTCGTGCTGCGTCTTGAAGTCGCCGGTCTCCGGGCTGTTGACGCGGTACTCGAAGCTGTAACCCGGTTGGGCGTCGTGGCGATGGGGGTCGTCGTCGACGTTGGCGATGTTGTCCTCGCCCACGTCGTTGTATTTGCCGGCTGAGTAGTCGTCCTGGTAGTAGGAACGTGACTGGGCCAAGGATACCTGGCTGAGGGAGAGCAGCAAAGTGATACAGGAAACCTGTAGAACAAATCGAAGTTGACGTATTGATTTCAGGGGAATTGGTAAGCACAAAGAAGAGTGTACCTAGACTTATGATGAGGAAGCCCCATCTTTAGTAACGTACGTGTGTCTGAATCGAAAAACTTTGTTCTTTGGTGAAAATTTTGAAATTATTGAATATATCCTCGCTGGGGAAAGGCGGAAAGTCGTTCTAGTTTGCTGCTGTTCATGACCCGGTAAAAACGTATGCAAATGGATTTCGTGATTTGAACGTATTTCGTAAAGTGTCTGGGTAAAAGATGAACGAGAAGCTCGGAATGGTTCAGTTGTTCGAGACATCAAATCCATAAAAATAATCATTTGTGGTTTTCGCTATAAAAGCCCCCGAAGATAGAACGTTTTTGCGGATATGGACTTGGTTTCAAACGAGAACTGCGTGTTGGCGTTGAATTCGTAAACCAGTTTTCTTTCGTATTTCGAATCTTAATCATTAAGGCGTTGCCGCCTGCAACTTATCTAACACTAATAATTACACGGCTGGCGACATTCTTATTGTTTTGTATCTTCTGTTCGATCTCATCGACGACAACAGATAAAAGCTAGCGAAGGAAATATGAAAAAAATTCCGTCCTGTCGTCCTGAAAGTCGAAAAAAGAACATTTGTTTGTATAGGAGAGGTATGAGTTCTTGGTTCAGCTCATAAATGAAAAGTAAGAACACGTGAACTACCCCTCTGGGGATGTGGCGCGGGGAGCCCCCACCTCAACACACTGATCTTCAGAGTCTGAATTTTGCACAAATTCGAGACCATTCAGTCAGCAGTTTGGAGTTGGACCACTAGTCTGTGAAAAAGAAATCGTTGATCCTTCTTTTCTTCTTACTGGGATGGAAAATTTTTGTATCAAGTCGGAATTTTTCGGTAGGTTTGGCCATTGAATCAGCATTTTGAACATTATTCAGAAAAATGGTAGATTCTTCACCTTTTCTTCACCTTTTTTCCCTTGAAGCTTGCACGAAAAACGTTTCGCTGAGCTGGTATTTTTGACCGATTTCTACCCCCCGCATGACGGGAGAGCGCATGACGCTCCTGCTTTCCTCCGTTAAATGGTTACTTCTCTGTGCCAAAGAGGGAAGAGAAAACTGAACAGGCCGTAAATGAGAAGACTAAAACCGTTATGTCAAAACTAACGCATTGATAGTAGCTAAATGGTTTCGTCTCGTGATCACGTCTCAGGTTCTTCACCCTCTGTTAAATATCATTACAACGATATCCAGTCATTTTGATTGTTTAAGACTCTTTAAGACTGTTTCGTGTCTCACTCATGTGCATTGAGGCTACGTTAAGATGGGTCACTTCTCGTTAAGATTCCGTATTGTAGTTATAACTGATCAAGACGCCGTAAGATGTCAGTGTTAAGACACTCAGAGACTCGTTGAAACCCTTGCCGGCTTTTCCTCTTCAGTTTTGAAAAACCTTCCTCTTTCTCACGGCCAGGAAGAAACTAAAGAAATATTGGGTGGGTTGTCTATGTTGAAAACTGAAAAAAAAAATCTGGAGCCGATCTGTTACCCACAAAATTTACCTACGCCAAGACACACATGAAGCCGCGATTCAAGATCATGTGTGTTTGTCTGACAGACTAATATGTCCCGATTTTCTGTTTTTTATTTGTGCTCGCATCTTTCCAGTTGGAGGAGAGATGGAGTGCAGCAGTTCGATTACAGAACGAGTTAAAAAATGTATTTGAATTGTCGAAGACCCGGGGGGCGGATATTACCTCCTGCCCCTCTTGCTCGGCAATTTTAAATTCCCTATCCTTGGTACCCCAGTTTTAAAACCCTACTGGAAAACCCTTTGCATAACTTATAATTTTATGTCCCATTCTTTCTTAATGCTGCAATTATCTATTAGTACGAAAAACCAATTCTGCTACTTTTAAAACTTGATAAGTTATGCCCATGCTGTTTCGTGTGTGTTAATTTTGGCCTTCCTGCCTTCACATTCCACTTCTTGGGTGGTCCAGTTTTCAAGAAAGAATCAAAATAGTATCAAAACCGGACCTGTAAATTCTGTTTTTTTATTTTCGGAAACAGATTACCCCCTGTGACTTCTCTACACGTTGGGGAAGAAAAAATGTTTGCCTTTATTTCGAAATGTAGAAAGTGGTGTGATCCGAAATATCTTTATCTCTCTGTACACTAAATTGCTGACCTCCTCTGTTCTCGCTGCTGGTATCTCCTCGTGAAAAAAACTGCCGGATTTGAGTTGGATAGGCAGACAAGGCTGACTTTTAGAGAGACAGAAAACTAGTTATATTGCGCAAGGGAGGAGGGGGAGCTATCTCACAAATTTTCTTTTCAGTTAGTCGGATTGACCTTCGACCCTCAGTATGAAAATTTGGATTCCCTATTCATAAAATTTAAAAGCGTTGACCTGTTTTTTTTTTGTTTTTTTTTTTGTTTGTTTGTTTTTTTTTTGGTTCTCAGTTTTGAAAATACATATTGATAAATTGGCGAAATAGAAATACAGTAGAAGCTCGATAAAACGAAACGCAAAGGGCCAATGAAAAAATTCGTTGTAGTGAGTTTTCGTTACATCAAGGAATTCGCTATACAGAGTTTCTTTTTAAAAAATTCGGTATTCTGAGTTTTTCCAACAAAATTTTGAACTTTTTTTTTTAACATCTTTAAGAATTTTGCGTTTTTCTCGAAACGTCAAAATCTTTTTTTTTACCACTCATAGTTCCACTAACAACACGTACGAATTCGCGAGAAACACTAGAAAACGAAGGAAAAAAGAAAGATTCCTTTTATTTGTATAGTCCACGATTCTAACTTCAACATATCGAGAATTTCTTGTTTGTTATAATGAGGATTTTTGAAGGGCCACAAACATTTTTCGCTTTACTGAGGATTTTGTTGAATCGAGGCTCGTTATATCGAGCTTCCACTGTGTTCTGTTGGAAAAATCGGGATCTCTTCGTTACTACGATATGTGTTGTGTACGTATAGAGAAGCTGTATTAAACTTCTCAAGCTTTTCAAATACTCTCTTACTTCTTCATCCGTACCTGGCCGGTGTAATTTAAGCTTGGAGACAGTAGGAAAGTACAGATGATATTCAAAGGGCGGTTGGAGGAGGTGAAACTTTTTTAGGTTTATTGAGACTGTTTTAAGACTATCTGAGACTCCGCGAGGACTTCTTGATCTTCGTTCAGACTGATGAAAATTCTGGTTGATTAGGAGAGTTCTTACTCTATTGAGACCGTTCTGGGATCGCTAACTGATCAAAAGGCTCTTAAGTCTCTGTCAACATTTAAATGTTTCTATTTTTTTCTCCGGTGGAGTGAGAAAAATTCATGTTGCGTGTCCGGTATAGCTAGTAAGAAAAAAATGGAATGTGGTCCTTGGTGAAAAGAGAATCTCAATGTGTTTGCCGTGAGAGTTTCACAAGGCTTGTACCTCTGTCCAAAATTTGGGAAAGGAAGATATCTCTGATAGAGAAACAAGAGACTTTTTGAAGTTAGGAGAGCATGTTGGTGTGAGGTCACTTTTTTGAGAACGTGATAACAGCGAGATTTTCAAAGCTGCTCGTCTGGTCTACAATTTTGGAAAAATTGCTGTTTATGTACCTCACCAGCGCCATAATTATCCTACGACTTATAATTCACCATTACTAATCTCTTCTACAAGGAACAAAAAGTGAAAATAATTTCTTATTATTTTGGAAGTTCTTACAGAAGACTTAACGAAGCATCTCGAAACACTGTGAAACACTCAGGACCCTAGATATATAGGGTAACGCAGGGACAGCCTTCTGGAAACTTAAAATTTTTAATAGTTGAAACTTTAGCTAGTTGCAATTGATCCGAACTGGAAATCTTAGTTTCCAGTTGAAAAATTCTCCAATAGCTTAAAATTTTTCCAAAATTGGTAAATTTAGCAGAACTGCATTTGCTACCTTTTTGTTTTTGCTCGACGATCTTAAAATTCTAATTTTCAGTTTAAAAAATGCGAACTCTTACTCCGTTCCCTTCCCACAAAATGTCAGTTCGTTACGAATCTGAGAACACCAAAGAATTTTTGGTTGCTATTTTCATGTTTTTATGTTGAATCTGGATCTGACATTAGAAATTCTCTATAGACATAATTTTCATATATATATATATATATATACATAAAAGATCTTGGGCGTGGCTGAAGAAGCTATTTTTGGTGTTTTCAGACTTATTTCTCGACTATTTACAAATTGAATAAAAATTTGGAAAATATATATCTGTCTTCGGGCTACTCTTTCGAGTTGATTTTCGGATGTGACGTTTAAATTTGGATACAGCCCTCTTTTCTCGCTAAAATGGCATTCGAGAACAAAGTGAGGGACATTTTCCCATTTTCGTTATTTTTGGAAAAATATAGTGTTTCTATACTCGGTTCTCATGCTGATTCCGAATATTACCTTAAAATTTATATAAAAGCCTTTTGTCACCCTAAAAATAATTTTTTTACGTAATTTTTATGAAACTTTCATTAAAATCTTGAAGCTAGATTCGAAATCCGTGCAAAAATTCGATTCCGGACCCTGGTTTTCTCCATCAATGATTAAGTTCTACATTTTGATCTTTTTGGTCTTGAAAAGGTCACTTCCAGAGTCTGATTGTTTTCAGATGCTTTCTGCTTCCTCTGTCGGCTCTTAATGTCCTGTCCTTCTTAGCTGCAACGGCAATTCTGATGAATCTACTGTGCAGATACACATATTACCCACTACTAAAGATGAAAAAAAGTCAGCTTCTTGACTCAGTGTTATCAGAATCTGTAAAATATCTTAAGCGCGCTATAGTTGCTAATTTTGTGCATTTCTAATTCGTTGGCAGTGTGTATCTACATAGTAGATGCATCATGAGTGCCGTTGCAGTTACGAAGAAAAGGGCAAGAATCAACTTACGAAGTTGAAAGCATTTTTAAAAATCAGCTTTTCTCTCACTAGCTAGGCCGCGTGAGAGTTTTTCCCGCCTGATTTTGGCCGATAATGGACTGAAAGCGAAGAAGGGGGCCAAACTTGGAAAACCTCGATTGAAGAGCTCTTTTCCAAAATGCCCTGAGTGGAAAAAAGTGCTTTTTCAAAATACGATAAAAACTGTTTTCCTCTCCTCTCTCTGCTGCGTTTTATTTGGCAAAAACTAGAAAATGTCTAATTCATGAAAATTACTCGTGAAAAATTGGTATTTTGGGTGCTACAAGGCATTAAAGTTGGAAATTCCTTGACTTAGGTCACTTTGGAAGAGTAAAATGTGTTCGATGATGCTAAAACGTAGGTTTCTAGCTGATATAACGTCCGACTTTGTCCATGAGTTGTACGATTTTGCACATATTTAGGCATTACGACACTCTGGAAGATTTTCGACTTAGGCCGCTTTGAAGACCAACTACTTTTTTAACCACTAGTAACGCTGAAACGAAACGAGGTAGGAATTTAAGGAAACCTACATTTTATAGCTTCTGTTTTATTCCACAAGATGACGCCTCAAACTCACTTTTGACAGAAACTGACTTAGGTCAATTTAGAAAAGAGCTCTTGAATTGTATACATTAATGTGAGCTAAGGGAGTTAAAAATTTTCCCCCATTTTTAGTGCTTTGGCTTTTTTCCCTTTTTTTTCTTCTCGCAGATAATGGGCTAGTTTTAGTAGGAAATAGGCACCATTTATTTATTTTTATTTATTGGCCGTGACCTAGTTGGGTCCGCGATATTGACACTATCTACACCCCTCCCCCCCGGTTATTGGCAAGTGGGTGGTGCCTCCATCGTCAGTCCTCCTTCGGTCGCCCATTGTTGGTCATAGGCTTCTGTCAAGTCCCTCCACCTTATTCTATCCTTTGCCATATTAAACCACTTCGGTCCGAGATGTTGACGCAGTTCGTCCTCTCACCTCATAACCGGCCTCCCTTTGCCTCGCTTGCCTTCTTGTAGGACCCAGGTAGTTAGGACTTTATTCCATTTATGATTTGGTTCGCGGATAATAAGACCTGCATACTTAAGTTTCAGCTTTTTGAGGACAACCCCGATATTTTTGGCTTTAGTTTTTTTCATAATACCCTTGTACTTTAGTGTGGTCTTTTAATCTGATTTGGCGGATACTTCTGGACATTGAATTGTGCGTGGACCGGAGTTTGTGCATTTGTTTTTTAGTGATGGCTCAGGTCTGGGCTCCGTAGGTCAATACTGGAAGAACTCTGCTTTCTAATACGCTGATTTTAGTGTATAACTTCATGTTGCTTTTCAGTGTTTTTCTTTGGGACCAGAAAGCTTTCCACGCGTGTGCCCTGTGGATTTTAAACTCTTTCAGTTTGTTGTTGTTGTTGTTGTTTTTTAAATCAAAAGTCAGAATTTGCCGTAAGTACTTATATTCCGAGACCACCTCCATGGTTGTATTGTCGATTTTGATTTCTTTTAAATTCTTGATATTTGTCATAATCTTTATTTTGGATTTGTTGATTGTTAGGCCCACTTTTTATGGGCACCATAATATGCATTTAAAAATCAGGAGCATATCGAGCGAAAAAGTTGCATATTTTCCTATATATTTTGACAGAAAATGTGCTGAAAGTTAAAGAGGGGACCAGTCTTGCAGGGCCTCAATTGAATTCACAAAAAATGGGAATTTTCGGCTGTTATTTTAGAATTTTATATACTTTTACTACTGGGTATACTTGAGGGAAAACCGTAACGTAACGCTCCCCCGACACGAATTCAGTGGTTGACATTTCCATGGCCAACCATATGCTCATTGATCTCGACCTTTGCTGCGCCCTGCGGCAGTCTGCAGCCGTGTTATTAATAGAAATTTCCATGCCCCCCCCCCACACACCAGGAAACCAGTCCGTATGATGTAGCTGTTCATGGTGACAATTCAGTTCAGTTTTTATTAGGGTACGAAAGCATATAAAATGTTGCATTGCGTGTCTTTGTAGGAGACACGTATTTTCTTTCTTGATAATTTATGCAAAGGATTCTGTAGAAGAGTATTTGGATAAATCCGCAGTGTATTTTCTCGATGTTTTTAATAGGTATTTCAAGTTGAATATTACGATTTCTTATGATTTATTTTAGTTGGAAAGAAACCTCGAGGTTTTAAAAAATAATAGTTTATTATTGTACAAGGTGCTAAAGTGAGCGAGTAAGTTCGAGTAAATGCACGAGAGAATCGCTCACTTTGGCACCGTTGTATAATACAACGTTTTATTCTATAGATGAGAGAAGAGCACGAACAAGAACAAAATTTAATCTGAAACATCAAAAATTATTATAATGAGTTATCCGTCATCGTTGAGCCTTCAGTGTAGAAACGCGCATGCGCGGAAACATAGAACAGCTGTTTTGTCGAACTCATTAAATCCCTAGACATTTAAAATTTCATTAAATCCCACTGGCGACGTATCCAAGAAAAGGGCCTTAGTAGTAGATGAACATTCAGACCCTTTTCTTGTTTCACGTCACGCATCTCTTCTTTAAAATCATGACGCACTTAAACAGTCACCTTAGCTCCGAAAAACTGTAATTAAAATCGTACTTTACTATCATCTGTAGAGTAAAATAATATTATAAACTTTTTTTTTACTGAAAGAGAAAAAGAAGGAAAAAAAAAAGGTTTAAATAAGAGTTACGTGAAATTTTTTGAACTGATTTTGACTGAACATAATATCCACTCGCTGTGCATACATTCTTTTTTGACAATTTTATAAGTTCACCAGCCCTCGATCAGCTTTCCACACAAAATATCTGTGAATCCTCGGGACAATCGCGTCTCACATCGCCTCACTCCCGCTGATGAGTTCGTGACTCATCGGGGTCCCAACATCGCGCCCGTCGACAAGTCCGTGTCTACATCGCTTCAAGCCCGTTTACGAGTTCGTGACTCAACGGGGTCTCAGCGGCCGGCTACCGCTACTCCATCCCTCGCTCAACACGCCGGTGCATTCGAGGCTCGTCGGGAAAAGGAAAATTCACGTCGGAAAATCGTGGATATCTCGCTTCCTGTTTGATAGACTTTGCTGTAAATTAGTGGAATTCTATTTCTAGTTATCCTCTTTCGATCCACTTCCCTCCCCACTCCTGACCATCAGACCCAGATTAATACTTGATTTTTTTTTTTATCCGCTAAAAACGCTCCTATCCAAATATTTTGATTAAATTCGGAACTAATACGAAAAATAAGTGTAAAAACATTATATTTTCCCAGTAATGTCAAATGTGGAAAAAAAGGTAGACTTCGTGCTCAAAGGTTAGTTTAGCGAGAAAAAAGGTGTATACGTAAACTAAAAGGTCAGATTCGGAGTCGGCAAGAAAAATTTGCCCAAAAACGTGTGTCTTCCAATTTGTTTACGGGTTTGTGAATGGTTTAGAAATGAGCCCTAAAAAGACTCCTTATAGCTTTTTTGACCATTTCAAAGCCCTTTTGTAGGATAACTGTGCTCGGAGGAGTATTGCTGATACCAGATTCGGATTCAGCATGAAAGGTACATCTGCATTATCACTAGAATCCGAAAACAGAAAAATATCGAAATTTGTTCAACAGTCGTTCAATTAAAAGATCATATGAGGAGTCTGTAAGAAAAATTTGCCCAAAAACATGTAGATATCTTCCAATTTTTTTAAATGGGTTTGATAATGGTTCAAAAATGAGCCCTAAAAACACTCAATTGGCCTATTTGATTATTCAAAGGCCTTTGGTCGAAAACTGTGCTTGATGGAACACTACTGATGCCAGATCCGGATTTAGCATGAAAGGTACATCTAAATTACCACTAAGATCCAAACCAGGAAAAATATCAAAATTTGTTCGTCAGTGGTTTAGCATACTTATAGAAAACTTGTAAGTCTGTACGTTTCAAGTACCCAGAACTATAATGATCTTAAAACCAAATTATGCATTACATGTGTATCTGCCTTTTAGTTACAGAACGTAGCTGTTTGATGGGTTCCATCAAAGAGACATTTTCAAGCCAATTATTTCAACAATTTCCTACATAACATCTATTCTATCAATTCTAGTGTTCTTTGAGCTATATTCCTATTCTATACTTGCCGGTTCAGTCTTCTTACTGAGCTGGGAAGGTTTCTACAATGAGACATTTATGTACCTTTATTTCAACGGCTTCCTGCGAGACATCTGTCCAGTTATATACTCAAAGGTTCAGTATTCCTGAGTGACTTTTTAGAAAAATATTGCATTTGTCGGAAGTACTTAAGAAGTACGAACTACCGCTTCACTATAGGGGTCTCTTTCACTAAATTACTTTTAAAATAATCGAATTCGTATTCTTACAATCGTTATAAAACTTCTTAGTTTCCGAGTAGAGTTGGACTTCACACTTACCTTATTCATCGTGTCCCTTTTTGGTTTCTGCTATATTTTCTACACATGGAACTATACACAGAACTGGTACTCAGATGTAGGTACTGAAAAGCGAACAAAAACCGCGAATTCTCGTCAGGTCGTCGCGCACATCGTACTTTCAGGAACGAATATTGTCGCAGAACTGTCGATTATGGAATGATGCGAACATATTTTCTGGCGACGTTTTCATTTTGGAGGAAACCGATTACGAGAGATTGGAAAAGTGCGTGTGTACACGAACGGGTTATGGTGCACGGTATTATATAACACCGTTTAGATTGTCATCGAGCTGCCATTCGTCATCATATTAATATTTTTGTTTTTACTTAATGTACCTCGCACGCTGAGTAATTATTGTGACTCGATCTTTCGTTAACCGGCTGATTAATTTTTTCTCGATTTCGCTCGTTAGTAAAGCGCGCGCGCGCGCAGGGCATTCTTTTTTTTTTTGCTTTTCAGTTTTTTGGGTGGCACGCGAGCAGTGACGCAACCGGCGCTTATCGCAGACTCCGGCGATTTGCATAATTGCGACTGGATCAGTCGCGAGATCCGATCTGGTTGCTTGGGAAATTCGAGAAGGTTATGGTGGCAAGACCGCACGCATTTTTGACTGATGGATGGTCCGATGACAGTTCGGCTGTTGCATGTCTATAACGGGTTTCGGATTGATTGCTATTAGTCCTTGGGAATGATTCGAGTCTTGTATCCTGCAGAGGGAGACACTTTCAACTGTGGCGAGGCGTGGCAGGGTAACCCCAGATCAGCTATTGGAAAATTTCGTTGTATTGGCCCGCAGATGAGGATGCTCTTGACCTTCCTCCACGTCTGTGTTTTTTATTGGAGAGTTCAGAATGTGTGTATTTGAGAGAGCTAGGCTGAGTTTTCCTTGCATTTGGCTGGTTGAATGATCTATAACTGGTGTCTTTAGACTATTGGGTTCTTAGCTAGCTTTTATCGGAGAAATGTAATGGGAAACCGTAAAAGTTTGACTGGAATTGTGATGTGGAAAACATCATCATCAGTCGTAGTCTCTCGAAAGGACATCGTGACTATCGACTCTCCTTTGCTTTCGGTCAATTAGCCAAGGTATGCGAATTTTCCCACCGTATCATATCCTGGTATTTCTCGTTATTCCTCAGGTATAACATTTCTCCGATCAACAATCATTATCTTCGTCTTCTCTCTATTCACCTGTAGGCCATACTCTTCACTTATCCTCTCCAGCCGCCGAAGCAAGATCTCAATTTTTTCCATATTCGCCGCAATAAGCGTAGTGTCGTCCGTGAATCGTTGATTTGGTATCATTCTTCCTCCTATGGAGATCCACCATTCCATTCATCCAGCACCAATTGCATCACATACTCTCCATAGAGGTTAAATAGCATCGGGGACAAGATATATCCTTGCTTGACACAATTTTTTCACTTTGAAGCTTTCTGACTGCATATGGAATTTGATCACTATATATTGATTATCGTCTTATAGGTTCTTGATCAGGTGTACTATATGCCTTGGCGCTCCCATTTCTATCATGAGGAGCCAAAGCTTATTCCGTTGGACATTATCGAATGTTTTTCAGTAATCTACAAAATACATGACCGTAGGTACTTCGTATTCTCTCGACTTTTCTATTAACTGTCGCATGTTAAGGATTTGTTCTCTCGTTCCTCGATCTTCTAAAAAACCTGCTTGCTCCTCAGCAATTTGCCCAGTCATAAGCTGGTATATTCAATTGTTCGAAATTCTTAGCATGATCTTGCTAGAGAGGAATGAAATTGTTCTATAGTTCTCGCATTTAGTCACCGCTGCCTTCTTAAATATTGGGGTTTGATATTCGTATATGGACATGCGCCAATCTCTTTTCCAGATCGTGTTACAAATCGAGTGCAGCATACCTACTCCGATTTCACCTATCTTTTATTTCAATTGAAAAATAATTTTCCGAGGACAGGGTGTCTACCGGTCAAGGTAGTCAAGGAAAAGTCAAGTATTTTGGAGAGTGGTCAAAGAAAGTCAAGGAAGTAACGGAAAAGTCAAGTATTTTGGATAGTCGTCATGAAAAGTCACATTTTTCATTTAAATTTCCTCAAAATTATTATCCCGATTTTTTTTTTTAAATTACAAGTAAATTTAAAGTAACGTAAATATTTTTAGATAATTACATAATATCCTTTTTCATAGTATTTTTTAGTGTTTCTATTTATTGTGAGCCCCCCCCCCACCTTGGTAAGGTTCTACGAATAAGATTATATTTGTATGTGTGTAAAACGGTTGTGAAAAAAGTGAGAAAAGGTCAAGGAAATGTCAAGGAATTGGAATATTTGGACCCGGTAGACACCTTGGAGGAATGGTTTCTTCAAAAATTATTATTACCTATGAGTAGAGCTAGGACTTTTCGAAAAGAAAAAAATGGAAATTCGGCAATAAAAACTTTAATTTCGGAAATTTTTGGCAAATTACTATAACATGTTCTTTTCTAACCTTACGAAGGATCGTCCAAGAAAAGAAAAAAAGAAAAAAAAGCGTTTTAAAACATTGTATTACGGAAATCGTTTATTGTAGAGTAAAATCGAATGTTTTTCGAGATTTTCTTGGGTGAAGCTGTGTCTACGATCGGTGAGGATGTACTGGTAGACCGAAAAAGAACGTTCGATGTCGACGGATGTCAGTGGAGCCCAGGTAAAAACGCTTAGCAATGCAGGGTTTTGGACGAAGGTAGATGGAGGCGCGGTGCCCTCAATTAGAGAAACGTTCAATTCTTCCAAAGTACTCAGTCCACAGTCCAACATTTTTCGAATACATTTTCTGCTTTCCTTATTAAAATTAATCCACGTGAACCTGGAATTTGATTGATTTTCGAATGAACTTCATGTACTATTTGGAGCTGCTCATATGAAATGGAGGACCCCTAGTTTCGAGTTTCTGGATAACATCTGGTAGAAATGCCACGAACGTGTGGCTGGAAGAACTGTGAAGCAGTGTTTTGAGCTTTTGTATCTGCTGACAGTCATCCGGCAACTCACATACCCATTTTCGGTATTTATCCCATTTTAGGCATTTTCCGGCAAAATAAAATTTATTTCCTGGGTTCCTACTACTCTGAAACGGATGTCTATTTCATTCCTATTCACCGGCGCCTCTGCAAACTCAACCAGCAAATTCCAAGGATTCCTAGCTCTACCTATGAGGCAGCAGTATCTTGCCACCTTGTAGAACAGCCTGGAATCGTCATGTAGCCGTTGTATCAACCTTCTAAGTCATTCAGATATCATTGTTAGCCAAATAATAAACGGATGACTACTATTGATCCCCTGATTATCTCGTCCCCTTCCCTAAAATAATAAAAAATGTAATGAATTCGTCGGCTTTATTTCCAAAAAGAGGCAAACCGATCCACTTATCCACATTTTAGTGTTTCGCGTTTCTTTCGGACATTTGTTGACCTAGTAAAATTTGACTGAATCATGCCTTTTTCTGCTTAGAATTCCTGACAAAGTATTGCCACGTAAAGTATGTTAGCCTCAACGTCAACCCTGAAACGGTGGAGAAGTTTCAAATACCTTTCTATATTGCTACGGGTTTCGGTGGTGGTGATCTGTGCTTAACCCTCTTAAGACAATTATCCCAACATTTTTCCTAATAAAAAAAAAGTTCATTGTTACTGAAAATGAGCATGAAGTGAGGACAGGAATAATACTTCGTATCCTTTTTTTGTACCCACCCAAGGTTTATTTTTCCTATAGTTCTTTAAAATTATTTCTTCTGATTGTATTCCCCATTTACCGCAAATTTCTTATACCTGATATACTGGAAATCATATTCTGTAGCAATTTTTTCAGGAGGGGCATTATTCCCTCCATTTTTCTAGACTTTTCCAGAGGCATTTGTTTTTGGCCTGCAGGATCGTCATCACTGATAAAAAGATAGAATTCCTATTAATTTTATTTATTTTTTTTTTAAATTTAGAGTTAATTATAATTCCTTTATTTTAAAATAATTTAATAAATTTTGGACATTTTTCTCTTAATAACACGAGCAGCAGATGGTTGCCAAATACCCCAAAAATAATTTCTCTACTTTCACACCTTTCCATAATTGGGTATTTTCCCTTCTCCCCTCCCCCCTTATTCCTTCAGAGTCGTCGCTTAAATCGTCTTCCCTGTATCAGTTTGGCTGTCGGTAAGAAATTAAGGAAGTTACCCGTGATTAGGTGGAGTGGTGGGAGTATGTTTCCATGTTACTAGTAGGTGAATTAAGTAATGAATTTGAGAGGCACTGAAATTAGCTACGTTACCGTGTACTTATGCCTGCCTATAGGTACCTGAATAAAAGAAGCATTATTATGTTAGTTCGCAAATTTGAATCTAATCAATCATTTTAAGGTATTTCGGATTCCTACCCTCCTTCTCATTTTGTTTAATGATAGTTTCCCCAATTATTAACTGAAGGCTAATCTAATATGAAAATGGTTCCAAGTACCCTAGAACCCTGCACGGTAGCATGAACCTTCTACCTCCTTCGTATTTTTGAGCCCCTCCCGTTCCTCTAGTTTCCTGTATATTTCAGACAGGGACAAAGTAATACTAGAAATGAATTCAGTGTATAAGTCGCACTACCTTCTTGTAATTTCAGTAAATTTCAGCTCTACTTAGAACCGTGCTTCTTTAGTTGCAGGTATCTATGTTGATTATCGAACGAGCGCCAAACTGAAACTGCTGTTATTTTAATGACCTTCCAAAGTTGTACTCAATGCTTTTGTTAATTCGGAGTTCTCTTCCTATGTAGAGGCTCTAATTTGAAAATAAGATCGAAATGATATAAAAAAACGGATTTGACGACCTTGCAAGTCTATAATACAAAAACCACATTTAAATAATTGAAAAGTATTGTTTCTCAGACCCTCCGTGATCCTCTATTAACCCAAATATGTGCCCTAGTTTTAAATTTGAGGGGAACTAATATCAAAAAGAAATTTAGTGAGGAACTAGACCCAATAATTGTCCCTCCGCCCACTGATGCGATACTCAAAAGGGTAGTTTCCCGGGGCCGGAAATGCGGTGTCTTGGGGGCCTTTTTGGCATGCGTGCATCGCCATACGTCCCACCTCACCATACCTAATAATTGTCATCCGGATCACCGACGCGGTACCCGAAAGGGTAGACTCCGGGGGCAAGGGTGCGGTGTCTAAGGAGTCACTTTGACATGCCTGCATCACCATACGGATACCCAATGATTGAAAATTTTGCCCCATGTTCCCGCTTAAGTAAGCGCCCTAATTATTGATTTGGGAAAAAAAACCCATCAAAAACCGAATTCAGTGACCCCAGAAAATTAAAGAAAATCAATGCTTGCTCGGATTGTAACGTGTGAGCATTTTGACTTCTCCCTCCATCCACCTCTGCTAGGATGGTCCTCATTTCAACAAACTCAGATTTTTTTATTCAGGGTGCTTCGCCGTCTGCTTTTTGCTGTAGAAAAACAGCCGTCATTCAAATATTTCCTATTTATGTTACATTCATAGGGTCGCTAGTCGCTACTGAAGGGTGAAGTTAAACAAAATTTTGCATGCTCGTTTTGGCGCATGTTAGTAAACGTTGAATTCTGAGAAGAGAAAAAATACTTACAATATTCTGAAAATTTAGTCATAAAGACCACCCTTTCTTTCCCCGATCCGTCCACCAAGTAAATGTTCCATTTTTCAGCTTGAGATCCAACTAGTGTCAAAAGTGAATTCAGCAACCTCAAAGTTCCTACATTGCATACTTCGATTTCATTCTTTTATCTAAGGAACACAATAGTATGGTTATGGCTGTGTGGAGAGGCAAGGATAAGTAGTGGAAATGATTTTCATTTTGCCCTCCACAGCTTCCCAGATGAAATGGAGCAGACAGTTACGATTCAGGATTCGGGAGCCAATATTTCTGTGAGATATTTCTAGCTTTGTCTGGAATACGGACTTGCCCAAGTAACTTTGTTTAAGAAAGAAAGACAATATTCTAATTTCTCCCACTGCGTAGTATTTCCAAGCGGATAAATTTTACGATTTCTAAGACAAAAAGACAAAAAAATCCCGTACATTTTATCAATTCATGAAAGTGTTTAAGATCGTCTGGCAAAAGAAAGGAAGAAAGTTGGTAAAAAATCCGCGTGCCCCAATCATATGTCAGCTTTCTTTTTTCTCTCGTGCTCTTTGGCTCCTGAGTCCCCACCGACATAGCCCTGCGGAATTCCTTTGGCTCAGGAAGGGGGGTCATCGTGTCAGCTATTGAACCTGATTTTTCAACTAATCCCAACAGAGGTCAGTGTTGCCAACTGACGAAAGTGTTTAGAGTGCCTTTCGGTGAGGAAGGTGAATATGATACCGTTTAGAGCTAAAGATCCAGCGAGACGTGAGTGAGACTCAGTTCTTCGTGATCTCTTGACCCAGTAATTGTTTCTAGGAACGCAATTTCATCACCCATGCTTTTCAAACAAATTTGGAGGTTGACTCCGATGAGGTCGGGCAAAAGTACATCACACACTGGAACTCGAGACTTGATTCGATATTGTGATGACAAGGTCCTGTTTTCGTTTGTACGAAGCACAGACAAGACATGTGTTTTGTTGATCTCAAGGGCTCGTTATCGAATTACACAATACATTTGCGCTATTAAAACTCGAACGCGATTCAGAAAAACATGTAGTTTGCCCGGCAGCGTTCCAGTGCCAGAATGCAATGATATTCTGCAAGCGAAGAAATGTCACCCCGAATTAGCTTGCCAGACAGTTTTGTTATTCTATGCTGCTCATAAAGCAACTTCAGCCGAACGCCGTTCCAGTTTTTCGAAACTGAACATGAATCGACGGAGTACTTATTTATTTAGCTACATTTTTTTGCGGTCGCCTGCTCCTTCAGTGTCTATTATTGACCCAATTACAGTCTGGCGAAGTCAAATTATGAAGCTAAAGATCATTGTGTAATTAACGTATCCTCGAATGTTTATTTACTTTAGGCCGTGCAACAGTCGATTTGAATTTGATAGTAAGCGAGATGAAAGCTTTTGAATTGAGATTCGTGAAATCTGGTAGGGTATACAGTCAAGGTAGAAGTTCAGATGAAGTTGGAGGTAATGTTTGGTAGAGCGTATGACGATGCACGCATGCCAAAATGGCTCCCCAGACACCGCACCCCTGGCCCCGGAAATTACCCTTTCAAGTGTCGCATCAGCGACCAGAACGAGCCCCCATTTCGCCTGTCCACTTCGCCAGGGCCAAAGTTGGAGGTAATGAAGAAAAAATTAGTGGCGGGATGTGTGGTAATTTTGCGATCGCATAGATCTTCTCTACTGAAACCAACACCTCGACTGGTTTGTGTCCCTGTGGATCAGTGGTGCCAGAGCTGGGGAAACAGTTGCTCTGGCGCTCATTCAGACACGGAGGAAGTAGGAACATTTTGCCCATTTCATTTTCAATTCATGAAAGAGTAAGAAAGGGAGCCAACTCTAAAACAGCGGCGTGACATCAGTTTTTCTGTAACCGCATGTCAAGGAATGTCGGCCTTTAATGAACAGTTTTGAAGGAAAAAAATGTCGATTCGGAAAACTTATATGTACTTTCTCGTACAAACTACAGTATTCTCTCGAAAACGAGACACACTCGAATCTGAAACGCACCTTAAATTTGGGAATGAATTAAAAAATTTTTTGTTCAATTACAAGACGCAGCTGGTAATAAAAATGGAACACAGTAGGTATAATACAGTAAGGGGTCTGGTAGGCTGAGTGGATAGCGCGCTGGTCTCGGAATCCGGAGGTCTAGGGGTTTCATCTCACGTAGCAACTCGCTACATTTCGACGTAGGCCGGCTGTTCGGCAAGAAGAAAAGAGGGCTAAGACAGCCCTAACAGCCTCCTCGACGTCTCTGAAATGATGCTCGAAAGGGCGAATTCCAGGGCTCGGGTTGAGAACAAACATTAGAAAAAGAGGTATAATACAGTAACCAAAAACTGTGATCATCTAATGATTTGTCACTCAGCGGGACGTCAGGATCCTAATCCTCACTACTTGACGAGGATGAGTATTGATCGGCTTCTTCCCATACCATCATCTCTGAACCATTCAGACATCGGGAACCCTGACTTCCGGAACTATTTTTCCACAATCGCAGGGGATACATGCAGTAGAAACTCACCTAGTAATTTTGGATGCTGGAACTTTGTTGTTAGGAAACTGTCTAAAAGTATTATGGTAACCTAGCTCCGCGGTTCCCGGATGATCAAGGCAGTTGATATCGAACTATTCGATTGATACTAAAACGAGTTCTCTTTCTCTCACTTCTCCAAACCTGTCGATTCCTGTCAATTCCTGTCCATTCCTGATAACACTTTTCTGTCCGTTTCTTTCGATTATTATCGACTTTTCCTAAATTATACTTGACTTCCTTGACCTACCGAGAGAGGGGGAAAACTCACCGATGATCATCGTGGAAAACGCGGCAGCGAGGACTTTGGTTTTGGTCATGAGGCAAGTAAGATCGACGTGAAATTGTGAACTGAAACTTATACTTTAGAACCAAAGTGGATGTTCTTTTGATTTTTGTGAACTTCTCAACCGTGTATAATTTCGTCTCCGAATTCGATCGACTCTGTTTCCCAGTAAGGGTCTGAGTTTTTCATGTTAGTTTGACCTCGCGATATTCTGGAACACGTGTGCAAACGTTGAGATTCAGTCGACGTTATAATCAAAGGAGGGCCCGAGATTCTTAAATGGGGATGGAGGTGCGCCAGTGGAGTGGCTAGATACTATTCCAGCAACCTGAGATTCGCTCACGACCAAACTGGAAGATCCGACTTGTTCAATCATCATTGGAGGATTATACGTTCACGTAGATCTTAAGTCATCCGTTGTCCTGTCGAATAACACGTAACGTATATTTATTTGTCGCTGGTTTTGTAAATATATGTTATCTCGTATTCACGACTCTCTCCTACTTACCTTCGTGTCAGAGTGAGAGCTGGCACTTGAGGCCTTTCGACGACTAAGTACTCTTCTAACCCTGAGGTACTTCACGCTAGATCCAATAAGCTCTTTTGTGGTCCTATCTGTACGCCCTGTAGACCCTTTGCTAGCCGTGGCACTACAGTGGTACACCTCAGTCCCATGGTTACCCTATCGAACATAATATCGCGCCCCGACAACCTCCACGTCGCTACTGTCGTCGGTTACCACAGTATCCACTTTTCATATTCTGCCCGTACAAAGCCTTTGAAGGGCTTTAGCATTCGAATTCAAGACGCGTTCGAACGCGAGACGCACCCCAATTTTAAAAGCTTTAAAAATTGTGAAAATTGCGTCTTGTATTCGAGAGGATACGGTAGTTAATTTAAGGTTCGGATTTGCCCCCCCCCCCAGTAGTTTGGTTGTGGCGCCTCCGCTATGTAGGTACTATGTAAATTCAAATTAATAACAGTTTTTAATGCAATGTCACTATCGAGATGCTCGAGGACCGTTGTTCCATTTTCGCGCTTCCAGCATCCTATGCATGATTTGCCTATATCAAAACATAGGTTCAGCAGGGATGAGGGAATAGGTGAGGTTGTATTACAGTCAGGTTCAAAACAGCTAATCCACTGCGGGGTACAAACCTGTCATTAAAGGTTGAAAAATCTGGCTGAAGAAGTCAATGAACTCTGTACATCCTCTTTGTAATCCTGAAAGATCAATAAATCTTGCTAGTACAGGGTGCGACACTTTAAAGTTTACATGTTGATAACACTGCTGTATCAAAATCATCTGTCAGAGAGAAACAAAAATTACGCAAGAGGCAGTGGCGGCTCATGAGGATTTTGCTAAGCGGTTCAATGGATAATGATAATTCTTAGATGCGTTATGGAGGTTACAAGATCTTGACTATGAAAAATTGGAATACATAACAAAAGTTATAACACAGTGATAAAAATTTGTAATGTCAAGAAATGACAAAATCTGTTCAATAAGAAAGAATAATTTTGTAAAACAAATTTTAAGCTTTCATCAACTTTTGTATGTAAAGTCCATACGTCTTTCTTTTTTGCTGCAAATTTGTCGATTACTCTCTCATTGAAGTCTGGAAGATCGCTAATCTTTCTCTTTCAATGGATAACATGGCAAGTGCAGATAATCTATCTTCATCCATCGTGCTCCTCAGGAAAGTTTTTAATTTCTTTAAAGTGGAAAAACATCTTTCTGCTTCAGCTGATGCCATTGGAATTGCTATCAAAATTTCCAGGAGCTTAATAACCTCATCAAAGCATTCAGTTAAATTATTTTCACGGAAAAAACCAAGTAGATGTGTGCATTTTGATACAGCTTTGAAGTCATCTTTCTCGTATATGAAACCCAGTTCTGTTTTCAATTTTTTACCATCAAGAAAAGTATAACTTTTAATTGTAGGCTCCAAAACATCATCTGGGAATTTCTTCTTAGGTAAATTTAGAAATATTTTCGAAATCAAATGAAACTGCTGTCACCAAATGATCAGCAAATTTGCGAATCTCTCTGTCATTTTATTGGTAATGAGATCACGATTTCTGAATTTCCAATTTTTTTTCGCTTTACCGTTCTCTCTGGTTTTCCATACGAACATCTCGAATCACCCCATCACCAGTTAAATTGGAAAAACAACGAGAACGTGAGTGACAGGCAGTGCTGCCAGATTTATTTTGCCAGAGTCACAGTCCGGAAAAATCTGGATACAAACATGATGTCCAAAAGAAAAAGGGATCTTGGGGTGAAAAGATAAAATATTTTTTCAGTTTTTCTGGCGTAGAATTGAGTGTAGAATGATGATCCATGTTTAGTTTTACCAGTTATTGTAATAAAATTAGAAAATTGAGTTGAAAAAAATACATTACAACTATTGAAGAAAGGAATGACGAAAAAAATGCATTTAAAGTTCAATTTACTAAAGGATAATGATAAAAATATTAGAAATAAAATGAGATTAATGTTTAATAGGAAATTTACTGCAGAATTTATTCAATTTTATTATCAATTTTACTAAATAATTCACCCAACATTAAATTAAAAGAAAACGGAAATACCCTCTCTCACATAACAAATTGTTATAGATCAAATTGAAGTCTAGAATCTCTATATTCGGATAATTGAAAATTCTTTTACTATTTTCTTTTCATTTTAAAACCATGCATAAATTGATGGCCTAGGAGCATTTTCCCTCGTTGTATTAATCAATGAACCTATCAAAAACAAAAATCATGGCTCAAACGGCAGGTCAGGTACTACAAATCAATAACACAGAGATTGAGTTCGTCAAAGAGTATAAATATTAGTGCTGTCGATTCAACTCGATTAATCGATTATTATTTTTTAAATCGGCAACGTTGTTGAATCGATTAATCGATCGATTTTAATCGATTCAACTCGACGCGATTAATCGACTGATTTTAATTGATTTAATTTTACACAATTAATCGACCGATTTCCATCGAGTCAACTTGACGCGATTCAACTGGATTCGACTTGAATAGTTAGAATACTGATTAGTTATCAGTTATCAGACACGAATCGATTCGGCCCATTTAAATCGGCTCGATTTGATTCAATCAAAAGTTTAAAACACAAGATAAACAAAGGAAGTCGAAGTGGCAACATGACATTGCTATTGTTAACATGCAAGATGTAACATTAAAAGAAAAGTCGTCAAGTCACATTTAAGGGAGGAAGGGGACGTATTCAGAAATGAATTTAACTTGATTGATCGATCAAATTAAATCCATTTCTAAATACGTGCCGGAACTATAAAATCAGGTACATTTTTTTAATCGACGATTAAAAAAATTTGATGTTTTTAATCAACTTGATTTTTTTAATCAACTCGATTTTTTAAATCGACTTGATTTTTTAAATCGACTTGATTTTTTAAATCGATTTAACTTTTGTAATCGATTTAAAATAATCGCGATCATAAGATTTGCCGATTTTCGATTTTTTTTAATCAATTCAATTTTCAAAAATCGATTAATCGATTTTTTTTTTAAAAATCGACAGCACTAATAAATATCTGGGTCAAACGGTCTCCTTTATGAATAGAACCAACAATGACATCAAAACGAGAATTTCGAACGCCTGGAAACGATTCTGGTCATTGAAAATTTTATTGAAAGGGAAAATTGGACTGAGATCGAAAATGAAGATCTTTAACAGCGCTATCATTCCAGTTCTAACTTATGGGGCTCAAACGTGGGCGCTGACTCAAAAACAGTTAAAAAGAATACAAACCACGCATTACAGTCGGTTGAGGAACATCCTACGTGTGAAACTAAGGGACAGGGTCACCATTCATGATATACTAAATTCTACAAAATCTGAAGACATCCGGGAAAAGATTATAAAGTTAAAACTGAACTACGCGGGACACTTAGCCAGAATGGGGAACGACGAATGGCAAAAGATAGTAACAGAATGGACGCCCTACGACCGAAAAAGAAAACGCGGGAGACCAGCAAAACGATGGCGGGACAATATAATAAGACTGATGGGGAAAAATGGACAAGCATAGCAGCAGATCGGGACAGATTGAGGCGAGCAATGGCGGCCAATACCCGCACTCGGGTGGGGTAGTTTATAGGGACACTGTACCTGTAAATATACTATGGCTGTAAATAAAATAAAATAAATTATCAATTTTACTAAATAATTCACCCAACATTAAATTAAAAGAAATTGAAGTCAAGAATCTCTATATTCGGGTAATTGAAAATTCTTTTACTATTTTCTTTTCATTTTGAAACCATGCATAAATTGATGGCCTAGGAGCATTTTCCCCCGTTGTATTAAATTTGAACGGGAGCTGAGAAATTAGGAATGGATGGCATCGCAGAGTCTTCCATTTTATTATACTAATGTAACACATAAGAAAAAAATTATATCAATCATTCTTATAGAGAAATTTATTACTGTTTTCTGTAGAATGACATTTTTAAAAATAATGCGTAATTTTCTAGGAAACCTGATAAACTGAACTTTGTGGGGGCTTAAATCCTCCTGTCACACGAATGACGAAGGGTGGGGCGAGAGGGGTTTTTTTCCTAGCAATCGAGAGATCACATCCTAGAACTTCCAAAGATAAAATATTTGATACCAATTTTCTCTCACCAAAACTGTACACTTCCTGCACTTCATAGGCATAGCGAGAAGAGTGAATGCTGGAAATCAGTAGAGCGACCTTAACACCTCAACCGGGAGCAACGGATTGAGAAGAAAGAGAGAAAGAGAGATCGCGTGCTAAACAGTGCCATAAATCGTACCCACTTGTCACCACGATACGATCAAACCAATTAGAATAATTCCATCCCACTAGCTATTTATACTACTGCCACTAATACTCCAGTAGGCAGCGTAATTCAGTAATTAACATTTAAATACAATGAGGACGTTGGTCCACGATTCCGCGTTGGCGGGTTTGCTGTACATAATGCAGACACATAAATGTACAGTTGAAATGCTTGTATACTAATTAGGCTTACTAACCCAGTACCCCGATGTTCTTAGAGCAAAATTAGCGCAAATATCCTACACGTCTGGTCGGAACGTGACACGTTGACCAACCGGTGCTAGGCGGCATGGCGGCAGCGACGCGGCGTAAAACGTTCGGTGCGTATTGGAAAAACTAAACCGGTTGCGTAAAGCGCATCCGAGTTGAAAAGTGAAATTACGTAATTGATCATGAACTTGAGGCTTCTACTCGACGCTGGTAACAGGCTAATTTTTTTCTTCGCCGTGCGTTCTAATTAACGTATTTAGTCTGCCTTTTTGTCTGCGGGGCACAGAACGTCGATTATGTGCAAATAGATACGCGTATGTGCGAGTCCGGTTATATGATAAATCTGCTCAACTGCTTCTCGAGGTTTCTGTATGGGAATCCAACGAACATTTTTTCCGCAGAGAATGAGATAAGACAGAGGCTGACCACAGGCAGCAATCACAGGGACAGCCAAGTAAAAAAATTGGGGCAGTTTCCTTCCCCGCAATTTCACAGAACTCATTCTTCTACCGGAAACTGTTCCACTGAACCGCCTGTAGAATTCCTCCCAAATAAAATTTCCTCTTTTTCAGTAGCTTAATATTAATAAGATTTCCATATTTAGAAAGAAAACTGAATTTGAAATCCCTATTGGAGTTTGCATACAGGAAAACGATGCGTAAATGCCGGAAACACGATTTTAGGTAGTGGAATTCAGTGCTGGCTCAATCTCCAGATGAAACCGACTATAACGGGCGAAGTGGGTGGGGGGGGGGGACAAGGGTGAAAATACGAAAATAGTGTAGAGAAGTCGCTAACCCGAATGTTGGCGATTTTTCCGGTACTTACCGAACACAGCCGAACGTAAATTAGCATCACAGTAGTCGGGCGGTCGCCCTTAGACTATCTAGTATGTCATCAGTGCTGCCAGGTGTCTCGATTTTTCTTGGACAAAAATGTCCAAAGTTCTGAATAATGTCCGAAAATTTTGGGGAAAATCCGGCTTTTTGTTGTTTTTTCTCGTTTTGTGGGTCTATTCAACTTCTGATTAGTTAGAGATATTTTTCTGTGATTGACTGCATTTTGACTGCACTAAGATGTACTGAAAAAAGTGTTTTCTTGTTTTTTTTACCTCAACCCTTTCAGTGGCGAGAATATTCCATCCATAGGGGAATGTTTATTTTCATTGATTTTGATAACGACTACTATTCCAACAGACATGATGCATAAATTGCCTATCTAACCCCTGAATTCTAGTAGGAAATGGGGGGAAAAAAATTTCGAAAAAATTTAAAATTTCCTACTTCAATTTTGAAAGGAATCGATTGGGGTAGAACAGAGGAGCTTCAAGAAAATATGAAAATTTTTTGAAAAAAAAAAAAGTGGAGAAATTGGAGAGGGAAGAATTACGACTTTTGATTGAAAATAAAACTTCACCGCTCGCGCACTGGATTTGGGATACAAGATATATCATGACTTTTCATGACACTTTTTCGCAACTATCATGGTGGATATAATAAGGAAGTGAAAGGGGGGGGGGGCAAACTCGGGAGCTCAATACAGAGCGCGCTAAACTTCCATAAAAAATATTCACTCGATATTTTTTCTCATCAAATGAATAAAACTGATTTTTTTTTGGTAATGAAAAGATTGTGAACTATGATATGATGAAATATCATGACTTTTTCGAGTCTTCGTTGAAATATCATGACTTTTCATGACTTTCATGACAATTTTTTGATATCATGACTTTCATAACTTTTTAGGCCTGTAGACAGCCTGTTGCTGTGATCCGTACCGGATTCGAATAAATGGGAGTGGAATTGTGGATTCGAATCCACGAATCGACCGATTCCGGCATCCAAATTAACTTTTCCAGGGTCATCTTCCATTTCTTTCGGATCCGCTATTGTAATTTATTAAAAATTCAATTAAAAATTGAAAATTATCATATTTTTCCAGCGCGTTTTTGGTGATTCTTGTTTTCGTTTTCCCCCTAAAATTATGAGCTTTCCGTGTGAGATTCACAAACAGACAAAAGAAAGTACAAATCCGGCAAATCCACTAAAAAGATTCAAATTAATTACACGAATCCATAACGTTCATTAGATTCGAATCACTGATACGAATTCATTCCTGATTTCTCAACTCCTATTCAGATTTAATATAATGGGGGGAAATACTCCTAGGCCATCGATTTATGCATGGTTCTAAAATGAAATGAAAATAGTAAAAGAATTTTCAAGTACCCGAATGTAGAGATTCTGAACTTCAATTTGATTTACATAATATAATAACTTGTTATGAGAGAGATTCGAGTGATTTTTAATAAGGCATTTCCTTTTTCTATTAATTTAATTTTGGGCGAATTATTTGGTAAAACTGATAATAAAATTGAATAAATGCTGCAGGAAATTTCCTATTTAAAAACATTAATCTCCTTTTCTTTTTTCTTTTTTTTTCTTTCTTTCTTTTTTTTTTATTTCAACGAGACACGTAACGCCTGTAGGCCATGATCTCGGTATCTACATCTTATTTGTTAAATTACATCTAACTTATTAAATTAGTTATAAAAATTAGTCTGATAAGGTGTGAGAGATTGTTGCGATTTATGAGGGTAATCAGATGTTGTACATTATCAGTTTGTAGGTATTGAATGCGGTGATTGCGGCTATATGATTTACAGTGTTGGATGATATGTAGTATAGTAAGAGGAGAAGAACATAGGTTATAGATTGGTGGTGGTTGGTGAAGAAATATATATTCGTGGGTAAGACGTGAGTGGCCAAGGAAGATTCTATTGATAGTTGTTTCGGTTGATCGAGAGGTAGCGCATAAGGTGTTGAAGATGTTGGTCCAGTTGGATATATCCGATTTGATGCTGCGGAGTTTGTTGTCGGTGGTATGGATCCATTCTTCGTTCCATAAGGCCATAATTTGTTGATGTAGGTAGGCTTTGATGTCTGGATTATTGAGAAGTGGAATAGTTGTTTCTGGTTTGGATTTAGCAGCAGCGTCAACAAGATCTTGTCCTATAATATCATGGTGACTCGGGATCCACGTTAATACTATTGTGATGTCTTGTTGAGCAAGTTGGTTGAGAATAAACTGCGTTTGACTGGTCAGGGCATCCGTGTTGGGATTTTCGTCTGCTTGGAGTTTTCGTAATGATGTTTGGGAATTCGTGAAAATTAGAAATTTCGAAAATGCTGTGGTTGGTAGGTTGATCAAACACTGGTTAATAGCGACCATCTCGACTGTGTTGATTGAAGATAATTTTGGTACAGCAAATGACAGTATTTGTGAGTCTATGAGATAGGCGCCAGTAGCTCTATCTGCCGGTTTTGAGCCGTCGACAAAGCAAGTTAAATGTTGGGGGTATCTGTTTATTAGCGCATCGAATTCTGCTTGTATTTCTTCAGTTGTAGCCGTTTTCCAATTGGGATGGATAAAGGTCCAGTCAATTTGCGTGGAAGGCTTTTTCCAAGGAGGTATATTTGAAGGTATATATTGGAGGATATAGTGTGGACAAATTGGTGGGGTCTTATGGAGAACCGGATGTAGCCGACTTGTGTGGGATAGATTGGGAAGTTTTGACAAGGAGTGTACTGTATGATTGGCTAGGAGGATACTTCTACGATAGGGGAGGGGTGGAATACCTGAGAGGGAGTGGAGGCTAGAGATAGGGGTTGTAGGGAAAGCTCTTAATGCGAGTCTGAGACATGTGTTTTGAATTGGATTTAGTGCTTGGAGAGTTCGTTCAGAAGCTGATCCATATACAATTGATCCGTAGTCTAATTTTGGCCGGATAAGTGTGGTGTAGATCTTGATCAGTTTGCTGGATGTTGGTCCGTGGTATTTATTATTCAGCATTTTGAGAATGTTGAACGCTAAGGTACATCTTTTCTTGAGAGCTAATATCTGTTTTTCAGTAGTATTAATGTATTTTTTTCAACTTATGAGACTCGGCGCAATTTTTGAATTTTTTTACAATAATTGGTAAAACTAAAGATGGGTTATCACTCTACACTCAATTCTACGCCAGAAAAACTGAAAAAATATTTTTTTCACCCTAAAATCCCTTTTCCCTTTGGACATCATATTTGCGTCCAGATTTTTCCGAACTGTTCTCCAGATTTTGGCGAAATAAATCTGGCAGCACTGCCTGCCACTCACGTTCTCGTTGTTTTTCAAGTTGGGGTGATTCGAGATGTTCGTATAGAAAGAAAACCAGAGAGAACGGTAAAGTAGGAAAAAAAATTAGAGACGCAGAAATTACTGATCGAGATGTACTGAGAAGAGCAGCTGCAAAAAATGCTTGTGATCTCATTACCAATAAAAGGACAGAGATTCGCAAATTTGCTGATCATTTGGTGACAGCAGCTTTATTTGATTTTGAAAAGTTCTCTAAATTTAAGAAGAAATTCCCAGATGATGTTTTGGAGCATACAATTAAAAGTTATGCTTTTCTTGATGGTAAAAAATTGAAAATTGGGTTTCATATACGAAAGAGATAACTTCAAAGCTGTATCAAAATGCACACATCTTTTTTTTTTTTTTTTTTTTTTTTTGGAAAAATAATTTAACTGAATGCTTTGGTGAGGTTATTAAGCTCCTGGAAATTTTGATAGCAATTCCAATGGCATCAGCTGAAGCAGAAAGATGTTTTTCCACTTTAAAGAAATTTAAAACTTTCCTCAGGAGCACGATGGATGAAGATAGATTATCTGCACTTGCCATGTTATCCATTGAAAGAGAAAGATTTGCGATCTTCCAGACTTCAATGAGAGAGTGATCGACAAATTTGCAGCAAAAAAAGAACGACGTATGGACTTCACCTACAAAAATTGAGGAAAGCTTAAAATTTGTTTTACAAAATTATTCTTTTTTATTGAACAGATTGTCGTTTCTTCGTTTCTTGACAATATAAATTTTGATCAGTGTGTTAAAACGTTTGTTATGTATTCCAATTTTTGAAACTCAAGATCTGGTAACATCCATAACGCATCTACATACGTACGAATTATCATTATCCATTGAACCGCTTATTAAAATTCTCATGAGCCGCCACTGCCTCTGATCATTATAATGACGTTGTTCTGTGTACACGTTCACTATTATTGACGAAGCACTCAATAATGATAATTTTTATTGACCATGTACAGCCCGCGTAAGTTGATCTGGTTGATATAGGTACATCTTAATGTTCATTTTCGACTCTATTGTGATCGTCAAGATTCTCGCCGATTCCTACATGACCGATCACTTGTCCCAGTCGAAAAATAGGCGACATAACGTAATTAATACGAATTACCTATATTACTGAACGTTTCTCTTACAATCATTCTAACTCTGATAACAAACCAGCGACACTAGCGCGCCACCGCCCTGAAGAGTCCAAATGTCCAGCACCAAAAATATTTCTGGTTGGCTGTATGCTGAAAGCTTGAGGTTCGAGAGCACAGTTTTACAACACGTTAATTAAAGAAACTAGAAAAAATGACGGAGGAATCGAATAATACTGTTTAAATTGATGGTCAACCTAGAATTGAATTTCTACTCCTTAAATGGAAGATTGGAGACATTGAAATACGCAAACAACAAATGTCCCATGAAAAAAACAAATATGTTTACAGATACGCAAACAGTTGGTCGCCCTATGAAAAGTCGTGAATAAGTCACGAATTTCACGAAGTGTACACCTGACCTGCCTTTGTCTCGATCATTATGAAGAAGAAGATCAGAGCTCGGCCCATACTGGACTCAACAACTCTGTAGTCTGTACCATCCTGGAGCTGCTGCAGCTGTGACGGACCCCCGACAGGGTTTACCCCACCATCATCACCTTCCTGCGTCGCCACACCTACCAAGAGGAGGAGGTGAGAAGTGAAGGAAGGGCGTCCAGCTATGGAGTCTATTGCTGGGTACGTTGTCCCGGTCAGTAAGATGTTTCATAGTAGCTCTGGCCGGACGCCGCGAATCCAAAGCGATGAGACGAAATGGAGGCCCGGGCTAGCCTCAATGCGTCCCTCTGGTCACTGTTGCGATACTCGAAAGAATAGTTTCCGGGGCTAAGGATGTGGTGTCTTTGGAGCCAATTTGGCATGCGTGTATCGCCATATGCTCCTCCAAATATGGTAGACACCCTGTTGTTGGGTGATTCTCCGAAAAATGGACAATTCAGCGTGAACAAAAAAAAATGAGGTTCACTTTTCACATTTTTTTCGTTGAAATCGATATTAGGGGTATTGAGAAACCATATTCCGGTATCGGCCGGGCTTAAATTTGATTTTGGGGGGTTGTAAAAAAAAAATTGTTGTCCGTGTTGAAAGGCAAATTTTTCACGTTTACATAGTGTGATCAGATGAAGCTGTACAATCACACAGCGGCACCGTGGGTTACAATCTTACGGATCACAGTTTCATGAAGTACCAAAAATTCATCTAGGAAAGTAGTCTCTGCACTAAGAAGATTATTTAAAGGCTGTGTGCACAAACTGCTTCTAAGTGTCAAAAGATTCACGTCCTTCAACGTGGATACAAGAAATACGTGAGTATCCACGTTGAATAATATTTTATGTCCACGTTTAAGGACGAAATCGCCCTTTTCTTTTTCCCATTGGGTAAATATGCGGAGAATATTTGATACATGTTGCTGAATGTAATGTGGCCAACATTAGATATAGTGGCAGTTTCTATAAAAAGGGGTAACTTTGTCGATCGATCAAAGTTTCAGAAAACGCGAAAAAAGAAAAACAAAATTTTGTGGTCAAAAAAAAAACCTATTTTGAGATTTTGATCGATTTCTATAGAATAAACATCGTAATAACGAAGAGATAAAATTTACGGGTGCGAGAGAGAAGAGGGAGGGACAAAGAGAATTATGAAAGAGAATGAGAAAAACATGCGAATGTCTGCGTCGCTTCTTCGCGGGTTTTCGGAGCTCACGAATAAATCCGATGTTCTGAATGGTTACCACGTAGAAGAGCGAAAAATTACCTTTCCAACAAGCCCTTGTCGAGGCTGGTAACGTGACTTCGCAGCGAGTTACGGCCGCTTGAAGGAGTGGGAGGAAAAGGTGTGCCTAACTTTAGACGCTTTTTCTCAAAAACGTGTTTTCGCGCGTTCTTGTTACACTCATCTTTGACCGGCTTGTATCTCCGCATAGGAAACCGCTACAGATCTCCCCGATAGCTCCTTGGAAAGGGCATTCATAGTAATGTAATACATTATCTCTGATTCCTTGGTAGCTCATAGAAGATTTATGAATGCTATGGTAGCTCACTGGCTCAAAAGTTTGGCGACCACTGAGCTAGTGAGCCTTTATAAAAAAGAAAAATAGATTGGTTGTCTATTAGAAATGTGAAAAATTGAGTGAACCATGCAGCCTGACTCAGACCGACAGACCAAGAAAGAAAGAAAGAAAGATAGAAAGAAGACTGGAAGGCAAGTATACTGACGGATTGAAAGAAAGTTAGATCGCAATGCAGACTTTACCATACACTTGGCTCTTGACTCGGCGCTATTGATAATGTATTTTCATGTTCTGACTTTTACGAAATTTGGAAAATAATTTGTTGTGCCCATCGTCGGAATCTATCTGAGTCAATGCGACTATTATTGGCCTTATAAAGCAAAATATTTTCACTTAGACTAGTACAGTAGACTAGCACAGTGGAATGTGGAATGTTATATTAAAATAATGTATTTTGTTTCGAATGTAAAAAGTAGCACTTTGTAATTGAGTGAAAATCCTTTACTTGTGCCATATTGGATCTCACATATTATGCCTTGCATTAGTCCTACATCGGACCTGCACTTATTCATCTATGACACATAACAACCAAGGCAATACTATAGCCTAATTTAAATCTAAATACCTCTATTAAAGATTACATCAGATGTTTTATAATTATTCTAATCTAATTTGCGTTCGAATCCTCGCCCGATTGACAATGAGGCCAACTGTGAGTGCATTTGTAAACATCACTGAGTAATCACGCTAATGGTGAGCGATCACTTCACACACACTATCTTAAAATGATGAGATGTTGAACACTCACGAAAAAATGTGATAGGCCAAAAGTCTCAAAATGGTAGTGGTGTGTGACATGTTGCGTGAGCGCTCACCAAATTGTCAATCGGGCGGCCCATAGAGAGCACAGGTCACTATTATAACCACATGAGGTTTTTTTTTTTTTTTTTAAATGAAGATAACATCTATAATTTCTTTATAATTTATTGGACGTTTTTAAAAATTACCCAAATTTGTCCTCAATCTTTCTCAATCAGTTTCTTTTTGAAGCTTTTACTCTTGACGTATTTTGCGAAATGTCAAAATTCATTGATGTTCCGATCTTTTCCTAAGATTTAATCAAAGTTAGACGTCAAATATCACAGCCTGTTGCTTAGACAGTTCAGGAAACTGGATAGACGAAACGTAAAATTAATGCAAAATGGATTGAGGAAGTACAAAGCGTGTCAAAAATGTACATTCATCTTTGAGGTATTATGAAAACGAGTAACGAATTTGCGCTTTAAAAAGTCGATTGCGTAAGAGGAGAAAAAATGTACTTGTTTGAAAAGCTCAGGCTGAATTCGAGACTCATCAGGAGGCATTTTTGCGTGTAATCGAAACATAATCAAAACAACTGAAATTGATAATTGATGATGAGAATTAGGATCATGGTCGTGCGTTCACGGCTCGACCTGAGAGAAAATTACTTTGTACTATAACAAGCAAGCTCGTTGATGAGACGACTGAGATAATGCCGGATGATCAACTGTACAGACGAGTAGACTTCGTAGATTTGTATCATATTTTGACTTCGATTTAGTTGCATAATTGAAAAGATCTCTTGGACGAGGTATTGAGAGTCGTCGATATAAATGAGTACCGGGTCCTGGTCGAGCTTCGAGGTTTCTTCCTTGGTAGATGTTAAAAATAATTTGATAGTTTGTACCAAAATAGGGAAAGGTTATACATTCTCGGGGGACTCACGAGTCTTGTAAAATACGTGCAAAATAGTGCTACATAAATGATTTTCCGTCTTCTCGTCTAATGAGAAAATAATGCAGTACATTGTAACGTTTTATACCCCTACGCCTTGAATGCTCCTAGTAGTATCAAGTTTCCCCTAAAAATCTCGCCGCAGTTACCTTCGAAAACCAAATCTGTAAAAATACGAGACCGTTTTTACGTTTGCTTTTCGACTGCGACATTCTTACATGTAGCTGGTTGTATTCCAATGCCAATTCCTTCATGATCGTGTTAGTGGTAAATTAGCATGAAGAAATGTGCAGTTGGCCCAAGTATAGCTTTAACAGTTCCTCTTTCACCCGAAAAGGGAATGCGAATCACCCGAGACTTTTTGAGTAACTATGTATTAAGATAGTTTTATTGCGCTTTACTTTTAGAATGTATTGATGTGTTTTGTTTCTGTTTTGTTTCTAGGTGAGTAAAGTACAATACCATTCTGCTCATTGAAATGTTTATGACGTGAAAGTACAAAGAAGTCTCGACCTCGATGAAGTAGGTGTCCATCTGTGAATAATATCATACAACTTTTATTCGTTTGGAATGCTAATTTCGGTATATTAGCTTCGTTTGCCATCTTGGTTCCATTTGCATATAGTTCCCAAGGGTGGATAGCAGTGACAAGCTGGGTGGTAAATGAAAGCTGAGAAAGCATAGGTACAACCGTTTGAATAATGTATAATTATTTGATGATGTGGTGATGAATTCGACGGAACGAAGAAGAAACATATTTAGAATAACAATACAGACCCAGGAACGTACCGATAGGAGGATGGGGATAACCCCCGTAATAATTTTTTACTCAGCAGTTGGGAAAATTTACCATTTTAGTCAGGCGATGTAATACATTATCTCTGTTCCTCTCTTACGTACTATCCGTAACTCAAAATTCGTCGGATCGACAAAGTTATCCCTTTTTATAGAAACTGCCACGTATTATTACGTTGTTTTTTTTTGCAAATTCCGAGCTGTAAATTCAATACACGATGAAGAACACTTTTTTTTTAGAAACCAGGATCTCAGCAAGAAATGAGTATTTTAGCATACAAATTATCATTATTTCACAGAAGTTCTTACGCAGCCTTCTAGAGGAAGTTATGAGGAAGTTATATGAGCATTTGAGAGAAGTTTATGCTTATAGTGGAACCTTACAGAGAGGTTTGAAAATGAACCAAGTTAAAGGACATATCTCTTCCTAGACACAACTGTGAGGCATTCTAAAGGTTACTTAACTTGATTTGAAAAAGATTGTAAGACCTATACCGTGTTGCCTCAACTTACCTCTTCAACTATGGGAAACAGTAGTTCCTGAAAATTATGTACTAAACCCTTACAGCGAGCAAAAAATACGGAACTGGATAAGGTTAACACCTACGTTGATGGACATTTCAGGTGCATTTTCGATTTTCTAAGGATGTTCTGCTGAACTAGGGAGAGCTTTTACCACTGTCTCCATCAGAAGAGTTCATTTCCTCAGTTGACGTATTGCGCATAGCATTCTGATAATAAAGTGGCAGAGTTACAGTCCATTTACATGAATTGTCCATTTTAGGGAGAATTACCCTATTATAGATCTTTCCGGTCAGTTTGCGCTGCTGGATGAGTTAAATGAAAAAGAATGGGCAAAATGTTCTTACGTAAAATGATAAGCATAGTCCACTTTATGCTATATTTAATTACCGTACAAATTATCACATCACGAAACTAGAATATGCATAATATACATTTATATTCGAGTCTAACACTTGAACGAACACGTTCGCGTTCCGATCGGACGGAACATATAATATGAATAGATACAATCGTTAAAAAAGAAAGAAAAAAAAAGTTCGAAATGAGAAGTTAAAAACAATAAAGCAAATCATGCATGTATAAAAAAGTATATGTAGTTTAGCGATGACAATGAACTTGAAAGGTTCACCATAAATAACTCGATGGGCGATGTTCGATGTCGATGCGATTCCAGTTTCCAATCATCCGTTCGCTCGGCTCCACAGGTATGTCTACGTTCCGGAGCAAATGCCAGAATGTGAAAACCATAATGCAGCGGGGCCGCGTGAAAGACTAGAATTCTTGTAACCGAAATTATAGAGAAAAACAAAGAAATACTATGATGGTAGAGTTTAACTATAATGAGAGTATAAGAAAAGACACGATGCCGGCGGAAAATTGCGGAAGGCTAGTGCGGATGGTGGCCGGACACGTGCGCCGAAGAGGAGGACGCGTAGCTGACCAGCTTGAGCAGGTTAGGAATTAAATGCAGCTTGGCGTCGGTGTTGAATTTCGAAAGCTGGGCCACGAAGTGCAAGATCATGCCGACCAGCGTGGGTGGGTACGGAGGGTGTGGGGCGTGCGGCTCGGCGTGCTCCGGGTACGGTCCGACTACCGGGGGCTCGACGTGCTCGGGCTCGTGGTGGTGCGGGTCGCTGGCCTTGGCCACGACGTGAATAGTCTTGATGGCGGACAGCGGTCCGATGATGGCGAGCAGCTGCAGCAGAGCGGCCTTGGCGAACGACAGCTTGTGGATGATGGGTTCGGTGAGCGCGCCGCTCTCCAGCACCTCGCCGACGTGCTTCAGCTTGTGGCCGGCCACGTCGGTGATGTAGTGGCCGACGACGTCATGCACGAAGTGGTGCTTGCCGTGGTGGTGGTCATGCGGGTCGTGGTGGATGAAGATCTTGTTGGAGGCGGTCGGCGGCACGTAAGGCTTGGGAGCGGGCTGCGCGTACAGGTTGGACGTGACCACCGGGCTCAGCTTGCCGGTGTACGGGTACGGCAGCAGGCTGGCCGTCGTCGTCGAGTACGTCTCGTCGAACGAGCTGAAGTCCGAGTTGTAGGCCGCCGGCCGTTTGGTCGCCTCCGGGGTGAATAGGTTGCCGTACTCGCTGTTGCTGTATTCCTTCTTCACCTTGTGGGTGGGCGTGTCTTGCACTTTGTAGCCGACGTTGTATTTGTGTGACGGGTCCAGGCTGAGGCTCTGCTTCATCACGTACGACGGGGTCGACGAGACGGTAGAGAAGGCCGGGTACTGGTACGGCGAAGGAGCGGCGCGGACGAGCTGCGCCAAGCAGAACAGGGTGGCGAGTTCCTGCAAAAGGCAAATGACAGGATCATTAGCGAAGTTGGTTGGATGGGTAGGTGGGTCAGTGAATGGCTAATGGATCGTTCGGGTAATTAGACGAATGTAAACTGGCGTAGAAAAATGCGCGAGTGCTCTGATATCATAATCCACTCGCGGTGTTCATTTGAATGTGCAATACAATCATCCCGAACCGGTTAACAGGTTAACAGTGGTCGGGTTAGGTAACCATGAGATTGGATATAGAATACGCTTGTCTTGTGCATTCGTCATTACTTCAGATTTTTTTTATATACTCGCGAATTATAGGGCGCGGAAAAACGAGTTCGAGATTTACGCGCTTGTGGGACCTCGGTGTCTGGATGGAGTCTCTCCGGACCGACGGACGCTTTTGGCGATAAAAAACTATAAATGTCAATCGAGAGCGGCATACGCGCGCGTTTATTTTAAATAAATGGAAACGGTTGCCGGTTACGTTTACCGAGTGCGACGTTACGTTTCTATAACGCCGAGGAAAAACACGTGCCGCAATTTTTTTTTCTCCTTTTTTTTTTTTTTTTTTTTTTGTTTCAGTCTGTTAAAACGCGTATATTATATGACCGCTAAATAGTGTCTTAATTAATGTTGGAACCTAATTACCGCCCGTACGTATACGCGCACAGCCTTTTCTGTGCGCCGCTAGCGTTACACGGGCGTTGTTGGGAACCAGTTCGGTGTGCTGTGGAAGAGTGCGGCGGCGGAGATCTGATAAGGCGTGAAGTGCGATCCGCTGGGCCGAGAACGCGCGTAATTAACGGCCGGCGCAGAGGCGATCGGACTGTGATCGGCCGCCTAATGAATGGGAAAGTATAAATCAGCAATGGAGGTGAAAGAAAAATAGCGATCTGTGGTGGCTCCGAACTTGGATCTTGGTGTATGGTACAGGTTGTCCGCTGCCGGCGGCGTGCAAGAGGTGGAGACCGGAGCCCTGACCATACCGAATCTCGAGACCAGCTTCCGCGTCTTCGTAATTAGCGTTAATTAACAGAGCTGTAGCGTAGAAATTTTTTCAGGCCGCATATGCGAAGCGATTACGTCTGTGTGGCTATTTCAACCATCGATGTCTGGATATGTTTCGCGCTTAGTATATGTTTCCTTTTCGATAAATTAACGAACGGATCGAATCCTAATTTGGGCGCACTAGCTGGGTACGGTTGCGAAGAGAATCCGCTGGTTTTGGTTGAGTTGTTTTCGTGTCGGACTGTGTACGAAAATGAGGAAGCTCGTTTCGATATCTAGTTTTGGAAATAGTGACGCAAAAGTTGCAGGCGTTGCTCATAGTGAATGTGGAGCGAAGTTGTAATTTTGAAATCGAGAGACTGGTGAAGACTTGGTTTGTTGGATGTAATGCGATGAAAAGTTAGGTAATGTATTGGTGCTTTAGGTCAGAGTGCCTGACTTACCGATGGAATCTCAAATAGGATAGATCATGAGCATTAAGTTGAGCTATAATGGATGCACTAAGCTTGGGTATACTTAGGTTTTTATATATTTTGACGAGTGCTGAGGAGCGTAATCGTGTGGCACTGAGAAAGTGGAAGGACGAGGATTTGCTGTGGCTGAAACTTAGATCTCAGGTTTGTTAAAGCCTGGAATGGCGAATGGATGAAAGTGAAGTTAGAGTGAAGCACATTCTCGGCAATAGATAAAACTAAAGCGTGGGCTATATTAAGATTGCCTGCCTTTGATCATTACTGTAGCTAGCTTTCGTTTCACCGGGCCAAATAAGACTACATTTCTGGCAGATTCATCCTCAATCATCTGTAGCATCCCAATCGTTGAATCTAGTTCAATTTAGTTGCTATGGTTATTGATCACTAAATCGTAGTTCAGTTTTTGTTACTCAAGTTAGGTGAGACCATGACAACTGAGAGCAGCTAGACCCAAACAGCTAATATGTAGGTTGGTGAGGCTAATCGTAACTAAATAGTAGTTCAATCCCAGGTAACTGAAGGAAGAGGGTTATAAAAACGGCTACTTAATTACTGTCGAATGCCTGGCGGGACATGTCTACGGTTATTCAACTCGGTGCATTGCAAAACCAGGCGTTCTTGAAAAGACCGAAGAATAAAATGTAGAAAATAAAGGGCCCCGTGACTCACGGTTTTAGAATCCTTGCGAAACATGAGCTCTCCCTTTGCTGTATCTAATCGGTTTGTGAGGCAACTTTTCGTCTCTAAACGTCAATTAGGATTACAGTCGACTTTCAAACTCTAGAAAAGTCAAGCCTTGGTCTCGATGAACGAGTGATTAGTAAAATTTACATTTGAGTGTTATTGGTTCATTGGTAATCTATTGACAAACTTTAAAATAAGATTTTTGGCAGTTTGGCTGTCGGCTCAGCCGATCAGAAAACGGCGTTAACACGTTTAGGTTGATAAAATATTTTGTGGTACTGTTCTGATATTTCGACTTGGTCAATCAGAAAGCAGAATTAACACTTGCCAAATTGATTTTTTGAAATTCTTGGCAAGCTAAACCTGGCAAGAAACGGCAATTTTGCAGATCGGGAAGAAAACTAGTGGAGTGATAGCAGTCTGTGTTATTGACTCAGACAGTAGAAACAGGGACACCGTTATTGACTCAGACAATAGAAACAGGGACACCAATTTTTTAGGGGAGGGGGGTCCAATTTCTTGAAATACGAAGTAGGAAAACGTTGAGATCAATTATCGAAAAAAGGAGAAACAGATTGCTATAAATTTTAACAACTGAGCATTTAATGTGAGTTGCCACTCGATGGAAATTTTCGAAATTAGACTGTGAAGAAAGAAAATGACTTTCCTTTCTCAATTTTTGACTGATGCCTCCATTTTTACCAACTTCTCCTACCAGAGTATTTCTTCCGGTTGATAAAATGTCTGAAGAGCTTCCTTCGTATCCCCTATTTCCCTCTTTTGAGTGCTTTCCCGATTAAACTTTGGCCTTTAGATTTTACCATTTGTTGCAGATATTTAGTTAGATAACAAAATGGCAGACCTCTATTTTTAGCTTATACTGACATTCTTCCCTGAGGAAAGGAGAGCATAAGTTAACAAGCAATTTTATACACTCATGATATTTTTTCACCCGGGTTTCACGTATTCCGCAGTGTTCTCTGTCTTTTTGTTACAAATTTTTTCATCAAGTCTCTTTTATCGACGAACAAACGACTCAGATAAGAAGATTGGAAAATCAGACGATGGACTGTTGATCATGACCAAGGTAAAAGAATGAGCGAGGTTGTTCCGAGTTTTTGGTTCCCTGTAGAGGCCGTGCAACTGCTTTACTGCTCTCGGTGTAATGATTTTGAATGTGTATTTTGGGCGAGTGACTCTGAATTGTCATTTGAGTTCCTTATAAGTGGTAAGAAAAAGTGCTTGCAGTTCTGAAGATAATTCAACGAATTTTGTTGCTACCGAAAACTGTTGATACACGACTCAGGGCAGTGGGAAGCTGTTTTGTCAAAATTACAATTTTTGGCTTCAAAAAGGTAAAATATATCTGGGAATATTTAGGCTTGACCGTGGAGTGTAAATATTTTTGGAGTTTGATTTGAGCAAATCATGAAAAAAGTAGAGTAAGTCGGACTCTCATTTTGATAATAGAAAAATGTCTGCGTACTTTGAAGTACAATTATTCTTTTGGGGGTGGGGGAACATGCCTTCAAATTACAAAATTCGTGAGCTAAGTGGAAGAATTTTCAAACTCCCATTCAGGACTTAGTTTGATGAAGATGAATGTTGAGAACCCGTTTGCAAAAACTGCTGAGGATGGTAAATGTACTTTTGTTGAATATTAATTTGGCACTACAAGGAAAAATTTACGATCACTACTTATAATTTACAGTAATGGAGCTGTTGGTGGTTTAGCATTTTTTTTCAATTTTTCTAAACTTGAGTAGTGTTTACTGCCCTGTAATTTCCACGAAACCATAACAGAGACCATTTGATTTTCGATTTACGATTGACGTTCTCTCACGCAAGATTTTTCTCTGAAATAATGACTATCCTAAAATCGGGGATCTTGGGCGCATTCTGAAAACTTGATCATGTTTTTGATTATGGGTTTTAAGTTTTCTTCCGTGTGTTCTGAAAAAGCACTTTGATGCAGAGGCGTGACTTTTTTACAGCTGGGAGTTCACCAATTTTCTCGGATGAAGTTCTCCGAAAAAAGTCTCCATTCTCTAAATGGTGCCAAATGCGAAACTTTTGGGATCGATTATGACAAGAGCAAGTCTTCTTTCAATTTTGTTTCTGGAATTCTGAGTTACCTAACTCACGGTATTTTTTGAAAGGATGCGCTTCCCTCCCAATTAGCGATATTTTTGAAGGGTCAGGTTCCCTCCCAGTTAGCTAATTAGTGATATTTTTTGAAGGAGTAAGACACCCAGCCCTATCGATACTTACGCTTATGGATACGAATGCACTGAGAGGTTTGGTTTGCATCGGAAATCTGGTATAGAACATTAAGGTACTTACATGAGTTGTCTCTAGAACTTCCATTTGAAAATTTTTCTATTGATATTTAAACATAATTACGGTATAGAATTTGTTTGTTTTATGGCTTCGTAGTCTTTCGAATGGGTAAGTTTTGCCCCTCGGTAGCCTGCCAACCGACTGTCAGAGGAGATTTGCAGGGCCTGCTCAAATCAGATTTAATCGGTTTCATTTTTGAGAAGTGAATTATCAAATTTGTGTTCGTACAGCCAGCCAATAAGTTATGAAGTGTGCTACATTTGCCAACAAAATCGATATTCTTATTCTAACTAAAGTTATAACATCGTTTTGCGTATTTCAGTTGCCCGCTCGTTGTAACTCGGCAACTATTCTTACATTATCCGTTCGTGACCCTGGTTTTGAATCGAGCGATCTCGGATGCACCGTTTCGATCTCAATTCGAAACCAAGTCGACGAATCGGACTTGTACCATTGTGCCGAATTGCTTATCCAAAGTTATGATAGATAAACTACTGCGAGCGATGGTACACTGTGTCAACCATTTTCAGATACTTGTAATGTCTGCCAACTTCTCACCGATTTGTACGCCATTCAAAAATGATCATAACGCGAGCTACAGTGTTTAGAAAACCACCCTGTGCCCAGAAATTCAACAGATTGCGACTGTTTCTCCCGCTCGACCCTTTCGAAGACCTGGATCGAGCTGCGTAAAACCATAGGATGACCAACACATCGTGTGCGGATTGTGCAGCCACGGTCGAAATCTGAATTGAAGTCTAAAAGGCAGCTCAGCAAAGAGCAAAAAACATTGTGCACTGTATGTAAAGGTGTACGTTACTCGTCGGCATTTTCGTGAGTTCGAAAAACCTATAGCAGGTACTTGGCACAGGACCGCAGACACTCATTCGGATTCCAGACACTTCAAATACCGAGCACAGAACAGCCAACTTATAAAAGTTAGTTAAACTCGCGAAAAAAAAAAAAAAACGTTCGTAGATTTTCAAAACGTTATAAGTAAATACTTTTAAAATACCGAAACTCATAAAACAATAACTCGAGTACCAACCTTTATCATATTGAAAATTTTATGGATATTTTCGAGTTAACACTGCGAGTTGCACTACCACCGATTCTTATACTTCTTCTGGAGTACCGAACGACGTTTTCGATACACGACCCGCTAATGAATTGAAAATTTGAATATTTTCCTTTTATATGTGTTTTCTTTATTGCGAAACGAGCGAAGTGATCGCTCGAATACACGTTGGGTGAGTACCTGTTGACAGATTTTCATTAAAAAAGTTACATCAGTGATCCCGAAACACGAGCAGAAAAGTTTACTTTTTCTTTCTCGCGATCCGGTAATGTAGCCGGGTAATTAATCGGTAATTAATTCATCGTCTTGCTTCGATTGTTGTCGACATTGATATTTTTGTGAGGAAATACACGGTGTAATGGATGTTGCGAACAACAATGATGTGTGTTTCGGCGGGCGGCGGCACGAGTGGAGTTCACTCACTCTCCGGCACTCGCGTGACTCCTTTTCGTAAGTCGTGCTACTGACCGCGTAGATTATACACAAAAAAAAATCACTCGAGTTTCGCCAAGTATTCCAGAGTCGCCTTCTTTGCGAATATTCTTCGGCGAACATCGACGACCATTGTAGGCCTTCTAAAGCTCTGACTAGAACCAGGGACCAGATGTACCCTAGTTCTGGTTAAGTCTTATCGCTAGAGCGCCCTTTCCGATTCGTTGTTTTGTATCAGTCTGTCGTTTGCAGGCAGTTACACGAATACCTGCTGATTTGACTGCTGAACGTTTCTCAAAATTGTGTCGAAGTGTGACAGTTCCTCAAGTATTAGAGTATCTAAAATATCTCTGTTCTACCTCCAGATGTTAAAAATGCAATCCATCTTTTGCATTGTAGACTTACTTTCCGTGGTCATAATATAAGAATCTGAAGTGCGGAAGTTACTATGCTGTCTGAATTGTCCACTAGCTCTCCGTGGTCATAACGTGCGAATCTGAGATGCGAAAGTTGCTATGCTGTCTACATTGTCCACTAACTCTCCGTGGTCATAACTTCCGATTCTGAGATGCAAAAGCTGCTATGCCGCCAGCATGGTCCACTTGTTTTCCGTGGTCATAATTTGCGAATCTGAGATGCAAAAGTTGCTTTGCTGTCTGCATTGTTCCCTAGCTTTCTGTGGTTAACTTAGGAATCTGAGATGCAGAAGTTGCTATGCTTTCAACATTATCCACTTGCTTTCCGTGGTCATAACTTGCGAATCTGAAATGAAAAAGTTGCTTTGCTGTCATCATTGTCCACTTACTCTCCATGGACATGACTCGCGAATCTGAGATTCAAAAGTTGCTTTGCTGTCGGCATTATCCACTTGCTTTACGTGGTCATAACTTGCGAATCTGAGAGGCGAAAGTTACTGTCTGCGTGTCTTACTGAAAATTAAACCAGTCGTAAGAAGACAATTTTGGAAGATGCTGCTGGTGTACGTGATGGCCGAAGCGAAGCGACCGGAGTTATAATTAATAATTGGGCCACGCAGACATTATCATCTCCGATAGGAAAATGGAATGGCAGTTGATGATGGTTAAAATTATAGGCCGTAGCAGAGCCTGGGATGGTGCAGAGATAGTAGGAAATTCATTCTCGAATTGTGCCAGCAAGAACATCATTTTCCACTATGAAGAACCTGGTTGCTGAGCACTAGACTCAGGCTGAGATTCTTCACTTGTTACGTCTGGATCTTGTTTTATGGCTATGTGTGTCAGACCCTGGATTCTGTCCTAGAAACGTATGCAGGCCTCCGAATTTCGCGAGCATTTTCATATTTTTAGAATCTCGTGGTAACAGATAGTCAAGGATTAGAGTTGGAAGATGGTTTATGATGCTGAAATCGGTCGAAGAAAGAAAGCTCTGATACCTGGGCCCATACAACGAGAGGCCTCAAATACGATACTCTCTGGCTGATATTTGTAGGAAAAATAGTCGGTAAATCAGTTGGTTTCTGGTGGAATTCGTGGCTATAGGATAGGACCTTTTGCATTCGCTCAACTACACGTCTGTACGACTATTCCGGTCGGTTGCACCAAAAATCGCGTTGGCGGCGTGGATCACCAACTTACGTCGTGGAGACAGTGGATGAAGGAGAAGATATAGAATCATTCAGTGAACAAAATCGTCGTGAATTCAAATTAAAGGGCCATTGAAAGATTTTTTGAGGTAGAACGTGAAAGAGTTTACGTTTTTATTTTATTTTGGAAATTGTTCGAGAGGTCCGAACCGCAGTGAGGGCATTCGAAATCCAAAGACGAGACCGAGTAGAAAAAACGCGTGTATTGAGAACAGATCTTGAGAGTGTGAAACGTAAACTGTGACACTAATATCATACTTGACCGATCGGTGTAAAAAAGACGAATGAGTCAAGAGAATAAGAAGAAAAAGAAGAATGTAGTATTGAAATGGTCGGGCACCGGATGTGTTCAGAAATGCAGGAGACAAGAAACGTTTGTTAGACGGGAAGTAGCCAGGCAGGACAATTAGACGATTTATACAAAAATTTTAATTCGAGAAGAGAAGATCGCCGCAAGTTTTCATCGGGCCAATATAATCATACTTTTTTCGGAGGTAGATGAAAATATCCACTTACTGTTCGTGCCTATAAGGAAATATTTTCATTTGTTCTCTTTTCTTTCGAAATAATTAATCAGTCTGACTGGTATCGACCTATCGACAGAACAGAATATAAGGTACTCGATGTTTGACACCAGCAGACATTACGTTGGGTTAGAGTGCATAACTAATCTCTAGTCATATTAAACATATTTTGACAAAAAATCATGAAGGAACGCTGAAAGATTGAAAAAATTTCATTACTTAATATTTAGAATCCGAAGCCCTGGCATCGAAACTAGAGCCCCTCGGAATTGGTTCGTATAAATCTGAATTTAGATCCTGCTCCGGCAAATAGTATTTACCGGCTTCGATTCAACCAAAAATGTGTTTTTTCCTCCTGCTCCAGTCACTTTTAAGGCGAGAAGGAAGGGTGGAGCAGTACATGGGACGTCAACTGGGAAAACGGGGGGGGGGGCATGGGAGATTGAGAGCCAGAGCGAAAACAAAAATCGAAGCCGTAGCCGGAAAATGGCTCCGGTACTAATAAAATTTTGAAATTGGTTCAGACACCGGCGCCAGCTCCAACAAATAAATTTTTTGGGCTTTAGCTTCCTTGAAAAATGGTCGGCTTCAGCTTCAATTCCTAGTCTCGGCTTAATATTATTAGGCTCTTCTACCTGTCTTAAGCTTTTACATAATTTGTATACACATTTTCGAAACCTTTCAACTTGTTAGTATCACAAATTGCACATAATTATGGTAAGAATTTCAGACATTTTGTGATTCGGAGAATTCTATTCAAACGTGAACTCATCTTAGTCCATTTTTGTCGAAATCGAGTTTTACGCAGAAATGAGTTGTAGAAGCACCTTTATCGCACCCAGAAACCATACTGCTAAATATTAGCCCCCAGAAATCCTCGGTAGATTTGAATTTGGGGTGGGGATTGTGGAGAAAATTTAAATTAGATTTGAAGAAATTGTTCAAGAGAGCGAGAAAAAGGAAATTATTTTCCCAGAGTTAAGCACCGTTATGGTTTTTGAAAGTCATTTAATGACCGTGGTGAAGTTAGAGTGGGTTGCTGTGGTCAGTAAGTAGACATTAATATTCCCACTTCCCCAAGCAGTTAAAAAGCTAATTTTACAAAAAATTACACTTGGACATTTTTAAAACTAAGGGACGATACGTTATTCTTCACCAGGTCTTTTAAAGCACGAACTACCTTAACCTATTCTACTCAAATTATCAGGAAAGGTTTTCCATTGACGAATCCAATGTAGGGCGGGTCGCATTAAAAATTTCCAACTCGAAAATGAGGATTACGCTCATAAGCAGACTTTGCTACTGGCTGACTCATTTATCTACCTGCGTACGTTTTCGAAAGACAGTGAATTACTTTTTCAGACTACTTAGGAATTGAAAAGTAATCCACAATTAACCGGATGTAGTTCTCTTAATTTCATATGAAAGTCTGATAAGTATAAATATTTTACCTATCTTATTGCAAGTATGGGAAATTTTTTGCAGTTTTGTTAAAGTAAAATTTAACTCGTATTGAACGATTGTAATTATTGGAGAAGAATAGGCAATATCAGTGACTCGGGAGCGTAACTCAGATTGCGTATCCAAGTAGTACGAATTATAGAAAGGTCATAAGGAATACAATGGAAAATTATTATTATTAAGAAGCAGACGGACCATATGAGAGATGAAAACTGACTGTGACATCCAGCAACTAACATCATGAAAGAGCACGCCCGTAAAATTTGAACTCTTCAAAAATTCTGTTCACAACTGCGGGAAAAAACTAATGTCATAAGCCGCCCATATGAAAAACAAGAAAAGGAAAATGGTTCTGCCCACTGTTGATAAAAAAGGATTGGGCGAATGAAATTTATTTATTTATTTTAACAGCTTTGTATATTTCCTTCCACGGGTAGAAGTTTTGATTAGATATTTCAAAGCTAGTTTTCAGATTTTACCCATTTGACGATTGGGATTGAAAGATTGGAGCTAACTTTTAGGTATTTATGTTACATTCGTACTTTAGGCAAATCGAAAACAGTAAAATAAAAATTACCAATAGAATAAACTAACAGGAGAATGCAACACCCGAACACCGACAAAACCAAGCAAACCGAAAGCACACAATAAATATTGAGTTAGACACCCAAGCAGACATGGATTTACTGGAGCTTATTTCTTAAATTCTACTTGGAGTAAGGGATTTTACATTTTAGATTATCTTATGCCGTTTGGTTTCCAACCTTTCTCACTTGATCGGGACCTTTGCGTCCCAACCATGCGTCTCCCCTTCTCCATCCTCTCCCTAACTTGCTTCACACCGCCGAGCGTTGGGCAGCCCCCCTTTTTCCAGCCATGTTTCTCTTTCGGTTTTTACTAGAGCTCTATAACTTCGTGTGAGTACGATCGTCCGCCATTTTGACTCCAACCGCGCCCGCGGATGCCGAATCCAACTATGCGGAGCGTACCGCGTAGTCAATTCGGCATCGACGGGCAAGGTTGACGTCAAAATGGCGGACGATCGTACTCACACGAAGTTATAGAGCTCTAGTTTTTACCTGAGCTTTTTATTCATTGGGCGAATGAGGAGTTTAGGTAATAAACAAAGACCTCGTTGGTAATAGTCAAGAATGATTTTTTGAACGTACTAGTAGCCTCTCACTCTGTATACTTTTTTTCCCTGAGGATTGCCTTCGTAATTTTTTTTTGCAAAACTTTGACTGGATGATCTAAAATTGAAAAACAATCAAAAATTGTTGTATAGATGACGCCCTGAATTTTTGGTGATGGCTCTGACTCAACGACTCGACATTTCTCGAAATCTCAAAAAATAAATAAATGAGTAAATAACGTTTTGATTCCGAAATCTGGTAATTTTAGGCCGATTTCCAAGTGTGACTTCGAAGATATCGAAAACGAGTATATTTTTCAGTTGACTCCGGTTCGGCGAGTGAGCTCTTTTCAAACAAACATTTATCGACTCGATGACTCCGTCTCTGATTTCTCATAAATGATGACTGAGTCGTCTCTCGACTCTGCCGCTGTTTCGGATTCCGTTTATCTGCTGTTTATATGATATTCACTATCTACTTCATACTTTTTTTATAATGTTTGAAACTCCTCTCTTTCCAAGATAAACGTATTCTCATTTTCATGTTAGGGTCAAATTGACAGCTGTAATTGACAGCTGTAATGTTTTCAGTGGCGATCCTAGGGACGAAAATAGGGGGCACGGGGAGCACGGGGTGCCGCCTCTGCCTCCTAGCCTCCGCCGGAGTTTGGAAATTTTAGTAAATGGATCAGAAGTTGGGATAATCACACAAGTCAAAAACTTTTTTTGTGTGTGGTTTTTTTTTTTTTTTTTTTCCTAGTAAAAAAATGATTTTGATACTTCGGAATTTTGACTCGAGTCTGTTGGATCAAAAGTTTGGGAAATCCAACAAGTCAAAAGTTTTTTTTTTTTTTTTTTTTTGCTAATATACAAACAAATTTTGATGCTTAGAAATTTTGATTTGCGTCAGTTAGGAATGTAACAATTTTTACCCCTCCAGAAAAAACTCTTCGCTATGTCCCTAGACGATCCATATATCCGCATTGTAAAACGCGTGTTATATATACATTTTACTGTAACCTTGTATCATTGATATTTATCGCATGTTGGTCCTTACTCGAGCCTTCGTTTCAAAATTTTCAATGAGGGTGTCAGTCGATATTTTTGTGTTTATTTTCTCCGTCAAATTTACTTCTCTCCTTCTTTTTCGATGTTCCTGTTGAAACTCAGTCGAAAAGATACCAAAATAGAAGGGCGATTTAACCCCACCTCCGCATTTATGACATTCCCGGGTCTACGAAAAAGTACAGAGAACCATTTGTACGGAGCATCTAATCTTAAACAGAGGAGTTTTATGCAAAACGCCATAAGCGCCATCTAAGACCCTTCTGAGTTAAAAGTTGATTCTTATGTGATTTTCAACAAGGATTCGAATGCACTAGTTAGTTTGCACGAAAAACCACTTCCATAACCTGTAATATGCTCTCGAAAATCAGTTTTGATGCAAAACGCAGTAAAGTGGATGCAGCCCTGCCATGAGGAAGGGGGGAAGGGGGGAAATACTCCAGGCCCGGACTTTTAGGAGGGCGCGCTATTTTTAAAAAACCTGAATTTCAACGCTTACGGCTACCTCATACTGTACATCAAATCAGCAATCACTCCTCACACCATGAAAGAAACCTCTTATCCTGTAGCTTATTATTTTTCCCATCTGACAAAAGAAAAAAATGAACTGGAAGGAGGGGAGCCCGTGGAAATTCCCCCAGGCCCTCTTTTTCTCTCTATGGGGCTAAGTGGGTGTCCAAATGCAGTAAATCCACGCATTTCCATAGATCGTTGGTTGAAACATAAACTGAAGACATCTTGAAGATATCTAGACAAGTCGTATGCATGCCGTGAGAGGGGAGGACGAGCTATCATTTCAGTGTGCCACATATAGTAAGGTACCGAATGGTTGTTGCACAACCGCAGCTGCGAATATTCTCCAAAGACGTATAGAAAAAATTTTTCCCTACCATTGTTATCGATTTTGTTATGTTTTCCCTTCTATTAAAATAATATTCACATTATGATATTTCTTCGTCTTACCTTATCTGCGGTTTCATTTTTCCATTCTCCAACATCGATACTTCTTTATACCTGTTTAGCAGTAATTTTAATTTTATTCATTTGAGGTCCCCTCAGCAGCCATTGGCCAATTATAGAGGGAACCGTTCTTAGTTATTATTACAAACTGCGAGAAAAAAGAAAATACAGACTTGTTAAAAAAAGAAACAACGAAACAAAAATAAAACAAAAAATTGGTACAAGTGCATCGGCCTCCTCCCAGGTTCCTCCGAACGCCGCTTAAACTTTGATCTGTCAGTATCATTAATATTGTCGGTCTAGTGCAAAAAAGGTTCCTCGTGCTTTTTGAGGGATTTTACAAAATTGGTATCACTGGAAAGGAAATTTGGCGCTTTGTCGAGTGCAACACTTTTTCTACGAGGAACCGGAGGAACCATTTTGCACCAACCGACGAAGTATTGCAATCGGCAAAGCGCAAAATTTCCTTTCCAATGATACTAATTTTGTAAAATCCCTCATAACGCACGAGGAACCTTTTCGCGCTAGACCGACGATAAGTCAAACTCTGCGCATAGTCCAAGAAATTTTCCAGTAATTCTCATTATATTATTTATAGGAGAAAATTCCATTTTAGCCCTTCGATATCGATGCAGTGGAAAAGTTATCTTATACCTAGAATCACGTTTTGGAATCCCAAAGTTGATTTTTCCTAATAATTTTTCATCCTGAATATTTCCATGGATAAGGTCATATATGAACATTCCAGCTGTTATTTACTTTCTTTTTTCTAATACGTGAAGCTCATAACCTATCAAGATTTCTTCTTGTGATAAATTTTCTGGGTGATTCTCAAAGTCTTTCAAAAAGAGATATTTCAGAAATCTGGATTGTATTTTTTTCAATTTTACATATTAATTTTTTTGTATGTGGATGCCAAACCAGTACCCCATATTCCAAAATGGACCGAACAAATGAAAAATAAAGTACTTTTAATGTACTGATTTTTCGGGAATATGAAGTGTTTCTTATAATGAAATACGTATATATGCCGTTCTCCTCGCTTTATTTAGAGTCTCTTCAACGTGCTCATTGAAGGTGAGCTCTTTATCTAAGAGGATCCCCAAGTCCAGGCCCTATCAAGTCGAGCCAGAGATTTTCTACTTTAGGTTGATCCGGCACATTTTCCCTCTCTTTAGGAACTCTTGATACTCACCTTCCATGGATTTACTCATTTTGTTACATAATTGACGAATTCACACTTGACATTCTGGCGCAAATCGCAGTCAATTATTTTAATTTCGCAAAACTCGATCATTCCATAGTGGCGTATGTTCTTCCCCCCCCTATAACACCTCCACATGGGAGTTCAGCGAAAAACTTTCATTGAATTTGTGATCCGCTGGTCTTTACCTTCTCAGTGAACTATTATTATGATAGAGTAAATTTTTGCTGTGAAACAGCTGTAACTTCTAGTCAATGGCACTTATTGCGTTTTGCATAAAAACTCCGCTGTTTGAAAATAATTTGGGTGTATGCTCGAGATTGTTTGTCGTCAGAAATTAGAGAGGGGGCAAAAAAGGGTTATGAGGGCTTCGAACTTCTCTGAAAAAACTGGCTAAACTGTACGGAGTGCGATTTATGCCGGTTATCGTATCACCCTCGACTGTTCTTCCTAAAATCCTGCTCGTCTCGTTTTCCCCAACCCCTTCATTTTTTGTCCAGTGCGCCTGGACTATGAAGAGAAAGTGAACTTTTTAGCATTTGGTCCCGAAATGAGCGACTTGAATATCGGACCTGGAGTTTGCCCCACTTGAAAGTTATTTTGTCCTGTACCGGTGTATCCACGTGTTTGCTTTCACCGCGCGTGGAATAATTTACGACGTCTTGGTTCCATTTTCACGCTTACCGGCTCTGCGTGCACGCATGTTGCATCGTTGACCGGGAAACTCCTATAATTATATGGGCGATAGCAGCAATTTGTCAAAATTTATTCTTCGGGCACCTGCACATTCGTAACAAGAGATGACGATTACATCTTCGTCGTCTGATTTTCGTCGCAGGTGGCGCTCAAATCAGGATCTGTCGAAATATAGATTGGTACTTGCTACTTGGTGGCGTCCAAAGGCGCAGGCCTTGTTTGTATATAACTGGGTTACGGTTTGTGCTTTGCAATATTGTCAGTGTGACGTCCCATGACGATGACACCAGCTTCGATTTCGTCGAGATGGACGTAAGAAAAACTTGTGTGAGGGTAGGCTACAAAATCAAAGTTGAATGAAATTGAAGTCTTGCTCAACTCGGCCGTTCTAGGTAGAATGAAAAGCGATTTTGCGAAGAATTAGTGAGAAATGTCAAGTTTAGAGGTTGGTTAAGGTATGTGAAATTTCAGTATTGCTCTTGCAGGATTGAGTAATCACATTTAAATTTCTTGGTGTTTTCGTAAGTATTTTTGGTATGCCGATTCCTAATAATTTTTCTATTGCAGTATGCGCATTTCATAAACTTCCAGATTAATGGTCCAAACTCTTCTGATTTATTTGAAAACCTGAGCTCTTGTCTAAAAATCTACACCTATTGAAAGATGTTTCGTGACTGGGTCAAATATTAGAGCAAAGTAAAATTTCACTCTCTGTGTACTTGTAAAGCCAGGATCATTGCTCTCATCGATTCCCATCACCTCTCTTTTGGTTTCTCTTTTCTCGGTAGCACTTCTTTCTCGTGAGATCCATGGTCTGAGTCATTTCCGCTACTCTAAAACCGCGAACTAAACTGTAAGGGAGTCATCAGGACCGAGGGTCAACCACCCCCTTGAGGTTTCTCTTCATGCTACATAGAAATGCATTTTTTGAATTATTCGTATTGCGTCCTCTATTCACGTTCAACCTCAACCAAACAAAAGCCTAGGTACGGAATAAATTTAAAGAAATAATAATAATTTTTTTTTTTAGTAAAAATTTTTGAACCATAAATTTTTTTATTAAGTTTATTAAATTTATTAATAATAATTTTGAATAAAAAATTAAATTAAAAAAGTAAAATAAATTTATTTAAAAAAATTTATTAATTAAAATAATTTTAATTATTAATTATTTAAACAAAAATATAAAAAAAGTGGAATTCTTATAATAATGTGACCATCCATACTAAAAGAGCACTTCGGTCCAAAACATAAATTTTACAGGAGGCACTTTTGAAGATTCAAACGTGAACCTCGAGAACGTGGTAACCTATCGACGCACACTTTCGCGCTCTCTATCACGTAGTGATGTTAAAGGAGCGGAGATTTTTATCTCCAGGGTTGAAAAAAAAAAAAAAACTTGAAAAAAAGAACGAACAACTGTTTTTTTTTGTTTTAGAACGTTTTTCTGTTTTAAAACATGTTGTTATCAATGTTTTTTTTCGTTGTTTTAAAACGTTTAACAACATTGTTTTAAAACGTTTAACAACATTGTTTTAAAACGTTTTTTTTTGTGTTTTTTTTCCTATTTCCGACCTTTTGTCTTACTCTTTTTGTTCCGTTATTCGACCTTCAACTCTGACGTCACACAGTGGGTTACTGTTTTCAAACTTTTCATTGCGTTCGCTTTGTATTTTTGTGCTTTGTCCGATTTTTGAATATTACGGTTTTTCATACCCTTTTAAATTTCGTTGAAAATTTTTTTCTCGCGTTTTCTAATTCACAGTGTTGAAGAGTACCCTTTGACCTACCAAACTCAAACATAATCTCAAAATCAATTTTTTGGACCCAAATGCCCTTTTAGTATGGACGGTCACATATATTTATAATTAAAAAAATTAAAGTAATTTTTGGCTTTGCATAATAGTGAAAGAGTATGATTATCCATATTCTTGTTGCAACTGTAGGCCGTCGAAAATGTCTTAAAAAATAGATCTGAAACTACATGCTCATGAGGTATTTTTCCAGGGTATTGCAAAACAGATATCAATAATTTCATATATTAATTTTCGGACTGTTATTGGAAATTTATTCGAAAAAAGTATCTTAGTCTGTATATGTGCATTAGATACCTTTTGAGGACATCAAGAACGGATGTTTGTTATCACCAGGGTGTAACAGAGAAATGATGAAACTTCAACTTTCATATTTTACTTTGGATTTTGAGAAATAAAGCTTCAGATTCGGTTTCAACTTTTCAATTTTTTCTATTCAACTTTCGATTTTACTTTAAATTTTGCAAAATCATTTCATTTTCAACCTTTCTATTTTTTCTGTTTCACTTTAAACATTAAACTTTTTCGACTTTTTGCAAAAAATAAAAATAAGACTTTGGTTTTCAACTTTCAGCTTTTCAAATTTTCTTTTCACTTTCAACTTTCGAATTAACCTTCTAAAAATCGTTTCACTTTCAGCTTAAAACCTTCAACTTTCAAATAACTGTTTTGAACGCTGATTATCACAAATTGGTTCTGTTCTAATAGAGCTCTGTATACTTTGTGTAAGTACTAGAGCTCTATAACTTCGTATGATTACGATCGTCCGCCATTTTGACTTCAACCATGCCCGTGAATGCCGAATCCCACTATGTGGAGCATACCGCGTAGTCAATTCGGCATCCACGGGTAAGGTTGACGTCAAAATGGCCGACGATTGTACTCACACGAAGTTATAGAGCTCTAGTAAGTACGATCTTCGCCATTTTGACTTCAACCATGCCCGTGGATGCCAAATCCGACTATGCGCTGCGTACCGCGTAGTCAATTCGGCATTGACGGGCGCGGTTGGATTCAAAATGGCGGACGATTGTACTCTCCTATCTAGAGCTTTAGTTCTAATTATTCAAAATAACTTTAAAAAATGGACCTTAAACTATATATCCATTGGGCACTTGTTTTTCAGGTATCGAAAAACGAATATCTATAATAAAAAAATAATGAATTGATTTGTGACGGTAAGTCCCGAGAAATGTCCCAAATAAAGAACCTTAAATCACGTGTTTATTAGGTATTTTTTTGAAACATTGTGAAATTGATATCTATAATCAAAGAAATTAGTTAGGTAATGAATTGTGCGTCGCGAAAAATGTCCCCGCGAAAAGGACCTCAAACTACATATTTGTTAGGTTCTCTTTCTTTGTCATTGTGAAATTGATAGCTGTAATTAAGTAATTAATGAATTGATTTGCGACTGTATAGCATCAGGAATACCTGAAAGAAGGACTTTAAACTGCAAGTTCATTATAGACCTCTTTTCTGGAACATTGTGAAACGGATCTAGTAAATTGATTTGTTACTGTAGGGCTGCCAACAGTATGCTGTGGCATATTGTCCTTCTATGAATCAGGTTAAGCATATTGAAGATGTCTTCGCAAAACATGGATTTCTGAGTGAAATAAGCCCTATTTAAAATTATATTTTTTTGCATATTTTGATGTAGTTGCATGTTTGGTGTTTTGAAAGCATATTCGGACATATTTTATCTAATTTTTTAAGTTTTTGGATATATTGAACAGTTTTACAGCAGAACGCTTGATGTTTGTCGGAAAATGTACCCGTGAGAAGCCAAAAACGTTGTCCGCTGTACACAATGTCTTATATTTACCTGTAAGATTGTGTAAGACTATGGCGCGCGCGCGCGTGTGTGTGTGTGTGTGTGTGTGTGGGGGGGGGGTTGAAATCCTAGCTTTCATCCAATCACAAATTTTGAAAATAAAGCGCGCTAGTACAAAAAACTCACTGAAACAGTGTTATTCTTGCAATCTGCTCATTTTCACTCTAAAATAATACCCATATTAAAGCAGAATTTTTCGGAATATTTTGACTGTTATGGGAATATTTTTGGCATTTTTAGCTACAAACAAAGCATGAAATATGCGCATATTTCACCTGTTTTTAAAGCATATTCTTTGGAGTCCTACGAAAATGACGGATCTCCGGGAAAAAAACCTTCAACTGTATGTTCCTTAGATAGGTTTCTTTTCTAAGAGATTTTGTGAAAGTAGACGTACAGTAGTTGCAAAACTAATTATTTGAATGTTTCCGAAGATCGTAAACCTTACATACTGTGTAAGATCTACAGTATTTCTGTGCAGTTATCTACTATTGACCACTTAATCTGAACGTCAATCTGTAGTGTGCGATTTGATCAACTAAAGCGATGATCCAAGCAAGGCTGGAACAAAAATAATAAAAAATGCACGCTATTTAATAAAATTATTTTCTTTTTTTTTTCTCTTCTTTTTTTCGTATATATTCTATATAAAATACTGGTACAAAATTATGAATAATAAATAATTATAAAAATACTATCGGTTTTATTTTGGCAGCATTTGTAACGTTTATACGATATAATTTGCTCTTAAAAACTACGCAGAGATCTCCTCGTAAGGAACGTGTTCACAAAAAAATACGCTTTCATCGATATTTTTCTTCTGGTTTTTCTTTCTTTCCTTTTTGGTAACTCTTGGAAGTCTGCTGGCACCAGCTGGCACGTGATGTCACGTACCGTAGCGTCGTATCAGGCGCAGTCTTAAGTTAGTAATAGCTCGGGAATCCCTTGTACGAGGGCGCCGGGTAGGCGAGCTGAGGTTCGGCGGCATGGTACGCTGGAGCTGGAGCGTATGCGAAGGCCGGAGCTTTGTACGCTGGTTGAGGGTGGAAACCGTGGTCCTTGTGGACAACGGCGTTGAAGCCGTTGTGGTCGTCGGCGGTGTACTCGACGGTACGTTTGGAACCGTCGGGCTCGATGAGGCTGTATTGGCCTTTCACGATGCCACCGTCTCGTTCTTCGTGCTGGCTTTTGACGTCGCCGGTGTGTTCATCCTTGATGTCGTACGCGAAGTGGTATTTGGGGTAGGCGTGGTAATCGGCGGCTTCGTGATGCTCGTCGTACAGTTGCGCGATTGGGCTGGCAACGGCTACGGCTAATAGGGTGCTGCATAACAGGAAGTTCTGTAACAGAAATTACTCGACTTTAGTATTCGACGGAGACCAGATCAGGTCTGTGTTATGAAATCCTCCTCATTTAGCTAGATCGAGGGATACCTCCTGATGACAGCTGTGGTTGATTGAACTAAGGTCTCGTGATCTCGTTGGGGCTTATTAACCTATGCGGTTTTAAAGTGGCTGGATCATGGGCGTAAGAGTCAGTGCATTTTGAATTACGAAGTTACTCAAAATTCGCGAGTTTGTCGAATGAAATCGATGTAAGAAAGGATGTGAAATTCAGTACACGATGGAATGTCGGACATGTGACATTGTTTATACTATATGATTAATCAAATAGTGAACCGACAACTATTGCTAAATCGCAGTTCATGGGACTTCTAAGGCCAAGAACGTTGGATTTAGATTTTATATCCTTTTACGACTAGTGGAGAAAGTGGAATCAGTATATCGAAGATGTTTAAGGACGAATACGGTCGAATCTGGAGAAAATTGAATCGAATTTCAAGTGTACGCTGATAGACGAGCGAGGAATTATGAAAGTCGATTTGTCGGACTCGTCTGCGGATAGGAAGTTAAATTGTTCCCAAATAGCAAAACGAGTCAAATGTAGTCCACAGTATCAAAGAGATGCTGTTATTGACTGAGAACCGTCATTTGGTGTATGTATGGTATAGCCGTAAGTAATATTTTTATTTTAATCGGAGTTAATTTTAAGGTGGTGCCGACAACAGCTTAGAGGTCAGTTAAAGTCGACATATTATTATTGCCCTCGTAAACGGGGTAGCAACAATCGACCCAATTTTCATTATAAACCAAATAATTGAAAAAGTAAACGAATATAACATGGAGCTGTATCTCCTCTTCATCGACTTCCAAAAGAATTCAGCATGGTTAATCGCGAATATTTATGGGGGGGGGGGTCTTGCTAACCGAGGTAAAACGCAGAAATAATAAGGGTATTGAAAAATATGTATAAAATCTGTAAGGCTTACATAAGACTACATAGAAAAGGAGAAGAATTTAATGTTAATAGGGGGGTAAGACAAGGAGATCCACTCTTCTCTAATCTGTTCAATAGTATGCTAGAAGAAGTATTCAGGAAAATGGATTAGGAGAGGAAAGGATTGAGGGTCGATGGTGAGTACTTAAGCAACTTGAGATTCGCGGATGACGTAATAATAATTGCAAATTCACCGAGAGAGTTAAAAGAAATGGGAGAAGAATTTATTTCCAAGAGTAGGGAAGCGGGTCTAATTACAAACGGAGCAAAATTCAAAGTGCTGGTAAAAAAATAGGAAAATTCGAAATAAGCGGAGTAGAAATTCAGGAGATAGCAGAAGTGGAATATTTGGGTCAATTCATTTCGTTCAAAAATAAAAGAGAAAAGAACTGAGCAGAAGGATACAAAAAGGGTGGGAAAACTTTTGGTTATCAAAGAAAATTTTTAAAGGAAGGATAGGCATTTACCTAAAAACTAAAATATTGGAAAGTTGTACTCTGTCGGTGTTCGTTTATGGCGCTCAAACGTGGGCTTCAACAAAAGCTATGGTATAAGAAAATTACAAACCACTCAAAAAGCGACGGAGAGAAGTATTTTAGGCATAAAGAAAAAGTATATGATTGAAAACAAAAAAGGTAACAAAAGCAAAAGACATAGGGAAGGTAATTAAAAAACCAAACTGGAAGTATGCGGGTCATATCTTAAGACAAGAAGGGAGGTGGACAAAAAAATAGAGGCTTGGGTGCCGTATAATGCGAAAAGGCATAAAGGTAGGCCGCTGACGCGTTGACGAGACGAATTTAGGAAGGAATTGGGCCCAAAGTGGACGAGAGTGGCCGCCAACAAAGTCGAATGGAAAAGAAGCGAGGAGGCATACTAATTACAGCGATGGGGAGGAGACTCCCCTCAGTTCACTGCCATAGTCGCACTATAATTAGCTTAAGGAAAAGCTGTCATCGCTGAAATATAATATAAAATGGGGTAGCCCCTTCCTATAAAACCGGGAAAAGTCAGGGAATTGTGTCAGTCTGTAAAAGTGAGTGCATTGTTACAATACTGATTAAAATCAGGGAACTGAGAATCGAAGAATGTACACAATTTTCGTAGTCGGTAGTCAATGATTATCAAATTTGATCTCAAATAGTAAGTATTCTCAAAGTTGTGTACGATACTAGCTGAAAAAATGTCAGGGAAAATTTGTGAAATCGGTCTGAAAACCTGGGGAAAGTCATGGAAAATCATTCTAAAAAAAGTGGCTATCTTGGCAATGTACAGATACATTTGGAGGACTGCTAGACGAAGATATACCTACAGGAATGGGAGGAGGTTTACTCAAAAATTTTGGTCAGTTTGCTCGGTGACTGTCTTCCGAAAAATCCACTTTCGGTCCTTCGTAATCGAAAAAATTGAGAAGCTGTTTCTTGATATTTTGCTTATTGGTCTCAAAATTTTTCTAGTCGGCCAAGTAGAATATCTCCTCCCTCTTCCATAAAACCATAAGAAGATCGCTTCGAAATTTGTGAGTAGTGGGCTCAGCGGCGAACAAAAAGTTGTGAGATAGAGAATAGGGGTTCAAACAACCAATTAGTAAAAAGACTGACACTTGTTGCTGTGACAAATGTGTGCAGCAGAAAAAAAGTGGACGTGAAGCGAAGAAATGAGCCTGAATTAGAGATTCTCTTTTTCTAATTTTGCTCTCCACTCAAGTCCTGGAATCCGCCCTTTCGAGCATTACTTCAGAGACGTCAGGGAGGTTGTTAGGGCTGCTTCCCTCTTGGCTGAAAAACCGGCGTAGGTCAAAAATTCTGGCGAATTGCTACGTGGGCTCGAACCCGGGACCTCCGGATTCTGAGACCAACGCGCTATCCACTCGACCAACCAGACCTCGGTAACGTCCGTGGAGGCAATTACTCTGACCTGCACTGAAAAAATGTATCTTAGGGCTCATTTTTGAGAAGACCCAGAAGGCGTACATTTTTTACTCTCTGGGGAAGAGCAAGAAGAAATAGGAACTGATTCTATGCAGGTGATTCAAAGAATCTATCCGAACGACCATCCAATATTGACGTATTTTTGGCCCTAAGATTTCCAAGAATGTTGAATTTGTCAAAATTTCTCCAATGTTTCAAATGATGAAAACAAAATTAAAGCTCAGTTACAGTGTTCATGTATTTCCTTACGATACACTTTTCGTCTTTAACACTCGACGTTAAACTCCATTTTATGAGGATTGTCAAGAAATTTTACGATGACTGGTTTTTATCAACTGAATGGGGGAAATCTTTAAGAGGGCATAATTATATTACCCACCGGTAGAGAGGGAATGATACAAGGGACTATCAGTACTTACAAACAGATGTCCGCGAGAACCGTTGCTACAGTATTTATAATTTTTAACTCTGATCCTCTCGCTTAAACACAGAATGACCACTTGGCCATTTTTCCATTTTAAGTCATCCTAGGTCATTTTTGGTCATTTTCTCCCGAAAGTGGTCATTTAAGTTATTTTTTGGGAACGTTTCTCCTTCAAATTTTGGAAATTCTGCTGATCATAGAGAGAATTATTTTTTTCCTTTGTAATAAGTTTCCGCTGTGCGGTGTAAATAAAACTGAAATTCAGTTTTCTGAACGATTGTAGCAAAAATTTCCAACGCAACTCTAGCTATTCTCGGTCAGTAGGGTGTCCCATAGATTGGGGTCTGGTTGGCCGAGTGGATAGCGCGCTGGTCTTGGATTTGAGCCCACGTAGTTACTCCCTACATTTCAACCTAGGCCAATTTTTCGGCAAGAGGAGAAGAGAACTAAGAAAGTCCTAACGGTCTCCTTGACGTCTCTGAGGTAATGCTCGAAACGGCGATTCCGGGGCTCGGGTTGAGAGTAAAAGTGAAAAAGATAGGGTATCCCATCTGTCACAGAGTGGCTACGGCAGTACAGTGCGAATCCGAAGCAAGGAGAGGTGAAATGGAGGCCTGGGCTAGATCAAGACGTCCCTCTGGTCACCGACGCGATAGTCGAACGGGTAATTTCCGAAGCCAGTGGTGTGGTGTCTGAAGAGCAATTTTGGCATGCGTGCATCGTCATACGCTCCACCAATTGAACTCTAGTTGTGACGCGTCACGAGAAAACATACCTTAGGGTGATGAAGGTTGAAATTGAGTTTTTAACAAATTTTTATAGAAGTAGGCACGAGGAATCCAAGTTGAATAAGCTGTCCACAATGTGCACACGCACAGTATTAATCTTTCTGATCTGGTGGTAACACGCCCTCCAATTCGCATTTGGACACTAAAGAGTCGCTCGCTAGCGGCCTGATGAAATGCGCGCGCTGATTGGTGTATTTGGACAAAAAGATGATCAGTGACAAAAATCTTCTGCAAAAAAACTGAAGTTGGGCTCATCTGAAAGGAAATGATAAGGGCGGACATTTTAGTTCTCTTCAGTTTTCCATAAAAAACAATATTGAAACTGTTAGAGCTCACTTTACTTGTCCATGTTTTTGTGGTACAAATACCTTGATCATCTTTTCGTCCACTACACTAGCGCACCTACAGGAATGTCCAAACGCCAACAACTAAGTCCTTTTTTACAATGCTACCAACGAATGGTAAAAATGTCGAATTAAACCTCCACAAATTGATACAGTATTGGCAGGAAGGTGAACAACAATTTCCCGTTGAAAACTCAATTTTGCCAAAAATTAGTTTTTCATCCTATTCCCCCCCCCCACTACAAAATTAGGATTTTCACCTTTAGGTATGTTTTCTCGTGACGCGTCACAGTTAGTCACTAGTGTCTGGGAAGGATAATCACTGTATTTTGTAAAACAAGTAAGTGCTCGGGTGCAACCGGTAACCCGATGCGCAGTCAGTTACCTTTCAGTTACCCACGGAAAAGTTACCCATTTGCAACCCTCAGTTACCCTCAGATTACCCAGAAACCCGTTAGTTACCCTTGGTTCCCCTTTAGTTACCTGGGTGACTGGCGGGATTTTGCGCATCAAAAAAGCGAGAAGAAGATCGAATGTTGTGTGACTCCTTATTTATCTCAATTTTGAAATTTTGAGTGGTCACCCTGTGAACATCGGCAACAAAGCTTGAACTCGAGAAATTATTGGTTCTGTTGCACGCGTTGTACATTATTATGTTGTAACCGTGAGAAGAGTCTGTTTCGCCACAATTGCTATATCAGTTCTTGAGAAAGTCTTGACAACTTTGTTTCATATGTTGTGAACCTTCTTAGAAACGGGTAAGGGGATCTGTTGTCTCCCTGCTCTCCGGTTTTCCTATGTCTTCGAACTAAATGTTCAAAATTTTTCTAAATCCAAAATTCTATTGTATCACGATTTCTATTAGCTTTAAGTTTGGTCGTGCAATATAAAACCTGTCATCTGACGAGATACCAGCTCCAGAGACCTGTAGATCAGCTGATTACCTCGTCCAGTTGAGTTTCTTGTTTTCCACAAGCGGGGGCTCATGGTCTATAACCACCCCGAATTAAAATAACGCGCTTCTACTTCCAAAAGTCGACAAATGCTATTAAATTTCAGTCACCAAAGTGAAAAAGAACTACTGGATGACATTCCAATGTGGAATCTCTCAGCTCAGGTCTCAGGCTACACGTCGCTGTCGGTGTCTCAATGATATACTGTGCTCAATCCACGCTCAACCGATAGTCGCCCCGGTTTCCATGTATTTCTTAACCTTCGAAGGCGATCACGAATTCGAGGCAAAGGGATGCTCGATTATCTAATTCCAACAATAATAATTATTTCGTCGGCCATAAGGAATGCAGTTTACGACTCGGTCATCTCGCGCGATCTCAAGCATGCAGTCACGAATCGCGTGCAGCTGCCCTGTTTAGAATCTCTCGCCAGGACGTACCTATCTACCTGTGTGTGTATATGGTATGTGGTATGGGAATGAATATACGATCTTGTTGTACCTGTTCGATGCAAATTCTCGTGCACCAAATATTGTGCTCTCCGCAAATGCTTTAATTAAATTTCACATTACTGACCTCGTTCTAACGGCAGTTCGTTAAAATTCCTCATACACTGTACGTACCCGTGTATATAGATTACGCGCTGTCTTTCTTATTTTTTTCTAATTATTTCTTCGGATTAATGGCACTGCTTCGCGAGAGTAATATTGTTCGATAAGCGATCGTAATGTTGGAAATGGCTCGAGGAAGCGTGTACTCTTGTAAAATTGGTATCCGATTCAGACGGGTGTTATGTAAGATGGAATGCACTCGCGAGCCGTCATCTCGCCGATTTTGAAGTGTATACGAGAAATGAGCTCCGTTTCGGGTTGCTTTATTGGCTGGTTATTTGGAGCCCTCGCCGTAGTTTCTTCCGCGAAAACCATTTTCTCAAAATCTACAAAAGCTCACGCTACCCTATTAAAGAATCCCGTGTTTTATGTTTGCATTTGAGGTGAAATGAGATCAGTTACTAAGAGTGGGCATGATTTTAATCAAACTATTGACAGATCGTAGATCAAAATCTTCTTTGGACCAGTGATCTGTGATTGAAATCGTTTAGTCTATGATCGGCAGAGAAGTATTGGTCTAGTCGTTTAAGGCTCGAGTATCTTATTTGTGGTTTAAATCATCTATAAATATTTTTACCATCTTCAAATACTAGTTTTTTCTTTTTATTTGCATTAATTTAGCCAGTTTGCAGAAGAAAATGAAGAACTGGGAGTCGGAGAGTCAGAAAGGACCATATATTGGCTCTCTTGGACGAACTTATAGTCCGTTTTCGTTTCATTAATATCTTTTCCTGTCGTATACCAAATCCTTGAGTATTTGTTACATTATGAAAGAATGGTGAAAAGGTATCTTGATTTGTATTTGAAGGATTCCAATCATTTTTTTAAACAATCTTTAATCTGTGATTCAGTATCTAAATTCTTGATCTGTATTTAAAGGATTTGAATCATTTTTGTAAACAATATTAGTTGTTGGAGCGTTGTCCCAGGATCAGGGTTGCCAATTTAGCCTTTTTCGGCTATTTTTAGCTGATTTTGAAAATTTTGTCCGATTTTTTAAAACATTTTGCTGGTTTATAAAATGCAGCCTAAAATCGGCTAATTCGAGAAAATTTAACCGATCAGTGATTTTTCTGTTAGATTTGCCTGTAATAGAGTAAATCAGTTACGTGGCACAGGAAAAGGGCCTTAGTGTCCACTTACCACTAAGACCCTTTTCTTGCGACAGGGCACATGCAGTAGAAAAACTAATGAAACGAATGTTAAAGCCTGAAGCACTGAAGCCTGAGTATGGGTCTGGTGATGATAACGAGTAAAAAATGAAACCTACACAGAATACAGATATAATTATGCTGCATAAAACTGGGCAAAATTCTCACACATTAGACTACTTTTTTTTTTTTTTTTTTTTTTTAGTTTTATGGTTTTAAAAGACCATTTTCACAGTATTTTTCATTTAAGTCGAAATTTCAACCGATTTAGCCAATTTTAGCCTTTTTCATTCAACCGATTTTCATAGACTTAGCCGATTTTAGCCGATTTTTTCATTGAAACTAGCTTTAAAAAAATACAGAAATGGTAACCCTACCCAGGATGTCTACCAGCCACAGAAAACCAGGAAAATCGCGGAAAGTCACGATTTTTGAAAGTAGGTAGCTAAAGTCACGGAAAGTCACGGATTTTCATTGTAACAAAATCAAAACTGTCTGAATATTGACAGCATATGAACAGTTTTTTCCAGGGTTGGCATTTTACACGAAAATTATTTATTTTACATTTTACGTAAAATGAATGTAACATCGATGTAAAATGCGAAAAAAACAACATAATAATTGATGATTGATAGATGATGATGATGTGATAAGAAATTGAACATAGTCCAAAACTTTTAAATAACCCCTCCTTCCAACACTGCAAATTACCAAATAAAATGATGCAGGGGGTAGTGTTGCTTCATAATAAGGGGGCTTAAGCCCTCCAGTTTTAAGCCCTATTTGCGTTTCTGAAATAAGAATGAAAAATTGAAAAGGAATTATAAAATAAATAATTGAGGTGAAAAAAGAAATGAATTAAATTTTAACGGTAAAATAAAACAAATAAAATAGTTTAAGTAAAAATTGCTAATAGCACAAAGTCCAATGAGTTTTAACCTTTTTTTTTTTCTTTAATGGAATTTATAAGACTTATTAATAATTATTTTTTGTTAGTTTTTGTTCTTTAAAAATTTTTAATTTTAAGTTTAAATTTTAAAAAGTTTGGCGGAAAATGTCAACATTTATTTTGGCCTGAATTGCTCAATTTTTTTAATACCTAATGTTTTATACATGTCTTTCGCAATTCACTTTCTATAAAACACTCTACTTTCTTATGAGTTACCTATACTGCCCTCCTAAGCCAAAAAGACGTATCTCAAGATTTTTGCGAAAACGAGTTATTAGGTCTATGTGCATGTTCGTCGTTGTTTGCATGATGTTACCAAGCGAAAACGACGTAACTCGATGTAATAGTGTTGCAAAAATAAAAAACAAAAAAGAAGTATCTCAGTATCATCATGAAAAACTAAGCGAATTGGACGTATGTCAGTATTGCTGAGGGAAAAAAATGTATCCCCCATTTAGAAATGAGACTCCAAGGAAAATTTAGAAAATCTACAAATAATATTTATTCACTCCGGTGATTGCATCAGCCAACAAAAAAGAAAAAAAAATTGTTACAAGTATGGTGCTCAAGCGCGATTTATGAAAAACTGCTCTACTGAAAAATTATTCGGACTTACGTATTTTCGGCTTAGGAGGGCAGTATAATGAATTTGAGGAGTATAAATTATAAAGTTGAATGATAAAGGAGACGATCATTTTTGACTGTAGTTCCAGTTGTGTGCAAGTTTTAAAAATTTTAATTGAAAAATTGAACTTCAATTTTTCTACTTATTTTGATTCATTTTAAAAAGTTATTTTACATGTAAAATGAGCATATAAAATATAAAATGTATTTTACCTGGCAACCCTGGTTTCTTTCTTCTCTTGCTAATTATTTGAGGTCATGAAAATCCAAGTAAAAACATAATAGGGATGGTATTTTTATGTTTTTACCTTTTTTTTTTATTTTATTTTATTTTTTTAAATTGGTTGATTGCCGGTACGAATATTCACAATATCTTTGCGAATCATAAAATTCCGAGTAAAATGAGCCCAATTTGTATGAGCATATTTTTACATATTTTTCGTAAAAAGCATAAATTTACATATTTTTGGTGTTTTTACCCGTTTTTTGACATATTTTGAGCATATTTTACCTTTTTTCCATGTTTCACGACATTTTTTGTAAAATACTCGAAAATCCACTTTTTCAAAGACAAAAATATTTGTAAAATTGACTTTTTGCCGAAATTGGCTCCTGTGAGAAAAAAATCTATATATTTTCCTGTGGTTTTTCATTCGCAATTATTCCTCTAGATTGCGATTGTTTTAAACATTGTTTTTTTTAACGGTTTTCGAATAAATGAATGAAGTTTTCGTTTTGATTTTGTCGTATTATTGTTCTCCTTCAAAAACCCTGAATTTTGGTACCCATATTGCCCACTTTTATCGAACATATTTTGGCATATTGTCGGATTTTTAGGAATATTTTTGACGTATTTCAGACCACGAAAAACATAAATTATGCGCATAAAACACGATTTTTATGACATTAAAATCCCATCCCTAATAATGAATAATGAACGTATCAAAACACAAGCATCAGATGATGAAATCGGAATGAAAACATTAGTCGATTGTTACTTTCTCATTATTACTTTTCTTTAAATGTTCCTTTCTGAATTATTTCGAGTAGTGAGTGGAACCAAATGAGAAAAAATTCATAAATATAAAGAAACAGAAATTAAAATGTTTGCTGTTTGCATATCGTATTATTGGGTATTGATTTTTCAAAGACCCATTGTATATGGTACTTTTTTAAATTATTGAATTTGGTATGATAAACTCTGCAAAATGATACCGTATATCGGTTTTAGGGAAAAATCTTGGGAGGTCACGGGGAAAAAACTTTGAGGTCACGGAAGGTGACGGACAGCTACTAATTTTAATTATTCTTCTGATCTGGTAGACACCCTGCAAAATATTGGCCACCATGATTATCAGTCCTTATACCCGAGGAAGCATTATATAGCACACTCAATGGACATTTTCCTGGATGGACCAAACAATGAATATTTTTGATCGCTTTAAATGAAGAGGGGGGGGGGGTGACTGGATAACAAATATTTTCGTCATCTTTCTGATTTGAAATGGTCGCTTTTGTAGTTCTATTAGTCGAAAATATTTGTTATCCAGTTTTTTCTTCCTTTATTTAAAGCGATCAAAAATATTCGTTGTTTGGTCCATCCGGGAAAATGTCCATTGAGTGTGCTATATAATGCTTCCTCGGGTATAAGTACTGATAATCATGACACCAATATGTTGCCAAAAGTGACGCTCTCTACTAATATCGTTTGTCTGCGATTTAGTATCTTGATTTTTAATCTGTATTCGAAGGATTTAAATCATTTTTTCTAAACAGTATATCTTTGATCTCTGTCATTAAATAATATTTTCAATGATCTGTGAAAAAGTATTCGACAATCGTTTCCTGTTGCAGTATTTGTATCATTTTTCTTATGATTTTGCCCCCTCCCCTTGAAGTTACCACCAAGAATCGAAAAGTACTCAAATTCCTGGCCTGCCGGCTGTACCTTAATACCGCGTGTTTGGTGTTTTACAGCAGAAATCTTTTTGAAAAGTTAATTGGAATCTTATCCGAGTTTGAAATTCTGAGGAAGAACCGAAAAGAAAACCTGTTTACCATTGCCGTATTTTAAATTACTATTATTAAATTGATTTTTTGCAGAAAAAGTTTAAAATTTGATTTGCGAGAATAGCAGTTGAGCGGTGCCATCCATCAAGCGAGACTTCTGGGCGTTAATTGTGGACTCGCGATTTCAGAAATTGCTTTTCGCGTTTCATTTCGAAAATATTCGAGAAGTTTTAGGTTTATTTTAATTTTTGGCCGCTAATTAGCGGTATGCGTAAAGTTCATTGATTGGTTTATGATACCAGTCATTTTCGATAGACTGAAATTTCGTACATGTCTGCGGGCTAGAGGCGGAGATGAGAGCGGAGAAAAGAAAATCCTTGATCGACGTTTACGTAATGTAATGATAGGCTGGTTCCGAAAATTAGATCGTATCCGCGTATACTCTTCAAGCACGGAGCTCGTCTCTCAGAACCACCCTGTATGGAGTGAAAAGAAATCTCCTACCAGGTCGTTTTTTATGGTTTCGAATTTACTGTATCCCTGTATTTTCAGCCCTTCAGCTAGGTTATTGACCAAATTTTTGGTGTTTACAGAATAGCCACTATTTGGGAAACCTGGAAAAGTCAGAAAAAAGTCAGGGAATTGCTATAATTTTGATCAGAATTAGGAAACTTTTTGAGAATAATGAGAGTGAAAGTATAAACACCGTTTTTCAAAAATAAATGTCAGCGTAAAGTGTAATAACTTATTTTGTGAACAAAGTATTCTCAAAGCTATGTACAATACTAGCTGAAAAATGTCGGGGAAAATTCGGAAAACTTGGTCCGGAAAACCGGGAAAAATCAGGGAAAATCATTCTAAAAAACCTGGCTTCCCATAGTTTAAAACTACCTGGGTAATTTACGTTTGTATTTTCCCTTTGTTTGTTGGTTGTTCACCTTGATTAAAGAAATGATGATCAGTTGGATGAGTCTCTTTTTGATTTTGGCATACGCGGTTGAATTATTTTCTAAGAGGGAGAGGGGGGCCTTTTTGATTCTAGCAGAAGTAGTAGAGCTCTTATTCCAAATTTCTGATCCAATGACTTCTTTTCTCAGAATGATCCCAAGGATACAGTCTGCGACCTTTTCTGGAGATGGCTTAAACTTGTCTTTTATTTCTCATTTCTGAGGGAGACAGGGAACGAGACACAACACTCTTCAGAAATTCTTTGGGAACAAGCTGCCCTCTTGTTCTCTTACCTCCCACATTAGTTACATTCTCTACTTGGTCTTGATTCTTAAAAGTGACGAAAACAGTAATTTGTGAGCAAAGCGAGTAACATATTTGAGTTTTTCGAATTTCCGGGAACATTTTTTGTTTTCCCCGGTAAGAGAGGGGGATATTTTCTAAATCCTGCTCCTTAAAACCAGGTATGCCCTGAACTTAAAATTTGAAAAGATAGATGAACTATGTGCAGAACTGAATCTATAACGAATGCGTGATGTCATTGCTGGGATGTCACGGTGTGCTGAGCAACTCCTGACGATAATGGAGGTTCTGTTAGATTCTTCGAGAACCGGGGCCGCACTTAGCGTTTTGCCGCTTTTGGGCTGAAATTCGGCGCGCCTATTCTCCGTAAATTTTTCTCTTTTTTTCAAGCGGGTGGGGCATCGTCTTTCTTTTGCCGCCCCGGGCAGCCTCTAAAAATCTGCCGCTTTGGGCTGAAGCCCCTTCAGCCCATGCCTAAATACGAGCATGTCGAGAACACTATCTTATGTTTTTATCCGAATTTTTGAAATTTGGATGTATATATTGGTGAAAACTTGTCATCCTCATGAAAGAGAACCTTTCCTGCTTCTCGGCTTACTGTTCCACCTGGAAAAGATTGTACGACTTTCCAGTCGATGTATAAGATGTACCCTGGCTTACTAGTCTAGCCACAACTCTGAAAACGAGGGAATTCCACTATAAGCGTAAATAGGTCTCAAGCTCTGAACGAGGGAACTCCATTATAAGTGTGAATAGGTCTCAAGAAGTGAGGAGAGAGCACTTTAATTTCGAATATAGAATATTCAATGCGATTAGAACCGTCGCAAACGGAGCAGACGAGAAATTTTCTGTACTTTTAGGTGGATTTATTTGAAAAAACTATTTTTGCTTAATTTTCCGTCGTTTGTGCTTGGAAATTCGTACTTTCTCCCACAAGTTGACCGCTTATTCGTTTTAAAAAAATGGTAATTCCCAACCAGATTTGAAAAGTAGATCTACAAAAATCTACACAGACAAGCCCCCTCCCCAGTCGTTGGGAACCACGAATGCTTATAAGTTCGATTTAGAATAAGGAAACTCGAGTACTTTGTTATCTTTCAGTTTCGCGAAAACGAACTTTTTTCTTTCTCATTCAAAAATCCTATGTCCATTTGAATGTAAATTTGCGAACGAAAGAGATGGTCCGAACTAGAATAGGTGTTACTGAAGCGAGAATTGATGTTCTCTGTCTCAACTACTGCGTGGTGCCGACCTTATGGCATGCTCTCGCAGTTATAACACCATAAAATACGGTCGCAATTAGGTACAGGGTACTAAAAATAATTCCTCTTTCATAATAGTCGTGAACTACTTTGGACTCCATTTCCTTATTATATTTCTCACTTCAAAACACTACAATAGTTCGTCGAGTTCAATCTTCCAGTAGGCTGTGAGTGGCTAGAACATGATACATTCATCAAGCCGGAGCATGTGGACGTCTCCCGATTCCCTCTGCTTCTGAGATATCGAAATGGTTCTCCATTTTAAAACGCTGTTTATTAGGTCGCTTTATTAGCTATAGGTCGGAATATGCTTCGCTAATTAGCCTGGTCCACATTCTACCTCGAACGTCCATTTCTTCGCCCCGTGTTGGTTACAATTCTCTCCCCTTCATATTATAGCAGCTTGCGAATTACTGCAGAATTGAAGGGAGGCTTACTGATTTAAAGAAAATGGTATGTATATTTAAAACTGTCTATCTGAAGATGAAGTGAGGGGTGAGTGAGGAGGAAGCGCGTCCAGCTGCGGGGAACCCGAAATTTCCAGGTTAGTGCTGGGAGCGCTAACCTCGGTCGTAGGGGACCTCATGGTGGCCCTCGCAGGACAGCGCGCACCTCGGTTCGGCCTCAAAGCGTCCCTCCGGCCACTGATGCGATACTCGAAAGGGTAGTTTCCGGAGCCGGGGTTGCGGTATTACAGGGGCCACTTTGGCATGCGTGTCTATCTGGAGATGTTGGCTTCAAATTTGATCAAAGCTCTGTATCTAAGTTAAACATAGACTCAGCTGTTTGTAGTACCGAAAGTTGAAAAATGTTGTATTTCAACTCTAGGAAACTGCTCTGACTCGCGTGCCGTCAAAATTCATCCATTTGCTGTAGAAAGTTTTTTAATATATTCGAGAATCGACTTTTTTTGTCTTCCGGGAAGATGTTGAGAATGGAGCTACTACCATCGTCTTCAAGGCTTGTATGTTATTTAGACGAAGAACATTATTATTTGTGTGTTCAACTTAATTGTACGAAAGCCACTCAAGTGTAATCGAGGAGCACGCTACACTCGTGAAAATGAATTCATCGTGGAAAATGTGTCTGGAAACTTGAAGCAGAGGAAACCAATCTTTCAGGTGGTTGGTTCTTCCCGGTTCGTGTCGCTTCGGCAAGAAATAGAACACGGGTTGGCTCAATTATTTCGAGAGTAGATATTTCAGTTTTTGTGCAAGATAGTCTCACTTGATACGTTTTAGTTTCTTGCTGTATGGGGTAATAAAGAAATCTGCTGGGCCACGTATTCAGATGAAAACTCGTGTGGAGAATGGGGTGAAGATGTCTACTGGGTCCGGACGAAATGGAAAGACAGGACGAAAATTGCGGATTTCCCAAAATACAAATTTTTAATGAATCTCTTATGCTGTAAACTTGATTACCAGCGCCACCTGTTTTGGAAAACAGCAACTTCAGGATCGATGACAGCTAACTGGACAGATAGTCTCAGCTGGCTGGCTGACCGGGTGACTGATTGACTGATTGATGAATTGATTAATTAATCAGAGTGTCTACCGGGCTAATAAGTCCAATAAAAGTCCAATAATTTTGATATAGGTTCAATAAAAATTGAAAAATAAGGAATAATAATAATGTAGTGTTGTCGGAAATTCAACTTCGATCACTATGTGTCTTGCAAACTCAACTTTTGCGCTTATAAAAAGCCCGAAAAGAGTCCAATCAAAGTCCGATATTTTTAATTTTCAAATTTGTTAGACACCCTGTTAATTAATCATTTGTATGACTGGCTGGCTGACAAACATGAAGGTAGATCGAATAACTTCTTAATGGCTGAGATGAAAATAAACTGACTGACTTTCCTAGTGACCCAGCTCATTGATCGATAGAAAGCGTGGTAACAACTACAAGCAGGAGACTGACTCCGAATAAAGCAAGTATTGGAATATTGTAAATATTTCAATTGTTAATGTTATTTCCTGTAATTTCGACTTTGTTGACTGATTATGAATTCCTGGTTAGCAGCTGCTTGGTGTGTAACAGAGAACCAGCGAAGGAAATTATCTAAAATTGTTACCTCGAAGTCTCAGAAACTGGTGATTTAATCGGCATTTATATTAATAATATCTAGAAATATTCCCCACCCCCTATTCTGACGCAGGTCCACTCTGGACGTTTACGGGATAGGGGGTGCGGCGTCCCGGGGTCAATTTGGCATGCGTGCATCGCCATACGCCCCTGTATCATCGAATCTAAAAATATTTGTCAAAATAATGTTGTAAAAAGTTGGTTTTTGCACTTTGAAGGGTGATTTTCATTTAATTCACGTGACTCTGCGATTAGAAGTTTCGAATTTTCACGTCTCTGACATTTTTTTTTGACAATGGTCCTGGTCGACTCTCGCGCTATTTCGTCGGCATCTAATTTATTTAAATTTTAAATCGTTATATGTACCCGATTGTTGTGTGTTTTCTGCACGATCTGTGTACCTTTCAGTAAAAGAACACTCACTTCCTGTCATAGCGAACGGTAACCCCGGTCTAATGCGCTTGTTAACAATTTGTACAATTTTTTTTCTTTCTCTTCTACCGGGAAGCCGTATTTATTCTTCAAAACTAGATCGTATGCATTGGTGTACCAAAACATTTTACAGTTAGAATCACGTAACGAACTGATTCCTCAGATTCTTCGACAACGACTGTTCAAACGCAATAATCAGTTCTAAAAAAATTGGCGGGGAAAAGGGGGAAGTAATTACTAAGTGCCTCAGTGCATACACGGTATCTTGCGAATGGTAATCTTAATCTCAGTTGTAAATCGTAGTTTCTTCTTCAAACTTTTGAGATTATAAAATGTTGTATAATTTTTCGTTTGTATTCAGCGTTGGAGTTAGGGGTTCTTAAAGTGTAAAATTCATATTTAATTTGAATATTGACATGCGACTATATAAGTCGATCTATTATTCTCGTAGTGAAGCGGACAAGGGGTCCTAATAATTCATGTTTTATTCTTAATAATATAATCAGTATCTGGGGTCCCGAAATCTAATGTAAAATTTGTCCCTGCGTGGCATAATTAAGTGTCCCATGCATTCTCTGTACTATGCTGATTATTATTTTTTGAATCTAATCTGATGTTAAAAATGTTGCATCTGCAAACTGCAATTTTAGGAACACATTAATTGCGAATTGATCGTATTGGGCGGATGTTTTGTCTGTACTCAAGATACTTATGATAAGCCCGGACTTGAAAATAAATTTTGAGGATCAGGATCAAAGTTAATTTTGTGCAGGGTCAGTGTTAGATGCGCAGTGTGTCTACAAGGTCAGGAGGCCAGTCAGGAAGTTAGGAAAATGTCGGGAAATTTCGAGAAATTTATTGAAAGGTCAAGAAAAAATTACTAAATTACCATCAATGGAAGAAAAGAATTCAAACTTTTTTTCATTATTATGAATAAACGTTTTTGCAATGTCACGTGAGAATTACGATGATTACCTCAATTACATTCATTATTAAGCCCCGAAATTTATACTTATGGCTTTATATTTGAAATTTAAAAATAATTCGTTGACTTTTATGCATGCATTCTTCAAATACAAAAAAAAGGTCAGGAAAAATTGAGGGAAAAAATTTTGGAGAGTCTGTTGACACCCTGATGTGATGCCGTGTACTAAATGCACTATACACGAGCTATTGCGTACGGTGCACTGCACCACACACAGCTTTCATTTCAAAATTACAATTTTGTACATATTACATGTCATGATCTCAGTAACAGCGAATTGAAGATTGTGTCATTCGTTGCACAACCCCCCCCCCCCTTCACAAAAATGCCATTTGCGAACTAACTGACCAAAGAATTTTTGGCTTTGCACCACACAAGGAAAAGGTCTGGCGCCGGTCCTCATTTTATGCCATAATTTTGGGTACCCCGGCATCAGTGTTTATAAAGTGTGAATCTGAGTGAACAAGACATTTTTCACTTTCCGTACAGAGAACAAATGGCTGCCGTTATTGAAACGTTTTTACGTAGTATCTTAACGCTTCTTGAGAACGACTATTTTTATGACTATTAAAAGAAGATAAACGTATCTTGAAAGTTGTGTTCTGTTCTCGTATTTTGAGAAGAACTATTTACGTTTTGATTTTGGCCCACCTCTCATAAGACATCTTTCGGACTGTGTTGAATCAAGCATCGACTTTCTGTATCTACTAGGGCGCAAATAGATATTGTAAGAATGAACTAAGATCTGCAAAATAACTTATTGAAAGCCACCATATGTCAATCGCACATGGCACTCGTGTCAGTTCTGCGGGTGGAACGGATTCGTTAAAATATTTATGAATATTCTGGAGATTGTGTGATGAATCTCTGAGTGCATTTTTTCATGATTGCCCCAAAAAAGAATTGTACCCAATTGGCGGACAGCAATACATGACATCCCGCCACCGAAGGTTTCACTGTCCATCTACAGCTTTGAATAGTTATTTTTAAGACAAACATGTGATTCTGCTGACCTACTCGTAGAACAGATTTTGATGGCTTACTTGAATTTGAGTATCTCGTTTGAAGCTCACTAATCAGTAGGGACAGGAATTTTATGCATTAGCATATTTTTTTCATAGCAGAGCAGTTGCGGCATATTGAAGACTTCTCGGCGGATCATAGAATTTTAAGTGAAATGACACCTATTTGTTAGGGAATTTTTTGGCATATCTTGGGGTGAAAAGCATAATTTCGCATATTTAGGCTTTTGAGGGCATAATTACGAAATATTCCTCGATTTTCCTACTTTGAGAGAATATTTTCGGACTTTGACCGTTTTGACCAATTTTCTTTCTTTAGCTTTACTAACTTGGTCAACAGAAGCGCCCTCTCTCGCTTACAAAATGACGCGAAATTTGGGAACTATAGTTTCACACAGATATACTGAACCACCATTTTGATTCTCAGATTTCAGAGCTACCATTAAATTCGTATAATTTTTTATTTTAAATTGAATACCATATCATTGTGGAATATTTTGGCATATTCGGCCTTTTTAGAGAGTTTTCTTGGCATATTTTGGGAGAATAAAGGATATTTTAAGCGCATATTTGACCTATTTTTAGAGCATAAAATTCCTGTCCCTACTAATCAGCAACTGAAAAAGGTAAGTCATCACAACTTTCGATTGATCGTGAGTTTATTAACAAATGGGAGTATGTAGGTACCTATTCGATTCCTAAATGGTAAAATTTGGTTTCTTCTTGGTTTGTAAACTATGAATAACTGAGTCTTGATGTTTGCGGATTATAACTTGAGTTTTCAAAAATCAAAATGAGTTAATTACACTACACAACAGCATAAAAAACAATGGGATAAGATTATATGATTTTAGCTATATTTTGAATACTGAATACGATGACATTAACCACTTTTCTCGAGAACCTCTCGTTTTCCATATTCAAAATTAAAATTTTACCGAATTTTTCTCGGTTTATTCCTTTTTGTCATCCACGAATAGCTACACTGATACTGATAACAATACTGAACGCGCATGGTTGTTTGATCAGTGGTACCATCTTGATGATACTGAAATTTGCATTTAAGATAGGAGATAAAAAAAAAGAACTATAATCAAAAACGTAACATCGGCATTAAATTCCTTGTTGAAAATGCTCATAGAATCATAATATGTTCTCATACCATTGTTTTTTTTTTTTTTACAAAATCGAAAATTGTTGTGTAGTGTTAATGAAAGAAAATAATGTGGAACAGAGCAGTTAGCTTTGAACGTTTATGCATGCCCCTTTGTTGTGTAGGACTTGATACCTGTAAGAAAAATAAATTTAGCTGACTAATCTTCTTTACCTTCCCCCTCCCTCCATCCTCCGAAAAATTTACAAGTATATCGAAAGGCTCTGGATTGTTTCTTATTCATGCCTAATTCGCTGTTACTCAACTAAGTGTACTTTTAGTATAAGAACTGAATTTGGGGGCAAATTTCGAGCTACCTCAAACGCTTAATAAACTAGGGACCCCCAATAAAAATTACGTATATGTACTTGAACTTTCTAAAAGTAATTTCAGTATTTTCATCTAGGTGACTTTTTTCTTGCTTTTTGACTCTAAAAGTTGGAACAAAAGAGCCGCCACAACTTCTGCTCCCTGAGGCCACCAATCTTTAATTTCGACTCTGACACTGAATTGATCGTTTCAGAAATGACGTCACCGACACTCAAGTTGGTAGGAACTACATAAGAATAACACGCAAGAAATAGTTCTAATCGGACTTTGTCGCGATTAGTGTCATATTAAAGAAGATTTAAAATGTTACTAATAATGTTCTGAGGAGATATTTTCATTTTAACTCATGATTTTCGAGAAAAAGGCATTGAAACTGTATTCCTCCATATACTTCTAGCTTAAACTTCCTACCAGCCCTAACGGCCTCCTCGACGTCTCTGATGTAATGCTCGAAAGGGCGGATTCCAGGACTCGGGTGAAGAGCAAATTAGAAAAAAAGAACCCGTTCGGCAACCTATCGCTACTACACACGTTTGTCTGGCGTAAATGACAAGTTGTTTGGCTGTAACGTCATAGTGTCGTCATTTTTGAAACGATCAGTACGGATTGAGATCACGTGCCTGGTAGAAATGAATTGAATATTCGATATGAAAAATTAGAACTTTCAAGAATTGACGTTTAGTGTTCTTCAACGTCCAACTGCATTGGCTGTTATTGCATTTTAGACCCAACTTTTGAGTTTCTCAACGTTTAGGTATCGGAATTGACTAGAGAGACTTCTTCGCAGCTCATTCCTTTACTAAGGACTGCTTAATATTGCTCCTGTTTTCATTTTGAAAAAAGAAAGAAAGAAAAATGGACTTGTGATGAGTTAGCCCTAGAAAAGTAATATCGACTGCATAAATTTTGTAAATTGGGTTAATTTGGAGTGAAAAACGTAGGTAAGTGGATCGCAGCTGAGTAAATCAGGTTTCGAAAAATTGAATTGTCAAATTTGAGTATCCCAGTGCTGAATAGAAATAATGGTTATTAACACGGTCTAGTTGGCCGAATGGATAGCGCGCTGGTCTCAGAATCCGGAGGTCCGGGGTTCGAGCCCACATAACAACTCACTACATTTCGACCTAGGCCGGTTTTTCGGCAAGTATAGAAGAGGGCGGGCTAAGGTTGAGATTAATATGAGGAAGAAAAAAAAGATGAGCTATTAAGTTACCCTTGATGTTCCTGCAACGGCTGAATGAATTTTGTAAAATAGGTTCCATGTTGGTGCATAAAAGCGTTATGAATGTAATTTCGAAAGACTGAACCGTTGACTGTGAGTTTATCAGCACCATATGATTAGTCGAAAAATTGACACTAAGATGGCCCATTGAGCCATGTGAGTTCCAGAAACATCGATTTCGAGTTTCTCAGCACTAAATAATAGGTCGAAAAATTAACACTAAGATGGGCTGTTGAGTTACTTGACGTTTTAGAAACGTAGTCAAGTGGTTCGTGACTTGGTGGACCGGATTCGGTCGACTGCGAGCTTCGAATTACTAAATAATTAGTCGAAAAATTAACACGAAGATAGGCTGTTGAGCCACTTGAGGTTCTAGAAACATAGTAAAGTTGTTCGTGATGGATCTAATTTCGAAGAATTGAAGCGTCGAGTTCGAGCTTCTCGTTACTAAATAATTAGTCAAAAATAGACACTAAGCTGGCCTATTGAAGCGCATGAGATTTCAGAAACAGCGACTTCATGTTTCTCAGGACTAAATAATCAGTCAAAAAATTAACACCAAGATGGGCTATTGAGCCCATTTGAGCTTCTAAAAACGTAGTCAAGTGGTTCATGACTTACGGATCTAATTTTGAAGAATAATTGAATCATCTACATCGAGCTTCTTGGTGTTAAATTAGTAGTCAGAAAATGGATACCAAGATGGAGCGTTGAGCCTCCTACGGTTTCAAAAATGTAGTTAAGTGATTCGTGACGCTGTGGATCTAATTTCGAAGAAATGGTCCGTCGACTTCGAGCTTTTCATTATCAAATAACTAGTCGAAAAAGTGACACTAAGATATGCTGTTGAGTCACCTGAGGTTCCAAAGATGTTGTTAAGTGGTTCGTGACTCTGCGAATCTAATTTCGAAGAACTGAGCCGTCGACTCCGGGTATCCAGCATTAAATATAAAAATGGAGGTATTGTGACACCTGAGATTCCCGCTACTACTAAATGAATTTCAAATGGCTTGTGACGAAATTTAATTTCGAAAAATCGAACTGTTTGACTCAGGGTGTCTTAAGAGTTCGAGCCCAAAATGAATAGTTTAGAAGCTGAAACATCGATGGACTGTTGTACCCTTTTAGATTCCAGCCAGTCAATTGGATGCGTATTGCAGTGTCCCTATTTTCTAATCAGTATACCGAATCTGGATCTTTATCTATGCTCTACCCAGCTTGATTAGGAATACATCTCATTTACGTTAAAACTGATTCCGGAAAATGAATAAATGAAAACTCCCTAACTGGCACCTAACATTTTGAACAATCTGATCGCGTATCGTGTTATCCACGTCCAGCGTTCAAATTCACCGAATAATTCACCTCGATATTTAAAACGTAAGAAAAAAGTACAACGATCGAAATTTATATACCGTATCGACACACGGACGAACGAATTTCGAGAAAACCGAAGCAGAAAAATTGAAGAAAAAGAACCGATCGCACGTGAACCCGAAAAAAAAATTTCACGAAATAACCGAACGCGGAACAATATTTTTGGCGCGTATTGCAGTGTTGTCCTTACCTTAGAAATCATCTTGATGTTGCTACGTTGGTATCTTCTTACGTCTTGAAGAGGAGAGATGATCTTCAGTGCACAGAGTGTACTCTATTTCTAATCTGAAAGAGTACGCGGATTCAGTTTATATACGCAATTAATATTATTCTCTGTATTACGTGAACTTAACGCTGTTCTGGCTGTGTAACGAGCAATTGTGCGTTTGGAACGTTTGTTTATTAGCCTAACTAGGATTTCTACATGGAAAACCAAAAGGTATTTTATTTCGCGGGAAGAGAGCACAAGAGAGGTGTATCTACGTGCTGCCTTTCACCACTTGGTAAGATAATCCTCGCGTGTAAGATAAACGGTTAAGTGCCCGTTAAGACTTGGGTACACAGTTGCATGGACAGAACTTTTGACCTAGTGAATACGAACGACCGGGTGGTTGCCTCAACTCCTCGTCGAACTCGGTCGCTCTTTTTTTTTCTTTCAGTTTTTTTTTCTCTCTTAAAGTTACGCACGCTGTTCTTCGGATTGAGTCGACAAATATGCGCGTTTGACTGTGACGTTCGTTTACGCGTTGCAGTCGACCGACGGACGTGTCGAAAGGGTCGTCGGTTTTTTTTTCTCTCTTATTTCGCTCAAAATGGGAAAGTATTCGGCTAATTAGTCGACAGTTTCGACAGGATGATCTCGGGTCTCTATACCCGTGCGTGTAGATACGCAGAGTGATTGGAATGAGGATAAAGGCGTTGCCCGTTGGTAGCCGTTCGAAATTTGCACACTACAGCATATTAGCACTTGGCTGTGGCGAAAGTAACAGTAAGATGATTTCTGGCGAACATGGGTGAGCGTTGCCTCGGTCAGTAGGGTGTCCCATATAGTCCAGGGGAATTAGAATTTTTGATGGAATTAACTGCAGCACAGCTGAAACTTGGTACGATTGTTTAGTACCCTCTTCGGAGAAGCCCCGCAATTCCCCCTCTCCCTCCCCCGATGTGAGCATCACCCCCCAGAGTCCAAAAAGTGTCCGCGGAAACAGTTTTTAGCTTGTATCTAGCTTAAAATTGAGTTATAGGTCAAATTATTTCTTACCGAAATTAAAGAGCGTAAAATTCTCTACAAAAATGATATCTATGTTTTTTTTCGTGAATCTCATACCAACCAAGATAATTGGCGTTCAAAATCACACGAGCATGTAAATATGAAGTAACCTACAACGTACAAACGGATCCAGTGTAATTGACCTTGTCATAGGAAATAACAAAATGAGAAACAAAATACAAGACCTAAAGGTAAAAGACAGCACGCTTTCTCAACACAAAACAATAAAACTAACGATAAATAATGTAGAAAAAACACATCAAAACACACAAGTAATAGAATCAATTAACTATAATATCTTTGAGGAAAATATCATTCAAAATGACTTCACTAAGGAGATAAACTTGACTAAAAAATCAACTAATTCAGCAGAAGCTGACAAAAATGTTGAATTGATACTTGAAAAAGTCAACAGAATAAATGAGGAAAGTGCTGTCAAGAAAAGAATCAATACAGTAAACACATGGTGGAACGAGAAACTAGACGTATATAAACGAGCAATTAAAAAACTAACAAGAATAAAATACAAATATAAAAATAACAAAAACAAGGCTGAGACAAACATAATAGAAGAAACAATAAAAATAATTCGTAAAGACTACAGAAAAGAAATGGACTATAACAGAACAGAAACTTGGAAAAAACTTGTTAATAATTCAGATATTTGGGGCAAACCCTATAAAATAATAATGAATAAACTAACTAATTTTAATTTTCCACCTCTCAAAAAAGACAATAACGGAGATGTAACAGGAGAAAAAGAAAAAATCGAATTAATATGTGAAAAATTATTCCCACAGATTAAAGACAACGTACCTAACTACCCAAACGTAAGCAAGAGCAACACTAAATTATCAATAGAGCCTTATGAACTCAATCACCTTATCAAAAAACTAAATAACAAAAAGGCAAACGGACCTGACGGCATATCCAACAAAATGATAAAAATACTACACAAAAAACATCCAGATCTACTATTGACCATTTTCAATAAGTACCTTGAGCTCCAACATTTCCCTTGCTTCTGGAAAACCTGCAAAATCAAACTACTAAACAAACCGGGAAAAGACCCAACTAAACCAAACTCATATCGTCCTATAGCCCTACTCCCAAATCTAGGCAAGGTTTATGAAAAAATTATACGTCAACTAATAGAAGAACAGATGAAAACCAAAGAAATGATACCCAAAAATCAATACGGATACATTTAAAAAAAATCAACAGAAACTGCAATAGAGAAATGCATCAACAAAATAGAAAATAATATCACCAAAAAACAAATAAAAATGACCCTGCTAATTAATTTTGACATTAGTGGAGCTTTTGATACAATAAAATGGCCTTCCATAACAAACTGTCTCAGAGAAAATAACTCGGATGACAACTTCATGAACTTAATAAAAAGCTTCCTAATCGATAGAGAAATAATTTTCTTTGATACCAATAACAACAAGATAATACACCAACAAAAACTAACCAGCAGGGGTCCCACAAGGCTCAGCACTGTCTCCAACAATCTTCGACATTGCAATGGCCAAAGTTCACAAAAAATGCAAAACAGGGAGCAACAACACAGAATTAATAAGCTACGCAGACGACCTCTTGCTAATTGCCGGAATCCAGAACGATCAAGACATTGAACAAATAAATAAAACAATCAAGACTATAAACAACACACTAAAACAGTTAGGTCTAAAACTGAATCCACAAAAAACAAGCAGCATCCTAGTAACAAAAAAACATAACAAACAAAACCTAAAACTAGCATTAGGAAAAAAACTAAAACAAGAGAACGAACATATACTTATCAATAAAGAAATTAAATATCTAGGTATAATTTTAGATGAGAACCTCAACTTCAACAATCACACTAACTGCATATTGGATAAAATCAAAAAATACTATTGCAAAATAACTGCTCTCTATAACAACACTTTTGGTCTAAAATACACAGACAGGAAAATTCTATACTCCGCACTTTTCAGGTCAATAATAGAGTATGGCTGCAAAATTTACTACCCAAAAATAAGTAAAAAAAAAACAAAAAAAAATCCAAAAAAAGCAAAGAAAAATACTATTAGGAGTCATAGCCGCATACAGAACAGTCTCTTACACAGCCACAAACGTAATTGCAGGAATATTACCAACTGATCTACAAATACTGAGAAGTAACGAAATCAAAACAATAAAAACATCCCAACTCACTCCAACCCAAAAAAAGAGAGAATAAATGAAACTAAAGCTAAATACATCAATCTCTGGCAAGAAGAATATAACACCTCCGAAAAAGGAAGAAGAACTTATGAACTGATACCAAACATTGAAGAAAGACTTAAAAATAAAGAACTAAAACCTAACTTCTACCTCACACAATTCCTAACAGGTCACGGAAACTTTGGCGTATATTTAAAAAAATTCAAAATCATAGAAGATGACACCTGCATAAACTGCAAAAAAAAAATTAACAGACACCCCAGATCACACCTTCTTGACATGTCCCGCTTTCAAAGAAATTAGAAATAAGCACAAAATTGAAAATATAAGCAAAAACTGGTTTGAAAATCGCAACAGTATACAAATAACAATCGACTATGTAAATGAAATCATGAAAAAGAAAGAAAAATATATTAATTGAAGAACTAGTCTATCCACTGTAATAATGAAGTAAACTAAGTACACGTCATACAGTACAAAAAAAAAAAAAGTATCAAAGCCAAAAAAAATAAAAAATAGGAGTGAATATCTATGTATAGAACAGTCTCACATACTACCACATATGTAATAGCCGGAGTGACACCAATAGACCTACAACTAAAACAAATTAATAGAATAAAAAGAATTGAAGCGGAAGCGAGAACCAGAAAATTTACAGAAAAGCAACTAAAAGAGAAAATAAAGGAAGTAAAACAAGAAACAAATAAAATATGGCAAGAACAATATAGCACAGAGAAGACAGGAAGAAGAACGGCAAAACTGATTCCTCACATAGAAGAGAGACTAAAAAATAAAAATCTAAAATCTAACTATTTCCTAACACAATACCTCACCGGACATGGTAATTTTGCAACATATCTACAGAAATACCAAATAACAGATAACAGTCGTTGTAGGGTTTATAATAAAAAATATGAAGATAGTCCAGATCACACTTTTATAGAATGTCAAAATTTTAATCAAATCAGAACGAAACATAATATTACAGAGGAGATCTTAGGAAAATGTTTACAAGAAAAAGAAAGCTATGTCAAAATAAACAAATTTTTGAAAGAAATATTGAAAACCAAAAAAGATATTCAGTAACGCTCTGTCCAATGTAACGCCAAAAAAAAGAGGGGTGTAAAATGTATACGTACTATAAGCTCGTGTATAAGTGGATTGGTAAATAGATGTATTGTATAGTATACACATAAGAACTCAATCAGACCTCACCAGTGCGATAAACTGATTGTAAAAGCACTGGGGAGATCTGTTGTCTGTATGAATATGTTGTGTCAATAAATTTATTAAATTAAAAAAAAATAAATTAAATAAAATTTAAAAAAAACAAAAAACGTACGCGGTATACGAACGCCGAACTCGTCACTCTAACATGCGAAAAGCATTGAACGCTGTAATTTTAAATCCCTGTACTACATAGATGGACCAGCTTCTTTTAGAAACCGGATTGAAGACAGACAATTACAATAGATATGGAGCGACATAACTATTGACGTTTGGACACTCCCGTAGGTGCGCTAGTGTAGTGGACGAAAGGATGATCAGGGTATTTTTACCACAAAAACATGTACAGGTGAAATGAGCTCTAGCATTTTCATTATTGAAGAGAACTAAAGTGTCAGCCCTTATCATTTCCTTTCAGATGAGCCCAACTTGAGTTTCCTTGCAGAATATTTTAGTCTCTGATCATCTTTTCGTCCAAATACACCAATCAGCGCGCCGCATTTCATTAGGCCGCTAGAGAGCGACTCTTTAGAGTCCAAACAAACACTCATGCGAATTATGAAGAGTGCAGGCGGACTGACTCATCGACGCGGTGTTACCTCTAGCGTTTTGCAGCAGGGGATTCTTAGCGCCCCTGTCATATGCTTCATCTTTGCCAAGGTTTGGAAACGTTCACAAACTGTCAACCAGAAACGAGTACTCAGCATAAAGAATTGAGGGAGTCACGAGTGCAGCATGCAAGAAGGGATGTTCAAACTTTTTAAAACTGGGTGAGAGCCCATCATCCCTTCCCATATGTATCTGAATTGCTAGAGGAGATCTACCTGGATTTATGGAGGGGATTCATGAAGGTGATATGGAAGGGCTATACGACGGGTCTGCAAAGGGGATCCATGCAAGGGGAAACAGAGGGGCTATACGACGAGTCTACAAAGGGCCTAACCAAACTGCCGTTACTGGTCAACAAACAACCAAAATACCGTTCAACGAAAACCACTACACAGCCAGCGTTATCGTGTGCTGGCGTCACAGAGTGGGGGATTATTGAAACCACCTTCTTTACTGAAAATGTGAAACTTTATAAAACTATTAAACAATGTGTGGCCCAAAATGGCGGTCATTTGGATGATGTATTTCACAAGCAGATTTTCATGTCTAAATTTTTGATAAAAATTTGTTTCTCGAATTTCTGTAAAGTATTTGTCATATAATTAAGAAAAAACTATCTCAGTCATATTTTTTGGGCCACCCTGTAGTTCTAAAATCGACTTGCAAAATAGTCCTAGAAGGATGGTCGATATCTAGGCGGTCGCAGGTCTAATTTGATTATAGTCCTGAAAATGATTTTAATAGCAGTTTAAACATGGTCCATATCTGATCGGCTAGAAGTCCAATTCAGTCACGGCAGTCCTGAAAACACCATCAACAGCTGTACAAATATGTTCAATTTAATTACAGTCCTGAAAATAATGTTCATTGGACACAAAAACAAGGTCTATATCCGGTCGACTGTAGGTCCCTTTCATTTATAGTCCTAAAAACGTTCTACAGCCATACAAAAATGGTCCATAAATGGTCGACTGGAGATCCAATTTAATTACAGTCCTGAAAACGACGTTCAATAGCTATACGAACAAGGTCCGCATTTGGTGGCTTGTAGTCCAATTTAAATTGGGTCCGGTTTTGTATTCACATTTTTACAGACGAAACATCCTCAAAATCAAATGAATACAACCTGAAAAATCATATTGTCGATAAATTGAAACCACGATTATTTAAATTTCATAGGTTTCCCGCCCCTCTCCCCCAGGATGTACCTCCAAAACAATCTCAATAGCCATTCCTCCAACTCCTCCGAAAAAACATTTTTTCTTGTTGGAATTTTCGATGTACATATTTTCGCTTGCTGTGAAATTTAAAGGGAGGGAGAGTTGTGGCCAAAATACCCTCAAAGATAAATTCAAAAGGTCTAACCACCCTATGATTGATGGAAAGCAATTAGGAGTATGCGAAGTTTAATATTATAAGTTTCCCCCCCCCCCTGTGGAGCCATGGTAGAGGAGGGCACCGCCAAAACAACCTCAAACGTGAATTAATCGATCCAAAAGAAAACCAATTTTTGATATGCATATCTGATGCATATTTACCCAACCTTTGGAAATTTTAACGTTTCGACATCCTGTGGATTTTCAAAAAAGGGTGGACCATCGAGATAACTTTACAAATGGATGCTGCATACTAAAAAATATCAAGGATGAAACGTTAGTTTTTTTATTTCCAATAGTGACTAACAGTTATGTCCCCCCCCCCCCCTACATGCTGGACTAAGATATTTTGGCCACTCATGACTGTCCGAAATGTAATTTTTTCATAACTTTTTAAGGTTCAAAACCCCGACCCCCGACAGAAGCAGTCTGGTACCGATGGTAGTGGGGCGTATGGCGGTGCACGCACGCCAGATCGGCCCCGGGACACTGCACCCTCCAATCTGGAATTACCTCGATTGGGCCTGCGTCAGGATAGGAGAGGAAACGCTTTGAGGTAGGCAACCCTTCTACCCCCATTTTCCCTCTCGCGGCGGCGCGACAAATCTACGGGGTCTTATTCTGCTTCACTGTCGAGTTGCGCCGGATCTTCCTCGTCTTCTGTCGTTGGCAGCAGCGACATCGTCGTCGGTGTTTGTGGGATGGCGAGTGCCGGCATTGGGTGCTGTGACCGCTGCCTTTATCTTCGTCGCTCCATGTTCATCTTGCGGCTCAATGTATTCTTTACAAAGGCAGCTACCTAATTCCATCCCGCAGCAATCTGGTACCGGGCCTGATAAAAACATATCAGAAGCGAAATGGAATTTGCTGCCCGGCTCTATATTACGTTTTCCTACGGTGAATGCCGAGTTCGGGCGCCATCCTACTAAAAAAAAAACAATGACCAAAAATCTTTGAAAAATACCTTTTCAAATCGCAGGAAGTACATTTCAAAAATTGTTCTGGTAACACAAAAGGATGTCTTTTTCATCACTTGGTGGAGCGTATGGCAATGCACGCATGCCAAAGTGGCTCCAGACACCGCACCCCTGGCCCCGAAAACTACCATTTCTGGTATCGCATGAATGACCATAATAAAAGGATGTCTACTCAATTTTAATTTTTCTTCTTCGATTTTTAGCGCACTAGCTGCTATTTAGACTCCGTTCTGGACTGTGTAGGAAGGTCAGATAGATGATAGTAACGGTAGCAGAGGGAAAAGAATTGTAGGTTGGTAATTTAGGAGGTCGAGGAGGGATTTAGGGAGGTTGGGGCCAGTTTTGTGTCATTAAATGGCGGGATAAGGGACAAAGATATAGGAGATTATGAGTAGATCTTCTCAGCGGCAGAAGGAACAGATTCAAAGTTTTAGGAAAGGTAAGAGTAAATGAGCTCGAAACCCATTCGAAGACGAGTCAGTATAGTTTCTTGGCATCTAGTTTTTTCCTCGAATAGCCCTGAAGTGGCTCTGATTCGCCTGCATTACGGGTAGTGTCGGACCCCCGATTCATGTTATTTGAATAAAAAAAATAAGCTCTTCCTCTAGTTGGAGGAGTTTTATTTGATCCCAGTAACTTGAAACGAAATTCGCACGTGTGTTTGTGCTAAGTGTTCGCCGAAAGTTAGGAGAGAAGATGTTAAAAAGCAAGAGATAGTGAAAATTTTCGGAATTTTTGAGAGATTCAAGGCAAAAAGTACATCTTTGCTACTTGGAAGAAGATCAGCTCCCTCCTTTTCCCGTAGATACCTACGGCCTTGCAGCTTTCCGTGGTATGATACAAAAGAGTCGATCAACCGTTCTCCTGTCACCTGAACTCATGAAAATGGGCAGTCTAGCTGCTGCTTCGAAGAAATTAATGTACACGAAATGGCCTGTTCTGAATTCTTGAAAATTATGTATCGTTACCACTCGATTACACGGTGAGATCTGCTGTACAAACGCGCATTATTATTCTACTCTAGTACCTTTGCCTAACAGCTTCATTTTGAAGTGGTCCACTCGACCATTTAATTTTATATGCCAAGTCTAAGCTGATTTGGCAGTTTACAAATGAATCATTCGCATTATTTTAAATCTGCGTTGCGAGTACTCCGCGCAAAACTCTCTAGAATATACTAGATGAAGCTTAGGGTTGGTCACTCTGATATTCCAATATGAAGTGGAAAGTGTAATTTTAAACTCTCGAAATCGATCGCAAACTCAAGGATTCGTTCTGAAGCAGTTCTCATTGACTGCGTCCCGCTAGTTAATAACCATTTATACGTGTATGAAACTATGAGGGTATCAAGTCAAGCGTTGACGCTCCACTGGTGATCTGTGTCTGGTTGTCTCTTAAGAGCTTCTCTGATACGGCCGGTGTCTGTGACCGCAGTCGGCTACTTGAACGGAAGAGTTACTTTCCATTGCAAGGTCGAAATATCGTTGATTTATTAAAAATTTATTTAAATGAAATGGTGAAATCAGTCGAGAGATGGAGGTACTGAAAAGTAGATTTCTTCAGGGTTTCCTTTAGTATTCCGAGTGGTTGTTTTTTATGCTTCCTCATCCCGGAAATGTGTAGTTTAGTGCGAGGGAGTAATCAAAAGATGCGACTATCGAGCTCAAAGATTGTTTATTTATTCACAACTGTACAACATCGGACTATGCACAAAATTTACATTTCGCCGATTGGAATGATCATTTGGAAGAGAAAGCGAGAGTGAACAAAAAGCAGGTCACATTCTTAATCCTCTAAAAGCGAGGGGTGCAGGAGACCAGATCGCACGAAAGAAGCCGAGAAAGGCAGCTGAAAACAGGTTAGGCGCGAAAAGAAAGATTCCGTTGAATTTTCAAAGGTCAGTGCATCCCTCCCCTAGACGAAAACGATCGGCAAGCCGAGTCGCTGCATGTAGTACAAGTAGCAGTCCAAATTTGTCGACCTCATTTTTGGCTGTCGAACTACTGCACCTAACGTAGATGAGTTTTCTGCGTTGAAAGAAGTTTAAATTGAATCGTTGGCTCGAGGAAGCAGATTAAATATTTTCAATACCAAGTACTCGTAAGACACTGAACGTGGGATTCGATTTTCTGAAAATTGTATTTTATGCCAAAAGAATTTCAAATTTGATTTATTTGTACAATTAATGAAGTACATGTTCTCCTACGTTCTGCAATAATTCAGCTGGTATCTCATCCACTCCTGGAGCTTTCTCTTTCTTTAAATCTCTCAATGCTTTGTCAAATTCACCACTTAAAATTGAGTCTTCCCTCTCATCTTCTTCCACATCTTTCTCCCTTTTCATTCTTCATCCCCATTATTACTGAATAGTCCTTCTGCATACTCTACCTACCTTTTCACTTTTATTTCAGCTGTGTAAATAGACTCCCCCCTTTTTTTGTTATATTACTTTTTTTCTTCCTTCTTTCTCCAAACTCCATTTTACTTCTTTATAGGCCAAGTCTATTTGTCCTTTATTCATAACCTCTTATATCTTATCACTTTTTTCTCTCATCCATTCCTCCTTTGCCGTTTTACACTCTTTTTTATTTCATTCCTTAACTTTTGATAAGCTAATCTACCTTCCCTATAATTTGCATTCTTATATTTTCTTCGTTTATCCTTATTCCTGAGGATTTCCTCCTTCATCCATGGTTTCTTTTCTTCTCTCTTGGTTTTACCTAAATTTTCTTCTGCTGACTTTAATATTCCCTTGTCGAAAAATTCGACTTCGACATTAATTATTAGTATCCTACTACATATAATAATTAATAGTCGAAATATTGAATTCATGTATTCAGTTAATATCTCGAGAAGGACAGCCTCGGATGCTTTCACATAGCACTTGAGCCTGTAACCCTAAAATTCGGCTTCGACAGACAGCAATAGTATTTTGCTATTGTTAATAGCCGAAACGATAAAATAGATGAGATGGGGAGTTTCAGAAGTAAGAAAAATGGGGGAATCGCTACTGGTCAAGAAACCCGGGTATGTCTTCTACCACATGGGCCAAACCAAAGGATATCGGGGAGTGGGTCTTTATATCAGAGAAAGGTTGATGCCAAACGTCGAAGTGATCAAAGGAGTATCAGAAAGAATATGCTTCTTAAAATTAAAAATAGATGAAAATACAAAAATTCTGTTGATAGCTGTATACGCTCCAATTTTGGGATCTGACAAAGAGGAACTTAACAAATTCTATGAAGACTTGGATGAAATCATGAACAACGAAAAAGAATACTATAATTTCATAATGGGGGACTGGAACTCAATTGTGGGAGCAAGAAACCGGGAGACAGTAAACATGGGAAAATTCGGCTCGGGGACTCAAAATTATAACGGGGAAAAACTGGTGGAGTTCTGTATGAGAAACAATTTAAAAATCGCAAATACCTTTTTTAAGAAAAAAGAAAAGTTAAAATGGACTTGGAAATCTCCCGGGGGAAAATACAAAGATGAAATAGACCACATTTTAGTCAGCGACATGTCAGTGGTGGAGAACGTAAGTGTTGCCCGGCTTCCGTTTTAGTTCGGACCATAGGCTCTGCAGAGCCAGTATAAAAATTCCTAAAAGGCCAAGGTTTAACAAACGGAAATCCATTCCCATGGAGAACAAAATTATCTCTGTACACATTTTGCAAGAAGCGAGAAACGAAATAAAAGAGCAGATGGAAAAAGTGAGCGCGAAATGGTCAAAGGACTCATTACAAGAAGTATACGAGAGAATAGTGGACTCAATTCAAAAAACGGTCGACGAGTATGGGGAACCCAGACCCAAAACGCGGACAGACGACAAGTTATCGAGAGAAACAAAGATTCTTATTGGCAAAAGAGACAAATTAGAGAATAAGGAGAGGATAACAGCGAGGGAAAGACTCGAGCTACTTTTTTTGAGGAAAAAAATAAAGACGGAAATAAGAAAGGATGTGAGAAACTACGACAGCGAGTTGATCAAAAGCATATTGGCCGAAAGCAAATCAATAAGAAAAATAAACAAAACTCTATTCACAAGTAAAAAACTCATCCCCAGCATGCGCAACTCAAAAGGAGAGAAAGTCACTATCCGGGAAAATATCGTAAGCATTGCAACTGAATTTTTCAGGGAATTATACGAGAAGAGGGAGAAAGAGGAAGCAAAGGTCGAGGAAGAAAAAGTCAATAACACTATGGATACCCCATACATACTTCAAGTAGAAGTGAAGAAAGCAATTCACTCGGTTAAGGTGGACAAAGCAACGGGTCCTGATGGGATTAGCAGTGGGTCCCTCAAACCTTTCGCGGAAGAACTGATTCCTGTATTAACTAAACTTTTCAATAGAATTTTGGAAGAGGAAGTAACCCCTACCCAATGGAGGGAGGCAGAAATTATTCTGCTATACAAAAAAGGAAACAATGATGAAATCAAAAATGACAGGCCTATCAGCCTTACATCCAATTTGGGGAAAATATTCATGAAAGTTCTGAAAGACAGGCTGTACCTACAACTTGACCAATACCAACCACGAGAGCAGGCCGGGTTTAGAAAAAACTTTTCCACAATAGACCAAATTTTTATCTTAAAACAACTAATTGAAAAAGCTAACGAGTATAATTTTGAAATTTTTCTTCTTTTTATTGATTTCTCAAAAGCGTTTGACTCGATAAACCATGGATATCTGTGGAAGGCATTAAAGGCACAAGGGGTTGGGCAAAAAGAAATAAATGTTATTAAAAATCTCTATGATGGTGCCACAGCATATGTAAAGCTAGACAAACGCGGGGAAAATTTTAGAATAGAAAGAGGAGTCAGACAGGGGGACCCACTGTCACCCAATCTGTTTAACTGCGTTCTGGAGGAAGCGATGCGCCAATTAGATTGGGAGGAGAGGGGAATCAAAATCGAAGGGGAGTACCTGAACAACCTGAGATTCGCGGACGACGTGGTGCTAATTGCAAAAGACATGGATGAACTACTAAAAAATGTAAAGGAGTTTATCAATGTATGTAAAGACGCGGGGCTAAGTGTAAACATGGACAAAACCTAATTATTATCAAATGCACAAAAAACTCAAGTATCATTACTAGGCGAAAACATTAAGTGGGTAGATGAAGTAAAGTACCTAGGGCATATCTTGTCATTTCGAAATGCCAGAGAAAAGGAAATTCCAGCTAGGATAAAAAATGGATGGAGTAAGTATTGGAATCAGAAAAGTGTCTACAAGGGCAAACTTCCAATACAGACTAAGGCGGAAGTCTGGCGCAGTTGCGTCCAGCCGGTCCTAACATATCTGGGCGCTGACAAAAACTAATGTGAGCAAGCTAAATACTACACAAAGAGCAATGGAGCGCAGTATGCTGAATATTAAAAAGAAAGACAAAGTGGGGATAGCAACAATCAGGGCAAAAACTGGGCTAAAAGACATTGGTGCGGAAGTTAAAAGGGCAAAATGGAGATATGGGGGGCACATTTCAAGACAAGATGGGAGAGGAAATTGGAGGGTTGGACCCCATACGGTTTCGAAAGAGGAGTAGGCAGACCAATAACTCGCTGGAGAGATGAATTCCAAAAAGAACTCGGACCCTTGTGGAGAAGGCAGACCCTGGACAGGGTAAACTGGAAGAGGAAAGGGGAGGCGTATGCCCAGAAATGGGCGGGTAAAGAAAAAATGGAAAAAGGGGAGAGGGAGTCACGATCCCCTCGCCACTCGCGGCACGTAGTGCCATACAAATAAACCGTTGTTGTACGTACATTATATAGATACCAAATAAACGCTGTTTATTATTATTATTATTATTATTATTAACTTTTGATAAGCTAATCTACCTTCCCTATAATTTGCATTCTTATATTTTCTTCGTTTATCCTTATTCCTGAGGATTTCCTCCTTCATCCATGGTTTCTTTTCTTCTCTCTTGGTTTTACCTAAATTTTCTTCTGCTGACTTTAATATTCCCTTGTCGAAACATTCGACTTCGACATTAATTATTAGTATCCTACTTCATATAATAATTAATAGTCGAAATATTGAATTCATGTATTCAGTTAATATCTCGAAGAGGACAGCCTCAAATGTTTTCACAAAGCAGTTTAGCCTGTAACCTAAAATTCGACTTCGACTGACAGCAATAGTATTTTGCTATTGTTAATAGCCGAAACGATAAAATAGATGAGATAAAAAGGTTCAGTCCCTATTGTAATTCCTCGTACCGGACAGCCTCAGATACTTTAACAAAGCCACTCGCTTGAGCATGTTAACCCAAAACTAAGGATAAACCAATGAGTCACGATCATGTTTATACCAGCCACAACTGCGATACTCGGTAGCCAGCAAAAGAGATCTCAGTCTCGTTTCTGTTCAGTTTTCCATATAGTTCAAATGTGAGTTTTTTCCCTTACGTTTCGTACGTCGGACAATTTACTGTGAAAATGAATTTGTGCTCGTGTTTGTGTAGACACCGCTCCAAGCAGAATTATGAAGATTCTCAGGTCAGATAACTGTTAGATTACCTACCAATTTTTCTAAAGTTGATCTCGCTCCCTCCGGCCTGTCACTAGTGCAGCCAGGTATCCGAATTTTCCAGTAGATCTCAGGATTTTTCATCCTTGGACAAAAAGTGTCCAAATTTCTGAATAATGTCCGGAAATTTTGGGAAAAATCCGGATTTTTGTTATTTTTTCTCGTTTTGTGGGTTTATTCAACTTCTGATTAGTTACAGATATTTTTCTGTCACTGACTGCATTTTGACTGCACTAAACTGTACTGGAAAAAGTGTTTTTTTACCTTAATAATTATTCAGTTTTCCCTTCATCCAAAGCATCCTTTTTCAGAAACCAACGTTGAAAACGAATCCACTAAAATTGGACTCTAATCAGAATCCAACAATAATAATAATTATTATTTTTTGAGTCGAATATGATTCGAAAATGATTCACGTTTACTCAGGATGTCTACTGGATTTGGGAAATAAAATATCATGACTTTTCATGACATTTTCTCATGACTATTCTGGGGGATATAATAAGAAAGTGGAAGGGGGGGAGGGCAAACTCGGTGCTTTGCGCCTCATCGGGAGCTCAATACGAAGCGCGCTAAACTTCCACAAATAATATTCACCCAATATTTTTTTTCTCATTAAATGAATAAAATTGACTTTCTTTTTGGTAATGGAAATATTGTGAACTGTGACATGGTGAAATATCATGACTTTTTCGAGTCTTCGTTGAAATATCGTGACTTTTCATGACTTTCATGACAATTTTTTGAAATCACGACTTTTCATGAATTCTTAGGCCAGTAGACAGCCTGTTGCTGTGGGCCGAATTGGATTCGAATAAATGGCAGTGGATTTGTGGATTCGAATTCACGAGTCGACCGGTTCCGGCATCTAAATTAACTTTTCCAGTGTCATCTTCCATTTTTTTCGGATCCGCTATCTATATAATGTGGCAGTTTCTATAGAAAGGGGTAACTTTGTCGATTGATCAAAGTCTCAGAAACCGCAAAAAAAGAAAAACAAAATTTTTTGGTCGAAAAATCAATTTTGTGACTTTGGTTGATTTCTATAGAAAAACCATCGCAATAACAACAAAATTTACGCGCATGGAGAGAGACAAAGATAATTATGAAAGAGAATGAGAAAAGAATGCGAATGTCTGCATTCGCTTCTTCGTGTTTTTTCGGAGCTCACGAATAAATCCGATGTTCTGAATTGTTACTACGCAGACGAGCGAAAAATTACCTTTCCAACAAGCCCCCCCGTTGAGGCTGGTAACGTGATTTCGCGGCGAGTTAGGGCCGCTTGACAGAGTGGGAGAAAAAGGTGTGTCTAACTTTAAACGCGTTTTTCCCAAAAACGTGTTTTCGCGCGTTCTTGTTACTCTCATCTTTGACCGCTTGTATCTCCGGAACAAAAAACGCTAAAATCTGGTCCACTTAAGAAACAATTTTTCCACGGTGCTGATAACGTGTTCTCAATTTTGTCTTTCCCCTCCAACTTCAAAATACCCATATATCAATGTGTATTGCGGGTAGCCAGTTATGTTTCTTAACTGGACCAGACTTTACAAATCTTGCCGGTAGCTTGTTGGAATGGGCATTCATTCCTCTATTATGTACTGTTGGTATCTCAAAATTCTTCGGATCGACAAAGCTACCTCTTTTTATAGAAACTGCCACATATTTAAAATACGTTTGAAAAACTGGGTTCTATGAAATTCAACAACTATATCTCAGGCCCTAATTATAGCACAATGCTGGTTAAGGTCTTAAAACACTCGGCAAATCATGCTCTTTGTGAATCTTTTTTGATTACTTAAATCTGTTCAGTCTGAGGAGAGTTATGAGGTAACAACCAACTGAACCTCACTACTCACACACATTTCTCCCATTCATTTGTCCATTACTCACGAACTACTTGACATACATCGTTCATCTTAGTCTAAGAACACTCAGTGAAGCAACCTCTTTCATATGCTTTTTTGATCACTCTAATCTGTTTGGTCTGAGGAGGGTTATGCGGTAACAACCAACTCAACCTTACTACTCACACGCATTTCTTCCACTCAATTGTCCATTACTTACAATGTTGCATGATTTTGAAGTTATTTCTGTGGTATGGACATGTATAGCACCAATGTTACTACCAAAAGGACATACTGTTCACAGTCGTTTTAAATTACCTCTGAATCTGCACAAACATCCAATATCTGGTTTGAAAGTCAACAGTAAAGAAGCCAACCATATCAAGAATGCAAGAATCATCATTTGGGAGGAAGCTCCAATGGCAAACACGTACGCTCTGATGTGAGTTAACAGACTATTGAAGGACATCCTGGGAAATGATGTGCCATTTGGCGGCAAAATTGTAGTTTTGGGTGGAGATTTTAGGCAGGTTCTGCCAGTAGTTCCACATGGTTTAAGAGCTGCTACAATTGCTAATTCCATCAAGTTTTCTCCTTTATGGCCCTATATTCAAGACGCTGAGATGATCCAGAACATTCGAGTGAAAGCAGGAGAAAAAGAGTTCTCAGAATTCTTGCTGCAGATTAGTTATGGTACTTTAGCTCATTCTGGCTCTGAAAATGGGGGCATTATAGAATTACCTGCAAGCATAAATGACAGAGAAATCCTGCAATTTTCCCCGTTGAATCTCTGGATAGTCTGGAGTTGACAGGTTTACCACCAAATAAATTATACTTAAAAGTTGTTGCGATTGTTATGTTTCTACGTAATATGAATGTGGCACTTGGACTGCTGAATGGGACACGACTAATTGTGAGAAACATGTACACGAATGCACTGGATCTGGAAATAATAACTGGGGTGAAGTGCGGTCGAAGGATATTACTCCCAAGAGTGGACCTGTCGCCAGTGGATTCCACCTTGCCTTTTTCATTCAAAAGGAGACAATTTTCAATAAAGTTAGCGTTTTGTATGACGATCAACAAGGTCCAGGGATAGACGCTGGAGTCGGTTGGGATATATCTACCCGAGTACCTATGTCTTCAGTCATGGACAATTATACGTAGCTCTGTCGCGGACAACTTCGTTTAATAATTTAAAAATCCAAGCACAGCCTGGAAGCTATAAAACTGCAAATGTGTTGTGGAAGGAGGTCCTGTAATATGATAACTTTATAAATTATTGTAATTCTCATTTTTTTTTTTCAAATATATAGAATAGAGATATGTGGTGCGCTGCTAGTTGTAATTAATCCAAAGTTCATTTAAAAATTGAAAATAATCGTATTTTTTAGCGTGGTTTTGTTTATTATCTTTTTCGCGTTTCCCCTAAAATTATGACCTTTCAGTGTGAGATTCACAAATAGACAAAAGAAAGTACAAATCCGACGAATCCACTAAAAAGATTCAAATTAATTTCACGAATCCATAACGTTCATTAGATTCGAATCACTGATACGAATCCATTCCTAATTTCTCAGCTCCCATTCAAATTTAATATAATGGGGAAAAATGCTCCTAGGCCATCGATTTATACATGGTTTCAAAATGAAAAGAAAGTAGTAAAAGAATTTTCATGTACTCGAATGTAGAGATTCTTAACTTCAATTTGATCCATAATAATTTGTTATGTGAGAAATTCGAGTGATTTTTAATAAGGAATTTCCTTTTTCTAATAATTTAATTTTGGGCGCATTATTTGGTAAAACTGATAATAAAATTGAATAAATTTTGCATGAAATTTCCTATTTTAAAAACATCAATCTCCTTTTATTTCTAATTTTACCATTATTTTTTAGTAAATTGAATTTTAAATGCATTTTTTTTCATAATTTTTTTTTCAATAATAGTTGTAATGTATTTTTTTCAACTTATGAGACTTGGGGCAATTTAAAATTTTTTTTTCATTATAATGGTAAAACTACAGATAGAATATCATTCTGCACTCAGTTCTACGCCAGAAAAACTGAAAAAATATTTTTTATTTTTTCACCCTAAGATCCCTTTCCCCTTTGGACATCATATTTGTGTCCGGAGTTTTCCGGACTGTTCTCCAGATTTTGGCAAAATAAATCTGGCAGCACTGCCTGTCACTCACGTTCTCGTTGTTTTTCCAGTTTAACTGGTGATGTGGTGATTCGAGGTGTTCGTATAGAAAACCAGAGAGAACGGTGAAGCGAAAAAAATTGGCGATCCAGAAATTACTGATCGAAATGTTTGCGATCTCGTTACCAATGAAATGACGGAGAGATTCAAATTTGCTGATCATTTGGTGACAGCAGCTTTATTTGGTTTTGAAAATTTTTCTAAATTTAAGAAAAAATTCCCAGATGATGTTTTGGAACATACAATTAAAAGTTATACTTTTCTTGATGGTAAAAAATTGAAAATTGGGTTTCATATACGAAAGAGATAACTTCAAAGCTCTATCAAAATGCACACATCTCCTTCTTTTTTTTTTCTGTGAAAATAATTTAACTGGATGCTTTGGTGAGGTTATTAAGCTTCTGGAAATGTTGATAGCAATTCCAATGGCATCAGCTGGAGCAGAAAGATGTTTTCCACTTTAGAGAGATTAAAAACTTTTCTGAGGAGCACGTTGGTTGAAGATAAATTATCTGCACTTGTCATGTTATCCATTGAAAAGAGAATGATTCGCGATCTTCCAGACTTCAATGAGAGAGTAATCGACAAATTTGCAGCAAAAAAAGGAAGACGTATGGATTTTACATACAAAAATTGAGGAAAGCTTAAAATTTATTTTACAAAATTATGTTTCTTATTGATCAGTTGTCACTTCTTGACATTTTAAATTTTGATCAGTGTGTTATAACTTTCGTTACGTCATTCCAATTTTTAAAGTCAAGATCTTGTAACATCCATAACGCATCTAAGAACCATCATTATCCATTGAACCGCTTATTAAAATTCTCATGAGCCGCCAATGATAGTCTTTTTTTTTTTTTTAATTTTTCACGCTTAAGCCTTCTCACCACGGCAAGGTATCGCCCAAGAGAAAGTGAATTTCTAAAATCGCACCACTGTAGTGTACGAATTTCATTTCAAAGTACACGACTTCCAAATTTCTTTTTTCCCATGTAAGATACCAGAATTTGGCATTTGTGATTCCAAGGTTAATTGATCGTGTCTGTCACGACTATTTAGATTGGCTAAAGAATACCATACAAATTATTATTTCAGTACAAAATGTATATTACCCAATAAATTACACGCAAAAAAATACTTCTATACACACACTATTACAAGGGAAAAAAAAAAGAAAAAAAAAAGTATACAAGATTTCGGAGCATTCGGTTTACATTAATTATATTTATAGTAAAAAAAACTTAGTACAGGAAGTTGAGCAGAGATCGGTAACTTCGAATATCGTGAGGCTGTTTAGTGCGCGGCGTATACGGCTGGAGCGGCGGCGTATACCTTGGGTACGTGAGCGGCGTACGCGACTGGAGCCGGAGCGTGAGCGTAGGCGACTGGGGCTGGGGCGTGAGCGTAGGCGACTGGGGCTGGGGCGTGAGCGTAGGCGACTGGAGCTGGAGCGTGAGCATAGGCGACTGGGGCCGGGGCAGCGTACGCTACCGGAGCTGCGGCGGCGTGCACGAGCGGGTCTTTACGTACGACGGCGTTGAAACCGTTGTGTGGGTCGGCGGTGTAGTCGACGGTTCTCTTGCTGCCATCGGGTTCGATCAGGCTGTACTGTCCCTGGACGACGTCTCCGTTGCGCACTTCGTGCTGGCTTTTCGAGTCGCCGGTGATGGCGTCCTGCACTTCGTAAGCGAAGCTGTAGGACGGGTTCGGGTCGTACTCCTCGAGGGCGAGCGCTTTCGGCGCGGCGTACACGGCCGGAGCCGGGGCCGCGTATACGGCCGGGGCGGCGTGGTAGCCGTGGTAGGCGTGGGCTGCTGGGGCGGCGTAGTACGCGGGCAGCACTCCGGCTTGGGCCATGCTGACGAAAGCGGCGACGAGGATTATCTGAAACAAGCAGAAGTCAAGTGTTAGTGGAAGAACCGATATATGGACATGGTCTTGGGCGAGTGTGCGGAAGGATTGTACGAAGGGGTTCTATGGACATAGTTCTAGGTGAGTGTGTAGAAGGGTTGTACGAAGGGGTTCTGCGGGTACTCGCGGTGTAAGCGGCATTCGGAATTAGGAGTTTTCAGATCGAGTCGATTTCCCTCGCTCGAGATGGGATAATTGCTTCGATTTTTTGGCAGCTGATCACTTTCGCATTCTGAAGTGACTTATGATCGAGCTCATGACTTTCCTTCGTATTTAAGTTTGAATTTTAAAAAGTTATGCCAGTCACTCGTGTTATAATGAAATTTAACGTGGATTGTTTCGTTTGTTTCAGGTAAGAATGCAGATTTACGAAACTATTACGTTGAAGCGGCATGCGCTACTAGTTTCCAGAATTGTGTATGGTTGAATGCACTCCGTGCTTACGCTCATGGTCGTGCTGTTCGGAGCTCCGAAGAAGGCGACTGACGGGCAAATTTGGATGTAAGGTAGGGGCCGATGTAACGTATAAGAAAGCCAACAACGGTGTTCATGTCCATGTATAGAAGTGTATCGCGGACGCAATCGCCGAAGGTTAAGTGTATGTGAGGTACCCAGGCGCGGCCAAACTTAACGAATTTTGCCCTCCCTCGCAGCCTCGTATGTATACCCACGAATGACCAAGCACACGACCTGACTTGTGTCGCACCGTGCACGCAGTTTTGAGCACGTCTCACGTTATCAGTCAGCAGGTCTGCGTCTGCCTCACGGGCTGACCGGCTGCTGCGGCTGCTCGCTGCGCGCTGATGGTCCCCTCGCCTTGGCGACTGCATTTGAAGCGTGTTTTAAAGCGCGAGCGTTGGCGTGATTAAAATTATTTTAATTGGTAACCTCTGTGCGCCATGTGTATTTGTGTAATAGGTTGCGTTATTACGCCATTGTTGTAACCGTCACAGCGGGGCGCGCGCTGCCGCTCGTGAGGATACATCGCCATTTTCATGACAATGAACAAACATTTAAAGAAAAAAGAAGGGAAAAAAGAGTTAGAAAAAAGTTAAAGATGTTTGGATCGTTTCTTTTACTTTGGGTCTCTCTCTCGTAATCGTTCGAAGAGTGTAGCGGCTAGCGGCCACATCTTGGCGCAAGAAATCGATCACCTTTCGGCGATGTGGTTCAGAAGCGCGATCTTTGGCGTGATCTTCCCTCGTGGGTTCTCGGTTGGTGTACCGATTATACGGAACCAGTTCCGATGCCGCGACGATGCACCTGCGCGACGTCGATTTTCCGCTATTTTTAAAATACGCTGCCGGCGCGAAAAATGTAAATTTCACGCTGTAAGGAAATGCCCGAGGTCTGGCAAAGCAGACAACTTCATAATGCTCGCGTCTTTCGTCTGCGCGCGTGATTTAACTAGACCATGAAACCGGTGTGTTGCTGTTTACTTTATTTTTATAAGTTTAGAGATAGGACAATGTGCGTTCTTTTTTTTTCTCTATCTTTTTCTCTCTGTTTTTTTTTTTTTTTTTCACCTTTAACGAACTAGCTCACCTACTTTTTCGAATTATTTTCGACGTATGTGTCGGTGTACGTAGACGCGTTGCAATTGAGAGGAGGTATTTGATTGTGATGTTTTTGTTTTAGGTAATTGATGCGATTGCGTGTGTACGTGGTACGAGAGGAGAGGTGGTATTTAAATTCAATGGCTCGGGAGCTCGAATGCTTTTCGTATTTTTATTGATTCAGAGAGCGAACGTGCTGTCGTTGGTGTTTAATTCGATGTTACGATCTCTGCTAAAATACTGGAAAACCCCTTGAAATTTCGATCAGTTTCTTAAAAGTATTCTGAATGTTCGAACTTTCATAAAATCTCTCGAATAACTCATTCCTCTCGATTTTCTACAATGTTGAGCCGGTTTTTCTTTGATGCTTGAAGTGTATTTTCAAAATGTTCTCCGGAATTTCTCAGCAAATTTTACATTTTTTATATTCCTTAAATTTCGAACATTTTGGCTGATACCCTTGAAATTTTCAACTAGCTGTATGTCCACACTGATCAACTAGCTCCTTTTTACCGTTGTAATATTGAATAACGAAGTTGACCACGTTGAACGCTGAGACAATTTGGCGAGGACGATTGCTTCGGGGGTTGAGAAGCAAATATTATATTGGCTTTGTCTTTTTATTTATTTAGTTGTTGTTGTTGTTGTTGTTTTTTTTTGGGGGGGGGGGTACTTTTCTAATTTGTTCTCAACCCTCGAGCCTTGAAATTCGCCCTTTCGAGTATTACCTCAGAGACGTCGGGGAGGATATTAGGGCTGTTTTAGCCTTCTTCCCTTCTAGGACGAAAATCTTGCTACGTGGGCTCGAACCCGGGACCTCCGGATTCCGTGACCAACGCACTATCCACTCGGCCAACCCGACCCCTGGGGGAGGGGTTATTGACATACATATTTTACATTTTGTACTGTATACTATACTGACCTGGGAACCACTTTCGCTTCTTGAGCTTATCGATGCTCCGCAGTTTTTTTTTGTTTTTTTTTATCCCCAATATTATTTATTACTTATTTACATGGAAAACGAGTAAGGGAATGCGCCAGTTGTTGGTCTAATGTTGGCCGCTACATGTTTAAGTTCAATACAATCCAGTAGGGGCGCTATGAACACCCCCCTCTTCCCTTCCCCACACAGAAATGTGTTCTGTAGACTCAGAGCTATAATTCTATACCTTTGTGACTGTGAAGACGTGATTACAACTACGTGTCTGTCATTTTGAAATTTATAGTAATACGGAAGTCGTTTTTTCTCAAAGTTTGGAAAAAAGTGTTTGAAAAAATCGAAATTATAAGTGGGTAACACATTTTATCGTCAATGTAAATAGGTATATGTTATGCTAGAGGTCCAAAAAACATATTTTCGGTGTGTTTTGAGAATTTCAGTTCGAGCTGGTGATTTGCAGGACGTGAGAAGGGTGGTGAAAAATTTGTTTTCAGTTTGCGATAACTTCAGTTAGAATCAAATTTTTGGGGTTTTTGTCAATCTATACACCCTTGTACATGTACCATGTCATCTATTTTTAAATAAGAAGTACGTAATAAGTGAAAATTGAAAATGGCCAACAACTGGCACTGACCAACATTTGGCACAAATTACATCTCATACTTACTCGATTATACCATGTTGGTCAAAATTGGTATGTGCCAGATGTTGGTCGTCCAACAATTGGCATTTCTTAAAAATTCGTTTTTAGGAAAATCTATTCAGTGTAAACTAATTGCAGTCCTGTATTCTATATGTGTATTGTTACCTGTTACGTCGAATTTATCAAAATGACGATTTCATAAAATCGACAGATATTTTGCAGATTTTATAAAATCAGTAGCGCAAGAGCGGTTGTTGCCGAATTGATAAAATCAGCAAAATCTTTGCTGTATTTATAAAATAGGTGAGTGTTTGCCGATTGTACAAAATCAGTAATAAATGATTGTTGCTGATGGGTGTGCCTGACAAAAGAGGTCAAAATTTTCTAGAAAGCAAAATCTATGATAAGATAAAATAAAGACGAGTACTATTCAGAATTCCGATTAATGTCATTGACTTGTTAAATCACGACTTATGAGACATAAACTCCATCTGTACCTTCGAAAATGCTCTTCAATAATTGTTTGCAAATAACGCCAGTGAAGTTATTTCTTATGACTCTGATTTTAAGTTTGACCTAATGGATCAAGATAAATGGACTTGCGAAAAAGAGGCGAAAGCTGTGTGAATTTTGAAAGATGTTGATGGTGTAGAGTGCAGGCGGTTCCAGAGCAGAATTACAAACTATACAATCGCGTGCAAAATATCCTCTCAAATCAATCAGAATAATACGTGCACTTTTGGCCCCAACAGTGTTTCCTTTTGTTTTTTGCCCCTGGGGCGTTAATTTCCAGCCCCATAAATTTTACCTTCTTCAGTTATTGACTTGTTAAAACTTATCTGGTTTTGAGAGCACTCAATGAAAGCTCATTTTCTTTTTGTCACTCAAACATGTAAAACAATCGAGAAATAATGGTTACATCGTAAGTAATCTATTTTTTTTTTCAGTTGCGAGGCAATTTTTGTCCTAGAAAAAGGGAAGTTTTGCGCTAATTTTTTTTCTTCTTTAATTCTAAATGAGAATCGGTCAGATTATTTCTCACAATCATAGAAGAAGGATTTCCCTACACATTATCGTTCAAAATTCCTTTTGAAACTCTGTCTAAAGAAAGCTGGACTGTGTTCATTTATTACCCTGAGAATTGGGTGTTCACGTTCTGCCCCAAGGAACCCTATATCTCTCTATACCTGACGATTTTGCGAATTTGGCAAATTTTGTTGCCGATTTTATGAAATCGTCAATTTGATGAATTCGGTGTAACATATATAAACTGAAATGAAGGGAAAGGAATCCTGTGCTGAAATTTTACCTTACCAATAATTGGCACAGCAGTACCAAATGTTGAGCTGGAATCAACATTTCATTATTGCATATTAAAAATTTTCGAGTGCTTTAGCTGAGAGTAGAAGAATGAATGTACTGCAAGGGTTTCATTTCCGAAACCCGATTAGGGGAGGTACACGAACTGGTCAAAAAAAGTAGACCAACAATTGGCGCTTTCCCTTAGAATACATGTATTTATTTTACACGAAGTTTCCAATCTTCGACTATTAAAATAAAAAATGTCACATCTTACTTAGTGGGGAAAAGTGGTATATCTGGTATATCAAATAGTATTGTATTTACCGCAGACTGACTCCAGTCATCAGTTACAACTCCTGCTTCTACCAACTTGGCACTCATCTCATGTGGTTCTAAATATTCCTTACTTAGTAGGTGGGTACATTTTGAACTGTTGACGTTCCAAGAAGATACGAGGACACAAAATTGAGCTACGGCGTTGAATGCTGTTAATTTCGTGCTTCACATGCTAGCTCTAGGGTCAGTGGAATGATTCAGTATCCACTTCCAACGTAAGATTCGATTATTAAATTTCGTATAGAAATTTTTATTTACTTGGCTTGTATAATTATCGGGAGCCTGCATGTCCTGCGAACTAGTACTCCAGTGGTTCTAGTACAGTGGTTCCCAACCTTTTGTGGCCCATTGCCCCTCTCCGGAGGTGGACGAACACCTATCGCCCCCTTTTCATTTTCATTGTATGTCTAATTTTAATTTTAGTAAGATGTAAACGTGTAAGGGCGTGGATTATGACGTCGTAGCCTAAATATTACACTATTTTAATTTTTCGCCCTTTGAATACTTATCGCCCCCCAGTCGCCCGCCACTTATTTATTCCCTCCTGGTAACCCAAGTCGTCCACTTGGGGGCGATCGCCCGGGTTGGGAACCACTGTTCTAGTAACTCTCTAAACTCCGGATACATAATACCGATTCATTTTCTGATTTGTAAATTTCCAGTTGGTCTTCTGCTTTTGTTTTTGCAACCAGAAATTCATCTCGTTCTTTGTTAATTGCCAAAAATGAGGTAGCCGGGGTATTAAGGGGATGAACCCCCCTCCCCCTTGAGATGAGAATTTTCTGTATGCTGGAAGTATCGCAGTAAATGCGCGAAATGAAATGTAAATTCAGATGCATAATTGAAGTTGAAAAGCACCTGATATGTCGATGTAAAAACATACAGTTCGTATTAGGTGTGTCCCCGCCCCCCGCCCGTTGGCGAATTCTTGATCTTATTTAAAGCCAGAATACCTACATTATGAAAAAATTTTGTTGATCCCCCTCCCCCCTGGGAAAAATCCTGGTTACGCCCCTGATTGTCAATAAGACTTAATTCTTTCCCCGCAACTCTGCACGTACTTACGGTATATATGTGTAGCATGATAAATTGATGGGCCAATTTCTCGTATTAGAGTCTCGAGCCAGGATCTTCTATTTTAATAAAAGATTCGCTGAATAACTTCATTTTTTCATTTCTCGGCGGAGTGATCGTAGAGGTTGCCGCTCTTTCGGAACACTCTTTCGAACCATCGTTCATAGCACTCTTTTTATCCATTTTCTCTATGCAGTATACAGTATGGAAATGATTAAAGAATGCTAATACCAACAATAATGTCTACGACTCTTCGAGATTTCGAAAAAATAAATGTTTGTCCGCTTTAAAAATGTCATTTCTGTTGTGGTGGAATCATGGGCAGTATAGCCGCATTCCAGTTCAGATACAGAAAAATTATAAAATATAGGTCCTAAAATAACTTGAAAAATAAAAAAGGTACAAAGGTTTGACAGAAGATTGATTAACCATAAGACCGAAACTCGGTGCCTACTTCTTCGATTTCACTAATATAGTAGGATATCATCCCTTACCTTTCCATGACTTTCACGATGTCCCAGTAAGGTGCAAAATAACAGTAAAGACGAATTTAGGAGATCGATATTGGGAAGTTAATCAAAAGTACCTATGTTGATAGCCCTGCTCCTATAGCAAGGGGATAATTTCACTAGTTCGTATCAAAAACGTGTAAAAGGAGTGATTTTTGAACGCCTGTGGCGCATTATAAAAATCGTTTTTGAAAGCAAAAGTTGGTTGAGATAATTTCAGCGACAGCATTGAGCTATCAGGATAAAAAAGAATTACCTCCATGGACACTTTTTTAATGAAATTACGTGAAACGGAAAATCGCGATTTTTGACGTAGTAAAATAGGGAAGCTGAAATAATCCCCCAGACGTATCCAATGTGTTGAGTGTTACTTAGTCTGTGTTAGTGTGCTACACTAGCGCTACCTAGGCACTGTTAGCATTCCAATGAGGGTGGTCCTATTATGGCAAAGTAGGATTTCTTTTCGAGACACCCAGTCGTTTCGTTTTCGCTGTAGGAAGACAGTCCCCACTGAAATATTTCCGATTTGTATGGCATTCTAAAATTGTTGGCGACGTTTGAAGTTGTACATTTTATTTTTGATAGAATAACTATGTACTATTATTTAGTCAGTGAGGTCTAGAGACGTTTTATGCTCTGTGTTGATAAGTGAGACTCGTTGTGATTTTTTGGTTTTTTTCTTTTACTATTCAGTGTTTACTAATTTGAGCCCAAACGGTTGTAAAATACATGTTATACTTCACCCTACGGTACCGACCCTTAAAACGTTATAACGCTCGAAACTATTCTAATGTAGAGATTTCTTTTCTGCTGCAAGAATCAAATACCAGGCTGCCTCAAATCAAATTTTCGTGTTTTTTTTTTTTCGAAATAAAGACCGCCTTAATCTGTATCGTGGAAGGTCTGGTTGACCGAGTGTATAGCACGCTGGTCTCGGAATCCGGAGGTCCCGGGTTCGAGCCCACGTAGCAACTCGCTACATTGGCACCTAGGCCGGTTTTTCAGCTAAACGGAAAGAGGGCTAAGACAGCCCTAACAGTCTTCTTGACATCTCTGAAGTAATGCTGGAAAGGGCGGATTCCAAGGCTCGGGTTGAGAGCTAATTAGAAAAGAAAAAAGTCAATCTGTATCATGACTCATAAAATGTTTGATGATCTTAACTCCTTTTTCTGTCAAGCCTTTGGCAGCTACTAACTCTAGTTTTTAGTTGCATAGTGTTGTTAGACATAACAAAACATAATGACAAAATGAAGAATTGACAACTAAAAATTCAAAATTTGTCGTATGACAAAACCTTAAATCGTTTTTTGTGAGAACCCATGCGTCAGTGACATAACAACAAAAAAAATAATCCAATGACAAAAAAAATGTTATGACATTTCGTCAATGATTAAATGATAAACTATGCTAAACGACTTAATAATTGATAATAGAAATGTAATAAGTAGGTATTTTGTTCACCAATCTCTGCTTCCCTATTGTGGCCTTTAGGTTCTCCGATTCTCAAAGTTTGATCAAAATAAAACAAATTAGCCGGCGCTAAAGACTCGAAAATTTATATCTATATGGTAATTCGTGACATTTTTCGTTATTCCCCTCTGCAAAGTGGTACCATACTGTTTTCAAACTAAGGTTCAGCCAGTATCGAGAGCGAATCCGGTAACTCGGTAACATCGAGGCATGGCGCATATTCTCCCTCGAACTGACAGTTTACCCTTTGGAACATTGTATTTTCCGAATTCAGGCGCAAAGATCTAACTGAAGAACTTTTCAAGCTTGCTTACTGAAATTTGGAGGTAATCTTCTCCTTGGGTCTTGAGCTGCTTTCTCTCGCTCTCCTGAAGAAGTGGTCGGGCTACGGGATTAGTAACATCGGAAACATGACAAAATAAATCTCGATTTCATCTTGGTTTCAATAGATGTGAAAGCTCGATGGACTCAGATTCTCAAGGTTGAGGGATTACAAATAACGGACTAAAAACTTTTCATTATTCTACAGAAGAAGCCTGGAAACAAAAGGGAGAGTTCCTGAGAAATAGTTTGTTTGAAAAATTACATTCAGTTTTCAGTTGGTAGAAGCGGGTCCTCAATTGATTAATTTGAAGACTAGAAGACTCGAGTTGCTTTTTTCAGTCAGCCACATGGTCGCTTTTTGAAAAATTTCAAGATTTCTTCCTTCTTTTCAGGCCCATGGCACACCCAGTTAGTTAGGTAGAACTGCTCGAATTTTAATTTGGGCCAGTCTATAAAAATTTTGTGCCCATGCTTATAGATACCTATGCATTATACAAATGGCTTTTTGCGTACTTCCAAAAAAAAAAAAAGGTTGTGGGCGCAGAGCTGAGCTAGGTCGAGCTAAGCCCGGCTACAAGCCTACTTCCTTCCTTTCGAGAAAGTGGCTTCGTACATCCCAAAAGAGATCCGTCGCTTTCTGGAAACTTGCGTGAGGTTTGAGTAAAGAGATCCGTCGCTTTCTGGAAACTTGCGTGAGGTTTGAGTTGATGTGAAGCGCTCAAAAGTCAGATAATCAAAGAACATCCTCATGTGTCTACTACGAGGAATGGCAGTATCACAATTTTTCGACTGGTACCAGTAAGATGTGAAAGTTGTCTAGTGACTTCACCTCCTTCCCTCCTACCCCTAAGATGAAATAAAGCTTTACAGTGACACCGGTACTGAGGATATGGAAATGGAGGGCTGAGTTCATCGACCTCAAGCATTTATCAGATTTCTGTGCTGAGAAATACAGCTCTGTAGTCACTGATAACAGTAGATGAGAAAGTCACCTGTTTTGTTGTACCACAGAACTGAAGAAACTCGATTTATTCACTTGCAATTTTTGGTGTCTGCGGGGGAGGGGGTGTTGACCATTAACCTTCCCCTCGAATTTGCTCATGGATAGGCTTTCTACAATTCCAGCTCTGGCCAGATTTTTCTCCTTGCTTGACTCAGGTACCGCATTCAGAATGATCTGTATAAAATCTATTATGAGTGTCTTTTGAGGCTGAGGCACGTCACATTATTCCAACACGCCGAACATACTTTCTCCGAGCATGTTCATAACGGATTATTGGCCTTCATCCGCCCTCCCCATCGTCATTTACCAGTCGGTTTCAGTGGCTTGGCCATGTAATCAGTCCTCCAGAAGTGGAATCCGAATTCAGCATCAACGGTTTGCAATGGTTATTTGGCACCCAGCGGACAAGGATTACAAAATCGATGGGTATGATTCACAACCCGGATTGACCCATTTTTAGGGCTCTTGCCCGATCATTCAAATGATAACCGAGGCATTAAAATGCACTCCAAGTGCGCCAGTGCAGTGCGGTGCATTGTTATTTACGTCAGTTCGCTCTCATTTACTCGCTCACTCACTCGCTCCTCACTCGCTCGCTGGCTCGATGCATTGTCACCGAGTTACGACAACACGTCTGAAATTCTATATCCGAATATTTTATTGTAATAATTGAATTCGCACGACACTGCGACACACGTCACACGCAGCGCCGCCTCGCATACGAACCGAATAATTATCGACGAGTCGTATCGGATGTCCCGTTAATTGAGTAACGCCGCTTAATTGTTTCCATTTTACTTTCGATATTCGAGCCACGTAAAACGCGGTATCTTTACTTCTTAGTTCTTGAAACTCGATTCGATTCGCTGGAATTTAATCCATCGCGGATCCGTGCATTATATGCACTCAGTACAGCGCTAATTTACTCTCTTCATCGATCTGCGGAAGTATCGTTGTCACTCTTGCGTTAACTTTTCCTCTATAGGCTAACAGGCCGCAGCGCCGGACATTGCGGTCATTGCAACTGATCGGGTGAAAGAAATAGTGGTGTAGCTGGGGGGGGGGGCTCCTAGGATCTGGACTCCCTTTGCGGCTTCGTCTCATAGGGGGTTTTCTAACTTTAGCTCCCCCTCGAACATCCCTCCCCTTTTGGTCAAGACCAAACCCCTTTGAAATCTAGGCTGGCAACGCCACTGGAAAGAAAGAATGGTAAAGCATTCTTTGATTCGAGCTTTCAACTTGGCTTAAGAACCCTCTGACTGGACGAAGTTGTATTCTGGAGGGACTGGAATCTTATTCGAGTCATTTTTTAAGATAGTAGTCGATTTATAGGACTTCAAATACGCCGGATCAAAATCTGGAATCAGGTTGTGTTGTGTTTATACATTTACGCCAGAATCATATTCATCATTGAAAATTTTTGTATCGATTACTGTGTATAACGTCAGAAAAAGAACTCAAATTTTTAGTATGCTAGCTCTCCAACCACACTTGTGGGATCGGAAATGAAAACTAATCCCAAAATTGGATTCAGTGATTTTGAAACCCTATGCATCAACTGCAATCTCGAAAAAATCGCTTAATGGAGATTTCAACCCCTTCCAGTGACATTTTTGGACGTTGTTATCGAAAACCAATTCGAAAGCCAGATTTGTTGGCCTCGAAAATCTAGACGTGTCGAATCCCTTGTCGAAATTCTTTTGGCACATATTTGTGCCATTTTTTCAGTTCCTTCCTTCCTCCTCCTGTCACAGCCTTGAACAGGGAGCCCTTCAGAATAATTTATGTTCATCAAATACGATCGTAACACGTACCTCAAAATGTGTTGATAATATTTAATCAGGAATGCACCGGCGTAACATTATAGAGGGGGTTGTAAAAGAGCAAACCTAATTTAGCCAACGGTAAGTATCAGTTTGGCCCCTGCAGATTTAATTTTGCTAACTAATGAACATTTTGTAAATCGGTTAGCAAAATATAGAAAAGTTATCACTTTTCAGATTTCCAACTCTGGAAAATGTTTGGAGAGAGTCTCCTTACCCTCACTGTGGTATTTTCTTATAGAAAAAAGTCGTCGAAAAAATTAGATCGGGACGTATTTCTTTATATAAGAATGGAACGAGGCCCCTCACAAGTTCATCCCTTATAGTCTCCTCCTCTGTCAAATTTACCTACTTTTGAAGAATTTCTAATTATTGAATTATTCGGAGGTGCACCCGAATAAAAACTAAAATTTTGTCAAAAAAAAAAGAAAAAAGAAGCTTGCAACGTTTTTTAATTTTGAAAACTATTTCCTCTTGAACAGGGACGTACCTACAGGGGGAGGGGAGAAGGCAAATTACCCTCCTCCCCCGTAGGAATTTTTCACTCAGCAGTTAGGAAAATTTACCATTTCAGAGTCAGGCTAGTTGGAAAAATCCAACAAGTTAACTTTTTTTTTTTTCCATTGATACTTGGGAATTTTGAGTTGAGTCTGTTGGGACTTCCACAATTTTTACCCCCACCCCATGCAAAACTCTTCGGTGCGTGCCTACTCTTGAACATTTTCATAGTACTGAGGATCGAGCCGCGCCCCCGATGGTCTTGATATTACTGCGAAATTATTTTGACCCTCAAGCACTACCACCCTGTTTTATTCATCCGGGGTTCCCAAAATTAGGCGGTTGTCTCAACAACGTCGAGAGAAAATGTGAAAAATAATAAATTGTTGATCGCCTTTCGATCTGTTGCACGAAGTCATTCTGAATGACACGAACATTCTTTTCTGCTGACTGGTTTCTGAAGATAATGAGCTTGGACTTTCAGAACTGTGTACCTAATTTCTTCATCAGCAAACCATAGTGCATCATCCAGACTATGTTTTCTCAACTGATGGGAGAGGGCTGTACCAGGCCTCAGTCCCGAGGTTCCGAAAATATTAAATTTGACCTCGAGTATAAATTCATCACACCTTCATGTCACTTCCTTTTCCCCTGATTCTGAGCGGATGCAAGGGTTTTGAATCGATGGTTTAATTTGATAACCCGGATAACCCTTGCCCTGAAAACTGAAAAAACTTACGGACGCCATTCAAATGGAATAATATTGACTTTATATTGAGGTGGAAAGAAGAAACATTGTTAGCGAAAATCGGGGGTCTTTGCCTTCGATGGGCAGGGCCGGTTTGAACAATTTTTACGGGGGGAGGGAGGGTGGATTATAAAAATGCCGAATTGTCGAATATAAATTCAAAAAGATGCCGAATTGCTAAATAGAAATTTTAGATTTCAGTCACATTTTCCCGACTTTATAAGCCGTCAAAGCGAGAAAAAAAAACTTAGATTTTTGGATTTTTTCAGCTTCTTAACTGAAAATTCCCAGCTGAGCTGTCAAATAAGTCGTAAAAGCAAGAAAAAACAAAGCTTTTGACGTTTCGACTTGACGAATTTCCTCAACTTTCTTATTCGGTATTCAAAGAAAAATTTGTGAAATCGGTGTGTAAAAGAAAAATCAGTTTCAGGAATTTTGCCAAATTGAGCAAAATTTTGCCGAAATTACCGAATGAAAAATGACTGGGGGTTTGACACCCCCTCGCACCGGCACTGTCGATGGGTTTAATCTGGTGGAAACGAAACGTGGTTAAAAAAGTTTTGCATTTGATCAATAGTTTTAACCCGCCAGGAAGCTTGAGGTTAGACAAAAAATAGTACAGAATTTTAAAAATCGAACGTCTTTTAAATTTTCACTTATTCATTAATCAATTTTGAACCGTAAGTAACAACATTCAAGAAAAATTCATTAGTAACTGCAAAATATTTGAGCCTGTATTCCCGAATAAAATAACTTAGGCTAATGAGAATAGTGTAATGTGAAACCCTAAATCGAGCTCGGGAATTAAATTCGAATACATGAATAAGGAGAGGTGAGAGGGTGAAGACGACGCGACTACGTACGATGAGTTAAAATTTGAAGGTAGCCAAATTTTTGTATGCTGTACGTACTATTTGTCCCAATTTAAGCTCAATGAATGAATGAATTAATTTTTTGCCGGTGGGGGGGGGGGAGGTTTACAGTGGATTAGCTTTATAAATACAAAAGGTTCTATCAGCTGGTCAGTCGCTAACCCCACCTGTCCACCCGTTACCGGGTATAAGCCTCCATCGCACATTTCCATATATCTCTGTTTTTCGCTGTTTTCGTCCATAATGTGCCGAAATTTTTACGTATAAGATCCTCCATCTTGTGGGGGGGGGCGTTTTCTTTTTTTGTTCCAGGGGGTTCATTCCTCTGTTCTCTTTGCCCATTAGTCTTTCCTACCTTACAGTGGCGTAGTCAAGGAGGGGGATTAGGGGGATGAATCCCCCCTTAAGATGAGAATTTTCTATATACTGGCTGTATCACAGTAAATGCTAAATGTACGCAGAGGCGAAACTTCATTTTCAGTTGGAGAGGAGGGGGGAGAATGAAAATTTGCCAACAAATATTTGTTAAAAACTAAAAATTCACCGACATTTGTTTTTAATTTGAAAATTGGCCGATTTTTTAATCAAAATATTTTTTAACTGAAAAGAAATGAACAAACAAACAAACGTTCTTAAAAAATGAAAAATTCAAATGAATAGTTTCAAAATTTGCTGACTGCCAAATTATGGAGGATGTTCCACCCCCTTCTCCATAGTTTCGTCCCTGCAAATGCAGATTGGAATCTTATCCCCCAAGCACTCACATTTGCGCCCATGAGCATATCCTAGTCTGGGAGGGTAAGCGGAAGTCTGTTAGGAATACTTGAGAAGAACACACAAATTCCTTCATACATTAAGGTGGTTATTATTTACTCTTGGTGGTATTTTTTCTGAATTTCCTCTGATTCGTCTCCTAAATTGGTTCCAATAAAGTAAAATGAAAATAAATAAATAAAAAAAACTACAAAGTTTCAGGTCGATCGGATTAGGGGAATCCGTGCCAACAAGCTCCCTTTCGTTCGCACATGGAGTTTTGACTTTTGTTCCGGCCAAAATTCTTTCCTATATTCACCAGGACCAAAGCCCGTGTATTAAACAATAGATCGTTTGCTATCGGATTCAGTTTGTGACATTGAAAAATAAGTCTTTTGCTTTCAACTTTTGGATTTTAATAAAATGTTCAACATTCTCAAATTTTAGTCACCCGGTCAAACAGAGAATCTAGTAAAAACAGAAGTCATTGAAATTCGAATTTCAACGTTTGCTACCGACTTTCAGATTTTCGAAATGTCTTCTACATTTCAGCTTTGTTTCAAGGTTTCAGCCTTTCTGATAACGTTCGATACTCAGCTTGAAACCGTCGGTTTCTGACTATGACTGATCTCTGACGGAAGCCAGGGTATTCAATTTTCAGAAACGAAGTTTGACTTTCAGTTTGGGGAGGTAGAGAAGAAAAATTTGCCGACAAATGTGTTTTAAAAATTAGAAATTCGCTGACAAAATTTTTAAAAAATCAAAAATTTGCCGATTTCTTAATCAAAAAATATTTTAATTAAAAAAAAAAAATAAACAAACCAACAAACAAGCAACATTTATAAGAAATGAAAAATTCAAATGAATAGTTTCGAAAGTAGCCGACTGCCAAATTATTGGGGGGGGGGGTCAACCCCTCCCATCCCGCTATAGTTTCGTCCCTGAATTCGGGAAATGAAATTTAAATTCAGATGCATAATTGAAGTTGAAAAGTATAACATACTAATACGTCAATTTAAAAACATACAGTTCATATTAGGTGTACCCCCTAGTCTAACAACATAATTTAAAAATTTGCTCATCTCCCCCCCCCCACCCTTGGAAAAATCCTGGCTCCGCCACTGCTACCTTATTATATTAGGTGTTCCGCGTAGTTGAACTTAAATTTAATTAGTAACGACCCTATACTCTTAGATCTCGTTCTCTTCGTAATCTCTGCTATACTACTTAATTCTGCCCTTCTGCTTGATATTCAAGATGCTCCTTAGCATCTTGTTATATGCTATCACTATTCTTTCAATATCAGGATAAAAATATTGATCAAATTTGGAGAAAATGCTGAATGTCAAATGACACCTTTCGAGGATCCCGAGGTCTACAAATTTTCCGAAGAAAGTGTTTCCCCCCCCCTATTCTACCTACTCTGCATATTTACAAGATCGTACAATGTAAAGTTCACTGAGGAAGCGAGAATCGAAAACTTTCCAATTTTTCAGTAAAAATAAATAAGTAAAGTGATAAAGAGAAGAAAGCTCTTGAGGTACGTGAATTTGTCAATCGGGCACCTGAAATTACCAACTTTCCAACTGTAAAAGATGATCGCGAACCGCCCCCGTGAGCTACTACCGTCCTGCATGTTTGAGTTCACCGAGGTAGTACAATTTTGATATCCCCATGGTCCTAAGGACGAATCAATTGCCAACTTTATCATTTATAATCGAAATCATGTGCGTGGTTTCTAAACCTATCGAAGTGGACACGCAGATTACAATCGAATGCGATCGAGTAAAATGCGGAATTTCGCGAGCTGCTCGTAAATGGAATATCCAATCTGATGTTATGGTCGTAAAAAGTGACCGTACGGTGGCGTGTAATTGAGAGCCCATTTTTTTTGTTCGCGACCAGTGAAACCGACCAGGAAGTGGCGAGCAGAGTAACTCGTCTGCGAGGCTATGATGTGATGATGAGTTTTAATTGTATACGCGAGTGCGTACGAAAAGAAAAAATGGAAAAATATTAACGCCGCGCCGTGGCACCGACCGCCGAGAAAAACGGAAATGAGGTTGTTTAGGTAAACTCGTACAGTGTTAATATCTAGATGCATGCTGCTGTAGTGGACGCAATTGCCGGCATGATAAATTGAAAAAGGAAAGTCGTATTAGCACAAATAGGGGGCCTGGGAGGCTTAGTCCCCTCCAGCCAAAAAAACAAGACTTATACGAGCACGAATTTTTAGTAATATTTTGATACTCGTGAGTTTCTTGAGAGCGCCCCTCCTTCAGGTCGGCTACTGGCGCCTATATGCCGGAAGTGCCGATTTGACTTCGCGGTCTTACCTCGATGCGAGAATTCCGAGCACGCACCCGAGATCTCGTCCGTTTCCCAAAATTTCGAAAGAAAATGCTCGAAGTGGTCGCCAAATCGTGAAGGCACACACGGTCGTGGAGAAAAGTAATTTTCGCAAACGAACACTCGAAGGCGACCCCGCACCGAACTCGAGGTGGAAATTTTCGAAATCTGCCCGAACTTGTATATGGTTGTCTACGCATATAGCGAAAAACGGTCCGAAATTACATGTATAGCGTACGTACCTTGAAAGCCATTTCGATGTACGTTGAAATTTGTTTGATATTGCTGAACGAAAATTGAAGAACAAGTAGATTAAGGTACGGCGCGCACTTATTGCTTCGACACAACACTTCGACTTACTATTTGCACTTGACAACGAACTTTCGAGTTTTATATACTAAACACCCAGTCAGCTCGGTACTGATATTATAATCTCCCTCTCATCAGGCGGGTGTATTATTTGTATGTATATAGATTGAGGATAGACGTGCCTACCTTAAAAAAAAATAAATAAAAAAAATAGACTAGGAAAAAAACTACAAGGAGCCTACTGTTTAATTAAATCCATTTTTAATGTCGGTATCATGTTATTGGCATTTGGTAGCCACGCCTGAACCCTTCTCGTATTACCCGCCACCGCCTCCCCTCGAAGACTCATGTCCAATGTGTTCGGTAATGCGTACGTGTGTGTGCGTAAGTATGTGTATTACCATGGTGCGAGTGCGATTAGAATTATGTATTCGCCAATGTCAACTACATTCGTACAGGGTGTATCGTAAAACATTCGTATACCTGTCGAGAACTGGTTCAGCGAATTGTTTCAGAGACGATCGAACTATTATAGAATCGAATTGCTCTTTTTTCACTCGCCGAGTGCAGTAATTGTAATTGTGTGACTCGTCGTGTGGATTCATCCGTGTCTGCATTTTGCTGCAGGTGTATATGTATATTTTCTTTTTTGAAATTACGAGGAACAAGACGATTTTTTTGATGACTGGTTCAACATTGAAGATATTGTATATCACGTGGTGAAAATGTATAATATGTAAGCCGTCTAATGTGATACATTTTTGTGAATGGGATGTTCGAAAAGCCGACTGTATTGCGGTTGCTTTTAACATGTGAATGTGGTTGATTCGACTTCAGCCGCCACTTCCCACTTCCGAATCCGAGTTGCGTTGATTTGACTCTTCACTGAGTCTAGCAAAAGGATAGGCTTATTCCGGAACGTACTGTGAAATTAATGACAGACAACAGTCCGAGTTCATCGTAAAAGCAAAGACAAGTAGACAGCTCTTCACATCAGTGGCGCCCACGCATCATGGGGTGGAAAATTTACGAAGAAACATAAAAGTTGAAAAATCACATTTATGCGAAGTGAGTGGGGGAGGAGAATAAAGTCTTTTCGGAAGATTTTTGCCGAGTAGTTCTCAAAACCGGAAGGCGCCATTCAATGCAGTAACACTGGGAAGATCATCAACTAGTTATGACAAGAAGTTTGAAAAAAATGAAAAATCCTGAAATTCGAATAATTCGATGAAATGGAGAATATTGAACCTGATTCAATATCGGGAGTCTTCAAACCAGTCGTTTAATATGTAATTTGAGTAAAATTCGCGTGAACTTAATGTTACTTAGAAAATAATTGTGAGCCGACAGGAAGAAAAGGACCTCAGCGCAAAAAATGTAAATATTACAGGGAGAGCGGATAAACAAAATTGATAACGTTTTCACGTTACGGAGACACTCAACTTTGAAAACTTACAGCCGTTTGGGAAAATTTTTTAGAATTTTTTCGACAACACCAGGCGAAAGAGCGGCCAAAAATTAGTCAAAAACAGTTGTTATCACAAAAATAGCTTTTTTTTGCGCTGATGTCCCTTTCTTCCTGTCAGCCCACAATTATCAAAAAATTATGATAAAATTGTTTTAAAAATATTGAAAAATAGAAAAATCTGACAAAACCAGTGTCTCATGCACACTTGACCTAAGTGACAAAAACTTTTTTTTTTCAGGAGAGCGATTTGAAAATTACAAATAACCTTGTGGCTCAATTGGCTTACGCCATCTAGCGGGCTAAAAAAGGAAGTAATTCGTAATTTGCGAGTGTAGCCCAATAAAGGGCATCGACATCTATAAGAATATGTATTAAACTCTTTTTTCGTTAAAATGTTACTTAGGTCAAGTGGGCATGAGACACTCGAAAATTAGAATTCGAATTTACTTTGGGAATCTGAAAATACTTCAACGAAAATTGAGTAAGATTCATGAGAAATTATAGTCACATTCGGAAAAACTGATCAACGAATTATGATAAAGATTTTTAAGGAAAGAAAACTCAAGATTCGAACAAATTCCAGGGTGTCTACTGGCCTGAAAAGTCATGATTTCAAAAAATTGTCACGAAAGTCATGATACATATTTCAACCAAAACTCGAAAAAGTTATGGTATTTCATCATGTCATAGGTGGTTCACAATATTTTCATTGCCAAAAAAGAAAAATCAGTTTTATTCATTTAATGAGAAAAGAATATTGAGTAAATATTTATTATGGAAGTTTAGCGCGCTCTGTATTGATAGCTGATAATGGATAAAAATGGCGTGTTTGTTGATAAATTGGTGTTCAATAATTACTTCAATAAGGAATGGTTCTTTATTGCTTTCATTCTCATCAATGCTTTTGTGGTTGTGATTATTGGTATTAAATGAGAAGTATTTTGTGATTTCTTCTAAAAATATTTTCCCAAATTTGTTTGTGTCACGCTTATTATTGCTTATATTCTTCAGAGATTTGTTAATAAAACAAGTGATTAATAAACCGATTACGAGAAAGGCAAATTGCACCGATATAAATTTAATGAATTTTAATCACATCAAGACGTTTCGACAGTAACTATGACATATTCAGGATTGTCAAAACGTCGTGATGTGATTAAAATCCATTCAATTTACATTGGAGCAGTTTGCCTTTCTCGTAATTTGTTCAAAATCGTTCTCCTCTGCTTTACTAGCATAAGTGATTAATGATTTTTCTGAATCAATACATAATGAATCTAATATTTGTTAGTCTTTCATTTTTCCTGTCTGTTATTAGATGCGGAACACAGTTATCACCAATTTTATACCTATAAATGAAATATTGTCTGTTTTTCTGCAAGCTTTATAAATGCAGAAAATTGCATATTCAAACCACCCACAAAGAGGGGCAAAACTATGGGCATTTTTCTACTCTCTTAAGACTGTCTCATTTGTATTACAATTCAGTGGCGTAGCTAGAGGTTTCCCAGGGGGGGGGGGGGGCACAATAAGGTTTTCAAGGGAGAAGAAGTCGAAAATTGAGGTATTTTTTTAAAATTGCCGATTTTAGAGGACTATGTAAAAATATTGCGGGCACGTTCCCCCCACCCCGACGCTACACCACTGTTGCAATCCATATTATTGTAATGCCGTTCAAGGGAAAATGTTGAAGTATGCAACAAGTATAATTCTGGTGGTTCTTGAAAAAAAAACAAAAAAACTCCAAGCTTTGTGCCTTGCTATGGGAGTTAAAAAGTAGGGTACACTTGTACTCTCAAAATATTCACTTATTTCAGGTGTCCTTACATTGTAAAATCAGATACAGAATGTGAGTTCCACAGTACAGGTTTTGGTTTACCTAAAAATTAGTCAAAAGGGATGGTGGAGAGGAGAGGGTCAAAATGTGGAGTCCCCGGTGAGGCGCGAAGCGCCGAGTTTGCCTCCTCCTTCCTTTTTCTTTTTATATCCCCCATGATAGTGATGAAAAATGAAAAGTCATGATATTTAGTTTCCCAAATTCAGTAGACACCCTGAATTCGATAAATCAGAAAAAAATTTTAATTAATACGATGTCAAAAGTTTTGAAGCAACTCAAATGGGAAAGTTCAGCTTCATTTGTGAAAAATTGCAGTTACTTTGAAAAAGTCATAAATGAGTTCAGACAAATATTTGGAAGGGAACATCGTTTTGAATTTCGAATAACTTGACAGAATAGAAAGTTGATCTTCATTCAACATCAAAAGTTTTTAAAAAAGTACAAGAAATTTGAATAAGGTTAGTGGAAAATTGTTGTCAAATAGGAAAAATAATAATCAAAGGATTATAGGAAAGTTTTTTTTGAAAACAAAAGTAATCAAAAAATCTAATAAAATTGGAAACTGATTTTAATTTCGGCCTATATGTCTTCAAGAAACTTGGTCATGGAAGACTGTAGTAATATTCTGGGGAAATGATCAAAAATCATAACAATTTTGGAGAAAAGGAAACTCGAAAATCGAACAAATTCGACAAATCTGAAAATTTAAATTATTCGATATTAGTCGTTTTTAAATAACTCAAATGGAAAGAATTCCGCCTGATTCGTTGAAAATTGCAGTCATCCTGAGAAAATCATCAATGAATTCAGACCAAAATTTGAAAAGGAAAAACATTTTGATTTTCGAATATGTAATTTAACAAAACAGAAAATTGAAATTGATTCAATATCAAAAGTCTTTAAAAAAGTACACGACATTTAAGTAAAGTTCTTGGAAAATTGTTGCCAAATAGGGGGGAAATAATCAAAGGACTGTGATAGAAATTTTTCAAAAAAAATAAATCGAAAGAATTAACATAATTAAAAATTGATTTTAATTCGGGATAATATGTCTTCAAGAAAATCGTACGCGAAAATTGAGTAAGATTCATGAAAAATTGTAGTAATATTCTTGAAAAGTGATCAAAGAGTAATCACAATGATTTTGGAAAAAAGAAAACTTGAAATTCGAACAAACTCGATAAATCTAAAAATTTAAAGTACTCGATCTCAGGCATATTTCCAAACAATACAAATGAGAAGTTTTGCCTGATCCGTGGAAAATAGCGGTCATCCTGGGAAAATCATTAATGAGTTTTGACAAAAATTTGAAAGGGAAAAACATTTTGAATTTTGAAAATTTGATAATATAGAAAATTGAACTTGATTCAATATTGGAAGTTTTCAAAGAAGTCGTACGCGAAATTTGAATAAGACAGGTCTGAAATAATTGCACTGTCGGAGCCCCGCATTAAGTACTTCAAAACTTGGTCTATGACCAGGGAAAATTATTTTATGTTCTAAAAACAGTGAAATGTACGCGTATAATGTTCCCCAAAAAAGGGCCAAAATATGTCAAAATATTCCCTCGCATGTAAAATGTAAATATGCTCAGGATATTCAGTAGCACAATATGGGTATCCAAATGCAGGACTTTTCAAACTGAATAATTGTGACACCATGTCTGTGGTCAAAAATTACAAAGACAAAAACTTAGTCCATCACAGAAAAAGAAATTAACACATGCCACAGATAACATAATTCGGAAGTACAACTTCACGTCCGCATTCGAATTTGAACCACGAAAAATGTAGGAGCGCGAATGTAAAATGTACAACCAACCAGTTTCTGTCATTTCATTTCCTATCGAATTTTCAGATGTTTTTATTGTCTTCCAGCAGAAAAGTAGAAAGAAATATTCCCGAAAAGTTCTCCAAAATGGCCAAATATTCCCAAAATATGCCCAAAAACCGAGAAACATAATACAAATTTTTATACTTTTAATAGCAAAATGTGTCAAAATATGTCCAGTCAAGTTGGGTCCAATTGACTACATATTACATGAATCATAAAGAATAGGGGGTGCGACCACCACAGTCCTCAGTGTTTGGTCTAAAACTTTTGTTCCTGTGTTGAGGTTTGCTTTGGGCTTCTTTTGCTCCCCCTCTATCAGCGGTCCTCAATCTTCCACCATGAACCTCCTTCCATACTTCCTTCATCACGAGCCTCCACCTCCATCACGACCTTCTCGTTCACCACGGTCACACTTCAACAGTCGCAGCCCTCCTCAGACACGAACTCCTCCCCCACAACGGCCATAATTTACCAGAGGCTTCAATATCCACCCCATGGTCTTTTACCTCCGCAGTATCCCTCTGCGAACCCTTCTCTCTCCCTTGGACTTCCCCCTCACCTGTACAATCATCGACCACCACAACCGACTTCCACCACCTGGGCCTTAATCTCTTCACATTATCCTCTCCCTCGCTCTGTGACTTTCTCCGTTCACAGCTTCTCCCCCACATGACACCCTTCGTTTATCCCTCCAATCATCACTCAGTCCTCTACCTAGTCCCCCCATCACCCTCTTCCATCTCGAGTGCACTTCCCCAGTAGGACCATTTCGCCTCGACCACCCCCATACCACTATGGCCTTCATTTCTGTTCACGTACCACGCCCCCACTAAGACCTCTTCACCCATCACTACGCCCTCCCCAATTGCGGCCTTAATCCCTCGCTACAGCCTTCTCCTTCCACTGCTCCTTCTCTGTGGCCTCCTCGTCCCAGCTCCCTCGAAGATCCCCTGGTCTTCCACTCAGGAGCTCCCGTCACCATGACCATCTTTCCTCTTCAGACCCCCGCCACCAGCCCCTCCCGCACCACGGCTGTCATTTCCCTCCCTGGTCCTCTTTCACCTAGGACTTCTCCAGGATCTCTTACTCATCACTCCCCCCACCCACCGAGGGCATTTATCCCCCTCCTGAGGCCACGCTCCCATGGATCTCCTCCCCATTCTGGAGCTCCCTCCACCATGACACCTCCTAGGGGTAGGCTACCCTTGGAGAAATGAGCAATTAGTGGGGCAGAGTAGGCAATCCGCAGGTGGCAGATCGTCCCGAGGGTAGGCTACCCCTGGAGAAATGAGCAATCACGGGGCAGGGTAGACAACCTGCAGTGTTTTTTTTCTCCCGGAGGTGGTGACGGCGGCGGCGGCGGATTTTACCTTTTTAGTATATAGAGAGATATGTCTTTTTATGTCTGACTATGTCGGTTATGTCTTGAAATTTGGAGACCTTTTATGTTAGAACAGATTATGTCCTCGAAAGTAGCTGATCTGCTCCTGCAATTTTTCTGATTTTTAGGTAGGCAACCCGCAGTGCGTTTTTTGTCGCCGGAGGTGGCTGTGGCGGCAAACCCTCCTCCACGAGAACCCTTCCCTTCAAGACCACCTGCCCGGGACCAGAAACTTCCGCACCAGGGCCTTCATTCGCCTTCCCGGCCGCCTCTCTCACCAAGGACTTCCTCCTCCATCAGGACCTCTTACACACCATCTCCCCCCCCGAGACCTTTATCTTCCTCTACAGTCCTCGCCACCGCCGTGGTTTTCTGTCCTTTCAGGAGCTCCCTCTTCCACCATGAGTACCTCTTACACCCCCGGGCCTTTATCTACCAAAATTTTACTGCCCCTCTAGGATCCTCACACACTACTACCTCCTTCTTCCTCAATGGCCACCCTCTCCTACCAAGGATTTCCTCCGCCACGAGGACCTCTAACCCACAACTGCCCCTGGGCTTCATCTCCCATCAGAGCCCCTGTCCTCACTATGGCCCTCCAACCTCCTTGAAGATCCCTGACCATCTACCCAGGAGCTCTCACAACCATGACCACCCCTCCCCCGAGCGCCCTTCTCCCTCAAGACCCCACCCTGCCGCCAGCCCCTACCGCACCACGGCCATTTCTCTCCAAGGTCCCCTCTCTCACCAAGGACTTTCTCCTCCACCAGGTCCTCTTACTCCCGCCCCACCCAGGGCCTTCATCTTCGTCCACAACCCACGCTCCCACAGGGGCTCTTCTCCCCCTTTAGGAGCTTCCTCCACAACCATGAACCCCCTCCTGAGGGTAGGCTACCCCTGGAAAATTGAGTGATTAAGGGGCCGGGTAGGCAACCTGCAGCGACTTGTGATTTTGAAGATTATGGGTAATTTTATGTCATTTTATGTCTTATTATGTCGGTTATGTGTTAAAACTTGGAGATCTTTTATATTAGAACAGCACTACCTCCTCCTTCCTCAATGGCCACCCTCTCCTACCAAGGATTTCCTCCACCATGAGGACCTCTCACCCACCACTACCCCCTGGGCTTCATCTCCCATCAGACCTCCTATCCTCACTATAGCCCTCCAACCTCCTTGAAGATCCCTGACCATCCACCCAGGATCTCTCACAATCATGACCACTCCTCTCCCGAGCGCCCTTCCCCCTCAAGACCCACCCCACCACCAGCCCCTCCCGCACCACAGCCATTTCTCTCCAAGGTCCCCTCCCTCACCAATGACTTTCTCCTCCACCAGGTCCTCTTACTCCTGCCCCACCCAGGGCCTTCATCTCCGTCCACAGCCCCGCCCCCACAGGGGCCCTCTTCCCCCTTCAGGAGCTCTCTCCTCAACCATGACCCCCTCCTGAGGGTAGGCTACCTCTATTGAACAACTAAGGGGCAGGGTAGGCAACCACAGTGACTTCAGATCTTGGAGATTATGGGTAATTATGTCATTTTATGTCTTTTTATGTCTCATTATGTCAGTTATGTCTTAAAACTTGGAGAGCTTTTATGTTAGAACAGATGAAAGTAGTTGATCTGCCCCTGCAATTTTCCAGGGGCTCTCCTCCCCCTTCAGGAGCTCCCTCCACAACCATAAACCCCCTCCTGAAGAGCTACCCCTGGAAAATTGAGTGATTAAGGGGCCAGGTAGGCAACCTGCAGCGACTTGTTATCTTGAAGATTATGGGTAATTATGTCATTTTATGCCTTATTATGTCGGTTATGTCTTAAAACTTGGAGATCTCTTACATTAGAACAGATTATGTCCTTGAAAGTAGCTGATCTGCCCCTGCAATTTTTCGGATTTTTAGATAGGCAACCCGCAGTTCGTTTTTTCCCCCGGAGGCGGCGGCGGCGGCGGATTTTACTTTTTTAGTATATAGAGAGATAGAAAGATATGATGGTTATTCCCTGTATGGATCAATAGAAAAAATATGTCGAAACATGAAATAATTTTCCCTGTCTATGACGTGTACTGTACGAGAAATTTCGATTCCCAATTTTTATGTAGTTGATAAAGGGCTCACACCGGTTTTCTTCTCTCTGTATGTAACAGTAGCCTGTGAACCAGCTTATTCCAGTTTTTCCAGCCGAAAAATTCAACTTTGGCTTTTGGCGTAAACTTTTGACCATGAGGAAGCTTTTGGCTTTCAGCTTCTAGCTGTCGCCAAACATTTTTTTGAGGTTACTAATAGCTGACTTTTAGCTTTTGGCTTATTGATGAACATGTTGGCTGAATACAGCTTTCAGTTTCGGCTTTTGCTTGGCTGCAATACACTGCTTTGAACGACTTTGACGATTTTTCTTCCAGAGGTTACTTTTTTCATTAATTTTTATGAAAGGGCCCACTTTGTCGTATCGTTGCGTGAAATTGTTCCAGCGTTTCCAGCCTCGAAGGGAACCTTGTTCTGTACCATTTTACATCGAAAATTTGCGGGGCAAACACGCACATGAAGTATCACTTTTTTTCCCTTCAGAATTCAGTACTCAAGCTTCAAACTCGTTCTTCTTAAAACTTCTATATTTTGAACTCAGTTTCCGAATCTCTGTGAAAGGCTGAGTTCTGCACTTACAGACCTCTGGTTGGGCTCATTTTGACTGAAATTTAATGTAGTATCACCCACTGGTCATGACTCCGTATCGACCGAGTGGGCCCATTCGATTCGTTTCCAAAATTTTCACTGCGATTAGATTGTGTTTACGTTTTCGGCGGATGCGAATGTTGAAGAAAGAAAAAGAGACTTGATCGCCTCAGATGCCGTATTCGCACCTTTCCGAGCACCGTTCGCCGCCATACCTTGTATCCACTCGAAACAACTGTTCTCGTAGGCAATCGCAATCTCTCGAGCATTGATTTGTTTAATCGTCGATTAAGAGCGAACGATATAACGTGTAAGTACGATATCCTTCTTCGCGCCGCGTTTTTCCTCCTCGCCGCCACGACCTTCGCCGTGTCCACGTCCAGAGTATCTTGTTCCTTATTGTATTAAGTGCCACGCCTGTCAGCGAAATTTCCAGCTCCGTAACCAGTAATTTACGAAATATTCATTTTGATATATCGAACGATTTATGGGCCGCGCATCGAAGCCCGGTTTAGATTGGGCGCGCGCGCGCTCGCGCGTATCTGCGCTGGCGGCGCGAAAAGAAATCACACGCGTATCGGCACCGGTCGTGGACATTTTCGATACGACATACGACGCGATACGATACGATACGATACGACTTTTTGCCAATGTACAAGCGGCTGGACACACGAACACACACGCGGGGTCGTATTCGTAAATTTAATAAAAAATTCTACATTACGTTTCTCCTCATTTACATGTTAAACGGTTCGTAATACTTAATTATCGTCGTAACAAGTTGTGTCTGGTATCGGCGTGCGTCGATGTCGCAGCCGCGTTCCAAGCGGCACGCTGGGTATACGCGCCTAGGTATTCGAATGGAAAAGACCGAAAGGAAGTTGGCAAATGGGTGTATGGGTATAGGCCATGATGAATGGGCCCGACGACAAGAACGACAGTTTTCTTACACATTTATGATGAATGCGAGAGATGTAATCTGCGGTCGCGTGTGATATGAGCTTTTACCTTATCTGGTGCCGGGCCGGGCGTTCGTAACTTGCGGGGGTTGTTCGAGGTTCAGCACTCGGCGGCGGTGCCAGCGTATAATTAGATCGATCGATCCGGTCTGCGTGTGAAGGTACGTTACGCTGGCTGGTCAAGTTGGTCTTCGAATTCCGAACTAGACGAACTGGAATGAACGATGTCGTCTGTGTTGGCATGTCGACGATGGTGACATTCGTGGCCCTGGTCTGGCTCGCGGTTTGAGACCTGAGGAGTCCTGGTGTTGGAGAGTTGCGGCCTATCAGTTGAACAGCGCATGAGTTGCGGTCCAGCTGTCTTCCGAGGAGGTGCGAATTGTGGCCCAGTTTCTCTCAGTGAACGTACGAGTTGCGGCTCGCGTGGTTCATATCAGCTCATTAGCGTAACCCAGAAGACACCGCGAGGAGGTTGACCGATTTGGCTCCCAAGACATGTGTGCCATTCAGAGTATTTCAGAATTCGTCAATTTATTGAGACGTTCCAGGCGAGTCCAGAGACGAAACTTGACTTTCAGTTTGGGAGGGGGGGGGGGTGGAGAAGAAAAATTTGCCGACAAAATTTTCTAAAATTTGAAAATTAATTCGCTGATTTTTCAATTAAAATATTTTTTAATTGAAAAATAATAATAATAATAATAAACAAACAAACGTTCTTAGAAAATGAAAAATTTAAATAAACAGTTTCAAAATTTGCTGACTGCCTTATTATTGGGGGTGTTTGACTTTCCCCCCCCCCTCCTCCCGTAGTTTCGTCCCTGCAAATGCAGATTGGAACCTTATCCCCCAAGCATTCACATTTGCGCACATGATCATACCCTATTCTGGGAGGATAAGGTGGAAGGATGTTAGGAATACTTGAGAGGAACACACAACTTCCTTTACACATTGAGGTGGTCGTTGTTGACTCTTAGTGTTCTATTTTTCTGAACTTCCTCTGATTCTTCTCCTAAATTGATTCCAATAAAAAAAAAAATCAAATCTAAAAAGAAAAAGTTTCCTGTCGATTGGATTAGGGAAATCCGTGCCAGAAGTTCCCTTTCGTTCTTATGAGAAAAATACATGGAGTTTTTGTTTCAGACTAAATTTCTCTCCTATTCAGGCCGTACAGCGTTTGTATCGACTACTCTTATCAGCAACCAAAAGGTGCAGTTTTTGACACATGTAGCGAAATTTTGGAATCCCGAATGTACGGCCCGAATATTCACCAGGACTAGAGACCGTGAATTAAACAATAGAATATTTTCTATTGGATTCAGCTTGTGACATTGGAAGATAAGTCTTGCTTTTCAACTTTTAGCTTTTAATAAAATGTTCAACATACTCACGTTTCAGGCTCTCGGTCAAACAGAGAATCTAGTAACAACAGATTTCGGGCTGCTCAAAGCGGAGGCGCGCTGTAGTCGTTTACGAACAATTGAGTGAGTGAGTGAATCACTGACTCATTGAGTGAGTGACGAAGTGAGGAAGTGAATGAATAACTGAATTAGAGAATGAATGAATGACTGAGTAAGTGAGTGAATCTCCGAATCACTGAGTGAGTGAGTGGCTGAGTGAGTGAATAACTCAATGAGTAAGCGAGTGACTGAATAAGTGAGTGAATCACTGAGTCACTCAGCAAGTGATTGATAACTGTGTGAATAACTGAATAAGTAAGCTAGTGACTGAGTGAATCACTAAATAAGTAAGCGATTGACTGACTTACTGAGTGAATCATTGACTCATTAGGTGAGTGACGGAGTGAGAAAGTATATGAATAACTGAATTAGAGAATGAATGAATAACTGAGTAAGTGAGTGAATCACTGAGTAGGTGAGTGCGTGACCTAATGAATCACTAAATGAGTAAGCCAGTGACTGAGTGAGTCAGTGAGTAAGTGATTGCGTGAGCGAGTTAATCACTGACTCATTGAGTGAGTGAGTGAATCACTGAGTCTCTGAGTAAGTGATTGAGTAACTGTGTGAATAATTGAATAAGTAAGCGGGTGACCGAGTGGCTCACTAAATGAGTAAGTGAACGACTGAGTAAGTGAGTAAATCACTGACTCGGTCAGTGACGGGGTAAACAAATTTCGGGCTGCTCAAAGCGGTGGCGCGCTGTAGTCGTTTACCTTGTAACCCTGATCGAGGGGAATATTTCATTTATAGGCAAACGAAGAAATCTCAAAAGATTATGAAAACGAAAGCGTTTATCGAAAAAATGATTAGAACAAAGTTTATAGTAGCATAAAATTTTCTTTCCATTGAGACCATTTTCATTTCAATCTGATGAATTTTTCTAAAATATGTAGGGTTTCAATAATTCTTGTTTTTCACGTGCCTAAAATTATAGATGGCGACTCTTTCGCGCTGGTAGTCCGAATAGTCATTGAAATTTGAAATTCAACGTCTGTTACCGACTTTCAGATTTTCGAGATGCCTTCCACATTTCAGCTTTGTTTCAACCTTTCAAATAACGGTCGATACTCAGCTTGAAACCTTCTGCTTTTGACTGACTAGTCTTTAACAGGGGTCTAGGGTACTCCATTTTCAGAAACGAAATTTGACTTTCAGTTTGGAAACGTGGAGAAGAAAATCCCCCCCCTCCTCCTCCTATAGTTTCGCCCCTGGGCGAGTCAGTCCAAAATTTGGCATTTTTGGGTTTTCACGACTTCGATTTTTATGAATTTTGGCTCAGAGGATTGAATAATAGCACCTATTGTTTAATGTACTAAAAGTACACCCGAATCAGAGTATTCCCAAGTACCCCCTCCCCCTCCGATAGCTGAACGTCTTCCCAAAATCAGTTTTGACATGGATATGTCTATTGGCTGGCCCTCCGTCCTATTTCCGATCGACACGGAACTTGATTCCAGTTCAGTTCACAGTTCAGTTCAGTTATGTGTATTGCATGAAGCCAGTTCACTGTTCTTTTTGTCTAATGTACTCGTCTAATAATATTCAAAATCCTGACTAAATGGGCTGAAGTCAAACAAAAACTTTCCGAAAAATGCCAACTGGGTGCAAAAATTGTCCGCACGAGCCAAAAAAGTTTATTTTTAGAACTTACATTAAAATACGGACTCAATAAACATTTTCCGTTCTATCAGGAAGAGCAAAAAAAAAAGTCAATGATTCAATGATTTTCCTATGTTTGTTGACTAATGGTCGAAAATTCCGATTAAATGGTCGAATTTAGCTAGATGGAGAGGGCAGGTGGGAACTAACTTGCGCCCGAGCGCACAAAAGTTCTTATCAATAAACTCAAAAATAATATGAGCGCCTTCAGAAATCAGAATCCGATATTATTGACACGCCTTTAGAATATTTTATTTGTGAAAAGTTACTAAAATGTATACATTTTTTTGAGGGAGGACAGGGGCGGAAATAGGAGGGGACTGGAGGTGACGCCCCCAAGTTTCAAAATTAGCCCCCCTACATTTTCTTTTCTTAATTAATCTTAATACAGTAAGACTTTTTTTTTTCTTTTTTCTTTACAAAGGAAGTATTACAGAAGAAAATATGAATTTTTATAGTTGTTTTGAGGGGGGGGGGGCTATGGTTTTTGGATTTTTATAAAGTTATTTTAGGCGCTGGGGCTGAGTGAACAACTTCGCCCTGGACTCGGATTTTTTCTCCACATCTCAGGTCTAATTAATTTTCCGCATGCTGATAACGAATAATTCGAGCCTTCCCTCCTCGCTGTGCCCCTGACACCACCTTTTACAATTTGCAGTCAACTTCCGATTTTCAACTATATTTTCCCCCAAAAATATCTTTTTAGTATTTACTTTGCCTGGATGACTGCTGTTCCTGTCGGTCGCACCAGAAGTCGTGGAAATCGTGTTGATAGTGCCAATCTCCGTGATGTTAACGGCGGAGCAGATGGAGCCAACGTAGAACAACTTGGTACAGCAACAAGTGTTCTCATGAGCCGCAACTTCCGCGGTGCTCACCGGCTCTAGTGCTGATGGGAGTTTTCGGGTACCACATGGGAAAATTAAGGGTGGATGGGGAGGGTAGAAGTATCTCCCGAGACTTTGAAAGGGTAGGAGAGAGTCCAACCAAGTCGAGCACCATATGAAAAAATTAAAGTTGCCGCGCCTACGAGTGTTCGGAAGTGTCACAATTGCGGTGTTAGGCTCACCCATGCGATTAAGAGGCTTCACTGTTCCAGCATGTGCGACCTGAGAAGTGAAAACTCTATCACTGGTATCGATCGGGAACACTATTGGTCATCGTTGTTTCGATTCCAGTTTGTGCCCCCCGCGGTGACAGTACCGGCAGTCGCACAAGTAATCGGAGGAATAACCGCGTACCGCGTTCGGACATCGGAATTTGTGCAGCTTCGGGAGCACCGGCTGTGCGATATAGGTTCGAGGGCTCATTATGGAACTGGTCCTATTACCAAGTTAATCAGGCTAGTTTATCACAGACCTTTTCAATTTCAGTTTTGGTCCAGTTGAGTTCGTTCTCACGCCCAGCTGCATTGAGGCTGTACTCGTACGGGCCTAGGCTATATCGCCGGCGACATTTCGTCACAATGGACGATCGCGTTCACGTCGAGTGAAGTGCGTCCATATCGGAGCGTACGCCGGACCTGCTGACCCGTTCGATAAAAATGTACCATAATATTATTAGCCTTTTTTTTTCCTTTTTTTTCTTTTCTTCTACTCTAGTTTCAAAAACGTCTACGTAATTAAGCTCGCCCGGCTTCTCGTCCCGAGCGGCGGTGCGGCGAGTTCTGTTAACTCTGTCTCCGTCTCCGTACCCGGACTATTTATGTCGTACACGATTTACCATATTATCTGGAATTAGTCGACACGTTCTGGCGGCAGCCGCTGCCGCACTCGGCCGCTCATTTGTTAATTAATCGACGTCGTCGCCGGTAGTAATCGACGCTTAAAGGTGACGGGCGTATCGCGGATCCCGTTGCCGGATATTTTCGCCATTAATGACGGTGGCGCTTACGCAGGCAGGCAGGCAGGGCAGCGCATAGCGCAGCACGCAGTATACCAGCGATCGACATAGACGATGGTGTACTGGCTGAGAGAGAGAGAGAGAGAGAGAGAGAGAGAGAGAGAGAGACCGAGAGAGTGCGAGAGTGAGAGACAGAGTAAGAAAGGGTGAGGGACGGAGACAGAAAAAGCGCGCCTAAATGATGTAGAATAGTCGGTATAATTGACCGTGATCTTACAACATAACAACCGGCGGCCATCTACACGTTGTGTGATTTTAAATTATGAGGCTGGCTGTTTCGCATGCGTACCTTGGAAGGCTCTTTTTTCTTCCTCCTCTCTGTTTCTTATTTTCCTCGATACCAATTATCGTAGAAGAACGATTTTGATTAGCCATACGTGCAGAGGCACCCTGGCCGTTGTAAACAATCGGATTTTTTTTTTTTTTTTGCTGCAGCAGCAACTCCAACCGCCGACAGCCTTCTTATGTCACTTCGGGCGACTTCCTTTTCGTGGTTGAAACATCGCTCAGGCATAGTCGTGGTGTTCGTGATGCGAATTTTTTTGACCGTCTAGTTTCCCGGATCAGAGAACACGGAATCGCGTAGGCTCAGTTGGGCTCTATTGCTCGACGCAGCAGCGCGTACGCACCGAATGTTGGCCGTATGCGCTGTCCGGCCGGCCACGCAGCTCACGTTTTGTCGATATTGTAAATACGTACGTTTTGATCGCCACGCCGCTGTACAGCGAACTGAGTGTACATATCGGGGAGACCCAACGGTACACAGATAATAATTCTTCGACGAACGTCGTATAAATTATTTTTCAATTAAACGGACACGCAGAAATTGCAATTTTATGTAAATTAAGTAGGTATCTGTATCGAACTTCGAATGCGAGATCGCGAAGTTGAGATCTGAATGCGTGAGCAGGCTGCGATGCGGCTTCGAGTCCGGTGCCCGATTTGTGTCCACATGTATGAGATTATGAGTCGCGGTTGGAGAACCTGTTCGTCAAACGCCGATTATGTATATACAGTGTTCTTGTTGACTTCATCTGTAGACCTGTACCCACATCGTATCGCATTACCATATGTACGTACACTTTAGCAGTGGCGGATCTAGGAAGTAATACTGGAAGGGAAATTCAGAATTGTGTGATAATTTAATATTCGTTCCCCCTCGCCGATAGTAATTGGGTAATTTAGTGCGTAGATAAGAATGCGAGTCGCATCCTGTCCGCTGCTGTTTCTCCCCTATTGACAATTTTTCCGGATTTACTCCGGAATTTTCCCAGATTCTAAATCGTCGTCGAGATTAAACCGATATCGTGACTAGCTCGAATATTACTAATTGATCTCGACAAATGACGATATAGAATGTCGATATTGTACTGATATCGAGTCATATTGATAAGGGCGATATAGAATGTCGACATTGAGCCGATATCGACTCATATCGATAAGGGCGATATAGAATATGTCGACATTGTACCAATATAGACTCAATATCGATAATACTATATTGCTATATTGCATCTATATCGCTTCCAAAGTCAGATTTCTATATAGCTTTTTCAATATAGACTTTTTCGATCTCATTTGTTTTTTCTTCTTCTTCTTCTATATAATAGCTGCTTTCAATATTACATGCGAACACACACATTCACTCATTTTCAAAACCATCATTTTTAAGGACAATACTGATGAAATGGTAGGGTAGCACCCGATGAGGAAAATGTAGCCCGGTTGTTGCCCATGAGACTTTCTTACTTATATAGTTGCTCATCAGTTGCCCGAGTTGCCCTTCCATAAACAGCCATACAACCAATGAGAACGCTTCATTTGCTGGTTGCCCGGTTGTTTCCTGTGTTCATTTACGTTTACTTATTCCAGTCCGCCATCTTGGATTCGTATTTGGGATGCTCGGTTGCAGCCTTTTTGCATCCCAATTGCAGCCTTGTTTGGAAACCCGAGTGTAGCCCTCCCTACGGCACCTCGATTGCACCTCAATTGTAGCCCTATTGCATCCCGATTGTAGCCTTATTGCATCCCAATTGCAGCCCTGTTCTGAAACCCGATTGCAGCCCTGTTCTGTAACCCAAGTGTAGCCCTATTGCACCCCGATTGTAGCCCTACTGAACCCTGACTGTAGCCCGATTGCAGCCCTGTTCTGAAACCCGATTGTAGCCCTATTGCACCCCGATTGTTGCCTTACCGTTTTCCTCTCATGTAGCCTTTGAAAAGGGGTACCGAATCCCCAACAAAAGTACACTTTGTTAAATTGAACTAGTAAGAAGATTATGTATTACATCAAGAAAAGAAAAAGATTGACAAACAAAAAACTGAAACTACGATCGATTCACTCCTATTGCGATTAATATTAAACACAGAATCTAAGAAAACAATCAAAGCGTACACGTTGACGCCCGTAATTTTACCAAGAGAAAATAAATAACTGCTAAAACAATATAAAATAAATGAATAGCGTAATGATCGAATGACGCGCGTATACTTCACGATATAACTACTGCAGCGTTTCATCCTCAACGACCAAATTTGATGTTACAGCCGTTGTTTCATTCATATGTTGCATGCTCTCACCTTCGGGTACGTACACCTTAAGTTACGCAGCGGCAAGTCCTTCATCCTTGGAGAAATAGCGGCATCATGAGGGTTGTTCGACTGACCATCGCTCTGCTGACGCGATTTGCCTATTGAATAAAAGAAGCAAAAAAACACGTTCTACATTCACTACACAACAGCATAAAAAACAATGGGATGAGATTATATGATTTTAGCTGTATTTTGAATGCTGAATACGATGGCGTTATCCATTTTTCTCGAGAACCTCTCGTTTTCCATGTTCAAAATTAAAATTTTATTAAAATTTCCACGTTTTATTCCCTTTTGTCGTGCAAGAATAGCTACACTGATACGGATAACAATACTGAACGCGCATAGTTGTTCGATCAGTAGTATCATCTTGACGATACTAAAATTTGCATGATAAGAAAAAACAATGAACTGTAATCAAAAAATTAACATCGGCATTAAATTCCTCGTTGAAGATACATATAGAATCATGTATTCACATGCCATTGTTTTAAAAAAAAAATTCAAATTGTTGTGTAGTGTATTATTACCGTTACATAACATATAAATTGGAAATACAGGTAGTAGCGCTGTGTTTGAAATCGTAACATTTTTCTCAATTGTAATTGGTCTGCGTAAACCTCAGACCATATTTTACTTTAAATAGAAAAGAAACTTCATACATGGGCGGAAGGGTAAAAGCAGGAGTAACAATTAGCAGAATTTTCACTGTTTGTATCAGATAATATTTACAAGATCTCTCCGTCAAAATTGACCCAATTCATTCGAAATTGTATGCTATGTCCAGTCTTGAAGTTACTGACTTTTGAATTTTGGATCAACCATTTACGATGTGCATCAAGGTTAAGTGAATGACCGGTACTTCTTTTGAGGGGGGAGGGGGGATTACGAACAGCAAACCAACAATCCCCGCCTGTACGAAAAAAAACACAAAAAACTTACAGCAAAATAAAGTTACTGTATACGTTTTCAAGTCAATTGGCCTAAGGGACCACACGGTTACTCTCTTTTCAACATTTTCAACGCTCCCCCGCTCCCTGAAAAATGATAGCCTTCAACAGCGTTAATAATTTGTTCTATTCTATTTCAACAGGTGATTTGATGTTGTTTACAGCTTAGTTTTGCGATCTGGGTCAGTGGTTCAGGGAATGTAAGAAATGAAAAAATGAAATTTGAGACATGAGTTGATTTTGTGGTTTTTAAGGTCACTAAGTATGATTTTGAAAGATATTGAAAGTAGTTTTATATCCGACACTTTACTCGAGCTACTTAATGGAGGTTGACACCAAATACTAGTTATTTTTCGAGATGCATAATAACTCATTTATAGAAATTCAACTTCACTGGACTTGATTATGGGGCTGATTTTTGTATCCAACCCATTGAATGCTACTATACGGAGTTACATTCAAACCTTTAAAGGTCTTAAAAATCTAGCCTACCTCCTCTTTTGGGGAAACCCTCGGATTCTAAGGATTCTAGCCAGTTCGGCTGGTAGTCAGTCAGCCAGCCTGATGCAGGGGTCTGGTTGGCCGAAAGGATAGCACGTTGGTTTCGGAATTCGGAGGTCCCGGGTTCGAGCGCCCGTAGCAGCTCGCCAGATTTCGACCTATGCTGGTTTTTCAGCCAGAAGGGAAGAGGGCCAAGACAGCCCTAACAGCTCCCCCTCCCCAACGTCTTTGAGGTAATGCTCAAAAGGACGGATTCCAGGGCTCGGGTTGACAGTAAATTAGAAAAGAAGACAGTCAGCTTGATGCGCTGATAAACAGAAAAATCGACAGACAGCCGCTGAATACAGCACAATTTCAATTGCGTTGCGGCACAGGTTAACATATTTTTTTGGCTTCATTTTTTTAAATAAAATGAACAGAATTGAGGGGTCCTGAATAAAAACAAAAATAATTTTTTTTACAGTAGTAAATAACGACCACCACCCTACTGTTCCTCCTGGTGTGACCAATGAGGTAGCAAGAGCGTAGGACAAGCAATGATTGACTCGGAATTTACCCTTTCTAACGCTACTGTATGGGAAATTTCACATGAAGGGGAAAACACCCGCCCACTGACTTCAGAAACCGCAATGAGTTCAACAAAATCCTATCAACGACAAACTATTCGCGCTACCAATGTTAAATACTAGAGGTTCGTTCATTCAGCCACCGACTTCATTTGTATCAGTTTCACATTATTTGATTTGCAAGGTTAGAGTTCTGATATTTTCGGATTTATTTCGTTTCCAAAAAGAAATATGAACCGTGAAACAATCTTGAGACACAGCTATTTTACAAAATTTCTTCACAACGCTCACCTGGATAACTGATAGCAATTGTCCATGAACTAGTCAATTGTACCATGTACCACATTTCATAATGAACTCGAGGCTGGCTTCAGTTTTTTTGTTAATCAAAACCGATGCCAAAATGAGAATCTAATTTGAATCTGACAAAATGGTACGCTGCATCTTGCAGTAGCGACATCTCATTTCCGAATACCGTTGAATACGTTCATACTTTCAGAATGAACGTATTCAACAGTACTGTACATTGATTAAATGCGGATACGTTACGGAAATTTGTTGCGTGACATTCGTTAGTGCACGCTCGTCATACGAGCGCAATTTTGCCAAAATAGTCGTCAAGCAGGAAGTTCCTGTACCATGCTCGAGCCTTTGAACGTGCATATTGAAACATGAATACTGTACTTACGAGTGAACTGACGACTTGGATCACTGAATAGTGGACAATGGGCACGTTGGAACTGCGATTACATTCGTCATAAATCTGTGTTCATGCAAATACACAAATGTCAGAGCAATATGAAACCGATGTCAGATAGTACTACCAGCTACCGGTAATGTAAATACTTACCAAGTTCATCAAATAAATTGATCACTTGTTCCTCTCTTCATTAGCGAATAACCGATATTAGGAAACGACCTCGTGAAAAAATCTTCCCATGAACGACAGTAATTGCAACAATTTTAACGCTTTAATTTCATAAGTTTGCAACACATTCACTTCGACAGAACAAGATCGGAAATTGTACGAACTTTGTTATCGTTATTTCGAATACCTAATGGCCAGCAGGACAGCGGCCGACACATCCGAGATCCGACACATCACACGCCGAAACGCCGACTTAGCCTTTGGCGACGCTAAGTGACCGGCAGCTACGCAGCCTGCAGTATTGGGAAATAGTAAAGAAAGAAAGGCATATAACGTTCCCATGTTAAGGGCCTTTCTCTAACTTCAAAAAAATTTCTGTTCGATCTGGTCACACCGGGTTTGACATACACTTTCAGTTCCGACGTTAATTTTTGTCAACATTTTCGATTTTCATAATGTCTTATTGTATCGGTCTTGGATGACTTTTTACGTTCAGTTATCAAATATTTGATAATTTGACTGACAGTTATTTCGTTCCAATTTATACGCATTCAAATTATCGAATGGGTTACGGGTACTCGAGTTGGTGAAAATAGGTATTTATACTCAGGTTTTCAAATTGTTAATGTCCGCTCTTGACAACAGGGTGCCTCGGACAAATATGTCTACTTTTAGGGACGGACTAGGGGGAAGAGGACACAGATGGAAAATTACGTGAAATGCTAGGAAAATTTTTGCTATACCGTTACCTACTATTTTTTCTGTCTGTCATCAACTTATGGGGCTGCGGAATTCTCCCCCCTATAACTGCATTATTCATACGGGGACTACATAGGGAAACCAAATCATCGCGCACTGCGCTACATTTACATTCGTACATGAAAGGTGAAACTGGTGAAACGTGGTCTGTCAAAAAATCGATTTTCCGTTATTTTTGTGGTTTTGGGTAGTTTAATATAATATCTCCTCTTTCGCAACTTCAAGGCAACCACAATGAAACTGTTCATCGGGATATTCGTCGTATTATTGGAAAGGCTCCGAAAATGCAGGGATGTACCGTTTTTCCTGGAGGGGTCAAAAATTGTGAAAATCCCAACTGACTCAACTGAAAATTCCCAACCGTCAGAGAAAAATAAATAACTAAATAAAAGCTTTTGACTTGTCGGATTTTCCCAACTTTGTAACTCAAAATTCCTACGAATCAAAAGAGTTGTTAAATAGGTAATCCGAAGCGTGACGCATAACCGAATGGTTCCTGTATACATCGGTAGTGAATAATGTAACAAAGTAAAGTGTGTGTCACAAATCTAAAATATACTTGCATGCGACTCTGAAGAAGACAAAACTATTTAATATTAAAATGATGCCGGAGAAAATGACAGGCAGAATTGTATAGGGCTTCTTGTTGATCTCGAATTTCGCGCTTTAAAATTATATAAAAAAATATTATCTCTGTCTATACTTATAGGAAATATTTGAGACTTCATCTTTATCGAAAAATTACGCCGTTCCCTGTATAAAAAATGACTACTCTGCATTGATATAGAATAATCACAACTCTGCCTATATAAAAAATTATGGGTCTGCATCTGTATAGAAAAATCACAACTCTGTCTATATAGAAAATGACAAGTCTGCATCTATATAGAAAAATCACAACTCTGTCTATATAGAAAATGACGAGTCTGCATCTATATAGAAAAATCACATCAAATGGAGATATCGAAAAAGGCGACATTTAAATCGGGGTTTATTCGGGATGTCGATTTAGAATCTGGCATAATTCGACATGTACAGATTAAATCCGGTATATATAGAGATACAATTGTCAATAGGGTCGTGACACTAGAGCACTATAAACCCGACCGCACTAACAGGGACGAAACTATAGAGGGTGTGGGGATTGTCCCCCCAATAATTTGTCAGTTGGCAAATATTAAGACTGTTCAATTTAGCCCCCCCCCCCAATAATTTGACAGTTGGCAAATTTTGAAACTGTTTATTTGAATTTTCATTTTTTATGCATTCTTGTGTGTTTATTTATTTTATTTTTCAATTAAAAAATTGGCAAGTTTTTAATTCTTTTAAACATTTTGTCGGCGACTTTTTAGTTTTCAAAAAATATTTGTCGGCAAATTTTTCTTCTCCACCTTTCCAAACTGAAAGTCATATTTCGTTTCTGAAAATGGAGTACCCTGGACTTATGTTAGAGACTAGTCAGTCAAGAGCAGAAGGTTTCAAGCTGAGTATCGAACGTTATTTGAAAGGTTGAATTAAAGCTGAAATGTGGAAAACATTTCGAACATCTGAAAGTCGGTAGCAAACGTTGAATTTCAAATTTCAGTGACTATTCGGACTACTAGCTCGAACGAGTCGCCCTCTATAATTTTAGGCACGTGAAAAAAGAAACTATCGAAACCCTAAATATTTTAGAAACATTTATCAGATTGAAATGAAAATGGTCTCAATGGAAGGAAAATTTTATGTACTAGAAATTTATTCCTAATCATTTTTTTAATATAAACTCTTTTCGTTTTCATAATGCCTGTAAATGAAACGCGTATATTTTCTCCTCTTGTGAATCCGTTAGGTGAAACTGGAAAAACTGCATTTATATATAGCGACTTCTAAGTCAGTGATTCAGGTGGAGTACGCGGTCTTAATCAGGAGGGCCCGGGCAGCAATTGACCCAAAGGCGTGCGGGGTCCAAGTGACGGGGACCCGGCACACCAAGGGCGGTGACATGCTGCTGGAGCTCCAGGGAGAGGAGCCAGCTGTCGAAAACTTTGCCAGCAAGCTCGCCGAAGTGCTGGGCGTGGATGCGGAGATCCGAAGACCGCAGCGCCGCACCACCCTGCTCCTGACTGACGTGGAGCAGTCAGTGACGCCAGAAGAGATAAGAGCAGCGCTACCCCAGGCGCGCGTCATCAGGCAAGGAGAGATGGCGCGCGGCACCCTGGCGTATAAGGTCGAGTTACCGATCCAAGCGGCCCTTGATACGCTGGGGCGCGGGAAGGTAGCGCTTGGGTGGAGCTACTGTAGGGTTCGCTCGCTCGAGAAGACGAGACAGGTGACCCGGTGTTACCGGTGCCTGGAAGTAGGACACGTCGCCAACAGATGCACATCAACAGCCAGCATGGGCGACGTGTGCTACCGATGCGGGGGGACCGGCCATAAGATCGTGCAGTGCCGGCAACTCCCCAAGTGCCCGTTATGTAGCCGGGTGGAGGGGCGCGACTCCGCGCACGTCCTGGGAGGCAAGGGATGCCGGGACGTGAGCGTCCAAAGAGGAGAAGGCCGCAGTCGGCGGCGGCCAATCCAACGCCGCTGAATAGGCCACTCACCCTCCTCCAGGTCAACCTGAACCACTGTGCAGTCGCCCAGGATCTCCTGTGGTGCACGGTGGGAGAGAGACAGGTTGACCTGGTGATAGCGAGCGAGCCCTACAGGCTGACGAAGTTCGAGGATGGTACAGAGACCGTACTGGACTGGCAGCCGTTGGCGTATGCCCTGATTGTCCGATAGCTCCGGGCGAGGTAGAGGAAGGGGAGGGGTACGTAGCTGTACAGGTTGGCGACATCACCGTATACAGCTGCTACTTCTCCCCAAACAGGAGACTGGAAGAGTTCGAGGCCTACCTCGCCTGTCTGGAGGAGAGCATCGCGAGGAAGACGACGAGAGTCATCGTGGCCGGCGACTTCAACGCCAAATCAGAGGAGTGGCACGCCGGCCGGACCGACCCCCGAGGTTACGCTCTGGGGGAGCTTGCCGCCCGGCACGACCTTGTTCCGATGAACACGGGCGGCACTCCCACCCGTTTCCATCAGGGCGTGGGGTCGGTCTTAGACGTCACCTTTGCGTCAGCCGGGCTGGCCCGTTGGATCAAGGGCTGGTCCGTGCTGGATGAGGAGTCAGGGAGTGACCACCGGTATATTACCTTCAAGCTGGACCGAGGAACCGAGGAGGTCACTGCTCCAAAGAAGCTGGGACGATGGGCGATCAGGAAGCTCGATGCAGATCGACTGGAGGCGAGCTTCCTGGCTCTCACCTGGGGAACGGGAGAGTGTCGGGCAGAAGGAGAAACAGAAGAAGAGGAAAGCGCGGAGGCCGCGGCCGCGAACGCCATTCAGACAGTGGTCGCGGCCTGCGATAGCGCAATGCCCCGAGTCGGTCCACCGCGCAAGAGACAACCCGTCTACTGGTGGACCGAGGACATCGCCAAGCTGCGGAAGGAGTGCAACCGACTTCGTCGTCGGTACCAACGCACAAGAAGAGACGACGAAGCGGCCGCAGCAGCCTCGCAGCAATACCAGCAGGCTCGTCGTACTCTCAAGCTCGCCATACGCCAAAGCAAGAAGGCAGCTTGGGAGGAGTTGCGTCAGGAAGCAGATGACGACCCCTTCGGCAAGCCGTACAAGGTAGTCATGCGGAAAGCCGGAGGGCCGTCATTGACGAGCCGTATGGAGCCGGGGGTGCTGCAACAGGTAGTTCAAGAACTGTTTCCCCAGCGCCCCCCGCTAACGGCAGTCTCTGCCGAAGTGCGAGAGGATATCCCTCTGCTTAGTGTAGGAGAAGTGGACAGCGCGATCGACCGGATCAGGACAAAGAAGAGGAAGGCGCCTGGTCCGGACATGATTCCCAACGTCGTCTGGGAAGTAGTCCACCGAGCAGACCCGTCCCTCCTGACCAACGTATTCAATCGGGCGTTGCAGGAGGGGACATTCCCTAGCAGATGGAAGACGGCGCGGCTGGCACTGATCAAGAAGCCAGGAAAGCCAGATGGCCAGCCGTCCTCGTACCGGCCTATTTGCCTGCTCGACACCGTCGGCAAGGTGTTTGAGCGTACCATTGTGGATAGGCTGGAGGAGCATTTTCAAAGGCGGAAGACGATCTCGAGCAGTCAGTACGGATTCAGAACTGGCCGCTCGACTGCGGACGCGGCGCTGAAGTTGAAGAGTCTGGCGAAGAAGGCGATCCGCGAGCGGCAGTTCTGCGCGGTGGTCAGCCTCGACATCAAGAACGCGTTCAACTCCATTCCATATACGCGTATCATGGAGGCGTTGGAGTTGGCGCGGGTACCTGGTTACCTCGTGCGCATCATCAGGAGCTACTTCTCCGGTCGCCGGATAGAGATGGAGTCGGCGGCCGGACCAATCACACGGGAGATGACCTGCGGCGTTCCTCATGGATCAGTACCCGGACCTACCCTGTGGAACGTCGCCTTCAATGGGATGCTGAGGCTGGCACTACCACCAGGCGTAAAGTTGATCTGTTACGCCGACGACACGCTGGTGGTGTGCCAGGCGGAGACAACAGCAGAGGTCACGCGACGAGTGAACCAGGCGTTGGAGATGCTGACCCACTGGATCGAGTCGGCGGGGCTGTGCTTAGCGGTTCAGAAGACAGAAGCTGTTCTGTTTACGACGCGACGCAAGTACAGCCCACCCACCTTTGTCCTGAAAGGTGTGGAGATTGGGCTCTGTACAGCCCTGAAGTACCTGGGGCTGTGGTTCGACGGGAAGTTGCATTTCCGAGAGCACTTTCGACGGGCAGCTGAGAAGGCGGATCGAGTAGCCGGCCAGCTGTCCCGTCTGATGTCGAACCTAGGGGGACCGAGAGAGCAGCGACGTATGATGTACGTCAACGTCATCATGTCGGTCCTCCTATACGGGGCGCCAGTATTCGCCGACGCCATCGAGATACCATACAGGAGAGCGGAGATGGAGAAGATCCAGCGAAAAGCCGCGATAAGGTGTGTCAGTGCGTACCGCACTGTTTCTTCGGATGCAGTAGGCGTGTTAGCGCGTATACCGCCGATCGAACTCAAGGTCGGCGAAATTGCGGCGGTATACGGTGCGAAGAAGAAAGCGAAGACGAAACGGGAGGCACTTCGGGTCAAGCGAGTCATCCAGCAGGACACGCTTCGGAAGTGGAAGGACGCGCTCGCCCATTCGACCAAGGGCGAGTGGACCCGAGCGCTGATACGCGACCTCGACAGATGGGTAGGAAGAACGCACGGAGCGCTTAACTTCCACCTTACCCAAGTACTGAGCGGCCACGGGTGTTTCGGCACGTACCTATATCGGATGTCGATAGCGCCGAGCCCCGTGTGCGCGCACTGTGATCGAGGGGCGGAGGACACACCTTGGCACATCCTGTTCGAGTGTGAGGCCTGGGAGCAGGAGAGGCGCGGGACGGCCACAACAGCGATCGATCCCGGCGGCGACGATGAAGAGGAGGACGACGACGTCGGCGTGATCAGCCGTCTCGCGCCGGACACCCTGGTTCCGGAAATGATGAAGAACGGAAGCAGCTGGAACCGGGTGTCGGCCTTTGTCTCGGCCATCATGAAGAAGAAGATTGAGACGGAGTGGTCGAGACAGAGGGCCGGCGATTCATCAAGCTCGGCCCACACCATCGATCAGGAGGTGAACTCTGTACCATCCTAGAGAAGAGCTGCTGCAGCTGCACTGCGGACCCACCGGCAGGGCTCACCCGTCGCCACCACCTGCCTGCGTCGACACACGGACCAAGACGAGGAGGTGAGGGGTGAGTGAAGAGAGGTAGCGCGTCCGGCCGTGGGGGACCTGAAATTTCCAGGCGAGCGCTCTGGGAGTGCGGACCTCGGTCAGTAGGGAACCCCATGGTGGCCCTGGTAGGACGCGCGCACCGTTCTGGCACGTAGAAATGGGGGCTCGGGCCCGGCCCCAAGGCGTCCCTCCGGTCACTGACGCGATGCTCGAAAGGGTAGTTCCTGTGGCCGGGGGTGCGGTGTCATAGGGGCCACTTTGGCATGCGTGCATCGCCATACGTCCCACCACACATAAAGTGGTAATTGAGAGTATAGCCCTTCTTTCATAATTATCATACAGATTTTTCCAATGTTTGAAGTAAGACTTATCGGTCTATAGTTTCGATTGTCCCCTTTATTACCTTTTTTGAATAAAATAATTATTTCTGCTTTCTTCTACTGATTCGAGATGGTTTTTGTGGTCGAAATCTTGTTGAACAATCTTGTCACCGTCGGTATTATTTTATCTATAAAAAGCTTTTAGTGTGCGATTTTCGACCGTATCCGGGCCCACTGCCTTACTTTTAAGGACTTGATTGCCTTTTCCATCTCGCTACACAGTATCACTGGGAAGTATTCGTCCTCTGATTGACCAAAAGAAGCAGGTACCAGGAAAAAAAGCGAATCAGCTTGGCAGTCTCGTAAATAGACGAAAAGAAACTCAGATGGACGTGCAGTAAGGTCAGCAGACAGGTCTTCTGCGTTTGAAGTAATACGCGGGGTTCTCAGTTGATCTAAGTCTTCGTTATTTCTTGAAAATCTCTGTTCAAAGTTCAGCAGGGCTAGATTTTTAAACAAGATAGGAGACGTTAACCTTCTCTGACAGAATAGCTGCAATTGAGGGTACATAAACCTTGAAATTCGAATAAGAAAAGTTACGTCTTTCTGCCCACCAGACGTACGGCAGTTTTTACTCTTCGAACCACCGACACAGAGGCTCTATAAATTAAGTTAGACCGATTTCAATTTTTTCCCGAGGAGTGATTAAAGCCGTAATTATCATAGCCATCGACCACGGGCGTGTAAAGCCGAGGAAATCGAAAACGAATGGAGTATCCGAGACAAGAGGCTGAGTACGAATACTGATGGACGAGCCGAAGGCGTACTTTTCGTACTTCGAACGCGTTGTCTGCCGATGGCATGTTGAATTCGACTTCAGTTCGAGGACGCAGACGCATCCTCTCTCAAGCGTCCGACTGTAATTTACCTGAATCGTAAATTGGGGTAGCTTTGCTCGTAGACATCTCCACCCACCTAGTGAGGTCAACAGGCGGTCTCGGTTGCGCGGAAATTGTGGGAAATGTGAAGCGTTAATTGGGTCATAAATAGACTGCGGAGCATCTTCGCTACCAACAGAAGCTGTCACGTACGAATACGATACACCGTGTCCTCGGTGAACATGGTCTACTGTCTGCGGCTTAAACCTATTTTGTCTTCTTTTTTTTCCTTCTTTTGATCTCATCTTTGTTCATCACAAACCAGACTGGATTTTATGCTTAAAAAACTCGATTATTCGAGCGCACAAAAACGCCTCAATACTCGTGTTATTTGCTTTTTTTTTTTCTTCCTGCTGGACAATTAACTGTGTCCATCGTAATGCGACAGTTACGTGCTCGTAACGTTAGGCAAATTAACGTTGAAGAATTGTTGAGTATATTGACATTGACAAGCGACACGAGGTACTCGTTGTCCTTCCATACGGAATGGCTGCAGAAAGCAGTGGCGAGATGACACCAGTCCTCGTCATTTCGTGTGCTTAGAATGTTGATAAGTTCCATCCTTTGGACCACCGGCTTTCGGACTTCAAATAATCTACTGATCTTATTAGCTTTCTTCTTTTCATGATCATGCAAACTTTTCGGATCAGCGAGATTCGCTGACTTTTTAGCTGCACAAATCAGTGTATCTTTACTCATTTATTTTTGTGAATTTCGGCAAGAACAACCAAAAAACAAATCCAGGTACGGGAAGTGCCAAGATGAAGGCCAAAATGAGCAGGCGAGGTGCTGGACGGCGAAGCCCCTTCGTATCTATGAAAGTTGTTCGATTTCCTTTCATCCATGCAGGTGCAGTCGAAAGAACGAAGAATTTTGACTGGTGTTCGCATTCCCGTAGCCAGGAATGCACCAGGGAGGATTGAGCGTCTCTGAACTCTGCGAACCGTCCTCAGAATTTTTCCAAAATGTTGTTCACTTGTTAATTTGTTTTCGGCGAGGCTGAATTATGTCAGAAATCATCGGAGTTGCCTGGAGGGCTTTTATCGTGTGTATGTGTAGGGTGGGAGAGGTGAAGAGGGCGTCGATCAAATTTATTTTTCGACACCCTGGAATTGCTTCGCTTTTAGCAGACGTTCTGGCTAAGCAGGAGCGTTGCGACCCTTATCAATATGTGGAAGAGTGGGAAGAGGGTAAAATATGTCAAAAATGTTATGTAAGCCAACAAAAAGTCAACTAGATTCTTCTGCCAACTCCACAGATACGTAGTGAGGCGGTGTCGCACTTGCTACGTTCCTGTGACTGAGCCACTGCTCTACTCGTATGTCAAAAAAATAAAGGATTCTCAAATTATGCAAAATGCATTGAATTTAGTATCATCAATCATAACATCATCTTAGTGAGTCTTTTAACGGAATTTTAATGAATCTTTTAATAAATTCTAAGAGTCTCTTAAAAAGTTCAAATGGCTTTCAGAAGTCGTAACTGGTGTGAATAAGCCTTAGATTTCTAATTTCCGGGAGTCTCACAGCGCTTTTTATTTATTATTAGCGGGCCAGTACATAGTTTCCTTAATACTTGAATTCTGCGGTAAAAGAAGGGGGCTCCCTTTCCTGTACTGGCTAAGCCCAGGACTGGGCATATGCCTTTCCTTTAATTGTCCAGGTCTGTCGATCCGAAGTCATTCTCCTCCAGAGTGGTCCTAGGTGCTTTGTGAACTCGTTCCACTGTGCTTTGTGTGTTCTGTAGTTTTTGACATTTTCATGTTCTTACTTTGGCACGCGAACCGGAAAAACGTTACTTACACGCGCCATATATTTCATGCGCTATGTTTCACGCGTTACGCGTTACATTTGAGGAGAAATGAAATACTCATTTCCATGGAAATTTATTTTGACATTTTCTTGTCTTCACTTTGGCACATTCCAGCCATGGGTATAACACAAACGGGAAAAACGTTACTTTGAGGAGGAACAAAGAGGAATTATCATATCCATGGAAATCGTTATTGACGGAGTGGACTGACTGACTGACTGGACTGGACTGACTGACTGACTGACTTACTGGACTGAATTGATTGACTGATTGACTTACTGGACTGAATTGATTGACTCAACCTTTCATTTGCCTGCGAGTACCATACTCCTTGTATCAGCCTGTATTCCCTTTCGAGCCTCATGTCCCACACTGAGCGAAACCGCGATTCTATGTGGCCAAAACTTAACTACACGGCTTTTTCAGTATTTGATTGGTTCCAAGTCAAAATTGTACGGTACCTAGAAACACTTCCTTTTCTTCCAGTGGTCAGTCCCTATACGAGTATACAGGGTGTCCTCTTGGTCCGCTTCACAAGTAACATACAGGGTGTCCCATATTGAGAAATTTCAAAATTTGAAGCTGCAAAAATTGGGATTCGTGAAACTATTAACAACAATATATCAATTGAGGGGTATTTTAGCTCGCTGAGTCCATTTTTTGAGCTTATTTTCACCCCATCTGGTAACCAAGCCTCTTTATTTGGGGATGAAAATCCAAAAACTTTGAAGAAATCAAGTTGGGTATCTAAAAATATGTTTATTGAGACACTGAATTCGTTTTTGAGCTCATTTTTACCCCACTTGGTAAGCTATCCTCGTTATAGGGGGATGAAAATCCAAAATTTTTGAAAAAATCGAGTTAAGTGTCCAAATATATGTTTTTGAGGCGCCGAATTCGTTTTTGAGCTTATATTCACCCCATCCGGTAATCTACCTACTTTATTGGAGGTTGAAGATTCAAAATGTTTGAAAAAATCGAATTGGATATTTAAATGTATTTTTTTTTTTGAGACGATGACTTCGTTTTTGAGGTTATATTAGCCCATCCGGTAACCTACCCCTGTAATGGGGGAAGAATATTCAAAATTTTTTAATTAATCAGAGTGTCTAAATATTTTTGTTTTTTGAGACGCTGAATTCGTTTTCGAGCCTATTTTTACCCCATGTTGTAACCTACTCCCTTTAAAAGGAATGAAAGTATAAAATTTTTGAAGAAGATCGATTTGGGTATCTAGATATATGTCTTTCGACTCGCTGAACTCATTTTTGAGCTTATATGCAGGTACTCCACCTGATAACCTAAACCTATACATGAGGGAGGGGGAGGTGAAGATTCAAAATTTCCGACAAAATCGAGTTAGGTGTCTAAATATAAATTTTTTAACGCGCTGAATTCGTTGTTGAGCCTATTTTTGTCCTAACACTGCAATAACCGGGGTCTTTTTTCCCCTTTTTCTTTTTTTTCTATAAAACCCGGCCAATGATAGTGCATTACAGTACACTGTTGACACAAATTGGTATGAACTTTACAAATGATTTGAGTGAAAGGTGAGGAAAAACTCGAATTTACTAAATCCATCAAAAAATAGTTCCGTAACATCATTTATAGCCTTTTAACCTGGTTTTTGCCAAAAGTTGGACGTTGTAGGAAAATCTACAACTGACATTTGAAGCACATGATTAGACGAAACTAATGCCGCTAGAACCATTTGAGCATAGTTTGGCACAAACTACTTCTGGACCACAATGTAATACAAATTAACATAAAAATTCTACATACTTTATCTTCATTCAAGAAAATATATGTATTAGATCAAAAAATAATTTAAACTGCATGAATCATGAAGAAATTCTTAGTCCAATGATATATACACATCATTATTTTGCATTAAAACCCCCTAAGTTAATACATGTTAAACAAACAGAAGATATAACAACCGGTTTACTGGGCTGGGCATAACAGTACTCTTATCGCGTTGCCCTGGTGAGCAGGTGATTACCACAGTAGCGATACTGTGCACATTAGTAGGAGTATAACGAACACCTGGACTAATTTTCCCTTAATTCTAGAAACTTTATTTTTTGACTTTTGCAGCGTCAAATTCTGAAATCTCCCACTATGTGCCGCAACTTGAATCAAAAATCCAACAAATTTAGATGGGACTCATTTAAATGGATAATTTTTTACTACAACTTCACTTCCTTGTGGTCAATATTACTTGATTTTTTTAAAGATTGCCAAAAGTTTAGCTATGAGGAAAAAATGAATCAGTAAAAACCAGCAAGAATTTGATCATAAAATACAAACAGGACTATATTTACAACATAATTTGTAGATTAACATCATAATATCTAGTTGTACAAATATGAAAGGTTATTGTTTCAAAATTAAAACTGAAGCGAAAACTGACAAGGTAGGTAATCATTGAAAAAAACAAAAACAAAAACAAAACAGAAACATTTTAATAATTAGATTATTTTTTCACCTTAACTTCCTTGAGCAGGCTACCCATACCATTAAAAAAACATATTAGTTATTAGGTTCGTTCTGTTTGCAAAACAAAGGGCGGAACTGGAACTGTTAGGGTTCAATCAACTTCTAATAAAAAATCAAAACAAAATCAGAACTAAAAACTAAGTTCTGAGGAACTTTTCTCATTTACATTTAATCAAAAAGAACGCACAAATCATCTGATCCAAGATAAATAGAATCAAACACGAAAGGTGAATGAACACACTAACAAGAACTGAGAACCTAGACCCCGGAACTTACCCCTTGAGTGAGTTCTAGAAGTGTAGAACCTAAAAAACAGAAATCAAGTTATCGGCAAAAAGAAAAACCAACCAATGAGAACCAGTTCTGTCCATATACAAATATAATAGCCATTTCGAGAACTTTTTTGAAAAAGTGTCAAAAGTGCAGAACTTTTGAACACATAGAACGAATCTATTATTTACACGAGTAGGCCTACAAGTAACTATTTAGTAGAGGTGGGCAAGATCATGATTAAAATGATCTAGATCAGATAACCGTGATACCACAACACACTGGATATGCGCATAACACCACAGCGCATATCTTATGCTACGTTCCATATCGTTCGTCATTATTTCCTCTTTTTCTCTGAATGTCGCAAACGGTCGCAGCTGAATGATGTCAGGAGATAGTTAGATGGATATTCAAAGAATAAAATCCATTCAATATATTTTCGGATCGAGTTGGATCAAGATTTTCCTAGTCCATGAAGTGAAGGTATTTGGTAGAGCAAAATGGACAGTAATGTTGAACTTTAATATTTATTTTAAGGTTAGAAACGTGAAGTTTCTTTTACAAAGAACTCATTCAAATTGAACTGTATTTATCAAGGAATAAAAATAAAAATATAAAAAAATTCTACGTCAAGGTCTGGCTTTGGTATCGTCACCTGAAACTACCCTCCATTTCATCATATTTTAAAACAGTCTACTTAAATTTTAAAATGTTCAACTTGTTATCCAGCTCTGCATTCTAATAATATTTTTGGGGAGATAAGTTGGGCTGTTTTTAGATCATCTGATATTGAAGAATAATAATTTCCACCATTTATGTAAATTTGGCTCGCATAATTTTATGGAGTTTTGGCCGCCTAAAACCAGCATTTCGCCTAGTGTGGTTCCTTGTACCAGCCTGCGAGCACTATGCTCTGCTAGTGCATCATCTTGCAGACGAGTCTGCTACCGCGAGGGAGCATTTTCATGTCTGCTTTGCGGACTGCGTCGACATGAGAATGTCATCGTCCAGCGAACGTAGCGTTCAAAAAATGAGCGCGCCAAAAAAGAAGGAGCGCCAATTTCGTACGTCACTTCAACCCGAGCTATACAATGCTCATCTACTTTGTTTTAACGTACGTATATCTCTCCTCATTAAGTGATACTTATCTGCAGATCTACATCCCTGAGTTCGTTATTAGGCTTGAAATCGAATTACGAGATTGATTCGCGAGTTACTGTTCCTCGAAGAATTTCGCTTGTATTACGTCACGTAATTCGTTATTGTACTTCCAGCCAGTGTTGAGCGTATTAACTTCCACCTTCTCGGGCCTCGGCATCATTTAATGAGCACAAGTTTCATACCTATTGCGTGCGCCTAAAATGGCCTCCAGTAGGCCTATAATGATAGATACAAACCCATGCCCGAATTTCGTTTAAGAATTCCACGTAGGTTTCGACCGTCGTCGGATATAAAACAAATAATTTGTCAACATCATCGTTCCTGAATAATAATTCAGAACTGACGACCAGTGTGTTATTGTTTGTAAATAGGAACGTTTCCGTCGTCTCTGGGTATTTCAGGAGGCCGATTTAGAGTTGGGCAGCTTGGCTTTTTGGTCGTGTATTTCTGCGAGTGTCAGTTATAGGAAATTCAAGACAGGGTTACCTGTACACATTGTCTGTAGGATCTCTACTTGTCGAAGTTTCCGCCCTTCGACCAGGGTGGGCAGAAGTCTAGTCCTCGACTTACTGTAGTTTGGGCTTGGATATCCAAATAGCCTCGGGAGGGTTATGTTTTTTATTCGGATAAATTCCTATAGAAAGTTTTTTGCGGGATTCTGTAGTGAAAGGGATCCTTATTAACATGTTAAGAGTCTCGCCTTGTACCCCGCGTGTATCGGTCACGTGCTATATAACGTGAAATGTGTCCCGCCGTGGTGTTTTTCGTAATTATCTGGCGAAATATTGTATTTTTTGGGAAGGTAGTTCATACAAAAAATATTCCCCATAGAATTCACTATCGAAATGGTCATTATGATTTTTTCCAAAAAACTCGTTTAAACCCCATAAAATTACGATTTTCAGCCGCTGTATTCAATTATTTAGACTGTATAGCGACTACACGTTGTACATTAAATGCGCGCTCCATTTTAACACTTCAGTTTAGAAACAAGTATTCGAAATGAAGTTGTTCAAGGTCACTCATTGGTGAGGGTGCTAGCAAATGATAAGAGATACAAAATATAGTGAGAGAAAAGATGAACAGTGTAGGGTAGTAGAAAACGCTACATGTTTTTAAGTGGGAAAACGACATATTTTCAGTTCTTTTCGCCAAAGTGTCAGGGGTAAATTTGTAAGACAAGTTTGAACGAAAATCGATCATTTACGTACATTACAATAAGATTTAGGAGAAGCATTGATCAAAAAATAATTGAAAGATGATTGAGCTATGTCTGACACGAGAATGAGTACACGCGTTGATCGTCGTATCCTACTGTTGTGAAGCGAAATTCACCTTTGCAAATTCCAAAGGCTCCTTTCTCTCACGCCATCCTACTATCTTTCTCCCATCAATCAGACCATCCGCAAAGAATTATTTCAAATAGACGATTTAGCACCCGTACCGAAAACCTGATTGCAGGAAATAATTACACACACCAATTAACCGACTATTCTTTCGACATATTCGGTAGATCACACTTTACACGTGCTCTTCCCAAATTCTTAGAATTCGCATACGGCCAAACAACAACAAAGTAGCTCGCCGACTCTTATGAACTTTGCCCTCTCACGATCCACGCGATTGGCTATACCGCCATCTGGGGGAAACCCCTATTCTCGAATGGGCCGAACTCGAGGGTTTTATAAACTCACTGCTTGGTTCGAAATGTCTGTCTTGCTTGAGTTTTGCTCTCTCCAAAAAGTTGAGCGGAGACTTCGTTCGCGTCTCTCTCATCCAGATCTGGGACATAGAAAATTAATGTATAACTGAAAGTATGTCGTGTCGCATATTCTCAAAAGCCTAGTGGCTAATCGCTGTAAACGTTCAATAACGTAAAGTTGAAGTATTGTCGAAAGTTCTAATAAATTTATTTGAATCAACCTGACTCGGCCAAATCATTTCAGGCCGAGAATCTCTAATTGGGGGTTGTTACTGCGGTGCCCTCCACCGCGATCGACTTTTTTAAGGTTCGCGAATTCTTTTGTAAATAGCTTTTTATTGTATATTTGTTACCTGTCCTGCCAAGCCAGTCTTCCTCACCTGTGCATTTTACCTGTGCAGCATCTCTACACCAAATCGCTTCTTTCTTTCTTTTCCAGGAATCTTTTCCTTTTTCCTTTCTTTTCCTCACGCTCTTCTTCCACCCTCGTATTTTTTAAACCTCGTTGTCCGGCTAGGCGGTGACCCAATACCTAGAATCCATCGACTTTCAGTCATTCTCATACTCTCTCGCTTTCGCTATTCTCCGATACATTTCTCCGCTCGCTCTTTCGAAATTCAGTGTAAATATACTTCTGAATACGCCAACTGGAACTTCTTTTTTTTTCATGGTGATAACGCGCTCGTGTTGTTGCCCCAAACGCGCTACATTACCAAGCAGCCTCTCGGTCCACGTTGTGGAACGCGCTGATCGTCGATCGACTCATAACAGTGCCAGGCCTACCACCCAAGAGGCCACCCGACGTCACGACACCTACTATTGATAAGGAAGAATCTGAACAGTGTGTCAGTAGTAGTGCATACCGAGTGTTTGTAGTTTTGTCTTGACGAGTCCGAATAGTTGCTCAAGCTCTACGCAGTGTTGCCAACCCACGCTGAGATTGGTCTCACCTTCTCTGGGACAGCCTATGTATATCTCCCTTCCCTTCATTCATTCATTTGTATGTGAGGTGGCACTGTATGCGCCGAGTGCTCAGACTTTGCAGTCCATTGCACTATTCCTCAAGTTGCTGTGAAGGATCAGCTCAGTAGCCTCACTTTTATGGCCAAAGTGAGAATTTTACTTAGCTCTACCCTTTGACTTCACTGGATGCTAGATATTCTAGCCCCAATGCTTCGCGTCTTGTGCCGGCTATTGCTGGGCACCGACATATGATATGGATCGAGGTTTATTCCTCTTCTCCACAGTACCTACAGGAGCCGCTTCTTACTACTCCTATTTTATACCACATGTGTTTTGTGGCCCCATGACCGGCTAGTAGTCCGACCATGAGCCTTGCATGTTTCCTATCAAGCCCTAATAGGAACTTGGCATACTTACTGGGGGTGTCCCCTATCAATGTTTTGCTGACGTTCATGCCACTGGCCAACCGCCAGTGCATTTGCGTCTGCTTACTTATCCAAGCTTTTACTTTGGGTTTTATGACGCTGTATGCTACAGGAAGACACGGCCTGGGTGTTGCCAGTTCCTTTTTTATGCCCTCCAATCAATCATTTTTACAGAAAATTTAACGAGGAACATTCTATGTTATTTGCAATTTGGTCCTAAAGTGAATATTTTTTTAGATAACTACCATTTAGCGAGTGAAGATCGGTTATGAAAAGGAAAATAACAAAATCTATGTTCCTCGAAACTTTCACATGCTATTGCGATTATCTTTTAGTAAATATGCATTTTAGAGAAAAGTTGTATAAGATCTTTTTTATAGAAAATTCAACGGGAAACATTTGATGTTATATGCATTTTGGTCCTAAAGTTGATATGTTCCGACATATTCGCGTGTTTTTTTTTGGTAGAATTTCAGTATTACACGTAACTTCAAGGTCAAAGCGGTACGGGTTAATGACCTCAGATTGAGCTCAAATTTTATATGGCGAGTTTCTAGGTCTATTGGAACAAATTTCAGTGCGACCCTAATCAATTGGCGAAAACTTGTAAAATAAGGGACACCCTAATTGACACCTCTCACTTGGTGGAGCGTATGGCGATGCACGGAAGCCAAAGTGGCTCCCCAGACACGTACGTGTGGCGACGCAGGAAGGGGTGATGACGGCGGGGTCAGCCCTGCCGGGGGTCCGTAGCAGCGGCAGCAGCGCTAGGATCGTACAGAGTCATTGTGTCCGGCGTGGGCCGAGCCATCCTCTGCCTCCACAACTTTTTGTCTGCATCTCCTTCTTCATGATGGCCGAGACATAGGCCGACACTCGGTGCTATCCGCTTCCACTCTTCGACGTTTCCGGAACCAAGGTGTTCGACGCGAGACCGCTCATCAAGCCGTCGCTATCGCTCATTTGCCGCCGGGATCGATCGCTGTTGCCGTCCCGCACCTTTCCTGCTCCCGGGCCTCACATTCAAACAGGGTGTGCCAGGGGTTGTCTTCCGTCCCACGGCTTGATTATGTATGTAGATACTTTATTTTTAAATACAAATAAAGGAACAGATTATCATTAAAAATTTAAGAGCGAATACGAAAGATGAGAAATTTTTTTGGCATTTCAGCTGGGCAAATTCATCGATAATATCTTTTGTATTAATTATGTTGAGCAAATGTTTTTCAATACTAAGTAAAGAAAGGTCGTCCAGCTAGCCTTCGGAAAGTGCCGATCTGAAGTAATTTTTTATTATTTTGAGGCAGGTAAAAGATCGTTTAGTAGAACAGTTCATTGCGGCCAAATACCTATATAAAAATTTGAGGAGCGATGCTCACGTTTGGAAAAAGTGCTTCGAAATCATGAATTGTAATAAATTTGAGTAAACGAACAGCTGTGTTGAAACTCTCGTTCGTCTCTGTTTTGACCTTCAGAATGAAACTCCTAAAATGAAGGTATTCGGTGAAAAAAGTTGTTTCGATGTCTGTATCATACAATTTTTGGAAGACTTCTGCGTGTTTAATCAGATATTCAGCACTGACAGACTCATCCTCTATGTTTGTGAGAAAATTGAATCTTTTTTGAATTTCCACATATTTGGAATACCTTGATTGCAATTCAGAACTCAATTTATCCAGTGTTGCAAAGTAAATATCAATTTTCAGTTTTCTTTTACCCTCTAAAATCAATCTCATTTTCTCGACTCTCATCAGATGATATAGGGCTCGAATACGGGAACGTTGGTAATCTTCATCTTTTATGAAATTAAAGAACATCCTGTCCGTTCTCACTTCAAAAATAAAATCAATTAGGGATTTATAATTACCAAGAACTTCTTTCAGGCTGATCCCTAGTGCTTGTAGAATTTTATTTTTTTATCAACTCGCTCCATCAGTGTGGTCCAAAGTACAGTCATAAAACAAAACATAAATTTATAAAAATTATTTTTCAACCCAACCGCTTTTCTCCGATTTTCAGCTTCATTGTTTTCTATATCGTTGAGCAGTTCCATTGATTCATTGTATGCATTAGTAAACGCAGAGCATGCGTTATAACGACTGGACCACCTAGTTCCTAAGACCCTCTTTAATACTTTCTGATCCGACTTTAATTTTTTTTTTTTTTGAAGCAAGTCCCAGCGTACTTGTAGATCTAACAAGAAAATTGTATAAATCTTTGCTAAAAAGGGATCAAACTCGGAAATAAGCTCCAGCGTCATCATAAAATTACCGTTTTTATTTGATCCAAATATTTCAATTTTCCCTCGAAAAGCCAGTCCTCTGCTTTCTAGTTTTTTAACCGCGGCTTTAACTCGTCTTAAGAACGTTTCTCCAATAATTGAATTCCTGGTCAATTTGAAGTTGGAGGTCTGTTCTATTCTTCCAACTATTTTGCTTCGAGCTAAAAAATTTTGACGATTTTCAATATGTTTACAAGAGTTTTCAAGACCATTTCGAAATAATACAATACCGTACCTTAGGTATTCGTATGATCAGAAATTGAAAAAAAATTATGATTTTCAAACATATTCATCTTGATAATTTTTACCTTCTCGATGCCTTTTTGTTTTTAAAAACGTTTCAAGTTCCGGAACTTTTTTCAAAACCTAAGTCTTCTTCCTTCTCCCGTTTCTAGTCTCGAATCTTTGGTAGGCACCACTTAATCTCTTTTTTCCGTTCGCCATTACAAGAAATAATAAATCTCTGTATATATTAAAAACCAAAACTCCTCCTCCCCCCTCCTGAAAAAGAAAAAAACTCCAAGAAGCCTGATATCTAAATCCCGGCCTTCGTCCCTACCACCTCCTCCCTAAAAGATCTCCGAGTTTTAAGACATAACTGACACAAAAAGACATATAATGACATAATTACCCATAATTTCCAAGATCTCAAATCGCTGCGGGTTGCCCACCCTGCCTCTTAATTGTTCAATTTTCCAGGGATAGCCTACTCTCAGGAGGAGGTTCATGGTTGAGGAGGGCCCCTGTGGGGGCGTGGGCTGTGGACGGAGATGGCTGCCTTGGGTGAGGCGGGGAGTTAAGATGAGTAAGAGAACCTGGTGGAGGAGAAAGTCCTTGGTGAGAGAGGGGACCAGGGAGAGAAATGGCCGTGGTGCTGGAGGGGCTGGTGGCGTCTTGAAGGGAAAGGGCTCTCGGGAGAGGGGTGATCATGGTTGTGAGAGCTCCTGGGTGGATGTCCAGGGATCTTAAATCAATCCTGCAGCGTTACTAGTTTTTCAGGAGGGGTGTGATTAGGGGTCTTAGGGAAAAACTAATCAGTAACTTCCACAGGAGCTCATCCGTCAGTTCAGCCCTCTGTGGAGCCTCAGTGGTTGAAGGGAGGGGGAAATGAATCCATGAAATGGATTCAGCGACCCAAAGAACAGGATTATCGGAACTTTGTAGTGCTATAGTTTTTTTTTTTTAAAACCTTGTAGCAAGATTTCCCGAAGGCCAGATGTCCCGCCCAAATCTCGGAATAAGATCCCAAGAAGAAAGAACTCCTTCCCAGGATCTCACCTGAGGGAAATTGCCGATAGTAGATTGCCGACTGAGGGGGCTAATAACTCGAAATAAAGACGGAAAATGATTATTGCTTTATGTAGCAACGAGAAAATTATACTGAACCGAGCTTTCATAAATTTACATTAAACGACAATCTATTTCCGTGATTGACTAAGCGGATCGATAAATCAATCACAATTCAGTAGCCCATTAATTACTGAATAATATTTGGGTTTTGAGATTGTATTTCTACATAGGGTAGGCAATTCGCAGTCTCTACTCCCTCCCCAATGGCGGCCTTAGTCCCTCTCTACAGCCTTCCCCTTTCGCGGCTCCATCACCCTACGGCCTCCTTGCTCAATCACCTCGAAAATCCCCTGGTCCTCCAACCAGGAGCTTCCACCACCATGGCCAACCCTCCCCCACGAAAATCCTTCTCCTCAAAACCCCTTCCCCGGACCACCAGAACCTTCCGCACCATGGCCTTCATTTGCCTTCCCGGCCGTCTCTCTCACCGAGGACTTCCTCCTCCACCAGGACTTCTTACTCACTATATCTCCCTCTACAGTCCCCACCACCACCGTGGTTTTCCTCCCCTTCTGGAACTCCCTCCTCCACCATGAGTACCTCTTACACACCCGGACCTTTATCTACAAAAGTTTTACTGCCCTTCTAGGATCCTCATCCATCACTACCCCCTGGGGTTTATCTCCCTTCACAGCCCCTTTCCTCACTATGCCCCTTTAATTAGAAGAAGAGCTTACTATACGCTGCCCCACTAATTGCTCATTTTTCCAAGGGTAGCCTGCCCGTAGGAGGTGGTTCATGATGGAGGAAGCTCCAGAATGGGGAGGAGATCCATGGGGGCGTAGCCTCAGGAGGAGGATAAAGGCCCTGGGTGGTGGGGGGTAATGGTGAGTTAGAGGTTCTGGTGGAGGAGGAAGTCCTGGGTGAAAGCGGGACCGGGTAGGGAAATGAAAGCCGTGTGGTGCGGGAGGGGCTGGTTGTGGTGGTCTGAAGAGGAAGGGTGGCCATGGTGGTGGTAGCTCCTGAGTGGAAGACCAGGGGATCTTTGAGGAAGTGAGGACGAGGTGGCCGCAGAGAAGGAGCAGTGGAAGGGGAAGGCTGTAGCGAGGAATTAAGGCCGCAGTTGGGGAGGGCGTAGTGATGGGTAAGAAGCACAAAGCAAACCTCAACTCAGGTACAAAAGTTTTCGACCAAACTCTGAGGACTGCGGTGGTCGGACGAGGCGCGAAGCCCCCTAGTAGTAATTAAAAAGTAGAGAATTCACTGATTATTCGTAATAATTATGTATTTCATGGCGATCTGATAATGAAAAATTGAATAAATGATCTTACGAGTTATTAAAAACAATAGGGTTTTTAAGCAAGTCAAAGCAAGTGAAGCGTTTGGTGCCCAGTAATTTGTCATAGCTAATGATATCAGCGATCAATACGTTCGGCGTATAGAGTTAGCATTTTCAAGTAACTGAAAATTGTCATCTATTTTTGTATTTGAGGGAAATTTTTCAATTTTCTACTCTTCACACGCATCAATCATAATTTCCTTTAGTACTTTACATTCGATTTGCCGCCTCTAAAAATTTTCCGCTCGAAGCAAGTGCTTGGTGTGCTTGTAGGGTAATCCGCCCCTGGTTAGACTTAGAGATACAGGTTGATAGTTTTTCATTTTATTTTATCCCCTTTTATTTTCACCACCTTCCAGCGTCGCCTCACGTACCAAGACAAGGAGGTGAGGGGGAAGTGAAGAGGAAGCGCGTCCGGCTGTGGGCATACCAATTCCAGGTTAGTGTAGGAAGCGTTACCTTCGGTCAGTAGGGAGCCCCATGGTGGCCCTAGCAGGACAGCGCGCCAGAAGCGGAACGGCGAATTGGGGGCTAGGGCTGGCCTCAAAATGTCCCTCCGGTCACTGATACGATACTCGAAAGGGTAGTTTCCGGGGCCGGGGGTGCGGTGTCTCAGGGGCTATACTTTGGCATGCGACCATCGCCGGACGTCCCACCACATCATCCTTTTTTTTGCAATGGATTAAAATGATATCTTATTTGTTCCATTCTTCTGGTATCACTTTCTCAATCGAGTAAGGCAGAAATAATTCCCCCTTTCCCGTACCTTGTATTCTTATTGTTCTCTGGTACTCCTATTCTGTCCATATATGCCTTGTTTTTCAGGCTCTTCATGATCACGTTTCAAGAATTCTGGACCTTTGAAATTAAAAATACTAAATTCTCGAGCACTAACGCTTCGATTGGTTTCGGCAGTCCACATCCTCGCGCCTGTTGTTTTCTGCCCCTTTCCGGCTCTTGAAGTTTCAAAACGTAATCGCAATCCAACAAGGATTTTCTTTTTGCTCGACTTCTTTTATCACCGCTGTCGTCTACGATCGCGAAAAAAACTCGATCGTCTCCTTGAATATTTTACTTTTTTTCCCCCTTCCCCCCGGATCACTTTGTGCACTTTTACTTTCTTCTAGACGCATCTAATAAAACTCGATTGAGCGCAATTATCTCCGCTAATCACGCCGATTGCGGCCGAAGAAGTGTAACAGGTTTTGTTGGTATTTTTACCCCTCCGCTCTCTGCACCTCGTTGAGTATTCGCTCGCAATTAAATATCCGCCGCACGAGGGCCAATGCCATACAAATTTTTTTCCCCCCATTATCTGATCAACGCATCCGCGAATCCCATCCTCTCGGTGCGAGCATACCTTGTTGACGAGATGCATCTATTACAGCAAAACCCTTCGGGCTGGATACGATCACGGCGTAAAGGATGCGAGGAATAATCGAAATTGTTCAGTGCGGCATAAATTAGTTGTACGCCAATACACGCTTTTCAGTATCCCGGTGCAGAATCCGGAGACTGAGTCGGGGCACGTTGTGGTTTTTTTTTATAATATTTTTATTTCTTTCTTTTCATTGTTGTGCAAACAACATTGAGTCGGCCTCGACTTTTCTCATGACTTGTACGCCGGCTGTGTGTATCGGTGTGTACGTGCTTCTTCTTGCCTCTCGCGATGCTAAGCGACGACAATCGTGCGTTCGTTACGTATTGATGCCAAAGAGTCGATTATACAACAATGGTCGGACGGATGGTGCGGCGTTGGACGTTGGGAAACGCCGCTGCTTGCGCTCATATATGCATTTATACACATGTACATGTATATGAGGACAACCTATAACTGTCCAACTCGATCTCAAATAGGTGCTCGGGCCGAGGAAAAGAAACTCGAATCAAGTTCTGTAAGCTCCCAGCCAACTACCAAAACTCTTCTACGAAGGTGGACTCTAGGGAGCTGACCCTTAGAAAAGATGCAAAACACTTATCTGAGACCACAAAAGCAAAAATTTTTTCAATTTTTCGAAAAATTTCGGTGAAAAACGTATATTTTAGACGATCATGGGGGAAGGGATTGACCTCAGATTGAGCTCAAATTTTATATGGCGAGTTTTCTAGGTCTGTTGGAACAAATCTCAGTGCGACCCTAAACAATTGGCGAACACTTGTAAAATAAGGGACACCCTAGTGTCAATAGATTTCGATAAAACGAACGTCTGGGTCACCACAATAGGGGAATACTTTTCTGAATATGAAATAACATAATCAAAGAAAAATAGATAATTACATTTACATTACATTTGTGTGTGAGGTGGCGCTACATGCACCGAGCGCTCAGACTTTGCAGTCCATTGCACTATTCCTCAAGTTGCTGTTAAGGATCAGCTCAGTAGCCTCACTTTTATAGCCAAAGTGAGTATTTTATTTTACTTAGCTCTATCCCTTTGACTTCGCAGGGTGCTGGATATTCTAGCCCCAAGGCTTCGCGTCTGATATGGATCGAGGTTTCTTCCTCTTCTCCACAGTACCTACAAGAGCCGCTTCTTACCACTCCTATTTTATACCACATGTGTTTTGTGGCCCCATGACCGGTTAGTAGTTCGACCATGAGCCTTGCATGTTTCCTGTCAAGCCCTAATAGGAACTTGGCATACTTACTGAGGATGTCTCCTATCAGTGTTTTACTGACGTTCATGCCACTGGCCAACCGCCAGTGCATTTTCGTCTGCTTGCTTATCCAGGCCTTTACTTCGGATTTTATGACGCTGTATGCTACAGGAAGACACGGCCTGGGCGTTGCCAGTTCCTTTTTGGTACCCTCCTTCGCTAGCTTGCCAGCGATCATGTTCCCTTTTATGCCGCAGTGTCCCGGGGTCCATAGTACGGTGACCCGGTTCTCCTGGGCAAGGGTGTATAGTTTGTTAACACGCTCCACCACTACCAGGGATGTAGTTTGGTGTGACGATAGTACTTTGATAGCTGATTGACTGGTCTGTACAGATATAGATCTGCTTATTAACAAGGCCCTTCTGCTGGCTTCTCTCAATGGCCACCGTGATCGCCATTATCTCCGCTTGGAGGATAGTGACGCCCTCGCCCAGTGCCACTGAACAGTTGTCAGCGCCTTTTGCATTCGTGATTCCGATTCCTACCCTTTGGTCATCCTTAGAGGCATCTGCAAACCACACATTCTCCTCTTTTCCTAGAATGCTTGGCCACCTCTTTCCCCAAGCCTCCCGTGTGGGTACCAGCGCACGGTATGGTTTGTCAAAGTTCCATCGCAATTCTATCCTTTGGCATCCCAAAGCATTTGTCTATCGTCCCGGCCATCTCCCATATCCTTCCGTGGCCTGTCTTATGGGCCCGAAGGTTTGGTTGACCCAGACGATAAGCACCCATTATCGCCGCTGCTTCTATAGCAGTGTGAAGTGGTGGCAAGTTCAGGAGCCTTTCTAGTGCCTTTGTCGGCACCGTACTCATTGCCCCCGTTGTCAACACGCACGCGAGCCTTTGCAGGTGGTCTAGTTCCTCTCTGACGTTGGCCAGTTTGGGAGCGAGTCCCCAGGTCCTCCCGACATAGGTGCGGCAAGCCCAAAGAGCCTCAATCCCTTTTCTTATTTTATCTGAAACGTGATCCCTCCAGGAGAGTTATTTCGTCAAGATATACTCCTAAGTACTTCACCTTTCCTGTGAGGGCTAACGGTCTTCCCTTGTATTGCACCTTGATTAATTCCTTGCCTTTCCTTTTACGAGTGAAAAGAGTGATCTCCGTTTTGTCCAGGTGTATCGATAACCCCTTCTTCACACACCATTTTTCCACCCATCGGAGTCCCCACTGCGTTATCTCCGCGATGGTTCCCGGAAATTTGCCGGTTACCACCACAGCCAAATCGTCAGCGTAGGTAGCCCTGTGTGTATATTTTTTGCCCATTTAACTCCTCCAGCAAGCTGTCCACCACCAGGCTCCACAGTAGGGGAGAGAGTACTCCCCCTTGTGGGCAGCCCCTGATGGTAGTTGCATGGATCCGTTCTTGTTGAAATGTTATCCGGATCTCCCTGCGTTTTAGCATAGATACAATTCAGTTTATTAAGCTTTCTTTCACTTCCCTTTCCCTCAGAGCTGTTTCTATGGATTCATGAGAGGTCGCGTCAAACGCTCCCTGTATATCCATGAATGTTGCCAGGACATAATCTCCGCTTAAGCTTAAAAAATTTTCTCCGCCTTTCACGGGCGGCTGGAATCTACTACCAACTTCGGAATCTTAAACAGGAAGATATGCCTTTATGCACCTCGTTGGAAAGGTCATTTACTCAAAAATACTAATCCGTGGGGAAAAAATCAAAATTTGTCAATTTTGGGGGGCAAGGGGCCTAGAGATGACCAAAATCCACTCAGAATCAAAGTGTGGTGACCCATCAAACGAACTATCGAATATGGAGTTTTCCAGGTCACTGATTTTGAATATTACCTTATTTTCCCGATTTGACTAATCCAGAGGGCAGAACATTCCAAAATTTGGGGTAGAAGAGGTTACCCCCAATTTTTTTCCCGGACCAATGGGCGGATCTGTGCCGGACAGATTGCCATTTTCCTGCGGTAAGGTCTAGTTTCTCTAGGGCTTAAAAAATTTTCTTCCCCATTTATGGGGGGCTGTAACGTGCCACCAACTTTAGAATCTTAAATAGAAAGGTATGCCTTTATGCACATCGCTGGAAAGTGCATATCCTGCAAAATACAAACCCGTGAAAAAATTTCAAAATTCATCAATTTTGGGGGGCAAGGGGTCTAAAGATGATCAAAATCCATTAAAAGTCAAAGTATCATAACCTAGCAAACAAACGATTGAAGGCGGGGTTTTCGAGGTCACGGATTCCGAATACACGATTTAACCCGGGCTTTAAAATCCAAATTTTCAACCTAAAATTGGTTCCATATTCACACATTTTTGACTTTCTGAATGCAGGTTATTAAAGTGGCTTCACGCACATCGTTAAATAGGGAACTTCCTCCAGAGTATGAATCCTATTTTGGGGGTAATTGGCGTAGAGATGACCAAAATCCGTCCAAAATTGAAGTATCATGACCTAGCAAACAGACTATCGAAATGGAGGTTTTCGAGGTCGCTGATTCCGAATATCACACGGAAAAATCTCCGCTGATTTTTAAGAAATTTCACCGGAATTTTGTTGGAAAAAAATTCCAAGAATTTCCAAAGAATTTTTTTGGAAACGTCCGGGAAAATATTGGATGATTTTTAGGGAATGTCATCGGAATATTTCTGTGAAATACTCGGGAAAAATCTCGGATAATTTTTAAAGAATTTCATTGGAACTCGGAAAGAATCTCCGATAAATTTTAAAGAATTTTATCGGAAATTGTTGGGAACTAATTCCGATAATTTCCGAAGAATCTCATCGGAAATCTTGAGGAAGAATTTCCAATGATTTCCAAAAACAATTCATATAATTTTTGAATTATTAAACCATTGGAGTATTCCCCCGAATATTTCCTATGACAAGCTTCAAAAATTATTGGAAAAACTTCCTCGAAGAATTTTGATGAAACTTTTTAGAAATTAAAGGAAATTTTTTCTAAAGGTTTCTGATGAGATTCTCCAGACATTATCGGAATTTTTCTCAACAATTTCCGTTGAAATTCCTTAAAGATTATCGGAGGTTTTCCCTGAGTTCCGATAAAATTCCTTAAAAATCATCGCAGACTTTTCTAACAATTTCCGATGAAATTCCTTAAAATTTATCGGAGATTTTTCCCGAGTTCCGAAAAAATTCCTTAAAGATTATCGGAGATTTTTCTTTAGTATTTCTCAGAAATACTTCAAAAGTTATCGAAGAATTTTCTTGAAGAATTTTTATGAAACTTTTTTGGAAATCATTGGAAATTTTTCTAAAGATTTCCGATGAAATTCGGTGGACATTAACGGAATTTTTTCCAAAGATTTCCGATGAAATTCCTTAATAATCATATCCGAGATTTTTCCCGGTTTCAAAAAAATTCTTTATAATTTATCGGAGATTTTCCCGAGTTTCGATAAAATTCTTTTAAAATGATCGGACATTTTTCCCGAGTTCCGATGAATTTTTTTTTAATTATAGAAGATTTTCCTACCATTTCCGATGAAATTCTTTAAAATTTATCAGAGATTTTTCCCGAGTCCCGATGAAGTTGGAAACAATTGGAATTTTTTTCCAACAATACCGATGAAATTCCTAAAAATCATCCGAGATTTTCTCCGAAGTTTCCGAAGAAATTCTCCGGAGATTATCGAACATTTTTCCTGACGAGTTTCGATAAAATTCTTCAAAAACCATCGAAGTTTCCCCCCCCCCTCCCGAATCGTTCCTTTTCTGTTGTCCGTCACGGCGCCACAGAGCACAGTAATGTTGCGTTTAAATCTGAATAGACGGCCATCGTGTGCCCACTTATTCATATTACCACGCAACATGCCGGGTTTTCCTATGTTGCAACGAAAACTGAATAACCCTGTATGTCTTGTAAGTCCAAAAATGTCAAAAATTTGTACTTGACACCACCTTTCTCATTCAATTTTCGGATATCGGGGCCCTAGGATGCGCTGGATGTAGGAAATCACGTGATGAACCCAAACTTTTTTCGCACAGATTCGTTTTTGGTGGAAGTTCACTTTCCAATGACGTGCATATTAAAGCCATCTGAGTAATCGGCAATGAGAAATTCAAAAATGTGTAAATGGCAGCACTTTTAGGTATCTGATTTTAGATAGGTTTTGGCTAGGGTAGACCCTGTCTCCCAAAATTGATGAATTTGCCATTTCTTGGAGGAACTACCCTATTCAACGATGTGCATGAAGCCACTTTGATAACTAGCGTTCAGAACCTCAAAAACTTGTAAATTAGAATCACTTTTGAGTGTAAAATTGAATTTTAGGGCCCTGAAACGAGTTGAATCGGGAGAAAAGTGTGACATTCGGAATCAGCGACCTCGAAAATCCCTTTTTGATAGTCTGTTCGCTAGGTCATGATACTTCGATTTTGGACGGATTTTGGTCATCTCTAGGCCCCTTACCCCAAATTTGATGAATTTTGAAATTTTTTTCATGGATTCATACTCTGGAGGAAGTTTCCCATTCAACGATGTGCGTGAAGCCACTTTAATAATCAAAGTCAAAAATGTGTGAATAGGAACCAATTTTAGGTTGAAAATTTGGTTTCAAAGCCCTAAACCGGGTTAAATCGTGTATTCGGAGTCCGTGACCTCGGAAACCCCTCTTTCATTCGTTTGTTTGCTAGGTTATGACACTTTGATTTTTGATGGATTTTGGTCATTTTTAGGCCCCTTGCCCCCAAAATTGATGAATTTTGAAAACTTTTTCACGGATTTGTATTTTACAGGATATTCTTTTCCCAGCGATGTGCATAAAGGCATACCTTTCCATTTAAGATTCCAAAGTTGGTGGCTCGTTACAGCTCCCCATAAATGGGGGAGAAAATTTTTCAAGCCCTAGAGAAACTAGACCTAACCGCAGGAAGATGGCAATCTGTCCGGCAAAGATCCGCCCATCGGTTCGGGGGAAAAATGGGGGGTAACTCCTTCTGCCCCAAATTTTTGAATGTTCTGCCCCTAGGTTAGTCAAATTGGGAAAATAAGGTAATATTTGAAATCAGCGACCTGGAAAACCCCATTTTCGATAGTTCGTTTGATGGGTCACCACACTTTGATTCTGAGTGGATTTTGGTCATCTCTAGGCCCCTTGCTCCCCAAAATTGACAAATTTTGATTTTTTTTCCCACGGATTAGTATTTTTGAGTAAATGACCTTTCCAACGAGGTGCATAAAGGCATACCTTCCTGTTTAAGATTCCGAAGTTGGTGGTAGGTTCCAGCCGCCCGTGAAAGGCGGAGAAAATTTTTTAAGCTCAGGAGAAACTAGACTTTACAACTGGAAAATTATTTTCGTCCCGGGGAGATCTGCCCATCGGTTCGTGAGAAAACAGGGGGGAGGGACTGTCGTGGAACACCCTGTATATGGAGCCCAAACGTGGAACTTCACTACTCGAACCAAAAAATAGAACAAAAAACGAGAACTACATTCAACTTTATAGAAAGATCTATTCTCAAATTCAGGAAACCAGGCAAAATAAAAATGCAAACAATAAAAGAAAAATCTAAAAAAAAGCAGTTCAGATGCAGTTTATACCTACAATCCGAAAAAAATTTATGGAACTGGACAGGTCACTTGACCAGAGTGTTGCCAAGCTACAAGCACTTAAAATTGGCCCTGTCATTTTGAAATACCCTGTATAATTTGGACGGATGTGAAACTAGGTACTGACCACATGACAACGAAATATTGGCCGATACTCTTTTATAGCAGACAAGAAATAAAGTGCTGGTGTAGTGCATTTGTCTAACTGCCAAAAGTGCTTTAGCGACGGTTGGGAAGAAACCTTGACCTGAATAGTGCCATACACGTTTTCCATCATCCGATGCATATCTACTCTTAGATGGAACAATGTATGTACTTGTCACAAGCTCGGTACCAGACTTCTTCAATGGGTGTGGATTCCGTGGTGTTGATCTTTGAAAAAGTGAGGAAACTTATTTACGAGCAAAACGAGGGAAATCTTTTCAATTTTTCTTCTTCAGATGCCGTATGCGATGCCGGACCAGGGTGGCCGTTTTTCTGGAAATTCTTGAAGTCAGGAAAAAGTCAGGGAATTTTATAAGACCTGGAAAAGTCAGGGAATTTTGAAAGAAAATCGAAAAAGTCTGGTAATTTTGAAGAAAACTTTATGATGTGGAAGTATTGTACAATTTTCTCTGTCAGACTCAATTGAACTTTTTTTATTTTAAATAATTTGTACGAAAAAGTTGGAAAAGGACTGGAAAAATCTGAAAAAATCTGAAACAGTCAGGGAATTTCATCCTCGGGAAAAAGTGGACACCCTGCAGACGTCGGCAATGGCGGTTTCTAACGCGCCTTTTCAGGGCAGGGTTAGTCGGGGTAGTTTGCCGCTGCTTTCCCTACGGTTTGTTGTGTGTAGACGTTCCCTTCTCTGTGCCAAAAAGTGTGCAACCGCAGTTCGCTTACTAGTCACGTGTTCCACGACGTCGAATAAGCTGTCACGTGTTCCACGACGTCGAATAAGCTGTCCATGACGTGCACACGCACAATACCAATCTTTCTGATCTGTTGGTAACCCTGCGATTTTAACGCCTTGTTCGTTTGAATTGGCGGGGGTTACAGGATTCTCGATTGATTTCAATTTTTAAGATCATTTGTTTAAAAAATTATATTTTTGACGGTCGTGGGAGAAAATGATCTCCAGTGCCCCTCGTTGGCAATGATTTCGTCAGTTTTTAGAATTCCGTTGAATGCATTATATTTGGAACGGTCACGGGGGAGGATTATCCCGAATGCTCTTACTTCTGAAAACATTTTTTTGAGCAGTGGTTTTGAGATGTTCTTCGGTGTGGAAGTGACGCTGAGAAGGGAGCATCGGTATAAGGAGATCGGAAGAGGAATCAGTGAAGGTTAGGGAAGAAATCAGATTTCAAAGCCACAAGGGAAACATATATTTTCACCACTACAGACTTGCTTGGCCTGTGGCTGAATATGACTGCACCCTCTGCCCCCTTGCGACGTCCTTCGTTAAGGTGCAGCTATAACGCTGAATCGTGATCGTGGACACTGCACTGCAGTGCTCGGTGCACTGCTGGCTCGCTTCCCGTAGAGAATTGAGTCAGTAGGTCTGAACGTTGCCGTTGTCTCTTGGACGTTTAGTCGGTCGCCGCGAGAGTTCTTCAAGGCTACCTGCGCCGTGCCGCACACCACTCGTATCAAATGCATGCGGCGGATCTGCTCTCTCGAATATTGGGTAAATCGCGGTGTCCGCGTGTACATTGTACATTTCATTTTCTTTGCAACAGGACCTGCATGTATTTATGCTGTACAATTTTATATGTACTTACGCATAAACGTTTAATGCACAGTGTTTTGACGTAGCACGTGCTACCTGGCCGGATTCCAGATCACGACCTTATCTCTTCCCTATCCGCCGTGTACGTACGGTTTGCATCGCTGTGTAGTCTGTGCCCTCAGTGAAAGTAAAAATAAAAATAAGTAAATATAAAAAGAAATAAAGAAGCCAGCTCGAATAATGTTGTCATCTTACATAATATTAATCCTTTATTTAAATCGATCGAAGCGTTGGACAGTTGTGGAATACCTATGCACCGCATTTGTTTTTTATGGAAACTACTTGGAGTAATTCATCATAACTGGTTTTGGGAAATTGGAGACTGTATGCGGATACGTTCGTGTTCAACGTGTGTTTGTGCCTAGGCTGTGGAAAATTGGATGAATGGAAAAGTCTGGCACACGCGTGAATCGTCGTATTTTTCGTATTGGGTAAAGGAGGTATAGCAAGGAGGGCTTATCGGTGTTTGCCAAACAGTGGGATGGTGTTTCAAGAAACCGAATTCACTTGCGACAAGTTATAATTACGTGTGCACTTTATCAGCGTTCATAAATCAAGATCATTGTTGAAGGTAGCTGGTCTTAATCAGTATCGGTGTCATTAACCGTGTAAAGTTTCGTACCAATTTGCGAACTAAAGCTGGGCCATAATACGTCCAGGGACATCAGTGATAAGCACTGGCGGGGACAAGCCTTGCATCTATGGATGATGATGATGATGATATCGTCGTACTAGAAGCAATACCACCTAACCCATAAAATAGCGACTTTTAAGCGTTGAACTGCTCCGTTTTATCGACCCGTGTTAATTACTGAGCTGTAACCTCATGTTTCCAAAATTAAATATCCGAAGTGCACTTTCAATGCTCTAACCTACCGTTTTGTTTTTCTATTTGTTCCAGGTGAGTGTCGATTTTTCGATGATACGTGTATAATGATCACGGTTATGAAACTGAGAATTTACTCGAATATAGTCGTGAGTAGCTAGCAATGTAATAATCTTCTCGGTTTTTCAGCTTTATTTTGATATTTCCTTTCCTATTTTTCTCGTTTCGATGCCCGCAAACCAAATTGAGCGGTGGGACACCGTACCCCAGACCCCAGAATTTACTTTTTGCTATATCACGTCGCAGACATGAGGGCACGCTTTGGAGAAGCGTCTTTCATCCTCCTTGACGACGACGGCTAGTGTCTTCTTTTTTCGGCACTTCCTGCTACTGCTGCATCCAACGGCGGTAGCATTGTTTTCTTGAAGCTTCATTCTACTCCTGCTCGGAGGATGGTACCTAGTGTGACATACTCTTTGAAATCAACGAACAAGAAAATCCAACATTTCATCTTGAAAGGGGATTCTGAGTTGGAAAATTCATTCTGATGGTTAGTTTTTCCCTCGGCCTCCTCATACTGGGAAAAGAAAATCCTGAATCGAAACTTTGACTAGCAGGTAAGAAATTGAAATTTCCTAACAATAATATCCTGGATGAGTATCATATTCCTAGGCACTAATTTTCTTATAACTGTGCAGCGCAACATTACAGCTCACTATAGAAAATTTGGTTTTCCAACTTAAATGTCCTACTGTACTGTTATACCGCACCATATGTTAAAGGTTATATAATATATATACTTGTGCAGGTCATTATTGTTGCGAAATTTTAATTTTCTACGTGCCAATCGAATTTTAGTTCTTTAGGCTGCTATTTTGCGTGATGTAGGAGCCGAGGAAGCCTTTCGTCAAGGCATACCTCAATTTTAGCTTGAATTTCGTTATTCTGGTCGAAATTTGGATTTGGACTTTTCAACTCCGCCGGAAAAATGGATTTATAGGCCCGAGAAACCCCTGTTTCAATTTAATTTCCTCATTTTGTGTTAAAATTAGAGAATTCACGCATTTTAGCTCCCTGTGGCGCTGAGAGGGTAAGGGTTAGCAAGCAAATAAGCTCAAAAATAGATTCAGCGACCTAAAAAAAGGTAACGGCGATTAAAATGTCTTGGAAAATGCGTTTTTAGATTTCAGACCCCTATGGAGTTTGGGGGAGGGGGCTAGGAGGTAAATAACTTCAAAAATGGGTTCCTTGTGCTTCGAAATGTTCGAATTCACTTTTGGTAATTCAGATTTTTTCTCATACTTCTAAAAATTGTTTTCGATCATTCACCACCACCCCCCTTCCGACCATTACTAGTTTTGTTGCACCTACAGGGAGATAAAGCCGAGTTTCCTCCCGTGCCTGAAATTTTGCAGCCGATTAGATACCCCGACATTTTATTTCAAGCCTCGCTCCAGTACTCCCGCTGTTTTCTTCCTGCCGTCCGCTTAGCATTCCGTGACGTGCATTCGACTTTTTCTATACCAGCGTTCAAGTCTCCAATGACGACTACAACTACTAGTACGGCTGACTGGAGAAAATTCATGCATTTTGTCATAAAATTATGAAACTTGGCACGTTGATGCTGAGAGACATGAGGATTAATTTTCAGATTGGAGCCCACCCGTCAGACCCCCCTCGGTCCAGAATTGTGGAAAAAGGGGGAGTCAAAATCGGAGTTCAGATTATAACTAGCCCAGTAGTGTCCGAAACGTAAAAGTTGAAGCTCTTCAGATTCCCCACAAAAAAGTCCTCTTGCAATTTTATCGTATCTGCCCCAAAAAATCCCGGGAAGGGGGTTCAAAATAATCTTGTATACTGTCATTCATTAACATACCTTGTGGAAGGAAAAGTCGAATTTTCGATATTTTTTCTGCGCCCCGAGTTTTACGTATAGGAAGGGTCATGATTACCCCCAGCCCGTTCCTCTACATCCCTACTTATCCGTTCTTGGAAATTTCTTCATCCTCACTAACTCCATCCCTTAGACACCACATAGTGTAAGTTTGTTTTCTGCGTTGTTTTGGCGTTAGGAAGCATCATCATAGCCGAACTGTGTGAGCTTTCACAAGAACAATTAATGAAATTCATATGCCAACTCTGGGGCTTAACTGTCACTGAATTTGTTTTCTGGTATCAATTTGACCGTAAATTTAAAATTGTGGGGGGGGGCGGACAAAATTTTTGAAGAATACAATATGCATATTAAGTAGTAGGTTTTCAAGGTCGCCGAATTCATTTTTGATGTCAGTTTGACCCTAAATTGAAAATTGTGGCATCGGGGGAGGGGTCAGGACAACATATTTGAGAAATACAATATGCTCATTCAATATTAGGTTTTCAAAGACGCAGGATTAATTTATGGTATCAGTTTAACTCCGAGTAGGAACTTGTGGTACTGGGCGGAGGGGAAGAGGCCGGCATTTTTAAGTAAATACACATGGTGTGGATGGCGATGCACGCATGCCAAAGTGACTCCTATGACACCGCACCCCCTGCCCCGGAAACTACCCTTTCGAGTATCGCGTCAGTGACCGGAGACAATAAATACACATATGAAATACTGGGTTTCCAAAGTCTTTGAGTTCATTAAGGAAATAAAGCGGCTCAAAAGAGGAGCTCCAGAAACCTGCTCGGACAGACAGCGCAGAGGAACTCCGAAAACAGCTGGAGGAGGAGCGGAGGCAGAAAGAAAAACTGGCTGCCGAAAAAAGCAAACTGGCGCGGATGTATTATGAGATGCGCCAGCAAATACAAAGACTCACCACTGAAGTAGAGAAGCTCCGGAAAGAGAGGCTAGCCAGCCGTGATACCATCCCAACAGCAAAAGTAGCAGCAGCGGCAGTGGCAGCAACAGCAATTGGACTGGAGGAATCCAGGCATCATGTCGGAAATGCCGAGACGTATAATCAGGGAGGAACTGAAACCAATAGTCCAAACCAGGAAACCAACCATGGCCGAGGATGCTCGTAGAAGCATGTCTTCCGAGCCCCCACCACCTGGAACATCTGAGAATCCAAGTGGGGGAGGCAACAGGAGACAACAGCAGCTGCAGCAGCAGCAGAGCCAACAACAAAGGCTGCCGCAGCAACGGAAACAACAATAACAACCACGGAAACCCACTCTAGGAGGGGAGTGGAAGACCGTTCCGAAGAACAAGAAGGGCAGACAAACAACGGCAGATGTCAAGGCACAACCAAAAACAACTTTCACCCCCCCCCCCCTCAAGGAACTACAGTCAGTGCCGGTCAGGGAACTGGGCATAAAGAGAACGGTCACCTTCCCATCAGGAGCAGTCCTGGTAACATGCGAAAGCAAAGAACAGGCTCAGAGGGTGAGGGAAGCGGTGATGAAAAAGAACACAATCCGAGTGAAAGAAGAAGTCACTAGGAACATCCAGATAAGACTGCACGGAGTCCTCTGCGATATGACATCAGCCGTGGTCACGTACTGCATGACCGGAGAATTTAAGGGAGAAATCCGATACCTAAGTCTAGCTTCCAGCTTCTTTTCCCTATTTTCACGGTTATTTTTAGAAAATGAGGGAAAATAAAGTGAAGTGGAGTAGAAGAGGTAAGTACATTAGTAAGTCTGGTGTCGTACAAGAATAGCGACGAGGCCAAACTGGCGGTAACTGAAGCCTGACCCCAGCTGTATGAAGAAATTGTGACTAGCGGAAAGAAAAGACTATGACTGGGATGGACCACTGGGCCCCTGGATACCAGCCCATCAGTTATGAGATGCAGGCGATGTCACCAGCTTGGTCACAAGGAGAAGCACTGCCAACTGAAGAAAGAAATACCCACACCGCAGGGAACATACGTGGACTGCAGTGAGTATAATAAGAGGGCGAAGCAGGGTGGGCTCCCAAGGTACCGCCACCGGAGTACCAACCACAGCACCTGCACCTCACTGTAGATCTTGAAGGCAGAATTCGCCCAACGCTGCCGAGCAAAAGCAGCGGATCGGAGGAGATGCAAGAAGAAACAACAACAGCGACTGCGGCCACACTCCCAGCAGACACTGTTGAAGAGATAGCAGTGGACGAATGATGGCCAGCACCATTAGGACACTCTATACTATGCAAGGGCAGCAATGGACCATGTACAACAGGTTGCCATGGCAGGGAACTACAATGCCATACAGTGTTGACAGAACCACTGGTAACGAGAGAAAATATCAATTCTACTGGCTGGAACCCGACAGTCAGTGGGAGGACAGCCATTCTTGTCCTGGCGGATGTTCACCACACCCCCTAACCAACATTTTTTCAGATGTGGTAGCCGTAAGAATTACGGGGACAACAATAGTTGCCATTTACTTCTCCCCGAACGAGAACATAGAAGGAACAATAGAAAACACAACAGAGCTAGTGAATTCTATCGAGGGCCCTGTGGTGGTACTAGGAGACTTTAACTGTCGGACGGCACTGCTACAGGGCTACAACACGAACGAACGGGGGAGTGGTATTCGAAGACTTCCTCGGTACCTTTGGCCTAAGCCTGCGCAATCCCCCAGGTATAACGGGAGACACCACTGGAGTAAACGACTACATCTGCAGCCGAGAAGTCGCTCCAGAAGTGAAAGTCCTGCTTGAGGAGAACTCTCTTACGGACCACCTGCTGATACAGGTCATTATCAAGCGGAGCAATGGAGGGAGAGGAACGCGAAACTATCCGGTCTCTGTCACCTGTCCAAAGAGATTGAAGGAGGAAATACAACAGATGGACATCGAGCTGGTCAGCCGAATAAAAAGGACAGAAGAAATCGACCAGTACGTGGATGACTTGACCGGTAGATTGCAGGTGGCTGCGGTCAGTTCTAGCCGGCAGGAGACTCTTAGCAAGTAGATGCAGTGGTGGACCCCTCAACTTCAGAGGATGAAGTTGATGCTGCGAGAGATCACTAGGCGAATGCAGGAGGACTGCACCTCCCCCTCCTTCGGCAACTAATACTGGCAGAACTAGGAAGATACATGAAACAACCGAAAGGCTCCCGGAGATGACGGAATGAATTATAAGACACTAAAGTCACTATACCGGGAGCACCCAACAGTGCTGCCGAGACTGTTCACTGCCTGTCTGGCCTTCGGCTGCTTCCCAAAGAGATGGAGAACCGGGAAAGTAGTCTTCATCCCAAAGCCAAGCAAGGACAGTAGCACTGCTGACGGATACAGACCCATCACCCTGCTGTGCACCATGGGAAAGGTGCTGGAGAGAGTAATGAACCAGCACCTCCAGTCAGTCTTGTAGGCGGAACAATTCCTGGATGCAAGGCAGCATGGCTTCAGGAAAGAAACGAACACGGAGAAAGCCATCCGTGCTGCCGTGGGGACGATCGTGATGAGCAGAATAAAACACGATGCAACTTCTGTAATGTCCCTCGACATCAGAGGCGCATTCGACAATGTCAGATGGAATGCAATAATGAGGGCACTACAGGATGCAGGATCTCCAGGATGCCTGGCGAGATGTATCCGGTCATACTTCAGCAACCGAACAGTTCTATACGAAGAAGAAACCGAAAGGCTGGAGAGAGATTAAAAGGGCTGTAATGATGCACTCGATTTTGACTGTCGATATAGTTAATGAGTTATGTATGAACCCTACTTTGATCGTTAATGGATTAGGTGGAGTTGTATTCCTGCGCGACGCGCAGTCTCAGCTACCACGGGACAGCCTGTGTATTTTGCTTTGCTTGGCCTGTATGAGCACCCAGCGTTCCATCCGATACAGCAACGTTGTCCAAACATAACACTGTACAAGACGCGCCCGTAATTGGAAATTCAGATCCTGCCGCGTCGTCAAGTTTTTGTATTCAGGAATACCTTCCTAGCTGTTTCTATTCTAGTTCGAATCTCCGTTGACTGGTCTGTTTCTTCGTGAAACCTTGTGCAAAGGTAGTTGAATTTGGGGGCACACCGATTGATTTTGTTGTTCACGTACAATTTCATTTTTGTTACGGCTTTTTTTCTTTTTTGCTGGTCTGTGTACAGCAATCCATTTTATCTGTTGGGTATTTATTTCTAAGCCGTGTGTGCTGCTGATGGTTGCTTCTCTGTTGAGTATGTCTGAAAGTTCCCTGACATTATCGGCCGATTTTAACTATCTTTTTTCTTACGATCGTAAATGTTGGATGGTCAGACGAGTAGGCTCCAATCTTGAAAATAGTCCCTACGCCTTTCGGCGCCAATATAACAGATATCATGTTTTTAAGACAAAATGCACGATTTTTATGGAATTCGGCGTCAGTCAGTCAGTAGGTACTGTACGAGTGCTCGCCATGCTTGTCGGGACGCATTCTCGTAACTCAGTAGTAAAATAACGTTTTTACAACTCGATTGTAACGCTTTATTTGGAGCATCAATACACACATCATCAACCCTGCGAATGTATATTCGATTTTGCGATCGTTTTTGTCGACCTCGAATGAATAAGAAGAGAGAGAGAGAGAGAGAGCGAGATGGAAAAAGTGCAGCATTAATCCTATTGTCTTTACACGTACAAGGCGCGCACGCGAGCGTCGTTATGCAAGCTGCTCGTATTCTCGGACGACGGCGGCGGCTGCGGCGTTCACTTCATAATCGAAATCCGTTTTACGACGCGATCGAAATCGAATCGGGATTTTCCAGAAACGACGACGAGTAAAGAGTGCACACTGTACACCGATCACGGTCATATTGCGATGTCGACGAAATGTGGACATCGCTGGAGAGGCCAGTCGTATATTTTGGATGCGTGAAAGCATCGACATCCAACGTGTATTATTTGTAAAAAGTGATTTCCAACTGCTTCGGGGTTTCCGCGTAGAGGGCGTACTTCTGTGCACAGTCACTTACATATAGATCCCACGTTGACCTTCTGCGTGAAATCCACGAGATATTTAAATGTATCGATGTGAGCTTACGTCCTTATTCCGGCATCTCAGGTACAGCAACGTAGTGGAGATGATTGTTCCAGTGGAAGAAGGGACGAGTTGGAGTTCAAAAAATACAAAATTCCTGTTTGGATTACTGAAAAAATGTCGAGGAAATCAATCAATCAATCAATCAATAGCCTTTATTATACGGTATGAGGTACATAATTACAAATAAATGGTACTTTATCAAAAGAAAACAAAAGAAGCGATATTGTATAGTAAATTTAAAAGTAACTAAAATCTTCCTTTGTTGATTTATGCCCCATACCGAGCCCCCATATCGCGGGCATAGGCCTCCCCCATTTTGCGCCACATGTTTCGATTTTGTGCCACTCCTTGCCAAGGTAAACCCACCCTTCCTATTATTTCCCCTACCCAGCTGGTATTAGGTCTACCCCATCTCCTTGTATTGTCGTATGGGACCCAAAACGTGACCCTTCTACACCATCTTTTTTCGTCCATCCTTGCTAGATGTCCTGCGTATTTCATTTTGAGTAATTTGATTGTCCTAATTATTCCTTTACATTTTGTTTTTCCACGAATTATATTGTTCCTAATTTTATCCGATTTTTTGATCCCTAACATACTTCTTTCCATGCTTCTTTGAGTAGTTACTAAGCGTTTCGTTTGAGCTGCAGTGAGAGACCATGTTTGTGCCCCATGCGACATAATAGGCATGATACATGCTTCTAGCATTCTTGTTTTTGAATAGATGTTCATATTACTTTTGAAAATTATTCTCAGCGACCAGTACCCTTTCCAAGCTTGGCTAATTCTCTTTTCGATCTCTTTACCCATTTTATCATGGAATGAGATAATTTGTCCCAGATAGGTATATTCTGTGACCTGCTCCAAGATTACACTCTCAGCTACAATTTTAACCTCCTTGGTGTTGCTCATTACCTTTGTTTTTGAAATATTTATCTCTAAGCCTGCCTTCTTGCTTTCTATTATCAGCCCATCGAGCATTCCTTGTAGTTCTCCCCTGTCCCCACTTATTAATACAATATCGTCCGCGAATCTTAAGTGGTTTAGTTTTTGTCCATTAATTTTGACCCCTTTTTCCTCCCAGTTTAATTTTCTAAATATGTGTTCCAAAAGTGCATTGAATAAATTTGGGGACAGGGGGTCACCTTGTTTCACGCCTCGTTCTATTTCAAATGATGGCCCTGCTCTGTCCATATTCACACATGCTTTCGAGCCCATGTAAAATTTTTCCAGAATTTTTATAATATTTTTATTCGCCCCTTGTTCATCCAGCGCCTCCCATAAATAATTTCGATCTACCGTGTCAAAAGCTTTGCAAAAGTCTACGAAAATTAGGTTAATTTCCAATTGGTACGAGTTTGCTTTTTCAATAATTTGGTTTATTGTGTGAATATGGTCAGATGTTGCATATCCTTTGCGAAAGCCAGCTTGTTCGACTGGCTGAGCGCTATCCAGCTGTGAATAGATTCGATTTTTTATTATTTTCATGAATGCTTTACTAATGTTAGAGGAAAGGCTAATTGGCCGATAGTTGTTTATTTGATTTTTATCACCTTTCTTGTGTAATAAAATGTCGAGGAAAACGAGTTGAATAACGAAAGTCTACTACCTTTTTTCTTGTCGACTGGCAAGACTGTACGGACCGAGTTCCTGGTGTAGGTCCGGGTTCGTAAAATTCACATTGATGTATTTGAATCCCTTTTCGGACTGGTTACTATTATGGACTAGGCGCTGTCTGAGGGTCAAATATTTACAGGGAACATATATGCAACCGCCCAGCAAAGTTAGCAGAGGTCTGGGGCTGGCAGCCTCCCATTTTTTGTCATATTTTCCTCTGAAAAGTGATTTTTAGGGCTTTTAACGTATTTTTCTTTTCTTCAATTATAATTAATTTATTATCCCTCTCCCTCTGCCTCTCATAAGAAAAACAAGAGTATTATTTTAGAGCATTTTTCAAGCTTCAGCTTTTGATAACGAGAGGCATGCATCCTACTCATCAAACCTGTGTGATACTTAAATTAAGAGAAAACGAAGTTGGGTATTTTAGAGTAATAATTTTCATTAATTCATTGATTATTTCGGTAACCGGCTAGTTGCCAATCATTGTAAAGTAAAATAACAGTAGACAGCGATACACTCCCCAAGACGGAATACGCCACCGAGGGGAGATACGGCTGTTTACCCCCGATACAATCAATCAATACACAGCGTTAAAAAAGGTAAACATAATCGAAATAAATCAGATTTAAATATACTATACTATAATGCCAGGGGACTTGCGAACGAAGACAGGATGCAGGAATTTGAGTACGCCCTCCTCCGTAGAGTGAAATGGGACATAGTGGGTATTTCAGAAGTTCGTAAACACGGAGAGGAGTTAATACAGAGAAAAAACGGCAACTACTTCTACTATCATGGCTCTGTAAAAGTACACGGAGGGGTAGGTTTTTGTATAAGGAAAGAACTATGGAGGTACACCACGGAAATTAAGAGAATAAACGAAAGGATCTGTTTAACTAAAATAGAAATAGGGAAAAAGACTCGGTTAGTTATAATTCAAGTGTACGCACCAACATTGGATGCAGAAGAAGAGGAAAAAGATAAATTCTACGTGTCGCTACAGGAAACAATAGAGAAGGAAGGCGAATTTTACACGGTGATCATGGGCGACTTCAATAGTAAAGTAGGGAAAAATAACATGGACGAAATAAGCATGGGAAATTACGGTATAGGCGAGAGCAATGAGAATGGAGAGAGGCTGATCGAATTTGTCTGCAGAAACGAACTGAAAATAGCAAACACATTTTTCAAAAAAAGAATGAAGCGAAAATGGACCTGGATTGCCTCAAATTGGGAAACGAAGAACGAAATTGATCATTTTTTAACCAGTAATCTAAAAATAGTAAAAGACGTAACGATAATACCCAGCTTTAGATTCTCATCAGATCATAGACTAGGTAGAGCAACCATTAAGATACCCAAAAGAGCAAGATATGAAACGTATAAGCGGGAAAACAAGACCCAATACTTAGGAAGTTACATCAGTCCACTATATGAGAGAGATGAGGCAAAGAGAGAAAGGAGTAGGGAATTAGGAGAAATTACCAACGAAAATAATGGCACTCTGAAGATGAATACCCAAGAACTATATGAACAAATCAATGAAGTATGCAAATCAATTGTCCTTAAATACGGGAAAATAAAACCTAAAGAAACAACCGACGATATGTTAACACAATCGACAAAAAGTCTTATAGAAAAGAGAGCAAACATGAGCAAAATAAGTAAGATGACCCCAAAACAAAAAATAGAGCTGGTAGAAATCCGAAAACTAGTAAAACGAGCGAATAGAAAAGACCGTACACAGTTCGAGGAGGAAAACGTGAAAGATATAATAGACGAGACGTGGTCTACAAGGCGAATGAGAAAAGAAATGAGTAAGGGTAAGAAAGTCATAAAGGTACTGAAGAATAAAGACGGGACCCTAATTACAGAGAGGAGGAAAATATTAGAAGAAATCACGAAGTACTATGAGAACCTGTACAGGAGCCCAGACAGAGCGGACCACCAAGAAGAGAAAATAGAAAACAGAGACGACGAGATAGAGAGACAGAGTCCCGACCCGCTCGCACCTATACTGAAGGAGGAGGTACTACGAACTTTGGAAAAGCTTAAGATAGGGAAAGCATCTGGACCTGATACCTTAGAGAATGCGATACCGAGACTCGTCGCGGATGAATTAGCAGAACCTCTTGCAATACTGTTCAACAAAATCGTAGACACAAATGATATTCCGACTCAATGGAAGATAGCGGAAATCATGTTAATATATAAAAAGGGAGATGAGAGAAGCCTAGATAATTACAGACCGATAAGTCCCTCTTCAGATGTGAGACAGCGATATCGATCCTTGAATTTAATTTACCTGCATAATAAAATTAACAAACCATATTTTCATAAACAACGACAAAAATTTAATCGAATGCAGGCCTCATCAAATGAGCAAAAGTCTTGTCAGTTCTGAACTTGTTCTACACAGTTCAATTCAAAATTCAAAAACCTTCATTAAGAGAGTTGTAAAGGGGAATAATAAACGGCTCGCACTAAAAAATGAGATTGCACGCCATGAAATTGTCGTATAAAAACGCCCTCAATAATTCAATGCGACGCCATATTAATAGCAGCTAACGAACTTCGACGCACGCGACAATAAATGAATGAAACATGTATGGCTCATGAAACGTTAATTAAAATCAAGATTGAGTCGTGTGGCTTTCTCTGTGAATCGTCTTAGCGAGTCTTAAGGAGTTTCGAAATCTTGATCAAATCTTGGCGAGTACATTATCAAGCCTGGAAGAATCTGCGGGAAGTTCGGAAGAGCCTTGAGGAGTACCGAAAAAATCTCAACTACTCACACAGCACATCTCTACTTTCTTTACGTCCAATCGCCTAATTTCAACAATCGGCTTATTAAAGCATCTCAGAGAGATATTAATAAACGAATTTAATTGTATCTGTTATTAATTGGGATTTTAGAAAAAGGAAATTTCTACTGTACATTCTGGGAAACAGGAATTGAGAATTCTTGTTGCAAAATCTTATTGGAAAAATGGAAAACTGAAATTTCAATTAAAATTGCCAAAATACCAGAAAGCAAGAAACGATAATTTTTTCATTCCTGGCTCCCAGACAGAATTCCTCTCGGAGAGATTAAGAAGAAGGGAAGAGAAAGGTCCTCGAAAGTATTGAATTTTAACTCCCTTAAATGAAAAATATTCTCGTGCCTTTAGTTGACCTATTCGAGTTATTTGTTGTTATTTGAATACATATTATAATATGCAGGGTAGACCGCGGTTAGTTGTCACAATTTTTAGAAACTTCAAAATTCTGAAGAACTGTTGGACCGAAAAACTTTAAATTAGGCTCAAATTTTTGCTACAACCCTTCGCTACAAAATGACGGATAAAAAAAAATTCATACAGTTTGCCCCAACATTTTTAAATAAGGCTACTTTTTTTTAGTGCTGTCGATTTTGAAAAAAAAAATCGATTAATCGATTTTTGAAAATTGAATCGATTAAAAAAAAATCGAAAATCGGCAAATCTTATAATCGCGATTATTTTAAATCGGTTACAAAAGTTGAATCGATTTAAAAAATCAAGTCGATTTAAAAAATCGAGTCGATTAAAAAAATTGAGTTGATTAAAAAAATCAAGTCGATTAAAAACATCAAATTTTGTTTATCGTCGATTAAAAAAATGTACCTGATTTTATAGTTCCGGCACGTATTATTTAGAAATGGATTTAATTTGATCGATCAATCTAGTTAAATTCATTTCTGAATACGTCCCCGTCCTCCCTTAAATGTGACTCGACGACTTTTCTTTTAATGTCACATCTTGCATGTTAACAATAGCAATGCCATGATGCCACTTCGACTTCATTTGTTTATCTTGTGTTTTAAACTTTTGATTGAATCAAATCGAGCCGATTTAAATGGGCCGAATCGATTCGTGTCTGATAACTGATAACTAATAAGTATTCTAACTATTCAAGTCGAATCCAGTTGAATCGCGTCAAGTTGACTCGATGGAAATCGGTCGATTAATTGTGTAAAATTGAATCGATTAAAATCAGTTGATTAATCGCGTCGAGTTGAATCAATTAAAATCTATCGATTAATCAATTCAACAACGTTGCCGATTTAAAAAATAATAATCGATTAATCGAGTTGAATCGACAGCACTACTTTTTTTGTAACAACTTGCCCCATACCCGGGTAAGTTTGCCATATATGTTGGGGTAAGTCTTGTGGTAAGAACGTCCTAAAAATGTGCTGAAATGTCTTACGAACGTATTTTCGTACCATTTTCTAAAAACATGTAACAAAATTCGCATTAATTGATAATTTTTGTAATGAGACTGCTTGCCCCGGATTGAGGGGAATTAGGTAGTACATTTTTTTTTTTTTTTGGGGGGGGGGGAGGATGATAAATGTAATTTTAGGTTCCAATACACCCAAAGGTCCGAAGAAATTCTACTCACCGCAATGTGTTTGATTTTTGCCATTACAAAATATTTCACTCACGAGAGTGAGCTTCTTGGTTATATAACGTGATTTTTTGCTGAATTTTGTGTTACCAAAGTATCAAACCACTATAAATCAGATCGGTTCCATAATCGTAAGGTCTATCAGGTATGAATGAAGTGTTGGTAACTAAGGAGTAGCGTGACGTCATCAGATTCAAAAAGTACCGGGGGACATGGAGGCTGGAGGGTGAGACAACGTACCCCGTGGACAACTTACCCCGGTCTCCCCTACTAATAACAATCCTGACGAAACTGACAATAGTAACCTGGCTTTTCAGATAGTTGAAGCTTGCCTTAGGGTGTCTCATGTGCGTGGCCCCTCATCAGCCGGGTTAGTAGACAACTAATCCTGACAACGTTTAAATATATTTGCCTGCTTTTATGTCTTATATGTAATTTCTTTAATTTTACGTGCAGTCCTTCTAGCAGTTTTTTGGTGCATTCATCTTGCCCTGTATTGCATTGTGAAGAATGGTCGTTAAATAAATTTCTATTCAGTGCAGCGTTTTATATGGAGTGAGGTGTATTCAGTGGCCATTCATTCAATTTTTCAGGTCCTTCGATAACTTTTTGTTCAGTGGGGCGTTTTATATGGCGTGCTATATTTATATGTGCCATCTCGTGGCATGTCGATTGTCGATGGCGTGCCGATAAATCATACCCGATTGCAAATATTACTTACTGTAGTTATTTAATGATTTAGCGGTCTCAAAGTGGGGCTCACTCTCCCCAACCCATACAGGATAAAGATCTCCTGTAGATGCTCCTATTCATCCCTGTTCTTCGCTATTCTTTGGAAGTTACTAGTTTTTAGAAATTTATTAATATCATCTTTCCATCTTAACGTTTGCTTACTCTTCTTCGTTTGCTGTCCAGTGGTTGTCCCAAAAGGTGGCCCTGTAGGTCAATCGGTCATCTCTGAGACGGGAGATGTGTCCCGCTCACAGGGACGTACCGAAACTAAAACTGTAAAAGTCCCAACTGACTCAACTCAGAATTTCCAAGTATTAGAGCATCAGAGCAAAAAACAAACAAAAACTTTTGATTGACTTATTGGAATTTTTCAACTGATGACTCAACTCAAAATTCCCAAATATCAGACCAAAAAAAAAAAAAAAAAAACATTTGGACTTGCTAGATTTTCCCAACTTCTCAACTCAATTCCCAAATGTCAAAGCAAGAAAAAAACAAAACAACTTTTGATTGATTTGTTGAATTTTTCCAACTGATGACTCAACTGAATATTCCCAAATATCAAAGCAAAAGATAAAACCTTTTGACTTGTTGGACTTTTTCAACTTCTCAACTCAATTTCCAAGTGTCCAAGCAAGCAAAACAAACACTTTTGATTGACTTATTGGATTTTTACAGCTGATGCTGACTCAGCTCAAAATTTCCAAATACAAGTATCAAAGCAAAAGAAAAAACCTTTTAACTTGAATTTTCCCAGCTCCGCCTGACTGAAATGGTAAATTTTCCCAACTGCTGAGTGAAAAATTCCTACGGGGGTAAGTTGCCCCCACCCATCCTATCAAAACGTCCCTGCCCGCCCACCCCTATCTTATTCTTTTGATAACCGAGATTCTTACCCTGTCCCTTCTTGCTATCCTCAGCATCGATCTCTCCGTTTGTTTTGAGTCACCCGAATTCTGTTCAAGACTTTTGCACTTCATGGCCATGTTTGACATCTGTATGTATGTTAGGGAGGAATATTGCTGTTCTGGCAGGGCCTAACTGACGCTCTGCTTAAAAAGACTCCCCCCCCCCTCCTCAAAAAAGTGAGGATATGATGCTCATTATAGTAACTAATGTTCGTATGACCGCAAAGTCAGGAAATGAAATGCGAAGGATATTATGCACAAAGTAATTCGATTAGTCTGTGATCACTAATCAGATGAAGGATGTGGTGTAGCTAGATTAAGTACTTTTACCCATTTCACTTTTGCCAACTGAACGGGTCTGTCAGTCATTATACGCAGGTGGAAAAAGAGCATGCGTCCATGTTGACTAAACATTAGCTTATATCAACTTTCCAGACTGTTCTGTGAACTGTAGGTATGTACAGTTTCCGGATGAAATGAAACGGCTGTACAAATTTCGCTGACTCTGTGTACGTCAATGATTTCTTCTTTCTGAGACGAAAGAAAGGGAAAAAAATTCCGCCATACATCAGAAATAACTCTCGGGAGATTGGTGTTGATACTTAGGCGGTAGAAATATACTCGTACAGCAAGGTCGAATTTTAGTACCTCAACTTCCTCACAGGCATATCAACTTTACGATTACCGCCTTTTACCGGATAACTCGCACACCGCTGTCTTACGCGCGTCGAGGGTGTGTTCCAACCTGTTGCGCATATTTTCAAAAACTGTTCGATGATAAAAAATCGTTTTTTAACGTTTCAACCTTTCCGTGCCCGCAATTCGTCTCCAGGCTTCGTTTTTTTCTTCTTTTTTTTCTTCCAGCTAGTTTAATCGCCGCTGGCAATTGCGTGTGTAGGCAAGCGCATTCAATTATACATTCTTGATTGCTACGTATAAAACTATTGTGTTTTTTCAAGCTAAATCGTACCGAAAGGCAGTAAAAATAGTATCCAGTAGCTGACTCGATTATAAATATAGATTGCATTCTTGTTAATGAATTTGAAATGCTTGTTTGCGGGTCATTTTAATGTGTATAGTCGTAATTGAAGCGGATAATTGTCGCCGCGAGAGGAAATATTAAAGAGGTGATACTTCTGGTTGCTCGTCGTGATCTCAGTATATATTCGACCGGGAAAATTGCATACATGGGCCGGTTTTAAGTACTTTGCCGCCTTGGGCTGCAGTATTTTTGCCGCCTTATTTTTGACATTTTCATGTCTTTGTTGTGACACATAAACAAAACAAACGTTACTTTACAGAGTTTTTTCGAGCATTACTTTATCATGTCTTTGCTTTGGCACATAAACGAAAAAAAAAAAGGTTACTTTTTGAGCGTTACTTTGGAGCATCACGAAAATAAAGAATAGCTGATCGAGAGCTTTGGCACATTAACGAAAAATGTGCTACTTTTTGAGCGTTACTTCTCCTGACCATATCCTAGTAAAAAAATTTTCCATGGAAATTTCTATTAACAACACGGCTGTCGACTGTTTGAGCGTTACTTCTATCCGTATGATTTAGCTCTTCATGGTCACAATTCAGTTCAGTGGTTCAAATTTCCATTAAAATTTGTATTTTTTCCAATCATCTTCAGTATTTAAAAGAAATTTTCATGGATTTTTTTTCTTCTTTAAATTAGGGTAAGATCAGGTCGAATTATTTATTAATTCTTCCATGGATATTTCCCCCCATTATTTCTTGTCGAGAGTCAAGATGCGTGCTTTTTTGCGTACCCTCCTCGAGGAACAAGGTTACTTGTTTTCTCTTCTCCTTTCCAGTATTCAGTTCAGTGGTGTGTATTGCTTGAAGCCAATCCGTATTATTTAGCTCTTCGTGGTCACAAGTCAAGCAAAGATAATAACAGACGTCGAGGGAAAATACTTTGATATACGCAAAAGAGTCAAGCGAGGGAACCCATTCTCTTTCTTTTCTAATTTTCTTCTCAAACCAAGCCCTGGAATCCGCCCTTTCGAGCATTACCATACTTCAGAGACGACGGGGAGGCTGTTGGGGCTGCCTTAGCCTTCTTCTCATCTTGCCGAAGAACCGGCCTAGGTTGAAATGTAGCGAATGGCTACGTGGACTCGAATCCGAAACCTCCGGATTCCGAGACCAGCGCGCTATCCACTCGGCCAACTAGACCCCTAAAGGGATCCATTATCTCCAATCTTTTTTTTTTTTTAACGCTTTGAAATAAAACACTGATACCGCTGTATACACTTTCTTGTATTCTTCGTTTGAACACAACACTTCGTGAATAACTTATGAACCTCATATTCCGAATTCGCTCCGCTATTTATACTAAAATTTCAAATTTCTAGAAACGTCTTATCGAACATTACAAATAAGTTTCTTACTCTTAAACTTCCAGACGGTTCTAGATTTCTCAATAAAACATGGGACTGCCCAGTCTATCACAATTTTGTGTTCTAAGGATTAATCCATTTATACTGCATATCTATCGCGATTCTGTGTTCTAAGGATTAATATCAACTTTTCCAATATTCAACATTATTTAATACTGCCCCTGAAAAAATGTTTAGGAAAATAAATTGGGAAGGAAAAGGGATAAGTATCAATGGGAAATACATATGTTAAACCTGAGGCTTGCAAACGATGTAGCCCTCTTTTTGCCAACACAAAAGAAGAATTGATAAAAATGTTAAACGAAATAAAAGAATTCGAAAATAGGAAAACCACAGAAGGTAAAAAAAATATCGGCCTCGGCCCCCCAAAGGGTTCATAGAGCCCCACCCACACATATACTCTGGCTACGGGGCCGTTTTAGAATTTTTTGAAGATGAGGAATCATGATAAACTAATAGGGCATAACTTGAGGCACCCAGGAATAACATCACTCCTGTCAGACGGAAGGGTGGAAGGAAAGAATTGAGTAGATCGGCAAAGATTCCAGTATGTTCAACAGATATAATCGAGGATATCAAATGTAAGAGTTATTTGGAAATGAAATAACTTGCACAAGATAGAGAGAAAAGTTGCATCAAACCGGTCGTAAGACTGATAACCTTCTTATCATCATCATTATATCATATTGAACATGTTCTGGTTTTCTTTTGAATTTGTAGAAAGATCTGTAGTCATTATTAAGTGATGTGGATTTACGTAGGTATTTTCTTGTGACTAATGCTTTGGAAAAAAATGTTCTCAAACAGCTTTGAACTTTGTACTTTACTTACTTTGAGCACTCACACACATCTACCCTGGTCTGTTTCGCTATCAGTAGGATCACGATTAGGCTCCTCTACACTTTTTATCCATCGAAATTGGAGGGCGATAGTATTGAACTCACTTAAGCCCATTCACTTAAGCCCACAGTCTGGGTAACCCTATAAAAATCCAAAAAATCACCCCCCCCCCCCAGGAAAGAAAGATAACAAATAGATTTTTTTCTTTGTAAGTGGGGGGAAAAAAACACATCACAAATGATAATAGCGGTACTCGTATAGTTTTACATTTTTCATTTAGGAGGGCTAACTTTGAAACTGGGGGGAGGCTAAGCCCCCTAGCCCCCTCTGTTTCCGTCTCTGCTACCTCCAGTTTCTGAAGCGATCCATCGTGCTTGAAGCAGAAACTGGACAAATAACAAAACTTTTTCTACCCAATATTCGCAACCGGCTAAAATGTACTTACTTTGAAACAAATTTTTACTTCACTCAATTTTTGACTGGACACGGCAAATTCAACCGATATTTAACACAAAAAATTAAAGTAAAAAGTGACAGTACATGTACAAACTGCAACCAAAATGAAACAGACAACCCAATGCACATAAAAAACTGCACCTTCTTTCAAAACACAATCCTGAGATATGAGATGAACTTAGTAATGACTGACCTCACAACCTTGAACAAAAAAGATTTTAAAAAATTACGTTAAGAATGTAACAATATTATTAAAAATGAAACCTAGCACATAAGAAATATGTAATACTCGAACTCACATGGAGGTCGCTCTGATAAACCGCAAGGTAAAAGGGGCTACCTCCTCGTAAAGAAATAAGTATTTGTTAAGCCAATCTTCTTATTGTTAAAAATAAACTATTTATTTATTTTGCAGCCCATTTGTACATCTTAATATATTAACTTGAAATAAAATTTTCTAGTTTAATGCGCCCATTGACGGGCATAGGCCTCCCCCACTCTTTTCCAGCGTCCCCTTTCCCTGGCGTCTCTTCCCCAAGAGACCCCGGCATGTTGCCTGATTTCATCAGCCCATCGGGTAGTAGGTCTCCCTACATTTCTTTCTGTTCCCCTGGGTACCCATTCCAAAATTTTTCTTTCCCGCCTGTCCATCCCCCCTCTTGCAACATGACCCGCGTAATCAAATTTCAGTTTTTTCATGACAAATCTACAGTCCTTGACTTTTGATGTATCCCTTACCCGTCTATTGGTTAGTCTGTCTTTTCTTTTTACTCCGATTATAGCCCTCTCCATTGCAATCTGGGTCCTAGCTAGCTTCAGAGTTTGGCCTTGTGTGGCGGCCCATGTCTGTGCGCTGTACATTAGCACCGGTAGTGTGCATGACTCCCATATTTTCTTTTTCATTGCCAAAGGCATTTCACTTTTGTAGATATTTTTTAGGGACCAGAAACTTTTCCATGCCTGTGATCTTCTTTTTGAAATTTCCTTTTCTGATTTATTTTTAAATGAAATAATTTGACCTAAATATATCGTGCTATCTTCTGCTATAATTTGATTGTTACCGATAACTATTTCTTTGCTAGACTTACTGTTTGATAATAACACTGTTTTACTGGTATTTATAATCAGGCCTGCTTTGTTACATTGTTCTGCTAATTCGTTTGCCATGGTTTGCATTTCTTGTCCATCCTGAGAAATTAAAGCCACATCGTCCGCAAGTCTTAAGTTGTTGAGCCTTTCCCCATTTATTATTATACCTTTTTGTTCCCAGTTTAAGTTTTGAAATATATCTTCCAGTAGACAATTAAATAAGTTGGGAGATAGGGGTCTCCTTGTTTCACTCCCCTTTCGATTTAAAAATTTTTGCCTGTTTTGTCCAGACGGATTTTTCCGCTGTTGTTTTTGTACATTTCTCTTATGATTTTTATCATTTTCTCGGGGATACCTTGTCGGCTTAAGGCTCTCCAAAGTTCGGATAGGTAAATGGAATCGAAGGCTTTTTGGAAATCAATGAATAGTAAGTATAACGGTTGGTTATATTCTTTCGTTTTCTCTATTAATTGATTGATTATAAATAGTTGGTCGATGGTGGAACGATTTTTGCGGAAACCTGCTTGTTTAGGTCCTTGGCATTGGTCTAATTGTGGATAGATACGTTCTTTTATTAATTTGCCAAAAACTTTTCGAACTCAAGCTTATAGGTCTGTAGTTGTTTATTTCATTTTTATCCCCTTTTTTGAAGAGAAGTATTATTTCTGAATAGCTCCATTGGGATGGGATCGTTTCTTCTTTTAGAATACGATTAAAAATTTTTGTAAAATTTGGCGTTAATTCATCCGCAAATAGCCTCAGCTCATAATTGCCTATTTTGTCCGGGCCTACTGCTTTACCAGGTTTCAACTTTCCCAGGACGGACAAAATCTCGCTGTCCATGAAAGAGGGAACTTCCTCCTTGTTGTTCAGTCCTATAGTAACCTCTACAGTTTGTTCGTTTTGATTTTTACTGTATAACTTACTATAAAAGTCTGTTGTCACTTGGACGATTTTATTCCTGTCGTAAACAAATCTGTCTTAGTTATTTAATTTTTGGAATAATAGTTTGATCCTGAAAAATTTCACGATTTGCTTTTTTCACTGATCCTGTCTGCTTTATGATTTCAAGCATCGTATTCGTATCGTAAGTATAAATATCATTTTTAATTGCTTTTTTAACAGTTTTCCTCAGTTCAGTTAATTCAATTTTTTCTTTTAAATTTTTATGAATTTTATTTGCCAGCGAGTTCCTTCTTTCACAGAGTATTCTAGTTTTTTCAGAAATTTTGGTTTTGGTAGAGTTCAAAGTTGTTGTTTCGCTAAATTTTCCAGTAACTTCTCCATTTTATCGTAACTTTCTTGAACACTAGAGGCTTCTTCTCGATTAATTTTTTGGAGTTCATTTACTAAGTGTTTTTTTGCTTCTGGTATTCTGCAAGTGGGAATCATTCTTTTTCCTATCCTTTGTGTTTTGTTATAGTTTTTAATTTTTGTTCTTTTTTCCATTTCAATTTTCATTCTCAAAAGTCTGTGGTCCGAAGGAAATTCAAATTGATCACATCTAGCCACATCAGACGCTATTCTCAAATCGTTTACTATAAAGTAATCAATTTCGTTCCTTGTAGTCCCATCTGGTGCTAGCCATGTCCACTTTTTGTTTTTTCTTTTTTCAAAAAATGTATTAGCAATTTTCAATGAATTATTTTCGGTAAAGTTGAACATGCTGTCACCATTTTTGTTCAAAGTCTCTCCTGAGCAGAATCTACCAATACTGTTAAAGCAGTCTGGGTCAAGTTAGCACAAATAAAAATAAAATAAAAAAATAAAAAATCGTGCTTTGGCTCTGTGAGGAGCCGAACGTACCGCTGAGCGCATTCTTCTTGTTATGTCTCGGGTTTGTTGCGAAGCTCTGACGGGAATCTTTGTCGCTCCCTATGGCGCCGGTCGACTCTGGGCTTCTCATGTCCCGTGTTCGTTTCGGGGTGCCGGGGCTGCGGTTGTCTCGACACGTGCCTGCTCCATTTACTCGGTAGTTCTCTAGCTGTTGTAGGCCCGTGATTTTTACCGTCGGTTCGTTGGCCTGTAACAATTGAATGACATACCACGCGTAAATTTTGGTTGCTTTTCAACTTTTTTCAAACACAAGGCTTAGTGGCACCCCTGTCGATGGTTCGTATGAGTAATACTCAAATAAGTTGATATTTCTATAAGGAGGAAGCATGAGTTCCACAATGCTTGAATGCACGGGTAGGTTGGAGAGAATCAGGGCAAACATTGAAATTCTCGGGAAAGGAGCTTCGGGAGGTTTCAGAGGGCTGAAGCTTTCAGGACCCGTAACCATCCCACACCCTTTTAATTCGCCGATGGTTCTTCATCAGTTTTCAATATAAGTACTATCGGTGTGAATGGTGGAGGTGGTGTGTTCGAAAAGTGATGACACGAGATCGTCTCACATCAAGTACGAACGGACGGACCGGACCCGTTTCTTTCTGTTCAGATCGACGATGAGTTCTCGGAGCCACGCGACCATTGCACGCCTTCACGCTCGAAACCGTTATAACGTAAAGCCTAACCGTACGTGCGCGCTCGTATAATGTTAATTTATGACGCAGACATTTCGCTGGACCTACATAGTTTATTTTATTTTATTTTATTTATTTATTTATTTTCAAGTACGAGATTAATGCAGTGTCCGCGGGATAACGAAAGAATTCGCTCGATCGGACGCGTTCGTACTTGCGAATAACGCACACATGTACGGTACGCCCGTTACAATGGACGAACGTAATCAACGCCCGATCATTGGCGCGAACTTTGATCCAGATACGTTATAAATGTTTTTCCGAAGTTGAGCGTATCGCGCCGGTTATGTAACCTGCGGGCCGCGCGATGTTCGTGAGTGGGCTTCGAACAATAATAATTTAAGTTGGCTAGAAGAAGGTGTGATGGCGGGCATTCTAACTGTACGTACACGGCCGACTCGATGTACCTACTACCGTTTGGGCAGCGCGCAGAGAGAAATAAAAATAAGAAAACTGTATCCTCGTGTACACTTGGCAGCAAAAAATCAAAGACACGGCGGCCTACGAGTCGACGAAGGCGTTGCTCGGAAATCGCAGAAAGCAACGTAGGTGATTGATATGTATTCCGTACGGAATACAATTTAGTTTGGAAAGGGGCAGGGGGTGTTGGATGAAGGTTGCTCATAGTTCATCAAATCGAACGATGCGATACGGTTTAGGATTTCGGGAGTATCGAACTGCACAGCAGACCCGTCGCCGATGACTTTCCTTATTTACCAAAGGAAGGCTTATGTAGGATGATTTGTATAGCATTGTGTAGTCAACGAAGCACTGTGTACCTACATTTAGCACAAAGCTGTTCAAAAGCTTTGGAAAGGTTTTCAAAATTGAGTACAAAGTTGAAAGAAACCTGGTGGAAACCATTTTTGTAGTACTAGCGAAGTCTCTGCACATTTTCCGGACGATTTGAATAATCCAGCCATGATCGTGCAGTGGGTATGGTCACGATCGGCCCTTCAATACAGAATAGGCCAAAATTAACTTCAGTCATTTATTTCAACACGCAACTTCCTCATTATTTACGTTTACGTCGACTTTAAAAAAAAAAAAAAAAAAAGGAAACCTTTAGTCGTAATTAATGTCATTAATCAGGTTCTTCCTTCATAGTCCTCTTACCCAGTGTCGGTTCGTAATGACCGCGTCATCTTCAGTCTCGCAGAGCTTTCATGGCAGAATCTTCGTCTTCAGGCGCCATATCCAGAGGTGCCGAGATCCCCCCAAGCTTTTGAGGACTTCCCCCCCCCCATTTTTCGCACCCCTCCTCATTTTTTCGCGGCTCTCAATAACTATAAGAAATACGTCTTTCTACCTCGCTTCACACCTGTCCCTGGGCCCTAAACCATAAAAAATCAATTTTTTAAACTAACTAATAAAATTTATTTATAAATCAACATATTAGTCGGTAGCTTAAAAGTACTAGCAAAACGATCAATAATTTTTTCATTATCAGTACCTACTTTCGAAAGCTACTGATTCGACGGCAAGAATCATCATCGCACTCATACGAGTAGAAGGATGTAGGAGGATTCAACATGACACTGCGCAGCAGGGCCGGATTTACGAATAGGCAAAGTAGGCAGGCAATTGCCTACGACGAAAGCTCATGAGTGGTGCCAATAGGCGCCACTCGTTTCATTGGCGCTATTCGAATTCTCACGAAATTTTGAAATTGATTTTTAAAAATACATACGAATGGATATTCCCCTCTAGTTTCCGTTTTAGAAGAGATTAAGAATGATGAGAAAGCCAGGATAAGGAGACCCAATTTCAAAATAATAATATTCTAAAGAAGCTCCTTTCTCCAACAACTCACCTTATGATTATTTTTGGACAAAAATACTGAAAACACTGAATGAGACGAATATAACTTCACAAAAAGTCAAAATATCTCTGAATGAAATTATATTTTCAAGACTTGAGAGGACGATACAATGAGTTAATTTCAGAGATGAACACAACATTCCACACTTCTCTAGATATGACTGTGCCGAATGAAGGTGATTCTCATCAGGGTGGAACTAGGGTGCCTAGAATTCGAAGGACTAAAATATTTCATGATGAAACTCAGACTCCTGAGGTCATACTGACCGGGGTCAGAAAAATGGAAGTGGAAGGTTTCAACGTGATTATTGATAATTTGGTCAACGAGATGGAGCGGAGGAAGACAGCTTACAAAAATGTGATGAACATAACGAGGAATTAAGGAAAAGTGCGAAACAATTTTCAGAATTTTATGATGTCGATGTATCCAATGACATAATTGAGGAAGCAATTCAATTCAAGTATTTTTTGCAGAGTCAAAATCTTCAAAGTCCTCTTAAATCGGATCCCTTGGAAAATTTCCAGTGTATCACAAAAAATAATTTGATGTCCACCTTTCCAAACATATTTATTGCTTATCAAATCTTCTTAACATTACCGGCCAGCAATTATTCTGGGGAAAGGAGTTTTTCAGTTTTGAGACGTATCAAAAATTACCTAAGGAATACGCTGAGTCAGATTAAAACTTCATATCTCTCGTTGTTGCAAGCTGAGTCTAAATTGGCCAAAGAATATGATTTTAATCAGATTATTGATGCATTTGCGGCCAAAAAAAGCCAGAAATAAATCTTTCTAGAGTGTTTTGCACCATATTTCAAAGTAATAATACGGTTGGCCGTCTATCACAATATGATTGGTGACTCTTTTCATTATTTGTTTTTGTATTATTATATATCTCTATCATTTACTCATGCATTATTGTCGAATTTTCATTACCTATTTATTACCAAACTTGTGATTTCGTTTATAACCTAAAATTGTTTCTTATTTTTATTCTCATCATATACCTAGTACATACTTTCATTTTCATTTGTTCAATTATTATCATAAGTTTAATCTTTGGTCTCGCTATCTAATTTTTGGTTCATCAATCATCAACACTATTTTTTTGTAGTTTTTTATTATTCCTAATTCCTAATACATGATCATATTATCCATATTTCAATGATTAATCAGGGGGAGGGAGGGAGGGCGGGGGGGGGAGAGAGAGAGAGACGCGCGCGTGCGAAAAGAATGAGGAAATTTTCTCCCACGAAAAAAATGTTAGGGGGGGGGATTTCAGGGTGAAAATTCATAGGCGCCGCCTTCCGTTTTGCCTACGACGCCACAGAAGGTAAATCCCGCCCTGCTGCGCAGATAGTTTTTTTATAATTTTATGTTTACTAAATGTACCGTCTGCAGTGCAGCTAGTTACGGGTAAAGTAATTAATATTTCAATTGAAGCACTTGATGATGAAAACATGAAAAACTGAGAAACAAGTCGAAAAGGTTTACAAAATCTTCTGGCGATCCATAATGGTTTGAAATTGCATGAATCTTCCTCCTCGTCCTCATTCTCATCCCCTTCTTCGAGCTGATGTTTGGCATCTCTAGTTGCAGATTTTCATTTTTACCAGTACTAGGATAAGTAAAAAAAGCACTGCTGTCACTCGATTTCGTTTTCTTTTCCTTTACAAGATCTGACATGTCCACATTTTTCTCTCAAATTGGGTACCTAGATTTTTTAAAATTTCATTTGCTTCTTTTGAAACCTGAATGGGATCTAACTTTTAGAAACGACACAACTTATCGATGACTTTTTTGTTTTCAACCAATTTTTGGCGCGTTAAATGATAAGCTTCGTTTAAAAATTCCAACGCATTCTCGGTGAATCGTTCCCTCAAAGCTCCCAAAAGTTGATCAATTACGGCGAACCAAACGTTAACTTTCAAATCTAGAAAATTGTTGAAATGTGTGCCAGTATCTATACCGATTTCATCGTGGAATCTTCTAATACATTGCCTTTTCGCTGCCATCGTTGGTATGTCGAAAGCAGAGCCTTTTCCTTCAATAGACTCGAAAACTGTACGACATTTGTCATCATCTTGTCTCAAAGATCCAAGTCGTTCAATCACATTTGATATAATTAATGTAGCAGCACCGAGATCAATTTGAATACCTTGAAGTATATTCGTTACAGGAGATAGAACAGCAAAAATTCCTTCACAAATCGTTATATTCGCAATGAAATTGAATGTGAACATTTTAATATAGTTAAATAGTACATTCCCACATACGTTAAACGAAGTAGTAGCGATTTTTTCATACAATGTTCGGGATGATATGGGGGTACTCTGGTCAAGTTTTCGACCACGGGGTCCCTCCGGAACTTAGTTTCCCAGCTCAAGAACTGCAATTTTTTCGCACTTTTTTCAGTTTCTGGCCATTTTGATCAGGAATGAGTGGTTTTTCGACCATAATTACGGATATCTTTTTCTAAACGAGATAAGATTTGCTAAATTTTGAGATTTTTTTTGTCTCTGTGGGCCAAACAGTTTCCAAGGTACAGCATTTCAAAGTTTGGTGTTTTTTATTTTTTTAAAGTTACAAATACATTATTGTAATGAGATTCGCACCGAAAAACGCACGGAGACACGTACTAAGAACTAATGTCACACTAATACAAACGCACGAAAACAGTAGCTAGATCGCTTTGAAATTGTCCAAGCCCACTATTCGGCAACATCATTCAATCGAACTAGGGACTAATCGCAAATCAACTACTCACGACGACACTTCGAATCGAGTTTAGAAGGAATTCAAAAGTTTGATAATACACACAACGATCCGTTGTAACGCGAACGGTTCAAAATAACAGACTGTCGGGAATGTCATCTATGTGGCTCTGGTGTGGAGGAGGATGTGCTTCATACCCTACTGAAATGTGACTTCCTTATGAAACTACGTACGGAAATGGGAATCAAGGGAAACAGTCAATCAAATCTGGCTCCAACAAAAAATAATTTAACGATTAAAATATTTCTGGATTATCTGCACAGGGTTATGAAAATAAAACCAGAGTATAATAGTTAAGATTAACCGAAATAGAACTAATTAATTTCATTTATAGACTAGATAATTAAGCAATTAATATTAACCGTAGTAACTTGATGCGAGGGACTGGGCTAAGACATGCGTCAATCCCGCCTCCACCTAAGATGTTAATCTTTGTAAAAAGTAATAAAATCTTACTATATTAAAAAAAAAAAGAAAGAAAGATCGCTTTGAAAACGCACAGTTTATCGCATATAAAACTAGACTATACGGCGTCGGCCAGCGGCCTTCATATACCCCGGAGTTACTGGTGAAACTCCTTATCACTCTCGTTATTGAACTTCTATTCTGCTGCTCGAAACGTGTTGATTTTTCTTCGTTTATCTCGAATGTTCGGGTGCGTTCATGTAGCAATTTCTCTTGTTTACCTTCATAAAATCGCCTTGGTATATCATCACAAATCACTTTCATATGATTCAGCGAAGTAAATTTTTACCCAATTTACATTTTAGAAAGGTGTGGATGAGGTGGAAAGGGGAGGAGGCATGTTCGAAACACCCCAACTGCGAGTACTTCTTATCTAAGCCTGTACAAAACAAGTCCATGAATAGTGATCAAAATCGCCATCTTCCAAGTAACCCTTTCTTTAGACGAATCGCAAATTTCAATTTACTGTAACACGTTTCTCATCCTCCAGATGATAGGGAATTTAATTGATAACAAAATCGAATGGAATTTGATTAGATGTGTATTTTCTTCTCTTTTTTTATGGAAAAATCATGTTTTACAATGGTAGTACAACATGAAATGGCATTAAAAATTTCCTTATTGATTTAATGACGTATAACAAAACAATATAAACTAATTTTCTATTTCTTTACAGTAAACTAAGTATCTAGTGTTTTACAAAAAATAAAAATAAAATTAACAACCCTGACAAATTAACATTTCTTCGCCCGCTTGGCTGGGCCAGGGCCCATGTCATCGACAATAGTGTGTGTGTGTGTGGGGGGGGGGGGTCGGAGACATCGTCGGCGTCGTCTTCAGACGGGACTCGTCATCGTTGAAGCTCTCTCGTCTAAGTCCGGGGTGCGCTCGTCGACGTCAATTGTGATGTCCGGTATATTTTCGCACAACTGCTCACTGCAATGGCCGCAGAAAATGGAGCATTTTAGCCCGGCTTTTCTGCAACTGCAGGCGTTTCCGCACCATTGCCGGCAGCTGCAGGAGATGATCTGCAGAAGCTGGGATAGGGCAGCCTCCTGGTCCATCATTTTTGGGACCAGGCCGTGGGGTGTGTAAGTAGCCATCCCCACTGTGTTGGGCTCAGGTCTTGCCCCATCCACTTCTGCACCTGATGGTAAGCCCGGAAAAAGTGCAACCTGGCAGCATCAGCAGTGGGAGGAAGCCGGGCTAAATTGAAATTCGTCTTGGCTACAGCTTTGGCACATAGCTGGTACCGCAGGGAATTAGCGGTGTTAACGCCTGGCTTGCCACTATACTCGTACATGGTGACAACGATTTGTTCCCCTGCGGCCGCTATTTGCACAGTTGTTGCCGTGGGATTTAAAAACGCTGCAGCCTGCTCCTTCAGCCAAGGGTTCCGCTCCAGTGCAGTGACCAGTTTCGCCTTCCCATGGCCGAAGAAGGCTGAAGTAGAATCGCAGCCGCTGAAAGCGTAGACAAATGGGATGAGGCGGTGGTTTCCCAGTGTTGTGGAAGCTGCCCCATCCGAGCTTCTGCAGATCATATCCTGCAGCTGCCGGCAACGGTGCGGAAACGCCTGCAGTTGCAGAAAAGCCAGGCTGAAATGCTCCATTGTCTGCGGCCATTGCAGTGGGCAGTCGTGCGAGAATATACCGGACATCACAATTAACGTCGACGAGCGCACCCCGGACTTGGACAAGAACTTCGACGACGAGGAGCTATCCCTGCCTCGTCTGTCGGAGCTCCAAGACGACGTTGACGACCAACACGACGACGAATCTCCATCTGAAGACGCGATACCGACGATGTCTCCGATCCCCCTACACTGCGGTCGATGACGTGGGCCCCTGGCCCATCCAAGTGGGCGAAGGAATGTTAATTTGTCAGGGTTGTTCTTCATTTAATTTTTAATTGTACAACACTAGATACTTAGTTTAGCAAAAAATTTTGTATGTATAATTCTTCTATCAAAAACCATAATTAAACCTGGGTGGCTGGCGAATCGGGGGTAATTTCAGCGATGGATTGTGATTTCTGAAAGGTGCCCCCCCCCAACAAAAATTTTTTTTTGAAGACTTGGTCCTCAAGAATGTGCCCTCTCGGCACCCCTGGCCATATCCGATGTCGGACGTTGGCGGTCGCGGTTTCTGACGCACGATTCCTGGACAGATTAGTCGGGATAGTTTGCCGTTGCTTTCCCCACGTTTTTTTTTTTTTGCGTTAGAGTCTTCCTTCTCTTTGCCGAAGAATGTGGAATATACTTACCTGTCAATGGTTAGACAAAACCTCTTCACTAGCTTTCTGGCCATGGGCGTAACTTGAAGACGTTTCTTAAAGGGGAGGGGGTGGTATATTTATCAGATGCGTAGTAATGGAGAGCAATACGGATAGACGAGATTGATCCAGAAAACATTAAAATGTTCGTGACATCATCACACAATTCTTTGGAAGGGGTGCCCCCTTTAGTTACACCTGTGTTTCCGGGGCGCTTGGAATTAAACCCGCATCGCAGGTATGTGAGGCAGTGTGATCTAAATAGTCCAGTCTCGACCCCCTCCTGTAAACATCGCCGCTTATTGTAATCCGAACTACGCCTAATGTGATCAATTTCGTTTTCTTTTCTTGGGGGTGGAGAGCTTGTACTTTTTATTTCTTTTGAGTCAATTTTGACCGACTGTGGCCAGCTTTTCTATCTCTATATGAAGTGTGACATGAGGAACTCCGCTTTCTTATTAATTTTATTGTAAAGTGGGCTTGAGGCGGATTGAACGAGTATCTGTAAGTGCAAAGATATAGCTTATTTTAGGGTGAAAACGCTCTCCCTCCCGGAAGAAGGGACCGAGAGATTACAGCAACTTTGGAATTACAAATGGGGACACATCAAAAAAGGGTCTAAAAAGACAGTTAAATTGACTTTGCTGAATAAATTGAACAAGTATCAGGATATGATTTTTCTGGATCGCTGATTTCAAAAATCTAGTCTGGTTTCTGGTCCGACCTCATTTCAGGCTCTTAAGTTCCAATTTAACTGACCCAAGTGGAAAACTCGAACTAAGTATCGGACTAAAAGTCGCTCGGATCGCTGTCGGGAATTCAATCAATTTTTAATCTGATTCAGATGTGGGTCTCAAATTTGATTGTTTCTCCTTCCCGGAGCCGAATGGATTCGTTGAAAAAATTCAATAAAGTATATCTTGGGTTGTTGGTTTGGAAAATCCCATCAGAGTTTTGATCTCACCCTTTTTCTGAGCTCTAGCATCCTGATTGACCGCTACAAATTAGTAAAATTGATCCAACTGTGACAATTGAAAGAAATATCGGAATACGAGTTCCTGGCGTCCCTAAATTCAAATATCACATTAGATTTACAACTTGGCCCTGATTTTAATCCCCGAAGTTGAAATTTTGTCACTCGAAAAGAGGTTTCATCGACCCGATTGGAAGTAAGGAGAATAATGCTTCGAGGTTATGGGTAAATTTTGGGTCCAGATTTCAATAATCCATCGGGATTTTAATTCGACCCCTGGTCGGGCTTTGAAATCCAAGTGTCATCTTTCAACTGAACCATTCCATACAGGTTTTGATTAGACCCAGATTTTTGTCTCAGAAACCAAAATTTTACACCTACAAATTGGCCAGATCGTCTCAACTTGTGAAAATTAAACAAAGCTTCGAAAGGAGGGTTTCTTGTGTCACAGACAAGGCCCAAGGCCGGCGGGGGGGGGGGGTGAAGACTCTCCATATGGAGAATTCCCACTCTGAATCGTGAAATTTTGGCACCAAATCAGAAATATTAGGTAGTAGGTAGTGGGTGACTTTGTTCTTTTGTTTATCGTAAAAAATGTTGTAAAACGTCGAGAAGTTCTATTACTATCCATGCTTTTATTGTAATCTTTTTTATTACAATACCTATTATTATTGGAAGATTTAGTAATTGATTAATCCCATTAATAATTTCATCTTCAGATTTAATTTATCCTCGAATAAATAATTTTAGATTTTGATTATTATTCCCATCATTAATTTTTATATTATTAAACTTAATAATTAATAATAATATTCATTTAGGATGAACTTTATACCCTCCATTATCTATTCAAAATAATATTTCTATAAATTTTATTATTTTCTCATTACATTTAAATGGTGTATCATCAATTTTAAGATCATTAAATTTTCTGGGACTTAGTCGAGAAAAATTATGACTGAGAAGAATAAATAACACAAAAAGTCTTTTTTCTTTTAACTGTTAGCTGAAATTCGTCTTGTTTAGTCGGGATTTCTAATGTTCTTCGCGCCGGCTCTGGTCGCAGATTTTCAACATTTTGTTTTTGGTTCGGTTTCATTTTTGCTTATAAAACAGGGCTTCCACTTTCTGGAAAACCAGGGAAAATGAGTTATGGAATTAGAATGGTCAGGGAAAAGTCATTCATCTGAATCATGGAATTTTGATTCTCTAAATGACAAACTAGGTTTATGGCTTGTATTCTATCAAGATTTATTATCAGCGAGTAATCACGCTTAAAAAAGGGAAAAGTTGCCCTCTTAGAAAACATCAGAGTCGTGTACTTTTTTCTTGGTGGCGTCATAATCAGAATCACGAGAAGAAAAAATTCTAGCCAAAATCCATAGCTCCTTCTCCACTTGGAAGAAGAAGTTATGGAAGAATAGAAAAATAGACCTGGAAAACGTGGAGAAATCATGGAAAATTATTTTTGAAGAAAGTAGCAGTTCCGTAAAACCCAAACTTTACACTTGAGAGGTGGCAAGAGTTCTAAATGTTGTTACTTAATAACAGCTTCCCCCCAAAATACGTAACAAATTGCTTAGAATATCGAAATGAAAATAATACCAAGTTATTATAAAATTTGGATTTTAAGTCCAGTTCGGGGTCGGATCCAAATTCTGGTTGAATTTTCGAGATATCAGCGATTCAAATAACCCCTATTCCGATACATATTTTTGAGTTTCAAAGTCTGTTCAGTTTTGCTCATTCTAAGGGATGAAATTTGAATTTGGAAGCTTGAACGGGGCTCGGATCAGAAATGTGATCTGATAATCGAAATCAATGATCCAAAGAATTCAGTAAAATTCTGTGTGAAATATGATATCAAATTGAAACGAACATTTTCATTAGCCTTTCTCTGGGGCGAAAACAGTCGACTGAAATCGTCGCAATCGGATACGACTTCGAAATACCGACATTCAGAATCGACCTTCTAAAGAGGGAAAATTGGAACCTGGACTCGAAGATTCATCTCGATTGATCGTAATGGAATACTTGTGTATTTCAGATGCTTTGTTATCTTTCCCGGTGGTGCAATTTTGGTGAATTTTCTTGTTTTGGTCGTTATGGCGACTCGGCTTGCCGTCGTTTCCGCCTAGGCGAGGAATTACTGACCTTTCGAAATTCAACGAAATCTTTTTTTTCGCTCTGAACCTGTTTCAGCTGTCTTTCTCGGCTTCTTTCTGGCGACCCGGTCTTCTGCACCCCTCGCTTAGAGGATTAAGAGCGTGACCTGCTTTTTGTTTGCTCTCGCTCTCTCTTTCTAATTATCATTCCAGTCGACGAAATGTAAATTGTACGTATGAGTTGTTGTTGTACAGTTTTTAGTGAATAAATGCTCTTTGGGCTCCATAGTCGTATCTTTGATTAGCCCCTTGCGTAAAAATTATAAAATTACAGACGACAGCGGGATGATTCACTATCGTGGGAATGGGGTATCACGATTTAAGAATGTACAACGTTTTTGGGCTACTGCCAGTGGAGCTACCGGAACTAATTTTGGTTGATTTTTCTCTTTAACGTACTGCCCAACTGAGAATCATAATTAATCATTGGAAAGACTGGAAAAGAAAAAAGGAATAATTTTTTTACTTGATAAGCTGTACACATACAATTTTACCTTAATCGTGTTTGTATTACACAAGTGTTGTCCATGTGAATATAAGTTAGACAAACTAGAGTAGATAAATGGCAGATAAGTTGCAGATGCAGTCCCTGAATTGTAACAGAGTTCGATCGTCTGTGTATTTGTTATAACAAATACACATGTGTTTCGGACGGTGCGTTAAGTATATTATCACGCACTTATGACACTGATGATAGTGGAACGTGGAATTCTGAAGTGCAGAGATTTGTGCACCCCCCCCCCCCTAGGAAATAAAATGTCTAAGAACAGCCATCTTCTCTAAAGGAAAGAAAGTGATTAGGTACCTGATTACTTTTCTAACGATTTACTACAGGGACGTACCAAAGAGTTTCGGTGGGGGGGGGTGTAAAAATCGTGAAAGGACTCAACTCAGATTACCCAAGTATCAATGCAAAAGAAGAAAAACCTTTTGACTCGTTGGGTTTTCCCAACTTCTTAACTTATTTTCCAAGTACCAACGCAAAAAAATGTTGGATTGTTGGACTTTCCCAACTCGCCTGACTGAAGTGGTAAATTTTCCCAACTGCTGAGTGAGAAATTCCTACAGGGGGAGTACGTTGCTCCTCTGCCCCCCTATCGGTACGTCCCTGATTTACTAAGAAGGCAGTAACAAGGCCATATTTCCACTTGAAAATTTGGCAGCATTTTTAAAAAATGTCGTACATGGTCGTCGTCGTATTGGTCGCTTCTTATACGGTAAGGTTGTGAATAATGTTATCATTGCTGCATACCTCAAAATAAATCTTGAGATCTCAAGATTTCGAGGTTTTTTTCACGATCTTGAGTCAAAATCTCAAGAGTTTTCAAGAATTTACATAAAATTGAGTAAATATACATTGCTTCTTCAAAATTTTCGTGTCCAAAATTTGGAAATGGAAAATTTTTGTATGTTCTTTTGGCCATAATATTGTGGCGAATAATCCCGAATTTTCGAGATGAGCCGAGAAAGATCGACACGTTTCGAGCAGCAGAATAGTAGTTCGATAACGAAAGCGATAAGGAGTTTCACCGGCAACGCCGGGATATATAAAGGCCGCTGGCCGTCGCCGTATAGTCGAGTTTTTGGATGCGATAAACTGTGCGTTCTCAAAGCAATCTAACTACTGTTTTCGTGCGTTTGTATTAATGTGACATTAAAAGTTCTTAGTCCGTGTTTTTGTGCCTTTTCCGGTGCGAATTCCGTTACAATATAATCTATTTGCTATCTTCTTGCATGTCCTAGACTTTTCCAAGTGTATTTTTTCTTCTCTCATGATTTTCAGAGAGAGTGTATCCAATAACTACTTAATATATTCTTGACAAAATTTTATGAATCTCAACCCTCTTTTATTTCGCTCTCCGCATACCACTGCTTCTTTTCTTCCTCCTACTCTGACGTTCCAATCTCCATTTGTAATTAAATTCTCTTTTCCTTTTACTTTGCTTAATACTTCATCAATTTCTTCATAAATCTCTGTACTTCTTCTTGACTATAATTCCCCGTTGACATATAAACTTGGACTGTCTGTAAAGATACTAGTTTAGCTGAAATTCTCACCATTAATATTTTCTCACTATGTTGGGTATAACTTTGCTCTCTATTTCCTACAGTCTTACTCATAATAATACCCACCCCTGGTTATGCTCCTTTCGGTGCTATATTAATTATTCTATACTACCCCGCCTAAAAATCATTTTCTGGCCGTCTCATTTCACTAATTCCCTTTATATCTCATTTTAATGTTCTCATTTCTTCCTTTGCTTTCTAATGTGCGTACTTCATTCAGTGTCCTTAGCTCCTTACATTCTGTGTCCCTATTCTGAATTCGGACAGTTTCTCACTCAGGTAGTTTCCGCTCGGATATCCGAATGGGAGACTTTTTACGAGACATTGCAAATGAAACCGTTTTTTTTTTTCGTTTTGTTATTTCGTTTCAATATTTTTGACAAAAATCAATCGTTATTTCGTAATTTCGTTATTTCGTTTCGTTTGTTTGCCATCCCTGCTATTTATTGAACTCACCCTGACTCAACTCACCCGGGAAAAGAAATGAAATTTCGATTACAGTAGGCTCGGCTACTAGTACCCGACCCTAGAAAGTGGTTGCAATAGGCTCGACTACTAGTAGCCGAGCCTAAGTAGCCGAGCCTAAAAATCACAAATCAGAAAACTAGAGATGGCAAACGAAACGTTTTTTTTTCGTTTCGTTATTTCGTTTCAATATTTTAGACAAAAATCAATCGTTATTTCGTTGTTTCGTTATTTCATTTCGTTTCGTTTGCCATTCCTGCTTTATACGTTCGGAATTATTATTTACTTCGTGAGTTGCCATCATAATTGTGGTGGTGAAGACTCATCTCCAAGGAAAAATGCTGGTGTAGTTTCCCTTTGCTTTCATCAGGGTTTATCTGTCGGAGTTTTCCTTCTTCTATGTACCTTTGTGGCTCTGTGGTGTAGCGGTCTTTGACTATATACTATTAGATGGACACGGCATACTGATAAAAACGTGTCACATTTTTATTTCCATGTGAATGTTACCTGCACAAAGTCATCGGATAACCGTTGAGTTTCTCTATTACTTAGCTCTCGATTACTGCCGGGAATAAGAATTTAGCACTCTGTGAATATGAGAATAATGTTATCGAAAAATGTTCAGTCCTCAAGAGCCAAGTAATGAGGAACTAAACAGTTATCCGATGACTATGCGCAGGGTAACATTTACATGGAAATCAGTATGCCGTGTCCATCTTATAGTATATAGTCAAAGGTAGCGGTAAGAACTCGCTTCGTAACCCGAAGGCACCGGGCTCGATTCCCAACGCTGGCATCGTTATCAGTAATGCAAGAAAGAACTCGTCACACACTCTAACACCGCATTCTGATAACGTACACAGAGTCACAACCACTTACAGCAGAGGCTTCCGAGAAGTGTGTAATCGGTCGCCAGTATCTGAAAGCTGTAAATGGGTAAGGCGCTACCTGCCGGTGCTCGTTGAACTCACCGTCGTAAACCACGGGGCTAGTGATACGGGTATTCGATAGGAAGATAGCGCAGTCGACCTAGGCCGATTCCCGGCAAGAAGAGAAGAGGGCTAAGGCAGCCCTGAAGGCTTCCCGATGTCCCTGAGGTAATGCTTGAAGGGGCGGTTCCAGGGCTGGGGTGAGAGCAATTGAAGAAGAAAAAAAGATCTATGTACCTTTAGTTCTTCTTTAAGCCTTTTGCACCTCACCAAGGTAGCACACACAGAGAGGGGACCAAATAGTGCTCGACCGATCGTATTCAACCAAACTGATGTGGATCAAATCCAGCCGATTATTTATGCCGAATTGTGACATCTGTCATAGGCATGATTTATGTTACGTGGTGTTCTAGGGCTAGGCGTCTAATTCGACTGTACTATTGACCAAGAAGGGGTCTTCTTATTGTTTTCCATCGTTACGTATCCGTCTGTCGGCACACCAAAATTTCTTCAAGAACTGATTACTCGCGTTGCTCCTCAATATAATTACATTTTCAAATTATTCTACAAAATGACGAAAGCGAATGATCATTTCTACAAAAAAGTGTACAGCATACAGTGCCCGCGGGTTCGCGTCGCGACCATAAACAAAAAAATATCTATGTACATTGCGCGGTAACAGTTGTACAGGTAATTCAGAGTCTTGAGCGGGCCATTTTCGAAGCATTTTGGCGCTTCGACTTGACGCTTTGGTTTTCCAACAATAAAAAAAAAAGAATGATAATAATAAATACATAATAAATAAATATAAAACTGAAACATGGTGATTGGCTTCGGGATAGAGTTGGCTGGCGTTTCTGAACCGTTGTTGTCATCGAGGGACCGTCCGGCGGCGATGGCGGGTGTCTTATCGGTGGTACGCCGAGTACGGGTACGGAGCCGCGTAGCTGTAGGATGGGACGGCGTGCACAGCGGCCGGCGCGTGGTAGTACGAGGGTACGTACTTGGCCGAGACGACGGCCGGAGCGTGGACGGCGGGAACGGCGTGGACGGCGGGAACGGCGTGTACGGCGGCTACGGCCTTAGCCGAGTGTTTGTCGACGACCGCGTTGAAGCCGTGGATGTGGTCGGCGGTGTAGTGCACCGTCCTGATGGTGCCGTCCGGCTCGGCCAGGCTGTAGCTACCCTGAACGACGCCGTCTTTGCGGTATTCCTCGGCCGTCTTGTAGTCGCCGGTCGACGGGTCGTTGACGCCGTATTTGAAGTGGTAGGATGGGTTCGGGTCGATTTTCTCTACGTCCGGGTGGATAGGTGCGGCCGCGTACGCGACCGGAGCGTGCAGCACGGCTTTCGGAGCGTAGCTGTAGATGGGAGCTGGAGCATAGTGAGCGGGCGCGTAGTGAGCCGGTGCGTAGTGAGCGGGTGCGTAATGGGCGGTAGCGTATGCGGCCGGCGCGTAGTACGGCGTTATGCAAAGGCCGGTCGGTAGGACGGTCGCTAGACACACGATGAGTAGCTGGAAAATAAAAAAAGTAAAATTAGTAAATTCGCATTTAAAAAAGAAAATGTTCTACAGCTGCTGTAAGACAGTCGGGTTTTGCATTGCTAAATAACACAGGAATCAACAAGTGAAATAATGTGCTGCGGAACGAAAAAAGAAATGTTGCTTAGCAGACATTGCCATTTGATTTTCACATAGTCAACAGATTTTATTTTACAACGAATCGCTAATAATTCAAGATAAATGCTAAAGAAACGGAAATGAAATGGAAATTTTCAATCCCTATACCAGTGATTCCCAAAGTGGTCCCGGTGGATCCCCGGGGGTCTACGTTGGCATGAAAAAAAATGGAGGTTTACAAGTTGTAAGTGGGGGTCCACGAAAATTTATCTGGTTTCGATAGTAAAGAACAAAAATGTTGGCTTGGCTTTCCGTTTCAATGAATTACTCACTATCCGTCGCGTTATTATGACATGCTCATCGCAGTTTTGGTGATTGTGGTTCGTATGAAAAATTTGAAATTTACGACGCAAAATATCAGTCGGCGCGAATTCTCCCAGTCTCCAAACTTGTCACAGGCAGAATGTTTTGATGAGGATATTCAGACGTACGTTTAACATTTAAATGTCCTGCATGATGACTTTAAAAATAGATTTGAAGATATTCGGACGATGGAAATACCATCATGGAATCATAAATCCATTTGACGAAACGGAAGTGGCGAATGCGGTATTACAAGAGAAGCTTCTCGAGCTTAGCACCAATGAGGAGCTGAAGGTGAAATTTAAAAAAAGGCTAGCAAACATTTTGGCTGCAGGCAGAAATACCCGAAAAATATCCTGGGCGGTGGGAAATTGCGAGAAAACTTTTGATGCGTGTTTCCCTCGTCATGCCTTGTCGAAAAAAGTTTCAGTGTCGTTACAAACCTATTAACAAAAAAAAGTAGCAGATTGAACATCACAGAACGGGGAGGTTGGCGGTTATTTCTTACAACACTGAAGCCAAATATTGATAATTTGCTGTCAATCCATCAAGTACATCCCTCCCATTAAAATTATGACTATTTTTTTTAATTGCTGATTTGCTCTGTTTAAGTTACGGTACGTTATTAGTCTTTAATTTTCATTCTATTATCTGTAATCATATTATCTTAATGAATAGAACACCAGAAAATATTTCCATCGTTAGATCTAATCTTCACATTTTTTGATGAGTTTTGGGAATATGGTAGAAATGTAGCAGCGGGGGGTCCACTGAAACTAGAAAAATTTTGGAAGTGGTCTACGAGAAAAAAAGTTTGGGGAACCCCTGCCCTGTATTGTCAAATAACGCTAAATCCCTTTTAATCGTTACACGTTCACATGAAGACCTGTTCCAAAATGTGCTCAGTCCAAAAAAAATTGTTAGTGGCGGCGTCTGGTGGTCATATTGGCGCCGAACCCGTATGGAGCGAGGAGCAGTCGTTCCACGGGGGAGTTTCCATGCAGAGCGCCGCTCCATATGAAAAAAATTGCACAAAACCAATAAAACTAACCAAAGTAAAAAAAAAGTGGATTTTTTCGATTACTTTTTTACTATTTTTACAAAAAAGGACGATATTAACTTTAAAAATTTCATCTCACTCCATATGGGAATCATAAAATTCGGCGCCCTTGGATCGTCAGGGTTGTTTAGTGTCACACGTCAAATACATGATAACTCATTGGAAACACCGCTATCCAATGCATCAAAAAGTTTTTTTTGTTTGTTTTTTGGTTTTTATTTTGCTATTCCAAAATGTATTTAGTCCATATCATCTGTTTCTGTTTACGAGTACTACGTCATAACCACAATTACGTTTTAAGCTCCAATTATTACTTATATGCAGGGACGTACCGATAGAGGGGAGGGGAGCTTCCCCCAGGACATTTTTTACTCTGCAGTTTGGAAATTTCGGAGAGTTGGAAAAATCCAACAAGTAAAAAGCTTTTTCTTTTTTTTTTTTTTCTTTTTTCTTTGATACTTGGGAATTTTGAGTTAAGAAGTTAGGGAAATCCAACAAGTCAAAAGTTTTTTTTCTTACTTTGATATTTAGGAATTTTGAGTTGAATCAGTTGGGACTTTCACACTCCCCCCCCCCCCCGAAAACCTCTTCGGTATGTCTTTGCTTAGTGAGATTGTTATAGGATATTTTTTCAGTCAACATTTTTTGCATTAATAATATTGTAAATTTTTATTTTGAATAATAAATTGTTAAGGAAGGGTACTTTTTTCAGTAGCATTCAAACCAAATTTTAATAATAAAAAATGTTGAAAAAATCAACATGATTACAATATTATTATTTAAAAAAAGTGCTTAGTCCAGACTTTCTCAACTTGGGATCGGATGCAAATAGAGTCACTATGATGAATTTTTAAAGGAGTGGGATCTTATATCATTCATCCTCATTATCAGATTACTCTGGGCTCACAAATGTTTTTTTCGACCCCCCCCCCCCCTAAAAATAGGTTGAGAACATTTTAGAATTCATGTCTTCCCTTCTGTCATCGCTCTCTAAAATTTAGGAGTATCAAAAACAAAATCGTTATAGACAAAATAATAATCGCTGTTTGGCTTTGTATTTGAGAAAATAATAAAAAACCAGCATAATTGGACATTGATTAAGAAAAAAAAAAACAAAAAAAACCTCAAGTGAGTTAGAAATTTTAATCTGATTTTGTTAATAAATGGATGATGTTATCAATTAATCAAAAATGTTTTCGATTAATTAAATGTTTCCAATTATAAAGCTGTTTTCAGTTTATCTGTTACTTTATTATTTTTGATTAATTGGTACCCATTATTTCTAATTATTTAATCATTTTTTATTAATTAATTAACCTTCTTGATCATTCGATTATGTTCGATTAATAGGTTACTTTTGATTATTAGGTTAATTCTGATGCATTATTTGTTTTTTCCATTCATGGAAAATGATCCCGCTTCCGGTTACCTTAACAGAGCAGATTAAATATTAATTTTAAATAGACCAGTACTTTACTCAAGTAAATTTGTACCGCACAAGAAGTGCCAGGAACACCCCACTCTCCCCTTCCGTAGTTGAGTCAGGGTAATAACTGATTTTTTGGCGGAGAAGAAATCAGCTATAATTGTATTTACATTGATGGACTCTCGGCAAAGAGACCTACATTTTCACGACTAGAACACAAAACCAACTCATATTAAAACTGCCAGTATGTTTTTAGTTCGTTAAAAATCCGCTGGAGGCACTTTTGTCTGCGAGGCGCTTAGATTAGATCAAAATAGGAGGCTGGCCAATATTTTGGGCTATTAAATTTTTTTTAATATCTTGGCAATGGTCTCCAAAAGGATCTCAAAGAAGTTCCGAAATCACCTCTCTTAAGTCCCCCCCCCCCTGTATGTAGACATGAACTGCCCTCTTCCCGGTTTCTTGATCACAACTCGTCAACTGTTTCTTAGATCAAAATAATCTTCAGGTAACAAAAATTTTGGACTGGATTTTACATAGTAACATCTCTGTACAACTTTTCGTGTCTACCTTAGATTAGTCAAAAAAGGAGGGAACCCCTTACAGAACTGCGTTATAATATATGCTTTACCTTGAAAACAGCAGATTTTTGGGCTGTTTTTGCATTTCAACCAGTTCGGCGTCAGAATTGAAATTTTTTTCAAAACCACTTTCCTACCGTCGTACCTATCCGTGCCTGGAATTTTTCTCGTTCCCGTGTCCCCACTTCTTCGATACCATACATATATACATTGAACATTGAATAGGTTGTGGGTTACATGTGTTACCCCTTACGGGCACTGACACGTAAGCTACTGATCTATTCCGCCCACCGCAGGGTATATGTTTCCGTCGCCATTTTTCAGGCTTTCCTGTTGGATGCTGTGCGAGTCCAGTATGGACTCATTAGGTTGAGAATATCATTTATCCAGCGTGTTGTTGGGCGCCCTCTTTTTCTTTTATACTCTGTTGGACTCCAAAGAGTTGTCACTAAATTCCATTTTTCTTGATTACCTATACACATGTGCCCAGCGTATTTAAATTTGTTTTTTTATTTGATATCCTACGCTTTTAACGCCTGTTTGTTTTCGAATGTTTCTTATTTTTATTTTATCGTTTAGTCTAAAACCTGGGATATTCCTGAGCATTGAATTTTGAGTATTGATAAGACGCTGCATCTGTCTTTTCGGAAGAGATCACGTTTGTGCGCTGTATGTGAATATCGGCATTACACAGGTGTTTAGAATTTTTGTTTTTAGCTCAATTTTCATTTTACTTTTCAGGAAAGTTTTGTTTGCCCGGAAGGCTTTCCACGAGTTTGAGATCCTTTCCCCAATGATACCGTCCATGTTATTAGTAAATTTCGTAATTGTCCTAGATATCTGTAATCGTCTACTCTAGTTACGTTTTCCCCGTCTAGCCAAAATTCGCTTGCTCCCCTCTCTGTTTGACATGAATTTTGTTTTTGACGTGTTCATAGATAGGCCAAATTTTTTGCTGTGATATTTTAGGTCTCCCCCATCTTCGCCATTTCATTGAAATTTCTTGCCGCTAGTACAATGTCGTCCGCGAATCTCAGATTTGATAAGTTTTTTCCCCATAATTTTGAGACCTTTTCCCTCCCAGTTCAATTTCCTGAAAATCTGTTCTAGTATACTCTTTCGATGAGGAAGTGGGAACCTTCAGTATCAGTTTTACGTATGCTGTTGAGTGACTGTACAGATGTATTAGAGCATCTATAACCTCACTTTGTACCCCTTGTTCTGCCAGGGACTGTCATAGCTTATTGTGGTATACGGATTGAAAATTCTGATAATTGTATAGCAAGGGCTCCATGACTGGAGTTCGACTACATTTCTCGAATTTTTATCTAGAGATGAAATAAATTGATACTTAGTGGGGTTTCCGAACCCACAGATTTCATTTTCGATATCTTTTTCACCCTAAAATGAAAAATAGTGGACCTGCGAGGGAATAGGGTCAAATTTACATGAAATACTATGTGCATACTGAATAATTGGTCCTTGAAGTCGCTGCATCTGTTAGTAAACCTTGGCACGTACGAAGAGGCAGAAAAGGAGAAAATCGAAATATGAAAAGTTAAAAAAATGCAATATGGACGTCTATGGTCAGGGGTTGGAGGCTGCTCAATAATCGCTGAAATCGTTTTCCTTCGAGTTGAGCATTGACCTTCTCAATAGACGGAGGGGTGAAGTTAAAAAAATTTCCAATGGTATGATAACTGGTATTGAATAATACGTTTAACAGATCACTGGATTCGTTTTTGATTTTACTTAAATCCAGTTATCTAAAAGGTGGTGTTTACAGAGGGAAGGGAGGGGGTCAGGGTCAGAATGTGAGAAATGTAAAAATACAATGTGAGTCTCGTTGAATTTCGTAGGTCTCTGAATTCATTTTCGATACAATTCTGACCATAAAGTTGGGAATCGAAAGACTCGAAAGGCAGAAGTGAAAAGTAAGAAGAAATTGAAAGTCGAAAACTTTTCGTAAAATACGATATGGATGCTGAATAATTCTGTTTATATATTATTTCTACCATGCTTGCCAAACTGTGGCACCTATGAAGGGACAGGGAGGAGGGAGTCAAATTTTCAAAATTTAAAAAATGCAATATGGGTGTTTTTTATCAAGTTTTGAAAGCCGCTAAAATCATTTTGACGGTACGTTTGAAATCAGGGCACTCAAGAAGAGGGATCGAAAGAGGGAAGGGGTTAATGGTGGAAAAGTTTCTGTAAAATACCACAATGTACCGTATCGAATACTTAAGTCTGAGACGTGACTGTGGATAGAAAATCCGAACTTAGTAAAAGTCTCTGCTACGCCCTCCATTATGGCAGAATATGTAGGAGAAATCTTCTTGAAGTTATTGAAACTTATTCTGCTACATTGAATTTTGTACAACAAAGTGTTATTTTTTGACTTTCTCATTAACTTTTGATGAAAATTTGTATCCTCGGGCCTCTTTTTGAAGGCTGGATTCGTGGTACTTCTCCAGCGACCCCCTTGTCAGACCTGGTTTCGAAAGTCCCTGGATTCGTTTTTGCTATTATTTTGATTATATTTTGAAAACTGTGACACTTACAGACGAGGAGGGTAAGTCAAAATTTAGAGATTAGAAGAAAGTAGCGTTGTGCATCTGAAGTGAGAATAGCAGCTCGGAATGTAATTATTTCAGTCAACATTTAATATGGAAGACGTGGGAGAATTTGAAGACTTGAGAGATTTTTCCTGCTCTGTCATCAACGTGCTTCTGTATCTGAGGATCGGACCACTCTCTACATTACATGGTCTTGATGTTTTTCTCGGATGAAAATGAAAATAACGAATGAAAAATCCAAATGATCTGTTTTAGAGCATAAAATATGTAGTAGTGTGGACAACAGAGAGTCTCGCATCCGGATTTCGTCCATCATGTGGACAGGTGTGAAACCTTGGATCATCTGTGAATCCGACTCCGTGTGATTTTTCACCGCACTTGCTCTGATTTTCAAGGCACGTGTGGCTGCAAAAAATCGCTCGATTCCGACAAGATACAGGCGACGCCGAGTCGATAACTGGTTTAGAAATTTAGCGATACGATTCTTCGACCTTGGCGTCAAGAATCTGGCCGTCAGGGCTGACAAATATTCGCAGACGCCTAATTAGAACTGACGATGACAACTACGTATACGTTAACCTACATGAGTATTCAGCTTTTTTTGGCTGAGCTCCTTGTATTTCCAGATTTTTCTCCTATGTTAAACGGATCCCCTTTTGCACTCCGAGAACGTGAATTCTGCTCTTTTTCACATTTTCAAATACGGAACCAGCGAGCCATTGTTCGCTTTATGAAATTCGGTTCCCCCTTTCGACGAGTCTTTCGTACCACAGTTAATTAGTAACATCGAAAGTATGAACGCCAATTAGCTATTATACGTGTCAGTCGATTATGTAGTTCGATTCGAAAGTCGCGGATTTCGTGGGACGTGATGCTCTCTGCTGGATCGAAATTTAGGCGGCGCCAATTTACGGGAGAATAAAATTGTTGGCACGAGGCTCGTAACCTATAATAACCGCCTTTTTACGTGTACGATCAGATCCTGGCACAGGAAAACCGATTAGAAGAGTTGTGTGACACGTATCGAAGGCACGTTAATTTATACTTTTCCAACGATTATTAACTCTCGCATCTCTTTTGCTGGCTCGAAGTCTTTTCGAATCGATTATAACTGAAAAAGTGCGGAGATTGTGTGATAGCGAGGCTGCTATAATCAGGTTTTTAAACAGAAAAGTAATCGCTGGTACTGAGAAAATCTAAGGTGTAATGGTTGCTGCCGGAATGACTGGCTATGAGGAAGGTGGTGCAGCTTCCAGAGTGGTATAGTTCTCAGTTTCTAGAGGTGGCAAAATTGGAATCCGAGATCGGGACAAAACGGTTTGTGTATTGTACTAAGAACCTGAACCCCGTGAACTCGCTGTGGGTGGAGGAAGTGCGCCCGAGAGTTACATTCCACGATGAGATGCCCTCTGCTGGGATGTTTCTCTGAGCAAAAAATTACAGACGGACCCTTCTTGATAGTCAGTTCATTCTCCCGAAAGGATCTAGGTACACCATTTCATAAAACACAATTTTTTATCGTGGTTAAATTCCAGTTACTCCTCGTTGACGATAATCAAGCGCTATATGGTAGCGAAATCACTTTTATTCTCGCATTCCTCTGCTCTGACTGGCATTCATGTTGACCTATACTAGTCTGTCGACCTTCGACTTCATTTTCCAAACGAGAAAACCTTTTCCGTTGATTTACATCTGTTAATGTACACATATATTTTGAAAAAATCATCGTCCGCCAGTATCGGGCCCAGATCGAAAGATCGTGACTCGATCTGGATGTACTTAATGCATACGACGGCGCATAATTATTACGAAAAATTTAAATCGGCTTTAAATGGTATTTCGTATACAAAATGTACGACGGTTTTGGTAATCATTCGGTCGTCCTAGACGAAATTTTGGAAACCGGTTGTTACGAAGGCGAAGGGTTGTATCGGATTGCTGTACCTACGGTTTGCGGACATAGAAATGCAGAAAAATGTTTTCATCGCGGAAAGAATGTTGGCTGTCATGGGATGTCACGTAGCTGAATAAAGAGAACATTACTTCATGTGCACCGTTGCTCGAATATTCAAACTGCACTGTGAAGGAGGTTTCTGAAATTAGTGAATCAGTGGGATTCAAATTCGAAGTGTACCAATTTATTGTTGGCTCGGTGCCATTCCATAAATTTAAGAGGACTAGGCTTCACTGTAGTTACCAAAATATTTCCCGCTTTTCTCTTTTCGAACCATGCGAAATGTTGATTTCTATTATTTCAATTCCATTGATTGTAAAATTGTGTGGATTTGGTCGGAGAGGAACAAAAAAAAAAAAAGAGTACGAATTGACTGGGTTGGATTGAAGTCTGTACCCCTTAATTTTGTAAACTGACGACATTTTTTGTAGAGCACTTCCCGTCAGCCCTCTATGGTATTCCAGTTTTCACTCGCCAAAGTAATTTAGAATTATGAAAGATTTGCGTTCCCTTTAAACATTTTCAAATCGTGAATGGAGGCCAGTATTAGAAAAGAGGGACGTATCTAAATGACTTGGAGGAAATGAATTCTAATTTTGCCTGCTAGAACATGATAATTAGAAGAAATTCTGACACGCGAGAGAAAAAAAATTGAAAGAACTGATTTTGTCAACCGAGACATATGTATTTTAACAAACGTCAAATAAACAAATGAATTCGAAGAAATACGTTCGTAGCAGGGACGTACCGATAAGGGGGAGGGGCAACTTACTCCCCTGCCGAAGGAATTTTTTCATTCAGCAGTTGGCAACATCCAACAAGTTGAAAAACTGTTGTTTTTTTTTTTTTGCTTTCATACTTGGGAATTGAGTTGAGAAGTTGGGAAAACCCAACAAGTCAAAAGGTTTTTTTTCTTTAGCTTTGATACTTAGGAATTTTGAGTTGAGTCAGTTGGGAAAATTCAAGAGGTCAAAAGATTTTTTTTTTTTGCTTTGATACTTGGGTATTCTGAGTTGAGTCAGTTGGGACTTTCATCCCCCCCCCGAAAAACTCTTCGGTGCTCCCTGGTTCTTAGTTTTCTATTTTACTAATTAATGCTCTGAATTTTGGCAACCAAGTTCAGTTTCGTCGTATGAGTTACTTCTGGAATGCGATGGGAGGGGATGGTCCTCGTTTCTTTACAGTTAATACTAATTTTGGGAGACTAAAACTCGTAATAATCGAAAGTTTACTTCATATAACTTATAGCTAGGGTTTGTTTCAATGCCGAAGCTGAATTTTGTGGAAGCTTAAGTGCTCATGGTGTCACCAATGGTGTGGTGAAGCGACTTGTTTTAAAGGAAAGGAGAAATCCTGAATTTGTACTTTATTAGCGAAGAAAGAATAACCTTCCCCTTGGATTTTCCGACTAAAGGTTGATGGGTTTTCAAAACCGAAGGCTGATTTCAAGCCTCCTTGGGAGGGGGATCCCCTCTGCTGCTTGTCAGAGTGTCGCTATTTGTTCGGGGGTAGGTATAACGGTGCGTCCTCTTCGAGGTTTGAAGGGTTTTATTCTAGTCGAAATTTTGAAACATTCTAGTACCCTAGGGTTAATGAATCACTCTTTGAAAACTTCTACAGAGGGGTTCACAATACCGCGTCCTTTTAAATGTCTGAAGGGCTTATTCAAGTCGAAATTCTGGAACATTCCAATGTTCTAGGGTTGATGAATTCCTCTTTGAAAACTTTTTCACAAAGGAGTTCGCAATGGCGTGTCCTTTCAAAGGTTTGAAGGGCCTTATTCAAGTTACAAAATAGCGATCCAGGATTCTCGTAGAAGGGTCAATGACCAAAAAAGTTCAACATAGTGATTGTTGGTGAACCAGAAACGTTCGATTGACTACATTATGTTTCTTCTTGTCTAGTGTTGGTATTATTTCATTATTTAGAGGGGGTCATGGTATAGATTGCTTCAAATTAATGTACATACATTCGTGTTGTCTTCTTTGTTGATTATTAGCTGTAGGAACTTACAATCTTCGTTTTTTTTACTTTTTGCCTTGTTGAAGGAAGAGGGGCCTACCCTCCCTTTTCTAATTGTTTGCTATCAACATGAGCCCTGGAATCCACCCTTCAATTATTGTTAATATTTAGGATGAAAATAATAATACATTTTTTAAACTAAAATTTTTTTCGAGCATTCCCTCAGAGATGTCGGGGAGGCTGTTAGGGCTGTCTTAACCCTTCTCTCTTCTGTCGAAGTGTAGCGAGTTGCTACGTGGGCTTGAACCCGGGACCTCGGTATTCTGAGACCAGCGCTGTCCAATCGGCCAACCAGACCCCTAAACGTTTCCTTAACTCGGCCTTGCTTTCTCTTTCTACAAAATGGTGGTAAAAGAATCAAGTTCGAGTCTAGGGAAGACTCAAGCCATAATCCTTGTGCCTCACGAGCCTATATCTACATTTTAAATTTTAGTTCACAGTAGATTATCGACCATCGAATCATCCTCCGGATAAGAGTCTCAATTTCATCATTTTAGAACGCTTGTGTACTTGAATGTAAAATCCCTGAGTGGTCGCCCAAAATTAGTGCTTGTTTTGTTCGGGTTATTTACGAATCGATCATTCTCAAATTAATAACAAGAGCTTTGAAATCAAAATGTGCAAGTGATATTTGGAAGAAGAAATGGAGATGAGTTCATAATTCTGTGACCAAGAAGATTTCGAGATTGAAGGGACTGTCTGGCAGTGGCGGATCCAGGGAGTCCTAGGTGGGGGCAGTAGTTTCCTCTCTCCTGAGTACATAAATTATTTTTTTGCCCATTAAGTAAGAGAGACATATTCAAAGTCATCTGACTGTGGCGGATCCAGGGAGTCCTGTGTAGGGGAGCAATGTCCTCCCTACTGAGTCTTCTTTTCTAATTTGCTCTCAACCCGAGCTCTGGAATCCGCCCTTTCGAGCATTACTTCAGAGACGTTGGGGAGGCTGTTAGGGCTGTCTTAGCCCTCTTCACTTCTGGCCGAAAAACCGGCCTAGGTCGAAATCTGGCGAGTTGCTACGTGAAATCGGACCCGGGAGCTCCGGATTCTGAGACGGAATGCGCTATCCACTCGGCCAACCAGACCTCTGCCTCCCTACTGAGTACGTGGATCATTTTTTTACCCATTGTATGAGAAAGATGTATTCAACGTTCTGATCGATTTGTATTGCTGACTATTTTCTTATTTATATTAAAAATGAAAATACCTGTTTAAGTATGTTGTTAAAAATTTTTAACTGACTAGATTCTTGACTGAGTAACCATTCTCGGTGAGTTTAATCCTTTATCATAATCAGAGTTCGGATTTTTCGGCATAAGAAAATTTTCCAAAAATTTTAAACATTTTGTAAAAAAAAAAATTTTTAACTACACGTGTCGATTGTTAAAATAGAAACAGAGGTTTACGAATAACTGGACATTCATGTAGTTGATGTCGTTTGTTGTACAAAATTAAGAGAAGTTTTTCAAGAAGATTGTAACAGTATCATTCCTCATTTCTCAAGTATGTACCCTTTAAATTTAAATCACGGAATCGTTAATTTTTCAGTTATAAATAGAGATTCCAAAAATATGCTTATGTTTAAGAAAAGTGGCTACCCTGGATCAAAACTCATTAGGATCTCTCCAAACTTATTCAAAATTACGTAGCTAAACTTCTTTAAAACTCTTTTATGACTCTTTATGGTTCTTCCTAGCTGAGTTCTGCTCCGGTACGCGCTGATCAAGACGTTCTAGAAGTTGACCCCTTGATGCTTTTCAAGACTTGCATAAGATTAAGACTGTCTCTCACTGAAGACTTTATAAGGCTCTTGCTTAAGACTCGGTGACTGTTCAGATTAATTGACGACTTTTTACGACTCTTTTAGACTTTCTCAAGATTCTTGAAGACTAGATGAAGACCTTTCTAAACTTTATCGAAAACTCATAAAGATTCTTCCGTACGTGGTCGTTACCAGTAGACATTCTTCAAGGCTTTTCCAAACAGTTTGCGTTTCCAAACTTATCTGTACTCTTTAAGACTTAATCAGTCCTCTTCAAGACTTAATGAAATATTCATAACAATTCTTTCATGTCCGTCCCATACAAGGACACCGTCTCTAAAGCTTTTCCAACTTTTACGAGATTTCGTAAAACTATTTCAGATTTTCTTAAAACTGTATTACTCTACCAGCCTTGCTAAAGACTCCTTATAATCTTCTAGACCTATTAGAACTCTCCTAGACTTGATAACAATTTTTTAAGACTCGTTAAGCCCCATTACAACATTTCGAGGCCTATTGAAAACTCTTGCTAACTTATTCTTTTAAATTTGTTCAAACTCGTTAAGACTCTTCAAGCTTCGCTTATGATTTTCGAGACTCTTACTTGGTACTTATATTCAGGATTTCTTGAAGCTTATCGTCTAGCTCTAGTAAGCATGTTTGAGACTACGTAAAACTTCGTCATTTTTGATATTTTTTCAGCTTGAAGCTGTGTCCCCAAGAATTGCCCTCATAGCTTCCCCACTTATTCAGAATTCCTTGAAACCTATCGAGACTCTAGTTCTAGCTGGCATGTTGGTGGCTACGTAAAACTTCGCTATTTTTGAAGTGTTTCCAATTTCATGTGGTCTCCCTAAGAGAGGAAGTTGCCCTCATTGCTTCCCTTGTGTACCTGCGCCTGCTGTCTGGTATAGTAAAGACTAGACCTTTTGAACGAGAACAGCCTTAGTGCCCGCTGGTCATGGGTGCAGAAAACCCACTGCTGTTAATTATTTTCGAATGTCGCACTCGTTTACTTCTAAAAGCCTCAATCATGATGTTCGAACCATCGACCGAAGAAACCAAAATTATTATTTCGTGCCATAATGTAAGGATTTTGTGTCGATTAAATGCGAATCAAACGTGGTCTATATCTTAAACAATTTACTATACGACTGTTTGACTGGACGAATTTTGAGTATCCCCGACAGCCTCGGTCAGCCCTTTCCTTCGCCGAAAGCCGGAAAACTATTGTTTTAATGATTCTGGACGATGATTTCTGTTTCGAAATAAATACATGCACGGCGGATCGTGAATTCGTTGTATCACCTGACCACACTCGCGATTCAGAACGTTCAGCTTTGAAACTGAGAAAAATTTTAACATTTCCTTCTGCTTTGGAACACAATCACGATTTACGTAACGCACTCCGAGAAAAACGTCGTAAAAGTTTACGATTTTAACGCGATGCATGTAAAAGTATACACCGATTATCGAAGATACAAAACCAAAAACAAAAGGAAAGAACTCACCTGTAAAAACATAATTTCACCCCTCGAACTTCACTTGAAGATTAAACACTAATAACAATGCTGACTAATGATCGAACTTAGTTTAATCGTCCTTTTTTATACGGATTAAAAACGATTACAGTTAATGCCCGTTTTTTTCTAGTTTTCATTAGTTATCCATATAAAGTCATATTATGTGTGTAAGACATATGGTATCTGGGTCCGCGTATACCATAAAATGATTGTGTCTTTTTTTTTTTCACTCTCCCCGTTCTTCTATTCGTCGCTTATAAAAACGTGTGTACGTATTTCGCAGAATATTATCTCACAAAATGTCGAACTTCGTAAATCTAACGAGTCGAAAAGAGATGGATATAGAGAGAGAAAAAAACGTGGAAGAAGTTTTAATACAATATAATACTATAATTGGAATCGCCGATCTATTTTATTTTTAATTAAATCGTATAACTTTGGTTAATCGTTGTTAATTTGCGCTTTGTAACTTGTGCACCTTATATATTTTTTTCCCCTTCTGTCTTTCTTTTCTAAGCTATGTAATTTCTTCCACGTTTGGTAATCTGGAGCATAATATGAAAAATGCATGATAGTGGCACGTTATCCAGAGCGATGTTGGTTTTGAGGTTGTGTAGAATGCCAGTTATGCGAGGTTGGCGGGTCAGTTGGACGATACGAGCTTCCGTTAACGTAATCGTAGACAAAATTTTGCGTTGTGACGTGGCATTATTGGGCGAGGTTATTGATCCAAGGTGGTGACATTCCCATGACGAGGTCGTGGGTTGATGGAGCATCGCTCTTTCTAAATTGGGAAAAAGTCTTGCCTTTCCTTTTCTTTAAAATCATCTATATTATTGGTAGACACGAGCGTTAGTCACTCACACAAACGCACATACATCCTTCACACCATCACTGGTTGTGTTGTCTGTGTGTTACCCCCGCTTGAATACACGACGATACACAAATTGGTCGGTTCATGACCGAGCCTTTGGCTGGTCGAACATCTTCAGGGTGTCTACCAGGTCGACTAAATCAACTAAGTCAATTAAAATCAACTTTTTCGAAATATGGTCAACCAAGCCAACTAAAGTCAACTTTTCTGCCCATACGTCAAGTAAAAAGATCAAAAAATGTAAATACTGTGTAAAGGATAATATTTTTCACGAATTTTCCTCTAATTTCTTGATTTTGTCATTCAAAATTGGAAAATGTTACGATTTGTCGCGATACTAGCGCTACATGGTGTTGAAGGAGAATAGCAGAGTGCGTGAAGTCGGCGATAATCCAGTGAATCAGTGTTCCCAAGTACCCAAATGTGGTACATTTTACTTTTAGTGGTACAATTTGTGATACATTTTGCAATATACAGTGTGGAACAGATTATCACACAACATAGGAAAGTCCCATAAAGCGCACGTTGATGTGTACCGCTGTGGAAAACGTCGTACTGGTGCAAATCGACACGCAACATTACGCTAGTTTGGAATAATTTCATCGACAATGTTTGAAAAAAAAAATGCCGATAATTTCGGAAGAATCTCAATGGAAATCTTTAGAAAAAATTTCCACTGTTTCCCAAAGAATTTCGTGAAAATTTTTCGAGAAAATCTTTTGCTAATTTTTGAAGAATAATATAAATTTTTTTCAAAAGTTTTATTATACAGTTTTACCAGCTGTCGGAGCTCTAAAAATTTACATAATGGTACAAATTAAATATATGTGTACTATTTACAATAATTTGGTATAGGGATTCTCAGCCAGTGCTGAGCCCTCTTTATTTTTGCAATCATCTGTGTGTCGCGGTTTAAGAGGAAAGTTAGCTCAGCAGGTCAACGAAGTGCTTACGATTCAGTCTTTTTGGGCCGGTGTTGTCTAGGATTTGTAGTGCTAGTGTGTTCGGATGGTTCTGCAGTCGACCGTGGTGTTTATCGACATGTTTTTCGATGTATTCGGTTACTGTTGGCGTATCAGCATACTTATTATGTATCTCCGTTATCGTGGTGAAGATCGGAACGCCTGTTATCAGCCGCAACATTTTGTTTTGGAACGTCTGAACTCTTTTTATATTTGATGATTTAGACGGTCCCCAGACTTGAGATCCATAATTCCATACTGGTAATAACACTGTTTTGTATAACAGCATATTTTGTTCTCGAAGGTGAGTGATGATTCTCGGTTTAACAGCCAGTGCATTCGATGTAGCTTGACACGCAATTCACTGAGTTTTGTGTTAATATGAGCTTTCCAGGTTAATTTGGAGTCGAAGTGCAAGCCAAGATATCTCACTGTTGCTTTCTCTGAAATCCTGACGTTGTTCAGAAAGACAGGAGCCGTCGGCTACTTGTTTAAAGTGAATGTTACGTTTGTGGATTTCGCAGGGTTAACTTTGATTCTCCATTTGTTTATAGCCAGGTTTCCAGTTCGTTGAGTGCTTCCTGCAGTCTGTTGACAGCGATGCCCGAGTCTTTGTCTGAGGAGAGATAGCCAGTGTCATCCGCAAAGGTTCCAAGTAGTACATCATCTGGTTCTGGAATATCGGAGGTGTAGATGGAATACAGTGTTGGGCAAAGAATTGAGCCCTGTGGAACTCCAGCTTGAATTAATTTAAGTTCCGAGTAGTCGTTTCCAATTTTGACTTGGAAGTACCGTTGGCTAAGATAGGATTTAATTAGTTTGCACATTCCCTTAGTTGCGAATCGATTCAACTTGAACAGAAGTCCCTCCAGCCAGACTTCGTCCAATGCGGCTTGGACATCTAAGAATGCAGCACAACAGTATTCACGTTTTTCTAGGGACATGGTAATAGTATTTGCAATTCTGTGGACTTGTTCGATTGCTGAGTGCTTTAGTCTGAATCCAAACTGGTGATCAGGAATTATTTGCTTCTCTACAATTGTTTCGTTGAGTCTAGCGATGATGACTTTTTCGTAGATCTTGGAAAAGATTGGGAAGAGGCTGGATCGTCAGGTGGCTTGCTCGGCTTTAGAATTGTAACAACTGTTGCAACCTTCTATAGCTGTGGAAAGTATCCTAACTCCACTGCTTTGAGCGATGACAATTATAAATCAGATAGTACTACTCTTTTTCTAATTTTCTCTGAACCCGAGCCCTGGAATCCGCCCTTTCGAGCATTACTTCAGAGACGTCGGGGAGGCTGTTAGTGCTGTCTGAGCCCTCTTCCCTGGCCGAAAAACCGGCCTTGGTCGAAATCTGGTGATTTGCTACGTGGGCTCGAACCAGGGAACTCCGGATTCCGAGACCAACGCGCTATTCACTCCGCCAACCATGAGTATTGTCCTCCCTCCCCAAAAATACAAAATTTCAAAATGAAATGGCAAATGCCAAGTAACGAATGTTCAGTAGCTTCTCGCACCATATAAATAGTAATGAAAATTTTAGGATATCCGAAACATTTGGAAACACAGGGAGTCCTTCACTCCCAGAGCAACAATAACGATGTAAATTTTAAGACTCCGGAACTTCGATTTGAAGGTCGAAAGTTATGGAGGGCTGAACTACTCTGAACTGTACCTCCCACATTCCGCAGATTCGGTGACAACCCCCTTCCGTCCCGATCTATTTCGAAATGGTCGCTCAGGACATTAATTTTGACTATACTCCCCCCCCCAAAAAAAAAAAAAGAGATCAAGTGGGGTAAGGAACCTCCACGAGGTTTCTATGTGCGGAGTTGTTCAAATTGTCTTCATTTTGTTGAATTTGTTATGAATTGCCCACACGGAGCTTAACCAACGTATAAACCTCGCGTGAATTTTGTATCCCGAGGGAAAAAGTACTTTCGAAATTTACGTCTGCTAGATAACAGCACAGCTAGGCTCCTCCTTACTGGTTCTGATCACGCTCGCGACATGTCTCTCAAAGTCAGCTGGGAGGAACCTTACTCAAAAACGGTAAGAAAAAGCCTGCTCTTATTACAAATAGCTTGCAAATTTGAAAAAGGCTCCAGCTGGGTGGTCGTAAAACTTGGAAGGTTATTTGATATTATTTTGTTGTAGGTAAAATTAATATTTCCTTACAGCTCCTTCCCCCAGGGAAATGCCTCTTTTACTTCATCTTGAGTTTATCAGTAATGGTTCGAAATTTTTTGTTATAATTACAAGTTTTTTTTTAAAAATATATTTTGAAATTTCGTTCATTTTTATTTAATTTTTGCACATTTCAAATTATTTGTAATTTCCAAGTTAACATATTCTCAAATTTTGTTGGAAATTTTCTTCTGTGTATAATATCTTGCAAACTTATGAACACCTCAGTTGTTAGTAAATTTCCAAGTTTTTTATGTTTGAGTTTTAAATTTTAAGAATTATATTTCTAAAATTGATACTAATTTCAATTTTTTGTTATTTAATCGAAGTTCAGATATTGTATACTTTCATTGTAATGTTTGGATTTTCTTTTAAAATTTAAATAGCTAATCCCTGAAAATTTTTCAATTTATTGTAAGTTATACGTAAATATTTGGAATTTTAAATTTTAGAGAAATTTTTGAAAATAATTTGAATGGGGAATTTCAGATATACATTTATGCATAAATTTGAAATTTATGTGATGTTTGTTTTCATGGTACACTTTAAATTTTTGGTGAATTTCCAATTTCCTTGTGTCTACCGGTCCCGGAAGTTCCGGAAAACCTGGAAAAGTCCCGGAATTCATTTTTAACTATTGCTGAAGGTCTCGGAATTTTTCACAAATGTTGGACATAATTTTTCCTCAAAGCTTGGACTGTTTCTCTGATGCATGGAGACTGCTTTGTCAGAAAAAATTGGAAAAAGGTCAACTAAAGTCAACTATTTTCATTTTTTAATTCTGGTAGACACCGTGATCACGCTCTAACCTCATTATCTCAAATGATGATTCATGATGTGCTTTGACAGTTCTGACGAGAGTTGCTCACATACTTTCCTACAGTTATTTATGATTGACCTAATGCAAAACACTTTCTCCCTTGAGGCTGGTCTTCCTGATTTAATTTTCAAAATGTCTATGGCACACCCTGTCATTGGTTTCTGCAAAAGACAAAATGGCCGAAATAAAAATTTCTGGTTTGTATCACGTATAGAGTCGCTATTTAAAGTAAAGTTTCACGTGTAGTTCTTGAAAGAACGACTAATATTTGGTCTCAACTTTCTTTGTTAGCACCCGTGAATGTGAGATCTAGAAACCAGTTCTAGAATCGGATTTGGCGACCTCGAAAACCTCTAAAATTTAAATCGTAGGTCATTTTATGAGAGCAGAATACAATAAATAGAATATAAGAACAATTTAGTGGACACCACATGGGGAGAAAAGAAGGAAAGGAAGGCCGGTAACAAAATGGAGGGACGAAATTGTGGGTTATGTGGGCTTAAGATGGATCGAGTTAACGGAGGATAAGGAAGCTTGAAGAAGGATAGGAGAGGCTAATGCCCGAAGATGGGCGTACTGTTACCTGAAGAAATTCAATCAATCAGTCAAAATGACTTTTATTTTCTTTTTACTTAACCTATAGCCTGGGTTAAGTTGCCCTCTGTTGGACGAAGGCCTCTCTCAGACGCTCCCATTTCGCGCAATCTTGTGATATTATGTATGTTGGAACATTCTGTCAAACTCATCCCTCCATCTGGTTCTTTGTTTCTCTTTTCTCCTCCCCCCTTTCAAAAACCAGTCGGAGGTTATTTTTGCCCACCTGTTATTGTCCATCCTCGTCACGTGTCCAGCCCAGTTTTACTTCAGCCTTCTTATAGCATGGAGGAAGTTAATATTGTATTTTGATTTCTTATTATCGGTTATCCGGACTAATTGGGACCAGAGGCTTTCCAGATAACGGTTCTTGTGGATAACCGAAACATGTACTTATTTTCTAGAGGAAAACACATTTTGAAGGAAAATAGTCCAAAAAGTTAGCTCATTGGTTTCAAAATTTCCTGATTTGTTCAGAAAACCTTGATATACTGAATAGGCTAGACTAGGAAGAGAAAAAAATTGAGATTTTGCTTAAAAATCCGGGCCCTGATTATCATTTTCTTTTTTGGCCGTTCCGATTAATTGTCATTCCGGATGATTGACTTCCGGATAATCGACGGTCTTATCTTTCCTCTTTATGCCAAGGATTGCTCTTACTAGAAGTGTTCTAATTAATTACTATATTTTCCTCTTCAGTTTTGATGAGTGACCAGGTCTGACAGTACGACAGCTTGGGAAAGACACAACTGTTCAGAATTTGTCCTTTTTGTTTTCTGAAAAATTCCCTGTAAATATTTTTTTCAAAAACCAAAATTTTTCCCAGGAGTTGGCTATTCTCACGTCTAATTCCAAATTTTTCGTTTTGTTAAATGTTATCGTTTGTTCTAAATATTTAATTTCCTCCACCCATTTTAATTTTTCCCCTTTTATGAACCGGATCCCGTTTGTTGGACAAAATTTTTGTTTTTCCAATATTAATTTTCAGAGCCGCTTCCTCTCCTCCTTCGCTCAATTGATTCGATATTTCCTTCAGCTCGTCGGAGCCCGCTATCAGGGCAATATCATCTGCGAATTTCAGGTTACTTAATCTCCGTCCATTTAAGAGCAATCCCTTCGTTTCCCACTCCATTTTCCTCATAACTTCCTTCAGAGCCGCGCTGATCGGAGATAAGGGGTCACTCTGATTCATTCCCCTATCCACAGCAAAGTACCGCCCTGGTCGCTCCGTAACTAGCCTTTCCTTCAAGCCGCTATACATATATCTTTTATCAGTGAGATAAGTTTTTCTGTTACACCTTGATTCCGTATAGTTTTGATCATAAAATCATGCTTGAGCGAGTCTCGAAGGCTTTCTGCCTAGACAAATTAACAATGAGTAAAAAATAGATGAAAAAAATAAGAAGTAAAAAATAAGAACATCAATTCGGGTCGAACAGCGCTAGTATCGCGCACAACGAAAATGGGACAATTGGTGAGCGGCGCAGGTGGTGGGCGAAAGCTTTCCTTAAATCGATGGAATCAATTTGCATGAGAGAAGGTAATTTACAGGAAATTGTACGCTCTACAAATTTTGTTATCTTAATTTTTCCGCTAAATGGCTTCGTTCTCGACTTATTTTGAGATAACTCAATTAACATTCAAACAGGAAAATTGTCCTGATCCCCTTTTCAATTTGGCCGATTGTAGCGCTCCTAGCGGATGTTCGGCCCGAATAGAGTTTTTTAGGGTGTTTGCCGCGCGTAGCGCTGCAAGCACCCTATTGCAATTGCTTTTTAGGGTGTTTGCCGCGCGGAGCGCTGCAAGCAAACACCCTATTGCAATTCGGACTTCCCAGACCGATGGCGCGCTAGCATCGGGCCTTCCTCCCTTTCCGCACTTCAGGAAATAGTGCCATAGAATTCTTATCAACGTTAGGATACACTGTACGTAAACAATGCCTAGCATCTCATGTAATCCTAACGTTGATAAGGTTCTGTTGAATCTTGGGAAGTCCGAATTGCTTTTTCATTTTTATTTTTTTCTTTAAATACGAATGAATTGTTTACAGCTCATAGTTCAGTTAGTTCAGTTTTAGCTCAGTTGCGTTTAGATCGTTAGATCGGTCTTAAGGCGGTGGCGTGTGGTTCGATTCGTATTTTACTCATAACAGTATAATTGTGCAGATGTGCGTGTAGCGTTCTGAGCTTTTATGTTCCCGGGTCCGGGGGAAAAACGAAAAGAAGACTACTTCAGATTGCATCATTCGCTTATCAAAAAATACCTGTTCTACACTAGCGCTTCTACAATTTGCATAGTCCCAATGGCAAACACCCTGTTACTACCTCGCGATCCGCGAGGTCGCTTGTTTATGATTAGTATTGGTCCTATTCGGACTTCCCAAGATTCAACAGAACCTTTATCAACGTTAGGATTACATGAGATGCTAGGCATTGTTTACGTACAGTGTATCCTAACGTTGATAAGAATTCTATGGCACTATTTCCTGAAGTGCGGAAAGGGAGGAAGGCCCGATGCTAGCGCGCCATCGGTCTGGGAAGTCCGAATGGCGCTTTCGTTTAGACCTTCGAACTCTCCTGTATCCATTTGGAAGTGTCGTTCAGTATTCACCGTGTACTAGCCTATGATTTACGATGATGTATTATCGAGCTATCAAATAACTAGCATAACTACATCTGCGGGTCTTCATCCTGCTGCCACCGAAGGTTAAGAAACTATTTATTTTGGAAACGAACCCGATTCCAGCAGCTCAACTCGAGTTAACCCAACCTATTAGGTTAAATGAAAATCAGTTTAGCAGCTCGATTAGCATTTTTACGGAGCTAACCGGTGAAAATTATTTGCGATTGAATCCAAATTTCAGCGTGCATTTGAATAAATTACTATACACGAATTTAATTGCAGTATAATAAACGTTATGCGTACTTATTTCACATTATTAAATAGTCAATTCTAACATTTCTGTTTCAGGTAACATTCAAATTTACATTTGATGTGTGCGTGTAATAATCAGCGAGGTGTGGTACGTATTCATGTATAGGCTCTACATGTATGCACATGTATAATGATAAGATTTGTTATGATAAATGTTGTTTACGTCGGCTAATTAATTACGACCCCGCAAAATGTATCGAAACTCTCTAATGTAATGCGATATTTGTCGCTGTGGAATGAGACCCAGTCAAACGAGTGACACTGAAATCTTCTCTTCATTTGTGAACCTAAAACACACATGTCACCGATGTTGTAACGTCTGATCGGTTCAAAGATCTTTTCGCAGTGAGAAATGCCTTCGAATACACCCGAATGTGTGACACGGTGAGCCAGTAAGCCTGTAATATTGCATTTGATGGAATGCAGCGGCTAGCATGAGTGTCTACGGATCATAATTGTAAGAGATGTTGAACACTCGAAGAAAATGTACAACTGCGAACAAAAGCTGCTTTACTGTCCAAGTGTATCATGGATTAGTATAACTCATTCTAATTTTATGCTTCGAAGTTCTACTTGAAGTCTCGCGTAGCCATGGGTGGACTTCGTCCCCTTGGCGATTTTATCAAATAGTGATTTTTCTAACTTTAGCTCTCCCTCTGTAATACCTCTACCTCCTCGGTCAAGACCAGACCACCCTTGAACACTAGGCTGGCTGCGCTATTGATCAAGTCTCTCACATTCGCGAAGCTCTGTTGGTGTTTTTGTTTTTGCTATACACCGGATGACAGGTGAAACATACGAGTTCATTATTAAACTTGTCTACCTGTCTGCGATGTCTTCATTCCTGTGAACTGCTCGCAAATTACTGTTTACCGAATCGACCGACGTCACTTCTTATGTAACAAATCATCCAGATCGTTGTTATATTAATGGGTTACAGAAATTTTACTTGTGGAGATGCCGTTCAAGTCAACGTTCGGTGACATTCAAACCACTGGAAACGTGTTTCGTTCTTGTGATATCATTTTGGTGTATTAATTGCTAAAAATTGCCTCCTTAATATCCTATACATTGAGTGCCTTTATATACTCTTCATTTACACATTCATATTCAAACGTCCGTGCAAGATGCCAAAAATTTAAAAAATTTTCATAGAGCAGGAAAAAACCACTCGCACAGTCGACATTTTTTTAAAACTCAAAAAACTAGCCCAAGGTTTCGGGTTTGTGTGACCGGTAGCTTCTACTTTACGGAATCGTAATTAGCAATAAATATTCGAGAATGGGAAATTTAATTTATTTTATTTTGACACCGAGTAGGTGAAACATGAACATACACTTCTTTGTATCGTATGTACGTAAGCCACAACCTATACTCCGCCCACCGTAGGACATATGTCTCTGTCACCTTTGCCCAGACTCTACGGTTCGCCGCAGTGCGCCCCCAACGGGGTCCAAGATATTTTAGTATTTCATCTATCCACCTCATAGCTGGGCGACCTCTGTTCCTTTTGTGGTCTCGCGGGTCGCAGAGGGTGCATTTGATGTTCCATTTATTCGGGTTACCCCTGGACATATGGCCTGCATATTCGAATTTAGGTTTTTTAATTTTGTAGCCAATGCTTTTAGACCCGGTCAGTTTTTGGATATTTTTGATTTTTACTTTATCTTTTAGTCGAAAGCCCAGAATGCTTCTTAGCATGGAATTATGCGTTTTTATTAACCGTTGCATTTGGCTTTTGGTAAGTGACCATGTTTGGGCACCATACGTCAGTACAGGGAGCACAAAATTCTCTACGATTTTTATTTTCAATTTCAGTTTCATTTTGCTTTTTATTATGGATTTGTTTTGCCAGAATGCCTTCCAGCTGTTAGCGATCCTTTCTCTTATAATGCCTTCCACGTTGAGGTTAAATTTTGAGGTTTGACCCAGGTGTTTACACTGTATTCTCCTACCCTATTTATTTTTTCCCCACCCATCCAGAATTCGTTTTGGCCCCAACTGTTGGACATACATTTTGTTTTCGATACGTTCGCGGATAGGCCGAAACCGTCGCTCTGTATTTTCAGATATTTTACCATTTTCAACATTTTGTCAGAACTTTTTGCCACAAGTACTATGTCATCAGCAAATTTTAAATTATTTATTTCTTCCCCAAAATTTTTAATCCCTTTTCCCTCCAGGTTAAGTTTCTAAAGATTTGTTCCAGAATGAAGTTAAACAGATTTGGAGATCCCCTTGCTTCGCCCCTCTCTGAATAGCGAAGCGATCCCTTTTTATGTCTGTTTTTACATATGTCTATGATTTGCTGTACATGTTAGCCAAAATTTCAATTATCCCTTCATGTATTCCCTGCGCTGCCATGGCCTCCCAAAGTTTATTGTGGTATACCGAATCGAATGCTTTATTAAAGTTTGTAAATACATAGAAGCCAAACTTCTATATTGAATTCTCTAGATTTTTCTATTAATTGGTTGAGGGATGGATGTGGTCTCTTGTCGTATAATTTTTCCCAAACCCACCTTGTTCTGTTGGTTGCTGTGAGTCCAAAATGTTGTAAACACGGGTTTTCAAAATTTTCATAAACAGCTTTTCCATGTTTGATGATAGACTTATCGGTCTGTAGTTAGTGATGTCCGCCTGGGTCGTCTTTTTTGTGTAATAAAACTATTTCTGAAATATTCCATTGTGATGGTGTAGTTCTTAATTCTAGAATTTTGTTAAAAATTTCTGTTAGGGGTTCAATTAGAGTTTCTGATAAGATTTTGATTGTCTTGTTGTCAGTTCCGTCTGGCCCCGATGGCTTGAGTGGGAAATTAGGACAAAGTTATTTCTACGTATTTGGTGGGAAAGTCTGGGTGAGGACGTATCATAGTGAGATTTCTCTGAAAATTTCGCTATGAGGGAAAATAATGTTAAAACTGTTAGAGGAGACAGATCCAGTTCATCTTACTTGCTGAGTACACTTTGTCTTCTATTTAGGGTGTCTGGGTGAGTGACCCTCCCTCTAATCCAGTTAGTAAGCTACTTTTATCCGACGGATGTGTAAATGTATTGGTCCACTATTGAAGGGGCTAATACATATATACGAGTATGTTCACTGGAGCAATCATTCCTTAATAATTTTTCTCTTGATTGGGTGCAGATAGAATGGTGTTGAATGGTGGAAGTTTTTGGAAAATTAATAGTGGAAGACAAGACTCATTTTGAATAAAAATTATAGACATGCTCAGATTTTTCTGGTTTGCTATCAAACATTACCGTATGTATCTTGGAAACCCAATTGGCGTGCATAGTAATCTAGAATCTTCATGTCTGTTATAGGTATGTAGCTCTCCGATCAACATTTTTTTTTAATGGAGTAGTTTTTAAATTATTGTGATTTTCCATACTTAGGCGGGTCTCAGACCGAAGCAATATGGTGATAAGCAATATATCACGAGCAACATGTTGAGGAAATATTGCTTTCGAATTGCGCAGACCAGAGCAATATTGCGACGATGTTTTTGTTATCTGCGATGGTGTTAATGATAATTTAATTTCAATTATTGTGATTATATTTTTAATTTTGCCTAATTTTTCATCTAACAATTCGTTTTGATAAGATGATTGTGTCTTCGTCTGCCACGAGGTGATGGTACTGTATCGATGGTAGAAAGTACGAAGTAAATAATCCGAAATCGCTAGGAATATGTTGAAACAGAGAGACAGAACACTTATTACCTACACGCCATTAGGGTTCTGGGCGGAATTAATTTTAATATTTACGACGAGTTTCAAATATGCTATGAAGGCAATACAATACATTCGTTTTTACCTGGAACACCTTAAAACTCTGATAAGAATAAATGGATTCGAAGGTCGAAAGGGAAAATTAAATGCAACCGCACGCATTTAATAAAATTAGACAGCCAATATTTTCTGATAAGCGACAAAATTACCTATGTCTTGGCCCACTTCCATTTAATCTAATATGCTTCATGTCTTTTATCGGTGATATTGTCCATTATTTTAAATGATAGTTTTTAATGATGTTGTTTTCTGAGACCCTTACGGATTCGAGAATTAATTTTGTGAACACTGTACTGAACCAGTCCATGTAATTATTTAATTCAGCTGTTACGATGAAAAGTTTCACATTGCTATCCATTGTCAATCATGGCAGAGGAAAGGATTCATGAAAAAATTGAATAATTTTTCTGTTGACCGTGTATAGGGTGCCTATAAAGTACTCCTTTTTTAAACGCGGTACTATAAACCTGTAATTGCACTTTGTTTTCACTTTTGGTCATTTGAAAATAAGAAAATCAGCTCACGAGAGAGAGAGAGAAAAAAATGAGAGGAGAGGAGATAATGAAACATGAAACTGTACGTCTGAATTGTGCATTTTTGAGGTAAAAATAGTCGCTAAGAGAACAACTTTTTTTCTATGTTCATGAAAACTAGGAAAATTTTATTGCAAGGCTGCGAAAGTTGCTATCAAATTTGTGTAAAAGGTCCTATAGAAGTCCTATATTTTTAAATTTTAATTTCGTTAGACACCCTGCAGTACAGCTCAGCCTCATCGAAAGTAAGTGCAAGGGAATCAATCTAAATGTTGTCACAATAGGTTTCTTCGTGCTTCAGCCCGTAGCGTTTGTACGGGCGCTGCGGGCTTAGTCCGACCTAGCTCAGCTCTGCGTCCAATCTATTTTTGTTAGGGGGGGGGGGGCAGTACGCCAGTACGCATAGCGCCGTTTGTATGTACAAAATTCTTACAGACTAGCCCGATTTAAAATTCAAGCAACCCTACTTAACTGACAGGGTACGTTACGGACCTGTCATACCTAGTTGAAGGGTTTAGCTTCTGCTATGATTAGAAGAAGTACCTACACCTCTAATCAGTGGCGTAGCCTGGGTATTTGGACACCTTTGCGACTTCATTAAATAGTAGTCTTTCCAATTTTAGCACGCTTCCGCTTTTGGTCAATACCAGCCCCTCTTCCAGAACATTAGGCTGGCTATGCTTCTGACTCTAACGTTCTCACTCTTAAAGAAATCTGTTTTGTTGTCATAGCTCTCTCCCGGTATCTAATAAATATGACAATGGAAACCAACCCTCTCAATTAAAGATGGTATGTTAACTGACTGTGGTATGTAATCAGCACCAATGGAACTGGTCCAAGAGCAAGATTGAAGATTTGAGAACCGAAATTATTCGTTTTCACTTATGTAATCTGAGAACAGGTGTAGTGGAACATTTTCATCAAGGGAGAGGGAGGAATTGTGTTGAATGATCGGGAGTAATACTGAAAGGCTTACGATCAACAAGCAAAAAATAAAACTGAAGATAACGTAATGACCCAACCTTCGTTCGTTTGAAACAGGTATCAGTTTTTTGAACTTCGTCAACTGAGGATCTAATCGTGCTAGTGAATGGATTTAAAATTCAAGAAGAAAAAAGGCTCGAGGTTTGTTTTGTAGGGGGAGGGAGATAGATCTCGTCTCGAAGGTGAAATTGATGTTTTAGGATGGTTACGTCCTCGCCTACCTCTCGGTTTCACCGCACCTGTCTCAGAATAAAGTTAGTAAAACAAATGGCCTCAGAGTCGTAGCTAGCAAGTTTATAAATAATAATAATAATAATAAAATAAAATATACCTGACGTGGCTGGAGAAATTTTCAAAATTTTCGAAAATCAAAAGACTTGAGGTAACCACCTATTCCTTCTCAGTTTTTCTCCCTGTGTTCAAATTCGTTGTCCAAATCTGGCACTGACCGTTCCCGAGATACTATCAAAAATTGCTGGATTTTTCAAGCTGTTTCTAATGTCTGATTAGTACAGGAGGCGGTATAGTTACCAGTAATATTTTTATTGAGTACGTCCTATGTATCATGCCCCCCCTTACATCCATCTTTATGTCTTTATAGCTCATCAAACATTTTTTTCTGCGGTTACCACAACTGCCCTCTACTATTACTTTTCTATCTCCGGTCATGAGAAGAAATCAAATGGGCAAAATTTCCGAGGCCAAATTGAGACCTGATTAAACTTTGGGGAAATCTACACTGCATGCAGATACCAGGGTGCGGATTTCGGTAATAAGTTTTAGGGGGGGGGGGCTTAGGAAACAATACACAGCATTTTTTACCCTATCTTTGAAACGTTTCACAGACTTTCTTAATGTAATAAAAGTGAAGAGAGAAGTGTAGCATTACAAAGAATTTTTTATTTCCTTTTTTCCTTTTCTTTACGTTTCTTTTTTTTGAATGGGGGTGGGGGTGAACATGTTCTACATATATTCAGTCAACGTAAGAATGTCGACCTCGATCAACTGAGCGCAGCTATCGGTCAGCGAACTCAGGAGTGTATCATACCCTAATTAAGAAATTTCTGTGGAAATTTCTATTAACAAGCTACTTCGTAGATAGCGAGGTAGTAAGAGGGTACTTGCTGAAGCTGAAAGTTTTTCAGCTTCCGCTTCCAGCTTTGAACTCATTCAGCTTCCAACTTCTGGCTTCTCAAAGTTATCCTTGCAAAAACTTCCGGCTTCTGACTTCCAGTTACCGGCTTCTCCGCATCCCTGGTGTTGTTGCGCTGACTTCCTACACTGGTATTGATAAAACAAAACCAAATCTGAAATGTTGACGCTTTGAGGCTAATATTCAGGCACAGTACCAACGTCTATGCGATAAAACAAATATAGGCCAGAATGAGAATCTTTTGTTTTCATCTTTTCAAGTTGCACTAACCGAGAGGATACATTCATAGTAGTAGACCGACTTACCAATAGATGGCAACAGTTGACGGAGAACGAAACTGAACTAAAACAGAACTATGATCTGTAAACAATTCACTCGTATTTAAATATGAAATTTCGATTGCAATAGGGTGCTTGCAGCGCTGCGCTGCGGCAAACACCCTAAAAACACGGCTGCAGACTGCAGTCGCGCAGCAAAGATCAAGGACCAAGGGGCTGGAAGAATGTCGGGGGGCTCCGTAGTATGACTTCATAGTAACAGGAGTGTATCACACCCTGATGGAGACTGCAGACTGCAGTCCCGCAGCAAAGGTCAAGATCAGTGAGCACATGGCTAGAAGGAATACGTACAACTGAACTGAACTGGAATCAAGTTCCGTGTTGTTCGGAAATGGGATGGAAGGCCAGCCAATAAACATATCTATGTCAAAAGGGGATGGACCGCAAAATGGTTGACTGAAGTATAAAAACATAAGGCGCTCTGTGAGAAGGTACCATGTGTCGGAGAACTGGTTTTTTAGTTTTTGGTAGAATCTGATTGACCATAAATGTACCTGCATATTTCGAAAGAAAATTAAGTCTATAGCTTTCATACAGACTAAAATAACAACAGCTGAAATTTGAAAATGTGAAATCTTGATTTTGACAAAAATGCGCTTAAAATTGTAAAGCAGAAAAATCAGTAGCGTAGCCAGACTTGGTATGAAGGGGGGGGGGGTCGTTTCACTTTTACAACATTACATGTGTAATACTTACTATTACCAGAATAAATTTTAATTTCTTCACATTTTCGGCTGATGCGGGGGAGAGGGGGGGTCGTACACTCCCATGGCTACGCCCCTGAGAAAAATACACGAAAAAATTGATGTTCCGATGTCTACTACGTCAATCCGTCTCAAATTTTGCTGTGATATCCCGCGAACATGTGCCAAAACATCCTGTAAGGTTCACCGGCAGTTGATGCATGTACGCAGAGGAATAAAACTTTGAAGGTGACAGTCCATATGAAGAACAAGCGAAGAATTGGTTTTGAAAATGTGATAAGTCCTAAAACGAAGTACGGCAGGGTCATACATTCGAAAACAATGAACACATCGGTAACGCGATAATAATTATTGCGCGCATCTGTGGTGATAACGCGCGTACAAACGTAAACGAGATCGATGCGACTTATGGTACCTTTTCCGAACTCCAGCTTGTATATCGTGATTCGCTTGTAAATTTGAAACGTCACGTCCTAGACGATTACGTTCTAGTACACCATGGCCAGGTGTGTCTAGAAGCAGAATAAATTGAAATCTAAAAAACGGAATTTCCGACTTGACACATTTTGTGCTGTTGGGCGAAATTCACAATTCACTTTTCCGACTTATGGTACCTATTCATAGAGCACCTTACACAAGTAAAACATTACAGTTGAACAGTTTCTCAATTTTGCCAACTGACAACTAGAATTTGCCTTGCAACCGTGGGAAGGGCTCGCGTTTTTTGAGATCTCTTGCGTACCTGGCGCTTCGTACTTTAATATGTTTTTGGTTTGATATAAAGGAGGGGGAGGGGCGAACAAAGCGCTCAAAAGCGAGAGTATTATCGAAAAATTGAAGTTGGTATTCCAAAATAATAACATCGTCGGTGCTCGGTTGCGACTGTCTGTGGTTTTTTCCTAAATTTGCTGAAAAATCCGAACTTGTTGGCCAGATTTCCTCATGGGCGGTGTATTGTACTTTCTTTTCTTATTCCGTTGTTTTTAAGATGACCTAGGACTATGACCCTGTAGGCAACCTTATCAGGTTTTGGTGGTTGATGTAGCAGCATTTCTTCGATATGCTTCTGGAAGGCATGAGAAATTTTCCGGAAGGAATTGAGCATTGGTACTTTTCCTGATGTTTGTTGCCTGTTGATTATGTTGAAATTATTTGCGCCGGATGATCCAGAAATATCGTAGGAGGTCCTGCTTGAACACATGGGTCCAGCTGCCAATGCCGGGCGAGATGTCTCGTACAGCCATATCAATTTGCAGGCGGAAAGAAGAAAAACTAAAATAAAAATGTGGCATCGATTATGCTTTCAAAGTTCCTCACTTGCCAGGTTCTCTTCCAAGGTCGTTTCGTGTTACCTGGAGGCCACTCTTTTTAAATTGGCCTGCAACAAGACACGAATTTTCGGTTACGTAAAATATATGGGTATCTAGTTGGTATTTAATTAAGTGTATTCGCGATCGTTCTTTCTGGCGCCTATTAATATTCCTAATCAATTTTTGATTAGTACGAAGTTCGTTGACGTTTACCTTCGGGCATGAAGGAACCTGCGAAGACGAGAAAGAATCGTTATGCTGCTTGTAACTTTTCGCCGAATTGAAAAATTTTACTTTTTTTTTCCGGCCTTGTTTAATCGGGCTTGTGTGAACGTACGTTTCATCTGCGATACGCGGGCTATTTTCTTTCAAGGCGTGACTCTGTAGAAGACGAATGCTGTTTTTTCTCGTGCTGCTTCATCCAAGTGCGAATGGGCCCGGAAAATGTGTTCCAATTCGAGCTCCTAATCTGTCGATTATATTATAGAGCCGAAGTATGAATGCAAATCAGATATACGTACATGGCTGACTGCCCAAACTGAAATAACATAAAGAAAAATAAAGGAAAAAACCAAATTTAATTATTCAGAATTGCTAAAGGCCATCCACCAGCCATCGTAATACTCGACGGGCCCCCTCGAATACTTCCAAAAATACAATGTTACCGTTTCGGATTCTTATAAATGTACTGATTAATATTATATTTAGTGGTCCAGTTGGGAAGCTGCGTGTTGCCGCTTGCCAGACACTCCCACATCATAGTAATTTCGTTTCCTCACGGACGTTTGACGTAAACCAGTTGGCGGCAGATTGTGTTCGGGTTGACGCTTTCAGATCGAGGAAAATGAAAAAGTTGATTTCATCATTTTCCTCGTACAGTGCATTGAACATCGTTATCCTTTTTTATTTACATAGATATGCAGATTCTTCGGGTGTTCAGTACAGATCGGACCAGGGCTTTCGAAATTCCCGGCCTGTTGTCAGCCATCTGCAATAGGGGTGCTGACTATTTACCAGAGGGGGGGGGGCTTCAGGACACACACAGTGTATTATGTGAAGATTTCTACGAGGCAGATAGTGTTGGCAAGAGGGTGGGGCGAAGGGGGAGAATTACTCCCCAGGCATCTGGAATTGAATTTAAAATATGCAAAAATGAGCAATTTTTCGCATTTAAAACACGTTTTTTCGAAATCCCATTCCCAATCTAAGAGTCCCAAATTAGTTAACCAAGTTTTTGTTCTAAATTTTAAAATGTTTCTGTGATATTAATTCTCTTCATCCCTTCTTTTTGTCTCGTTCAGCGTAATGATGATTTTTTTTTATTGGTGGCATCTTTGCCTAGAGGGGCTCAGCCCCAGATCCCCCCCCCCGTGACTGCGGGGCTGTCCAAATGAAAAGAAACAATAACGTGTAAGAAGCGCATGTATTGCTCGATAGCAAGAGCAGATCTTAATGCGAATGCTAAATCGTATCGACTATAACAGAAACGTGTGATTGGACTAAACTGTGTTTGAACTATAACAGGGTGTCTACCGGTCCCGGAAGTCCCAGAACTCTCGGAAAAGTCCCAGGGGCTAAAAGTACGTCCCGGAAACCCGGAAAAGTCCCGAAATGCGCTTAACTATTGCCAAAGGTCCCGGAATTTTTTGCAAATATTGGACACAATTTTTTCCTCAAAGCTTGAACTGTTTCCTTGATACATAGAGACTGCTTTGTGCATAATCCAAATCGATAACTATTACCTTTCAAGTACAAGCACGCACTATACAGTAGAAGAATACTCGTACAGGTAACCCTGTTGTGTATATTTAGCAAAACATGGTATTCCCCCCCCCCAATTTTTTCCGGAAAGTGTCTTACAACATCCCGGAAAAGTTCTGAAATTCCGAAACTAAATTCTGGTAGACACCCTGTATAAAACATAAACTGAAAATTAAACTTATGAGTCAAGAGAATAAGAAGAAAAAGAAGAATGTGATATTGAACGGGTCACGCACCTGATGTACAGAAATGCAGGAGATGAAAGACATTTGTTAGACGTTCGCATCGTGCTATACCGGAAATAGCCAGGCAGGACGATTCAACGATTTATAAAAAAAATGTAAATTAGAGAGGAGAGGATCACCGCGCATACAAAAACCTCTAAACTAACGTATCGAATCTTTGGGATGGAACCGCCGGGTGTCTACAGGTGCTGAAAAGTCCTTCAAGTCCTGAATTTTGAAAGTAGATCCTAAAAGTAAAAGTGCTGAACTTTAAAAAGAAAATTGAAAAGTCTCATTTTTGTTCAAAAATAAATTTTTTGCGATTTCCATGATTGGTCATTAAAAAGTGTAGCGCAGGATTTGTATTTACAAGGAGAGGGAAGTGGGGGTATAAAATGAGGAAGAGGTAAAGGGGATAAAACAACTGGAAACAAAAAAAAAAATTGGCACACGTGGGGACAATATGGAAAATATACCGGCTACAGTCCTGCAGTGGGTCCTGAAAAAGTACTTCATTTTTACTTTTCAATTTCTGTAGACACCCTGAACCAGGCTCTCGAGATTTCATTTTTGATTGTAAATTAGTTGAGATAATCGTTACCAAAAACATTTCAAATAAAAATCGATTCACTCCCAAAATAATCCCACGTAACTTGCGCTGAAATTTCACGACTTCCGTTCGATTCAAACTTCATGGGTGAAAATTCTTGTAGAATTTTTGGATCTTCTCCGTTTTCTTGATTTTGCGTACATAATAGGTGGTAATTACTTCAGGCTTAGATTTCCATCAGCTTATTTTCTCAACCTTGGGGGAATTTTTGCAACCAAATTTAGTTTTTGGGTTGGTACCAGAGCTGATGTAATATGGAATCTCCTTAACTTTGCGAGCTGACGCGGGTTAATGTCCTCAATTCGGGTGGAATGGTACCGCAATTTTCGTGAGGGTTTCTTCAGAAAAAGCGAAGTTCCACGTTGGGTCTAAGACCTCGCAAATGCGAGAATTTTCGGAGAAGTTGAGAGTGAGATTGACGAAAAATGCGCACTCGTAATACCATCAATCTTCAGTTTTACCCCATTTTCTTTTCTAATTTGCTCTCAGCCCGAGCCCTGAAATCGACCCTTTCAAGCATTGCTTCAGAGATGTCGGGGAGCCTGTTAGGGCTGTCTTAGCCCTTTTCCCTTCTGGCCGATAAACCGGCCTATGTCAAAATCTGGCGAGTTGCTACGTGGACTCGAACCCGGGACCTCCGAATTCTGAGACCAACGCGCTATCTACTCGGCCAACCAGACCCCAGTTTTACCCCACCTGTAATTTTAGCAAAAATGCCCGCGTTTTCGACGCCCTAGGCCAATGTGCGGAGCTCACCCAGTCTCCGATGGATCTTGGTTCTCGGTCAATTTTCTTTCGACTGAGAAAAGAGACTTGCGTCTTTGTGCAGCGGGAGATCGATGAATATAACTCATGAGAATCTAATATTCTAAATAAGTGACAGTGCAGGGAATAAGGTCTCCCTTTGTCCAGATGGAAGTATAATTACCGGCATATACTATATTCAATTTCTCACAAAATGAGACCTTGTGGAGCCCTCCAGCTCCTAAATTAATCGATTTATGGTTGTTTAAAGTTGAGATCTCAAATACCCTCATTCTGAGAAAAATGCAATTTAAGAAAAAAAAGTTAAAATACGAAAAATTACAAATTCAAAGTGACATATTATCTCAGAGAAATAATACTAGAGAACTTCGCGAGGTCTCATTTTGTCAGAGATTTTATAAAGAATTTCGTCGACAAACTGGGACCTTGTCAGAAAACTAATAGGAAATTAAATAGTTGAATTTCGAGTGTAGCAAAACTGAGTTGAGTGGGGACAAAATAGAGAGGAGGTGGGTTCACTTTTTCGTCTGTAATGGATGAAGGAAGGCAGACAGAGAAAAACGGATTACGCCATTCAAAAGAAGAGGGTTTATTTTACTGAAATCGTCACAAATCCTGATTTCGACAATTTTGACCTTGATTCATAAATACCTCGGTATTTCTCCAAAACTAGAATCAACGAAGTCGGACCTTATTTCCTGCACTGCCACGTATATAAGTTAGATCAGCTGTTTTGGACGTGGACCAACTATCGAAACGCATGAGACTGCAGAGTCTCCATAGACCTAGTCAAACTTAGTTATTACTGACTGTGTTCAAATTAATTCAAACTTGAATAGAATTTATTAAACTCATTTTGACTTATTGTGAAATTCACTCAAGCTTTGAAGTCTGTTCGGACTGCACTAAGACGCTTTCAGTTTTTGTTATAACTTATTGTTAAGATAGTTCAAATTTCCTCAAAAACTGTTTGAACTCATTTGGCCTCCTTTAAGATTCATTTAAAGTCTGAAACTAAGTTTAGACTCGTTCGATTCCTCAATAACAATAATCTAACTCACTTAATTTTGGTTCCGATTAATTATTCAAACTTTATTAACAGCCTTTCAACTTTTGCTGTGATTTACTCAAGCTCATTATATTTTCCTAAGATTCCTGTAGAACTTATTGAAAGTCGTATAAGATTTATTAAGATAGAGACCTATAACAATACAAGTGCGGAAACTTCATTTTGTATCCAACCCTTGCCCGTGGATGCCGAATCCGACTATGCGGAGCGTACCGCGTAGTCAATTCGGCATTGACGGATGCGATTGGATACAAAAGAGCAGGTTTCCGCACTCATACTGTTATAGATCTTTAATTAAGGCTCATTTCTGAATCTCTTGGGACTCAATCTGGTATGATTCGTTAACATCATGCTAATACTGAAGCTGAGTGCCTTAGGACTTGAAACTTATTTAGACCCTTAAAACTCAATCAGATCTTGACTTGACTCATCCTGATTCTTCTATGATTCTATTAGGTAAAACTAATTTAGATTCTGCTAAAATCCATAAAATCTTATTCAGGCTGTATTAAGACTTGCCAGACTCATTAAGATTTTGATATAAGACTACTGAGACTGTTGAAACTCCTTAAGACTCTATTAAGACTCACTCAGACTGATCAGAATTGTATGAACCTTATGAAACTCGTTTAGAGTCTCTTGGGGTTCAATCCGTTATTCTTCGACGTCAGCTGGAAGTTTCCGATGATGTCTTGGGAGTTGTTAACCTCAACTTAAGTTTCCCTCCTTGGAGTTTTTTGGACCTTTTTTTTTCTTTTTTTTTTATATGATATGCGTTTTTTGATTTCAATTTGGACTTTTCCTTATCAGTTCCCAGTTTAATATTGCAGGGTTTTTCACTTCAACCCGGATTTTTCTGAAGAGGTTATGGGTATTCCGACGTCAGCTTGATCTCTTTCAAAATATTATGGATTTTTTCTAACGAAAGCGTTTTCTGGCCTTTAGTGGAGTCTCTAGCTGCCTCGATTTGGAGTTTTACCTCCTCAGCTTGGATTTCTCCGTTTTCATCTTAGGTTTTATCAACCTCAACTTAGGTTTTTCCTACCATCAAAGAGTCTGTTGTCACAACTTGAATTTTCTGAAGATATCATGGGGTTTTCCGACCGTAACGTAGGCGTTTCCTCCAACCGCTTGGGACCTTATTACCTTAGTTAAGATTTCCTCAACCCTATTTCAAAAGGTTTCCCGCCTCAGTTTAAGTTTTCCTAATGGTACTGTGAGTATTCCGACTTTAACGCGAGGTTTTCCAATAATGTGATGGATTTTCCCAATCCAGACGCAGCTTGCATTTTTTTAAATTATGTCACGCGTTTCAGACCTTGCTCGATTTTTTTTTCTCGACTTAAACTTGGATTTTTCTGACCTCAAGTTGAATTTTTTCAGTGATGTCATCTCAACTTTAGTTTATTCCACTGAAGTCATAGGTATTTTCTCAGCTCGAAATGGAGGTTCCCCCTCTTCCATTAGATGATTCCCCACTTCATTTTCGGTTTTTATCTCCTCAACTTGAAATGTCCAATATTTTTCTAATTTTAAGGTGAACGTTTTTCACCTGAACTTGAATTTTTCCCCGTGTCATAGGTTTTTGTGATGCCAGTTTGAAATTTTTCTAACGCAGAAGTTTTACACATCAAGGGAGGGGGGGTCATTTCCCCACCTTACTTTGGGGATTTTCTACACCACTTTATGTTTCCCCCACCTTTATTAAGATTTTCTTCTTTCCTTCTTGAGTTTTTCCGGATAGAAATTATTTTCACATTTGAGGCCCTGACTTCCAAAACACACTTTGTCCAAAAAATCGAAAATCGAGTTTTTAGCGCAATCTGGTGAAGGAAGTCAAAAGGCACCTTTCAGAGTTAATTTCACGATTTTATCACGACTTAGAGCTAGCTACACTTTTCTTTCTTTTTTATAATACTGACTTAGGTACTTGTTTTTTCAAATTTTATGAATATAAGACTCTTACACTTGCTTTTTCCTGCTCGGGGAGGGGGTGTACAAGGATGTCTGAAGGGTGGAGGGATAGGGGGGCATTGTGCACGTGTGCCTCGTTCACTAGAATGGTCGTCTCTGAGTTGTATCTTCCGATTTCCAACTGTTTCTAGGTCAAGAGGTACGAATTTTGACCTTTCACAAGTATGACATGGTCTTCCAAAACCACGACTTCCCCCACTTTGGACCTCCGTAGCTCGAAGATTGTTCGCACGCCAGCCTTTATACCGTGGCATTAGCATTAACCCCTTCTCTTCCCAACCATGCAGTTGAGTCAGTGTTACCACATCGTTCACGAGTCAAGGTTTTTTTTCTCGATTTTCCAGTATTTCGTTTCTTGGACTAAGCGCGTTTTGGAAGTCAGGTCCTCATTTGATATACTCGAATGGCTTGTATAAAATTTGGCGTTGGTTATTTGTTACTGTAAATCGACTTAAAACTTAGAATGACTAGAAATAAAAACAGAAACTACGTATATTAAGCGTAGAATTTGAGTAAACAAAAAAAAAAGAAGAAGACAAAAAACAAATTCAACTTGATGTTTTCCAATCTTAACTAAGTCAACTTGAGATTTCTCCCCTCAGTTAGAAGTTTTACATATCAGCTGAAGGGGGGGGGGGGTCTTACCTCACCTTGGGAAGTTTTTCCCGCCTCAATTATTGTTTTTCATCGCACTTTTTCCACCTCAGCTTAATGTTAATTCGACCTTAACTATGTCAACTTGAGATTTTTCCACTTTGATTAGAAAAGTATTATATATCAATTGAGGAGGGGTCTGTTTTCCGCTGAAGTTTTTCCCACCTCAATTAAAGTTTTTCTTCTCTCCCTTGTATTTATCCACCCCAAGCCGACCCAGGGCCGCCAAGAGCCAGGCCGGGCCCCAAGTCTACAGGTCTAGTGTTTCAGCCAGAATTATGACATCGTAATTTTGTTATGGCTAAATATAAACGCCTGATTCGGGCGCTAAAAAAAGTCCTTGAGCCCGGGCTCCGGTGTGGGCCCGGGCCCTTAGTTTCAGACTAGGCTGACATGGTCTCTTGCCAGCCCTGTGCCGACCTGCACGTTTTCTGATGACGTCATGGTCTTTTCGACACCTCAGCTTGCGAGTTTTTTGGTCTCATATTGTGTTTTCTTCTACTTCAGTTAACTGGTTTTCTTATGTTCACCTCAACCTGTGTTTTTTTGACACCAGCTAAGGGGTTTCCAGCTCAGTTCAGACTGCGTCTGGGATCAGCTAACTCATTAAGACTATGTCAAAACGTTTTTGAATTCTAATAAAACTCATTAATACCTACTGTACTTGGAGGCAGTTTCAAATTCGGGTAAACATTCAGACGTAAATAAAAGTCATCCAGACTCTGTTGAGACTCATTATGACTGTATTAGGACCGACTCAGCCTTTTTTAAGACTGTGATATTAATAGCCAGAAAAATCAGAATTCCAGGAACCTTTGTTTTGGCTCCAGATCGTGTTTGCTTTGGAGAGGAAGGGAGTGGGGTCGAAAGCTAGGCTTTAGTATGCAAAGAGAGACCTAACAATGTGAGTATCTTTCGTTGAATGCCCAACCCAGATAATGATGATGAAGATAGTTGAGATCTTGCTGGCTGATTCTGGTTCAGTTTTTCGCCCGAGTCAGATACCTGGTGCGTACGAACTCTGAATTGGTGCCTGTCGGGTCAACGGTCACCTGGGGTATTCCGACATGATATGAACATTTTAGTGGCACCGTTTCCTTAATTTATCTGTGGGATTAATTCCTTCAGCGCCGTCGCGGTCACCATGATAGGATTGCACTCTTTTGTGGTTTCTACTTCTCCCTTCGAGCCGTCGGTCGGTCGGATAACACGCAAAGCGAGGATTCGCCCGAGTTGCTGACTTGGCTACTGGCACGCTGGACCTTATGTCTCAGGTTCGCCGGAACTAAGCACAATGAAGAGCGAGGGGTGAAGTACCACAAGCTCTGGCTCCAAATAAATTCCAGAGTACAACAAAAAGTTCAATGTAACCTTGTATATTTCATCGTTTCTTGTAGCCTTGCAGTAACGTATTATAATGCTGATGCGATATACATGTATATCCACATCTGCATCCGATATTATCTGCGAGTTCGGGAGATACGCCACATGGTCATTGGATGCGAGTCTTACGGTTATATGTATGTAGTCTGCCAATCTGCTGGACCGATAACGATCATCATTTTTGGCATTTTAAACCCATCGATTTGCGACTTTGAAACTGAACCCGCTGACATTGCTCCAGAAGCGTGTACACCCGTCGAGGACGGTCAACGGCAATACCGCGTGCAGTGTGCACCCGAATCGGCGCTCTGGTTGTCTGTACCCGTGTACAACATACACGAAGCCATTAGGACGAATTAATCAAACTTCATCCGCAGAGGTCTACACCCAGCTGTATATACTTGTTCCAGTATCCTAAAAATCTCGATTACGCAAGGAAGCTTACTCTGGTTATTTTTCTGTCGTCGATCGTCTCCTTTGACAAAACTAAATAATGTGTGTAAATAAGAGCGCGGAATTCTGAAAGCACGAAGGTCATCCGGTTGCGATCTGCCCGACGAAGACGACATTCTCATCTAACGCATCCGAACACCCTTGCGTACTTATGCGCTTTCCTATACTCGACGTGGAGAGAAGAAGAAAAAAAAAGCGGTCTCGGAGGTTTTTTCTATCCTTCGATGATCCGAATTGATGAGGCGGAGTTGGTGGGGGCGTGCGAGGAAGATTTTTTGGGAATAAAAGTGGTACAAATATGATGACTTGCGATTCCGATTTGTTATTTGGTTTACGTTTACAGTTTCGAGTGTGTTTGGGAAAATAGAATATCTAAAAAAACGCAAAAAACTCAACATGTTCGCTAAAGTAAGTGAAAATTATGATTATTTTTATCGTCGTAATTTTATTTTCGGTGTTGGTGCTTGCAATTCGAATTTCACAATTAATGTGTGCGCTTTTGCGGATAATTTTTTTTTCGGGTTCGTCGGTAACGATTATACTGATCATTTTGGCGCCGAGTTTTAGATTAAGAAACTGTAGCAATTAGTGGTGGAAGTGTCCGAAGTTTTTGGACAAAGTTCGAGGATTTTTTTTTTTTAATGGATACTTAGCTTACGAAATGCGCCGTACATCGCGAATTGGATCGAACGCGGAAATTTAATGCTAAGTTGGGGTTTCGATTACGTTTTCATTTTATTCCCCTATTTCTAATTGAAGTTCCTAGATTGAAATTGTTCTCACGCGATGGAATAAAAGAAAATCATTTTTCTCGTTTCAAATGCTGATAGAATTTTTGATAATCGGTAGGGGGAGGGGGGTTATTCGGGTAGATCTGTGTTTCAGTATGTGGATATCTGTGCTGAAAATAGAATGAAATTTGTCGAATGCCGTATCTGGATGGATTTCGAATTGGGGAGACGATTTTGAAGAGGGATTTCGAAGAATTGAATGTAATTTCGGAGTATTTTTTTAGAAATTGGACAATCTATATTTATTCGATAGATTGATCCAGGGATAATGGGAGGATGTAGAGGGAGCGGAGCTCTGTGTTGAGAGAGTTTTAGGAACAGTTGTTGGTTTTAGTGAAACAGCTTTATTCTTAAACAGATCTGGATGGGCTAAGGGGCTTAGCTTCCCTGATCTGCTTCTGGCTATGGGTCTGCCGCCCGTCTGTCCTTCTCTACCTTTTTTAATTGCCGCTCCGAATAATATTTTCATGATCGAGTACCTATTGAGTGCTTTCTCAAGATTAACAATTTCGGTGTTCGTAGTTTTGAACTTGAGCGTATGAAGTCTGCTGCGAGCTCAAATTTATTTACGTCAGCAGCAGCGTGAGAGACTCAGCGTTCGCGTAACAATTTTTGAAAGTGCTCTGTCTTTTAGGTTCTGATTCTGCCTAAAAAAAAAAAACTCCACTTATGCGCTTTAACATAAAATGCTTTTGTGACATCGAGGCAGTAGCGTAACTACTCATTCCTTGGGGGGGGGGAGGGTATTGAAATCATAGAATAAAACCAGGTATATTTTCACCGTGTTCAATTTTTATTAAATGAACAAAAAGAACTTATAAAATATAAAGGGTTCTGGGGGTGGGGGTTGTCCCCAATCGCCCCCCGTATTTACGCCACTACATCGAATATCTGTAATATCTATTTACATCCCCCTCCCGATTATCAGCAGGCACCGCCGAGTGAATAAATTTTTCGGATGCAAAACGTAAGGGGCCCGATCAACAAATTAAAAAATCTTTTCAGTGATGTGGCTTGCGACGAAGAAAGCCCACAAGGCCACAACGGATCGAAAAGCCCGGGATGCATTTGCATCTCCGCACTCCCAGCCAGGCCTTGTGCGTGTTTGTCAGACACACTTGCGCGGAAGGTAAGAAGCTGAGCGGTAAAGTGGCTCACGGCCTTTTTTCATCAAATTTTGATTTTAAAGGATTTAAAATTTCTGAAAATTTGTAGACTGGGTAGTTCAATTAGATATTCGGTGCTCGGGGGGTCATTTTGCTATAGCTGCAGAAATTTGGTAGACAGTAACTGACTTCCGAAATGATCACTATCAAAGTCGTTGTTGTAATTATATTAATATTTTATTTTAGCATATTAGAGCATCTCTTTTTCTAATTTGCTCTCTACCCGAGTCTTGGAATCCGCCCGTTCGAGCATTACTTCAGAGACGTCGGGGAAGCTGTTAGGGCTGTTTTAGCCCTCTTCCCTTCTAGCCGAAAAATCGGCCTAGGTCGAAAATTCTGGCGAGTTGCTACGTGGGCTCGAACCCGGGACCTCCGGTGTCTGAGACCAACGCGCTATCCACTCGGCCAACCAGGCCTCTGATATTAGAGTACCTGGAAACAACTGAGTATGGACATCCGCCATCTTGAGTCCAACCGCGCTCGTCGATGTCGAATTGACTACCCGGTACGCTCCGCTAGCTCCGCATAGTCGGATTCGGCATCGACGGGCGCGGTTGGACTCTAGATAGCGGATGTCCATACTTGGTTGTTTCCAGGGGCTCTAATTATATTAGGGTGTTTTTTTAGGTTTTTTTTTGTTCTTTTTTTAGTTTTGGTTTTTTCCGATTTATATTAACGCTATGTGACTTTACCTTGAATCCAATATCACACAACTTCGTTTCAGAGCCAATACGAAATTGATCGGTAGCCCAAGTTACAGTAGGTTGGGAGAACGGGGAGTCAAGAGTACAATCAGAGCCTCAGCGACAAGTTCTTCAGGAGGTCTTCTCTTTCGTATCATTTGAAAAGTGATCACTCAGCATATTCTGTTAGGAGAGTGAGGACCTTTCTTCCCCTTAGCGTTTCAGTAGAAAATGTTGAATTTTTAATTCTTAATTTTTCTGTCTAAACGCTTCCCCCCTCCCTGATTCCGAAAAAATTAAAATTTACGAGCTACCGTTCTGAAGACACTTGCCCAGAGACAGTGAAACTGAAGTTGGGGAAGCGTGCCTCGTTCTTGACGGGGAGCTGTTTTGTCCCCTTGCAAGTGTAAAATTATTTTTTAATGCTCCATTTGGACAGGCGATGGCGACATCTACCCGAGATAATTGATGACCACGCTTCTCAAATTTTCAGTTTGAAAAAGAAAATAGTTCTTATATCAAAATATGGAATTTTCTCTCCCTTTTTTTAGGACTCGGGATAATACACGTTAGTTTTGTTGCCTCTGAACCAGTTAGGTCCTATTTTGAAGAAATACACCTGGTGAACTCATGCGTGCAGTTCATAGAATGGAATCTTCATTTGAAGGGGAAAACCAAGCCACTGTTCAAAATTATTGAAATTAGCCCCCTTTTTCTGACGGGTAATACTGAACATCATCTCACAAAATCAAGAACAGAAAAGTTGTTAATCTAGTTTTTCTTTTCATATTAGGCACCTCTTTTCGCGTATGTAAGTTCCACTAGGAGCGCTAACGTCAAAGACGAAAACATGATACGTGTACATTACACCATAAGGACGTGTGCTCATAAAAGTGCTGCTCGCGGCTTTTAAATTGATTTTTATGAAAAAATGCTGCGAGCAAAAGGTGTAGCCATTGTCATTTCCTATCAGACGAGCTTAATTTTGAATTTTTTGGATAACTTTTTTCATCATCATCCTCCCATGTGATGTTTTCGTTCAAATCCACCAATCAGTGAACAGTATATGTTGTTTTCGGTAACAGTCACCTGGAGTGACTCCTTTGCATACATACGCGAATAAATAATTTTGGTTGCATATTAATAGTAAGGACATCACTTGACACCAATTTTGTATCTCTCTTCTCTGCCAGTCCTCTACCTTATATATCAAGTGTTCAGATCTATCTGTTCAAAAACCATTAGGAGATGCGCACGCATTATAAAAAAATTTTATAAACTGCATAGAAACAGATAGATCAGAACACATAATGGTAGAGGGGGCAGTGAAGAGAAATAAAAAATTTGTGCCATGTCAGTTAAAAATTATAAGTTGAAAAAAGATTTTATAATGCGTGCGCATCTCCCAACGGTTTTTGGACTAATAGATCTGAACACTTGATATATTGGATGTAAACTTGAAGTTTTAAGTGTTGGTGGCCTTGTATATATTTGAGTAATCACGTATGATTTATCATAAGCGTATAGCAAACTTCAACTATCATTAAGTCTATTAGAAATTCCACCTAAAATTTTAATTATAATCAGTTCTATTGGTAGAATAATTTCTACTCGTTTTTTTACTGTCCTAAAGATCGCAATTTTTCTGTTTGAAAGAACACATGATCACTCATTTATTTTCACCCGCACAGGTGATTTTCAGGCGCACTCTAGTGCAGGTTTATTTCCCAATATGGTAGAGGACTGTCAGAGAGGAGAGATAAAAAATTGGTGTCAAAACGCCCTTACTGCGTTCATATTCAAAGAGAAATTCTATTGCTCTCCAAAAACTGGAAGCACGAAAGCGCCTTTATTGACATGGGGGATCGGGTCCAGTTTTGCTACCATAAAAAGTCGAGTTTTCAGTTTGTTCTACTTCGTTGTTTCCATCTATAGGAGCTGGCTATCTGATATTACCAATCAATAAAAATTTTTAATTGAAAGAAATTTTAATATGATTGTGATTTTAACGGGGCACTAAATTCTGCAAAAGTTATCAAGCTTAGTGTCAAAAATGTTTTGAAAAAAGATTTCGTCTATCAAACTCGCTTCCCCTCTATTTACATGTCCCTGCCTGAAGAGGAATCGTTAAAATAGAAGATTTTCCTGCAACTAATAACGTAGCATCATGGGCGTAACCAGCGAGGGGCACGGGGGTAATAGCCCCTAGGTTTAAAAAAATATACGTTTTAGTACTCCACAAGATTATTTTCGAATATTTAAAGCACTCTGAATAAAATTCACAGAAAATAGGATGTGCCTAAAAGCCTAGACGCTGGACAACGAAAATGTGTGACTAACGCCACACTGCTTGCAAAGCAGCGACTTGCATAATTCTACCTTTTTGCTTCCCCCCCCCCCCGGAAAAAGTTCTAGCCACGCCTATGCTTAGCATTGTTTTTTGAAAGCAGTTTCATACACGTTTTTTTTATGAAATTAAATGAAACTAAGTTTTATGAATTTTCTGTATTTCATAAATGCCGACTGCATTTCAAACTCCTCAGTCCCAAAATTAACTATCTTAAGGAGAATAATATTGACATCTTGAAAGGTCTCTTATTTTCAGTCTATTTTCAAAACATGGTGTTTTTACTTGTTCTTGATTTGAAAACAAAATCGTATTTATTAGGTATTTTGACGGGTAAGGGGCAGTTTGTAGCCATTTGAATAAAACTCAAAAAATAGATGATGTGGACATCATCACACTGTGATCGGCTTCAAGGGAAAGACGAGGGGGATAATGAGGCCTTTCCCATTAACTGGCTAATTTCTTGCAATAGTTCCTTTGAAAATCCAAGAATGCTCACACCAACAGCCTTTTTTCACTTTGGAGGACGGTAATCCACACGTGATTTGTATTCAGTGGTGCTTCAAGAGGAAGGTGAAAGAGATAATCTTCTCGTCCCCATTCGGCTAACATAATTTCTTGCAAAAATTCCGTTGAAAATTTCGAAAAATACTCCCGCTACTCTTGTCAGTAGCTTTTATTTCACTTGACAGAGAGGAAAATAGGAGGACACCATTTAGTCTCCATGGCGCACCAGGGAGTCTGGACCCTTTCCTTCTCGTCACGAAAGTATAAAGTATATTTCATTCTTCGAAACTGCTCCGAAAATTCAAAAAATTTTGCTTTTTCCCTTCGTGTTCTAATCTTGTTTGCTTATCCCGTCGTTCATTCGATAGTATCCCTCAAATATTCCAAGGGTTAGTGGTATCGAGAATTTAACTTACCTTCGATTTCGGTGGAGTTACATCCAGGTAATCAGGGTTGAAAGATTGTACAACTGCTCCAAATAAATTTAGCTTTCCCGTCAACACGCCCTTACACTCTCGGGGTGTCCTAACCCATCCTATCATCAATCACTGCTTCTACAAATTATTTGCACACTACGTACCAATTCGTCATAACTCTGGTGCGTTCTCTCCTTTCAGACTACCATTTTCGCCACCCTCGCTCTGCTCGCCAGCGTCAGCGCCCAGGCTGCGGTCGGGCCTGAATACGAAGGCAACCCAAACTACAACTTCGAATACTCCGTAGCCGACCCGGTAACCGGTGACACGAAATCGCAATCGGAATCCCGTCAAGGAGACGTCGTCCAGGGACAGTACTCTCTAGTCGAACCCGACGGCAGCACCCGGACGGTTAACTACGCAGCCGACGCCGCCGGTTTCCGCGCCGAAGTCTCGAAGAACGGAGCCGGAGCCCCGGCCCAGGTCCGCAAACTGGCCTACGCACCACCAGCACCCCTCGTCCACCACCACGTCGTGCCCGCCGTTGTCCACCACGCGACCCCGTACTACGCCGCGCCGCACGTTCACGTTGCTGCCCCGTACGCCGCGCCGCACGTTCACGTTGCTGCCCCGTACGCCTACCCGCACGCTTACGCGCACCCTGCCTACCCCGGGTACGCCGGCTACCCATACGCACGCTATTAATCTTAAGGTGTGATCCTCAGTCTTATTTTGTAAGGTTATACCGTAGAATTTAAGGAAAAAACAAACAAAAAAAGCGATATAAAGTTTTATATACGTGTGTTCTATGTTGTGTATCCGTTGGGTTGTTACTCTGGAAATGGCTTGTGGCATAGGAAGTTCTTTGACGTCGGAAGATCTTATATGGAATCCGGAGTTATCACTCTGGTAATGATGTATGGTACAGGGAAGTTCATTGCTATCGAAAGATTAGATGGTTCTGCGAACATCTGGACTGTAGCTCGTGTATCCAAGGAAGAGAGTGGATGATATGTGACGGATAGGGTAGGCTAGGGCCAAAAACGTTAGCAAGTTCAATGGTAGTGTACTAACAACCCCCGTGCTAGTTGCCAGGCTCGGCGCTAGGCACAGGCAAAGCAGGTCCTTGCCCGGGGCGCCCAATTTGCAGAGGCGGCATTTCATCAACCATCATGGACGGCCAATGGGCTTATCGCGAAGGTGTGATTGCTGTCTCGTGTATTTTGCCAGGGGCGGCAAATGTTCCTCCATTGCCCGGGGCGACAAAATCTCTAGCGCCGGGCCTGCTAGTTGCAATAATTAGAATACTAGTAACGGAGATCCTATCTGTTGAGCTGTCAGCAGCAGAAAATGTCGATATCTGCGCGACAGATCATCGTAACCAGTATGAGGGGCATCGTAGAAAACGGACCTTGATGCAAGTTAACCTTAGGTCATTTTTCTCCGACATTGCTCTCTTGCTCTCCATTGATCGAAATAATCTGCTGGAAAGATGTCGACCCGTGTCCCCTGGTGTGGATCGCTTACAATGAACTAAATGGTCTTAACGAGAATGGGAGGACCGGCTCGTTGTAAACGTAAGGTGTGAAATCGCCGACGCTTATTGAAGGCGGTTTGTAAACCTATTGTACTTTGTAGTCGTGCATGCGTATGCAACCTAATGCAGCAGATCTGTCACAAAGGCACGATGGCGAAGAATGTGGCCGCAATCGCGGTGTCGGGTCGGTCGTTTTCAAGGTAGGTTTCTGCCGCGAAAGAAGAAGAGACTGGACATGACTGTTTTTGGTGTCGGAGATGAGTTCACGTTTGACGTAAGGACGAAAGAAGTGCCGAGATTGATGTAAGTGTGACCTGTTTCGATTCGAAGTCGTTGGCTGGGTATATGAGTAATTAAATGCCCGCCACAATACCAGTATGGGAACCGACGAGAGGAATACGTGCGTGTGCGAGTGTAGGTCTGCAGGTACACGGTGGTCAGGTGCTCGTCAGGTGTCGAAGTGGAAGAGAGAATATAGGTTCAACGACGAAGACAATTTTGAAATCGGAATGGTCACATCTCAGTGCCGGCGTGAAACGTTATAGAAAATCTCTGAAAGTGAACAACCTCTAACTTTGAAATGGTGCGCCGTTTTGTGGTAACTCGTTTGAAGGTTGAGGATTGACGATTCGGGGACAGTAACAATAAAAAACTTTATGGATTTTGAGGTGACACGGTGGAGAACTCTTATTTTATATTTTTTATAGGAGATGAGTTTATCTATTGTCATTGGGTTGTTTTGGAGCATGCTTTTCGTTGTTGGTGGTAGTTGATGCTTTTGGTGGTGAGAGTTAAGTGAAGGGCAGTGAAGTATATGTATGATCGACAGTGAGTTCATTTGAGGAGCATTCAGGGCACTATGGGGGGGGGGATGTATGGATTGAGGAGGTGCGGATGAGTGAGGATGTCTAATTCTAAGTCGTGCTGTTACTATTTCTTCGCATCGTGATTTCCGGTTGGAGGTGATCCGGGGTATCGGTTTCTCTTTTATTACACGGAGTTTGTTGTTGGATTCTTTAGGCCAAGATTGGTGCCAAGAGGAAAGGAATTTTGATCGGTAGGTGCAAAGGTAGGTGACTGCAGGGTCTTCGGATGTTTTGTTAGTTTTTCTACTTTAGAGCGGGATGTTACTGTTCGAGCAGTTTCGTCTACTAAGTCAGCTTGTACAGTGCCGATATGACTTGGGATCCAGACGAGTACTATCTGTTTTCCTAATTTGTGTACGTGGATTATGAGTTGTATGCGTTGTACTAGTGGATGTGTAGAGAACATTGTGCTGATTGATTGGAGGGCCGATAGTGAGTCTATGGCAATAATTGCTTTATTGTGTATATTAGGTAAATTCTGAATACAGTAGAAAATTGCAGCGAGTTCGGCGGTGTGAATAGATGCTGAGTTGGGTAGTCTGTGAGCTTGGATTTTTGACCCGAGGGAATATGAACAACGATTACCATACAATTTTTTAAAACCGTTGTTTCGAAACCTATTTTTTCGAAAGGCCAAATTTTCGAATAACCAAAGCTTCGAGGAACATTATTTCGAATCCCATTTTTTTAAAGGTTCATTTTTCAACAGATTATATTACTAGAACTGATGAGTTATTTCTCATTATATTACTGTAATGAGATTCGCGCCGAAAAACGCACGAAAACACGTACTAAGAACTTTTAATGTCACACTAATACAAACGCACGAAAACAGTAGCTAGATCGCTTTGAAAACGCACAGTTTATCGCATATAAAACTAGACTATATGGCGACGGCCAGCGGCCTTTATATATCCCGGCGTTATCGGCGAAACTCCTTATCGCTTTCGTTATCGAACTTCTATTCTGCTGCTCGAAGCGTATCGATCTTTCTTCGCTTATCTCGAATGTTCGGGATTATTCGCCACATTACGTTAGAGGCCGTAGGGTCGCGACACCTCCCCGGTACCCGCCGGACCTGTGGAACGCATACGAGGCGAACGATGCCAGTAAAGGCTGGCACAACAGGTTCCGCCTGATCCTGGGTAAACACCGCCCAGGGTGATAAAAGTGACCAAAAAATCACCATAATTCCCATATTTTCGACTAAAAATTATTCTCATTCAGACTTTATGTAATCTTCGGTTCTCATGTCTTGAAAAAAGCATACATCACAAGTTTTTCGTAGAATCACACACTCTACTCACGCACACTTGTCTTGTATACTTATATCACATATCAGATTGAAGAAACACTTTTTTCAGTTTTTTACTCTCGATAAATTGATAATAGTTAAAATGAGCATTTTTAAATATTTTTTTAAAGGAAATTTTTTTTTTAAATGACTTTTCTGATTAAAAAGTGACTTTCCTGACCAAATTTCAAAAAAGTGACCAAAGGTGACCAGAGGTGACTTAAGGTGAAAAAAGTGACCGAGTGGTCAGCCTGTTCATTTCGACGTACATAAATCGATATCTTCTGTGAAAATATCGGATGTGTGAACGCGAATTCTTGTCGAAATTTGATAGGTCTAGACTCGAGCCAGCGTAGGCTTGGGAACTTGTAGTACGAGTATGCTCATTAGTACGACTTGAGCAATCGTATCTGAAATTAATTTGCCTGGACGCCTGTAGTGATTTCACTATTGCAACATGCCAGAGATTGCGATTTCCAGATTTAGTTTTCTCCCTCCACCCATCAGTGCTCTGCTCGACGATGATCTGGAAAAATATAAACTGAGAAATGGATGCACTCCGCGATGGGATCTCGAAATGGAACACGAACCTGCTGCAGTCGAAACCGATTTAGTCAAGCTTGGATGATGCAATTTTGATAATCTAAATATCATTCATTTCTTGAACGAAAAATTTAATTACAAACAGCTGCTCGACGTACATTGCCAAAATAAATATCGCGCTCAAGATCCAGTGTATCAACAGAGAAAATTTGAGAAACGAAAAAGCTGCCAATTGGCGCCATGTACAGAATTTGCATCGAAGGTCGCCATTAATTTAAAACAGATTGATCTAGTTTCCTTATGGTTTGAAGTTCGTCAGTTCCCTATCGTTTGGCGAATATGACGGTACCAAATTACTTTTTACGGGGGAGGGGGGAAGAAGAAAGAATGAAAGAAATTGAAAAAAAAAAGTTAAGAAAGAATGAAAGAAATTTTTTAAAATCTTTACTTTTTCAATTTTGCTGAGGAAAAAAATGTCGTGGATCGTTTTGCTAAAAGATTGAAGAATCCATTCAATTTTGACGACTGAGACCCTCTTTCATCGAAGAAAGGAGTACGTTCTTGGAGAACTGAGCCATTGCCCTTAGCGACCCTTGTCCTCCAATTCGAAGTCAGGGCCGTGGAAAAAAAGTCTGGACCCGGACAAAGTCTCTTCGCCCTCCCTCTCATTTATTTATTTAATTTTTAGTTACAATGATTGCTTGGACATTATGTCTCGTATTTTAAATTTACTCTTAAGAAATTCTAGGCATCGGGCCCCTTTGTAAAAGCTGGGCCTGAGGCAAACGCCTCCAACTGCTCCCTCCCTTTTGTCAAGCGCGCTCGGAGTATGTAGGGGAAGGTCGCTCAAAGCGTACCACTTTTTACTTTTTTCAACTTGGGCGTTTTGTAAATGGGTTTTTGATTTTTTTTTTCTTCTTTAAACATGTACCTTGGACTTACGCGCAGTTTTTAGCACAAAAACGAAATTTTCAACTCGAAAAGTGTAGGCACAATTGAAATTTCTGCAAAGATTTTCTAACAGTACGATTTAGGAACCTAGTTGCTTAAATTATACCAATCAGTTAAATTAACAGGAATAAAGCTCTGTCCCCTTACCACGTCCCTAAAAATTTAGAATCTCCTCCATCTGACCATATGTGACCGGGAATCATGAAATGTGCCTCTTGTGCGAAAACAGGTTTTTGAGATAAACGAGTATAAAGATAGGTTGGTGGTAGTGGTGCGCACAAATGTACATAGCGTGTACATCTGTCGCGGTGCGTTTACGCGTTGCTATGACAACCGCGTTTCAAATTCTTGTTCTCTGATCATCATTCCCCTAGGGTCTGTAGACCCGTTTCACACAACGCCATGTAAGCGTATGTTTTTAAACTTTTGAAGTAATTTTTAAATGCAATTTGTGGATAAACTAATGAAGATAGGAAGCTGCGATTTGTTTCATTTGAAAGAGAGTGATTTTTTCTATAAGAATTGTTAATAAAGTGAAAAATGATTTTTTGACCACAGAGGCATGTTATTTTCTCATACCTCATAACTCTTTCAACCTTCCAAAATTAGAAGACCTCCCTTCTGACCATATCTATGAAGTTTCCATAAAGAAGCGACTGAACTTTCTACAGCACTTGTTCAACCTCCTTACTGGATCACTGGAATATTCGTTTAAAGCTCGTTCCATGTCTTTCGCCGTTCATTTCCCATATGTCCGCTTCCCCACATCTGAAAGCATAACTCAGTCATGAAATTGAAGGTACGATTTGAGCAACTCGCACTTTTTGATAACAATCCTTTCTCGCTGAGGTTAGTCTTGACAACATTTTTTTTTGTAAATGTCTCGAAAGATAGCCAAAACTACATAAACGTCATACTTGCATTGTTGAAATTGTTTTCTTGTGAGTACCTTACATAGCGGCTGAAATTTTTTTTGTATCACTATTTTATTATTATTATTATTATTTTTTAAATTATGATAGAAAGTTCACAAATGGTTTCATAAACCATATTTTCACATCAGGATTCTTGAATCGCGTTGTAGTAACAGGTTTCACCGGCAGGGAGCGCTAGTTACTGACAGCCTCGAGATACAGGGGTGGTACGATTTAGGCAACTTTCCCGACTTTACCCTAAAACCAACATGATGGCTACGGTTAAATGTTTTTCCGGCTGATTTTTCTCTTCGTTTTATGAGACAAGAAAGGGCGAGAAGCTGTGTTGCCTCATTCTTTCTTCAGTGCGCTCCTTACATAGCCCATAAAGCTGAAGAGTGCATATTTAAAAAATATCATATGTGTATTTGTGGTTATGAACATCACCCATTCTTTGACTCAACTATTTCTTCTCGGTGTATTTTTAAAAATTATACTCGAACTTCGAAAGAGACGATGACGAGCTGGTTTTTTGCTTCCTAGCTCCTCCCAGAACATTCCAAGCCAACTTTGTCTTCCTATATTCGTGAATCTTGAACGTCATTACCCGTTCGCTTGTGAATTTTGGGATTGCGGTTACATGTAACTATAATCGTGCAGAGGATTTTTTTTTCTTCCTCGCCTTCTTTCTCCGATTCTGAAAACTAGTATTTTCGGGCCAACTTCGAACGTCTAATTAAGCTACTGTCTAACTGAAGGCGTGAGTAGGCTTAATTTGATGACCTTGAGCATTTATTCACTAGAGAAGATTAATCCAAATGGGCGATCAAACACGTTTCGATTTTCTAGAAACTAACAGGCGATGAAAGGGTAGAATCGCGAATTGTCCCGCGTTACTGCGACACTGAATATTGACGAACCAGCTGGTATCATTAGATTCAGTACGACTCTGGAATGGAAAGCGACGTAAATACCATAGTCATCACAAGTAGACTCAACATATACAGATTTTCAGAAAGCGTTTGACAAAGTTGACCACAAGATTCTTATTGGTAAATTGACAAGAATGGGGTTTTCTAAATCATTAATACAACTATTCGCATCTTATTTGACCAATAGACAGCAATATGTTACATACAGGGGGTCTACCTCCCGTAAATTTACATGCACATCTGGTGTTCCTCAAGGTTCGAATCTAGGTCCCTTATTAGTTCTCATATTCATTAATGATATTACGCAACATATAGAATATTCAAAGGTCTTACTATATGCGGATGATTTAAAGCTATTCCGGCAAGTGAGTGGAACTATGGATAGGGAACTGTTACAACAAGATCTCAACGCTCTCTGGTAAACTGGAGTAAAATCAATAAATTATCTTTTAATGTAAAAAAATGTTCCTCTGTCACGTACACAAGAAAATTGTTGCCTGTCCCTACTGAATATACAATGGACAATTATATCCTTGCTAAGAATAGTGACATTAGGGATTTAGGGGTGATTTTCGACTCTAAACTAACCTTCAAAAAACATATCAGCACAGTAGTCAACAAGTCAAGAAGAATGCTAGGGTTTCTTATTAGGAATGCGGGGAACTTTAGAGATATTCAGACAATACAAACCTTATATTATGCGCTTGTAAGACCTCATCTTGAGTACGCGGCAATTGTATGGAATCCATTTACGGCAGAAATGATCAAAACCATTGAGAAAGTGCAGAAACGTTTTTTTAAGATACTTGTATTATAAGCAATTTTCCTATTACACTTACTCAATTAAATATAAGGAACTACTTCAGGGTTATGAAATGAAAAGTCTTCGGGGTCGTAGGGACATTTTCTCGTTATTTGATCCTACACGGGATAATACAGTTTGAAAAACGCAACACACCTTTACTTGAAAAAATTGAAATTCGCGTACCTACTTTCAATAGTCGTAGCACTGATCTCTTTACAATCCCTTATTCACGCACACAAATGTTGTCAAATTCCCCCATCGCTCGAGTTCTGAAGTTATATAACAATGTTAGTAGAATCCATAACCACCTTGATGTACTCGACTCGATAAACAAATCAGCCTTCAAACAGCAAGTTTACAAAATATTTGATTGACAGCTATAATAGTCTCTGACTCTAGCCACGGACTGACCTGATTCTGGTTTGAGCGCGTATGTGGGGATGGGCACTAGGGTATGGGGGTGGGGGCAGATAGCGATCTTTCTCCCGTTCGTTTCGAATTTTTAGTTGTTTTTTTTTAGTTTTTGTTCATTTTTTTTGTTTTTTTTTGTTAATTTTTTATTTTTTGTTTGGATTAGATACGAGTGTATCATGCAACTTTTTTAAATTTTTTTTTTTAAATTTGTGTTTTCTGTCAAGTTAAAGCCCCCAGTCGTAATTGGCCATTTTGGCTGTGACCGGAGGGCTTCAAATAAATAAATATTATTATTATTATCATTATAAATATGTTACCCTTCAGTGTAGTGCCAAGGTCGTGTAGAGCTTCGGATAGCATTCTTGATAGTGATTTCCAGGAGTATATGTAATTTTCCGAAAGATGGAGAGGATTCATTGTGTATACATCAACACGTTTTGGAACTTTCATGTTCATACTTTTCGATTCCAGCAGTGCATAGATATGCAATTAGGTATCATCTCTTGCACGCTGGGAAACTATCCCACTTCTTGAAAAATCCACCGGAAAAGTGACAAACCTTAGATTCGAGAAATCGCGATGGCAGATCTGTTACTCCGATGTGTTCGAACCAACAATCAGCCTGGCCAAGATCGCTAGTCAGCCAGCCAGACTGAGAGAGGCATACAGGTAGACAAGCAGACAGACAGACAAGCCGATTCTCACACGTCGACAGACGAACAGGCGACCATCCGGAAAAATTAAGACGTTAATGGTAGGAAAAGAATGCAATTTAAAATTTCTGTACTGAAAACATTGAGACAATCTCACGTTTAATGCCGACCACGCACCATAATTTCCTGATATTTAATGAGAATATTCGAGTTTACGGTATTGGGATTTAAACCTGCACTAGAGTGCGCTGCAAAATTATCTGCGCGGGTGTTAGCGGGTGAAAATGAGTGAGTGATCATGCGTACTTTCAAATAGAAACACTGCTGTCTTCAGGAGGGTAAAAACTGAGTAAAAACTATTCTGTCAGTAGAACTGATTATAATTTAATTTTTTGGTGATGATGCAGGTGAATTTAGGACAAATTTTCTTTGAAAGTGAATTTCTAATCGACTTAATGATAATTGTTTAATTAGGGCGCGGTAGATTCGCGGAGTTAAAAGTCTCCGAACTGAGATCGCGGTGCACGTTAGGCGGTATCGGACAAACGTAGACAGTACTTTTCAGCAGGTAACTCAATTCGGTGTATTAGCAGATAAGAAAGTTAAACGAGACATGCAGGTTAAAACGAGGTGGTGCTCGGTAGGAATAACAACGAAAATACAGAAAATTATGAAATTTCCGAAAAACTAGGGGTACGGTAATGCTTAAGTAAATAATCGAATTTCGAAAAACGGTAACGGTAGAACGATTAACGATGAATATTTACAATTGGAAAAACTATACATAGCGGAATGAAAAAGGAAAAACGGTTGCCTCCGTCCATGGCGGATCGAAATAAATGAAAACACTTAGGTACGTTAGATATTAAATTTTACACACTAGGAGCGCTAGTCGTTCTGGAAACAATAGTTGAAGTTTGCTATACGCTTACGGTAAATCATATGTAATCACTCACACATATGCAGGGTTGCCAACACTTCTCCAAGTTTATATCTCAATTGCTCTTCTGGTATAGAGTTCGGCCAAGATTTTTCCGTTCGCCCCTCCGCGTTGGAGCCCCCGAGGAACTGCTTGACCTTCTTCTTCTTTTTTAGGGTCGGCTACTAGTAGTCGAGCCTATTGCAATCACTTTTTTTCTTCTCCAGTATGCTCATTGACGTCACTGAAGTGAAAGACTTCCAGTTCAGTTCCGTTCAGTGGTGCGTCATTTCAGATGTGTTGACCTGAGCAGTGTTTGGAACCAGAACCGAAACCGAATCCGGAACCCATTCAAATTCAACAGTTTCATGAGACCGAAACCAAAACCCTTCAAAATGCAAAAAACCAAATTAAGACCTGAAACCTTTAACTCAACTGGTCGTTAACCAAAACATAAACCAAATATTTGAAATGTAGATTTAACTTGAACCAAAACCGATTGAAATGAAAGCTCATGCGTGCGTCAAGACCATAAACCAACTAAATGAAAAGGTCCCAATCGGTCAATCGTTTTCTGTTCTTCTTTGTCGCCGCTTGGGCGCGTGCTGCGACTTCGCCTCAGTGTATCAGATTTTAGGATTTTATTTCAATTGTCAAAGTGAATTAACTCTAAAAAATGTTTGAGTAAGATTTTTTGAGCCCGACTAAAACCGATTCATTATGTGAAGTGAAGACCATAATCAAAATCGGTCCAGCAATGAAAGACCGAAATAAGACCTTCTCAGTATTTTAAAACGGTCTCATAACTGAAACCAAAACCTGTTGGCAAATTAAATGGAAGTTCCGAACCGAAACCAACCAAAATGGAAACTACAAAACTCAAAACCGATCAAAACGGAAAATTGAATAGGTTCCAAACACTGGACCTGAGTGGATCTGACGTGAGTCACAGTTCAGCTCATTTTGGCGTTCTATTTCCGAGCTCGTTGATCTTGTTCTTCATTAAGCCAGTCACACACTAGAGCGACGTTACGCGCTACTGATGAAGTTGATGAATCTGACTTGTTTAATTTCGTGAAAGTTTTTAATAAGTTTGCGATCTTGTTAATTATTTTGCGATATAGTTTCTGGAAATCTTGTCTACGTTGTTTTCATTCGGTTGAATTAAGAAGTGGATTATGTTTGCTAATCCGTATGTCATATGAGTAACTACACTACTGAACAACTATTTTGCACTACGCATTTCGAGAGGTGATTCTGAGGTACTTTTTAACGCTGAACACGGTACTGCGACCCATTTTTTTCTATCAGGTCGCAATTCGAAGTTCTGAACGACTGAAATTCGTTTCCATTTTGTTTTTACAGTGGAATAAGCGATACCACTGACTGAATATTATCAGTGTTATCAGACCACTATAACAGAAAACAAACAGACGGAATACACGTCACTACACATAACCTCCACACACAACAACATGAATCAGTATGACCACATTCAGTTCCTAAACCTCTTTTCGAACACATTGAGTTGAATTTTTTATAGTTTTTGATCAGAAAAACTAGACGTGATAGAGAAAAACGGCCGATGGCACTGTATTCAGCGTTGAAAAGTACTCAAGAATCCATCTCCTTAAATGCGTTGTGCAAACAAAAAATTTCATTTTGTTCAGTAGTGCTATTATCAAGCGAAAAGAGAATCTTAAAGCGTGAATATTGTCGAGCGAATTGAGAGAGATGCCATCTGAATTGGTTGATTTACAGAATTTAGGAGAACGTTTTCCAGCTTCAGAAAAAAGCGTTATCAGTTGAAGTGAACATTGTGTTTATGGAAGGTCTTTTTTCCTGATATCATTTCTAATGACGGCGAATAAGATAAAAACTAGCTCTGGTATCCGGAGGCGATAAGCTTAGCCAAGTATTAGCTTTAAACTATTAGCTGAGCAATTTTGGTCAAGATTACAGCTGACTGTTAGCTTAGCTATTTCTTCTTTCATTTTGCTCTCAGCCCGAGCCCTGGAAGGATGTAAATAATATTAGCCAGTCTGTTAGCTTTTACTGAACGGCTAATGATTAGCTAATCTGGCTCTGTCGCAGTTGGCTATTCGTTCTTGAATAACTTGTGATGTGTCAAAAGAAAAGAGCCTCAACGTCCAGTTACCACTCAGGCTCTTTTCTTGTGCCACGTCACAATTATCACATTTCGTGATTGGTGGCTGATTGCCTGTCCTCGGTAAAAGAAATTAACCATTAGCTTTTTGAATTTTAGCCCTTGAGTGTTAGTCGTTCGCTAGCCTTTCATTAGTTTCAGCTGTTAGCTTATCCCTTAGCTTTATTATTCAAGGTCGATTACTAATAGGAGATAAGCTAGTTTTTATTTTCGAGTTGAGAGCCGACCCTTTTCCAGCAGCTAGCTGCTTGTTTCTTCTTCTTTTAGACTTTATTTTCAGTCCACTTCTGAATGAAGGCCTCCTTTTCCATCTTCCAGACTCTTTGGTTCTGTGCCAACGACCACCGTTCCCCGTCGGCGGTTCACCTTTTCCTTGTCTCCCAATTGCCCTTTTCCGCTCCGGTTTCTATTTGGACTCTCTCAAGGCGCATCAATTCAAAAGCTCATTTGGTTTACAATCATGCCTTTTACGGGCTGATCAACAGAACAGCTAATAGACGAATGAATCGTCTCAAAACTTCCATTTTGCCTAACATTCCGCTGGCCACCAGACGTGCACGCTCAATTGAACAAAATCTAACTTAACATGTAATTCAGAAGGTACATACAACCCCGCTACAGGTTAGAAACCTTCTTTTTTTTTCACCCTTAAGAAAAATATTTGTGATATGCCAGCAGGAAAGGGACCTGTGCGCAAAAAAACGAAACATTTTTGTGATAACAACTGTTTTTGACTAATCTTTGGTCGCTCTTTCGCATGATGTGTTCGAAAAAATTGTAAAAAATTTTCCCTACCTGCTGTAAGTCTTCAAAGTTGAGTGTCTCGAAATGTGAAAACGTTATCAATTTTGTTTATCCGCTGTCCTGTAAAATTTACATTTTACGCCCAGGTCCCTTTCCTCCAGGCATGTCACATTTTGTCCACCTAGAGTATCACCATAGACCAGGATGCTACATCAGCGTTCAGGGTTCAGGTATTGAAATAGGGTGAGATGTTTATTGTTTACACGGCACGTATTCAAGTTCTCTTGAGTTACTTGGTGGAGCGTGTGTCGATGCGCGCATGCCAGAGTGGCTCCCCAGACACTGCACTCCGGCCCCGGAAACTACTCTTTCAAGTATCGTATCAGTTACCAGAGACACACATTGAGGCTAGCTCGAGCCTCCATTTCGCCTCTCCGCTTCCGTTTCGCACTGTCCTGCCAAGGCCACTATAGGACACCCTAATGGCCGAGGCGACGTTCACCCAGCAATAATCTGGAATTCGGGTGCATCACAGGCGGACGCGCTTCCTCCTTTCACCCCCACCTCCTCGTCCTAGTGCATGTGGCGACGCAGGCAGATGGTGACAACGGAGTGAAACCTGCTGCCAGGGGGTCCGCAACAGCTGAAATAGCTCTAGGTTGGTACAGAGTCGATGTGTCCAGTGTGGGCCGAGCTTTGTCCATCGACCCTCTGCTTTGACCACTGTGCCTGCATCTTCTCCTTCATGATGGCTGAGACAAAGGCCGACACCCGGTTCCAACTGCTTCGACTCTTCATCATCTCCGGAACCTAGGTGTCCGGTGCGAGACCGTCTCGCGCCTCTCCTGCTCCCCGGCCTCACACTCGAACAGGGTGTGCCAAGGTGTGTCCTCCGCCTCTCGATCACAGTGCGCGCACACGGGGCTCGGCGCTACCGCCATCCGGTGTAGGTATGTGCCGAAGCACCCGTGGCCGCTGAGGACTTGGGTCAGGTGGAAGTTCAGCTCTCCGTGCGATCTTCCTGCCCATCCAAGGATGAGCGCATGTGTTGAACCATAAGGTGCTGGTTGGTTCAGCGGGAACACACTGGAGGAGATGATTTATCGAAGATGTATTGGCGGGTCGCTTTGGTATGTCCTAGAAGAATGCGGTTGACGCTAATTTCAAGTTGGCGATTTGCGTTGCATAGGGTTCTGATGGGGAGGGGGGGGGATCCAATTGGTTACAGCCTTTTTGAGCGCTTTGAGCTTGCTGGGCTGTTGATTCCACATTGCTGCCCATGTCTCCAACAAAAGTTGACATGTGTGCCGCCTTAAGTCGTCAGAGGTGAAAGCATGTATTGAAGTCTGATCTGTAGCCTGGGCAGCTGAGTTGATTATTTCATTTCTCAGGATACCGCAATGTACTGGTGCCCATATAAATGCTACTTCATTTCCCATAGTGTGGAGGTGGTCCAGCAGGTAGTGTATATATGACTTGAGCAGAGAGGCTTCCGAGTCGGAACACATAATGAATTTTGAGCTGCTGGATGTTGGTGGGTGTAGTAAACATTGGTATATCGCAAACATTTCCGCGGTAATTATGTTTGGTAGTGCAATGGACTGCAAAGTATGAGCACTCGGCGCATACAGCGCCACCTCACACACAAAAATTATGCTTGGTATTCTTGGTAGTATAAAGGCAGTGAGTTCGGTGTCAATTAAGTAAGCAGCGCCTGTCTTATTTGTTCTTTTGGATCCATCAGTAATGCAGCAAGTCCATTCTTTAGAACTATGCAGGATGGAGTCAAGAGTCTGGGCCGGCGGTTCCAGTGATTCGTGTTTCATGTTCCACATTATTCGGATGGAGAATTGTTTCCAGGGATGGGAAGGAGAGGATAGGTGTTGTACGATTTTCCGGAGGAGGGAGGAATGGGGTATAGATTTAGTAGAGAAGAATGGCTGTGAGTCGATAAGTTCATATAGCATCTTTGTCACAGCTAGAAACGGAAAATGATCCGAAAATAGTACAAATCAGATCCCTGGAGAATGATTCGAATCACGGATCTTCACGAGGAAAATGATTCCGATCAAATCACGGATTGTAAACTTTTTGACCCGGATCGTGTTTTGGTCCGACCATTTTCGGATCTGTTCGCGGTGATCTTGTTGTTCCGCTTCGATGATCGTATCTTCCGAAAAACCTCTCCCAACTCGGCCCTATTGAATAGTAGCCAATTCGATTAATTCTGAATCAAAAAAGAGCATGTGCTTGCTGTCCGGGATCCGGCGCGGCGATCTGAATTCGATTGCGTAATTACCGGAGCACGGTGGCTAATAAAAATTATAACGACGCACTTGCAATTGGCGGTGAAATTTCTGATGTACCGTCATTGGAATTACAATTATAACAAGGTTGCGTAGGTTACAACATCGCCGTCGCGATAAGCATCCTCATGATGTGTCCGTCGCTGGTGTCATGTCTTTCGTACAGGGTGGTCAGCAAAGGGTTGCGTAGTGGCAGGCTAAACAGCTTGGTCGGGAAGGGATAACTACATAGATTGAGAACAACCATGTATACGAAAAGCCATCGATGAGCGTGGTGTGGCGTCAGAACTCCAATGGTTGCCTCGAGCTGACAGTTTTTAGGGCGCCTTTTTAGGGTGCCGGTTCCATAAGCCTGAAACGAGGAGAACTTGCAAATCTATAATTCTAGGAAGTGTGTATCTTCCGGAATTATGGCGGTAGTTGGGTCTCCGTCAACTGCAAACGTCGTCTGTATCTCCTCATTCGGGAGTTTCAGCGAGCTATTCTTAGGGTTTATTTTGTAATTTATGCCCAGTTCCTGGGAAAATCCCTAAATTTGAATGCTGTATTCAGTAAGGTGTATTCGAACAGAGTTTCTGTCGGCTATTCGAGACTAACATGGTGAGCCGTTTTAGTTTGGGTTACCTTTCCGAGCACAGTGTGTTGTCTAGTCAATCATAATCGTAATTAATTCAGCGCACATATACGACGTTGTGATTAGGTATTAGCGGTTTTTTGGCTGCTGACTATTCGTTGGAATGGGGTAGTGGGACAGTTCGAATGGTATTTATTGCGGCGAAATTGGAAATTTAGGCAATATTGTTGTCTGAGCAGTTCTGAAGAACGGTGTAGTGTACCTTTGAAAGGTTTGTATTGTGTTTGTTGTTAGTTGAACGAGTTCCTGTCGCCTTCCAGAGATCCAATATGATGACTGCTAACACGGTAAGTACATATTGGTATACAAGTAAATACAAATCGGAGTATTATTAAGTTTTTCGTCTACATAGCGCCGAGCTGTGAATAGAGTTAGTGGTACCGTAGTGCTGCTGCGATCCCAATTCAAGGATGGTTAGACAGAGCTCAGAATTTGAGTTTCAAAATGGGGTGAAGCCTCGGGGAAAAAGGCGTTGTTAGATGGTACAACCTAGAATGAGGTGTGGAAGCACCGGTACTCTTCTCTGAAAACATGTAAATTAGACTTCTAAAGCTGTGCTATACTCCTAGTTAACAGTTCGTTTCTAATTTGCTCTCAACCCGTGCCTTGGAATCCGCCCTTTCGAGCATTACTTCAGAGACGTCGGCGAGGCTGTTAGGGCTGTCTCAGCTCTCTTCCCTTCTAACCGAAAAATCAGCCTAGGTCGAAATCTGGCGAGTTGCTACGTGGACTCGAACCCGGGACCTCCGGATTCCGAGACCAACGCGCTATCCATTCGGCCAATCAGACCTAGTTAATAGCATTGAGTCTTTTCCCATGTTTTCAAGTAAGCTGCTCTTAGTTTTGCGCCGGCTGTGTCATTACTTTCCAATCTTTTCGCGAAAGTGTAGGTATATTTGGCTAAAAACTGCAGTATCGGCTGTCAAACCTCTTCTGAAACGGCCGAATTTTCAAATCTAGAAGCCGGCTAGCACCTTTTCGAGATGGGTAACTGGCAACGGAAAAGAGGAAGGGAGGGATAGAGTAACCACTAACTAGAAAACTGAGAAAAGTCAGGAAATTTGGTCAGTCTGGAAAATTCAGTAAATTGCTATGATTTTGATAAGAATCAGGAAACGTTTTGAGAATAATGAGAATTACAGAATGTGCACTATTTTCCAAGAATAAATATCAGCGTAAAGCGTGATGACTTATTTCTTTTACAAAGTATTCTCAAAGATGTGTACAGTACTAGCTAAAATTAGGAAAATTGGTTTGGGAAAACGGGGAAGTCAGGGAAAATCATTCTTTAAAAAAGTAGCTACCCTGAGCAAGGACGAAAATAAGGGAGTACGGGGCAGCTCCCCTCGCTTTCGCCGGAATTGGGAAATTTTATTTGATGGTTCAAAAGTTGGAGAAATGCAACAAGTTAGGAGCTTTTTTTTTTACCAATACAAATAAATTTTGATACTTGGGATTTTGTTGTTGAGTTGAGTCAGTTGGGAATTTAACAATTTTTACCCCTCCCGAAAAAACTCTTCGCTACGTTCCTGCCCCTAAGGAATAGAAGTCCTCGTGTTAGTATTTGCGCCATAATTTCAGTTGACCAGGTAAAAGGCGAAATAAAATCTTTTGGCGAGCCGAAATGTCTTTGATTCGGGGAAGAGGTGGGCCGGGCTAGGAGTTATTTTTAAATCAACTACCTCTTCAAAATCTTGTCTTCGACGGGTGAATAAGTATGAGCTTGAAGTTTAATTTTCCTCAAACTTTGGTTACCCCTTTTCCTCTTGAGATATTTGAGTTCAAGGCTCCCCACTAACCATAAAGATAATGTATTTTCCGAACAGTTTTTAGGGTTTTCGGGAAAACTGATTTTTTAATAGTGGAAAATTACTCTTCACTTTAAAACCAGCTGAAAGAGGTGAACCCTATTTTATTTCATATTGATAGACCAGGCTATCAGATTGGTTCGAACAGCATAAAATGTCGACAGTGTTCGATTTTCTGGTGACGTCACGCTGTGTGTTACTGTTAGCAAAAATACCCGTATTTTCTCAAACGAACGTATTGACTCCCATGATAAAAACACACGGAACAAAGATCATTAGGTTACTACCTGAGAATAAGAAATTTGTTGGAAATCAAAAGTTTATTAGCAAATGGTAAGAACCTTCTGCATTAAGACTGTATGTATACCTTTGGTTTCTAACAACGTTCTCATTCTGAGGTAGTAACATAATGATCTTTGCTCCATGTGTTTTTCTTATGGGAGTCAATACGTTCGCTGGAGAAAAGACGAGTATTCTTGCTAACAGTAACTCACTGTGTGACGTCACGGGAAATCGATCTATTGTTACTACCCTTTGCGAGTATTAATGACCTTCTTTAACGTAGTAACATGGTCTGTGCCTCTGCTAAGTACAGTTAGTTATAGGATCAGATATCCGTTGTTTTTTTTTGGGGGGGGGGGATCGGCTTTCTTAATAAATACAAGCTTTTGATACCGTCTGGGGCAACTTACTATATTTTCTTCAGTTTTTTCAGTCTAACATGTTGAGTATTGCCTTCATACCTTTAGATATCCGTTCGCTTGATTTTTGGCTGTTTTAATTAATACGAGCTTTTGATACCGTTAACTTGGGTGACTCGCTATATTTTTTTCAGTTTTAGTCTAATGTGTCAAGTATTGGGTTCATATCCCCCCTATGATTTCTGGTAAAATGTACATTATTTCGCTATAGAATGAAGAAAAGAATGAAGAAATCGTGCTCAAATTGAATTTTCAGTAATTTTGTAAAGCACTGAAGATCAAAGGTACAGTTTTGGGGTGACTTGGTACATGGGAGAATAAATGCTTTTGCAAAGTTGTGAGATGCAATTTAAAGGTATTGATGGTTACTTTACAGGGTGTCTACTAGGTCAGGAAATCAGGAGAGTCAGGTTTTATGAAAATAGGTCAGAAAGTCAGGAAAACGTCAGGAAATTTTAAGAAATTCAAGTGAAAGGTCAGGAAAAAATAGTAAATTACCATCTAATAGAAGATTCTGTAAGGAATCCCATAATATGAATAAATGATAATCAAGAAATAATGTTCTATGGATGTAATGAATTCGTACAGGAAACCCTTTCCTCCCTTTCTTCACCACTCAACTCGCGTAACGTAACTGTCTTATGCCAAAATAGCAACAAAAAGGAGGTCAGGAAAAGGTCAGGAAAAAAGTTTTTGAAGAGTCAGACACCCTTGATTTAGTATTTAGACAAATTTAAATGAGTATTTAACCCCCAAAAAGCTCCTCTTCTCCCCCTTCACCTCACGACAACAAAATAGAATGGATGAACGTTTTGTAATGGTGATAAATATTACAGTTCTGATGGATTATTTAAATTGAAGAGCTGACGAAGAGATTAGTGTATGTTACAAAATATATATATATTTTTTTTTTTTTTCAGGAGATAAAAAAAATATATAGTGACTAAGGGAATGAATGGAGAAAGGTGGTTAGTCCCTAAATATGTTGTGTGAGATCAGTGTAAGTGACACTGAAAAGATTTTTGTCAGATGTATACAGTACTGCCAGTGTAGCGAAACCTTCCAAAGAAATCATTGTATGTTACATTGTACAACTCTAGAAAACAGTCTATGAAACGAAACTTTCCCCAGAGGTCAGTGTATGTTCCATCTGATAAGCAATGTATAGAATTGATGTAACATACACTGATCTCTAGAAGACGAAAACAATGTCGCATAGGGATACGGCATCTTGCGACGGTTTTCTGAACTACTTCAGGGGAATGTACGTTTGGCGATACTGAATCACATCAGTGTAGCTAAAAAAATGATTTTTGAAAATTTGTAACGTACACTGATCTCTTTGTCAGCTCTTCAATTGTTGTTGTTATATTCCTTAGTCTCTTGAGTAGTAGATTGCGTCTTTCCCCTTTTTTTCGCTAATCTTTTCATTTCTAAGAAGGATTCACCCGTACATCGTATCCTTCATTATCTATTCTTCATAGCTCATTCATTGCCTTCCTTTCCGGTTCCTTCCCTCAGCCATTTACTCTAACAGGAATAATAATATTCCTGGGTGCCTTATGCTATGTCCTATCATTTTAACTCTTCTCTTTACTACCATATTCCAAATTTCTCGTTTACTTCCTATTCACCTCAATTCTTTCTGATTCTTGATTTCTGACCATTTGATTTTGAACATTCTCCGATAACCCCACATTTCAAAATCTTGTATCCTTTTTTTTTCTTGTGTTTCTGTTGTACAGATCTCACATCTATACAATGCTGTACTCCGAGTATATGTTTGAAGGGATCACATTCTTACTTTAAAACCTATATTGGGTATAAATATTTGGCACACCTAAAAAAACACGTTTTAACATTAGCAGAGGACCATATTAAAGGAAATAAATGAACTCTAGTTTTATTAAAGAAGAACGATGAATCATACACGCAGCCCCGTAGAGTGGAAAAGAGGGCCTGGGGGAATTTCCACGTCCCCTTTTCCTTCCAGTTAATTTTGTTCTTTGTCAGATGGGAAAAAATTACAAGCTATGGGACAAGAGGTTTCTTTCATGGCGTAAGGAATGACTGCTGATTTGATGTACAGTGTGATGTAGCCATAAGCGTTGAAATTCAGGCCTTTCAAAGATATCGGGCCCCTCTGAAAGTCTGCGCCCTGGGTATTTCCCCCTTTCTCTCCCTCCTCTCGTCTGGGTTGCATACACGATATTTCGCGTTACATCACCGATAATACCACGCAGGGACGAAACTATAGGGGTTGTGGGGGTTGAAACACCCCAAATACTTTGGCAGTCGGCAAATTTTGAAACTGTGAATTTTTCACTTTTTAAGAACGTTTGTTTGTTTGTTTATTTATTTATTTTTTTTTTCAATTAAAAATATTTCAATTAAGTAATCGGTAAATTTTCAATTTTTTACAAAATTTTCTCGGCAAATTTTTCTTCTTCCCCCCCCCCTCCCAACTGAAAGTCAAATTTCGTCTCGAATTACCACGACTTCTACGCGATAACTTTAGTGTATTATCAACATTTTAGTTTATTCGTATACAATTTCTTGTGACATGTCCACAAAAATTTCTCGCACACATTATTAGTATTGTTCCGGCATTCAACCCAGAGACAAAACTTGACTTTCATTTGGAGGGGTGGGGAAGAAAAAATTTGCTGACACATAGTTTTTGATAACTAAAAATTAATTGTAAAAAAATTGAAAAAAAAAAGCAAACAAACATACAAACGTTCTTAAACAATGAAAAATCCAAATGAACACTTTCAAAAGTTGCCCACTGTCAAATTGTTGGAGGGAAGGGGAAAGTCACCCCCTCTTAGTTTGGTTTCTGATTCAATCTATCCGCATAATTTATCTGTAATCGTTTGTGAATGTACAGCACAGAAGAATGCTAAGGTGTCTTCATCACTTTATTTCCTAACACATTGTCCAACTGCATGTGTACGTGCCCTTACTTTTCGAAAATTGCTGCTCATTCTTATTGCACACGTTCCACTAATTTTTATACACGTTCGACTGATTTTCACAATGTTCAATATTCGTATTATATCGTGCTCTCTCTTACTCTACAGTTCATGTCATTTATTGCTGCTGTACCATTTTATTTTCCTCATCGTTCTCTCACCATTTTAGATCGTTCATACGGACTATTTTGATGGGCTGTTATTTCGCACCCATTTATATTTGCCCTAAATATATCTCCTATTTAGAAAAAAAAAAAAAAAAACTCATTCAATTGTTCCATTCTACTATTTATTTCTGTTTTACTTCTTCCATCTTACGTTATCAGACTACCTAAGTACATAGGCTGTCCCTAAGTAACTGAGAATAAAATTCGTACTCCCCACCAACGCTACCTATCGGCGTTTCAACGCAGTAGGGGAATAGTTTGGTTCATTAGCTATTGATTGAGACCACACCGAGCTCATTTGATTGAAAACTCGCTGCTCCAGACCAATTTAAAAGAAACCATATGCGTTGACCCCTCCAGGATTTTTAAAGATTTTCTTAAAGGAGGAAAAAAAGCATACTATTACAAAATTTTTTATTAATCATTATCTTCATTAAGTACACAAATATAATTGTCAAAATAAGTGTCATTCATGGCTATCCAGGCGTCCATTCGTTCTTGCCATTTATTGAACGTTTTCGCGTCTTCTGCCGCCGGTAACGTGGAGAAAAACATTTGTCCCGCGGTGATAACTTATTGATTGGTGTTGAATTGACGACCGCGTAAGGCTGCCTTCAGTTGAGGAAATAACCAAAAGTCGCAGGGGGCGAGGTCAGGCCTATACGGGGGGGGGGGGTGAGGGTGAATTGTGATTTCTTTAGAAATCATCACTGCGGCGCAGATGTGAAAACGTTCGATAAATGGCAAGAACGAATGGACGCCTGTATAGCCATGAATGACACTTATTTTGACAATTATATTTGTGTACTTAATGAAGATGATGATTAATAAAAAATTTTGTAATCGTATGCTTTTTCCTTTTTCAAAAGAATCTTTAAAAAATCTGGAGGGGTCAACGCGTATTATGGTTTCTTTCAAATGGATCTGGAACAGCGGGTTTTCAATCAAAAATGCGCTCGGCGTGGTCTCAATCGATAGCTAATGAACCAAATTATTCCTCTACTGCATTGTAACGCCGATAGGTAGCGTTGGTGGGACGTACGAATTTTAGTGTCGGTTACTTAGCGACAGCCTATGTATTTTAATTCCTTGATCTCCTTTACTTTTTCGCCACCTATTTCCGTATTTATTGGATTTTGTTTCCATCTGCTGACTACCATCACTTTTTATTTATTTATTCATCTTCATTTTATATTTTATTTTCAATTTTTCATGCAGCTTTTTGAATATTTTTTCTTTTTACTTCTTCTTTACTTTTCCCTATTGCAATATCATCTGCAATCCCGATCATTCTAACCGCGGTATCACTTGATTTCCTTTCATTCATTTTTTCAATTACATATCTACTTTTAAAAAAAATATAAATAGGTTGAAGTTAAACAGTACTAGTGACAAACAGCGACCCTGTCTCGTTCTTTTTTGAATTGTCGCTTCTCCTACTTCATCTTCTATTTGTATTTAAGCCTTTTGATCCTTGTGGAAGTTCCATATTATTCTTCTGTTTTTATACGTAACTGCTATCTCCTTCAATATTTGAAACATTATTGACCATTCATATATAAGTTACAAGAGCATTTTGAGAAACGTTCTTTCCTCCCCCTTCATGAAACTCGGCATCCCTCCCATACATACCTAGAAAATGTTTCAACTAAACAAACGAAATCTTCTGTTGTGTCACACACATTTCGCTGTAACTCGGGATTGCGGAAATCTATTTTCATGAAATTATCTTTCCGTTGATATAACTCGTTTTCGTATTGCGAATTCCGTATCTCTCCACCAAAGCGGGAAAATAACGTAAACATAATTATATCGCTTTATCACAAAAATTGTATTCATATTTTTTACGTAGCTTCTAGACGAAAATATCCATTGATGATTGAATACGATTACATTCGTCAAAATCTCTACTTTTTGATAACAAAAAGCAGGGCCGTAGAGAGAAAATTGGGGCCCAGGGAAATATCAGGTTTAATTTTATTTTGCTTTGCTTCGTAAAAATTGTTCTCGACTATTTTCATATATTTTTTGCCTTTATGTTATTTTCGGTGGGCCCTCTTCCGAGACCGGGGCCCGGGGGAAATCCCTCCCGCCTCTCATCAGGTCTGACAAAAAGTATCGCGTCATAACTTTATTCCTATGCAAGCTGGAACAACGTCCAGTTCTGAAAACAGTTGACTGTAACAAGACGCCCCACTTTTACAGGTCGCCCCAATTGACGGTAGCACATCTTCAAATCCGCGAAGTCGGCCGGGGGATGGGGTTGTCTATTGGGCCGAGTTCTCCAAAGGTACCACCTTCCATAACACCTAAGTTTTCAGAGTCGCTTAATCATCTGCAGTTTTTGACAGGGCTGGCGTCAGGATTTTAAGAACGTCAGGCTGAATAGTGGGCGTCCAATTTTCGACATTTTTGCGTCGAAAATTAATAAAAATAAATTGAAAATCTTCTTCGGTTCTCAGGCATTAAAGATATGGGACTTTCGATGATAGTCCCCTGTTTTCGTTCAATACATGGTTACTTCGGGGAATCTCTCTCCAGGTACGTATGGAAGAGTTTTTCAGGGGGATGGGGGGGGGGGGTAAAAGTCCCCAACTCATTCAACTCAAAATCCCCAAGTATCACCGTAAAAAGAAAAAACCTTTTGACTTGTTGGATTTTTCCAACTCTACCGAAATTTTCCAACTCCGCCTGACTGAACTGGTAAATTGTCCCAACTGCTGAGTAAAAAATTTCCTACGGGGGGTAGCCTCCCTCTCCCTATCGGTACGTCCCTGTCTCTGTCTCCCACCTAAATCTGACTTCGGAGATATTTCCTCGCATTAAGTGTGATGAACACTCAATAACCCGATGAAATGAACGATGATTAGCAGTTCGAGGAGCATACCCGCTGAAATGTATCTCTTTCGGCCAGATTAACGACGCCGATTAGCGTTTATGTCGACCATAAAAGCTATAAGTTACTTATAACTAATCGTAAGCGTCTCGACAGCGTCGAGCTGATACCATCAGACTGGTTGATCCCACCGCCGCTTGTCCTTCCGTCGTTTTATGACGGCTCCTCTCATATTTATCGGCGATCGCGAATACAGTAGCGATAGTTTTTACTGGCGTTTGCGCGACCGTATCTCTCTCAACTTGATAGCGAGTTTAACGAGTGTAATAATTATTGCTCGAGATTTACGGCTGCGAAGTCATTCACATCTTCGCATCTTGGTATAGCTAAACAAACGATTGCGGTTTTCTTTCGCATTTTCAAATCAAGCGACAGTAAAAAACAGAGCTTTGAATTCGAACCCCAAATTAGAATTAGGCTGAGTACACAGTTCGAGAATCTGGTAACTGCAAAATTTCGAAGTCATTCGAGAAAAAAGAAAAGAAATAATAATAATATATTTGTTTCCTCCCAGCACAGCCGTGAGGCCAATTACGATTGGGGGGCGGGGGAGTAGATGAAAATGATTATAATACCGTACTGTCGATTATGCGACACTTTTTCCGAAGTCTATAACGTAACCAACAGGTATCCTTTGTCTACAGTTCTTAGAAGCTTCAGTCTTTTTTGGGAAATCTGCCCTTTCGAACATTCGGTAACAGCATACTTTAGCAAAGGCAGCTTGAGTCATCATGCTACCTTTTCTTTTTTTTTTTTTTTTTTTTCTAATTTGCTCTCTACCCGAGCTTTGGAATCCGCCCTTTCGAGCATTACCTCAGAGACGTCGGGGAGGCTGTTAGGGCTGTCTTAGCCCTCTTCTCTTCTGGCCGAAAAACCGGCCTAGGTCGAAACCTGGCGAGTTTCTACATGGGCTCGAACCTGGGACCTCCGCATTCCGAGACCAACGCGCTACTCACTCGGCCAACCAGACCCCAGAGCACATACCTCTCAGTTATGTGCTAAATCTAGACAGAAAGTATAATCATGCCAGCCTTAACATACACCCTGTCTAATGCTGCCATCCAAAGAGACAGTAAAGGTACGATTCTACGAGCCAATCAATACCGTTTATTTTGATTTTGTAACAGCAAAAAAAGATTCCATGATTCCTGAATTCGATGGTTCGTGGATTTGAATCCACGAATCCACTCCATTTATTCGAATCCGATTCGAATCACAGTAAACGTAAATCATATTCGAATCCAAAAAAGGGTAGTGATTCGTGGATTCGGATATGAATCCAATTTTTGGATTCGTTTTCAACCTTGTGTTCCTCCAGGTTCGAGTACTGTCTGAAGACTGCATGCTGTATTCTCATCCCCCCCCCCCCAATCAACCAATAATAAGAGAACACTCAAACACGCAATGATAAAACAAATCGATTTTTGTTACAAAATTGATTGACCTATTATTTTGCTGGATGTGACAAAATGGATTTTTCAATTGATTTCTTTCGAGTGAAAATCTATTAATCGATTTTATTTTGTCAGTGATCTTCAGAAAAACTTTCTGAACATTTTTGAAGACTTTCATTGGAAATATTTAGGAAAAAACGTTGATGGAAGAATTTTATCGAAAATCTTCGGGGAAAATCTTCGATGATTTCCAGAGAATAATTTCATTGGAAATCTTTGAGAAGAGTCTCCGATGATTTCTAAGGAATTTCATCGGAAATTTTCGGAGAAAAAATTCCGATAATTTCCGAAGAATTGAGACTATTTTCCTCGCATGTGATGGAATCAGAGATATTTCTCGAAGATGTTTGATGAAATTCTTCGGAAATCATCCCACAATTTCCAAAGAATTTTACCGAAAATAATCTGAGAAAAATCTCCTATAATTTCATCAAAAAAAAAAAAAAGTCATTGGAAATTTTCGAAAATAATCTCCACGGATTTTCGGAGAATTTCATCGGAAGTCTTCAGAAGAAATTTCCAACGATGTCCAAAAAATTTCACAAAAAATCTTCGGGGAAAATTTTTGATTCCATCGCATGAGTGGGAAATGGTCTCAATTCTTCAGGAATTATCGGAATTTTTCTCGAAAATTTCCGATGAAATATTTAATCTAATAAAATAAATATTATATTAGATTGTAAATCTAATTTTGATTAAAATAAATTCATTTTATTAATAAAATATTTATTTAAAAAAATAAAATTAATAAAATTTTAATTATAAAAATTAAGATAAAAATATTTTTGTAAAAAAGTTTACAGAAATTCTTTAAAAATCATCGGAGATTCTTATCGAAGATTTCCGATGAAATTCTTCGAAGATCATCGAACATTTTCCTTGAAGATTTTTGATAAAATTCTTCAAAAACCATCGAAGTTTTTCCCCGAATATTTCCTACTGAAAATTATTGGAAAATTTTGATAAATTTTTTTGGGGAACATTGGAAATTTTTTCTGAAGATTTCCGATAGGATTCTTCTGAAATGTTCTGAATTTTTTTCGAAAAATTTCCGTTGAAACTCGTTTAAAATCATAGAGGATTTTTCCTGATGATTTTCAATAAAATTCTTCAAAAACCGTCGGATTTTTCCAGAATAATTTTGATAAAATTTTTTTTTACTTATCGGAAGATTTTTGAAGAAATTCTTTGGAAAACATTGGAAATTCTTTCTTAAGATTTTCGATGAAATTCTCCGGAAATTATCAGAGATTGCTCTCAGAGATTTCTGATTAATTTCCTTGGAAATCATTGGAGATTTTCCCCAAACATCTCGGATGAAATTCTTCGGAAATCATCGATAATTTATCCCAAAAATTTCGGATGAAAATCTCTGGAAATCATCGAACCCTTCTTCTGAAGAAATGCTTCAAAAATCATCAGAAATACTTTACGATGATTTCCAATAAAACTCTTTGGTATCATTGGAGATTTTCTTCAACATCTTCAACAAAATTCTTCTGAAATCATAGGGGATTTTTCTCAGTGATGTCTCATGAAATTTTTCGAAAATAATCGGAAATTTTTCCTGTGTTTTCGTTAAAATTCCTCGGAAATTATCTTCGGAAATCAAAGGAGTCTTCTCGAAGATGAATGTTAACTGCACGTGTTTTTCGAACAGAAATCTCCTCGAGACTGGATGTATTTTTTCGCGAGCGAAAGCTTCCCTTTTGAAGTTAACATTCCCCTTTAGGCATACGACTTGTAGGGAAACCTTTTTCCCGAAGCAGACGCTCTCACTCCTGAGCACAAGCTTCCTCTTCACTTTTTTTATGCATACCCTCTGCTGCTTGCACTCCACTTCTGCGAAGTGAGAACTAAAGCTTCTCTTTATGCATACCTCCAAATTAGCTTGTTACCGTTTAGCGGGTACTCTAACCAAACCCCTTCCTGTTATCTCGCTGGAGGACAGAATTATGGTACAAGAATATTTCGCAGTTTCGTTTTTTTTTTTTTCTTGAAATTCAATTTCTTTTTTTTAGAGAGAGAGAAATTTGAAAGTTAATTTTCTAATGAGTATTTTGTACAACTTGATAGTAGTTCAGTATTAACATTAATGTCCCACAATATGCAGCTAGTCGACAAAGGATGTGTCCTGACTGATGTTCACTCTAGATAATTACAGAAAATTTCTGTAATTAATTACATTGATCCATATACCTCCATTCGAGAGGAGAAAGATAAAATCTCAAATCCGATAACGTTGTCAAAAGATTTGGAGAATATTCTGGTCTTTACTAGTGTCAATATCCAGGACTTTCCCTAGTGGCTCTGTGGCGTAGCGGTAAGAACTCAGCTTCATAACCCGAAGGCACTGGGTTCGATTCCCAACGCCGGCATCGTTATCAGTAATGCAAGAAAGAACTCGTCACACATTCTTACACCGCATTCTGATAACGTACACAGAGTCACAACCACTTACAGCAGAGGCTTCCGAGAAGTGTGTAATCGGTTGCCAGTATCTGAAAGCTGTAAATGGCAGTAAATGGGTAAGGCGCTACCTGCCGGTGCTCGTTGAACTCACCGTCATAAACCACGGGGCTAGTGGATACGGGTATTCGACGGGAAGGTAGCGCAGCCTAGGCCAATTTCCGGCAAGAAAAGAAGAGGGCTAAGGCAGCCCTAAAAGTCTCCTCGACGTCTCTGAAGTAATGCACGAAAGGGCGGATTCCAGGGCTCGGGCTGTGAGCGAATTAGAAGAAGAGAATCTAGGACTTTCCCATCACAAGAACATCGACCTACTCCAAAACAGAACTAAAAGCGTTCAAAAGCTTGGAAGCCAACCGATATTTTATTGAAGGATGGATCAAGTATATCGAGTATGCGAAACTAAATGATCACTTTGTTGTTCTGTCTGAAGTTAGCGTGTCTTACTATACAGTGCATTACTTTTGGAAAACAGAAGAATCTTAACTTGGGATTTTTCCTAAACTGTTCAAGAAATGGACAAAACCTCAATACTTAGCTAGGTTATCAGTACCCCATCGTCACCTTTTAATCCAGGTTCCAATTTTTACCACCTGCAGCGCACCCTTCGTTCGAATATGCGAATATTATGCGAATGTAATGAAAAATGCAGCACTTAACTAGTGCTGGCAGGAATATTGTTTTTATTACCCAAATTTGGCCCAGGAAGCGCCGTTAGTCAGGGATGCCGATGCTCCAAAACTATCCGAGAATCTGATTTATTATGTAATAAACGTTGAAAGCAAAAGATATGGCATAAATTGGCCTAAAAAAACAACCAACAAACTTAATCGCTCGAACAAATAGCTCTCCATGTCTGTATATATGAGACTTTAAGGTAGCTGTTTTTCGTCCTCGATCGTTTATCTCGATATCATTATTAAAAAATTACTGATGCTTAATTCGGAATTTAAAGTTGTGGATGCATAAAATATGAATCAAATTCATTCGCAAAAAGTTTACGATACATTAATTTACATTTGTCGATGTTATCATCGTTACGATAATGGTAATGTGACCGGTTTCGAGTATCATTACTTTGAAAATATGTTTTAACATTTTTCTAACTTTTTTTCGCCTATCGGCCGAATTGTTTTTGTTGTGAAACAGAATTTTGTCGTCCATCTGTACGATAATGTACTGTGTTGTAAATTTGACGGGCCAGCTGGCTTAGGGTAATTCGATCCACATCAGCTACATAATTTTGTACTTTAATGGCGTTGCCTGCCGCGAATGTAAATTTACGATTTTGAATTATTAAAAAAAAAAAAAAAAAAAAAAAGTAAATAAATAAATTTTTTCGGCGAGTACTCGGAGGAAGTAACCATTTAAATTCGTTTCGCTAATTTTGTTATACCGTCTTTATCGTCGTATTAAAAATTTTGGACGATTGAGGGCCTAATTTATATTTTGCGCGTACAACTTTACCTCTTAAAATACGTACCGAGTTTGCTGTATGTACTAAAGGATAAATGATGTAATTCGCGTTTAATTTATATTGTGGTTACTCTGGGAAGCTGTGCTGCGGGTGGTGGCCATGTTGCGCTCACTGGCTGATAAATCGTCTCGAGGAATTTTTATCGAAAAAAGTATTAGTAAGGTTACCGAGATCAGTAAGGACGTAATGGGTTTCAGAACCAGCGCAGTAAACAATGAAAATTTGACAGGTTATAAGTAGGAGAAAATTGTTAGTTTCGGAACCAAAATATATTTTTTTTTAGTAAAAGAGTCGGTTTGCTCGTGCTCTATGAGAGTCAGTGTTGCTTGTTATGAAGATACGAAAATGATCGATTTTTACACTATATATACAAGTTTCATGAATTAGAGGAAAATTGAAATGAATTAATTGTAATAAGATCACATAATATCAAGTCGATTAGTAATATCACTTATCGTTATTAAAACTAGATATGGTTAATATAGAGTATTTAGTATAAAAAAAAGTCAGCAAACAAATAATAATCGAGAAAGTGGTCAATAATTAACCATGCAGTATAAAATGGGATAATAAAACTCAAAAACATCAGAAAATTAACGAAATAACATGGATGTGTGAATGATGTAGCCGGCACTTCCTTTATAAATTAACTCCCTAGAATCAGTGACCCATTATTGTTATATGTGACCTGGAATCATGAAATGTACCTCTCGTGCGAAAACAGGTTTTGGAGATAAACAAGTGTAAAGATAGGATGGTGGTAGTGGTGGGCACAGATGTACATAGCGTGTACATCTGTGGTGGTGCGTTGTTTCGAATTCTTCTTCTCTGTCATTCCCCGATGCCATGTAAACGGATACTCCCATGTGCTCGTTTCATACGGCACCATCTAAACGGATGTTTTTAAACATTTGACATAATTTTTAAATGCAATTTGTGGAAGAACTAATGGAAGATAGGAAGCTGCGATTTGTTTCATTTGAAAGAGCGTGATTTTTTTCTATAAGAATTGTCGAGAATGTGAAAAATGATTTTCTTGACACCAGAGGCACATTCTATGATTCCAGGTCACATGTATTCGTGCAATGTTCCTTGCAAATCGTTCATTGTACTGCATGACCGTTTGGTTCCGTAGCCGATTACTATACAAGATTTGCTTCCAAAACCTGATTCCGAAACCTTAGCCGTCGATTAGTAAAATAGTTTCTTCTTTGATTACCAGCTGGCGAGTGCGATTAGCGGGGCTCCTCACTTCTTTCTGCTATCGAGAATTCCAGAGATCAAAGTCTGCTTAAAGTAATATTTATCCAAGAAATTGAATTCTCTATGTAGGAAGTTCACGGCGGTAGCGGATTCCAATACTTTTGCCCCGCCCCTCCCCCCAACTTCAGAAACAACCGCCGGTCTGTTTATTCACCTACATTTCAAAAAATTACCTGCCATCTCAAGACTAAGCCATACAAAATATCGAGACAGTCAGGCTCTCTCAGTCGTAGGGACATAGAGCCTACAGCTGAGGTCACTCTGTCTGTGCTCTACGTCCCATGTACCTTTATCTCTGTGTCAGAAGCAGACAAGGGGCAAAGAGACAAAACCGAAAATCCGGGAGCCAGAGTACCACTCCCCCCTTTAATTCCTAATTTCGTAAACTTGACTCAACCAAGAAAAAGTAAAAAATTAAGGGGTATTTGAAGGAGGATGTATCAGGGGGAGGGGGTTGAAGGAATCCTTACCATGTGAACTCTTGTGCATCAAATACCTAAGTCCAGCTCTACCTATCACTTCGACTGGATACGTTGCATTCGCTCTTCGGAGATGCTTCGAAGGAAAAGGTAATTTAACGTACTCTACCCTCTTCTCTTCTAATTTTCTAATTCAACATAGAGACCAAAAAAAAAAAAAAAAAAAATTACAAACAAAAGTTAATTGTAACGTTCGCCGTCTCTGCATCAAAGCCTCCCTTCGTTTCCCACCGCATTTCCATTCTGAAACTCAATCTATTTGTTTGTTCGCAGATGGTATCACTGTTCGCGCTAATCGCGTCGGTTAGCGCCGGCCATTTGCCGGTGGCGCCGGTGCCCGCGCCGCTGGCCTATTCCGCCTACCCGTACTCGTTTCCGGCCGCGTACTCCGCCTACCCGTACTCCGCCTATCCGTACTCGGCTCTGCCGTTCAAAGCAGTAGCCCCGGTTGGACCGGCAGTGTTGCCGGCGGCGCCGCTGGTCAGAGCCGCCGTACCAGCTCCGGCGGCCGTCGCCGCCGCTCCGTTCGTCCGAGCCGCAGTACCTGCCGCAGTTCCCGCCGCTCCGTTTGTTAGAGCGGCTCCGCTAGCCGCGGCTCCAGTGGCCGCAGCCCCGTTGGCGGCGGCACCGGTGGCCGCGGCCAAGCTCGATTACGTGGACGCGTACCCGCAGTACCAGTACGCGTACAACGTTCAGGACACGCTGACCGGAGACTCGAAGGCGCAGGAGGAGAGCAGAGAAGGCGGCGTCGTCAGGGGTCGGTACAGTCTGATCGAAGCCGACGGCAGCCGTAGGACGGTCAACTACTACGCGGATCCGTTGAACGGCTTCAACGCGGTCGTGCAGAAGGACTTGCCGGTGGTGGCCGCCGCTCCTGTGGTCAAGGCAGCGCCGACCATCGTATCCGTGTAACGTGATCCAGTCTGCGCCGTTTATTAGTTTCCGAATGATCTGCTGTTATACGTGTGTATAGTTTCTTTCTGTTTGTACGATTTTATTTTTGTTTCTTCGTAATAAAGGCCATTTTTATAGTATTCGATGGTTTCTCTCATTGTCGGAGGCTGTGCGGATATTGAGTGCCTCATGTCTGTGCCGGTGCGACGTACTCGATCGCAATGGTCGGAACTTAGGACCATGGAGTCGAACTGCGACGTGATTTGTAAACACGTTGAAGTGTATAGGAAGTGTAATATTAGAGAATGTCCTGGATAATAGTTTCGAAACACCGAATACGGTTTAATATTCCAGGCGGTCATTCGACTCATTACGTGCGTCTTGTTTATCATTGGCTGTGCAATCGACGGCAGCGTGGCGAGGGCGATTCGGTCGATTTAACGACGCATAATCATTGTAATCTAATCTGACGTCGCACACCAAGTGCCCCCATCAATATTTAATTTAAATTCTGTAACCTCTGTTACTGGTGTGGTGTTACATCATGAAGACAAAAAAAAAAGTGTGTGTATTTATTATACGTCAACTTTCTATGAGTTATAACGTTATAACCTGAAACGTCTAGGGTGATGTACCAACTCGACCTTTGCATTCTCATTACTCGAGTGTTTTATTGGATTGACCCGGTGGCGTGGATCCGAATTGATGACTGCTGTCGAATTTTGTTGACTGTGGTGAACGCTAGAACTAGAGAGAATTTTCTGGTAGGTTGTTGAAAAACTGTTCTGAAGAGTCTTCTGCGCTTTTGCAAGTTGAAATTATTCTTGTTTTTCGTGCACTCATCGTCGTTAGTTTGTACATGAGTACAGAATCCTAGTCATGATACCGCCGAAAGGAGATAGTACGTTCTCTTTATTAAAGCCCACTTCGCCGTTTTCGGTTGGAACGAACCGAAAGCAACACAAAGGCACTCGTTAGCTATTGTTCGAGGGTTATAGCTTCTCGGTATGCGCTGATTCGAATACAAACATATAAATGTAAAAATTTAACCAGGTAATCTTGATAATTAATAACAACGTTAATCTGGCCATCTCTAGATGACTGCATATGGATCAAGTCGACCGGACCTCTTGCGTTAGCTTCTTCAAAACCCATAGGCTGCACTACAACTTCCTTCCTTGGATCTCCTATGTAGGCCAATGCACCGAGTACTGTCATATTGAAGCATGTAAAGAGCGGTAAGAGATTATTACATACAATCTACAGTCGAACCTCGCTATAACGTACCTCAAGGGACCGGCCGTTTTACTACGTTATAACCGGGCTACGTTACAGCCGAACTTCGTCCAAAAAAAAAAAGGCACAATATTGCGATGTATTCAGTACGAAATGTATACATGTATGTCATTTATCAATTTTCACGGAAAAAATCAGTAATTTTTTTTTTGGTTTTCGAGAATGTGCTACATACTGAGTCGAAATAGAGAATGAGAGCTTTTGCTGAGGGTGGCAAAAGTTTCAGGGGTAGTACTGTCTGAATTTTCGTAAAACTTCGTCAATAAATTAACAGCTTCCAATGCTTGGCTCACCGTGACAGGCTCTTCAGCTGCTCAGAATCATCATCGGCGGTTTCTTTCACTGAAGCTACAATTTCTTCATCTGTGAGTGCAGCAGTGGTGATGACGGTTTCGTTGAAGTCGAGAAAATTTTGAAGATCCTCATCAGTCATAGAAGGAAGCTCTAAGGGGGGTGTTGTGTCAACGGAATCTTCGTCTTCAGGAAGATCTGATGTGAATTTTGCGTGTCGAAAGCAGTTCCTTATTGATTCTGCGGTGACTTTATTCCAAGCGGAGTGTATTAAACGGATGGCTTCCAATACTGTGATTGTAAGAGGCTGTTTATTGTCAATAGACCTTATGAATCACGAGTAATCGTCTGTAATGACTTTGTAGACATCGTATGACCCCTTGGTCCATCGGTTGAAGCACACTGGTGGTATTGGGCGGCAGGAAGACTAGCTTAATGTTTTTCAATTCGATTTTCGGATGCGCTGGACAATTGTCCACGACTAAGATGATTTTCCGGGTTTTTTTTTTTCACTAGCTCCGTATCCGTAATTCTTCTTCAAAGAGGACGCTCGTCATCCAGGCTTTTTTATTTGCCTGATATCGTACCGGTAAACATTTGACGTTTTTAAAACAGCGCGGCTTCAGCGACTTGCCAATGACGAGCAGTTTTCGCTTTTCGCTACCATCCATATTAGCACAGACAAACACGGTTAGTCGCTCCTTCGATAATTTACCTCCCACGCATTTCTCGTTTTTGAATTTTAACGTCTGGTCAGGAAGCAACTTGTAGAAGAGCTCTGTCTCATCTGCATTAAACACGTCACAATCGGCATACCCTTCACGAATTTTCGGCCACTCGTTAAGTAACCACTCGTCGCAAATGGTAAAGTCAGTGTCTCTTGCTTCACCACACACCCTTCCCCAGTTGATATTATGGCGTTTCTTAAATCTGTCTAGCCAACCATTCGAACACTTGAAGTCTTCAATCGCTAGCAGCTGAGCTAGTTCCTCTGCGTTACCTTTAAGTAAGGGACCACTTACCGGTACATTGTCACAGCGTGTTTGAGTGAACCATTTCAGTAAAGCTGAGTCAAGATCGTTGAATGTTGCCCCTCGCAATTTCTTGCGTTCCCTGCTTTCGCACTGACTCGCTGCGACGATTTTCGTGCGCTGGCTCCATATCGTAGATACCGTCGTTAAAGCTAACCCGAGTTCGTCACTCACGTCTTTAATTTTCGCGCCACACTCAATTTTACGAACGATGTCCAACTTTTCTTCGATGCTAAAAGTCCTCCGCTTCGGCATGTTCACAATCACACCCGATCGCCCAAACAGAACTGAACATGCAGCCGAATAGAAATGAAGATGCAGGATAAAACTGCACATTACTTCTATCCTATTGTAGAAATTTTATATTTTTTTGATAAGTCTGACTGGGAAATTCGTGTATTCTTCAGCTGTGTTGAGCGTGAATTTCACGTTATAGCCGGGGTCTTACAACGTTATACCAGAGTTTTTTTTACATTACTTTATATAATATGTGAGTTTGGCGGGACCAAGCAATTTACTACGTAATGGCCGGTATTACGTTACGTCCGAGTACGTTATAGCGAGGTTCGACTATATTTCGAAGTTTGTACAAAACATTTTGTACAATATTATTCATTTCATACAAGTTGGTACACTCATTGCGAAGGGTACTGTATTAATTGTACCCAGTCCTATATCTCGGGTTCAGTACACAGTGGGTCGTTCGATTCGCGGACAATACAAAAATGCTTGTACCATTCCCGATCTGTACAATTTCGAGCTTGGTACGTAACATATACATCTGAGCGTAATATATATATCAAGAAAAACAATGGGCCTAAGTTTGAACCCTGCGACACCATAAGGGCAATTGAACTCTTTTGAGCACACTTCTTTATAAGACTTATCTCCAGTATTCTTTAATCTGTACATACACTCTTTTCATTTGCTCTCACCCTGGAACCGCCCCTTCGAGCATTACCTCAGGGACATCGGGGAGCTTTTTAGGGCTGCCTTCACCCTCTTCTCTACTGGCCGGGAATCAGCCTATATCGACTGTGCTATCTTCCTGTAAACTACCCGTATCACTAGCCTCGTGGTTTATGACGGCGAGTTCAACGAGCACCGGCAGGTAGCGCCTTACCCATTTACAGCTTTCAGATACTGGCGACCGATTACACACTTCTCGGAAGCCTCTGCTGTAAGTGGTTGTGACTCTGTGCACGTTTTCAGAATGCGCTGTTAGAATGTATGACGAGTTCTTTCTGGCATTACTGATAACGATGTCGGTGTTGGGAATCGAGCCCGGTGCCGTCGGGTTATGAAGCCGAGGATGATTTGAGGCGCCCAGGAATAATATCACTGCTGCTAGAAGAAAGAGTGGAAGGAAAGAATTGGGTAGGTCGACAAAGATTCCAGTATGTTCAGCAGATAATCAAGGATGTGAAATGCAAGTTTTATTACGAAATGAAAGAACTTACACAAGATGGGGAGAAATGGAGAGCTGCAACAAACCGGTCGTAAAACTGATAACCTGATGATGATGATCTTTATAAAATACCTATTGCTTCCGATCGGATAAATACGAGTTAAAAAAACCCCACAAGTTGGTCATCAATCCCTAACCTCATTAGCTTTTCTAATAAAATAACATTGTTGACCCGATCAAATGCTTTTTGAAAGTTGGTGTAAACCACATCCACCTGCTTCCCCTGATCAACTGCTGCATTCACCTGACTTATTAAGTTGAGCAGATTTGTTTGAATCAATTTCTTCTCTGAAAAGCCATGTTGCTCAGTGATAATACAGTCGAACCTCGCTAAGTGGTACCTGGATAAGTGGAAAATCGGTCGGTCCCGTGATTTTTGCCCTATCATCCCCATGTAAATTACACCTTTGGATAAGTGGAATCAATTTTTCCGAAAAATCCCTCGATAAATAGAATTTTTAAGATTCAACCTCTGCAAGTGGAATGTTGAGTACACATGTACGAGCACATCTACGTCTTTATTATGAAACGTGTGACGAAATACCGCCCAATTTCTTCAGTTACCTGAATGATCTCCAGCGTTTTACCGAAAATAATTACTGTAATAATGCTGTCCAGCAAAAAATTACATCGTATTTTCACTAATGTTTTTGTACGCTACGCACCGAGTATTACTGTACATTAAAGAATATGAAAACTGTGTAAGTGGAATTTTCGCATTTTTTTACCTCTGTAAGTAAAACTCGGGTAAGTGAAAAACTGGATAAGTGGAACAAAACGGCCGGTCCCTTGCGATTCCACTTATCGAGGTTCGACTGTATAACTCTATAGCTGGAAGGTCAAACGACTGCATATCACTCACTCAATTATTTCCACAGGTATTGGTAATAGGGCTATGGGTCTAAACTTGGTAATATCATATTTGAGCTATTCTCTTTGGGAATAGGTATCACACTTTTGTTGTTTTCCAGATTTTAGGAAATTTTTTGGTTTGTTGGGATAGATTGAATAATTGAATATACAGTAAAACCTCGATAAATGAAATCGCGATAACTGAAAAACTCGGTAAGTGGAAGGAAAAAATGATTTTACATGTAAATTTACCTTGACAAATGAAAGTAGCCCCTCGATAAGTGAAATAGATTTTTTCGTCGGAGTAGCAATATGTACATACATATTTACTGAAATTAGTCGCATTTTTCATGGTAAACCTCTATAAGTGAAATGGTGACCATATCAACCTCTGTAAGTGAAATAGTGAGTCTTTTCTATCCGCCCATCATGACTCATTCTTGCTTGATCTCGTCAATTCATGCCTCTTTACCAAGACTGACGTTTTCACTTCTTACGCAATAGTATACTGTACACATATGAATGCAGTTTTACAGTGTGAAGTGTTGGTGAAATAAAACGATATACAATTATTTTAAATGAAAATTAAACTTTTTTGGTAGAAAAACTCGTTAATTGAAAATTTAGCTGACGATAACCTGTGTAACTGAAAACCCCGCAAATTGAAAAACTCGATAACTTCAACATTTCTTCTCTTCCCTTCGAATTTCACTTATCGAGGTTTCACTGTATAAGTGATCTAACAAGGAAAGTTTGGCAGCCCTTATAAATGGACGCTGTTCAGCAAGAGGGAACCAACTAGCAAAATCCATTTTTTGAGAACACGTGATTCGAAGTTCAAGAGCCATGCAGAAACTATGTGACACAGCGTTTACTGATGAGCTTTTTTCAACGTGAGTACACATTTTTGAATCGGGGGCCTAATTTTGAAAAATTCTACGTTTTACACTCTTTCCAACGATACTAATAACTCATTTTGTTTACAAATGTTAGTTGGTTCTCTCTTCCTGAACAGCGTCAGGCAGGTACATTGTCTGCGCCAAGAGATCTTTTTGGTTTTATTCTGCTCATCCCACATTACTGGAAAATGTTAGAATTAATGTACGTCTGCTTATGGAAGTCGGTGCCGACGCACATTTGCCCCTATAAATTCGAAAACAAATGCCCTTCGAGATTTTCCTATGAATATGATGATGTCAATTTATAACACGCAATCACAATAAAATTGAAACCTAAATATTTTTGATTCCTGCAGATCTGAATTTTTTCGTGAACTATTTCGCACAAATGAGGTACCGCACTAAGACATTACTGCCGCCATCTCGCTCTCTTTCTCTTTCCTGGAGCTTCGCCAAACTGGGAAAATATGGTTTCCTTGGCTGCCAATGTCCCCTCCTTCTTATCCCTATTCCCTGCGCACACCCTTACGCTCAGGTGTATATATTTACCTATGTATACTTTCTTTTTTTTCTTTTTCTCCTGCATTTATTGCTATGAGGCGAAGGGAGATTGAAATTCCATTTTACAGTTTTGCAAAAAGCATTCTCTCCCCCCCCCCCCATGTACTAAGTCACCAGTCGCTGTGTGGCCGAGTGGTAACGTGCCCGCTTCGCAATCCTTGCGCGTTTCTGGTTCGAATCCCACTAACGCCGGAAAAAGCTAGTGGTATGCAACCTTAACACAAACCTCCACCTCCAAATGGCTCATAATGTGCTGCACATGGAAACAAGGTTTGTATTCGAATCAGCGCATACCGAGAAGCTATATCCTTGGAACAATAGCTAACATGTGCCTTTGTGTAGCTTTTGGTTCGTTCCAACAGAAGAAGGCGAAGTGGGCTTTAATAAAGAGAACGTACTACATACAGGGTGACCCAGAAGTAACGCAAGTCAAAAAATTGCCTAGTAAGAATTAATGAAACAACCGAGGGGGGGTTCGTTTAGTTGTCATGATCACTACAGTTTGCGACACTACACACGAACAACTTCCTTCTCCTGAGCATTTGCAGTTTATAACGGAGCAAAATGTTTCTCGTTACACTGCAGAGCACGTGCATTATTGTCGAACATTATTTTCGATCGAATCTACGCGCATGTAAAGCTGTCTTCACGGAAATTCCGAGCTCCTCCAAACCTACGACTCACAATCATCGATAATTCGAACGATACGCTATGTATTTACCGCGCTGGTCACCCCTTCATGACGAGAGAAAGCGAACTATGCCAGATGCGAGGAACCGGAACGCACGGCGCCTCAAACCGTCGCGCTGTGAACTGTTCGGCGCCTAAACGCGGTTGCATTCCTACCGTATCTCGTCGTTGCATGAGTTGCATACTCCAGATTACGAACAGAGTCGAAATTTTTGCACCTGGTTCAAAGAACAGTTTTTTGGAGATAGGGTTATTTCTACGGGTGGTTGGCCTTCAAGGAGCTCCGATCTGAGTCCGGCGGACTATTTTCTATGGGGATACTTGAAGGATACCATTTACAGAAACCACCCGACCACACTGGAAGAGCTAAAAACAGAAATTGAGACTGCAATAAGAAACGTCAACGAAAACATGCTACAAAAAGTCTTCAAGAACCTAATAACGCGGCTCAATGCCTGTTTAGATATTGCTGTCGGACAGTTTCAACATCTACTTTAATTATTTGTAGCAACAGAACCCAAGAAAATTTAATACAAGTGTTTTTCTAACTTTTCAATTTTTCACTTGCATTACTTTCGGGTCACCCTGTATATTTCTTTTTGTAGGGCGTGCCAATTCACTTTTCCTTCTTCTGTATTCCAGACCGCTTTCGGCTGTTATGCCATCATCAGTGGAGTACCCTAAATGAGACTTGTCTCTTGTAGTCCTGTAGTTATAGTCGAGGGTAGTACCGTATGGTGAGACTGTTTTGTCTTGCGTTCCTATTGGTTGTCTGTGAATATGCAGTCTGTACAATCAGTGGTTATTGTTATTGGTTGTGTGCTCTGATTGGTTGCCTGTGGTTGTGCAGTCTGTCCAATCCGTGGGTGTTATGTTATTAGTTGGAATAAGTTCTCACTTTGGAAGTTAGTTGTTGTATTTATTAGGTTGTTTTGTTTTGTTTTTGCCTTTATTATTTCTAGTTGTTCTTTTCATTTTCTTTTTCTTGTGTTGTTTTCTGTGTGTAGGATTTTGTACTTTTCTGTCAATTTGTCATTGTTGTGTCCCTGGTCATTGCAGTGTTTTCCAAACAGTGATTTGTTATCATTTAGCTTCTGCGATTTTTCATGTTCTTTGATTCTGGTTGTGAATTTTCTGCCTGTTTCTCCAATGTAGGTCATGTCACAGTGTTCACAGTCCAGTCTGTATACTCCGCTGCTGTTGTTTCTGTCCTTTGCTTCTGTTTTGTCATTGCTTATTTGTTTGATCAGAGGTGGTCTGTTTTTGATTCCGAGTTTTATGTTGTATTGGTTGAAGATTTTTTGTATTTTGTATGTATGTGTTCCTGTGAATGGTATTGCTCCTGCGTATTTGTCTGTTTTTGTGGTTATTGGTTCGGTGTCTGTGTTTTTTGGTTGTGTTAGTTTGTTAATTATTCTGTCTACTGTTTGTGGTTGGTATTTGTTGTTAATTGCAATTTGTTTAATTTTGTTATTAGAGACAAGTCTCATTTAGGGTACTCCACTGATGATGGCATAACAGCCGAAAGCGCTCTGGAATACAGAAGAAGGAAAAGTGAATTGGCACACCCTACAAAAGGAATATTACCAAGTTCACTCACACTCCAAAATGGACACTTAGTATATTTACTTGCAAAAGCGCAGGAGACTCTTCAGAACAGTTTTCAACCACCTACCAGAAAATTCTCTCTAGTTCTGCGTTCACCACAGTCTACGAAATTCGACAGCAGTCATCAATTCGAATCCACGCCACCGGGTCAATCCAATAAAACACTCGAGCAATGAGAATGCAAAAGATCGAGTTGGTACATCACCCAAGACGTTTCAAGAGGGATTTAATAAATAGAACGTATCTACTCGTAGTTACCCGCGGAAAAGTTACCCATTTACAGCCCTCGGTTACCCGCAGATTATCCAGAAACCCATCAGTAACCCTTGGTTCCCCTTTAGTTACCCGGGTAACTGGTAAGATTTTGCGCATCCCGATACGCAATCAGTTACCTTCTAGTTACCCGCGGAAAAGTTACCCATTTGCAACCCTCGGTTACCCTTGGTTCCCTTTTAGCTACCCGAATAACTAGCGGGAATTTGCGCATCGGGATATTATCAGTTGAGAGATCCTGTAATTAATGGTCATACCGAGAATATTGGAAATTTGGTTATTCTTCCATCTACTCGTACTGGAAGTCCTCGTTATATTATGTGTGAAAGAATGCAGGATGGTTTGTGTTATGCAAGAAAATTTTACATAGCTGATTTATTCATAAGATTTACCAGCAAAGGGAAATGGAAGAAGATTAGGGAGGTCTTTTCTGCCTGGACAGCGTCCTCAATATCGCTGTGATGTTGTAGCCCAAGTTTTCAAATTGAAAGCGAAGCGATTCATAAAAATGATAAAAAAAGATGCCGTATTTGGACAATGCCATGTTTTTTAAAGTCATAAAGAGAAAGTGCGATTATTTCAGACAGCAAAAATTATGTTTATTCCCCTCGGATTTGGCAACAATGATAACGACGAAACTCGCGGCGAAAGTAAGAGCAGTGGTGATATAGTATTTGTGACGTGTTACAGGAAAAGGGCCTGAGTGGTAACTGGACACTGAGAGGCCTTTTTCTTGCGATACGTCACAGTTGTTTTTTTTTTTCGAGTAAGGCGGCTCCAAGGGGAGGTATAACGGACAGCCATTTTGATTGCAAGAAAAGCATGCATGCGATTTCTCATTCTCAACACGAGGTTTGTTTATTTCTCGCAATCAAAATGGCTGTCCGTTATTCCTCCCTTTAGAGCCGGGTTAGTACGAGCAGCGATTCGTGAGTAGGTATCGAACACGTTACGATATTTCTCACTTTCGCTGCTCGTACTGTAGTACACTATATTATAATAATAATAAATAACCTTTATTGGGGTTTCACAACTGCGTGCTTAAAATATCTAATTTTTTGTGGCTAGAGCAGAGCTCGCGCCATCCCGGTCCATACTGAGCAAAGGTGTCTCTTGCAGACGCTCCCATTCGTTCCGGTGCAAAGCAATTTTTGAAAATTTTCTGTGCTCGTAAATCTGTTTAGATCGTCTTTCCACCTTGCGTGAGGCCCGATCGGCAAGTACCGACACTATTTCGACAGTGTCGAATTCTGCTCATTTCGACCGTCGAATTGTCGAACACTGACCAATCAGAAAGCAGCTTGACTGCACCGCCGGTTGCATTTCTTCAAATTCCGCAAAATTACTGCATTTTTGTCGATTTGTCGGCAATTTGCCGGTGTCGAAGTGTCGATCGACAGTTATTTTGCCCATAGGGGGTTTTCCTTATTTCCGATGGAGGGATGGAATTAACTAAAATGTGGTTCTGTAGGTCCATCAGTCGTCCTTCAATCGAGCTACATGCCCACCTGACTTCCATTTTTGTCTTCTGACAAATTTGATCACGTTTTCGTTTCCCGGAATTCTCTTTTTAATTGTGCTTGTTCTTAACCTGTCTTTTAGTTTAATCTTTAACATGGAGCGTTCCATGGCATTTTGAGTAGTTCTTAAGCGATTTAATAATTTTTCTTTCAGCGTCCGTGTTTGGCATCCATATGTGAGTGTTGGAATTATACAGGTGTTGAAAATTTTGCTTTTCTGGCGATACGCAAAAGGACCTTTGAAAATATTTTGTAAGGACCAGTATTTTGTCCAGACTTTTGTGACCCTGTTATTAATCTCGTTTCTCATTTTTCCTTTGAAACTAAATTGCTGTCCCAGATAAGTTGCTGTTTGGACTACTTTGATTCTTTCCTCGTTCAGTTTTGTTGTGCTTTCTTGTGTTATATTTTGGTCATTTGTTAAAATTTTTGTTTTGTTAATGTTGATTGTTAGTCCTGCTTTGTTGCTTTTATAGTTTAGTTCGTTAATAATTTCATTTAATTCCTGTATTGAATTTGCAAATAATATGATACCATCGGCAAATCTCAAGTTGGTTAAGTATTTCCCGTTGATGTTTATACCCTTGTTAGTCCAGTTCAGGTTTCTAAACACCTCTTCTAGTGCGCAACTGAAGAGAGTAGGTGACATGGGATCTCCTTGTTTGACATTATTTTTAATTTGGAAGTAGATCCCTGTTTTTTCTGTTTTGATTCTTGCTTTGAGTCCCGTGTACAGTTCTTTTATAACTGCCAGAAGGTTTTCTAGAATCCCTTGGTTTTCGAGGGCTTTTAACATGTAGTGTTTTAACAAGTCACATGCTTTGTTGTAATCTATTAGTGCTGTATAAATTTTTAGTTGGTATTTTAAGCTTTTTTCCGTGATTTGATTAACTGATTGAAGATGGTCTGCTGTGGAGAATGATTTTTTGAATCCTGTTTGTTCTATAGGTTGTTGAAATATACGTAGCGTTTGTAGTCTTCTATCTATTCACTTTGAGAAGATTTTTGCCAGGACTGGGCTTAAAGTTATGTGTCTGTAATTTGTTATTTTGTGTCGGTTGCCTTTTTTAAATAGTATTATTATGTTAGAATGTTTCCAGTCGTTCGGTATTATTGCTGTTTCCAGTATTTTATTAAAAGTTGAGTTAGTTGTTTTACTAATTCTCTGTTCCGTAGTTTAATGTATTCGTTGCAGATGTTGTCGAGTCCCGGGCTTTTATTGGTTTTTAATTCTTTAATTACCTCCTCTACTTCGCTGTAGAAAAACTTGGGTGCATCTACATCGCCTGTTACAGTTCTAGGTTCGTTCTCGTATTTTGTGTTTATTTCGTCATTATATAGTTTTTCATAGTAGTTGGTTATAGTTTGATTGATTTTATCTCTATCGTAGACTTTTGTTACCTTCTGGGTTTTCAAAATAGGTAGTCCATTGTATGCCTGGACTAATTTTCTGTTTCATTTTCTTGATGTTTCTGTTACCTTGCAATGTTTTCCTTATTATTTCATTTTTTTGTTTCATGCTTTTCCCCCTGATTTTGAGTTTTCAAATTGAAAGCGAAGCGATTGATAAAAATGATAAACAAGCTACCTCGCAGATAGCGAGGTAGTAAGAGGGTGTTTGCCATGTTCTAGGTTAAAGGTTGTTATCTGCTTATTTATGGCTTATGGGAGTTTTACTGCATTCATTGACCATAGCCTATAGCTAATAAGTTAAAGTCAATAAAATGAGCTTTTCGTTAGCTTCATTTTCAACTCTAACTTCCTAAACTGGTATTGATAAAACGAAACAAAATCTGAAATGTTGAGGCTTTGAAGCTAATATTCAGACACAGTACCAAAATATACGCCGGAATGAGAATCTTTTATTTTCATCTTTCCGAGTTGCATTCCTAATTGAGAGGAAAAGTATTCATAATCATAACTAGGGTTGCCAAAAATATGTCTAAAAACAGGTGAAATGTACGCATATTTTATGGTTTTTTTTTTGTCGCTAAATATGCCGAAAATACCTTATTTCCCGTTTACAGCAATGTGATTTCGTTATTTCCAGCTGTAATAACTCAATCTTTTATTAGGAAATGCACATTAGCGCTCCTACATTTCGTTTCACATCCTAATAGATGACAGCAGTTGACGGAGAACACAACTGAGCTAAAACTGAACTATGAGCTGTATACAATTCAGTCATATTTATTGAAATGATGAAAATTCGATTACAAAATAAGGTGCTTGCAGCGCTGCGCGCGGGCAAACACCCTAAAAAGGATGCCGTATTTGGACAAGTACTATGTTTTTTAAACTCATATAGGGAAAGCGCAATTATTTCAGGCAACAAAAATTATGTTTATTCCCTTCGGATTTGGCAACAATGATAACGATGAAACTCGCGGCGAAAGTAAGAGCAGTGGTGATATAGTATTTGTGACGTGTTACAGGAAAAGGGCCTGAGTGGTAACTGGACACTGAGGCCTTTTTCTTGCGATGCGTCACAGTTTTTTTTTTGCCGTGGCTTTCGTTTAAAAAAGCATCTGACAGTACGAGTAAGGCGGCTCCAAGAGGAAGTATAACGGACAGCCATTTTGATTGCAAGAAAAGCTTGTATGCGATTTCTCATTCTCAACACGAGGTTTGTTCATTTCTCGCAATCAAAGTGGCTGTCCATTATTCCTCCCCTTAGAGCCGCGTTAGTACGAGCAGCGATTCGTGAGTAGGTATCGAACACGTTGCGATATGTCTCACTTTCGCTGCATACTGTATACAAGTACGTATTCAATTGAATAGCAAAAAAAGGTGTGTATAATATATGTTTTGCATTATGAATGATTATTAGATGTGTTCTATAGAAGCGAGTTTTGTTTTTGTTCCCAGGCAGGGCCAAATTTAGGGGGCAGGGGGCCCCGGGCCCGCACAAATTGGGGGCTCGCACATCCTATAACTAATTCCGTAGAGCTGATGATGGATGTTATTGAATAGCTCTTTACAAAAAACAAAAAAAAAAAAAAAAAAAAAAACTAATAATAATGACGATGATGACGGATGACGATATTAATAATAATGATTAAAATGATGATCAATGTTGCTAAAAAATTTTTTTTGGGGGCCCGCAAGTGCCTAAATCAGGCCCTGCTCCCAGGTCTTCCACATGCTCATATTTTGCTATTCTTAGAGAAGAAATTGTGAAATGAGAACAGATATATCAGACCAAAAGTCACACCTCAACTATTTAAAATTGTGACCACTCACATGATACATGGTCTCTGTGGATCTCACAGTTTTTTCTCACCATGTATGCAGAATACAGAAAGTGTAGAAAAAGGTAATAGTATATTACGTTGGAGCAGAGGAGAGTATGCGATTCCCTAGTGCGAAGTTTACGGAACGAGGCGAAGCCGAGTGACGTAATCGCACGCGGGAACCGCATTACTTTCCGACGCTCCAACGTACTGTATTTTAATCGAAGATGAACGGAAAACAAACAAATACTTGACCAATCAGCTACCAAATTCATTTTCAATTCTTATCAGTTAGCATTCTGCCGAAATGTTTTCTGAACGATTCTCTTTTCGTGATAACGTGTTGTATATTAACAGTTGTAGATCGATTTTCCTTCGTACGTTACTTACTTACTGATTATAATCGCTTCTATGCAGTTACTTGTTCTCTGTTTAAAGAACACAAAAATAAAGTTCGTGTTTCAATTATATTTATTCTTACAATCATACAACCCAAGCGGTAGGTAATTTCTACTTTCCACTTGGGTTCGGCAGAAATTAAATATTACCTACCGCTTTTACGTTGTAGTCACTGTTACCTACTTACAAGCGTAAAAGCGCTTCTTTCCACAGCCAAAGCAGTGTAGGAAACCTGCCGTTTTCTGTTCATCTTCGATTAAAATATTATGTCTTTGGTTCTTCAAGCATAAGTTACAAGAAAGTTGTGAGTTTTACGAAAATATTTTCCATATGGGATTCACGGCTATTCCTGAATGAAATGATGATGGTTACCCACTTTATCGAAGACGTTCTCCTGACCGACTATGTTCGAAGAAATCTCATTGCCGAAAACCCCGCAATTCCTTAAACTCTTAAGAGTCTTGCCGGATTATTTGAGACTCTATGAGACTCCATTTGAATTTTTGATGTATTTTCAATTCAGACTTTTGTTTCTGGGCGGGGCTATTGGCCCTAATTGCCTCTCCCCGTATACCCGCGCCTAAGTTGATCAAGGTTTCATGTTTGAACCATTTTGTACTCGGTTCTTGTACATAATTAACTAATTACCTATGTATTTAGTTGAACGACCCTGTGTATTTTCAAGGTTTCCTATATCTGGAAAGCCTATAGGTAATTTCTTCTCGTTATTTTGTACGTACCAACCTCGCTGCTAGTATTAATATATTAATATTAAAAATTTCTAAGTATATGAATTTACATTTTACTTATCGGATGTTTGATTTACGTTCGCATTAAGATCGGCTTTTAATTAATGTACCCCATATGAAAAAAGAAGAAAATATTCGTCAATAACCACCTTTTCTGTATGAATTTTAAATTTAAAAAAAATTTTCAGTTTCAGTCGGCGTGAAGTCCACTGGCGGCTGTCGCACCACGAGAATTTCTCTCGCATGCGTTTGAAGCTGATCCCGAATTTGCATTTCGACTCGCATAAGGACGCCAGTAATTTACGCGATAACACGGGTAAGCGCCGGTTACGTAACTCATAGATGAGAATTTTTTTTTTGGTCGCGCGATGAGCTGAAATACTAACATGTAGAACAGAACTACACCTGTCCACAAAGGTCGTTTAACTGTCGACAATAAAATACCTTAATAGTAATATCGACTATGTAACCGGTTCGAAACACATCGAACGTCGATTGAAGAAGCGCTTCATTCGCCGCCTTCGTAAATTCTCCTCACCAGAGTACAAATATAATTATATTGTAAAAGTATCTACAACAGAATTCAAATGAAATGAGTTTTATGGGCGACCGGAGGACTGGTTTGCGCTTGAAAATTAGACGTCGATATTCACATCGCAGATCGCGATCGTTTGTAGATATTAATCGCGATTATTACTGAATTGGACGAATGCGAATGGCATTTTTCGACCGTAGGTATATTTTTTGCACGTACATTTATGCCAATATGATGACGATTATTGAGAATATTGGTGTCCTCAGGTTGGGCGAAAATGCGTTTGTCCGAAGAGATCACGTTGCCGTTAAACATCTCTCAGGCTGCCCTGCGCAGAGAGTCGGACTTCGGCGAATCTACCGATCAAGGCTTCGAAGTCGAGCTAATTGTCGACAAACTCGATGAGACTGAGTAAGATTACCGCTTTGTGCTTTTTTCTGTTACGCAAACTGGCCAGGTAGTCACTGTTTTAGGCCTTTTTACTCTGTAAATTTTCGTCATTATAAGGGAATGTGCCAATTGCTGGTCAGTACGTGGGTCATTCTCCCAATAACTCAATATTTAAGTAACCGTTTGGTATCTCAAAAACTAAGAATGTTTGAACAATATTTTTTTAAAAGATAAGTGTAAATATCTTTTATCACGTCAATCTACCAAAGAGTTCAAAATACATAACCTAACATACCTAACATCCCCAAACTGTCAAATTATGGTCAAAATTCCATCGTTGCCTACGTAACCACTCACGGATTTTTCATAAAAGTGCGTCACACAGACAGATATTTCTAATAAAAAATTCATGTGGAATGTTTTTCTTAAAGAGATATGTTGTGCAAGTCATTTGAGGGCGCTGCCCAAAATTTTGACCCCTTAAGAGGGTCTACAGGCCACATTATAGTTGTGTGACTACTTTTATTCCTTCGTAGTTTGCACATTTTGGTAGTGCTTACTGTGGGTGACATTCGTTGCCGAAAGAAATAGAAACCCTGAATCCTTATAGGTAGAAGGATGTTATGTCTCGTCCACAAAATAATTTTCAAAAATTCCAAAGTGAATATGGTTATGCATAATGCGGTTTAACTGAAAATCGACTTTCCATACTCTAAATTTTCCTTCGCAGCCTACACTAATAAACTGTGGAGCAATTATTACAAGTATTGAATAACCGCACATTTGTAGCAAGCCAACACTGTAGAATATACCAACGTGCTCAGTATTAAATTTTTTCGCATTGCTGGCTGCCTAAAATCAATTTATACACAAAATATTCCTTCGTCGTCTACAAGGTTTTTTTCCTTCGTCGTTTATAAGACTTTTTTCCTTCATCGTATCCGAGTTAGGGCTGTCAAAAAATCGATCCAAAATCGATTTAAATCGATACGCTTGCCTCTAATCGATTACCTATTGGTAAGAATCCTCGAATTATCGATTTAATCGATTTTCCTTCATGCATAACACTGAAGATTGAAAAAACTTACCTTACGCTTCCCGTATTATGTAAAAAGCATATTCAACTGATTGTGTCAAGAATCCAATACTGCCGTATTAAACAAGAACAGTCTATGTGCAAATTTTGGGAATTTGAGTTTTTGATGAATTACGATAGAGCACACGATTCTACGCAAGAATGTGAAGGGAAAACACCCTATGTTCGCTAGTAAATGCCAAAAAAGTAGAAAATACATACAACAAAAAACCCTACCTTTCATCTTTCAGGGTTTTATTAGACAAGAATGCATCATGTATTACGTAAAATCAGCTCATGTTACAAAAGTACATCATTTTGTTTGGCAAAAATGTCTCATGTACCAGTGTGTCACTGTGGATCCATTATACTTCACTTTGAATTACCAGAGCACTACATATGAGGAGTTATCTGTCAAAAAGGAATCCTATTCGTCAGGGGCCCTTTTGACAGATAACTCCTCATATTATGATAATCAGAAACGCCTCATATGACTTTTTTATTTTACTCTACTTTACATCTACAGATAAGGCATTTTAATGGCAAAATGTCTCATGCGCAAATTTTAATAGAAATGAATAAGATGCACTAGCTGGCTATCGACGATAGTCATTTTATGACGTAGTAGCTCTGGATAAATTTTATTCGAATTAAATACGACTAAAAAGAATGCTGCACTTTTCCAAAGTTTTGTGGTGTTCCTGAAAAATTGTCGTCAACGCCTATAGGTTGTTCTTAGTCAACACGGCAGAATAGCCCTGTTCTGTTTCCTTGCTTTTCAAAGACAGAAGTGAGAAGACCAAAAAAAAACAGCTGACTGGACTGACCGCGTGAGTTCAGTTTCAGCATTTCAACTCAGATTTCCTATTTTTGTGTATATTATTTGGCTCCTGTTCACAATACTGGATTACCAGGCCGTAAGAGTGCAGGCCACAGACTTCAGTCAAGAGAAATAGGGACTCAGTAAAACGTAGCTTGAAAAATTATTGAATTATCGATGTAAATCGATCTAAATCGATATGGAAGGATAGCTAATGAATCTGAGTCAATGAGAAAACTTTCCGGTTTTTGACAGCCCTAATCCGAGTGAAGCTTAAACAAGCGTCAAAAGAATTATAATAAACAAGGTACGAATATAGGTTCATTTTCATCAACATAGTGGCTCTGTGGCGTAGCGATAAGAACTCGGCTTCATACCTGAAGGCACCCGGTTCGATTCCAAATCGTTATCAGTAATGCAAGAAAGAACTCGTCACATTCTAACACCGCATTCTGATAACGTACACAGAGTCACAACCACTTACAGCAGAGGCTTCCGAAAAGTGTGTAATCAGCTGTCAGGATCTGTGAAAGCTGTAAATGGGTAAGGCGCTACCTGCCGGTGCTCGTTGAACTCACCGTCATAAACCACAGGGCTAGTGATACGGGCATTCGACAGGAAGATAGCGCAGTCGAGTGAAGAAGAGCGGCAGACTCACATATAATGGGAATTACTCCCCGTAGACGGGCCAATAGGCCCACTCGAAGAAAGGAGCCGACGAAGACGATTTTCATCAACGTCTTGTAACAGATCGATCAGACAGTCCTCGAACACACGTCCATGTTGATGCTTGATGTTCATTGTATCTCTGAAAAAGAAAATAAAGGTGGAACATCATTTTGTTGTTTACAAAAATTTCTCTGTCATCTACAAAAATTCCTTTGTCGTCTACAAATCGTATCCTCCTGCCCCAACTATGGGGGTGGTAGATTGTTGAAACTCATACATGCCTTAAGGTACGTATATACATTACACATTCCATGAAAAAAATCCATCAAAAAATTAATTCAAAAATGCTTTAAAAAAACCCTTAAAATTACCAGTTATTGGTAGAAATACCCACCTAATGTTGGCCGCTACATTCTTATAAGTTTAATAACATCCGGGAGGAGTGCTATGAACACCCCCCCCCCATACACACAGAAATGTGTTCTGTAGACTCAAGAGTAATAATTCTACACCTTTGCGACTGTGAAGACGTGATGAAGTACAACTCCGTGTTTGGGATTTTGAAATTTATAGTAATAGGAAAGTCGTAGTTTTCTTAAAGTTTGAAAAAAGGTGTTTCAAAAAATCGAAATGGTAAGTAAGTAACACATTTTCTCGTTAATGTAAATAGATTGAGCCTAGAGTACATTCATTTTTATTATATTGATGAATTTTTGTGAGGTTCCCTGTTCACTGGACAGCAAAAGAAGAAGTGGTGAACAAAAGTTCAGATGGAAAGACAATATTAATAAATTTATAAAAAGTACCTAATAACTTTTCAAAGAATAGCGAAGAATATAAGAATGAATGGGAGCGTCTACAGGAAACCTTTGCCTGGCATGGGTCAGGGGGGAGCGAGCCCCACTTTAGGGCCGCTGAATCCGAAACTACTACGTATTAAATACATATAATCCCCTCAATAAAGGTTTTTTAATTTTTGATTTTGATTGGTACTGTAGTCGCTGGGTTCGCTAGGATGTTAGTGGGACAAACTCCTTTACAAAACATAATTTGGAAACTAAAATCATGATATGTGGTATTGTTTTCTTGATGCTAGGAGGCGAGTAGCTATAAAGAATACAAATTATTTCCGATTTTAATCCATACTGTCATTTTCTGGCCATTTATTACTTTTTGATCACATTTTGAACGGGTTTCAACTGGATAACTCAGTGGTCAGCTGGTCAGCCATATTCATTTACCGAGACCGACTCGTTGCCAGCAATCCAGTGTACTCGCTGGGCAACCCGAACCACCTTCGAACTGGAACCTGAAAGTTGACATACGAATCGCAAATTGAATAAGCTTGTAGTATCGTTATTTGTCTCAATTAGAAAACGATTTATGGGCTCCGATTAGAGTGCCGGTTATCGCGACTGAGGTGGGTTAAGTTACCGGCACGCGCCACGATAAATCTGCGTATATCTGTTTCCCCGAGTGGCGGGTTGATTTATCGAAGGTGGTATCTGGGTCGGGGATGCTGACTGGCTTCGTAATCGAGCCAGGAGAAAAAAAAAGAGAGTGTAACAGCCTTTCGATATTGATGGAATATTTTACGCTTTTATTACATTGTTTCGTCGCCGCAGGATGGAAAACAAATCAGAGCTGACCCAAGGCACCGAAAAACTGCTGATCGCCCACGACTGCGAGCTCGTTACCCTCATGAGCGTTATCAAAGGCCGAATCGAGGTCACCACCAACCACTTCTACTTTTACGATCTTTCGCAAGTGAAAGAGGACTGCGATAGACATGATTTCAAGGTACGAATTTAGCATTCCAACTGACGATGACGAATTATGCGCTGCGATAGATGTATAGGTTATTGTTTTGCGACTATTCGGGCGAAGAAAAAAAAAATTCGCACAGCCTCCCCTCGAACAATAAGATTGACTTCGGCGATTCGAACCGAAGACGCCCTTTGCCGATAAAATTGGCCTACGTTTATGGTAAAGTTTGCTCACATTCTTATTTTCGATTTTACAGTGGTCGATCAATAAACTACGAGAAATTTATTTGCGACGATACAACCTGTGTAAAAGAGCGTTGGAGTTCTTCCTCACCGATCACACCAATTACTTCTTGAACTTCAACAAAGAGGTATGAATTCGCAAAGGCGCTTTCTGCTTTTTTTGTTGGTTCAGCGGACACGGCGGGTTTCGAAGTTAATTGAATACCTACGTTACTTAAGTACACTCACTGTGCATTGAGAAATACCGCTATCCGAATTAAAAAGCCGGCTAAATTTCATCGTGGACGACGTATAATAAATACAATGCTTATTTCGTTCGTAGGTTCGCAATACTGTATTCACGACGATAGTGAGATTACGACCTCCGAATCTGCTGTACCACAGTTACAAATCACCGTCTGATTTATTGAAGTCGTCCGATTTGATGCAGAAATGGGTTAATCGAGAGATCAGCAATTTCGATTACTTGATGCAGGTAATTAAGTATTTTTCGCGGCGAATTTATAATATCCATCGCGCTCTCTCTCTCTATCGCGCGCGCGCTGTCGCTGTAGTCTCGCGGGCTCTTTGCCAGAAAAATGGAAGCTCGATTACTCGACGTTTGCGTGCGGTTGACATGTACAAGTTTGGTTCATAAAAAGTGGCTATGGGAAAGCGTGTTGATTCTGTTGAAGTTATGACGAGATCTTGCTTATTATCTCACGTTTTGGGTTAGGAAAAAAAAAAAAAAAAAATTAGAAGGAGCGTTTTTCCAAAACATATGTCAAGTTCAAAACAACTCACTACATTGTGAAGATTGTAATAGTAGATTACTGTACAGAGGCGGAAAGTAAGCGATTCATGACGAGCGCGAGAATTGGCAGAACGAGCGCAATGAGTGGAGCTAACACGCAGGGGCGGCAACTTCTATATAGCGTATGTAGCAGATGCTACACATGGGGAGATTTTGCTACACATGAGATTTTCAAAAAAAAAAAAAAAATTAAATTAATACTTTTTAATTTATTACTGAACTTTAATTTTTTTGTTATGCTACACATGGGAAAAATCTAGGTTGCCGCCCCTGCTAACACGCGAGGCATTCATCGCTTACCTACCAAAATTGTGTACAGTACGCTATTTTATTCTATACAGGTCCGGTAATCTGGAACTACCGCTGACTTTCCACCGTTATAAGCTCACTTACACCTATAGAGTGGTAATGTTGTTATCGCTAGCCAATCACAGCATGTTTACAACGCTGCGTCAGTGTTCACGAGAACATTTATTGTATGCAGGTCTGGTATGTAGGACAACGCCTCGTTCTCGTGAACACTGCCGCAGCGCTGTAAAGAGGCTGTGATTGGCTAGTGATAACAACATTACCACTCTAGAGGTATACGTGAGCTGGTAGAGGTGGTAAGTCAGCTGTAGTTCGAGATTAACGGACCTGTATACAATAAAATAGCATAGGTACTGTACACAGTTGGTAGGTAAGCGATTAATGCCTCGCGTGTTAGCTCCACTCGCTGCGCTCGTCTTTAATCGCTTACTTTCCGCCTCTGTGCAGTAATCTACTATTATTGGAGTTGTGGTGTGTGCGGCAACATTGCACGCTTGTGAACCGATACTGCAACGAGTAGATGGTTAAAAGCCGATTCACACTTGCGAGTAACTCTACCCGAGTTACTTGGTCACTAGTGGCACCAAGTTGACGAATTGCGAGAAAAGCCAAGTTTTTGGGTTCAAACCTGAAAGGAGTGAAGTTGACGATTGTTTCTTGTTTTTATCAGGTCCGATAAGAGGAATAGTTATAGACTGTCACTAGATTTTTGTGAAAATGTCGTATATTTCAAATGAAATTATTAAATTGAGCTGTGATATTCTTGAATATTACTACCTCCATGATATGGAACGTCACTATTTGTTTTTGTGATTCGAGTGCTTCGGGTTGTATAGGCATTCGTACTCTCTGTATTGTGGTATCAATTAGGTCGATATTTGAATATACTGGTCCATGGGCTTCTGTAAGTTTGCATGGCCGGCGACCGAAAACCTAAGAATAGGGGCTCTCTGACTCCGCAGAAATAATGGCTATATGAGTGCTGCTATGAATGACCTGATGGCCTTGCACTTACTCATGGTCATAACTTATGGCACGAAACGCGGCAATGGCGGCACGTACATCCGTTACTGGTATTTCGCGCAGGTATATCTCGATTTCAGTCTATTACAGTGGTTCCCAACCTTTTTAGAGTCACGGCACCCTTCCATGTTTCAGCCCGAATGTGCGGCACCCTAACCCATCAGGGGAAAAAAAGGAGTAAATGATAGTCGTAATAATATAATCTGTAATGGAAAAAGAAGTAGCTCCTGCTTGGAAAAATTATAATGTGGTAATTAGGAGTTTAAATTTTATGAATTGCTCAATGTCAGTGAGCAATTTGACCTTTTGGTGATTCTTACAACGTACATCAAATTGAGGTGAAATGCTGGACAGACAAATTCGTGTATTGTTCTCTAATGCTATTTCCGTTTTTTTTTTTTTTTTTTTTTTTTTTTTTTTTTTTTTACTTTTAACGTTAACCAGAGCGGAAAACCCTTGCTCACATAGCCACGAGGTTGAGAATTGTAGCAAGACATCTACTGCTTTCTTCCTGAGTTGGGGATACTCTTGTTGAAGCGCAATTTAGAACGAAGTTAGAGAGACCTCACTGAATTTAAGCTGCAATTTGAGGTCGTTTTTCAAGTCAATAGCTGAATTTTTGAGCTCCAAATCTAAACCGTGCCACACTGTATTAGAGAACGGGTTACGTATCCAGTCATACTGCTGTGTGTTCAAGTCGGGGAAGTAATGTTCGCAAGCTGTTTGTAAGATCTGCAAATGATTTTTTATACCTTGCAGAAGATCTGGATTAGGGTTTCCTTCTCTGTAAAAAAGTGGAAATATTGCTGCATTTCCGTCTTCTAGTTGTGTCTGCCACAGCGTAAGTTTCTCCTGGAAAGCAGAAAGTTTATCTGTGGCTCTTAAGATATAATCTGCGGGCTCTTGTAAAGAAACATTGAGGATCTTGAGGAGACTAAATATATCAGCCACGTAAGCCAGCTTTGCTCTCCAGTCATCGTGTGCAAAGAGGTCCGCATATTTCTCATTGCCCTCCGCTATAAGAAGTAACATAACTTCTTCCTTTAGTTCGGAAAGTCGCGCCAGCACTCTCCCTCTGGACATCCATCGCACCTCTGTATGGTACATATAATAGGCACATGAAGTCGCTGTCCATTGATTCGCAGATTGTATAAAGAAAAGTTTTTGCCGTTAGTGCCTCGGATTTTTAGACTTCGCCAATGTTACAAACCCCTTCAAACGACCTGTCATATATGGAGCTCCATCCGCACAGATACCAACCCAGTGCTCCCATGACATTCCATGGCATGTAAAGAAAGCAACAACAACGGAAAAAATGTCAGCGCCTGTAGTGGTGCATTTCATCTCCTTCAAAAATAAAAACTGATTGAGGATGTTGCCTCCGTCAACGAAACGAACAAATGCTAGTAAATGAGACTTGCCAGAGGGATCCGATGTTTCATTAACATGCAGGGCAAATGTGGAACTTCCAATTATTTGTAAAGTATGCTCTTCAATATCACGCGCCAACTCACCGATACGACAAGCAACAGAATTGTCTGAAAGCGGAACCTTACCAATTTCAGAAGCAGGTTCATCTCCCAGCATTATCCGTACCATCACTTTACATGCCGGCTTTAGCAAAGTTCATGAAAGAAAAAAACTTGCGAATTTGTTAAATTTTCGCGTCACCCTCAGCAGTGGCTTGCGTCACCCTGGTGTGACGCGTCCCCCCGGTTGGGAACCACTGGTATATCACAATAACGGTAAGCGATACAGTGCGTACGAAATCGGTAGCATGGATGGGGTGAGATAATCGGACCGGCTACTCGTCACATTTACATATACCTTTACACGAAAAGAGCGTAGCAATATTGAAAAATTGAAAGATAGATTCCTACGTGGCGGGTAGGGGCCCCGCATATCACACAGATCCCTGAGGCAGGGTACACTCCAAGGAGTGCATTTCATTCTCAAAAGAGAGTGGAATCCGGTGGCAACTTTAGCCCTGTGAAAGACTTCAGCACAGGGTCAGTCCAACGATCTCACTCCCTCTGCCGACTGATCTATTCATCACAGCTGGCTGAATCGCCTCCTGGATTCAAAACGGTGGCACTGTCCCTAGTCCCGGTGCGCAATATCTGGTCTTTCTTAGTATTGTGTCTCTAACTCCTTCCTTTGCTCCTTATGGAAGACGAATCTTAGACTGACTGCTCCCGAACATTAGTGGTCGGGAGCTCTTCATTGTGCGTTCTGTACCGTTATAAAAAGCCTGGCTTCCGGATCATCAACCGGCGTATTGGCTTGGCCGCATAGATATCCAAGATGAAGGGATGATCAGCGCGACTAGGAGGCTCTTCTGTCTCTTCTCTTGAGCCAAATAGTGTCTGGCACATCCAGCTAGCAGTATAGGAGTGCGACTTCGTAGAGAGTGAAGAGATACATGATCCCAATCACCGAGATCAATAGGGTTAGATTCAGGATCGCCCGACATCCTTGGTGATGGTTTGCTCCCACGGCTTTTATGGCTGGGTGAACCACCAGGGCCATTTCTCGACACGCTCATATGTGTCTCCTTTCCGCTTTCTTAATGTAGAAAAGGGTGGCGATGAGCGACTGGTGGTAGGTTCTGCTTCTTCGTTTGTATCCGGCGGGCGAAACCCATGGTTTGGGTCTTTTTATCATCGACAATTGTTGCGATAAACACAAGCATCCTTGTATGGGTCCCCTTTACTGGCATTTCTGGACGGATGGTTTTGAGTCCCCTTGGTCCACCATACAGGAGAGGCGGCTATTTGAATCTGTAGCTTATTCGCGGGTCCTGGTGGTATCAGGCCCACCATTTAGTTGTCACACCACTTCTGTGAACATGCTGTCCGTGGCGGTTTATCTCTGGCCGATGTCGCTCAGGTCGCCGGCGACATACATGTACTGCAGTTTGATCACCCGCTTCGCGCAGATGGCGTTCCACTCCCGTGGATCATAGGCCACGTCCTGCCCCCACAGTTGGACGTTCATTCATGGTAGTCGCTGGTGCAGATGGCAGTTGACTGTTTTTTTTTTTATAAATGCTGATCCAAGTTTTTCTAGAGCACCTGAGGTGGATGGCTGTCCCTAAGGCTTATATTGGAGGTATACGATGCTTTTTGGTCCAATGATTGATTATATTCTCGACTTCATAGGTGTTATGGCTTGCCTTGAACACTATCGGGTATGGGCCCTCGTATAGGGGCTAATTTATCTTCAACCCCTCCCCTGTTGGACAAGGTATAGCTTTCAGGTAGATGACTTGTCTCAGAACTAATCCGGATGGAGTCCCATGGTCTCTGATGGCATTTAGTTATGCAGGCACGGGTGTGTATTTTTGGATGACCTACACACGGACGCATTCGACTTATCTAGGTAATCGGGACCTCTTGACCGCAGAGTGCTTGGTGAGGTTGCTCTTCCACTCAATGTTTGGTAGCACACTGACCCAGATCCGATAGCCTTTGGTTAGGTGAAGTCTGAAGGTGCCTAATAAGGTCCGCATGACTTTTCTTCGCTGGTTTAGTAGCAGGGTGGTAAACATCAACATGGCGGGTATTGATACCCTCTGCCTATCCCAATGGAGCCTAAAGGCATTACTGTTAGTTGACTTCCACTGTTCAATATGATATTGTGGATTCGCTCGAACTCTATAATTATACTTCTCAATGGTTTTTAGGGAATCCTGGGCTATAACGTATGTTTTATTTGAGGTAACTTCACGGACCTGCTCATTAGCTTGGATAGCCGTCACGCTTTTGCGCCGACCACGGGGCCGCGTGTTGTTACGCTTAGCGATTCTGTAGTCTTGGTTGGCGTTGACATATCTCACTACATCTGGTTGCAGTTCTGGCCAATCAACCAACAGCCACAAAATTATTGTGGTCTTTGGCATTCCTGCATGTCCACGTTGTGGGAGATAACACTTGAACAGACTCGTCCGGATAGCGGATAGATTTGAGGGGGTTCATTTCTATTTGGTTAGTAGGCTCGAACCTGGGGTTATTCATCTCTAATATGGCTTTGAGGTTTTTATCTTTCGTAGCATTGGCTGGAACTCTTGAAGGATCTCCTCCATATCTATCTCCGCCTCTTCATCAGACAGTATGACTAATACGGGCGAAAGTGGAGGGCTCTTGCAAACGGCTGTTATGATGGGACTGATGAAGTGTGAGAGGCCATCTGCTGCTGCCTTATCCTGGATCCTCAGATGGCTGATACTGACAATGCGGAGCACCTGCGTGAAGAGTCTCTCTCACCCTGGGTGGCTGTTCGGCTATACTATAGAGATATTCGAGCATTTCCATGATCAATGACCACCCTGAATTCGTGTTTCTGCAGCGTGTAGTGAGGTTTACGCACAGTGTGTGCTAAGCAGAGCAACTCTCTTTCTCTCTCATAAGTATTATAGTTACATTTAGCTTGGGTTGATAGTTGGGAGTCCATGGCAATTGCTTTTGGTTCTCCTTTGTCTTTCAGCTCTTGGTAGATGGTTCCTGGAATGACTACTGGGCTGGTATTGGTGTAGATGATGAATGGCCTTCCAAAATCTGGACGTGTTAGTTGAATGCTGCTCATCCTCCGTTACTCCATTTGTCTGAGTGCCTCCTCTTCCTCATTACCCTGGAGAAATGGCTAGTCTCCGCGAGTTATAGTCGGAGGAGTGGTGCCTTGTCGGAGCAGTTAATTGTATGGCCGCAGTAAAACGAGACCAACCACGGAAATGAGAGGAACCGATGCTTATCTCTCAGTATCGAGTGGTTCAAGATGGTTTCAGTCTTTTCCGGGTCTGACTGGCCCCATGGACTGATCAAATATGAAACCCGAGTACTCATTTTCTCCCAAAAGAAGCGACCATTTTCAGAGGTGCTGTCATATTTACCTGCCAGATGCTGGCCAGTACTCGGTTTATATCAGGTGGGTGTTGCTGCTCTGAATAGTTTACCATGAGAAGGTTGTCCACACTAGCGCTTGTGAAAGACTCACAACCTTCGAGCACCTTCTTCGTGGTGGCTATAGACTCCTGCATGCTTTCGTATTACTGTGCCGAATGGCAAGCGGCTATTCGTCAAAGGTTCGCCCTCCAGCATCATGGCGCAGTTTCATCCAGTTTGATCTGCTAGGAGTTGTTAAAGTGTAAGCTGGAGAGCCAAATGGACGAGGAGTTTTTTTTCTTTCTTTCTTTGCCAACTCATTGGAATGTTTTGACACTGTGAAGACTTTTGGAGATTTACTGAGACTCATTAGGACTCTTCTAAGACTTCTTCAGACTTTTTTACAGTTCAGTCAAGACTCATATATTGATACTATTTGGTACTGTACAATACTATCAAGGCTCGTTCAGACTGATTTTGATTCTTTCTTTCAAGGCTTCTTGTTACTCGTTGACGCAAAGTGAAAACCTGGAGAGATCTTGACTCATCTGTCCTGAATGTTAGCTTCCGACTTTTTGCCCCGTATCATGGAGGCAAAGAAGTATTGGCATGAACGGAAGTATAATTTTTCGAGGGTGTTGCCTTTTATATCTCAGCTCTCTCTCCTCCTTCGTTCGACATCGTATTGGATCATAATAATGCGTCTCAGTATTTTTACTTTATTCGTAGCTACCGAATCAAATACATATTTTAAGGCCGATATTAATAAGCTTCTTTTTGACATGTTCGCAGTTGAATACAATTGCCGGAAGAACGTATAATGATCTGTCGCAGTATCCCGTCTTTCCGTGGATTCTGGCCGATTACGAATCAGCAGAACTGGATTTGACAAATCCAGCTACGTTTCGAGATCTATCTAAACCCATTGGAGTCGTGAATCCGGAAAATGAAGCCGAAGTTAGAAACAAATACCACACGTTTGAGGATCCGTGCGGTAAATATTGTTCTGTTCATCATCGTATTATGATATTTTAGATTGTCTGGTACACTGTATTTTGTACTGACGATGAATGTCGTAAGTCGAAGGTTTTGGAGCTCCTTGGTGATTTATTTATGATTAAGGAAGTACCGAAGTAGACCCTCTCCCAAAGGTGGCTAGTTGGCTAACCATAACTTTTCAATACCTTTTGATTTCGAAATGCTACGGTAATTCGCGAAGTCATCCCATCTAAAATGGGCTGTATTTCTACGCCCCCCCCCCCAAAATGAGGTAGGGAGTTGGAATTAGCGGCACAAATTCTATTGTAATTTGTGCTAATTGAGCTCCGAAGTCCCATAATTTGTGCCGCCTCCCGTGGGTCTACATTTTAATAAAAAGTTTGGGGGGCAGAGAAATGTCCCCCCCCCCCAAATGAAGATAGGGGGTTGGAATTAGCGGCACAATTTTATCGTAATTTGTGCTAATTGTGCTCCGAGGTCTCAGAATTTGTGCCGCATTTTCTGGGCTCACAGTCCAGTGCTCAATTGGGGGGGGGGCTGGAAAAATTATGATATTTTTAAAACAACGATCTTCAAAAGGAGAGATTAACTGGTTTCTGCTGTCACCGAATTCATTTTTCAGGTTCTTTTCACGATATCTCATATCCTACCCCAATTTTGGGAGGTACACCCATTCTATCCAAAGTTTTGTTGTCTTTGTTCATACTTTTTTTAAACTCATGAGACGAAAGTGCGATAGTTTCAGGCAACGACACTTCTGTTTTTGCGCATCGGATTTGGCAATAATGATAACGAAGAAACCCGTGGTGAAAGTAAAAACAGTGTGGATATGGGCCACGACCCCCCAGGAAGGGATGGGGACTCGGGTGTAATGGCACGAATTTTTACCTAATTTGTGCTAAATGTGCTCAACATTTTCAAGGGCGAAAAAATTTTCCGAGAGTTTCGGTGCCCGGATCCGGCGAAATAGAATCGTAATGCCGGGACGAATTTAGAACCGTCGTCAAAATTGATTCACAGGCTATTTATGAGCTAGTATAGCCCCGGCCCCCAGTATAACCAAATTTTTGACTGAATCTCGGCAACAGAGGGTCAGCGCCTGAATTAGTCGACGAATTCGAACTCAGCGCGAAAAATTTAGGAAGAATTTGTTGTTATCTCATCTTTTTGGAATTTCGAAAATTTTGAAAATTTCTCCATAGCTACTAACATTAGGCATTTATTTGGGCGAAAAAATTTTCCGAGAGCTTCGGGGCCAGGACCCGGCGAAGTAGATTCGAAATGCCGAGACGAATTCACAACCGTCGTCAAAAACTATTCACAGGCTCTTTCTGACCCAGTATAGACCCCGCCCCCAGTTTAACCACTTTTTGACTGTATCTCGTCAACGGTGGGTCAGCGCCTGATTTGGTCGACGAATCCGAACTCAGCGCGAAAAATTGAGTAGGAGTTTGTGGTTATCTAATCTTTTTTGAATTTCGAAAATTTAGAAAATTTCTCCATACTTTTATACATGAGGCATTTTTTTTGGGCGAAAAAATTTTCCGAGGACTTCGGGGCGCAGACCCGGCGAAATCTATTCGAAATGCCGAGTCGAATTCAGAAGCGTCGTCAAAATTGATTCACAGGCTATTTCTGACCCAGTATAGACCCTGCCCCCAGTGTAACCACATTTTTGACTGTATCTCGGCAGCGGAGGACCAGCGCCTGATTTGGTCGACGAATTCGACTCAGCGCGAAAAATTGAGTCGAAGACAGTCTTTAATTCAAAATTTTTAATTTTTTCGGATTTTGAAAATTTCTCAAAATTACATCATGTCTTTTTTCGGGCAAAAATATTTTCGGAGAGATTCGGCGTCGACGGTGGGGCTAGTTACTCAGTTTTTTGAGACGAATTTGAATCTGTCGTCAAAATTGAGCTGCAGTCATTTTTTCACCCAAATTAACCAATACCAATACTTCCAACTATTACGAGTGTATCCCGAGAACGGAGCATCCCTGCCGAATTTGAACACCCAATTCAAACTCACCGTGATTTTTGGTTTTTTCGAATTTTGAAAATTTCTCCATACTATACATCATGTCCTTTTTGGGGCCACAAAATTTTTGGTGAGCTTCGGCGTTGGCGCGTGTGCTAATTACTCAGTTTTTCGAGGAGAATTCAAATCCGTTGTCAAAATTGAGCTACGCTCATTTTTTCACCCAAGTTGCAAAATTTAAACGCCGAATCCGAACTGATTGTAAACAATTGAGTCGAAGATCTCGGATAATTTTTTCGCCAAAAATAATGCCTCGTGTATAGTATGGAGAAATTTTAAGAATTTTCGAATTTCTAAAATACTGAAATAGCTCCTGTGAATCAATTTTGACGACGCTTCTGAATTCGACTCGGCATTACGAATAGATTTCGCCGGGTCTGTGCCCCGAAGTCCTCGGAAAATTTTTTCGCCCAAAAAAATGCCTGATGTGTAAGTATGGAGAAATTTTCTAAATTTTCGAAATTCAAAAAAGATGAGATAACAACAAATTCTTCCTAAATTTCTCGCGCTGAGTTCGAATTCGTCGACCAATTTAGGCGCTGACCCTCTGTTGCCGAGATTCAGTCAAGAATGTGGTTATACTGGGAGCCGGGGCTATACTGGCTCAGAAATAGCCTGTGAATCAATTTTGACGACGGTTCTAAATTCGTCCCGGCATTTCGATTCTATTTCGCCGGATCCGGGCACCGAAACTTGGAAAATCTTTTCGCCCTTAAAAATGCCTGATGAAGGGGGCACAAATTGTGGTAACCTTGAGCACATTTAGCACAAATTAGGTAAAAATTCGTGCCATCACACCCGAGCCCCCACCCCTTCCTGGGGGGGGGTCGTGGCCCATATCCACACTGTTTTTACTTTCACCACGGGTTTCTTCGTTATCATTGTTGCCAAATCCGATGCGCAAAAACAGAAGTGTCGTTGCCTGAAACTATCGCACTTTCGCCTCATGAGTTTAAAAAAAGTATGAACAAAGACAACAAAACTTTGGATAGAATGGGTGTACCTCCCAAAATTGGGGTAGGATATGAGATACCGTGAAAATAACCTGAAAAATGAATTCGGTGACAGCAGAAACCAGTTAATCTCTCCTTTTGAAGATCGTTGTTTTAAAAATATCATAATTTTTCCAGCCCCCCCCCCCCCTAATTGAGCACTGGACTGTGAGCCCAGAAAATGCGGCACAAATTCTGAGACCTCGGAGCAAAATTAGCACAAATTGCGATAAAATTTGTGCCGCTAATTCCAACCCCCTATCTTCATTTGGGGGGCAACATTTCCCTGCAACCCAAACTTTTTATTAAAATGTAGACCCACGGGAGGCGGCACAAATTCTAGGACTTCGGAGCACAATTAGCACAATTTACAATAGAATTTGTGCCGCTAATTCCAACCCCCTACCTCATTTTTTTTGGGGGGGGAGGGGGCCATAGAAATACAGCCTCTAAAATGATTGGTGTTGGTACGCCCGTGGTGCAGAGGTGTAGCTAGAGAGCTTCATCGAATCCGGATCAGTGATACTGAGTATCTGCTGTAATTAGAGAACTGTGGATACGGCCTGAAAATAAATGTCAACCGACACTTTTTAGTCTGATGTAGGTACATTTATTGGCCTCGATGCGAGAAAGGATAACTATAACACACTTCCAATAAATGCGAATTATTATCTGGCCGGCTTATCATTTTGGCGTTCATTTTATTCGCGAGTCTGCGCTAACCGCGACTCGGTGTTATTTTTTGCAAATTGAATTAATTTGAATACGTTTTGCGCGCACACGAAACAAGTAGCGTATACTCGTAAATCCGAATCTCTGCGATAACGAGTGGTTTTCGAACTTGAGATGCCTTCAACCCGCCGGACTGGCGTATCTAAGCGGAGACCTTGCACCCGATTGTTACATAACCGATGAGTTTTTGTTTTCAGGTGTTATCGCTAAATTCCACTATGGCACTCATTATTCGAATTCGGCGGGAGTGCTGCATTATTTGGTGCGTGTCGAGCCGTTCACGACTTTGCATATCGAATTACAAAGCGGCAGGTAGGCGCGTACGGTGTTCAGAATAAAATACTCCAGAAGACAGAAAAATGTGAAAAAATAACTGATTTAAGAAATCGGAGATGAGCGTAATTCAAGCCAAGGGTTACACTATACGATTTTGATTGTCGCTTCTTTGGTGACCGCTGATTTTGTCATTTTCTGTGCGCAGATTTGACGTCGCCGACCGGCAGTTCCATTCGATTCCGCAGACTTGGAGGTTGTTGATGGAGAATCCGAACGACGTTAAAGAGCTGATACCTGAATTCTTTTACTTTCCGGAGTTCCTGAAGAACATTAATAAGTACGATACCGAAAAGTTCGGGCTGAGGGGGGGCTTCTACACTAGAGTAATAATCCATACCAGAAGACATGTTTTTGATTTCGTATTTCTGTTTCAGATTCGATTTGGGTATGCTGCAAGGGACCAAAGAAAAAGTAGACGACGTCATTCTCCCTAGATGGGCGTCTAGTCCGGAGGACTTTATTTACAAGCATCGAAAAGCGTTGGTAAGATGGTTGATTATTGTTGGAATATTTAAAAATTACTGGAAAAGCACGCTAGTCAGTGTCACGTGTTCGAGAGATGGAAGGTTATTCTCTTGAAGTGCACCATGGTGACGCAAATGCTGCTGAAGCAACGTACAAGGATGTTTATCAACAAATAATGTTAATATTTCATTATCCCCATTTAATTATGTTATGCATTACAAATGCGACATAAAAAGTTCATTTATGTTTATTTAGATAATAATCTCTTCTGCCTGCTAACTTATTGAAAAGTATATGCCCCCTCCCCTGCTTATGGAAAATCAAATCAATATAGGTATACCGAAATGTCCATCGTGGTGATTATCCACCAGGCGTGTATTTAACTTGTTACACTTTTTCGCTTCATGTTGTGGACAAACTGAAAGCGGGTATTGTGGAGGAGTGTAAGAATATGTTGACAACACTGATGACGAGTTTCCCGTTGTAGGAATTAGTATATTCAATGTAGAAACAGTGTCTCCGATTGGATGGTTATTCGTCGTGGTCAATTTGTGACCAATCAGGAAATAGGCGTGTAATGAATCTTTAGAATTGTCCAAAAGTCAATATGATGTATTTTTAGGGGCGTAACGACCGGCGAGAGGAGGGAATCTCTCCTGAATCAAGTTGACCAGTTGAGAGAAGTTGAGAAAATACCATTCGAGCTGGAAAACAAAACCTGACTCCAAAGTGTGAAAAAACTTCCATTTTTGCTTGTGTTGATGACTTCCATCATCAAGAAAACCTCTAGAATATTTTCGGATAATTTAATTAAGAAATTCGTCTATCCTCCCCTCCCGATGCAATTCCCTTGGGTACGGTACTGTGTGTTTCCATCAGCTCAGTTTCATCTAACGCAGAAATTTTGTCTTCTTTTCAAGAAGATTATAAATTAATAGAATTTGAGGAGCCCCATTCCAAACGGCCCTTAGTCCGAAAACAAAAATGTTAGAAAATCGAGAAAAAAAAACCCTGTCACGTCTGAACTGTTCATGCTAAATTTGAAGGTGGCTATACTGATCCTCCTGTGATAGAACCCCGCGAACAAGAAATCGTCGTCGTCACATAGTGTTGAGATATACGCGTCAATGTGGACAAAAGTCGAGGACTGAGGTCGCTTTGGCCCTCCAAATTCAAACGCAAATTTTAATGCAACATACGAATTTTCCTTGCGAGAATAATACACTCAGTATGTGGAGGGGGGGGGGAGAAGATAACAATGAAACGAAATCGCGTACTTTGAACACAAGTATCTCAGCATAGAACTGTAATTTCAAAGTAGTGTTGTTGGACATAAACTGACAAAATAACCAGGGGCGAAATTATGGGGGTATGGGGGTTGAAACACCCTCCAGTAATTTGGCAGTCGGCAAATTTTGAAACTGTTCATGTGAATTTTTCATTTTTTATGAATGTTTGTTTGTTTGTTTGTTTATTTTGTTTTTTTCTATTATAACATCGGCAAATTTTTAGTTTAAAAAGAATATTTGTCGGCAAAGTTTTCTTCTCGACCTCCCAAAATTGAAAGTCAAATTTCGTTTCTGAAAATGAAGTACCCTGGACTCCTGTCAGAGACTAGTCAGTCGAAAGCCGAAGGTTTCAAGCTGAGTATCGAACGTTATCTGAAAGGCTAAAACAAAGCTGAAATGTGGAAGACATTTCAAAAATCTGAGAGTGGTAGCAAACGTTGAATGTTTCGAATTCCAATGACTATTCTGTTTTTACTAGATTCTCTGTTTGACTTAGATCCTGAAATTTGAGAAAGTTGAACATTTTATTAAAATCTAAACGTTGAAAAAGCAAAAGACTTATTTTCCAATGTCACAAGCTGAGTCTGATAGTAAATGTTCTATTGTTTAATTTACGAGCTTTGGTCCTGGTGAATATAGGAGGAAAATTTAGTCTGAGACAACAATCAAAACTCCATGTGTTTTTCCCGTAAGGGCGAAAGGGAGCTTGTGACATGGATTCGCCTAATCCAATCGCCTGAAACTTTGTAGGTTTTTTGTTGTTGTTGGAGGGGGGGGGGTTATTGGATTGGAACTAATTTAGGAGACGAATCAAAGGAAATTCAGAAAACAAGACCGCCAAGAGTAAATAACAATCGCCTTAATGTACGTGTAGAGGAAGTTGTGTGTTCCTCTCAAGTATTCCGAACATCCTTCCAGCTTTCCCTCCCAGACTAGGGTATTCTCATGTGCGCAAATGTGAGTGCTTGGGGGATAAAATTCCAATCTACATTTGCAGGGACGAAAATATTGGGGGGGGGGGTGTGGATCACCCCAATAATTTGGCAGCCGGCAAATTTTGAAACTGTTTATTTAAATTTTTCATTTTCTAAGAACGTTTGTTTGTTTGTTTATTTATTTATTTTTCAATTAAAAATATTCTGATTAAAAAATCGGAAAATTATCAAAAAATGTTGTCGGCGAATTTTTAGTTTTCAAAAAATATTTGTCGGCAAGTTTTCCTTCTATACCCCCCCCCCCCCCAACTGAAAGTCAAGTTTTGTCTCTGAAAATAACTATTAGATTTTCAAAATGTTGTCATGTGACAAAACAGTAAATCGTTTTTGTCAGGACCGTTTCGTCAATGACATAAAAAAATGAATCCAGTGACAAAAACAAAATGACAAAAAAAATAATCGTACGACAAAACAAAATGACAAAAAAATTATCGTATGACATTTCGTCAACAGTTGAATGATAAATGATGCTAAACGGCATAATAATTGATAACAAGTTATGCTAAGCGACATTGCCATTGAAAGTAAACTATGCTAAGCGACATGACAAAGGGAAGAAAAATTACAAAATTCTAAAAATGACAAACTTATGATATAACAAAAAAGATGAATGTTTGTTGACAAAATGACTAAATGCCAAAAAAATCGTGTTTTTTTTCCTACATGCCCGAAAAGCGTCTTATTTGTAACCACTTTTCAGTGCAAGAAGTGAAATTTCTAATCGACAATGTAGTAGATAAACAATAGACCAAAAAGGATGCAAAAATAATCCAGTTTTGCACTAGAGCAAAAAAAGTGACGTCAAAACCGTATGTTTCCTTGGCAGTTGGCAGTAGAAGGAAGATTCACGCTAGACGGACAGGCGCGTCGTTTTCGTCGCTCATGCGTGTTTTGATACCTAAAGCGTTACAGTAATTCCTATTACAAGCTACCTCGCAGATAGCGAGGTAGTAAGAGGGTGTTTGCTAAAGCTGAAAAACTTTCAGCTTCCAACTTCTGGCTTCTGAAAATTATCCTAAAAGCTAAAACAGCAAAAACTTCCGGCTTCTCCGCATCCCTGGTGTTGTTGGCTTGTTGCGCTAACTTCTTACACTGGTATTGATAAAACAAAACCAAATCTGAAATGTTAAAGCTTTGAAGCTAATATTAAGACACAGTACCAACGTATATGCAATAAAACACATATACGCCACGAAGCACGAACGCCAGAATGAAAATCTTTTATTTCCATCTTTCCAAGTTGCATTTGTAAATCATAAAGAGAGGATACATTCATAATAGTAGACCGACTTATCGATAGATGGCAGCAGTTGTCGGAGAACGAAACTGAACTAAAACTGAACTATGATCTGTAAACAATTCAGTCGTATTTAAAAAGAAATTATGATGAGAATGAAAATTCGATTGCAATAGGGTGCTTGCAGCGCTGCGCGCGGGCAAACACCCTAATAAAATACTGCTTTTCGAGCATGTATTTTAAAAAAATATATAGTTTGCAACTTTTGCAAAGAGTGCGTTATTCGCTCGTGCGTTTTGTAGCACTCGAGTTGCTCGTGCTGTAAACTTCGCACGCGTCACGAATAACGCGCTTCTTGCCCTCGTTGCAAAATATACTATTGTCTAACAAACAACACTGTTCCAAAGTGAAGCGAATTTTGCATGGAAGCTACGCAGTTTGGCCACCAGTCACCGCTAAAATCGCATTTTCGACAATTTTAGACTAAGGGCCGTTTAAAATGGAGCTCCTTGTTGATTTTAAAATGTTACATTCAACTTTCAATGCGCTTCATTATCATCGTGACTCATTTCGCGAATTCGAATACTGTTACGAGTAGAGTGTGAGTTAATTTATGTTCTAATTAACGGACTCTTTAACAATATTCACATATTTAAGACCTATTCCCAACCAATTAATGACGACTTCGAATTTCGTGGAACTTGTCCACCATTATAAACCTGTTTTTTGTCCATCATCGTATTGGGAAAATTTGAAATTTAAAAGCCGAAGAAAGAATGAAGAAAAAGAAAATAAAAAGCTTTCCTTTCTTAATCTGTCCTTTGACAAAAATGTTTCTTAGCTGTGCATCGGTGTACCGGTCGTTAGTCCAGCTAAGGCATGTATGTACATCCCGATGCGCAATCAGTTACCCTCTAGTAACCCAGTTACCCGTAGAAAGTTACCCATTTGTTACTCTCTGGTTACCCTCAGATTACCCTTGTTCCCCTTTAGTTACCCGGGTAACTGGCGGAATACTACGCAGTTAATATACCCTCTAGTTACTCGCGGGGGAAAAGTTACCCATTTGTTACCCTCAGATTGCCTTGTTCCTTTTTAGTTACCCGGGTAACTGGTGGGATTTTGGGTATCGGAATGCCTAGCTCCCCGATGCTCTAGCGCTCCGACTACGGCTTGTTCATACACGCTGAAAATCTACCCACAATGCGTCCACGCTGGTACGTGTAATATTGAGAATTCGTTTTCATTCTAAACGTCAACAAGAAACTCGTACCTACTCGAAATACATTCCGAAAACGAACGAATTTCTCGCCTATGAAATGCGAAAATTACCGCTCCTTTCGGAGCCCAGGCTTCCAGCCCGACATCTCTCAAATCGAAAAAATTAGCCCTCGACTAACTACGCTACAATATTATTGAAAGACCCTTGGATGGATATTCTTTTTCGGCGTTGAAGACCACCAAACGAAGAACGGTGGGTGGTCATCTATGAGTTGGTACTTTTATATTTGTTAGATTGGTGAAATTATATAATTTGATAGAGAACCTTCAAGCCCGTTTATAGAAATATGACCATGAACCTGATTCCAATCTATATAGGTATTTGTGAGTTGATTAAATTAATAATATCTCGTAAATATGGTCTCGTTCGTTTACTTCTTCCTCGTTTTCGGCCTCATTTATCCTACATATCATGTGAAAAAAATGGGGAAAATGATGACAGATTACTAACAGTAAATAATTCTCATATTTTCTGTCATAATTTATACATTTTTACTTATTCTATAACTCTTCGCCGCTGTTTTGATGTATAAATAATACGAACCAAATTGCTAGGAATAAAAGGAAATCGTTTATCATTTTCATATTCGCGAAATACATACCTAGGTACCTACTCGTGCCCAGGTACATTCTTGTCTCACATTACACATATTACATCGTTAATGGAAATTACTATCACGGAGCTACCAAATCCATCACAGCTGCATTCTGTCTCCGTAATAAATTAATGGACGCGATTAACCTTGGATATTTTGTTTCATTTTCGGATTCTTGACCAAGTTCATTCGTTTCGTGGCCGTTTTCCTTTCATCCTGATAATTTTGACTGGAGGATTTGAAAAATCTATAAAATGAATGTGGTCGGATGGATTGTATTTTGAAATTTATTTTTGTAATATTGGTACCGAATATTGTCGAGATGATAAATAATATAAAACACTACTTACTCCCCCGTGTTAATATTCTCTTCTGCGATTGAGATTTCCAAGTGAATTAGTGATCATTCAAAAAATATTCGCTAGATTCTTGTTTACATGTTCAGCTATTGACAGTAGATTAATGGGTCGAGTGTGTGTATAATAATTCTAACAAAATCTAACCGCAGTCTCTTGTTCATTCAGAGAGACTTCCCATGTTTGAAATTCCGTCTTTCATCCAAGGCCGTAATTACTAATCCCTCGTCAGTAGCAAAAGAAATAAACCCAATTTTTAGTTCGAGCGAAGGGGTAACGTTGGATTTTCTGTTTCTTGGGGAAGACATAACACCTGTTGCCCTTCCCTGGTTACGCTCCTAATTTCAGTGGTGAGTCCAGGAGATGAGGTAATCCTGGAAGGGGCAATTCAGAATGCGTGAGGATTTGTTAATCTCCCTTCCCGATTACTTGAATTATTTTTATGCCCTTATTATGGTAAATGATAGAGTGTAGATAAGAAATATCTACCTGCAGTTTTGAATGATTTGCACAGATGTTTTTTCATTGATTGAAAACGAAATCTCTTTCCATGTATGTTCCTAGGGATCAGTGTATGTTCCATCTGATAAGCAACGTATAGAATTTATGTAACATACACTGATCTCTAGAAGACGAAAACAATGTCGCAAAGGGATACGGCATCTTGTGACGGTTTTCTGAGCTACTTCAGGGGAATATACGAGTACGTTATTTTCATAACGTCGTTCGATCGGCGATACTGAATCACATCAGTGTAGCCAAGAAAATGATTTTTTGAAAATTTGTATCGTACACTGATCTCTTTGTCAGCTCTTGTAGTGTAATTGTTCAGGATTCCTTAATACGCTCTAAGACAGTAGTAGGCGTATCTGAAACTCAATAAGGATTTATTTCTTTTGAAGCGTTTTCAATTTCAATCTTCCTTTCTGTATGGGGCAATTACCCCTATGGCTCCCACATGTATCCTTACTTACATACTTACCGGTTCTCAGCTTTGTTCGTTGAAGTTTTGAGCGTAATATTGTACTTACTTCTCGATTTTAGGAATGCGAATACGTTTCTAGTCACCTTCACGAATGGATTGATCTTATATTCGGTTACAAGCAACGAGGGCCCGAAGCTATCAAAGCGTTGAACGTATTTTATTACTGCAGGTAACCTCCTTTATAATTTTGTTAACATATTCGTGTCTATAGTCAGTGGCGGATCCAAGGGGGGCATGGGGTACATGCACCCCTCCCCCTGGTTGAATATTTTTAACGCAATAATAGGGGGAAAAAGGAATAAAAATTATGAATTATACGCTCGTTACCCGCCACGAAGGTCACCGTCGCTACTGTACCTCCCCCCCCCATCTCCTCTTTCTAAATCCGCGCCTGTCTATAGTTCCCAAATTACGTCCCGCTCTTGATAAGAGAAACCAACAAATCTAATCTCGTGTAATCTGCTCTGGTGTAGTTACGAAGGCGCCGTCGATCTAGATGCGATCGAAGATCCAACAGAAAGAGAGGCGGTCGAAGGTATGATTAATAATTTCGGGCAGACTCCTAGTCAACTGCTGAAGGAGCCGCATCCTGCTCGATTGTCGCTCAGTAAAGCTTCGATACGAATGCTGGAGTGGAATTATAAAAAACCTGATCTGACGCTGTTTTTCGATCAGCTCGCGTATTCCGAGGTAGAGGTAAGTAAATGAAGTTCAATCAATTTTATACCTATCGTTATTGGACGCTATATATATGTATTACGTAGGGTAAGAGTCTGTATGACTGCGCACCTGGTGGAAAAGTTACCATAACTTTTAACCTAATTATTGAAAACACTTCGTTATGAAGATAATATGTTGTATTTGAATCTTTAAACAAAACTGAGTTTCAACTCTGTTGAGTGGATAGAAAATGAGTAGGTAATTAGCATTTTCCAATGGGTCTGTAAGAGTGCGCCTGGTATGAAGACTGCGCACCCTAAAAAAATACTAATAATCTACACAAAAGTAGTTATTTTATGAATTTATTCATAGATTTCGCATATTGTAACGTTCCCGGCCTTTTTCGACACCCGCACATGTCACATGCAACCATTTCTGGCACACTTAACAGCAAATCCATTTTTCATCATGTTTGGAACTCTGCTTCACGAATATTTCGTTTGATATTCAGCCCGTAGGCCGTTCATGATAACTGTAATTGATGTTCGATTAATAACACCAATTTATTCGCACAACAGTTACAATAATGGTGTAGATAAAGGGGTCCTAGGAGTCTGACCCCTCGGCAAAAATATAGGGTCTTCTCAGGAGTTATGTGAGGTAAATCATGGGAGGGGGAGAGTATAAAGGGCCAGACAAGATAGAGACAAAATATTTTTAGACTTCATTTTCCTCTTATAATGGAGCCATCTACGCCGAGTTACAAAGGGATGATAAAAACCAACACATGGCATCAAATGAAGTACTCAATCTTAAGGAACCTTGCCTTCTAAGATTCATCGCAAATTTTATCAACCTTTCCGTGAATGTAATGCTGAAATCATTTAATCATTCGAAAGCTGAAGAAATGTTCTTTCATATGATATAAAATACTTCGTTGATAATGGGTTTCACAAGGCAGTTTTACTCTCTATACAGTCAAATTCACGCGAGGTCCTTTCAATTTTGAGAAACCACAATTGTGCAGTCTTACATATCCATATCCTTACCCTATGTAAAAAGTGCCGAAATTATATGAAAATTAAAGACAAAGCGTGGTAAGGAATCACTTCCGAGCATTTGTTATTTGATCTCCGTGTTACTCGATCTCGTTCTTCTACTGACGTCCAATTTTCCCCATCATCTGAAGTCGACTGCTGGATGGTGCCTTGCTCCCTGCAGTCTTTACGTTAAATGCAAGGTCTAATCGACGCGAGACCGAGTATAGGATCATTTTAGGTCTCAAGTTCTCTTTTTACTCTTCCGCACCGATTAAATTTCGTCTTTTCAGATGACTTCCGATCGAGACCCGGTTGTGTTCATAAGCTCACCAAAGTCAACACCTAAAGGGTTCTTGAGCCCGTCGGTGCCAGACGTTCTCATCACCGTTTCACGCAATGGATACGTTGGTATGCATTCATGGGCGCCGTACGACCGACACTCCACCAAAGGCTTCTCAGTCATTGTCGACGAATCGATCAACAACTCCAAGTAATGATCTCGTTCGTGGAGGACCCTCCGTATGTACCTCTATCTACGCAAGATTTTAACTTATCCCTGATTCCAGATGGCGACGCGACGTGTCCGGTAGTTTTCATCCGTCCATCAAATTACACAGCAAACTATTCGTCGTATCGCTCGATTACAAATTACTATTCAGTGCTGGTCACTGGGACTCCAGTATTAAGATTTACAGCTTTTCCAAAAACAAGTACACGCAGTCGCTGTTCAGACATACGGGTAATTTCAACCGTTTCTGCGAATAGACTTGTGAAGTGATATGTATCGAACAGAAGCAATGTGGTAACGAAATTAATTCTCTTTTAGATGTCGTCACTTGTCTAGCAATCGACTCGTGTGGCTGGTATTTGATCAGCGGTTCCAAGGACTGCACGTCCATCGTGTGGGACATCAATCAGATGAATGTTCAGGTACCGAAGCCGTATCAACTGTTGCACGGCCATGACGAGCCCATTACCTGTGTATCCATAGCCACCGAATTAGACATGGCTGTGTCTGGATCTCAAGTAAGCTATACGGAAAAATTGCGTGCACTGTGACTAAAGTTACCTAACTGTTTTGTAAACTGTGTGTGAATTTTAAACAGGACGGTACCGTTAATGTGTACACGATTCACGAAGGATATTTAGTTCATACCTTGACTCCTGAAGGCTGTGTTTCACCTATTGCTGATGTCACATTCATCACCATATCCGTCCAAGGACACATAGCGTTTTCAGTCACTGATAAAGTAAGAGTGTCAAAGATGAGCTATATTATGTGAGACTACTACCTAGTATTTTTATATAAAGGTGTGGTTATTTGGAAGTACCTCATCATGTGCTGCCTTCTGTACAGGTCAATCATTCCATCCACGTGTACAGCGTAAACGGTGTGAATCTGGGCTCCAAATACATATTGGGTCAAGTTACAGGTCTGACTACAATTAACGACTGCGTTGTGGTGACTGATGACGCTGGTGATCTTACTATTAGTCGATTATTAGGGTAAGTAATTATGCATAATTATTGGTATACGCAGGGTGTTTTAATTTATTTCTACAGAATTATTCCATGTCATTGCATGCTCTTTTCGTCTTTCTGTATTCAGATTTTTTCCCCTTCAAATTTTGAGTGATAGAAGAACGGTCTATAGCTGCGCAATAACTGTAGGACACCTGCGCATTACCTATGTCATTTAGTGAATATGTAACGCAGGGGGAGGTTACGCAATGATGCGCTATAGTAAATATGTAGCGCAGGGGGAAGGTTACGCAATGATGCGCTGTACAGATGTTGTGCGATTATCGCGCAGCTAAAAATTGTCTTGTGTGGTAGCCCATAGATGAACAGTTTCTTTGTATGTACATACCAGAGCAATGCACGATACGAGTATATACTCATATGGTATTTGGTATCGTATTGCTTAAAACGATACCGAACAATACCGAGTATACTCGGTATTGTAGCGACAGGTAGTCGTTTTCATGATATGGTATCGACGATAACAAGTATCACGGATAAGTCATCACTACTGCACCACCTAAAATACAGCGCTAATCATAAAACGATTCCTGAACGAGTATTACTTGGTATTGTATCGGTGAAACTGACTACCAAGTATGTAATTGGTAGTCGCTCTGCTACAATACGATACCTGAGTACCGATATCGGTATTGTGCACTGCTCTGGGACATACCACACATGGTATTACATGTATCCTTTAATCATTCGGGCTGGGCAAACAACAACAACAACACTGGAACTAAACCTATCTGATAAGCGAACGGTGATGATTACTTTGACTCCCATAAGAAAAACACATGGTGCAAAGATGGACGCTGTTCAGCAAAAGGGAACCAACTAGCAAAATCCACTTTTTGAGAACACGTGATTCGAAGTTCAAGAGTCATGTAGAAACTATATGGCATTGCGTTTACTGATAAGCTTTTTTCAAGGTGAGTACACATTTTTGAATCAGGGGCCCAATTTTGAAAAATTCTACGTTTTACGCTCTTTCCAAGGATACTAACAACTCATTTAGTTTACAAATGTTAGTTGGTTCCCTTTTGTTGAATAGCGTCCAGAGATCATCATGTTACTACCTGAGAGTAAGAAGTTTCTTAGAAACCAAAGGTACCTATGTATTTTTAATCAGAAAGTTTTTAACATTTTTGCTAATACACTTCTGGTTTCCAACAAATTTCTTAGGTAGTAACATGATTTTGCTCCGCTTGTTTTTCTTATGGAAGTCAAAAAATGTTCCTTGGCCCAAAGTTGGATATGACTGCTAACAGTAACTCATTGTGTGACGTCAGATCACTGTTTGCTCATCGTCATCAGGAAATACCTATTTGATGTCAGGGTTTGAAAGTCAGCCAGTAGCCAATAGCTGTAAGTTGAAAGTCGATCAATAGCCTGTAAACAAAGCCGAAAGCAGATAGCTTCAGTCGATTGTGTAGAAATCAAAAGCTGTAAACCAAAGCCATATTCTCCCGGCTTTTGGGCTTTGGAAGATTATGCTGAATTAATCAACTAAGGACCAAAAACTCATTTATTTCAGGTTCCTTTCTCCTAATCTTATGTTCCTAGACAGGGCATTGTACCTATACTGCTATACTGATCTACTGATTGATAAAACAATTCTGAAAAGTCGATAGCCAATAGCTGATAGCTAAAAGAAATTTCCCGACTTCAGCCAAAAGTTGGAAGCCGAAAGCCGAATTAATGATAGCTGAAAGCCGATAGCTGTAGCCATCCGAAAGCCTAAGCTGTAGAATATGGCTTTCAAACCCTGTTTGACATTCTGCAATGGGCGCGTTTTCTCTAATGTCACAAATTCAAATGCGCGTATCAGGTTTCTCGTGACGTCACGGAGTGAATTACTGTTAACAAAAATATCCATCTTAGTTCCAACGAACGTATCGACTCCGGTAAGAAAAACACACGGAACAAAGATCAATATGTTAGTACTTGAGAATAAGAAATTTGTTAGAAACCAAAGGTGCATATTTTTAATCCAGAAGTAGGTTCTGAGCATTTGCTAATGAACGTCAGGAGACCTATTGTTAAACATTTTATCAGGATACCACAAATCGTGACAGTGGTAACCAGGAATTGGGAGCGGATCAGATCGGATCGCATGGGAGGAGTTGATGGTCCTTTTTTCGTGCACTAAAGAGCGAATGGACAGCGAATGAAAGGGAATTTGTGGGCTGACATGAAGAAAGGGACCTCAGGGCAAAAAAAAAAACAAAACATTTTTGTGATAACAGCTGCTTTTGACTAACTTTTGGCCGCTCTTTCGCCTGGTGTTGTCGAAAAAATTCTAAAAAATTTTCCCAAACGGCTGTAAGTCTTCAAAGTTGAGTGTCTCCGTAACGTGAAAATGTTATCATGATATTGTTTATCCGCTCTCCTGTAAAATTTACATTTTTGCGGTGAGGTCCCTTTCTTCCTGTCAGCTCACATTTGTTCACCAAGAAGGAATCGAGGAGGGAATGAATCAAGCTAATGAATACTGGAAAGAGCGAATGAGGAGTTTGATGAAACATTGTTCAGCAGGAGTGAATCAATGAGTGAATTAATGAAATCTCTGAAAACCAAGAGCGAATTCTTAATTCAGATAAAATCTTGAAAAAAGTAAATAAACCATAATCATCATAATGTCGCTTTTATTCCCTTTTATTTGGGACCATTTCATTGAACATCACCATTCTTCAAAGCCCATACTGCCGGCTGCCATCACTAAAAATCAGCTTATCATCCAGTCTTTATTTATTTATTAAGTTGATACCTAATGCATCTGCTTCAAAAATGGACGATTTTATCTGAATTTCTAAATAATGTCGAAGAGCTAAAGGGAGCGAATGAGCGATTGAATTGAATTAGTTTCCTGAAAGAGCGAATGGGATCGGATCGAATGCATACACACTGCCTTAGAGAGCGATTGAATGAATTGTAAGACGACAAAATGAATTGTATTATACGTCTTCCAAAGAACGAATCGGATCCTCTCAAGATGTATTACAGTTTGAAGATTTAATTGGATCAGATCATATTCAAAAATAATAATGCACTCCCAATCCCTCTGGTGCTAACTTGATACAAACTGTTAGCATTAAGTTCCACTGTAACAATTTGTAGTATCGTGTTAAAATTTTTTATAATAGGTCTCCTGGTTTCTAACAAATAATTTCTTATTCTCAGGTAGGAACATGTTGATCTTTGCTCTGCGTGTTTTTCTTAAGGGAGTCGATACGTTCGTTGGAACCGCACGATGGGTATTTTTGCCAACAGTAACTTAACCATGCAGTAACTCACTCCGTGACATCACTGGAAAACACGTCCATTTGCACAGTCCTAATGGGACATCTGCGCAATGCATTGTTGCACAACATATTTTCTATGTGATGATAATGTACTGCGCGAGTAAAGCTACGGACACGATATGAGCGTGAGCGTCAAGGCAGAGCGTTCTGAAAATGCGATGTCCTCTGAGCGTTGACGCTCAAAAAATATCAAACACGTGTGATAATGAGCGCGAGGGTCAGCGACGACGCTCAACGCTTACACCCAGAACTCACCTCATGACCGGACCCATTCAATATAGTACCTTGATATTCGAAGCAAAACGCTCTACACTCACGCTTCACGCTCATGTCGTGTCCGTAGCTTAAGGCTCTGTAAACTTTGTATGGGTATGCTCATCTGCCATTTTGATCCTTATTTTTTCCGATAATAAGTGAACGCATCACGCTGGATTTACACAAAAGTTAGAAGCATGCTATTAACAAGTTCCTCCATTCAAAATGTAGGTATGTAGCATATTTATGTTAATAGCATGTATACTTTGATGTAAATCCAGCATTACTGAACGCGTCGTGAGCAACGATCAACCTGATACACTGGACTGCTATATTACCAATGTCGGAAACTACAATTAGAATACACTGAGCGTTTTTGGACTCAGCATCTAGCGGCAGGGTTTATTACTACTGACTAAAGTCTGGTCCAGTTAAGAAACATAACTGGCTACCCGCAATACACATCGATATATGGGTATTTTGAAGTTGTAGGGGAAAGACGAGTATGAGAACACGTTATCAGCGCCGTGAAAAAATTATGTTTCTTAACTGTACCAGACTTTACATATGATAATTTAGCATTGTGCTCATTGGTATTAGATAGAGCAATGAAATACATTGTAGTACAAAAACCCTGCCACCAGGATTTGGATTTTCATAACATCGGAGTTTTCAGTATTGGAAGTCCAGTGTATTTGGATTGACGTTGCACGGGGAATGAAAGGATAAAAATGATGGCTGAGCATCAGAGCCCTAGGGCAAGTGTTTCGCGGATATCGCCCGGCTAATGAGCTAGGGCTAGGGGAAATATGAACTTAAAAAATGTCGACATATGCGCTTATAATATGCAGTTATCTGACCTCAAATATGCAAAAATATGCTCTAAAAATTCCAAATATGCAAAAATATGCTCTGAAAACTCTGGATAGCGATATGGGTGTCAAATTAAAGTGCTTTTTAAGCTGAATAACGTGGTAACACTATACATAACATCGGTAATGAGCCTGCGGCTACTCTGCTGACTTGAAAGCTTTGAAAACTGAAACATTTTTATGTCAGTTCTGTTTCATGAAGAAAATTAAACTTCCCTCGAAAAAAAATTGAAATCTCTTGGCTTTGTTCTTATTTTTCAGTTGTTTTTACAATAATTTTTATTTATTGGTGAACATGTGCCCCAAAACCTCAAATGTGCACAAATATGCTCTAAAAATGGCTCAAATATGCAAAATAGGCATTTATAGTCGAAATATGCAAAAATATGCACTATAAAATTTCAGCATTGTCATCAGAATTTTATGAATCACAAAGAAAACACAAATATGTCGTATAAGCTGCACCCTATAAAAATATGCATTTTCATATTTCCCCTAGCCCTAGTAATGACTATTTGTAAGCGGGAACTGTAAGATGAAGGGTTTTTCTGTACCTATACATGTATATATTTTCAACGATTGAAAATGACAGTCTAATTTGCCTCTAGTTTGCGAGGTATTTATATGAAATTTAAGCTTTTGGATTACTATACAGGCCCGTAGCCCAGCCTTTGAACTCAGAGAAGGCGCACAAGATTTCTGGTAGGGCACAGTCAAAATTTGCATGTACCCCATCTCAGGAAATGAAAACTGTTACAAGCATGTAAAAATTATTATAAATCGCTGTACCTATCTGATATTCGAAATATCGAACACACGGAACTTTGAAACTTCCCTGTACAAAAGAGTTGTCGGTTTAACAGCAGCGCGAAGCATGTAAACACATACTGTAGCTCATGGCACATGGGTTGCGGAGAGGTGAAAGTCAAGATTTTGATATTAAGAAGGCTGAGCGCTGAGATAGCGGCAAGACTCCATTCGATGTATTCACAAATCGTTCGTTGACAACTTCACAAGTTTTCATAGTATTTGAAACTGAAATAAAATTAAATATTTGGTATTTTTGTGGACAAAATTAAGTTCGAAGTATGCTCAAAATTTCCTTCAATGACAGTACAAATGACCAAATTTTCCTAGGTTGGACTTGCGACTCTGACAGGGCGGGGTGAGTCCTCAGAGCTCGCACGGTAACTACGGGCTTGTTATTGTAGCTTTTTGCCTAGTTCCTGGTAAATAAGACTGACATCATACTTTTGCATTACTTTTCTTGACCAGGTATTATTTAAACATTGGGGTGTTGTGTGACAATTTTTAAAATATTCAAAATATTTCCAATTTTATTATACTTGAACAATAAAAAATGATATTGAGGAGTTCTTGAATACCTAACGAATGAGCATAGTATGAAGTACACCCTTCATATTTTTCCTAAGATACAAAGTTAAACATTTGTTGATCAAAAATGAAAATTGATGATCTTGCAGCTTGAAATTGGCATCTTGCAATCAAATCTTACCTATTTATTATTGGATTATGGCTACAAAAGAGCATCTGATCTGCTTCTGTTATTTGCTGGAATTGTAATCATTCCACTTTGTATTACAGTTTACACCCAATGTACAACGTTCCTTTACACATTCCTATTCAAACGGCTGTAGCTGCCAATGGTAACACTCACTTGTTGGTTCCACTGAGAGATGGTCATCTTGTTGTGATAGGACTACCAAATAACTGAACAGGAAACACTTTCCTTAAAGGTTTTCCATGTTGAAGTATTAAAAGTGACCGATTCTCGTGTTATTGTTATTTCTTGTTTAATAGTATGTAATTTTAATATTGTATTTAATCATGTCCAATCGTACCCTGAGTTTTACTTAATGAACCTAAAATACTTGTGTTGTTTTTGGTGTTTTATCGTATCACTTTTAACGTATCGTGGAACTGTTATGTGTGAATGCAGGGTAAAACGAACGCGCTGGTGGCAATAACTGGTACCTATCTATAGAATTATAGGTGCCATAACATGGTCGAAATGAAAGAAAACATCTATGACTTGTTTTATTATAATTTTAAGTGTTTATAAAGATGGTTGTCGCGAACATTATCGACATTTCTTGTTGGTCAGTGACACTAGCAGCCTAATATGCTTACGATATTGCTAATAAAATGTCAGCAACAGTCGATTTCGGATTGTGATATTTTGTTTTAGTACATGAAGATATGCTTACTTAAGTCAATCAAAATTTCTGAACTTGAACGTACGTATTCCTTTTAGTTTGAAATGACTATAATTGTTTCATTGTCCTGTCTCGTTCAGTTGAAAAGTATCTAAAATTTTTTACTATGTTTCAATCGATTTTTTTCACATTTTATTATACAATTGCAGTACTGGCAAATGGGGTGAAAATGAACAAATTTCGAGGTTTTTGTAGAATATCTCTCCCATTTTTGAAGGTACACCCACCATCCAGGTCTCTCTTTAAATATTTGACCTTTAGGAGCAATATTAGCCGAAGAAAATAATCCTCTGCCGAGTACACTTCTTTTAAAAGCTCAAAGTTTGTTCGCGTTCGTCTCACTATACAAGGTGAAGATGAACTCGCGTGTTCTTACATGATAATTCTCTCTGAAGGCGTTTGTAAGGAGTAAGGGTAAAAGTGAACAAATTTTCGAAACTCACATAATGCTGCCTGGTTTTGATTGATAGCAGTTGTTGTGAATGTTTACCTTTAACAAAAATTAAAAAAGTGGTATGGCAGCACTGTTACATCAGTGCGTACGTGCATTGCGGCACAACAATCCTTCATTACTTGTTCATTTTTCGTTCATCTTCACCTCATTTGCCGGCAGAATATAAGTTATTTGCTGAGTACCTATCTACCTATCAATAACGATTATTTGTTTAACGTAAAATTCAGTGAAAACATTTGTGGATGTTTCAGCCCTTCATGACCTTCGTAGTTTCGAACTCCAATGAACATATTACCATTATATTATTACTTTTTTAAACGTTATATTTGCGTTTTTTTTGTTTTTTGTGTTTTTTTTTCTTCTTTTATAATAAATAACGAAAATAATATCAAAAAAAGCTATACGAATACGATTAACTTTGTCGCAATTATAAGTCAGTATTCATCTATTATTTATTTTGTTGACTATTCTATGAATTATTGCAAGTACGAACAATAAATTTTATTACTTTGATCGAACCATTTTGAAACTGCTTGATATTCAAAGACTTGGGGACTTGCAGATTGGTTATTCCAATGTTTTTGCCACCTGGTAGTGGTAATAAGTACTTGCCACTGTCCTGTTTTTTTAGGGTCGGCGCAGCCGAGCCTCTTATAATGGAAAAATAGTTCTACGCAACGCGTGAGACGTGAGGTCAGTGGTTTAAAGTCGGTGCAGCCAATGGAAAGATAGTTCCAGGCAACGCGTGACGTCAGTGGTTTGTGTTCGTCTTTCATTGGCTCTTTTTCTTATCAATCCATGTTAGAGATACACGAGAAGGAATCTAGTTTGCTTTTGACAGTGGCGCTTGTGGTTTTAGATGTAACAGTGAATGTAATTGTGCGTAAAAGAAACAGATAGGAAGATGGTTTTACATCGTGCTTACAGTCTCAGCAAAAGTGACTCGAGGTAACAACATAAGGAATCTATGAAAGGAGTTCATTTTGAGGTTTGTAATATTGTGTATGATTCTTGCTGAAAGTCGGGTCGGCGTGAACGAACTGACATTTTTGTAAACAAAATGAGTTATTATAGTATTGCTGGAAAGAGCGTAAAAAGTAGAATTTCTCAGAATTGGGCTCCCAATTCAAAAATGTGTGCTTATCAGTAAATGCTACTGTCATATAGTTTCTACATGGCTCCTTGAACTTAGAATCACGTGTTTTCAAAAAACAGGTTTTGCTGGTCGGTTCCCTTACTCTTAACAGCGTCCAAGTGCGATTGTACTTTTGTTTGAAGTTGGTTAGTGGAATAGCCGCCCAGACGTCAGTTGAAAGGCCGACCCTATTACTAGGTTGCAAAGCGACCTGGCTCGCTTTTTTTTTTTTGTGGTTTATTAAACAAGTTTTCCAGAGTAGGGTATATTATAATAAACGATGGACAGCAAGATTACTATACCATAGAAGGTTGGCCAGACCTGTAAGGCGCAAAGATGAAACTGATGTCACTGCAGTGCAAATCATACAGGTCGCTTACGGGAATGCAGTTTTTTTCGATTTTCATTCATAATTGATGCCCATAACACATATTTCTATTATTTTTACGACACAAAATATTCAATTGGCTACCATTTAAAAAATAATAATCAAGAACCCTCTACAACAAAAATTCAGTTTTTCCATTTCTTTCTTATGAAGTGGGTTCCAGCACGGGTGAGACGGGAAGAATTGTTGCGGGTTGCCTACCTGGTCAGGCCAACCTTCTCTAGAATAATAATATTGGATAGACAGAATCGATGGCCGCCATTTTGGTTTTAATTTACTTTTTACAAGTAGTTATCAGCGAGTTATCAGTGTATAATGTAATCTTGTGTTACGTGGTTTAAAATATATACTCTGTTCGCAAATATAAAGGATCAATGTAAACAAAAACGCGAATACTAACACATGCACACAAGCGCAGAACGTAATTCCGTATAAGATAATAACTCTAACATACATATCAGAGCCCTGCCCGAGTAAGTAAAATGCAGAGTTGGGCAAAATGTATTCGAATATAATTACGATTACAATTACTATTCATGAATAATCTGATGAATATTTGTATTCGTGGAAAGTATTCATGAATAATTTGATGAATATTTGTATTTATGAATAATTTGATGATTAGGTATTTGGATTTATGCAGGTATACCCAGACCCGCAGCCAGCTATCTGTGATAGGGGGTGCTGACTGCTTACCAGAGGGGCTTAAAGATACACACACAGTATATACATATAATGTGAAAATTCCTACGAGGCAGTGGTATAGCCAAGGGGGCGAAGGGGGCGAATGCCCCCAAGGCACCTGAAACTGAATGTAAAATATGCAAAAATTAGCAATTTTTCGCCTTTAAAACGCGTCTTTTCGAAACATTTTCGCTCGAGCAGTAATTTTACCTCAATTTTCATAAATTAAAGCTAACTATAGGGGGCTTTGCCCCTGGCCGCTTCGCACCTCGAGGGTTCACAAGTTTCTCACTCTTCCTGTCAGAATTCCTGTCTTTTTTTCCTTATCGAAGCTTTTTGTGACAACCCAGTTGTACAAATAACTGACGGGTTTCTTTCTATACCTTCAAAAATAAGTCACACCTTTCAATTTGATTATTAAAGGAAGCACCCAGGACCACCACCTTCACTACGACCAGGATGGGGAAGGTCTTTCACCATAACTGCCTTTCCATAACAGAACCCACTGCACCATCCGCCGGCTACGCCGCCTCTAGGAGAAAAAAACGTCACTGCGGGTTGCCTATCCTGCTCTTTAACTGCTCACTTCTCCAGGGGTAGCCTACCCGAAGCCGCCTTCGGGAGAAAAAACCAACTACGGATTGCCTACCCTGCCCCTTAATTGCTCATTACTCCAGGGGCAGTGTACCCTTGGGAGGGGGTTCATGGTGGAAGAGGGCGAGCAGAGAAAATCCAGTGCCACCTCCAGGAGGAAAAACCCCATTGCGGGTTGCCTACCCTACCCCTTAATTGCTCACTTCTCCAGGGGTAGCCTTTTCCGGCAAAAATCTGGCGGTCCCTCTATAGGTGGAACTTTCTCAAGGAGTCACTGATGTGCCAGCATACTGGGCCCAAGGACCAAAGGAAATAGGAAAATACTGATATGGCCGAAGATTTTGGACATTTGTTTTCAAAACCTAAGAAAAATGTATTGTGACCATACAACGACGGTGAAAAAAGAAATAATTTTGAATAAGACTGCTTTCTCTTCTAAAGTACATATTCAAACCTTTCTCAATGAAGTGAAGGGAATATATCCAGAAAATATCCCGTTGAAATTGAAAGAAGTACCACCATTTAGCAACGTTGCTGGTGAAACTTTTTCTTCAACAGTTTGTACAATGAATAGTCTCTTAATGTAAAGATATTCGTTAAGTCTACTTAATGGCCGTTTAGAAAACAGATTTCAGAAATCTTTGGTCATGTCAGTATTTTTCTATTCCACTTGGTTCTTGGGCCCAGTTTGCTGGCATATCAGTACTTCCTTGAGGGAGTTCTACCTATTATGAAACACATTTTTCAATAATAACGATAATATTTCTATTTTAACATCAAAACTCAGAAGAAATAAAAGCTGAACGAAAATCGCGGTCAATATTATTCGTGTTTGTGATAACAACATTTCACCATACGTTTGTTTGATAAGAATACATGTAAACAAGCCAGAACTGTGAAAGCCTATTCATGAACACACTATATCTGCCTTTATACATATCTTAAGTAAGACTATGAGTTATATCTTGCGACTTGAGATCTAGGAGATTATGGGTAATTATGTGATTATATGTCTTTTTATGTCGGTTATGTCTTAAAACTTGGAGATATTTTATGTTAGAACAAATTATGTTCTTGAAAGTAGCTGATCTACCCCTGCAATTTTTCTGATTTTTAGGTAGGCAACCCGCAGTGCATTTTTTTCTCCCGGAGGCGGTGGGCTACTCAAACGATTTTTCGAATCGTTTTCATTCTATTTCAGTCTTTTGCTGCATGGCCCGAACCTTCTCATTTGCAAACCTTCGTATTCAGTCGGTGGATGTTTGTGAACAACCGAATTCGCCCTTTGTTATCTTCTCCTTATTAAATGTGAAAACGTGATGTTGCTCCGGGTTTTTAATATAGGACAGGTATATTTATTGTTGGGGATTTCCAAGTTTCTTTTCTTTCGGATTTTACATTCAATACCTAGTGTTTATTTGTGGGTCGGCCCAGCTGTTAAGGTATTTTGAGACAGTCTATTTTAACTCGCCTAGAGGCAACACCTATCATGTGCTTTCCTGTGAGCACAGTTGTCATCAATTCGGATTACATGTATGGTACATGAAGAAGCCTAGAATGTATCATTTAACTCCAATGATCAGGGCCGGCACCAGAGTACTTGCTACACACGAGAAACTACACACGGATTTTAGCAGTCGCATTGTCACATTCAGTCTTTGTATCACTTATCCTAGTTTAAAGAATGATTTTTTTTGTAACTAGTCTTGGTAAATTTTTCTTGGTACACACGAGAAAGTTAAATAGTGCCGGCCCTACTGAAGATCGAATCAAGGGTAGGTGTTGTCAGTTAATGGCTTAGAGAAACACGGAGTAAGTACGCTACCATTTTTGATTCACTAATGCGCTGTAGAGAATTCGGTTCTCAAATAAATACAGTTTTCATTTTTTATTTCTAATTTGCAGATGTTTGTTCAATGGATGCTGGAAAAACGAATATTTGAGGTATGTGCACATTTTATTCTTGTATAGCGAGCACTTAGCTCCTGCTTTTACTTAGCCTTTTTTTTTTTGAATTATTTTGTTACATCTGCTGCTCTCGATTTTGGCTGAAAAATTTTTGTGTTTCAGTCGGCATTTTCAGTTTTCTAATTTTTGGCATTTTTGTGACGTATTTCTATTTCTATATCATCCGCCTGTTGCTCCTAGGGCAAGGTTACCTTAAGGCTTCACTTATTCATGTAATGAATTTTAATTCTTCTATTATTGTAAAGCACGCACTAAAGCCTCCAGAGAAATTACCCTAATATTGTAAAGTTGGTAGTGAAGCATAAGGCCACTGTTGTTAAATTTTATAAAATTTATTTTTCAACATTTTCATTGAAATATTTCGTGAAAAATTTTAAAATAAACTTCAAATGAGAAACTCACTTTTTGCTGATTAGTTTGAAAGATTTTTTTTTTAAATACATATTTTTAAATTAAATTTAATAGTTTTTGTAGGATAATTTATTTAATAAAATTTAATTCAGTTTTAACCATAAAAGTTATGAATACATTTCTGAGTTTTATATTTAAATTCATTCTCGTGAAGTATTGTACACTAAATTTCATTTCATGAAATACTTTAATGTGCAAATTCTCATCGAGTTGAATGAAGTTTTGAGGCTATAGTGCAGTGGTGGACTACTCCTTATCCCATAAAAATTATGTGAATACATTTAAACATTTGATCTGAATATTCATTCTGGTGAAATATTTTACAATTAACTTCATTTCATGAAATATTTCAATGAGAAAGTTTTCGAGTTGAATAAAGTTTTGTGTCTCGTGCACTGGTGGGCTGATGTTCCCTATCCTGTATATTCGGAGTCGAAATTTTTAGGCAAACTTTACAGTTGAGTCGGCATTTTCGAACAGTAGTCGGCTAATTAAAGATTCATTATTACGTCGACTTATTCTTAATGAACAATTTTATGTGTTATGGAAAATTATTGTATCAGTTGAGTCAGAATTTTCGAGCTCAGCCAGAGAAATGTAAAATTGGTCTTTTTTGTATTCCCCGAATGACACATTTTCTATATTTGAGATGGGATTTTTCAATTTTAATGGCGATGAGCGAAATGCAAAAATTGCGAAACATTTTTTTTCAACTTCGATTCGGCATTAAGCTGATACTGTTTTCTATAATTTTTCATTTAAAATTACAAAGATGGTGGACAGTCCATGATCTTTCTGAAAGAGGAAAAATATTTTCTGCTCAGACCTTCATTATTTACAATGGACGTATTTTTTCGATCCGACTTTACCACAAAAATAAAAGAGAGGGGGCATTTCATAACGCACCCTATTTGTCCTTGCTTTGGTAGGGGCTAACTATAGAACGTTCAATGATCAGTTACTTTGTAGCATCTCTGCTGTGAGGTCTGTGTGTCATGTGAACAGTTCGGAGTTTGGTGTGTAATCCTGTTTGGTTTTTTAGAATTCAGCCATGTGATTGACAATCATGTTTGCATCGAGTATTTTTAGAATTTTGATATACTAATATTTAATTGACAGTTAATCTAGTGACTGTGTTCGTTGTTTCCGAGAGAGATTCCAGATTGTAAGTTCATCGCATTTATTCAGAATTATTGATGCTTTTGTTATCAGAAGTTTGGCTAAGGAATGTGTGTATGGTGGGAGGGAGCCCCTCCAAACCCACCAATCTAGTCTTCATTCGGTTTAACCCATTGAGTCTGCCCATTTTCAAGAGCAGTCGGCAAAATGTAAAAATTACCCGGCTCATCATTTTTGCATTTAGTCGGTATTTTTTGGAACGTTTTTGTTTAGTTTCAGCCATATAGTCGGTATTTTTCTAACATCTGTGTCAGCTGCATACAAAAAAGTCCATTTTTTTATTCACTTGTCTACCCCCACCCATCTACCCACGAGCTCGTGACTCTGCTGGTCATCATTTGCTTGTTTATAGGTGATCCAGTAACACATTACAGTGGGTACATTTCATTTATTTGGAAATTCCTAATGTGTATCTAATTTTTAGATAATGTAGCCGCGTATCCAGTATGCTTGAGATTTTACTGTAGTTCTTGATATTAAAGAGTATGAAAAGTGAGAGAGGCCTTAACAAAATGCCGTAAGCACTAGATGATATTAGAGCGCTTTACCTTGCCGTAGGTCGGTTACGTGGCATTTATTAAAAATATTTGATATCATTTTTTTTGTTTACAGATGCCCCATGATTGTTTTCAGTGTTCCAGATGGCGATTGTTTGAGGAATCGCCTCACTCACAAATTGCCCTCAGTCTACAACATGAACTTTTTGAAAAATTTTTCAGTGTAGAGGGTTGTAGGTAAAATGAAAAATTGAACACTAATAACTTGAGGTCATATTGCGATAAGAATATGCAGTTACTTTCGACAGTTGGCTTAATTTGCTTAATTTTTTTTTTTTTTACTAAGGGCAGTTTGTGAATTCACATTTCATTTGCTACTGATTGTAAAATCTCGAGTATAATCCATCTCCAATTCTGTAAACTAAAATGTTTTGAGAATGGATCTAAAATTGAGAGAAACGGTGCATACGTGCTTACTTAATATATTCGAGATTTTACTATAGATCTTCTTGCTACTATAAGTAAGTATGAATAAGTCAGAAATGCTGTACTAAAATGCGGTAAGTCCGTGTTTTTATTATTTTTGGATTAGTGAGACGGATGCAACTCTAACATATCAATAACATTTTAGTTTTGAAAATGAAGTCATCAGCTCAAATTGCGGCTAACTTTTCACAAAAGTAGCAATAAATAAGAATCCAAAACTGAAATCTGTAGGCAGTTTTTCCTGCTTTGTGTACAATTTTGAAACACGGACTTACTGTGTTTTTGGAAGACTTCAATAATGAAGAACACGTAGGAGAGGCCTTATAACGATATTTCCTCTGAAAAATTAATAAATTTCCAAAACGGAGCGAGTTCCTTTACTGCATGTACTTGAATTTGGGGTTTCACGAATATTTAAACTTTTAATTCACAAGAACAGGTCTAGTACTGTTTTCAAAAAGCTGTACTTATGTTCTTCATTAACTGAAGTTCTTTTTGTATGCCCAAAACTCCTCTCTTACTCCTATTTTTGCCTTTCTGCTCCTTTCTTCTTTTCTCCCAATACTTTTTCCTCTAGAGTCTTCTTTTCTTTCCTCACCCTTTCCATCTGGTCTCGCTGCTT